>OX451735.1:409303184-410568434 GCA_948472305.1 Vicia faba
TCTCGATCTCTCTCTCTCTCTCTCTCTCTCTCTCTCTCTCTCTCTCTCTCTCTCTCTCTCTCTCTGAATTTCAAGCTCACTTCCTCCATTGATAATCAAGCTTTCTTCACATCTCTCTTCATCTATCATCTCTGAACATTCAAGCTTCTCTCAAGTTCTTGCTCTTTATTTGAGCTCAAGCATCATCAAATTCATTACAAGGTAGTTGTTCCATATTTTTCTCTCTCTTACTACAGCCTTGCATTTTTTATTTAATCCATTAGCGTGTTGAAAGACCCAATAGCATATTCATATTCATGGCATTTTAGTGATCAATTTTGGTCTTTGGATCGAGTGATTTGATGGAGAAAACCAAATCAGAAATCTGTTTGATGAAATGTTCAAGTCAAAACCGTTGTTCATTCATCAATATTCGAGTGCATTTTTTTCAATCATCAATGCATCATTTCATGAAATTTTTGATTCTATCATGTTATACTAATTTCCGTCTTGGACTTTGGTGTTTGAATTTTTGGATTTCATCCAGAAACGCATGAGTTATCGTGACCTGAAAGTGTTGTTTCAAAACTGGAAAATCAGAAAATTATGGCTTTTGGTAGGGATGATTACGTGTCTCTGTTTGATTGAACACGGTCTTGATGCATTTTACAGCGCATTTGGTTATAACAGGTGTAATAGCCTTTGCATTTTAATTTGTTTTTGTTTCTTCTCATATTTTCTTTTAATATTTTATTCACTTCAAAAATTATCATAAAAATATTTTAGACTCCTTTTTCAATATATTTTAATATTTTGATTTTCATTTCATTTTTTTTAATCATTTTTCTTGATTAAATAAATTCATGTAAATAATTAGGGTTTTTAATATTCTTTTAAATCTTGAATTTTATTTTCCTATTTCTATTAAATCAAAAAATCCATAAAAAATATTTTTTGGCTCCTTTCTGAGTTTATTACTTGAAAATGTGTTTTGTCCTATTTTAATAAAACTTTTGGATTAAAAATTAAATCATTTGTTAGACATATCATCCTTTCTCTATTTTCTTGGATAAATTGTGTAAATAATTTTCATTTAATTTTTTTTATTTTGGGATAAAACTCAAGAAAAATATACTTTCTAATCCTTAGATTTTTCTTGACATTTATGTTATCTTACATCAAATTTATTTGAACTTTAGATCAAATTGTTTAATTTTGAACTTAATTTCTTTTTTTAGAGTTTTTTCCTTGATCATTCACACTAATTAATTAAAAGTTTCTAACTCCTCATGCCTATAACATCAGAGATGAAGTTGTTTAGAGGGCTTGAACAAGTTGAGGTCATAAAAATCATTTTTCTAGAATTTTACAATGTGATTTCATATTTTTCACAAATTATTTCCCAAAACCATCTAGTTTAAGCCTTTTGCTTGCTAGTTTCCATGTTTGCATTTGAAAATAAAATTTACACTTCAAACTAAGAACCGTAAGCCCCATTTCTGACTTTTACAGGCCTTTAGGAAGTTAGGTTTTTATTTTCATATTTTTACAAGTTTTTTTTCCTATTTTGAACCTTTTTTTGACTTAGGTTTGCATTTAGGGTTTTACCTTTGATTAATGCTTGTATTTGAAAACTTTTGTACATGATTCTTGTTTAATTCTTGAAATAGCATGTGATACTGGATTGAGGCTTATTTTAAGGACAAATTTCAACTTCATTGGGTCTTGGGTGTTGATAGGTTGATAAACCAAATCCACTAAAATGGACGAATGACGTTGATGATATTTGAAACTCTAATTGTATCCTTTCCCTCTTCATCTTACCCCCTTTCTTATCATACTACATGTTAAAGGATGAAGATCTCTATATCATTTATCCAAACATGAAGTACATATATTTCTATTTAACGGCCTCAAATAGGTGCGAGTTCTACATAAGTCCACTTACGATTGCTTAACATAGTGCTAAATTTTGTCCCGATTTGAGAAAATGATCATTCGTGTCCCAAACCTATGTTTGCAAGCCCAAGTATGTTAATTTGAACCCTTTTGATCCAATAACCTTGAGATTCATTGTTAGTAGGTTTGTTTCTACCAATCCTCCAATGGATCTTCATCAATTTTGGTCAATGCGGGTCACTTAAACATCATTGATCATTAAATGTTGCCTTGGGGATTCTTAAATGGATGATATACTTGAAAAAAAGAAAATGCAACTTGTTGTTGAGAGGCTTTGGTTCTACCAATCTTCTAATGAGTTCCAAATGTAAGTTTCAAGATATTCATCCAACTAACCATTAACGTCTAATAATTAACTTTATTTTATACTTTTATTTTTATGCTTTTACTCTATGTACCATTTACTTAAGCATTTAGATTTAATGCTATTTTTAATCTTTGCTCACTTGAGCATTTACTTTTATTACATTTTTATTTTGCTCACTTGAGCTTTTTCTTTTCCTTTTGAAAATAATTAATAATCAACTTAAACCATAAAAAACTTTAATGATACTTGGACTATTTGGTTACTCTCCTTGGCATTATGGAGTGATGGACTTCTTGGACTTAGGAATAGAAACCTTGACCTATGACGGAGACCTTGTGACTTAATTGATTATTTAGTCATGAATTCTTGAGGTTTACCTCAACACATTGGGTTGTTTGATTATTTTATGTGCAGGTTATTTTATTATATACTTTGTCTATAATATGGAATTCATCTGTATACAGCCGTTACTCTGTCCAATTTTTTGTGAAGAATTAATACATTTGAAGTTTGGTCTTCTCAAGAGGTTTAGTATCCTTTCTTGGTTTCAATCCAAAGAATGGGAATTCTATCTTGACTCATAATTTCAAGTGTTGGCATCTTGTTGGTTAGATGGTTTTTTTCCCTAGCTTTTACCTTATGCTTTAGGATAGTCTCTTCATCTCCTCCCATCTTCTTTAATTTCAAAAATCTTCTCCCTCTTTTTGAAAACTCTTCTTGTTTCTAAACTTGAACCACTTCCATAATAAACTTGGACTTAGGTCCATGCATTTTAAAAACATTTTCTTAAACAAACTCCAATAAACTTAATAATACCTTGACATTTTTGTGAGAAGACTAAAAGTCAATCAATCTCATTCAAACCATTTTGCCACTTTGGCTTTTTCTTTAAAAACTTTTCTCAAAAGATTAGACTCTTGTTAATCCTTGTAGTTATGCAAACAACTATACTTCTACAATATGTAGTGAAGAGAGATATTTTCCACTTGGGTGTTGAGTGAGGACTTGTTGATTTTAAAATCCAAGCCATATCCTCCACTTTGAGATGATGCAAATTCTCCTTTCTCATGATTGTGGGTAGTAAGTATGTTTTCCACACGGACAATGATGATGGTGTTTTATCTCATAAAATCAACCAACATACTTATTTTAAAATTTTAAAGAGGATCTACGTATACCCTGATCCCCTATTGCACGAAAGGTGGTACATAGGCACTAAAGATTCACAACTGCGACGGGTGCAAAAATAATAAATATACTTCTTTTCTCACCTTCACCATCTATTTTATACAATATTTTATATCTAAAATATACAGATTTTATAAAGAGGTTCACGTGGAGTACCGTAGATGATTAGGGTGCTAATACCTTCCCTTTTCATAACAAACCCCCTTACCTAGAATATTTCCCCTTTTTTGGGTTATTTTCTCTTTTCCCATTACTTTGGAAACGATAAAGCACGGTGGCGTTTTTTATTTTGATCTATATAAGTCTAGTCAATCCAATGGCTTAGTCTTAAACATTTCTACCGCTATAGAAAAAATGGCGACTTCACTGAGAAAAGATTGACCTCTTGCTGGTCCATCCCTAAGTGGGTTGAGCCTATCTTTGTTTATATCTGTATATGTGCTGTTGTTATTTATATATTATATGTTGTATATATGTTTGTCTGGATTTTATGGTTTTCAGGGTTCTTGGTTATTTCTCATAGGTCCTATACCCGAACTCGGGAAAACTTTAGATAGGACGGGCGGTATAGTCATGTTAACTTTGAGGGAGTAATCTCAAAAAAGGAGGCATGAGATCCACCACTCAGTGGAGGCCCCTTTGACTGTAGTGTCGTTTACTGAGTAATCGGGAAGACGTGCTGCTTTCGACCTCAGAGCCTGCTGAAACTGAGGACCATAGATTACCTAACCCATCTTGGCCTTTTAGGTGTAGTGCGGAAGCTATGACAGAGTAATTCGGAAATAGTTGTATCGCGATACTACGCTCGAACGAGTGTTTCTTAAGAATATTACCAATTACCGAGTTAATCAGGAAGTTGGTAATATCTGAAGGAAGGATGTAGACTCTGGGAACCTTTAGAACCTTGTTCGGCAAGTGATAACTTTTAGACCACACCTTATGGTAATACCTTCGACCTCATGCTCGTGAAGTTGAACCTATAAACCCTATATTTGTGACCTTGTGTGTGATTGTTGAATCATGCATTCATGCACTCATAAACATATTTTAAAGACGTTCTATTTCAAGGGACTTAAAACTTGACTATTTGTGAAAACCTCAGGTACTTTTTGACCATGTAGTCTGGAAAAAGAAAGATCGGAAAATATAGTTTCAAAGATCCCAAGATAGATGAGCTGATGAGTCTGATTCCTGAGATTGAGTGCTCTGTAGGTTTTCAAAAGAAGTATGGGTCCATCATTTCTCTCATGAAGCTTAGGGTGAAGGAAGGTATTCTCTCGACCTTGGTCCAGTTCTATGACCCGATGTATCGATGCTTTACTTTCCCTGACTATCAGTTGATTCCTACATTAGAGGAGTATTCTTATCTGCTGGGTTTGCCTATTACCTATCGTGTTCCTTTTACTGGTTTGAAGGAACATGAGATTGCTGATTTGATCCATTTAGGGAAGTCTGAGGTTGAAGCACACGTGACTAATAAAGGAGGGATTTGAGGATTACCAGCTCAGTTCGTATTGAAGAAAGCTCGTTACTTTGCCAGGATGAAGAGTACAGTCTCTTTTGAGGCCATTTTTGCTCTACTTGCTTACGGGTTGTTCTTATTTCCTAATGTGGATAAATTTATTGACATTAATGGCATCATCGTCTTCATGATTTGGAACCAAGTTCCTACATTGTTAGGTGATTCTTATTAATCTATTCATCTTCAGGATTCTTATCATGGAGGGATGATTATCTGTTGCGTGCCTCTATTGTACCGGTGGTTTACTTCTCATTTGCCTCGGTCTGATGCTTTTTGGGATGTCAGGAAGGAACCCCGTTGGGCTCCTAAGATCATGGAACTTACTCACTCAGATATTGTTTGGTATCATCAGGCTTACCATGATGTAGAGATTGTCGATAGTTATGGTATTTTCCCCAATGTACCTCTTCTTGGTACAAAGGGAGGAATTAACTACAACCCTGTTCTTGCACAACGACAACTTGGATATCCGATGAGAGATAAACCAAATAGTATTCATTTGAGTAGTTTCTTCCTGAAAGAGGGAGAAGACCATAAGGAAGCTAGGGAGCAGATCGCGAAGGCTTGGCGTCACATTCACATGAAGAGTAGGAAGGACTTGAGACCTTAGGGGGCTGTTTCTTTGGAGTCTTATCTTCAATGGATACAAGCCAGAGCTATTCAGTTGAAGATGTTGTATTCTCGAGCAGCACCTATGCCTGATTTGTTTGCGAAGACCACTCCTCTCCTATTGGATGATGTGGAAGAACTACAACTTGCTTTAGTCAGGATGCAACAGGAAAAAGAAGCTTGGAAGAATAAGTGCCAAACTCTAGAGATTTCCTACAGAGCAGACTTGAAGGAGAAAGACGACTTGATTGAGATTCTTGAGATTTGGGCTGTAGAGAAGATGGAGAGGAAAGGGGATTTATTTTCCCCTAAGCCCCAGTCAGACGCTAGTTGCTTATTTACTTCTTCAAGTGATTGGAAGGAGGTTGCCACCAGATATGCGGAAGAAAACCAAAGGTTGAAGGCTCAAATTTCCAGACTTACAGGGAAGCGTCACAGTATAGAGTGATCTCCATCAGCTTTACTTCTTAGGGTTTTAGACTTTATTTTCATCTTGTACTTGAGATTATTGAAACTTGTAATCTATTTTGAAGTAATAATAAGATTTTTCAGTATTTCAAATAAGTTATTACTTTGATATTTGCAATGTTATCTATAAATCTTTAAGTCCCTTGAAATATTAATAATAAAATAAATCATGTGCATTGCACATCACGCATCATATTGTACATACTTCTTGCATTTGTTATGCATATCCAGGTGTCTTACCAAGCTTCTTCACTTTGTTCAGCAAGCTGTCTCACCAGTATAATACCCGAGCTAATTTTAGAAGGAAGATGGAAAACTTAGAACAAGAGAATCGCGAGCTACGCGAGGAAGTTTCTGCTCTGAAGGCTGATAAGGCCAATCTCACTGCTCTGATGGAATCTTTGGTGGCTGCTCAAAATCAGCCACCGATTTCTCAGCCTCAACAGACAATAGTTACTACCGAAGCTCTGACTATTCCTGTGTCTGCTACTCTAGTTGTTATTCAGAATCACACGCCTCAAGGTTATCCATGGGGAATTCCGGAGAACTTTATGCCTGAGGGTTTTAATATTGGTCCTCAAGTTACTCCAGTTGTTCAAACTACTATTACTCCTGCACCTCATGTGGTGTATGTTACTCCTGTTGCACCTCCTTCGGTTAATGTTGTGCCATTTGTTAATGACAAAGCATATTGTCCTTTTCCTCCACCAAGTGAAGGCTTGGGTCTCTATGATCGAATGGATGATTTTCAGGATCAGTTTGACAAGATGCAGAGGGAGATGAAGGCCCTCAGAGGAAAGGAATTGTTTGGGTAGAATGTGAATGATTTATGCTTGGTACCGAATGTCAAGATACTTGCAAAGTTTAAAGTTCCAGAATTCGAGAAGTACAAGGTCAATACTTATCCTCGTGCTCATCTTATGATGTATGTAATAAGAATGTCTACCCACACTGATGATCAGCGTCTGCTGATTCACTTTTTTCAAGACAGTTTGACTGGTTCTGCATTGAAGTGGTACATGAGTTTGGACAATGCCAATATTCATACTTTCAACGACTTGGGTGAAGCATTTATCAGACAATACAAATACAATATGGACATGGCGCCTAACCGTGATCAACTCAGGGCCATGGTCCAGAAAGACAGGGAATCATTTAAGGAATATGCACAGAAATGGCGTGAGGTAGCCGCCCAGGTGATTCCTCAAATGGAAGAAAAGGAGATGACTAATATTATCCTGAAGACTCTAGGTGCTTTCTACTATGAGATGATGGTAGCAAGTGCGCCAAGTGACTTTACTGAAATGGTGGGCATGGGTATCCGTTTGGAAGAAGCTATGAGACAGGGTCGTCTAACAAAAAGCGAAAGTTCCGGAAATACGAAGAAGCCATCATATGGGTTCGCCAAAAAGAAAGAGGGAGATAAAAATGCTATTATGCAAGAGACGAGGATTAATCCCCCTAGAAAAAATTATCAGTGTCATCAACAGGTCGCCCAGTAACTCCAGTTGTTAGTGTGGCTCCAACCATAATTGCTTATCAGAGACCATCCCATCAGGGGAATCAAGGGAAGAATTAGAGGAGGGAGAATTATGGCCCTATCCCTATGAGCTATGTAGAATTACTCCAGACGTTAATTCAAAATAAGTTGGTTTAGATGAGACCACCTCCTGCTATACCATCACTGTTGCCTTGGTATATAAGGCAAACCAAACATGTGCTTTTCATCACGGAGCACCAGGGCACAATGTCGAGAACTGCTATCCTTTGAAAATTGAAGTACAAAAATTGGTGAGGTCTGGTTTCTTATCCTTTAAATATGTTGGTCCTAACGTGAAAGATAATCCTTTGCCAAAGCACGGAGGAGAAAATGTTGTGAACATGGTGGCTGGTTGTCCAGGAGACTTCCGGATTTTCGATATTAAATTGGTTATAGGAGATTTGGTGAAAATGCATGCTAACCTCTGCGAGTTTAGTTACTATACACATGACCATGCTGGTTGTGGTATTTGCAGCACATACATACATGGTTGTGACAAGATAAAGGCAGATCTTCAGGAAATAATGGACGAAGGTCTCATTCATATAATCAGGCCTAAGGAAGAGTACGAGGAAGATGTGAACATGGTCTTTGGGTGTCCAAGAGAATTTCGGATCTTTGATGTAGATCATATGAACAATGATTTGGTGCAGTTGCATGCCACCTTCTGTCATATGGAAGGTCAAGAAAGGCACCATTATGGATCTTGTCGGATCTACTGCAGAGATTCGCGTGGTTATTCCGTTGTGAGAAAAGGTATTCAGTTATTGTTGGACAATGGTACCATAAGGGTTTCAGGCAATAGGGATGATTATGTTAATATGGTTGAAGTTTGTTTGGATGAGACCGCGTCAAATGATGAGTATGCCTCTGTAGATGAGTTCTTCTCCTCAGATGAAGATATGTTTTCCAGAGATGACTATGTAATCACTTAATGTGTTGAAGTGGGAGTAAATGTTATTGTGCCTTGTTTTGGTTCACCCACCCCTTTTGAAGTTGAATATCATGGCAAGCCAGCTATTGCTCCATTGGTGATTAGCTTGCCGGGTCCTGTCCCTTACAAGTCAGACAAGGTTTTACCCTACAAGTATAATGCTACAATTTTAGAGGATGGTGTGGAAGTTCCCATCCAGTCTATGTCTAATGTTGGAAATATTGCTGAGGCCAGTCGAGTGACCCGCAGTGGTCGTGTGTTCGCGCCTGTCATTAGAAGAAGTGTCGATGCTGATGAGAAAATTGTTGAAGAAGTTGAACCCAAGAAGCAAGTAGGGGAATCTAGTGGAGCTATGCTATAAAAAGAGGTGGATGATATATTAAAGATTATAAATATGAGCAACTACAGGATCGTAGATCAATTGTTGTAGACTCCGTCAAAAATATCTATTATGGCCTTGCTTATGAGCTCCTCTGCTCACAGAGAATATTTGATGAGGGTTTTGGACCAAGCTTTCATGGAAAGTGATATGCTAGTAGACTAATTCAGTAGTGTGGTAGGGAACACTACATCGTGTAATAATCTGAGTTTCTGCGACGATGAACTTCCTAATGAAGTAAGGAATCATAATCTGGCCCTCCACATCTCTATGAACTACAAGAATGATTCATTATCCAATTTGCTGATTGATAATGGATCTACATTGAACGTTATACCGAGGAGCATGCTTATGAAGTTGAAATATCAAGGAATGCCCATGCGCCCGAGTGGCATAATTGTAAAGTATTTGATGGATCAAAGAAATCTGTTATTGGTGAAGTGGACTTGCCTATTCATATAGGCCCACATTTGTTTCAGATTACTTTCCAGGTCATGGATATTATACCCGCTTACAGCTATTTGCTGGGACGACCGTGGATACATGAGGCAGGGGCTGTCACTTCGACTTTACACTAGAAGTTGAAGTTTGTGCGTGAAGGAAAAGTGGTCATCATAAATGGAGAACATAAATTATTGATATCTCATTTGTCTTCTTTCAGTATTGTGGAAGCAGATGAAGCTGCTGTTGGAACCTAGTTCCAAGCTTTACCCATTGATAATATGAGAGGAAATGAGAAATATATAGCTTTGTTTAAGGATGCTCAACAGGTTGTGCATAATGGCCATAATGAAGTATGGGGAAAGGTTATTGATCCACCTGTAAACAAGAATAGAGCTGGCTTGGGATTCTCTATGAAGAGTGATAAAGGTAAGAGCATGAAGCCGAAGTTTGCTGCAGGAAAGTATTAGGATATCTTTCGTAGCGGGGTTATCTTCATCCAACTGTTTCTGGGATTAATGCCATTGTGGAAGATGAAGCATAGCCAGAAATGCCAAATTATGTGACGCACGGAGTTAGGGTTCATAACTGGATCACCATTGATGTTCCCTCTTGCATACATGTCTCAAAGTAATTTCTTTTTGTTAATCTTTTCGAAAAGCTTTCACTCTGCCCAAGGTGAAAGTATTGATATTGTATGGGCTTATCTGTTTGCTTTGATCTTTAAAATCAATAATAAAAGTTGTCTTTGTTTCCTAAATTGTGTTTTTTATTTTCTACTTTTCATATGTGCCAGTTTCTAAAACAATCACAAATCATATGTGCGGATTAATTAAAAAACCCGTTGAATATAATGACCATGCACCCTCTCCCAACTTTGAATGTACTGGGTATGGGGCCGAAGAAGAAGACTATGACGAGATTCCAGAAGAGGTCTCACGGTTTCTTGAGCGCGAGGAGAGTTCCATTCAGCCATATAAAGAGCCATTAGAATTAATCAATTTGGGTTTAGAAGAAGATCCGAAGGAATTCAAGATCGAAGCATTGCTGCATCCCGATGTGAAGAGCAGGTTGATTGAGATGTTGAAAGAGTATGTGGATATTTTTGCTTGGTCTTACCAAGACATGCCTGGTTTAGATACAGATATTGTAGATCACCATTTGCCGTTGAAGCCAGAGTGCCCGCCAATCAAACAGAAATGGCAAAGAACTCACCCAGATATGGCAGTAAAAATCAAAGAAGAAGTTCTAAAGCATATTAATTCCAGTTTTCTTGTGACATCAGTGTACCCTCAGTGGATTTCCAATGTTGTCCCAGTACCGAAGAAAGACGGAAAAGTTCGCATGTGCGTAGATTACAGAGATCTAAATAAAGCTAGTCCAAAAGATGATTTTCCATTGCTACACATTAATATGTTAGTGGATAGCACAACAAAATTCAAAATTTTCTCGTTCATGGATGGATTTTTCGGATATAATCAAATAAGGATGGCTCCTGAGGACATTGAAAAAACAACGTTTATCACACCCTGGGGAACATTCTATTACAGAGTGATGCCTTTCGGGTTGAAGAACACTGGTGTAACATACCAGATGGCTATGACAACCCTTTTCCATGATCTGATGCACAAATAAATTGAGGTATATGTTGATGATATGATTACTAAATCTAAGACAGAAGAAGGGCATGTGGAAGATTTGTTGAAATTGTTTTAGCGTTTGAGGAAGTATCATCTCCACTTGAATCCAAATAAATGTACCTTCGGTGTTCGATCATGGAAATTATTGGGTTTCATTGTCAGCCAAAGAGGGATTGAAGTTGACCCTGATAAAGTAAAAGCAATTCAAGAAATGCCAGCGCCGAGAATTGAAAAGCAAGTCAGAGGTTTCCTCGGGAATTTCAATTACATTTCCAAATTAATTTCCCACATGAATGCAACGTGTGAACCGATCTTTAAGTTGTTAAAGAAAGATCAAGGTTTTGTGTGGATAGACGACTGCCAAAGGGAATTTGAAAGTATTAAAGAATATCTACTGGAACCTCTTATCTTGCTCTCTCCTGTTGAAGGAAGACCATTGATTATGTATCTGACTGTTAGATAATTCGATGGGCTGCATTCTGGGACAACAAGATGAAACAAGTAAGAAAGAGTATGCCATTTATTATCTCAGTAAAAAGTTTACTGACTGTGAGTCACAGTATTCTTTCTTGGAAAAGACATGTTATGCTCTGGCCTGGGCAGCAAAACGTTTGCGGCAGTATATGTTGAATCACACCACTTGGTTGATCTCCAAAATGGATCTAATCAAGTACATTTTTGAAAAGCCTGCTCTCACTAGGAGAATTTCTTGTAGGCAGATGTTGTTATCCGAATATGACATTGAGTACCGCACTCAAAAAGCTATTAAAAGCAGCATGTTGGCAGATTATCTTGCTCACCAACCAGTTGATGGTTATCAGTCCATGAAGTATGATTTCCCCGATGAGGATGTGAGGTTTTTGAAAGTGAAATATTGTGATGAACCATTACCTGAGGAAGGTCCTGATCCTTAGTCTCGTTGGATCATGATATTTGATGGAGCTGTGAATGCTTATGGTAAAGGAATTGGTGTTGTGATTGTCACTTCTCATGGATCGCATATACCTTTTACTGCAAGGTTGACATTCGATTGCACCAATAATATGGCAGAATATGAGGCTTGCATCATGGGTCTCGAGGAAGCTATTGATCTCAGAATTAAAATTCTAGATGTGTATGGAGATTCAGCTTTGGTAGTAAATCATATTAAAGGAGAGTGGGATACTCGTCACCCTGGCTTGATCCCTTACAAATATTATGCTATAAGATTGTTACCCTTCTTTAATAAGGTTGAATTCCATCACATCCCCAGAGATGAAAATCAAATGGCGGATGCTTTGGCAACTCTAGCTTCTATGTATCAAGTGAATAATTGGAATGACATACCTTGAATTACAGTTCAACGACTGGATAGGCCCGCTCATGTGTTTACAACAGAAGTAGCAGATGAGAAACCTTGGTATTATGATATCAAGCATTTTCTCTAGACACAGGAATATCAGATTGGTGCATCGTATAAAGATAGAAAGACATTGAGAAGATTAGCTGGCAGCTTCTTCCTCAGTGAAAATGTGTTGTACAAGAGAAATTATGACATGGTCTTGCTCAGATGCGTAGATAGACACAAAGCAGACATGTTGATGCATGAGATTCATGAAGGTTCCTTTAGCACTCATGCCAATGGATATTCGATGGCTAAGAATATGCTAAGGGAAGGTTACTATTGGATGACAATGGAATCTAACTGTTACAAATTTGTAAAGAAGTGCCATAAATTCCAGATTTATGTAGACAAAATTCATGTTCCTATGACACTTCTCAATGTTATTTCTTTCCCGTGGCCTTTTTCTATGTGGGGTCTTGACATGATTGGAATGATTGAACCCAAAGCTTCAAATGGGCACCATTTTATCTTGGTAGCAATTGATTACTTCACCAAGTGGGTGGAGGCTGCTTCATATGCTAATGTTACTAAACATGTGGTAGTGCGCTTCATTAAGAATAATCTCATATGTCGGTATGGTGTGCCAAGCAGAATTATCACTGACAATGGCTCAAATCAGAGTAACAAGGTGATGAGAGAACTTTGTGAATAATTCAAGATTGTACATCATAATTCATCTCCGTACAGGCCAAATATGAATGGGGTTGTTGAAGCTGCCAATAAGAATATTAAAAAGATCTTCCAGAAGATGGTTGTTACTTATAAAGATTGGCATAAAATGCTCCCTTTTGCTTTACATGGATATCAAACATCTGTCTGCACTTCAACAAGAGCAACCCAATTATCCCTTGTGTATGTTATGGAAGCAATGCTCCCAATCTAGGTTAAGATTCTGTCTTTATATGTGATAATGGAAACCAAGTTGTCAGAGGCTGAATGAGTCCAGAACGGGTTTTTCCAATTGAATTTGATTGAAGAGAAGAGAATGACGGCTTTGTGTTATGGGCAGTTATATGAGAAGAGAATGAAGAAAGCATTTGATAAGAAGGTCAAACCTCGTGAATTCAGATAAGGAGACCTCGTGCTCAGGAAGATCATGTCTTTTAACACTGATTCTAGGGGCAAGTGGACTCCCAATTTTGAAGGCCCATATGTTGTCAAGAAAGCCTTCTCTGGCGGTGCATTAATTCTTGAAACTATGGATGTCAAGGAGTTCCCAAGTCCCATGAATGCTGATACAGTCAAGAAATTCTTCGCCTAAAGAAATAAAAGAATAGCCCGCTAAGTCGAAAACCCAAAAGGGAGGCTTATGCAAAAAGGAGCGTCTCGGTAGGCCGAAAACCCGAAAGGGCAGTCTAGGAAAAAATTAGAGATATAAACAGAATAAATTTTCCCGTTAAGTTGAAAACCTGCAAGGGCATCTTAGGCAAAAGTTATGGACTTTCTTGGCAAGTAACTACATCAGACAAGACTTCATCATTGAAGCAACAATCTTCTTGGGTTCTCACCACACTTCAACAGGAGCTACTGCTCAGGATTTCAAAGTTGTTGGAGAGAATAATGGTCATTGTATTTCAATGTATCTTTTCCATTATATATTACCATTTTTTGAACTCTGTAATCATCCGTGGAGTCTCGCCATTCACATACTACCATTCTATTAATAAAATATGAGCTTTTATCCAATTCTTTGTAATTCTTATTTTATTATGCTTTCAAAGACTTCATTTATTATTGATAGTGATTTTCAAAGCGAAAAGACTAAATAAGAAAATTGTTTTTTGAAAAGAATTTACAAATTACTTTTACTTTAGACTTTATGACTCAAGAGGAAAACAAAAGTGGTGATCCCGAGAATGGATAAACTCTAGTGACTTTGGGAAGTTTTGTTTTCCCCAGGAAGGCTCTCTCAGGTCATTTTTATTGGTATACATATGATCTTCTTGTGTTTCTCAGATAGTTGGAGATGATACCGATTGATGTATGGTGCGGTATCGGGTTTGTGATCCCATTGTCCCCAGTCAAGGCTTGGTTCATTTTGTGAATTTTGGTTTGCGTGGTCTGAAGCCTCTATACAAGATTCCCTAATAAGGTCTTCACTCATATGACAAAAGTTCCTTCTCCCTTTGTGTGATGGGATGGAACTATTTGTAAAGTGTCTCTCTTTTTACAGTGTTCGCATTATTGTTAGTATTTGTTTCCCAGGAAACTAGACCAGGGAAATATCTTTCCTAAGAAGTGTTGAGACATTTGTCAACTTTTTGGGTTTTCACCCGCCCAGTGTTGGGTTTGATTTAAAATCCCCATAAGTTTGATTTCTTGCTGTAATGTTTGACTTCTTAACTCTCCAAGTTTTTATCCCTATGAGGTTTCATACTTTCTCCCCATAGAAGGTGGTGCAATACTCACGCTCAACATTGAAGAATGTATCTTATTTTCCCCTCGATGATGTGGTGTTATCCTCCCCAATAGAGTCAACACGAGATCCTCAATTAATGTTTTAACGATATGGTTTTCATCTGCCATATTGAAATCAGTATTGCAATCCCCAGTAGAAGTACAGACCGTGAAGCATTTGTTTTCCCCATTGAAGTCTGTGTGTTATTCCCTGGTGAAGCCTGGAGGAGGATGTTATATCCCTGTATCTGTACTAATTTATTGCCATGATTTCATTATTTTCGAATTATGTTCCTTCCCAGTGAAGTTAAGCCATGAAATGGGAATTTGTTTCCTCAGTTGGTGCTTACTTTCTTGTGGAATTTTCATCTTGGATGTGATTTAGCCGAGTATTGACTGTACCTGAGTTGGTTTTTTCTGGTTTTCCCCGGTGTTATATGTTTGTTTTGTCAGCATATACATAATAAAACTCATATATTCATACATACATCATGCATAGTTGAATTTAGAAAATCATTGCTCATTTGCATTCATTTTTTGTTGGCATATTACCCTGTTTTTGCAAGGTTGTGTTGTCCTCTTTCCAATAGAGTGTCAACCTTAAGCAGAAAGTGTATATCCCACTGAGTTATCCCTCATGGAAGATTTTTTCTTTAGCCTTCATGTACAACTCTTTGTCTGGATAGAATGTGATTCCCCTTTGAGTTTATTTCTCATGAGGTGTTATTTTGGTTGACTGATTCATTCTGGTTTTTTTCTGGTTTGAATCTATGATCCCTAGCAATATTATTAATTTGGACTTCTGTAAGCTTTGAGCCATAGTTTGAGAATATGCATTTATTTTGCACGAGAAGACTTTATCTCCTCAGCAGGAATATATTGGCATTTCCCCAAGAAGCCATATTTCTTTCCCTAGGAAGCCATATTTCTTTCCCCAGGAAGTCATTTTTACAATCCTTCCCATAACAGCAAGTAACAAATCTCTTTATTTGAGCAACTTGTACTTTCCCGTAAAATTCGGCGTTACTTTTTGGCTATCTTATCTATGAGTGGATAGTTTGCAATTTGTTGTCAAATCACTCCAATGGATGGCAAGTCTTTTCAATATGACAGAGACAGTTCGTTGTGAAATCTTACAAGTGACGGTCTCTTTATTTGAGAAAATTTATATATTACCCTTTCCAGGAGGAATGCCTTGGTTAAAGAAGAAGTTGAAACACGTTCTAGGTGAAATGCCATAGTTTTGGGAAACTTGTTATTGTTAATACATCTTTTCTCCACCTTCAGTGAAAGTTGGTAGTTTCACCTTCAGTGAATGTTGATTCTTTTCTCTCTACCTTCAGTGAACATTGGTAGTTTCACCTTCAGTGAACGTTGGTGTTGTTCTTTTCTCTCTACCTTCAGTGAACATTGGTAGTTCACCTTCAGTGGAAATTGGTGTTATTGTTTTCTCTCTCTACCTTCAGTGAAAGTTGGTAGTTTCACCTTCAGTGAATGTTGGTGTTATTCTTTTCTATCTATCCTCAGTGGACGTTGGTAGTTTCATCTTCAGTGAACGTTGGTGTTATTCTTTTCTCTCTACCTTCAGTGGAAGTTGGTAGTTCACCTTCGGTGAACATTGGTGTTATTGTTTTCTCTCTCTACCTTCAGTGAAAGTTGGTAGTTTCACCTTCAGTGAATGGTGGTGTTATTCTTCTCTCTCTACCTTCAGTGAAAGTTAGCAGTTTCACCTTCAGTGAATGTTGGTGTTATTCTTTTCTCTCTACCTTCAGTGAATGTTGGTAGTTCACCTTCAGTGAATGTTGGTGTTATTGTTTTCTCTCTCTACCTTCAGTGAAAGGTGGTAGTTTTACCTTCAGTGAAAGTTGGTGTTACTCTTTTCTCTCTACCTTCAGTGAAAGTTGGTAGTTTCACCTTCAATGAAAATTGGTGTTATTCTCTTCTCTCTACCTTCAGTGAAAGTTGGTAGATCACCTTCAGTAAAAGTTGGTGTATCCTTTGATATTCTACCTTCAATTATTGAGTTGGTAGTTTACCGTCATCTGTGAGTCGGTATCTTGTTGATCTTCTACCTTTGACTATTGAGTTGGTAGTTCATAGTTATTTGTCGATCACTTTTATCCTTTACTGTCTCTCCTTAATGTTTGAGTTGATGCTACCTTGTCTCCTCTGTGGGATTTACCTCAATAGAGTCGGGTCTTTTGTCCACCAGTGATTTATTTTCCTGGTCGGATGTTTCTTTTGATCCTTGTTTCCTTTGCTACATCCCCAGTGGTGTCTTGCGTCCTTTTGGATCTTTTCATTTGCATTCATAATCATAATCATAAGCGTTGCATGGTTTCTTAGAGCAAAAAATAGGGCTTATTTTATATTTAAGCATCTTCAATCACGTCGACACAAAGATTTTAACCTTCGTATATCCGGATAGAAGACACTTAAATAAGGGCAACTGTTGTACCCCAATTTTTGCCCATATTATTCCTCTATCATCTCATACTATCACAATGCAACCAGATCACAAATTAGGGTTTGTGGTTTTTCCTCTACTCCATCCTGTCTTTAGGTTTGCCTATGGGAATCACCAAGCACTTTGAAACACCTTGAAATATGTATCTTGTACATGTATGCTTTTAACTAACCTTAAAATGTATATATTTTGTCTCTTTGAATATCATATTGTAGGTAATGGCACAATTGCCTTCATCTCACCATCTCCTAGCACAAAGGATCAAAACTAGGGTTTGGATTTTAATCAGGAAATCTTTGGATTTTTGGGCAAAACTTGATCCCATACTTTACATGATCATGAGCATCTATAATTGGAAGTTTGATCATCAACTTTGGCTTGAAAAGGTTCAATTGATAAAAAAAGGGGGTAAAATGGTCATTTTGTCAGGAGACTGCCAAAATCAACTGTTGACCAAGTGGACTGTTGGTCGACTATCAATTCAATCCCTATACTCACATTTATGGTCAATAGTGGGAAAAAATCAAGAGGAAGTGTGAATTGGAGATAACTTGTCAAGGAAGTTATTTTAAGTTTTGGAATTTTTCTAAGTATTCATAGGGCTGAATTTTGATTGGTTATAATTTTCTCAATTTTTATTGAAAATGTGCAAACTTTATATGCCTAGAAAGAGGATGAAAAATTCTCCAACTTTGTAGGAGAGGCCACAAGTCCAAAAAACGAAAGTAAAAAAGTTATGAAGCTTGGAAGTTTTTGACACTTAGTGAAATTTTGGATAAAAATGCAAAAATATGACTTCTTCATGTTCAATTTTGAATGACCATTTGGACTCAAATAAAAAAGTTGGCATCATGAAAGTTGAAGATTGAAGTTTTCTCTTCATTTTTCATTTAAGAATCATCTCAAATGATTATTTGTAGAGAAAGATATGGTGATTGGGATTTTGAGCTTCAAAATGTCATTTTGCCCAGCACAAGGGATGTCGCACGCGCTAGGCCAGAAATTTCATCAAACACTTTGTGGGCACGCATTCATCATCACTTTTTTATGAGAAATATTCATTATTTAGAAAATGTCCAACATCAAAGATTAAGCCCTAAATGTGAGGAACAACTTTGCTTCAGAGTGTTTCTTAAAAATCTTCTTACATTTTGAGATATAATTGTGAGAAGAAGGCACCATGCAAGCTGAATTCTTGCCCAACACAAGGCATCACACACAGGCAGAATGCCCAGTCAGGCCTGGCATTTCATCAAGCCGTTTGTAAGCATGTGTTCATAGCCAATTATCTCATTGATTCAAGCTTCATTTTGGAAAATTTTGAACATGAAAGTTGGAGTATGAAATGTCCTCTCCATATTTTATTCAAACCTTGTAACATTTCATGCACCATAGAGGAAGATATAAGAAGATAAATATGTGTTCATGAAATGGTAAAAACTTGCATGGACATGCATGAAAATTTCGTGCCAACCAAAGCTCCAGCTGCCAGCGCATGCCCCCAAAACTTCTAACTTATTCAAAATGCACGCTTTTCATCCCTCAAACAACATAAAACACAACATCTCACTCTCACTTCTCATTTCTTTATTTCTCTCACTCTCTCATTATTTACTCTATATAATGCAAGTGTATTCAACAATCAAAGGGGATGGAAAAAGAAAATCAGAAAGAAAGATCTTATCCCTCTCCCTCTCTCTCACGAAGCCTCTCATCCATGCAAGCTCAAAACCTATCCTCTCTCTCTCTCTCTCTCTCTCTCTCTCTCTCTCTCTCTCTCTCTCTCTCTCTCTCTCTCTCTCTGTCTTTGAATTTCAAGCTCACTTCCTCCATTGAAAAGCAAGCTTTCTTCACATCTCTCTTCATCTATCATCTCAGAACATTCAAGCTTCTCTCAAGTGCTTGATCTTTATTTGAGCTCAAGAATCATCAAATTCATTGCAAGGTTTTTGATCCATATTTTTCTCTCTCTTACTGTAGCCTTGCATTTTTTATTTAATCCATGAGCTTGTTGAAATATCCAGTAGCATATTCATATTCATGGCATTTTGGTGACCAATTTTGGTCTTTGGATCGAGTGATTTGATGGAGAATTGAAGGATAAAACCAAATCGAAAATCTATTTGATGAAATGTTCAAGTCAAAACTGTGTTCATGCATCAATGTTCGTGCGTGTTTTTTTCAATCATCAATGCATCATTTCATGAAATTTTTTATTCTATCATGTTCTACTAATTTTCGTCTTGAACTTTGGTGTTTAAATTTTTGGATTTCATCAAGAAATGCATGAGTTATCGTGACCTGAAAATTATGGCTTTTGGTAGGGATGATTACGTGTCTCTGTTTGATTGAACATGGTCTTGATGCATTTTACAGCGCATTTGGTTAATAACAGGTGTAATAGCCTTTGCATTTTATTTTATTTTTTGTTTCTTCTCATATTTTCTTTTAATATTTTCTTCACTTCAAAAATTATCATAAAAATATTTTAGACTCCTTTTTTAATATGTTTTCATATTTTTATTTTTATTTCATTTTTAATCATTTTTCTTGATTAAATAAATTCATGTAAATAATTAGGGTTTTTAATATTCTTTTAAATCTTGAATTTTACTTTCTTATTTCTATTAAATCAAAAAATCCATAGAAAAATATTTTTTGGCTCCTCTCTGAGTTTATTATTGAAAATATTTTTTGTCCTATTTTTATAAAATTTTGGATTACAAATTAAATCATTTGTTGGACATATCATGTTTTCTCTATTTTCTTGGATGAATTGTGTAAATAATTTTCATTTAATTTTTTTTCTTTTGGCAAAAATTCAAGAAAAATATACTTTCTGATCCTTAGATTTTTCTTGACATTTAAGTTATCTTACATCAAATTTATTTTAACTTTAGATCAAATTGATTAAATTTGAATTAATTTCTTTTTTTAGGGTTTTTGCTTGATCATTCACACTAATTAATTAAAAGTTCTAACTTCCCATGCCTATAAAATTAGAGATGAAGTTGTTTAGAGTGCTTGAACAAGTTGAGGTCATAAAAATCATTTTTCTGTTATTTTACAATATGATTTCATATTTTTCACAAATTATTTCCCAAAACCATCTAGTTTAAGTCTTTTTCTTGCTAGTTTCCATGTTTGCATTTAAAAATCAAATTTCAACTTCAAACCAAGAACCCTAAGCCCCATTTATAACTTTTACAGGACTTTAGGAAGTTAGGCTTTTAATTTCATATTTTTACAAGTTATTTTACTATTTTTGATCCTTTTTTGACTTAGGTTTGCATTTAGGGTTTTACCTTTGATTAATGCTTGTATTTGAAAACTTTTGTACATGATTCTTGTTTAATTATTGAAATAGCATGTGATACTGACTTGAGGATTATTTTTAGGACAAATGTTTCAACTTCATTGGGTCTTGGGTGTTGATAGGTTGATAAACCAAATCCACTAAAATGGACGAATGACGTTGGTGATATTTGAAACTCTAATTGTAACCTTTCCCTCTTCATCTTATCCCCCTTTCTTATTGTACTACATGTTAAAGGATTATGTTCTCTATATCGTTTATCCAAACATGAAGTACATAGATTTCTATTGACCATCCTCAATATAGGTGCGACTTCTACATAAGTCCATTTACGATTGCTTAACATAGCGTTAAATTTTGTCCCGATTTGAGAAAATGATCATTTGTGGCCCAAACCTATATTTGCAAGCCCAGGTATGTTAATTTGAACCCTTTGATCCATTAACCTTGAGATTCATTGTTAGGAGGCTTTGGTTATACGAATCCTCCAATGGATCTTCATCAATTTTGGTCAATACAGATCATTTAAACATCATTGATCATTAAATGTTGCCTTGAGGATTCTTAAATGGATGATATACTTGACAAAAAGCAAGCACAACTTGTTGTTGAGAGGCTTTGGTTCTACCAATCTTATAATGAGTTCGAAATGCAAGTTTCCAGATGGTCATCAAACTAACCATTAACTTCTAAAAATTGACTTTATTTTATACTTTTATTTTTATGCTTTTACCCTATGCACCATTTACTTTAGCATTTACATTTCATGCTATTTTTTATCTTTGCTCACTTGAGCATTTACTTTTATGCCATTTTTATTTTGCTCACTTGAGCTTTTTCTTTTCCTTTTGAAAATACTTAATAATCAACTTAAACCACAAAAAACTTTAATGATACTTGGACTATTTGGTTACTATCCTTGGCATTATGGAGTGATGAACTTCTTGGACTTAGGAATAGAAACCTTGACCTATGAAAGAGACCTTGTGACCTTAATTGATTATTTTGTCTGGAGTTCTTGAGGTTTACCTCAAGACATTGGGTTGTTTGTTTGTTTTATGTGCAGGTTATTGTGATTACGTACTTTGTCTGTAATCTGGAATTCATCTATGTACAACCGTTACTCTGCCCAATTTTTTGTGAATACTTAATACATTTGAAGTTTGATCTTCTCAAGAGGTTTAATATCCTTGCTTGGTTTCAATCCAAAGAATGAGAATTCTATCTTGACTCATAATGTCCAGTGTTGGCATCTTGTTGGTTAGATGGTTATTTTCCCTAGCTTTTACCTTATGCTTTAGGATAGTCTCATCATCTCCTCCCATCTTCTTTAATTTCAAAAATCTTCTCCATCCTTTTGAAAACTCTTCTTGTTTCTAAACTTGAACCACTTTCATAATAAACTTGTACTTAGGTCCATGCATTTTCAAAACATTTTCTTAAACAAAATTCAATCAACTTAATAATACCTTGACATTTTTGTGAGAAGACTAAAACTCAATAAATATCATTCAAACCATTTTGCCACTTTTGCTTTTGCTTTAAAAACTTTTCTCAAAAGATTAGACTCTTGTCAATTCTTGTAGTGATGCAAACAACTATACTTCTATAATATGTAGTGAAGAGAGATATTTTCCACTTGGGTGTTGAGTGAGGCTTTGTTGATTTTAGAATCCAAGCCATATCCTCCACTTTGAGATGATGCAAATTCTCCTTTCTCATGATTGTGGGTAGTAAGTATGTTTTCCACACGGACAATGGCGATGATGTTTTATCTCATAAAATCAACCAACATACTTTTTTAAAATTTTAAAGAGGAACTACATGTACCCTGATCTCCTATTTCATAAAAGGTGGTACATAGGCACTAAAGGTTCACAACCGCGACGGGTGCAAAAATAATAAATATACTTCTTTTCTCACCTCCACCATCTATTTTATACAACATTTTATAGCTAAAATATATAGATTTTACAAAGAGGTTCCTACGGAGTATCGTAGATGTTTAGGGTGCTAATACCTTCCCTTTGTATAACCAACCCCCTTACCTAGAATATTTCCCTCTTTTTTGGGTTATTCTATTTTTTCCCATTCCTTTGGAAACAATAAAGCACGGTGGCAATTTTGATTTTGATTTGTATAAGTCTAGTCAATCAAATAGCTTAGTCTTAAACATTTCTACCGCTACACATGGAATAGGGAGTTGAAATGAAGTTAAATGGATGAATAATTTTACAAGTCATAAGTGAAAACATCAAAGACTCATCATCATAATTATATAAGAATATTTGAGAAAAATTCACAATCAAATCATACAAGGAAAGGCAATCACATAACCCTAAGTTGACATGAGTCCTCATGCAATACTATCGATAAAAACAAATTGAAAAAGAAGGGATATAGGAAGAGAGAGAGAGAGAGAGAGAGAGAGAGAGAGAGAGAGAGAGAGAGAGAGAGAGAGAGAGAGAGAGAGAGACAAACATAGAATTTTTTCTCAATTATAACAAGTCTCATGATCAAGAAAAATTTCAATTAGGAATTGAATTCATGGTACATGCACCAAAGTACACAAGCATCATTCATGGTTGTGAAGTGAAGTGAACATAAGTGTGTGAGAAATTTGGCATGGCATTAGTCATCAAAAGGTGTTGAGGTCAGAAGAAAATACATGTAATAAGTGAACACAAATGACCTATAAACATCCCCAAAGCATCATACACAATCATATTCAAAGGTAGAAGCAACAAGTGATCACATTCAAACCCTAACATGCTCCTAAAGGTAGATAAGCATCAAGCAAGTAATAGATGATGAGGGAACATGGTAATGGGGTTATAAAAACCATACAAGACAGAATAAAATGTACTATAATTTTATTCATCCAAGCATCACAATAAAAAATGAAAGATAACACGAGAACTTCGAGACAACACACCAAAACTATCCAAGTAAGCAAGTGGTCAAACAAGTTTAGAAGTGAACAAGTAAACAAATATAAAATAAAGAGGCATAAAATGGCATCAAAGTAAAAAGTATCTTGCATTTTAAGTAACTTAATATAAACAACAAAGAGTGACCAATATAAGTGGCCCAAAACTTCACGCACAAAAATTGGCAAACAAGCAAAAATATGGTCCGCAAGATGAAACAAGCATGGTAAACTAATTACTTGTGAAAGTAAGAAAAGGTTGATGTACTTAAGTGTTATAGGCATTATAAAATACTAAGTACCATCAAATGCACAAGGCTTTAAAGCATGGATAAAAAACATCAAGCAATAAGTTCAACAAGTTCAAGCAAAGGAGGAGATTATAGCTTCTAAAGTGTCACCGTGTTTGATTGACAAATGAATGTCCAATACAAGCATAAGAAATGAGATGAGGAAAGGATATATGATCAATTCTAAAGCATAAAAATTTGGATCATAAGCCTCTAATAGCCTCACAAATTACCAAAATCAAGATTAGGTCAAGAAGAGAAGAATGTAGCTCTTAGAAAGTCATCAAAAATGAACTTGCAAATGAATACAAGTCAAATAATAACAAGAGCCAAACATTAAATAACTAAGACCTTAGAGTTCAGAAGCAGACCCAAGAAAGTTCAATAATTTTGGATCAATGATACTCAAGTGAGAATGCACTAAACAATCTCCTAAATCAAGATCACAAAAGATAAACAAAGTACTTTAAAGTTTCACAAGAAAAGAAGTAATGATAGAGAAATTGAATGGTTCATGATGATGAACTCAAGTCTCTTTTCATGCGGCGAGAATAAGATAAAGAGAGAAGAACTTGGTTCCTTATAGGTGCACAAGGTGCATTCCCCATGTCTCAAGCACCAAAGAAAATAAGCAAAAGTATGATCAAATGAAAGTCAAGAAGGGGAAAAGGACTAATTGAAGTCAAATTATTCTCAAGCACTTGAAGAACTATCCTTGAACATGTCATACTTCAAACTATGGCAATTGGATTCAAAGGAATCCACAAGATCAAATCAAAATCACAAAAATAATGCAATTAGGGTTTCAAATTTGGCCAATCAAAGGCCCAAAGTAAATAATCATCAACAACTAAAACAATTATCAATAAAGTTAATAAAAGTTGATGTGATCTCAAGGAAAACACATGATCACCATGTGTCCAAAAATTGGGGTCTAAATAAGTTCATAAGTTGCTAAACAAAACTTAACAAGATTCAACAAGACTAATGGTACATATTCATAAGATAATTAAAACAAAAATAGTAAGAAAGCTTTAAAAAAAATTAATCCAATATGATCAAATATTATAAAAGTCAGAAAAATAGTTAGGGTTCTTGAAAGTTGGAAGAAAGATGAAAATGAAGGTCAATTGTCAAGACTAGTTGAGAAAGTCATCAAACTAGACACATTAATTCAAACATTTTGTGGAAATTGGAAAATCAGAGGATAAAATTAATTAAAATTAATTTCCATGATCCTAACATGTTCAAGAATCCTAAACAAATTCATTTGGATTTATAGAAGCATAGGGAAGTGGAAAATTAATTTAATCTTCAAGCATAAGTAAGAAAAAGCATAACAATTGACACTTAACTTCTATAATTTTTTAAATCAAATCAAAATCATCAATAAATTTGGTTCAAGACCATGAGAAATTAATTAAAACATCAAGTAACACGAAACATATTTTTTTTTGTAATTTTTGGTTAAGAAGTTATCAAAAATAAAATTAAAATATAAAGTAAACAAAAGAAAACAAAGAAATCACACATTTAATCAATTAATTTAATTAATGTGCCAAGAATTTCCTAAAAATCAATTAAAAAATATGAGCATAAATTATACTCATCAAAATACATCATATAATTTTTTCATAATTTGTGTGAAATTAAAAGTTCAAAAAAAAAAAAGGAAAAGATGAAGAAAAAATGAGGAATATTAAAACAAGGACATAGATATAATAAACAAATGTTGGACACGGTGGCAGTGGGGCCTTGGTCAAAGGGGTCAGAATTAAAAAATGGGTCAATGAGGGTTTGTCTTCTTAGTTGAGCTATGTTGAACAACAAACCCTAATTGTGTTCATGTGCTTGTGTTCAGATCAACATAACAACACCAATTCTCAATGAAATTCAAAGAAATCAAAAGCAAAGTTGTAGATCTTAAGGCATAAAACAAAGTAGTACCAATTAAATAAACAAACAAACACCAAATCATAGAAATAAGCATGTTCAAAGTCACAGTTTCAAAATTTGTTCTCAGAAATTTCAAACACATAAGCAAACTCAGTTTCAAACAAAATCCCACCTCATACCTAATGTATGGACCAACTATATATATGTGAAATGTTCATGGAATTTCTAAGCATTTAAATCCTATGAATGAGTATGAGAGAGAAAGAGAGAGCTTCAAGAATTCTTACCAAGTGGGTGATTCTTCCACTGCTTCTTTCAACTCCTCAGCTCAAGAAACCCAGTGAATATGATTTACCAGTTCCAAGGATGAAGAAATAAGGAAGAGATGGAAGCTTGCTTCAGAGAAATGAAGGAATCTGAGGGTAGTTTAGCTTGATGAAGATGATGATATATCAGATCCATTTTCTCTCTCTCTCTCTCTCTCTCTCTCTCTCTCTCCAATGCGTGTGTTGTGATAGTGAGGTGATGAAAATGCTAAATAGAGTGAGATAGAGTGGTGGAGAAGTTTGTTGAGGGGTAAAACAGAGAAATCAAACAAATGTCATGTGAGGAGTGTGTGAGGCGGTGGTTGCATTTAATGTATACAACGAAATGTGGTTGTTTCATTTTGGCAGAGCAAATGAGGCAAGAGAGGTGTGAAAGGAATGTGAGAGAGTGAGGTCAGGTGATAGTGAGCGAGAAAGAGTTTTGGCCAGCTTTCAATATTCCCACTTTTGGAAAACTAGAGAGTGTGTGATATGCATGAGGTATGCATGTTGTTTGGTCATTTTAGGAAAGAAAATGATACTATGCACGCATTAGGAATGCTTGCTGCAAGAAAAAACAAAGTATGCACATCATATGGGTAAATCCTTATGCTAGCCAAAAACAATACTCATCCATCTTCTATTTGTCGTAACTGGCAAAAAATAACGAGTCGCCACCATTAATTTTTGTCCTAAGGACAGGAAAATAACAGATAACCCTAATTGTTAGAGATTCTAAGTTCACGAGTTGGTTAGACGAAGGGAAGGTGTTAGGCACCCTTTCACCTCCCTTGTTCTCAAGGGGCTCCATTTTTAGGTCCTAGGGTAAATCAGGAATTTCTACTTAGAAATTTTCTATTTGTGTGTGTTTAAGAATATAATTTAGTTTTTTTAGTAGTGGGACTCGCCTTGATTTTAACTGCGTGCCTACGTATCTCCTTGCGAAGAATCAGAGTCCAAATTCGTAGTTCGTATATGTTTGGTTAGTTTTTTATAGATTGTGGAAAGGTTTTAGAATTATCCTTGAACCTTGTTTGGGTTTGAAAAATAGCGTAGTCGTAGAAGAAGTTCGCAGTTAATTTAGAAAATAAATCCACAATCCTTTTTTGAAAATAATATGGAAATTTAATTTATGTTAGTGAAAAAATGTTAAGTTTGATTGGTTAGATGTCTTAAATGCATGATGAAATTTGAAAATAAAGTTTGAATGATAAAAAAAATGCTTGATAAAAAGGTTAGTATATTAGAAAATAGTTAATAAATAATTACTATACTTATTATTAGAAATATATTAAATATTTATAATAATAGGAAAATATTTATTTATCAAAGAGATTATTTATGCTAAAAAAAGTAATTTTAATGCATATGATAAAATTTGATGTATAGAAAATAATGCCCAAAGTAAATAAATGTGTAAATGAATGAATTATTTAAATAAATAAATAAAGTACTCAAACAAATAAATTGATTAAATGAATACATAAATAAATTAAATAAAATAAATAAGTAAATAAAATAAAATAATTATTTAAATAAAACAGGGGTTGTAATTTTATTAAGCGTAGAAATTATAGGAGTGTGAATAACAAGGGCTTAAGCCCATAGTTCCTTTGAAGCCCAACAGTCAGGGGGAGTATGAATTATAGTTGTGGTAGTAAACTGGAAGGCGCTAATAGTAATGGGGTTGGCCCAGATAATTGTTTGATCCGTTGGATAAAGTGTGAGCGAGCGTAGGGTGTTACGATGCATTAGCAAGACCAGAGCCATCTGATTCAGATCAAAGGGCCACCAGAGGTTAATTCTGGAGCATCGATCTGAAGTATAATCAACAGATGACTATGATCGCATGTTGACTGAAGGAGTATGTCATCATGTGTGTACAAAGTAAATGGAGAGAATATTTACGGGAGTCTCCTTCACAATGACTCGTTTTCCCCCTTCTCCCTCTCTCTCTATACAAACTTCGTTTCTCACTACCCAAGGCTTAGAGAGAGAAGCTCTCACTTCTCTATAGATTTCCCACACCAGAAACCACCTCCGCCACACCGTCCACTCTGGAAACTTCCACCAAACCCAATTCTCGGTTGAGCTTCAACCGAATAACTCATACCTTCAAGCTTATATGCCTAGATCCAGCGTGGGCGATCGTTGAGGCTGCCGTCTCAGATGAAGGTTCACCGGGAACCTGATCTATTTCTGGAAATAGCCAAGAACCCTAGAAACTTCATACAACTAACCCTTAGAACCCTAGTTATCTAGAAAGAACCCTAAGCAAAACCTAATGAACCCTAACCCTAACATGAAGAACCCTATACAAGGTGAACAACCCTAACCACGGGGTGAATGAACCCTAACCCTAGAGAGGAACACTAACTCTAAAACCCAGAAAACCCC
This sequence comes from Vicia faba, assembly GCA_948472305.1. Lineage (NCBI taxonomy): Eukaryota > Viridiplantae > Streptophyta > Magnoliopsida > Fabales > Fabaceae > Vicia > Vicia faba. The sequence goes on from OX451735.1 coordinate 409,331,532, forward strand.
CCAATTCCAAATTTCTTAGAAATACCTAATTTAAACACCAATCATTCGGAATTTCAACAAAACACAACAAATAGCGATCTTAAGCTAACTTTCTCGGTTTACCTCTCCTGCATTGATTCTTGTAGTAATTTGAATTCCTCTTCGTCTTCTTTCTCTCCTCCTAATACCTCTTTGTTTCTTTGTTCGAAGGTACAAGGAAGTTGACGAACTTGCAACAACTTGAACAAGGGCTCGCAAATTCTCTTTTTACTCTTCAATCTCCAATCCTTGGCTTTTCAGTCCCCTGATTAGGTCTTAGGTTTAGTCTTATATAGGATTAGGAATTATTTAGATTAGGAAATTGTTTAGTGTAATTTATAGTTATAGGTTTTAGATTGATTATGTGATTGATTGTAATTGTAAATTAGGGTTAGTTTTGATTCAAATTAGTAAATTAACAAATTTGATTAAGATTAGAATTAGATTAGGGTTTTGATTGTCAATGTATTGGGACGATTTATTTATCTGTATCCATGATTTTAATCAAAAAAACGCTTCTCAATCTTTGATTCAATTTTATTTGATTTGCTTTGATTTTTTTATTCAAGTTTTCTGGATATGGGCTTTTAACATGACTTAGGGAAGAAGAATGTGCTTCTAGGCGCAACTTAGAACAAAGAGTTAAAAAAACCCTAGTTGACTTAGTCAACATTGTATCTCAATTAATAATAAAAGTAAAAATAAAAATTGTAATGATAATAATATAAATATTAAATAATAATAATAATAATATATTATAGGATGTTCACCTTTGTCAACCAAAACAAACAAATTAATATATATATATATATATATATATATATATATATATATATATATATATATATATATATATATATATATATATATATATATATATATATATATATATATATATATATATAAAATGTAAAACAAAAATTACTAAAGTTGTGTTGACTTCGATCAACTTAAAAAAATAAATATCAAAATTAAAAATCAATTAAATTAATTAAGCTTGACATGGCACCTCTACAAAACTCTCAATGGGCCATCTGATTAATTTAAAAAGTGAGTCCAACTTGATAAAATGATAAACAAACACCCCTCTTAAAAATTAAACCCTATTATATTAAAAAATATTTAAAGATATATAATTGTTAGTATGGAAGTACACAAATTAATATATAAGAATAAACCAATAGTTCTAGCAGTAATAAAATTGACTGTTTACACTAATGCGGGCAAATTTGGGGTATGACAATTACCCCTATTTAATTTCTCTTCGGTTGAAGGTGCAAGAATATGAAGTTCTCGCACATTCGGATAGGAGGATTATTAAATAATGGAAGACCCCAAAATTTGACCAAAAAAATATTTTGAAGAAGATAAATTGTATGATAAACCAAAAAGTAAACAAGCAAAGGTGACACAGTTAAATCACCAATGGCTAGAGCATGAACATGAATGACCTAGATAAGACAACGCGGATAACTCGTTCATATAATAGGTAACCAAGAGAAAATGACTCAAATAAATCATCAATACCTGTAAAAAGTAATCACATATTTTTGCGTATTTGCCACAACCTAGGGGGTAAAAAATGTGAGTTTTGAAAATAGATAACTTATTCCTGCTTTGAGACTGATGCAACAAGCGATATTGTAGTTATTGCATATTTACCACAACCTAGGGGGTAAATAACACAAGTTTTGGTAACTCATTGTCGCTTCGAGACTAACACAAGGAATTATATTGCATATTTTCACACATTCACCATAACCTAAGGGGTAGATAACGCGGATCTTAAAAATAAATAACTTATTGCTGCTTTGAGACTGACGCAACGAGTTATATCACAATTATTGCATATTTACCACAACCTAGGGGGTAAATAATGCAGGTTTGATAATTCATGGTTGCTTTGAGACTAACATAATGAACTATATTGCAGAAAATAAATAACTTATTTTTGCTTCGAGACTGACGCAACGAGTTATATCGCAAATTATGCACGTCTACCACAACCTAGGGGGTAAAAAACATGGGTATCAACTCTACTTATGCCAGGGGACTAATAGAGTTAAGTCTGGTAAAAAACTAGCTAAAGCTTCAAGACTAACTGTTGTACCCAAAAGTTTTCCCTCTCATTTTATTCAAGACATTCTCCTAGGGTTCCCAAATGCTCAAGGTTACTCAAGAATTGATCAGACAAATTATCCTCATAAGCAGTTGACCTACAACTAGGGTTTCACTTCTCTCAAGTAAAATTGGACTTATAATGCCTCAAGTGGAATTCATGGTTTCTTGTACGTCCCAAGGAATGCTCATACCAAGTTTCATGCCTTGCATCACAAGTTTATTCAGTCAATTGCTCAGATGACTGAATCAACTGTATTGGTTAAAAAGTCAATTATGGTCAACATACAGTCAAGCTTCAAGATTTTTTGTTAACATCAAGATTTTGAAGTAACATTCATCATTTGATCAAGAGTTGATCATGATTCCTCAAGGAAAACTCTCAAATCATCAAAAGTCAAAAGTTGCTAAATTAGGATTTTCTTAGGAGAAGTCAACTGAACTTTGAAAAAAGCATAACTTTCACATGCTTCATCAGTTTTTCCCCAACAAAAGCTCATTTTGAAGAAAATTCAATTCTCTACAACTTTGTCCCTCTAAGCTCCACTCCAAAAAATGCATCATTTGAGAGATATGGGTCAATACATTACATGTCATTTCAAAATTCAACAAAAAGACACTTTTTGTCAAGGAAACTTACATCAAGATAATGTATTCTAATGCAAAACTGATCAACATAGAGATTGTAGAGAACACCTTGGGATTTCCAAAAAGTCACAGAACACTTTCAAAAGATGAAAATTGAGAGTGTAATGGCCAATGCAAGTTGGGAATTTTTGAGCAAATGCATGAAGTTCAAATTGAGCAAACTTGATATTTTGGGCTATTGGGCCATTGCTTTAAAGTCCAAGCGTGTATTACACTCCTTATACACCTCAGATCTTGTTCATATACCCCTTGATCTATTTTATTTTAATTATTTTTTATTTATTCATTAATAATTCAAAATAAATAAGACCAAAATACAAGGCTTGTCAACAAAGGTCCAAGCCCATATCTTTGACCTAATTCCATGCTATTTAACCACACACATTCAGACACAAAAGGCCATGAAAACCTTATCTCAAGAAACTTGTCAAAAATATCAAATTTTCCAAGAACCCTTAAGAATTTGAAACCATATTTATAGTCCATTTCACCACAAACTAGCCATCCCAATCAACCTCAAGAAGATCATAGGGTAAGATTGGATCATTTACAACGATCCAAATGGCCAGAAAATACCTGTGCATGCATCACGATTCCATCGTTACATAATTTTTTCATTCTTGACTTTCCTTTCATTTTAAGATAAACTAACCATGTTAATATGTTCGTGAGGTCTCTATGTGCAGGAAATATCAATTGTATGGTACTCATGCTATCAGAATCGTGAATCACCATATTCTTGCAAGTCAGAGTTGTTTTCACCATAGCTCCCAACTCATTTATTTTTAGACCAAAACAACTGTCCCATTGAACTTGCAGCCCTCGATTTATGAGGGTAGCGTACTTTTGGTTGGTTGAAGTCTTTGATTTTTGTAGGTTGGTGAAAAGGGAAATCAGAGAAGACGACCGGAGCTAGGGCTTCGGTGTCTATCCGGTTCATGAACAGTTTGTATATTATAAATGCATTGTTTCATTATAATTACCGGATGTATTACCGCCCCAACAGTTGAAGCGCACACGTTAAGGACTTATTATGCCAAGGCGTGGGTTTGATCCCAACCTTTTGGCATTTTGGCATTTTTCTGATTTATTTGTCGTTGCAGATAACAAAGCGCGCTGGTTTCCTTTCCTTAGCACCAAGGCGCGCTTGGCCCAGTGGTGAATATGTTGGCTGGAAGTTTTGAGGGTGTGGGTTCAACACCCACCCTACCCTTTTGGTTTATTTTCACAAATTCTCCCTTCTTCTTACTCTTTCCTTTTCCTATTTTCACAAAAAACCCTTTTTTTTCAAAACCTTGATTTTTATGAACCCTAATTAGGTTTAGGTTTTGATTTAATCAACCCTACTTAATTTTTAGGTTTTTATTCAATTAATTAATTTAGGTTTTTTAGGTTTTTTTTCACTAACCTTTTTTTTAATTAAATTAAAATCAACTTAGATTTTTTAAGGTTTGTTTAATTTAATTAACCAATTTATTTTTTAACTAATTAAAATTAATTAAGTTATTAGGTTAATCGTCAAAAACTATTTTCTATCTAAATCACCGAAGCAAATTGCCTTTGCCTTTCCCTTATTACCGCTTCGCGCATTTTATCATTTTCTCCTTTTTGATTATTGTAATTGCTTACGGTTTGTAATAGTTAATTAGTGTTTTACTTCTCTCCCCACATTTTATTACTTGTACCCCCCATTCCCGAAGCCTTGTAATAGCGTAGGAATCTTTAATTTCTGCCTTTACTTTCTGCATTTATTGCTTTCTTCATAACTGTTTAGTAATTGGATTGTATGGAAAAGATTAAAAGCAAACGATAGTAAATCCCTAATGCAAGATAAATAAATTGAATTTGACACACTCGCACCTCTAGGGTAACCTCCCTTGTTGCCTTCGGAACAAAACACAGTCATGTCCCTCGAACGTGGGGACGCTTTAGCTTTGTCCATCGATTAAAAGACCGTAGTCCCTCGATGTCCCTTTCGACGCTGCCTTCGGTAAACGATCTAGTCCCTTAAAAATTGTTAAAGCGCCCCTACGAGTTGCCTTCAATAACTGTATGATGACCCACGCATGTCCCTTCACATCCAACGATAGGGCTTCCTACTAACTAATGGTAGGATAACACTATCTAAAGGAGGAGAAAATAACACGAAAGACTTTGAGTAGGTAGATAGTTGTTAATCGCTTGCTCACAAACGAAACAAACAATTTTTCACACAAATACTTTCAAAAATATTTTCAAATAAACACTTTGTACGCATTCTCAAGAATCATTACAAAGTTTCCTTACTATTGGCATTTCTGAATATTTTCAAACACACAAACACAAAGAATTTTCAAAACAAAGTGAGCTAGCTATTAAGAGCCCGTAGATAACTACGGATGCAAAGGGTGCTAACACCTTTCCTTTTCATAACCTATCCCCCCGAACTCAATAACCTCAAGGTCTTTCATATTCTTTTCACCCTTTCCTTATTGGATAAAAGAAAAGTTGGCGGCGACTCTTGCTATCCACAACATTTGCGATAAACCGCAAAACCAAAAGTTAGTTCTCCTACCGTATTACAGAATTGGCGACTCTGTTGGGGAACTACTAAAAAGAGGGGTTACCTTTAGATTACTTTAAATGCTTTTCTTGTTTGCTTTGTATGCTTTACATTTGAGGGATTGTTTGGGTTTATTTTTCTTGCAAAGATCCTACACCCGAATCTGGGGGCATTTTAGGTAAGTAGCAATAGATCATGGAAACTATACGGCGTATACCGATATGGTTGAAGTGATGGCTACGTTAGTGTGACACATTGGTTGGTACTGGTGTCCCTCGAGTCAGTCGGGGAGAATACTAGGCTGTCGTGTGGTGTCATAAAGCACTAACTGACTTTTAGAACCTTAATTGACCCAACTTAGCCATTAGAAGGTAATGAGATAGTTGACTTTAGTGCAGTCCGAAGTTGGTTGATACTCGATTCTATGCTCATTGAGATTCAACTCCCGGGTCTTGTTTGGTGGCAAGTCAGTTGCCGTGCTAAACAAAACCTGTGGGAAAAATCAGTGATATTAATATCCCTAAAACCCGGTTACTTCTTTAGGACAGGTTAAACCAACTAAACTTCAAGAGGGTACTCACCTTCGAACCCCATGCAAGCCTTAAACGTAAGGCTCTTGTATGCTTTGTTTGTGTTTGTTATCTATTTAAACATGACATCATAACATCATAACATCATAACATCATATCATGACTAACCATTTCAAGGATCTAGGGGATTTATCTTTGTTTTGTGTTGCAGGGTCATGGTTTCCAGTCTTAGGAATACCATCTGGATCAACTTCATAAGGATACCTTCCAAGCTTGAGGAATTAGTCTCAAAGGTTCCTGACAATTCTCAATTCACCAAAAGACATGGTCATCTTCTTAGTTTGGTTACTACTGGTTTCAAGGAAGACATGATGAGTGTCCTGTTCCAATTCTTTAATCTGAATCATCATTGTTTTACCTTCCCGGATTATCAGTTGTTTCCCACAATGGAAGAATTCTCTAAGTTTCTCAAAGTTCTTATTCTTGATCACATACCCTTCACGAGTCTAGAGAAAATTCTGAAATCTGAAGACGTTGCAGTAGCCTTACATCTGAAACAATCGGACATTGTATCTAATTGGGAAGCAAGGAATAGAGTCAAGGGTTTTTATCCTAAATTTTTAATAGAGAAGGCTCAGTGGTTTCTAGATGCCATGAATTTTCGTGCTTTTGAGGATATTTTGGCTTTGCTGATCTATAGTTTGGTATTATTCCATAATCCAGACCAATTCATAGATGTGAATGCCATCAAAATAATTCTCACCCATAATCTGGTGCCTACTTTGCTTGGAGATGTCATGCATTCCCTCCAAACTCATACGATGAAAAAGCGAGGAACTCTTATATGTTGCATACCTCTATTGTCCAAGTGTTTTATTTGGCACCTTCCTCGATCAATGATAAAGAACAAACAAGGTTTGAGGTGGTCTCAAAGGTTGATGTCACTCACCCATGCAGATATCCATTGGTGTTCTTGATCTCAGGCATATGTCACTATTATTAATCATTGTGGGGAATTCCATAATGTACCACTCCTTGGTATAAGAGCGGCATCACTTACAACCCTTCTCTAGCTCTGCACCAGTTTGGATATGCTCAAGGGGATGGTCCTCATGATATGCTCATCTAAGGTATTGTGGTTGTACCCCAAAATTTTCCCTCTCATATTCCTCAAAAACATTGCAAGAAAAATCTCCAAGTTGCTCAAGTTTGCTCAAAAGTTGGACAGACAAACTATCTCCTAAGGTAGTCTACCCCAAATTAGGGTTTTGGGTTGCATCAAGATACATGGGTCCAAATGACCTCAAGTGATCCCTAATGTCCTAATATTTTCTCAAGATCATCCATGTCAAATTTCAAGCCTTACAGAGGAAGTTTGCTCAGTCAATTGCTCAAAGGGTCCAAAAATCGACTGTGCTAGGGCAAAAGTCAACTGTGACCCAAATATAGTCAAACTTCAATATTTTTTGTCAACATTCTCGTTTTGAAGGATATTTCATCATTTGATCAAGGGTTGATCTTGATTCATCAAGGATTGCTCAATATTCATCAAGATTCAAAAGTTGCTAAATTAGGGTTTTGTAGGAAAAGTCAACTCAACTTTGACCAAGCATAACTTTCTCAAACTTTATGTGAAATGACCCATCCAAAGCTAATTTTGAAGAGGATGCAATTTCCTACAATCCATCTTCATACTCCAAGATCAAAAAATGCACTCACAAGAAGTTATAAATTTGGACATTATAGGTCATTTTTTAAAGTCAACAAAAACACCTTTTTTGCCAAAGCTTATAACTTGATCATGGAATATAAAAATGAGATGAGACCAAAAGGGTTGGTTAGAGGACATCTCAAGCTTTCTAAAAAGTCAAAGAACACTTCCAAAAGTTCAAATTTGAAGAAGTTATGCATTGTTGAAGTTGGACATTTTTGCAAAATTGCAAAAAGTCAACTATCCCCAAAACTTCAAATGTTGATAAATGGGCCCATTCATTTCCACTTGATTTGAGCTTGCATAGTTGCCCACGTGTCCTAGCTTCAGCCATGAGCCCATATTCCATTTTTATTATTTAAATTGATTTTTTATTGAATTTATTCATTTTAAATCAAATTAAATCATATAAAATCTAAAACTTTGATAACATTAGATATTTTTTACTGTTTCAGGATTTGATTATCATCATTAACATAATCAAAATCGAATTAGATCAAACCATGTGCAAAAAGATTGAAGTTGGACAAATTTGGAAGGTTTTAAAGAAGAGATCAAATCAAATATGTATGCATTGATATGGGAAGATTGAGTCCATAATTTCTACCCTAATACACTAAGCATTACATAAGGAAGCTTAAGACACGAAAACAAGGGTTGAAGGCTGTTAAAGGAGGCAGAACTGAAATTGAAAAAAGCACAAAAAACTTGAGATCAAAATCAAACTTGTAGACATTTTCAGGGCTTGGCAATCATCACAATCGCTTCCTAGCAACTCTCAGAAGCGAAACCAATCAGAATCACACATTTTCCAACTTCCTAAGGCACTGTAAGTGGTTCACGAGTCCGCTCCATTCTTGAAATCAATTTGTGTTATTCTTGCATCTACAACGAAAACTAATTGCATAATTTGATTCACCATGCCATTTGCAGTCTTTTGACATTATTTAATTTCATTCATCTAACCTGTATTGTGATTCACCATAGCTAGGGTTTCAAGGTTTGGTTTAGGGGTTGTCGTTTCAGATAAAATCAGCCTTAGTAATGGCTATAGGCGTGACCGGAAGAGGAAGGCGAGTTTAACCATGGCATCAGAAGGCATTTCTATGGCCTATGGAGAATTTTGGAGCATGACAGGCTTGTAGCGAAGAACCTCCATCGGTAGGTATAACTTCCTTGGTTTTTAGCAACGGATGGGGGACAGGGGTGATGAGTTGTCATCCACTCATTCTCCTATTCAAATATGGCGCACATATTTTTTTTTTCTGACCAATTAACTTTGTTTTGTTTTATTATCATTATTGTGCAATATATTAACAAATAGATCAAAGCGGTGTAGTGGCAAGCGAGCAACGCGTTATCCTTTAAGACATGGGTTCGAATCACAGGTCCCCCACTTTCCTTAATAATTTTGTTTTGCAGATGATCACATGTATACTCCAGCGTGCAGCCCACCATGGTCCTTCATCCTCCAAACGACAGATGGCCAAAGGCCAAATCTGATGGTCAAAAGCTGGGGATCCACATGGAGCCAAGTCAATGCACAAGCACCTGATCTCAAAAAGTCAAACAAGGGCCAGCGTTTTGGGCTTAAGGAATTGCTTCTCATACTCCTATAATCAGGCCCAAACCCCTCTCTCTTTTATTTTATTTACTTTGTTTTATTAATTTGTTTTTATTATTTTTATTTAATTTAGTAACCAATTAAAATTCAGTCTTTTATAAAATAAAATCACCAAAAAATATTTTTATTCAATTAAATTTTAAATTTTATTTTTTATTAATAAATACTAATAAATTAATTTAGGTTTTAATTCTAGAATAATTTTAACCTATTTTGCAAATAATTAAAATTAACTAGACTTAATTAGGTTTTTACTAATTCAATTAATTTTATTTTCTTTCTTAAAATAACAGAAACCCAAAAATAATTTATTTTTATTAATTAATTTAATTTAATTTAGTAATTAATTTAGGTTAATTTCTTTCTTAAAATTAAGAACAACAAAAAGATTTTTTTTTCTTTAACCAAAGGGGTCAAAACCCTAATTTTCCGCTCAATTTAATTTCTTGCACGCGATTTATTTTCTTTTATCCAATAATGTACTTGCTTCCGGATTGTAATAGTTAATAGGACCTTTAATTATTTTTATCGCTTTATTTATTTTTAAAGGGTTGCTTTTGGCGATGTAAATACCCGACGCCTTGTAATTTAATTTCCGCATTTTTAATTTCCGCACTTTAATTTCTGCTAATTATAACTGCTAGATGTTTGATAATAGGGTTTACATGATAAGACTGAATGCTTAATCTTAAAATCAAATTAGATCACCTTTAACATGTACAAAGATAAAAGTAACTGAAAACGACACACTCGCACATGTGCACTCTTAGGGTACACCCCACTTGGTTGCCTTCGTACGCGGTCATTGAGTATAGGTAGTTTTAAAGGTCTCCCTCTTGTCTAAAGATCATAGTCGCCTCGAAATGGTTGCTTCAGATATTGTTTCCTTAAACAAATGATCTAAGACATTAGGGTTACCGCTAAGGCGTCCTAACATTGGTTTAGTGACCGTAAGTCCCGCATTCGAATTGACCCTTAAAACTCCAACGACGGTGCTACCTACTCATAAATAGTGGGATAGTATTGTCTAAAGGACATTAGCATAGAACGATTCCTTTTTCGAGTAGGTAGATGGTTCTTAGATACTTGCTCTTTCAAAAAACAAAAACTTTTCACACTTACACTTTTCGAACAAAGTTTTCAAAAACACTTCATACGCTCTTGAGGACAAAAGCAAGAGTTAAATCGAAGTTTCAAATAAAAACTTTTTTAAAGCCACAAGCACAAAGAAAACAATTTTGAAAACAATTGAGCAAGTACCTAAGAGCTCGTGGATAACCACGGATAGAAAGGATGCTAACACCTTCCCTTTCTATAATCTACCCCCCGAACCCGAGAAATATCTCGAAAAAGGAATTTTTCTGTGCTTTTTTCCTTTCCTTGTTGGATAAAATAAAAGTCGGTGGCGACTCTTGCTTACCGCAACATTTTGCGAAAACAAACGCAAAACACAAAACACAAACCAGCATTCCAAAAAACAGTCAGTTCTTCCCACCGTATCACAATTGTGTTCGACTATGAGAACGACCCTCAAAATTACCATCAAAGGTTTATAGGTGCTTGGGGCACGGTCAACCAGATTGATAGCAAGAATTTGGGATACAAGAATTCCATTCCTCTAGAGCCTTACCTCAGATGGGTACAATCTCGTGCTCAGAATCTTAAAATTCCATATCCTGCTATCCTACCCGTGACCATAGAGCCTGTTGTTGAAGGGGATGTTTCTCATACCGTTCTTCATCTCGATATGCCTACTGAATTCGAAGAACTACAGAAGTCCTGGATTCAACTCAAGGAAGAAAGAGATACCTTCGAGGCTCAATTCTATTCTAGTGAGAAGAAAGCACTGGAGCTGACAAAACGACTCCACGAAGAACAAAGCCTTAATGCATATGTCAACACAAAAAGGAAGCGCCCATGGGAGACTTGAGTTCATATTTTGTTTCTTTGTAACTCTTCTTGTTATCATTATAAGCCTAGAAGGAAATTATAATTTGAGCTTGTTACTAAAATTTCTTTTATTTCCTTTTATTTAAACAAATTTAAATCTCGCAAAGGTCCTTGAAAACGTTGCACTTTCATTATATATCATGCATATCATCACATGACAGGTACTTTCTAGACAGGTTTTCTCATCTTCTTGTTGTTTATTTCAGTAATAGATGGCACTCAAGCAAACTGTAAAAGAACTTCAAGCTCAGAACGCTCAGTTTCAGCAAATGTTCTTGGACTTAGCTAAGGGTCAAGACAAGTTGAAGACCCTCATCACAAAGGGGAAAATGAAGAAGACTAAAAATCCAGCAATCTTTCTTAATATGGGCAGAAGATTCAAGGGTCCAGTCAGAAGGGCTCTAGATTTTAAGGTCCCCCTGAATGAAGATGATAACCAAGGGAAAGATGACGAGAGTGTGAAAGCTGAAGAGAATGACAACCTTGGTTCTGGCCAAGATTCTGATGAAGACTATTCTTCCGAACAGTATCCTCCTGCTGATGACAGATACAAGCAGCTGGAAGATCGAATTAATTCTATGGAGATACAGAAAGTGCTTGGGATGCACTTTGAAGATTTAGGTCTTATCTCGGGGGTGGTTATCACTCACAAGTTCAAGGTTCCTACCTTTGCCATATATGATGGTGTGTCCTATCCAAAGCTTCATCTACGACCTTATGTTCGGAAGATCCAACCCCATACTACTGACAGAAAGTTATGGGTTCACTTATTTCAAGAGAGCTTATCAGGGATACAACTTGAGTGGTTCTATCAGATGGAGGGAACCAACATCCACACTTGGGAAGACCTAGCTGCTTCTTTTTACAAGTAGTATTAATACAATGCTGATCTTGCACGGACTCGTGTGCAGTTACAAAGTATGACCATGGGCTCTCATGAAGGGTTTAAGTGTTAGAACAATGTTTGAATCTACTACCCTATATTTAAGTTTTGATGATAACAAAGTGAAAAGATATAGTATTTAAAATGTTTCATGTTTGAACTATATGCTGCCTAAAATTATTATGTTCTGACTTGCAGATACTCTGATTGGTATAAGCAAGATCAAGTCTTTTCAGCATCAGAATTTGATTTCATACACCAGCATCAGAAGTTGCTACATCAGAACGTCAAGATCAGATAATCAACTCACGAACATGCTGAAGCTTGATGAACAGAACTGCGCTCAAACACTCTGATACAGAAACACAATAGTTCATCAGCAGCGAAGCAGAATCAGAATGAGCCAAGCCAGAACGTGCATTGAAGAAGCAACGGTACTGTGCATTGAACGCTAATAAATTCCAACGACCTCATTCCAGACAAGATCTGCTCAAAAAGGAAAGCTTGTTATTAGCATTGAATCAAGAATATTGCATTCAACGTTCATCTTCTCAAGTGCTATATAAACAAAGCTTTGAAGATTATAATGGCTAATGCTCTCAAAATCTCTACACGCACAAAGCTGAACCATAATCTTCGTTCTACCAGTTTTGCTAAACTACAAACTCTGATATTCCATTTCTGTTTAGCAATCTAGTTTCTAAGCTTCATTTTGTGTATACATCACAGTTGTGATAAAGTTTTGTAGAAAACATCCAAACACATTGTAATATCTCTTTGTAAGAAAGTGTTACCTTGACAAACCGGGTTGTGGTTTGAATCAAGAAGGCTTTAGCAGTTGTTAAAGCAGTCTGTAATATTCAGTTGAATATAGTGAATTAAGACCTCGTTGGAGAGAGGCGAAATCACCTTGACGGGTGGACTGGAGTAGTTTGAGATCAAACGAACCAGGATAAAAATATCTTGTCAATTGCTTTAGATTTCAGTTTTACAATTCAACCCCCCCTTCTTGTGTTTTTCACCCCTTCAATTGGCATCAGAGCGCCTGGTTCTGAGCTAAAACACTTAACCGTGTCAGTACAAGATCCAGCGTCAGAAAAACACAATGGCAGGAAACAACTCTCACTTCAGCAATGACAATAACGAGGACAGAGACAGATTCAGTGGCAAACCTCCAGTCTTTGATGGAGAAAACTTTGATTACTGGAAAGACAGAATTGAAAGCTTCTTTCTAGCACATGATGCTGATCTGTGGGATATGGTGACAGATGGATACACGCACCCTGTGAATGCAAGTGGTCAGAAGATTGATAGAAAATCAATGACTGATCAACAAAAGCGTGACTTCAAGAATCACCACAAGGCTAGAACCATCCTCCTCAGTGCCATCTCCTATACTGAGTATGAAAAGATCTCCAACAGAGACACAGCAAAGAACATCTTTGATTCTCTCAGAATGACGCATGAGGGCAACGTTCAAGTCAAAGAAACAAAAGCTCTGGCGCTCATTCAGAAGTATGAGGCGTTCAAAATGGAAGAATCTGAATCCATTGAAACTATGTTCTCTAGATTCCAGATTCTGGTAGCTGGTCTCAAATTTCTGGACAAAGGATACTCTACTGCTGACCATGTCAAGAAAATTATCAGAAGTTTACCCAAGCAGTGGAGGCCTATGGTTACTGCTCTGAAGCTAGCTAAAGATCTCAACAAGATCACTCTGGAGGAACTTATAAGCTCCCTCAGAAGTCATGAGATAGAGCTAGAAGCTGACGAGCCTCAGAAGCAAGGTAAGCCTTTAGCTTTAAAATCTAACAGAAAATCTGAGTCTAAAGTTTTGCAGGCAGTTGAAGAAACATCTGATGGATCCTCATCAGAAGAAGACGAACTTTCCCTTCTTTCTAGAAGAGTAAATCAACTGTGGAAGCAAAGACAAAGGAAGTTCAGGAATCCCAGAAGATCTGATCAGAACGAGTCCTCTTCCAGATACAGAAGGACAGATTCTTCCTCTGGATACAGAAGATCTGAAGGCTCCTCCAGTAGCAAGAAGCCAAACACCAAAGACATCATCTGCTACGAGTGCAATGAGCAAGGACACTACAAGAGTGACTGCCCAAAGCTTCAGAGGGAAAAGCCCAAAAAGAAGTTTGGAAGAGAGAAGAAGAAAAGTCTCATGGCTACATGGGATGACTCTGACTCGTCTGAAGCTGACTCAGAATCAGATGATGAAAGGGCGAACATAGCTCTCATGGCAAACATTTCAGAAGATAGTGAAGCTTCTGAATCAGACACAGAAGAGGTATTTCCTAACTTCGCTGTTAATTTTACAAATGCTGAACTTGCTGAAAGCCTTAATGAAATTCTGGAACGTTATCAGCAGATTAGAGCTAAATTCAGAGACCTGAAAAGGAATCTTGAATCTGACTCTAATAAGTCTGAGAGTCTCAAATTGGAAAACTCTGAGCTGAGAGATAAAATTTCAAAATTAGAAAACTCTTTACAAAACTCTCAGAAGGAACCAATTTCTGAAACTCCCAGCAACGCTGATGAGATCATCAAGGAGTATGATCACAGTTTCCAGAAGTTCCTAGCTAAAAGCATAGATAGAAGCAGAATGGCTTCAATGATCTATGGAGTTAGCAGAAACGACAAGAAAGGTATAGGATACCAAGGTAAGGTTCCTACACCAAAGAATGTCATGGACTTGACCATTAAACACACACCTCTAAATTCACACTTTGTGTATGGTCACACACATGATATCAAATATACTAGCAGTAAGCACTCTGAAACCAAAATTCAACCAGAGTTTTGGTAAAACTAACAAGTCAGGACCCAAGAAAATCTGGGTACCTAAGGATAAAATAATACATGTTGCAGATATCTTTAGCAGCAAGTCAGAAACACCAGTCATGGTACCTGGACTCTGGCTGCTCACGACACATGACGGGAAGAAGGCATATGTTCCAAAGCCTGGAACTTAAGCCTGGAGGCCACGTTGGCTTTGGAGGCAATCAGAGGGGAAAGATAATTGGCTCTGGAACTGTAGGTAATGGAAATCTTCCCTCTATTAATAATGTTCTGCTAGTAGATGGATTGATGCATAATCTGTTATCCATAAGTCAATTAAGTGATAACGGTTATGATATAATCTTTAATCAAAAATCATGTAAAGCTGTTAGTCAGAAAGATGGGACTATCCTGTTTAATGGTAAGAGGAAAACCAACATTTACAAAATCAAACTTTCTGAACTAAAGAGTCAGAATGTAAAATGTCTTATGTCTGTTAACAACGAGCAGTGGATCTGGCACAGAAGATTGGGGCATGTTAGTATGAGAAGAATATCTCAGATTAACAAACTCAATCTGGTCAGAGGACTTCCAAATTTGAAGTTCAATTCAGATGCTCTGTGTGAAGCATGTCAGAAAGGCAAATTTGCAAAACCTTCTTTTAAATCCAAAAATGTTGTTTCCACCTCTAAGCCATTAGAACTTCTGCACATTGACTTATTTGGACCAGTTAAAACTGCTTCAGTCAGTGGTAAGAAGTATGGGTTAGTAATCGTAGATGACTATAGCAGATGGACATGGGTAAAGTTCTTAAGACACAAGGACGAGTCACACTCTGTGTTTGTTACCTTCTGTAACCAAGTTCAGAATGAAAAAGATCTTAGAATCGTTAAAGTCAGAAGTGATCATGGTGGAGAATTTGAAAATAAAGATTTTGAGTCATTCTTTAATGACAAAGGCATTCTGCATGATTTCTCTTGTCCTAGAACTCCTCAACAAAATGGAGTTGTAGAACGAAAGAACAGAACATTGCAAGAAATGGCCATAACCATGATCAATGAGACAAACGTTGCTAAGACTTTCTGGGCAGAGGCAATAAACACAGCGTGCTACATTCAGAATAGAATCTCAATAAGACCTATTCTGGAAAAGACTCCATATGAATTGTGGAAGAACAGAAAGCCCAACATTTCATATTTTCATCCATTTGGATGTACTTGCTTTATATTGAATACAAAGAATTATTTGAACAAGTTTGACTCTAAGGCACAGAAGTGTATTATGTTAGGATACTCTGAACGCTCAAGAGGGTACAGAGTATACAATACAGAAACACATATTGTGGAAGAATCAATCAGTGTTCGTTTTGATGATAAGCTTGACTCTGAAAAGTCAAAGCAGAATGAAACTTTTGCAGGTATAGAAATTGAATTTGCAGGTTCTGAAGATAAGTCATCAGAAGCTCTCAACACAGACATTCCTTCAACGTCTGAAAGGAGCACTGCTAGAAATCCTACAACAACTGCTGATCAACCTCAGAAGAGATTGCCCAGAAGCAGCTTGGATCACCCAGAAGAGACTATCCTAGGAAGAAAGGAAGATCCAATCAGAACAAGAGCAAGCTTCAGAAACTCTGAAGAAACTCTTATGGGACTTGTGTCTCTGATTGAACCTTCTTCTATTGATGAAGCACTTCTGGATAATGACTGGATTCTGGCAATGCAAGAAGAGCTGAATCAATTCACCAGAAACGACGTATGGGATCTCGTTCCCAGACCAAAAGGATTCAACGTCATTGGAACAAGATGGGTGTTCAGAAACAAGCTAAATGAACAAGGTGAAGTCATCAGAAACAAGGCACGACTGGTTGCACAAGGTTATAGTCAGCAAGAGGGGATAGACTATACAGAAACCTTTGCCCCAGTCGCCAGGTTAGAATCTATCAGACTTTTAATTTCATTTGCTGTTAATAGAGGCATCACTCTGTATCAGATGGATGTCAAAAGTGCATTCTTAAATGGTTATATAGAAGAAGAAGTTTATGTTCACCAACCCCCAGGTTTTGAAAATACAAAACATCCAGAACATGTTTTCAAACTAAAGAAGTCACTGTATGGTCTGAAACAAGCTCCCAGAGCTTGGTATGAAAGGCTAAGTAACTTTCTGCTTGAAAATGAATTCACCAGAGGGAAAGTGGACACTACTCTATTCTGTAAAACAGTTAAGAGTGACATTTTAGTCTGTCAAATTTATGTTGATGATATAATTTTTGGTTCTACTAATCCTTCTCTTGGAAGAAAGTTTGCTAAGTGTATGCAGACAGAATTTGAGATGAGCCTCATGGGGGAACTGAAATTCTTTTTAGGAATTCAGATCAATCAAACTCCAGAAGGAACTTACATTCATCAGAGCAAATACATCAGAGATCTTCTGAAGAAATTTGACCTCTCAGAATGTAAGCCATCAAAGATTCCAATGCATCCCACGTGCATTCTGGAAAGAGAAGAGGTAAGCAAAAGCGTAGAACAGAAAGTCTACAGAGGTATGATTGGTTCTCTCCTCTATCTGACTGCTTCAAGACCTGACATATTATTCAGCGTTTGCATCTGTGCTAGATTCCAATCAGATCCTAGAGAATCTCACTTAACAGCTGTTAAGCGAATTTTCAAGTATCTGAAAGGTACTACTAATCTGGGTTTGTTTTATAGAAAATCTAGTGATTACAGCTTAGTAGGCTACTGTGATGCTGATTTTGCTGGAGACAGAGTGGAACGTAAAAGTACTTCTGGAAGCTGCCAGTTTCTGGGAGAAAATCTGATCTCTTGGTCCAGCAAAAGGCAATCAACAATTGCTCTGTCAACAGCAGAAGCTGAGTACATAGCAGCAGCAGGATGTAGCACACAAATGCTCTGGATGAAAAGTCAGCTTGAAGACTTCCAGATTTTTGAGAGTAACATTCCTATACTTTGTGATAATACTTCTGCTATTTGCTTAAGTAAGAATCCTATTTTACATTCTAGAGCTAAGCATATAGAAATAAAGCATCATTTCATTAGGGACTATATTCAGAAAGGTATTTTGAACTTAAAATTTATAGATACAGACCATCAATGGGCTGATATCTTTACTAAACCCCTTTCAGAAGATAGGTTTAATTTCATTCTGAAAAATCTCAGCATGAAAGTATGCCCAGAATGAAAATGTTTTAATTCCATATATTTATCTTCAGAATGTAATTATATTACTGTGAACTTCTGATCAATCTTCTTTCAGAAAAATAGAACATGCAGATTGTATCAGATGCAAGTCTAAAGATCTGAGAGTCTAATCTCAAAGACAGACGTGCTGATCACTACATCAAACAAATGTCATCCAATCATCAGCATATCTCTGAAGCAGAACGCGTGCACGCTTCTGAGAAGGCAAAGCGCTGATTGGGTGCATTGAGACACATGTCTGGTAACCGTTTTTAAGTATCTTTCTCAAATCCCCCAAAATCAGCAAGCATTTAATGAAAAGTAATCACGCTTTTTAAATGGTAATCATGATTTTTCTCTCTCTTAAAAACGTTTATCTTTTCAAAACAATTTTGAAAACTCTATTTAAGGACATTAATCTCTCATTCTTATTCTTTACGCTTTCTCATTAACTCTCAAGCTTTTTCTGCATATTTCTGAGTTCATCCTTGCAAACTTTTTCTCTCAATTCATTCTCAAAGCTTTTTTAGTGTGAACAATGGCATCCTCCAGCATTTCTGCAGGCAATCAGAAGAAAGAAACCTCTGAACAATATCAGGTGCCCCTCAGAACTCTTCTCACTCCGGTAAAGAACCTTGAAGTGCTTTCTGAGTTAATCATTGACTTTGAAAGCTTGAAGGAAAATGGTTTTGACCTAACTGAAGAAATTAGGGCTCAAAAGTGGGAGAAGTATTTCGATAGGTTGGTTGGACCAACATTCCCAGCGCTGGTCAAGGAATTTTGGATTCACGCCAAGGTTTAAAAAATCTAGTTATCTCCTCTGTCATGGGGAAGAAGATTGTGATTTCTGAAGATCTTATTGCAAGGCTAATCGGTCAAAGTGGTGGTGGAGTCCGTTGTGTGGACATGGCTGAAAGATGCGCTGATGTAGGTGTGGTAGCCAACAGGATTTTCACTCTTGGAATGCCCAACAGCAAGATTAAGGATCTGAAGGATCACTGCAGAGTATGGGCTAAGATTATTCTGGGATGCTTCAACCACAGGAAACCAACAAGTTCTCCTGATTATATAAACGTGGATCAGCAGTTTCTGATCTACTTTATTGATCAGAAGATTAAGATCAATTTGGCTCACTTCTTATTCAACCATCTCAAGACCAGTGTAAAAGAAACAAGGGAAGAAGAAAGAACCAAGAGGGACTGGATACCGTTTGGAAGGCTTATATCAGATATTCTGACAGAGAATAGGCTGATTGAACATCTGATTGAAGCTCAGGAGATGAGCACTATTGAACCAACAATTGGGAAACCGCTGAACGCTAAGAATCTGAAAAAGATGAAGCTGATAGAGAATATTCAGAAGGAACCCAGAGCTACTTCAACTGCTGATATCTCCAGCAGAAGAGTGCCTCTGAGTGATTTTCCGGTATTTTCTGAAATGGAATCCAAACTAGAGATGTTTCTCAGGTACCCAGATGCGTACAAGGCAGAAGATACAGGTTCAAAGCTGAAGATCAAAGATCTGAGTCAACCCCAAGCAGAAGTGATTGTGAAGAAGACAAAGAAGAGGAAAGCGCCATCAGAAGGATCATCTCATCAGACTCCAAAGAAAAGAGGTATTTCATCTGCTGCCCCTATTTCAAAATCTTTTACTATTCCAGCATCTGCTGCTCCTCAAACCTCCCATAGAATATCAATCCCAATCCCTACCATTGATGAAACCATACCAGAAGACCCTTCTGAGGCCTTACTACTTAGAAGACCCAGAACCAAAATCCCAAAACAACCAACAATTTTAACAACAACAGCACTTGACCAAGTGCTAGCTGATATTGAGCGTGAACATGCCTCTGCTAAACCAAACTCTGAACCACCAAATGTTCCTCCTCCACAACCAGAACAACAACAACAACCAGAACCAGAACCACAACAACCACTCTCAAAAGAACCTCTGATCCCTGAGCAATCAGAGATTCCACCTCCATCTCCCCAACCAGAAATAAATCCACCTTCACCACAAACAGTGTTTCACCATTCTGAAACCCCTTCTCCTCATAAATCTGACCCTCACTCACCTCAACCTTCACCGCTGGCAATCCAGTTGCCATGTGGAACCACTATTGTCATGCCCCAGTTACCATCCTCAGAAGAATCAACACCTCCAAATACTCCCAAACCACCATCCACTCCAATCGAAATATCTGACTCTGATACCCCTCCTCCAAAACAAACAGCCTCTCAGAAAACCGCTGAAAACCCCAGCAGGACTTTCATTGACCTAACAAGTCTTGAACGTCTTGCTGATCTAAGACACAAAATTGCCATCCCAAAACCAAAGCAACCAGATGTTGGCTCTGGTATTTTGAATTTTGAAACAGGTGTGCTGCAATGGATTGCTTCTTTGAAGCAAGTCTGTCCTTGGATGATTGACCCAGCTGCTTCTGATCAGCTCTGGTCACAGTTCAGATCTTGGGTACGTGCTGAAACCCTCAAGTTGCAGGACGTCAACTATGAGCAGGCTCAACAGAACTTCAGCAAGCTGCTGAAGGAAGTTGAAAGTCATCTGCCTCAGGAAGTTGTGCTCCCTTTGGACAGTGAATCTTGGTCTGAGAAACAGCAAGCTGCAACGGTGCAACCATCAGAAGAAGACAAGACCATTCAGGCTGAAGAAAATCAAGCAGAAGATGTTGCTGAAAGTTCTGAGAAGCCTCCTCCTTCTGATGCTTCTCAAGCTGCCTTGGACAGGCAGACTCTGGAAGAATTAAGGCTGAATGACTTGCGTCTACAGCAGCGAATGGACGACAATGATCAGAAGATGAAAGCAAGAATGGATGTGCAGGACAGCAAGATTGACACTGTTGTCAACATGGTTCAGAAGCAGAATGAAACTTCTGAAAAGATTTAAGCGATGCTGGAGAGCCTGTTCTCACGCATGCCTCCTCAACCTTAAAACTTTTTCATGCATGACCTTTTTTTCATGTTTTCTTGATTTTCTGATGTCCTGTTTTGACTATGTTTTGTAATATTTTCTTGCTCTGATTCTGAACTATTAATATGATTAGTTTTTCTGATCTAAATTGTTTTAGCACATCACCAACACTTTTTGATTGCTGACAAAAAGGGGGAGAACAAGAATGATATTTAAAATCAATAACGGCTAACTAGACAGAAATTCTCAAACATTCTAACTCTATTACTTGAAATGTTTTTTTTTCTGTTTTGTTTAAAGTCTACAGGCACAAGGAAGCTCCTGGACACTATAAAGACTAGAAGCTCTGATCAAAATGTAGAAGCTCTGATCAATGTTGCTCTGATCAATATGAAGTTCTGATCGACCTAACACTCTGATCCAAAGCAAAGCTCTGACAGGAAAAGCTCTGAAGCTCTGCTCTCTGATAAGTCAAAGACTCTGATAATCTGATGTTCAAAGAAAGAAAAAGATCTGATCCTGAAGAACACGCATAATCAAAGGGAAGTAATAAACTCAGGGGGAGTATTTCCTTACTCCTTATTCTTTTACTTCTTATTCTGATACATTTTCAGATACCTTTTCACGTTATTTTTCATTTAAAATATCTAGTTTTTGTCATCATCAAAAAGGGGGAGATTGTTAGAACAATGTTTGAATCTACTACCCTATATTTAAGTTTTGATGATAACAAAGTGAAAAGATATAGTATTTAAAATGTTTCATGTTTGAACTATATGCTGCCTAAAATTATTATGTTCTGACTTGCAGATACTCTGATTGGTATAAGCAAGATCAAGTCTTTTCAGCATCAGAATTTGATTTCATACACCAGCATCAGAAGTTGCTACATCAGAACGTCAAGATCAGATAATCAACTCACGAACATGCTGAAGCTTGATGAACAGAACTGCGCTCAAACACTCTGATACAGAAACACAATAGTTCATCAGCAGCGAAGCAGAATCAGAATGAGCCAAGCCAGAACGTGCATTGAAGAAGCAACGGTACTGTGCATTGAACGCTAATAAATTCCAACGGCCTCATTCCAGACAAGATCTGCTCAAAAAGGAAAGCTTGTTATTAGCATTGAATCAAGAATATTGCATTCAACGTTCATCTTCTCAAGTGCTATATAAACAAAGCTTTGAAGATTATAATGGCTAATGCTCTCAAAATCTCTACACGCACAAAGCTGAACCATAATCTTCGTTCTACCAGTTTTGCTAAATCACAAACTCTGATATTCCATTTCTGTTTAGCAATCTAGTTTCTAAGCTTCATTTTGTGTATACATCACAGTTGTGATAAAGTTTTGTAGAAAACATCCAAACACATTGTAATATCTCTTTGTAAGAAAGTGTTACCTTGACAAACCGGGTTGTGGTTTGAATCAAGAAGGCTTTAGCAGTTGTTAAAGCAGTCTGTAATATTCAGTTGAATATAGTGAATTAAGACCTCGTTGGAGAGAGGCGAAATCACCTTGACGGGTGGACTGGAGTAGTTTGAGATCAAACGAACCAGGATAAAAATATCTTGTCAATTGCTTTAGATTTCAGTTTTACAATTCAACCCCCCCTTCTTGTGTTTTTCACCCCTTCATTAAGGAGTATGCTCAAAAGTGGAGAGATCTGGCTAGAAGAGTCCAACCTCCTTTATCTGACACGGAGCTAGATAACATGTTTATGGGAACTCTAACCGGGCCTTTTTTCAATCATCTAATCGAAAGTTGTTCATCTGGTTTCACTGAGCTGATTCTAACTAGGGAACATGTCGAAAGTGGTATCAAGAGCGGAAATATTCAAGTGGCTGCATCTTCGAGTGCTGTAAAGTAGACATTTAGTGAAAAAGAAAGAAGTTAATGTTGTTTATGGCTAGAAGGGTCGTGGTAGAAGTGACCGCAGTTAGTCTATAGGAGAGGTGCTAATCTCTAATCCTGTGTCTGTTCGACAATAACAATAGGGAAATAAGTGTAGGTCAGACGCACCGAGAAGACAGTTTACCAAGATCAGTATGCCATTATCCCAAGAATTACAACACTTACTGAAATCGGAGTTGATCACATTAAGGAATCCTCCTCAAAATCCCAACACCTCATCTCCTTGCTACAATCCGAATATGAAGTGTGCTTACCATTCCAATAGTCCTGGGCACGACACCAATAATTGTTGGGCCCTGAAAAACAAAATTTAGGATATGATTGACAACAAAGAGATTGAGTTTGATCCTCCGGAGACTCTGAATGTAATTATTGCACCAATGTCGAAGCATGACAAAGGCGTAAGTGCTATTGATGATGTTATTTATGTTGCTAATGTAAGTGGATTGGTTACTCCTCTCCCAATTATTAAAGAGAATCTATTGCAGGCCGGTTCATTTCCGGGCTGTATTGAAAGATGTTACTGCTGCACAACCCAACCCAATGGCTGCAAGTTACTGAAAGAAGGCATTCAATGCCTAGTGGGCAATCACATAATTCTGGTTGAGAAGATTCCATCTGCTGAGAATCTGTTTCAAGATTTATTGGTAATTTTCGGCGCTCTTATCAGGATCACTTCCAAGGGTCCTGTAAGTATCACTGCCAATCCCAAAGTTGCTCCTCTAATAATCACCACACCTGGACCTATTCCATAATCTTTGGATAAAGTTATCCTGTGGAACTATGGATCCGATGTCTACTACCATTGCGTCAAGCAAGAACTACCGATTACTGATAATGAAGGTATTATAGTTGCTGACCCCGACATTGACAAAATTGTTGGGACTAGTAAGGTTACTAGAAGAAAAAGGGTTTTCTCCCTGGAAATCTCTCTGAAGACTGTTGCTACGCCAGTTAAAGTTACGGCTATCAAGTCAACTACTGAGGCTTGGGGTAAAGAGAAAATAACTGAGTCTTCCCAGACGGAGGCACCTAAAGAAGTTGCAGTTGAAGACACCTCCAGGAAAGAGTTGTAGGAGGTATTGAAGATCATCCGTAAAAGCGATTACAATATTGTTGAACATCTAGGGAAGGGCCCATCCAAAATCTCCATGTTATCCCTATTACTGTGTTCTGAAGCTTACACACAAGCTTTGGTGAAATTCTTTAAAGTCTGCTCACGTGCCACAAGAGATTTCTACTGATCAATTTGAGAACTATGTTGCTAGCTTAGCGACTAACAATGGGTTAGGTTTTTCTGGTGCCGACTTGACTCCTGAGGAAAGAAAACACAACAAGGCCCTGTATGCCTCCATTGAATGCAAGGGCATTACTCTGGCTCACGTATTGGTCGATACTAGTTCCTCGTTGAATGTTCTACCAAAAGGTGCTCTTGATAGACTGGATTGAGAAGGGGTTACATTGAAACCTAGTGATACTATAGTACGAGCCTTTGACGGTTCAAAGAGAATGGTACACGGAGAGGTAGATCTTCTGATCAAGGTAGGTTTGCAGGTCTTTGTACTTTCTACGTAATGGATATTCAACCAGTTTATTCTTGCTTACTAGGACACCACTGGATCCATGGGGAAGACACTGTTACCTCAACCCTACACCAGAAGTTAAAATATCATGTGAAGGGAAAGGTTATTACAGTCTGTGGCGAAGAAGAGTATATGGTTAGCCACTTGAACTCAGTCCTGTATGTAGAGATGGACGGCAAACTCATTGAGACTCTCTGTCATATTTTTGAAGTTATCCCTCTTGCTGCCATCGAAGACGTCTCTGTTATTCCCAGAGTTACTAGGGTTCCACCCATAATGGCTTCTTTGAAGGATGCTAAAGTTGCTGTAGAAGAAGGTGGTTGTACAACTTGAGGTCAGCTTCCTAAAATTTCGTATAAATCTGAAAATTTTGGTTTGGGTTTCATTATAGAGGGTCAGAGGGATGTTCGTCACGCTCGTGCTGGAAGACCATCATTCCGCATCAGCAACAATGGAGTCAATGTAATAGAAGATGCTGACATTGATCATGACCTTGACAGTTGGATCTTTCCTACCATCGGCAACAGACCCAGCAACTGGAAGACTTAAAACATTATCTCTATCTCCTTTAGTCAGGAGTAATATCTACATTTATGTTTTTATTGCTTTCAAACTTTGGTTATGTAATCTTTTAAAACAA
Organism: Vicia faba; assembly: GCA_948472305.1. NCBI lineage: Eukaryota > Viridiplantae > Streptophyta > Magnoliopsida > Fabales > Fabaceae > Vicia > Vicia faba. The sequence goes on from OX451735.1 coordinate 409,356,609, forward strand.
TGACTTTAAGCCTTGTGCCTTACCCGGGGCACCATGGTCCATTTGTTAAGGGTTGTCATCTCATAAACATGTTTTCATTTAATAAAGAATTAGACGTTTTGCATTCAAGTTTTTTGCTCTCTGTCTTGCTTTTTACTTTTATCACTTTCAAATAGCTATGTGTTCTTACACACACCCATACAATACATTTCCATATCCACACCCACTCTAGATCTCGTTGACAACGACTCTCTTATTGCCACTTATGACTTTGAAAATCCGATCTACCAAGCCGAGGACGAAGGTGAAGAAGATTTTGAAATACCTGGAGAACTTGCCAGACTATTAGTGCAAGAGGAGAAGGTTATTCAACAACATGAAGAGCCAGTTGAAGTTGTAAACTTGGGTACTGAAGCAGACAAAATAGAAGTCAAGATAGGGGACAACCTAGAGGACAGTGTCAAGAACATATTGATTTGATGTTGCATGATATGTTGAGATCTTCACTTGGTCGTATGAAGACATGCCAGGACTTGATGAAAGAGGGTTGTTTTCCAATCAAACAGAAAGTTCGTTGCATGCGTCCCGAGATGTCAGAGAAGATTAAGGATGACGTTATGAAACAATTCAATGAGGGCTTCTTGGTTGTTACCTCATATCCTCAATGGGTTGCAAACATTGTTTCGGTACCAAAGAAAGACGACAAGGTACATATGTGTGTAGACTACAGAGATTTGAATAGGGCAAGCCCCAAAGATGACTTCTCACTGCCACATATAGATGTTTTGGTTGACAACACCGCTCAACACAAGGTATTCTCCTTCATGGATGGCTTCTCGGGTTATAATCAGATCAAGATGGCACCAGAAGACATGGAGAAAACAACCTTTATCACACAGTGGGGCACTTTCTGCTACAAGGTTATGCCTTTTAGGTTAAAGAACGTTGGCGCAACATATCAACGTGCCATGGTAGCTTTGTTCCATGACATAATTCACTATGAGATAGAGGTATATGTCAACGATATTATATCCATATCGCAGGCTGAAGAAGAGCATCTTGACCATCTGTGATACAGTGGCAGAATTGACTATTTAATACTGGTTTTGCATTTTGTGTTTGCAAATGTTGCAGTAAACTAGAGTCGCCACCGACTTTTCTTTTATCCAATAAAGGAAAGGGTGAAAAGAACATAAAAATACCTTTTCAAGAGTTTTCTGAGTAAGGGGTAGATTATGGAAAGGGAAGGTGTTAGCACCCTTTCCATCTGTACTTTTATACGGGCTCTTAGAGGTTTGCTCATTTTGAAATACCTTTGTGCTTTGTGTGTTTGAAGATGTTTTGAAAATGACTTAGTATGGCGAACTTTGTAATGTTTCTCGGGATAGTGGAGAAAGTACACAAAGTGTTTTGAAAAGGAGAATTTGTGTAAGTGCGAAAATGTTTTGAGCAAACTTCTAACAGCTATCTACTTTTATACTCGAAAAAGGATCGTTCTTTTCCTTTAGACAGTGCTATCCTACTATTAGTGAGTTAGTAGCCTTGTCGTTGGATATTTGAGGGACAATTGAAGGGACAATAAGGTCACGAAGGAAACTTGGCAAGAAATTTTAGTAACTGTCCTGAAGTCCTAAGATCACTTTAAACTGAGGCAATGTCGAAAGGGTCATCGAGGGACTTGTGGTCTTTCGAACTAGAGGACAACCACTAAATATTCTCGCGTTTCGAGAATTATGACAATTTTCCGAAGGAAACTGAAGTGGGATTATCTAGAGGTGCGCATGTGCAGTTTTAGTTCAAGTATTTGTCTTGCATTAAGGTTTGCTAACATTTTTGTTTTTCAGTCTTGCCATGCAATCTTAGTTACTAGCAATAATATTGTACAGAAAATAAAGTGCGGAAGATAAAAACCTAGATTATTACATGGCTTCAGGGAAGGGGATTTACAATGTACAAAATTTGGTAGTGCAAAGATTAAAAACAAAAAATAAAGTCTAATTACTATTACATCCACATATACAGGTACAATAAATAAAAAGTGCAAAAAAGTAAATAACGCGCGAGAGATTGAAAGTTCGTCTAAAAAAACTAATAAGAAAAATCTATTTTGTTGTTTTTGATTTAAGAAAAATAGTCAATTATCCTAAAGTCTATATAATAAAATTAAATTAAGAAAAATAATCTAATTTCTTTTTAGTTTTTTATTATGAAGAAGAAAATAATTAAACCTAGATTAAATCATAAATTCTAATTTATTTTAGATTATGAAAGGGTTAAGGTTTAATTAGTTAATTAATTAAAGAGATTACTTATTTAATTAATAAATCTAAACCTAATTTTTTTAGTGAGCTTTTTATTTTATTTTATATTTTGGTTAATTAAACAAAAGAAAACAATAATAAAAACAAATATAAGAAATAATACAAATAGAAAAATGCCAAATGGGCTTGATGCTGCTTAGAAATTTTGCTGGGCCCAGATGAGGAAGCCCATACTTGATTTTGGATTCAGCGAGGACTGGTCTTGAGGATGCATGGTGCTCTGCGTATTTCAACCCTTTGATCTAGATTAATGATGTTCTGATGGCTAAATCTGATGGTGTTTGGTACACCTTTGGCCAAGTAACGCATGTGATCTGCAGAAAACAAATTAGAAAAGTAAAACTACTAGACTTGAGACTTGAACTTAGGTCCTCTCCCTCACATACACGCTTCCCTGCCAACTGAGCTATCCATTCATTCATTATTCAAAATAAAACAAGAATAATATAATGCAAAACTTCAGGTAATTATTTAAAATTTAAAAAAAAAAATGCGCGCAGATTTGAATTGCCCAGTGGAGGGCTGCCACGCATCATCTTCTTCCTCCCCCCATCGTCTTAGACATTGAGATCTATAGTGATAGTTTTTGCTTGTCACTATAGCACCTGCATCTTATAAAATTCACAATATGCAACATAAATCAAATTCGAGGCCATGGATCAACTGGCATTGACCTCCTGAGCACGATGGCATCCTTAGTTTGGGCTAATTTTGGCCATTGCAAAAAACCCCAATTTAGAGGTCCGAACCCTAACAATGGCAAAATGCGATTCCTGCACCAAAAGTTCAATCCAACTATACAAAAAGCTCGCAAATACTCAAATGATCAATAATGCATGATCAAAAATTATTTATATTACATGAATCAAGCAGAATAAAATTGAAAAGAAGTGCAAACAGTGCGATCTTATTAATGTGTTTTGTGATGTTCAGGACTTGGTAATGATCACAAATGCTTCATGGAACCTCCAGGAATGTGTTTGGATCCTTGGTTTGGATTGAGGAAGACTGGAACTGTGTTTTTGAATTTTGACTACCTTGCTTTATTGTATGTTTCGTGTGACTCTTTGGGGCTCTGTATCCGTGGCTAATGCTTGCTAATGTGTTCTTTATATAGAGAGGGGGGAGGAGACAAGAGAACAAAAGTTTAAACAGCCATAAACAAGTTTTTTCAAAGCCATGAATGATGTTTTGGTACTTTGACAAAGTCATTGAAACTTGTATCTTTTTTTGAATTTGAATGAATTTGGACATGCTGGCCTTGTTGTACACGAAATATAGGGCCCCTCCATGCATCAAACCAAGTCCAATCAATAATGACCCATATAATTTGCATTAATTTTGATTTATTTGATTTTTAATTAAATAAAATTAATATAAAATGAAAATAAGATCAAGACTATGCAAAAATGGTTTTAGGGGTCCTTAGACATGTCATGAACATGTTTAGGCCCTAAAAATTAGGCGCATCAGTTTGAAAATGATTTTGCCCAAAGTTGACTCCATGTATTTTCTTGAAAATTACCCAACTTGTGCAGGCCGTAACATGCTCAATTTTTATCTCATAATGATGATCTTGGACTTTTTGAAAGGCCAAGATGTCCACTTCAATCCATATTTTGATCAATTTTGCATTTGCAGATTTTATCTTGATGTAAAAGGTCTTAGTAAAAAGTGGCTTTTGTTGACTTTCTAAAAATGACCTGTAATGTCTAAGCTTGTATCTTTCAAATGGTGCATTTCTTGAACTTGTGGGATGAAGAGAAGTTGTAGGGAATTGGATTATATTCAAAATCAGCTTTGGTTTGGGGGAAATGGATGAAGTATGTGAAAGTTATGCCTGGTCAAAGTTTGTTTGACCTTTCCTATAGAAACCCTAATTAGCAATTCTTGACTTTTGATGAATTAGGAGAATTTCTTGAGGAATCATGATCAATCCTTGATCAAATGATGGATATTACCTCAAAATGTTGAGGTTGACCAAAAACCTTGAAGTTTGACTGTATATAGGCCACAATTGACTTTTGACCTAGTACAGTTGATTCTCAAGCATTTGAGCAATTGTCTAAGCAAACTTGTTGTGCAAGGCATGAAACTTGGCATGGACAAACTTGGAGGCATATTAGGACCATGGAAAACATTTGAGACCTTTGAAGCTCTAACATCTTGATGAAAATTAAAACCCTAATTAGAGGTTCATTGCCTTAGGAGGAGAATTTGTATGGTCAATTCTTAGTCATCCTTGAGCAATTTGGGGACCTCAATGGGAATTCCTTGAGTAAAATGAGAGGGAAAATTTTAGGGTACAACACCATCTACACAAGTTGTTTGAGAGACTGAAGAAGTACAAGCTGAGATTGAATCCAAAAAATGCACATTTGGGGTTAGGTCCAGTAAACTTCTGGGTTTCATTGTTAGTGGTAAAGGTATCGAAGTCGATCCCTCTATGGTCAAAGTTATTCAAGAAATTCCTGCTCCCCATACCGAGAAGGAAGCCAAAGGTTTCTTGGGATGACTAAGTTACATTGCTCAATTCATTTCTCATTTGACAAGATTAAGGATTACCTACAAGAACCTCCAATTTTGATGCCACCAGTTAAAGGAAGACCTCTGATAATGTACCTAACAGTGTTAGAGAACTCAATGGGGTGTGTACTGGGGCAGTATATGTTAACCCATACCACCTTATTGATCTCTAAAATGGATCCCATCAAATATATATTCGAGAAGCCAGCTCTCTCCAGAAGAATAGCCCGATGGCAAATGATCTTGACAGAATACGATATTCAGTACACCACTCAGAAAGCAATCAAAGGAAGTGTACTGGCAGATCATTTGGCTCATCAAGCTGTAGACAACTACCAGTCTATGAATTTCGAGTTTGCGGACGAGAATATTATGCTAGTAACGAATTATGAAGAACCTGGACCGTATGAAGGACCTGAGCCAGGATCCGGATGGACTATGGTTTTCGATGGAGCTTCTAACGCACTTGGAAACAGAATTGGTGATGTAATTATCTCTCACCGGGGCTGCCATACACCCTTCACTGCCAAATTATGCTTTGATTATACCAACAACATGGCTGAATATGAAGCGTGCATCATGGGCATCAGAGCTACTATTAACTTGAGAATCAAGTTCTTGAGCGTATATGGGGACTCATCCCTGGTAATCAGTCAGATTAAAGGATAATGGGACAAAAAACATCTGAATATCATTCTATATCGAGAGCACGTGTTGACCTTAATCACGTACTTCGAGGAAATAACTTTTGAATATATCCCACGAGAAGAGAATCAGTTGGAAGATACATTAGCAACCATGTCGTCTATGTTTAAATTCATACGAGACAACGAGGCTCCCAGAATTACCATTGAGAGGCTAGAAGAACCGACATATTGCTATGAAGTTGACACTGACGGAGTAGAAGAGAAGCCTTGGTTTCATGAAGTGAAAAGATACCTTGAGGCTCAAGAGTACCCCGAGGGGGCATCTATCAACGACAAGAAATTCCTACAGAGGTTCTCAGCCAAGTTCTTCTTGAGTAATAGGGTTCTGTACAAATGCAATCATGATTCGACTCTGCTTCGCTATGTAGACAAGAAGGAAGTAGAGAAAATTATGGAAGATATGCATGAAGGTATCTTTGGTACTCACTCTAGTGGACATACTATGGCTAAAAATATTCTAAGAGCGGGATACTATTGGTCGACTATGGAAACTAACTGCCATCACCACTCAAGAACTTGTCACAAGTGCCAGTTCTATGCTGACAAAGTACATGTGCATCCAGTACCTCTGAATGTCTTGACTGCTCCTTGGCCGTTTGCAATGTGGGGCATTGATATGATTGGAAAAATCATGCTTACGGCTTCCAACAGACACCGCTTCATCCTCGTCGCCATTGATTACTTCAAGAAATGGGTTGAAGTAGCCTCGTTCGCCTCTGTTACCAAAAATGTTGTGGCCCGACTCGTCAAGCATAATCTTATTTGTCGGTATGGCATCCCTAAGAGAATTATCACAGACAATGATACCAATCTTAACAACACTATGATCACGGAACTCTGCATGCAGTTCAAGATCAAGCACCATAATTCTTCTCCGTATCGACCGAAGATGAATGGCACAATGGAAGTCGCCAATAAGAACATTAAGAAGATTATACATAATATGACGGTGACGTATAAGGATTGGCACGAGATGCTACCACTCGCTCTTCATGGCTATCTCACTTCAGTATGAACATCAACTAGGGCAACCCCAATTTCTCTAGTCTACAGTATGGAAGTTGTCCTACCTGTCAAAGTTCAAATTCCTTCTCTAAGGATCATGAAAGATGTAGATTTAGACAAAGACGAATGGATTCATACTAGGTTGTACCAGTTGAATATGATTGACGGGAAAAGGCTTGTGGCTGTTTGTCATGGACAAATGTATCAGAAGTGTATAATCAAAGCTTTCAACAAGAAGGTCAAGCATCGGGTATATCAGGTTAGCGACTTGGTAATAAAGTGCATCATCTTACCGCAAGGTGACCCCATGGGAAAATGGACGGTGAAGATTTTCCTCACCCTATGAATGCGGATATAGTCAAAAGATACTACGCATAAAAGTGACCCCTAGGTTGACTGGCCTAGGCAAAAATAAGGGTATCCCCGCGAACCAAAAGAGTTTTGGAAAAAATTAGGGATATGTATAAAGATTGTACACCCGGAAATTCGAAAACCTAAAAAGGCGGCTTGGGCAAAAAACTGTATCCCGGTGGATTGAAAACCCGGAAGGGAGGTCCAGGAAAAAGTTAGGGATTAAAGCGTACGACTATGTCACATTGAATCGTCTACCTACAAAAAACTTTGTTACCAACGCCAAGTTTAAATGGTACTGATCAATTCAACCAACTTCTTTTGACAGCGAGGGATGAGATGCTTGAAGACATATAGGAAATAGTAGATTCGAAACCCGACAAGATCGTTTACACATATATGTATGTTTTGTTGTTACTTTGTAATATTTTCATTGTACGATGATTCCCTCTTGTTAGGATTTCCATCTATTTGTACAAAATCTCCTGTTCATAGGCAAATTATCAATACAAATACCATCTCAAAATTCGAATTTTTTTACCGTTTTCTGTTTTGTTCGCAAAAACGTCCAATGACTAAATTAAATGAACTTATGCATATGAATATGATTATTGTTAATAAATATATGCATAAAAATAAGGAATGAGCTTTTTCTAAAGACTTTAGGAGTTGGGATAGTGCCCAAGTCATCCATAAATCTCCACAAAATATCCCCATATAGCTATATTCACAAGCTCATTCCCGACAAAGATATGGTCCCCGCAAGTCTAAAATGCCTTAAGACAAGGATTTGGGGCATCTTCCAGCAATTAACCAAATCATACTACCCAGCAGATCCCCCTAGCGGATAAAGGAGTATGATATTTTCCCTGATAATGTCGCCAACCTACGGAGTCCCAATCCTCACCAGAGATTATGTCATCAGCACAATTCATAGAAATTCTCTTCCCTAGTTGAGCTTATTTCTTCAAAACTATAAGACCCCCTGCAGAATTCTCTTCTCCCGCAGGGAACATTTCCTCAGCAGAATATATTTCTCCAGCAAGGTTTATTTCTTCAGTAGAGCATATTTCTTCAGTAGGGTTTATTTCCCCAACAGAATTCAGTCTCCCTAGCATGAGTCTATTTCTTTGACTACTACAAATCATCAACAAAATTCATATCTCTAGCGAAATATAATCCAGGATGCTATCCCCAGAGAGTGGCTACGGGATTTGAAATCGGACCAGATATTAGTTAACCTTATCCTCCCCAGACGAGCCAACATCCATATCTAAAACTCGGTCAGACAGGTGCCTCAGAAGGTTATACATCTCTTTTATCCCCAGTCAGGTTATATGAGAGTTAAACTCCCCATCAGAGCGATGAATGGCCAAAGTTCCTGAACTCTTCTCCCAAGCAGAAATAAAATTCCCCAGTAGAGTTTCCTCAAACAGCAAGCAGGAATCCCCAGTGGAAACATTCTAGACACGATTGAAGATTACACATATTCTTCATCCCCAACAACAGTCATGGATTTATTTCCCAATCGGAGATGTTATACAAAGCTGCCAATATGCTTCAACAACATCTCACCTCCATACATCATTTAAAAGTATCATAGCATATGCATATGACATGCATATAACACACTCTCATTTACTTTGAGAACATCATGACGCAGTGCATTGCATACATCATGACATTTCATACAGCTAACTTTTTATCTTTTCAGGTAAAAGTCTACAAACAGACAGATATCATTAATAATTCTCAAATAGGTCGCAGATTAATTCCCGAAATAAGATGGGGAAACTATCTGTATGACCAAGTCCAAGATTAATTCCCGAAACAAGACGAGGCAACTATCTGTATGACCAGGTCCAAGATTAATTCCTGAAACAAGACGGGGAAACTATCTTTATGACCAGGTCCAAGCTTAATTCCCGAAACAAGACAGGGCAACTATTTATACGACCAGGCGGTATGAATTACCGAAACAGGATGGATTTACCAACAAAAAACAAGTCAAAGATTAATTTCCGAAACAAGACGGGGCAACTATCTGTACGACCAAGCAGTATGAATTCCTGAAACAGGACGGGTTTACCAACACAAAAGCGGGTCCGATATTAATACCCAAAATAGGATGGAGCAACTATCTATATGACCAGGTGGTATGAATTCCTGAAACAGGACGAGTTTACCAATGAAGAACAGATTGCAGATCAATTTTCGAAACAGGACGGGGTGACTATCTACATGACAAGTATTTACCTCAGAGACCAAATTCTAACAAGCATCTCCCTCAAAGACTAAATCTAATAAGCATCTACTTAAACACCTTCCCCAGAGGTTCATTCTGGAAAGCCTTCTTCAGATACAGTCAAGCGTAGACTCATTCTGATACTTCTATCAATGATTACTTTGGACGGCATCCATAAGCCCATCTCCGAAGACTCTTTGTCACCTCTCCGAATGACATATTTAAGCCTATTCAAGAAATATTATCAACCAATAGTGTCAGCTCCTGCATATACGGGTGCAAATTTCTAGGCACTTAAGTGTTCAATCATCTTCTACCTTCAAGTCATGAATGGCGGACAGGCCAATCTAACTCTTCAAGTTTAATAAGATTGAACAGGGGCAGCTGTTGTACCCCAAAATTTTCCCTATAATTTTATTCAAGACATTCTCCTAGGGTTCCCAAATGCTCAAGGTTGCTCAAGAATTGATCAGACAAATTCTTCTCATGAGCAGTTGACCTACAACTAGGTTTTCACTTCTCTCAAGGAAAATTGGACATATAATGCCTCAAGTGGAATTCATGGTTTCTTGTATGTCCCAAGGAATTCTCATACCAAGTTGAAGAATAGAAAAACACAAGAAGGGGGGTTTGAATTCAGTTTTTTAAATATAAATAAAAGAACACGTTTGTTATCCTGGTTCGTTTGAACTCAAACTACTCCAGTCCACTCGCCAAGGTTATTTTGCCTTTCTCAACGAGGTCTTAATCCACTAATACATAGCTACTATGACAACCGTCAAAGTCTTCTTGAGTTTAAACCACAATCTGGTTTTCTCAAGGAAATACACTAAACAATATTTTAAAAGAGTGTACAAATTTTTTTCTAATAAAACAGTATCACAAGTGATGTTTTACACAATTTAGATTTTCGATGTTTAAAGATGATGAAGATTGCTTCGTTACTATGCATGAAAAATCGTAAACGATTTCTTCTTCAAACTTTGTTTAAATAGGAGAAGCATGTAGTAGCTTTTGGAATGTTGATCAATGATAATTAAAGAGCTTTCTAAAGATAGAGATCCTTGTTCCCTTTCAGCCGTTACTTTTGAAATGGAAATAATTCATTTGTAATGCTTCAGAACATGCTTGCTTGAGAAGATGAAAGTTACCGTTGCTTCTTTCCTGAGCTTTGTGGATCAGAAACACTGAGTCCTGTTTGCAGCGTTAGAACTTCTTTGAGAGATGTATAGAATCAGAGTTGAAACAACCTTCCATCAAAACGTCTCTGCAAAATAAAATACAACTTTAGGGAGCATAATTGTTCTTTGAGTGTTTGTTATCATCAAAAATATTACACGGGTTATAGAATCGAACTATGTTCTAACAATCTCCCCCTTTTTGATGATGACAAAAACTTGGATATATTAATAGATACATGAAGAACATAAAGTATTTAAGGTCCCCCCCTGAGTTGATTACTCAGATAGAGAAGAAATACTTCCTTGAAGTTTATTCTGATCAGAGTATTCAATACGTCCACTTCTGTTCTCAACAGAGTTTGTTCCTATTTTGCTTTCAGAAAAAAACATAAGAAGTTATGATATTCAAAATGTTTGAGATTGCGTCTCGATACTGTTATATTAGAAATATCTTACGTTCTCCCCCTTTTTATCAAGAATAAAAAAGAAATAAAAAAACTATAAGCAAGAAAAGAGGATTTGTATTAAAAAGGTTGCAAGAAACACGTCCAGAAGAAACAAATAAAATGAACATAGTACAGAAAAACAAATATCAAAACTAAGATTGAGGTGGAGGGAGTCATGTGAATAGGGCTTCCAACAAATTATTAATCTGATTTTTTGACTCTTCTTGTTTTCCCAGCATCCCTTTGATTTCCTTGCATGTATCATCCTGCTTGTCTAGTCTCTCCTTGAACACTGAATTCTCTTTCTTCAACTCCGTAAGAGTTTGTAGAACCAGAGATGAAGACGGTATATCAATAAAAGGTGCCACCTTTTTAGAGCAAGCTGCTGCTGAATCTGATTCAATAGCTTCTTCAACTTCCTTTCCTTTGTCTAGAACCCTGACCATAGGCAGAGGATCAGAGGATGGTTCATCATGTTCTGAAGGCTGGTGATCTTCCCAAGGGGCATTATTCAGCAGAAGGAGAGGTTTCCTTTCCCAGTGACGCGGAACTTGATCCTTGAAGACTTTCAGATTATCACAGAAGTTCCATTGAAAAATTTCATAACTCAACTCCTTAAGTTTCTGGGACTCAGAATTGAACCATTTTCTGAACTGGTTCCAATGTGAATCAGAAGCAGCAAGATTTAGATTCTCTAAGCAAGCTAGTTTCATAGAGTTAACCCATTCAAGTATTTCAGTTTCAAAAATCGTCAAATTTTTACCAACATCTACTTTGGTGATTTTTGGTTTTGGTTTTGGTACGACAATTTTTTGAGAGCATGAGACAAGATTGTCCAAAGCTTCTAAGTCTATAGGTTTGCGAAGGGGATCTTCTGGATGGTTGATTGGAGAGGGAGAGTCAGAGATGACAATGGGTGATTATGTTGATTTTGGTGGAGTGGAATGATAGGGAGATGGAATATATGGGATGTCGTGGATTGTGATTGGTTGTGAGACCATGAGAGGGTAGGTGATTCCAGGAATGAATGTTGTGTTATCAGAGTCAAAAGTTGTGTGATACGGTGGCCACAACTGGGACTATTTTTTTAGGAATGCTGGTTTGCGTTTTGCGTTTGTGTTTGCAAAATGTCGCGGTAAGCAAGAGTCGCCACCGAATTTTATTATATCCAACAAGGAAAGGAAAAAAAGCACAGAAAAATTCCTTTTTCGAGATATTTCTGAGTACGGGGGGTAGATTATAGAAAGGGAAGGTATTAGCACCCTTTCTATCCATAGTTATCTACGGGCTCTTAGGTACTTGCTCATCATTTTCAAAATTGCTTCTTTGTGTGTTTGTGTGATTTGAAAAGTTGTTGTCTTGACTTCGACTTAACTCTTGCTTCTGTCTTCAAGAGTGTAATGAAGTGTTTTTGAAAACTTTGTTTGAAAAGGAGTGTAAGTGTGAAAAAGTTTGTTTTTATTGAGCAAGTACTTAAGAACTAACCTACCTACTCGAAAAAAAGAATCGTTCTATGTTCGTTTCCTTTAGACGGTGCTATCCCACTATTAGTGAGTAGGTAGCACCGTCGTTGGAGTTTTGAGGGTCAATTCGAAAGAGACGTACGGTCACTAAAGCAATGTTAGGACGTCTTAGTAGTAACCCTAGTGTCATAGATCAATTATCCGAGGCAACAATATCTGAGGCAACCTTTCCGAGGCAACTTTGATCTTTGGACAAAAGGACGACCACTAAAGCCTTCTATACTCAATGACCGTTTACCGAAGGAAACCGAAGTGGGAGTGTACCCTAGGAGTGCGCATGTGCGAGTGATTCAGTTTCAGATTATTTATCTTTGCACATTTTAGGGTTATCTAACTGTTTTAAAGTTAATCATACATTCTTGTCATGCATCCCTATATGATACATCTAAGAGTTTAATATTTTGCGGAATTTAAAGTATGGAAATTAAGCTAAGCTATTACAAGGCTTCGGGTATTTACATAGCCAAAAACAAACCCTTTAAAAAATAAAGCGATAAATGAAAATAAAGACCTAATTAACTATTACAACTTGTAGGTAGTTACATCAATATGGTAAATAATAAAGCAATAAAGCGCTCGCGATGAAATTAAGATCGGGGAGAAATTAGGGTTTTGACCCTTCTAACCTAATCAAAAGAAAAATTGTTTTTTTGTTGTTTTTAATTATTTTTTTAAGAAAAAGATTAGGTTTTAGAATTAAATACAAAAATAATTAGTGATTAAATTAATTAACGAAAATAATTAAATGGCCTATTTTTTATGTTTTTAGTTATTTTTAGGAAGAGAAAATATAATTAAATTAGAAACAAAACCCTAATTATTCTAATTGATTTTAAATTATTTGCAAAAAGAAATTAAAGTTTACCTAAAATTAAAATCTAATTTAATTAATTAATTTTTTGAGAAAAAATAAAATCTAAACCTAATTTGTGGAAAGTATTATTTTTTATGATTTTTTGATAAAAGAAAATAATTAATTGTTAGTGAATAAAATAAATAAATTAATTAAATGAAACAAAAAAAAATGAAAAGATATAGAGAAAATGGGCCTGAAAGTAATTTGGAGGGGGTGCAGGTAGCAATCTGGCCCAAGAAGCAAAGAGGTTCGTTTGACATTCCATGATCTCCTGCCATGTGTTGACTGGGCATACTATGGTCCTTCAGATGATGGCCATCAGATTTGGCCATCTGGCCACTTGGCAGATTGGATGGCGAGGTCTATGGTAGTCCCTTGGCTTGTGTATACGCTGGATCCTGAAAAGGCAAAATATATGAAAGAAAGGGCGGACCTGGGATTCGAACCCAGGTCCTGAAGCGTTTTGCACATACCCTGTAACCAACTGCGCCACTTGTTTTTATTGTATATGATATAAACAACAATTATTATATAAAGAACAAGCAAAATAATAAAATATTAGCGCGAATTTTCAAACGATCCAATGGAAAGGTGCTAGCTAATCATCTTATTCCCTTCTCCGTGGGTAAAAGATACATGAGCTTTTACCTACGGACGTATGTCCGTAGCTACAACCCTGGTTCATCTCAAAATCCTCCATGGGCACGATAAATGACTTCTAATGCCATGGTTGGATTTGTCTGGACCTGCTGAATATCATGATGACCTTTTTATGGGCCAATTTTGCCTGCACATAAAACTCCTAAATCGAAGCTACAAACCCTAGCCATGGTGAAATCTTATACAAGCCATATAAATGCAATTAAACAATATAGAAAGCTTGCAAATGTTCCAAGGATCAAGAATATATGGTTAATTCGTGCTAACAATGTCTAAATCATGAAATTTGAATTCAAGAAAGAAGCAATGTCGTGATGGACTTACAACGAGATATGGGGCCTGGGAACGCTTGTTTTGGATTGCTTTTGCTTGCTGGAGATCCCAGGAAGCGATTGAGATGGTCCAAGGATCTTAAAATTACCTCTAAGTAGGAATTCGTGTTTGCACTTTTTCTTGTTTTTTCAACTTTTTGTTCTGGTTCATACGCCTCCTTCTAACCTCTCTTTAGGTCTGCAATGGTTCTATATGTATTGAGGAGTGAATTAGGGTTGAAAGAATGTACTCAATCTTCCTCCATCATTGCATTTGATTTTGATTTGATACACTTGAATATTTTTTCCAAAAATAGTCCAAATCCAATCTTTTTATACACTCCATGCCTTTACACCAATTTGATCTCATGATAGCTGGAATTTAAGACCTGAAACATGTAAAAAATCTTGAGTTTTCAATATTTTGGATTTTCTATGATTTGTTTTGATTTAAATTGATTTAATTCAAATAAAAATAAAAATAAATAATAAAAACAAAATAATGACAAGTGGCAAGGGCTACGGCTCGTGGACTATGTTTCCAACTCAAAACAAGTGCAAAAGATTGGGCCCATTTGGCAAAAATTGAAGTTTTAGGCATAGTTAACTTTTGACAATTTTGCAAAAAGGTCAACTTCAACAATGCATAACTTCCTTAATTTTGACTCTTTGGAGGTGTTCTTTAACGTTTTAGAAATATTGAGATGTCCTCTAAGCAAACCTTTTGGTCTCATCTCAATTTGATATTCCATGCTCATGTATGAAGCTTTGACAAAAAAAGGTGTTTTTGTTGACTTTTCAAAATGACCTATAATGTCCAAATTCTTAACTTCTTGTGAGTGCATATTTTGAACTTGGGAGATGAAAATGGATTTTATATCATGGCATCCTCTTCAAAATGAGCTTTTGATGGGTCATTTATCATAAAGTATGAGAAAGTTATGCTTGGTCAAAGTTTAGTTGACTTTTCCTACAAAACCCTAATTTAGCAACTTTTGGTTCTTGATGAATTATGAGCAATCCTTGATGAATCATGATCATCCCTTGATCAAATGAGGAAATATACTTCAAAATGAGGATGTTGACCAAAAATCTTGAAGTTTGACTTTATGTGGGCCACAATTGACTTTTGCCCTATCATTGTCGATTTTTAGGCCATTGAGCAATTGACTGAGCAAATTTTCTCTGCAAGACTTGAAACTTGACATGGATGATATTGAGAACATATTAGGACAATGGTGAGCATTTGGGATCCCTTGGACTCAATTATCTTGATGCAACATGAAACCCTAATTTGAGGTAGACTGCCTTAGGAGGGAGCTTGTCTGGCCAACCCTTTGACTACCTTGAGCAACTTGAGGATCTTTCTTGAAATGTTTGAGAAATATGGGAGAGAAAATTTTGGGGTACAACAAGTTGGATTTTCTAAGGTGGGGCTTGAATGTTTGGATTTTATGAGTGGGGAGCTTGAAAGTTTCGATTTTGAGTGGGGAGCTTGAAACAACGGATCAAATTGATCAACATCAGAAAGAACTTGAGCAAGTTCAGGCTGATTTTGGTCAAGATGTGTAGAAGGTGGTTCGTCCAGAATGCTTTCTAGAGTAATTGAGGGGTCAAATTCAATGTCAAAGTCATCAAAAGTTTGTGGTGATGGATCTTCTGTGGGTTTTGAAAAGGAAGGGTTTTCAGATGTTGATAACATAATTGATTCAGTAACAGAAATAAAGGATGAATTACCTTTCTTCTTAGCAGCCTTGGGAATCTTCTGAGAAGATCCTTCTCCAGCAGCTTTCCTTTTCCTTGATTTATTTAGGGCAATCTCCAGAGGTTGTTATCTTAGATCGCGAATGTTCACTTCTAGATTTGTCCCGTCCATTTTGAAAGCCTCCAGATATCTGACAATAATTTCTGGAGAAGCATCTGTTTGAGAGAAGAGAGGAAAATCCTTCAGAGGTACTCTTCTAGTTATGATGACTTCCTTGGTTGTTATTGTTGTATCCTTCTTGATGGTTTCAATGATCTTCATATTCTTCAGATTCTTAGCGTTTAGATGTTTACCAGCACATGCTTCTAGAGTGATGACCTGTTGAGCCTCAGTCAGATATTCTACCCGTTTGTTTTTTGTCAAAATATCTGATATGAGCCTGCCCAGAGGTATCCAGTCTCTCTTTGTTCTTTCTTCTTCTCTTGTCTATTTGACGCTGGTATTCAGATGATTAAATAGAAGATAAGGAAGATTGACCTTTTCCTTGGTAGCTATAAAGTACAGAAGATAATGTTGATCAATGTTGATATAGTCTGGAGAACTTGTGGGTTTTCTGTGGTTGATGCAGCCCAAAATAATTTTTGACGAAATTCTGAAGTAGTCCTTAAGATCTTTGATTTAGTTTGAAGGTTGGCCAGAAGAAAAAATCTCTTTTGAAATCTTTGATAGGTCAGAGCATTTGTTTTCCATTTCACTGCAACGAATACCTCCGCTGTTATGACCTATCAAACTCCCAATGAGATCTTCAGAGATTACTATTTTATTTCCCATCACAAAAGAAGTGACCTGATGATTTGAGGCAGTAGCGTGAATCCAGAATTCTTTAACCAGTCTTGGAAAAACTAGACCCAGTAGATGATCAAAATACTTTTTCCAACCTTGAATTTCAACGTCAGGTGTTAAATCGTAATCGTTTTCCTTCATACTGACGAAGTCCACAATGAGTTCACACAGAACTTCTAGTGAGTCAATGGGAGTCAGGAGTGTTCTTGGGGGTTCTTCATACCTTTATGCTATTGAAGAAGAAGAGCCATGAACATTTTGAGAGCTTTGAGCAATTTGGGAAGAAGCCATTGTTCATATAGACTTTTGAGAGTTTTTTTGAGAAAAACAAGAACACAAGTAATATAGAGAGAAGAAGTGAGAGTGAAAAAGTGAAAGTGAAAGTGTGCATCGAATTTATAGGAAAATAGGAAACTTAATTAACAAGGAAAAGGGGTTAAAAGAAATGATTACAAAGTATTAATGATTCCTGAAAATAAGGGGATGGCTTAGAGATATGAAACAGTTACCGATACGACACGAGTCTCAATGCATCCAATCAACGCTTTAGTCTCTTCAGAATTTGAACATGTGTTAAGCCTTATAAGAAAATCTTATGAGAAGATGAAAAATGTTGATGTTGTGAACATGGACACTTCTATCTTTGAAATGAACCATTTGGAAACTATTAAGATCTTCTTAGATAGGTCCTGATACAACTTTCCTTCTATATTCTGAAGAATTATTGATCAGATGTTCACATAAAAAAATTACAAAGTTATGAGGATAATCATACATAAATAAAACTATCATTATGGACATAATTTCATGCTGATATGTTTCAGAATGAAGTTAAACCTATCTTCAGAAAGGGGTTTTATGAAAACATCAACCCATTGATGGTATGTGTCAATAAATTTTAATGAAAGAATTCCTTTCTGAATATAGTCCCTAATGAAATGATGTTTTATTTCTATATGCTTAGCCCTAGAATGTAAAATAGGTTTTTTGGATAAACAAATAGTAGAAGTATTGTCAGAGTATAGGAATATTACTCTCAAATATGTTGAAGTCTTCAAGATGACTTTTCTTCTAGAGCATATGTGTGCTTCATCCAGTTGTTGCTATATATTCAGCTTTAACAGTTGACAATGCAATTGTGGATTTCCTCTTGCTGGACCACGAGATAATATTTCCTCCCAGAAATTGGCAGCTTCCAGAAGTTCTTTTTCTTTCTATTCTGTCTCCAGCAAAGTCAGCATCACAATACCCTACTAATTTGTATTCTTTGGTTTTTCTATAACAAAGACCAAGATTAGTAGTACCTTTCATATACTTGAAAATTCGCTTAACAACTGTTAAGTGAGATTCTCTAGGATCTGATTGGAATCTAGAACACAGATATACACTATACAGAATATCAGGTCTTGAGGTTGTTAGATATAGGAGAGAACCAATCAAACCTCTATAGATCTTCTATTATACTTTCTTACTTACCTCTTCATTTTCTAGAATGCATGTGGGATGCATGGGAGTTTTGGCTGGCTTACATTCTGATAGGTCAAATTTCTTCAGAAGTTCTTTAACATACTTGCTTTGATGTATGTATGTTCCTTCTAGAGTTTGATTGATCTTGATGCCCAAAAAGAACTTGAGTTCTCCCATCAAGCTCATTTCAAACTCTTCCTGCATAGACTTAGCAAATTCTCTTCCCATAGAGGTTTTAGTAGATCTAATAATAATATCATCTACGTAAATATGACAAACTAGAATGTCATTTTTAAATAGTTTACAGAATAAAGTAGTGTCCATCTTCCCTCTGGTAAAGTCATTTTCTAAGAGAAAACTACTTAGTCTTTCATACCAAGCTCTGGGAGCTTGTTTTAGACCATATAGTGATTTCTTTAATTTGTAGATATATTATGGATGTTTTGAAATTTCAAAACCAGGGGGTTGATGCACATAAACTTCTTCATCAATGTAACCATTTAAAAAGTCACTTTTGACATCCATCTGATAAAGAGTGATGCCATTATTTACAGCAAAAGAAATTAAGAGTCTGATAGATTCTAACCTGGGGACCGAAGCAAAGGTTTTTGTATAATCTATCCTCTCTTGCTGAATATAACCTTGTGCCACCAACCGTGCTTTATTTTTGACGACTTCTCCTTGTTCATTCAGTTTGTTTCTGAATACCCATTTGGTTCCAATGATGTTGAACCCTTTTGGTTGAGGAACCAGATCCCACGCATTGTTTCTGGTGAATTGGTTTAATTCTTCCTACATTACAAGTATCCAATCATTATCCAGAAGGGCTTCGCCAATGGAAGTTGGCTCAATCAGAGACACTAATTCCATGAGAGATTCTTTAGAGTTTCTGAATGTAGATCTTGTTCTGATTGGGTCTTCTTTCTTTCCCAGAATTTTGTTTTCCATATGAGCTAAGCTTCTTCCGGATTGTCTTTTATGGAGAGGCTCTTTAGATGTTGATGTAATGTTTGTGCCATCTTCTTCTGAAGATGACTGTGATTCTTTGTGAGAAACTTCTAATGCAATATCTTCAGTACCTGTTGTTGTACCCCAAAATTTGCCCTCCCTTTCTTCAGGAAACCACCTTGGATTTTCAAGGTCCCTCTGAAACAAATCCAAATCCTGAGTTATCCTTTTGCCCAAGCAAGCCACTTACAAGAGCAAGATGATCTCACGAACTCCAAAAAACGACGCTTTTATATTAAGAAAAATCAAATTCTAAATACTTAGAACGTTTCTCTAAAATAAGTGTTTAAGAAAAATCAGCGCTTCAGAACTTCTGGACCCATTCCAGATAAAAACGGTCAGAAGTTGCAAGCTTGGCTCAGCGTAGTCAGAAGTTGGCTTTTCAGCAGCTACATCAGTTCAATCAGAAGTTGTAAACGTGGTTCAGTATGTAAGCCTCAAACAGAACATGCCCCTTCAGCAGTTACACAAGCTCAGTCAGAATTTGCTAAAGGAATGCAAGAGAAGCAGGGAAATCTGAAGGCTCCTTCAGAACATGCCGAATTCAGAAGATGAAAAGGTCAGAAGAATGGGTGTTACACTGATACAGAATCTCTAAGCCCAGATTGTCCAGAAGTAAATCCAAGGAACGTACCAGAAAACCAGGAGAATCTCCAGAGCTTACTAAGAAAACAGGTAGCCAAGGCCAGAGCATGGTCTACGCTGCTGATGCAACGTTGGTTTCCATTACCAGAATATTGATGTTGATAGGTCTTATCACCATTTAATGCCCATTAATGCTTCCAACCACTCCTGAACATTCACGTGTGGCTTGGAAAACGCTTTTGTGCAGATTCTGGCATGGGTCTACACGCCACCGCCCACTTCAGAGGTCACTTCTCCTCAATCTACGCCTGCTGCTGCAGCCTAGGCTGAAAGCTATCTGTTATCACAACTTCCCAGGAATTTCTGTCAAAGAACAAATTCAAACTCTGTTGGCGCTTTAATGTTCAATGCATCCACAAGAACTTTGCCTATAAATAGAGAGTCTTCACCACTGCAAAAGGGGTTCAAGAAAAGAAACATAAATTGCTAAGTGAGAAACAGAACTCTTAGCAACATAGCGTTCTGAAACTCTGTCAAAATCTCCAGTTTTGTTTCATAACTTTGAGTTTCTCACCTTCAAACTTCATCAAATATCCAGTTTTTTTCTGTAAACCAACAACACCCTTTCCAAACTTCTGACCCTACATACGTATACGCCTTTACCAGCCCTTTCAAAGAAAATCTGTCCAGAACACTACCAGAGCCAAAAGCTAACTTTCATCCACCAACTTTTCCAACAGTCAGGTAAGCACTTGCTGACCCTCATCACGCTGTTAAGCATCATCAACTGTGCATACTCAAATAAACATAATGTAAATATGACGTTGGTGCTGTTTATGTTCTGAGGATTTTCATACCTCAGAACGTTCTGAGCCAGTATAGGACTTTCCTGGGACCTTGGTGGTTCTGACCTCTGAAACATTTTTGTATTTGCTGGATCTGTTCCAAATATGTTTCCTGTTTTGTGGAGTAACAACAGGATTGCATATGTTCTGGTTAGTACAGGGAAAAGCCAAGTGCTGACTTTGACGTTAGCACATCTGAAGCCTGTTTTGCTGTCAATGATATCAGAACTTCTGAGAGTTATTGCCTTTTCAGCAGAATCAGAACTTCTGGTTTCTCCACTAACAAACTTCTGTCTTGCAGCGCAGGGGAATCAGAACTTCTGATTTCCCCACTAACAAGGTTCTGTTTTGCAGGTGCCAGAGTCAGAAGTTCTGACTCATACAGTTTAACCAAGAGGTTGATCATTTGGAAGCGGATCTGAGTCAGAACTTCTGATGGCCTCCCAGCAGCGCGCGGGCTCCCTCTCTCTCTCTCTATATCTTGTTTTTTGCTATTTTATTTTTTGTCTATTTTTCTCGTTGAACCCCCCATGTACAAATGTGTATCCCCCTCCCCTAATTGTTGTAATAGCGTAGGATTTTATATTTCCGCTTCTTATTGCTAGTAATTAGGACATGTATGGCAAGATAAAATCAATGAAATAGAAAAATCTAATTAAAAAAAAAAACTCTTGTATGCAATAAAACACACTTGCACACTAACACCCCTAGGGTTACATCCACTTGTTGCCTTTCAAAATTAGGCCATATTGCATGTTAGGTCTCTTTGGGCAAAGCAAAAAATCAAATGATCATAGTCCCTCGATGACGCTTTCGAAAGTTGCCTAAAATGATCAAAGTCCCTTTCAAAGGAAAGATTGCCAAAGGATACTTAGCACTATTGTAATTATGGTCTAAACGATGACCCGTGCCCGTCCCTTTCACATCCTAACACAAGATTGTCCACCAAATACGATGGTGGAACAAAATTGTTAAAAGGGTTAAAGCATAACAAAAATCTTTGAGAACTTTAGGGTAGATCGCTCTTAAGTACTTGTCAATTTGCAAAACAAACAAAAACACTTGCTTATTTTTCAAACCACACTTCACAAACACTTTCAAAACAAACTTTCAAAAAACCTTGAAACATCTTTTCAAAAAGACAAACACCTTTTGTAAAACATTCGAGTAAAGAATTGTTACAAGGGTAGCCTATACAAGGCATCTTTTTCAAAACCTTTTCAAAAACCACACATAAAGCACCATTTCAAACAATTGAAAACCAAGGCAAGTTGATCTAAGCAAGTACCTAAGAGCCCATGGATAACCATGGATAGAAAGGGTGCTAATACCTTCCCTTTCTATAGTCTACTCCCCGAACCCAAGAAAAAATCTCAAAGGTTTTTGCTGTGCTTTTTAAACCTTTCCTTAGGATAAAATAAAAAGTCGGTGGCGACTCTTGCTCAACCGAAACATTTGCGAAAACAAACGCAAAACCATAGTCAGTTCTCCCACCGTATCACACCTGTAAATTGGACTTCTATATCTGTAAAAGATTTATCTTGCTTTGACTTTTGAGAGCCAAGCTTATCATCAAATCTGACGCTGATGGACCTTTCTACAATTCGTGTTTCTGTGTTATATACTCTATAGCCTCTTGAGCGTTCAGAGTATCCTAACATAAGACACTTTTGTGCTTTAGATTCAAACTTGTTCAGATGTTCTTTATTGTTCAGAATAAAACAAGTACATCCAAATGGATGGAAATAAGAGATGTTGGGCTTTCTGTTCTTCCATAGTTCATATGGAGTCTTATCCAGAATAGGTCTTATGGAGATTCTATTTTGAATGTAACACGCTGTGTTAATTTCTTCTGCCCAGAAGTTCTTAGCAATGTTACTCTCGTTGATCATGGTTCTGGCCATTTCTTGTAAAGTTTTGTTCTTTCGTTCTACAACTCCATTTTGTTGAGGAGTTCTAGGACAAGAGAAATCATGATAGATTCCAAACTCATTAAAAAATAGTTCAAATTTTTTATTTTCAAATTCTCCACCATGATCACGCCTGACTTTAACAATTCTAAGATCTTTTTCATTTTGGACTTGGTTATAGAATGCAAAGAACACAAAGTGTGACTCGTCCTTGTGTTTTAAGAACTTTACCCATGTCCATCTGCTATAGTCATCTACGATAACTAATCCGTACTTCTTTCCACTAATGGATGTGGTTTTCACTGGTCCAAATAGATCTATATGCAGAAGTTCTAATGGTCTAGAGGTAGAAACAACATTTTTGGTTTTGAAAGAAGGTTTTGCAAACTTGCCTTTTTGACATGCTTCACACAGAGCATCTGAGCCGAACTTCAGGTTAGGAAGTACTCTGACCAGATTGAGTTTGTTAATCTGAGATATTCTTCTCATACTAACATGCCCCAATTTTCTGTGCCAGACCCATTCCTCATCATTAACAGATAATAGGCATTTTACATTCTGACTTTTTAGTTCATAAAGTTTTATTTTGTAAATGTTGTTCTTTCTCTTTCCATTAAAGAGGACAAATCCATCTTTCTGACTAACTGCTTTGCAGGACTTTTGATTGAAGATTATATCATAACCATTATCACTTAATTGACTTATGGATAACAAGTTATGCATTAATCCATCTACTAACAGAACCTTAGTTATAGAGGGAAGCGTATCATTACCAATAGTTCCAAAGCCAATAATCTCCCCTTTCTGATTGCCTTCGAAACCTACGTAGCCTCTAGATTTAAGCTCCAGGCTTTGGAACATATGCTTTCTTCCCGTCATGTGTCGAGAGAATCAAGAGTACAGGTACCAAGATTATTGTTTCAATCTTGCTGTTAAAGATATCTGCAACATAGACAATTTTATCCTTAGGTACCCATATCTTTTTGGGTACTTGTTTGTTAGAGTTACAAAAATTCTGTTTGAATTTTGGTTTAGCAGAAAAAGAATTACTAGTATATTTTATGGCATGTGTGTTCCCATAGGTGAAGTGAGAATATAGAGGTGTGCGTTTAATGACCACGTCCTTAACTTTCTTAGGTTGAGATATTTTCCCCTTGTACCCTATTCCTTTTCCTCCATTTCTGCTAACTCCATAGATCAATGAAGCCATCTTGCTTCTATCTATGTTTTTAGCAAGAAATTCTTGAGATAGTTTCGTTCTGAGAATTTTGTAAATTATTTTTTAGTTTAGAAATTGTTTCTTTCAGCTCAGAGTTTTTTTATCTCAGTTTCTTAGTTTCTTCAGAGTCAGAAACTAGATCCTTTTTCAGGTTCTTGTTTATGTCTCGAATTTTCTGATATCTTTCAAGAATTTCTGACAGACTCTCTTCTAATTAAGATCTAGAGAAGTTAGAGAATACCTCTTCGGCCTCTAAGTCTGATTCTGATCTAGATGATCCAGTATCTTCTGATATGTTGGCCATTAAGGCTATGTCGGCTCTTTCATCTTCTGATTCTGTTTTAGCTTCAGAAGATTCTGAGTCGTCCCATGTTGCCATGAGGCTTTTCTTATTTTCCTTAAAGAACTTCTCTTTAGGTTTCTCCTTTTGAAGATTTGGACAATCGCTTTTGTAATTCCCTTGCTCATTGCATTCGTAGCATATAATGTCTTTGTTACTTGACTTTATGTATCCAGAAGATGGTTCATAATGATTTCATATTCTTCTGGAATTTCTGAACTTCCTTTGCCCGTGCTTCCACAATTGATTGACTCTTCTAGAGAGAAGAGACAGTTCATCTTCTTCTGATGAGGATCCACCAGAGTTTTCTTCTTTTGCCTGCAAAACTTTCTATTCATATTTTTTGTTAGATTTAAGAGCTAAATACTTACCTTTCTTCTAGGGCTCATCTTCTTCTAACTCTATCTCATGACTTCTCAGGGAGATGACAAGTTCTTCGAGAGAGATTTTGTTCAGATATTTGGCTAGTTTAAGAGTTGTGACCATGGGTCTCCATTTCTTAGGTAAACTTCTGATGATCTTCTTTACATGGTCAACAGTTGATTACCCTTTATCCATAACTTTTAACCCAACCACCAGAATTTGAAACATTGAGAACATTGTTTCTATGGTTTCATCTTCTTCCATTTTGAAAGCTTCATACTTATGAATGAGCACAAGAGCTTTGGTTTCTTTGACTTGCGTGTTGCCTTCATGCGTCACTCTAAAGGAATCAAACATGTATTTTGCTGATTCTCTGTTTGTGATCTTCTCATACTCTGTGTATGACATAGCACTCAAGAGAATAGTTCTAGCCTTATGATGATTTCTGAAATCTCTCTTTTGATGATCTAACATTCTTTTTCTGTCAATCTTCTAACCGCTTTCATCAACAGGGTGTATGTACCCATCAATCACCATGTCCCTGAGGTCAGCGTCATGAGCCAGAAAGAAAATTTCGATTCTGTCTTTCACGTAATCGAAGTTCTCACCATTAAAAATAGGAGGTTTGCCATTGATTCTGTCTTTCTCATCATGGTAGTCATTGCTGATGTTCTAACTTGGCCCCACCATAGTGTTTTTCTTGCTTGGATCTTTTTATGACATGGTTAAGAGCTTGTACTCAGAACCAGGCGCTCTTATGCCAATTGAAGAATGGAAAAATACAAGAAGGGGAGTTTGAATTGGGATTTTTAAAACATAAATAAAAGAACACGTTGGTTATCCTAGTTCGTTTGAACTCAAACTACTCCAGTCCATCCGCCAAGGTGATTTCGCCTCTCTCAACGAGGTCTTAATCCACTAATCAAACTTGATTACACAACTACTATGACAACCATCAAAGTCTTGTTGAGTTTAAACCACAATCCAGATTTCTCAAGGAAATACACTAAACAATATTTTAAAAGAGTTTACAAAAATGTTTTCTAATAAAACAATATCATAAGTGATGTTTTACACAATTTAGATTTTGGATGTTTGAAGATGATGAAGACTTCTTCGTTACTATGCGTGAAAAATCGTAAACAATTTCTTCTTCAAACTTTGTTTAAATAGGCGAAGCATGTAGTAGATTTTGAAATGTTGGTTAGTGATAATTAAAGAGCTTTCCAAAAATAGAGATCCTTGTTCCCTTTCAGCTATTACTTTTGAAATGGAAATAATTGATTTGTAACGCTTCAGAACATGCTTGCTTCAGAAGATGAAAGTTACTGTTGCTTCTTTCCATAGTTTTGCGGATCAGAAACACAAAGTCCTGTTTGCAGCGTTATAACTTCTTTGAGAGATGTATAAAATCAGAGTTGAAACAATCATTTCACTCATCTTCTGAGCTTCTTCCATCAGAACTTCTCTGCAAAATAAAATACAACTTTAGGGAGCATAATTTTTCTTTGAGTGTTTGTTATCATCAAAACTCTTACAAGGGTTGTAGAATCAGACTATGTTCTAACACAAGTTTCATGCCTTGCATCACAAGTTTGTTCAGTCAGTTTCTCAGATGACTGAAAATCAACTATATTGGTTAAAAAGTAAATTATGGTCAACAATCAGTAAAACTTCAATATTTTTGGTCAACAACAAGATTTTGAAGTCACATTCATCATTTGATCAAGAGTTGATCATGATTCCTCAAGGAAAACTCTCGAATCATCAAAAGTTTCTAAATTAGGGTTTTCTTAAGAAGAAGTCAACTGAACTTTGACCAATCATAACTTTCACATGCTTCATCATATTTTTCTCAACTAAAGCTTATTTTGAAGGAAATTCAATTCTCTACAATTGTGTCTCTCTAAGCTCAAGTCCAAAAAATGCTTCATTTGAGAGATATGGGTCAATACATTACAGGTCACTTCAAAAGTCAACAAAAATACACCTTTTGTCAAGGCAACTTACATCAAGATAAATTCTTCAAATGAAAACATGATCAACATATAGATTGTAGAAGACACCTTGGGATTTCCAAACACTCCAAGAATACTTTCAAAAGATTAAAATTGAGAGAGTTATGGCTAGTGCAATTTGGGAAATTTTAAGCAAATGCATGAAGTTCAAATTGAGCAAACTTGATATTTTGGGCTATTGGGCCATTGCTTTAAAGTCCAAGCATGTATTACACTCCTTATACACCTTAGATATTGTTCATATACCCCTTGATCTATTATGTTTTGATTATTTTTAATTTATTCATTAATAATTCAAAATAAATAAGACCAAAATACAAGGCTTGTCAACAAAGGTCAAAGCCCATATCTTTGACCTAATTCCATTCTATTTAACCACACTCATGCAGACACAAAAGGCCACGAAACCCTTACCTTAAGAAACTTGTCAAAAATCTCAAATTTTCCAAGAACCCTAAAGAATTTGAAACCCTATTCATAGTCCCTTTCACCACAAACTAGTCATCCCAATCAACCCCAGGAAGACCATAGGGTAAGATTGGATCATTTACAACGATCCAAATGGCCAAAAAATACTCGTCCATGCATCAAGATTCCATTATTACATAATTTTTTCATTCTTAAGTTTCATTTCATTTTAATATAAACTAACTATGCTAATATGTTCGTAAGGTCTCTATGTGTAGGAAATATCAATCTCCTGGTACGCATGCTATTAGAATCGTCAATCACCATATTCATGCAGATCGGAGTTGTTTTCACCATAGCTCCCAACCCATTGATTTTCAGGCCAAAACAACCATCTCATTAAACTCACAGCCATCAATTTATGGGGGTAGAGTACTTTTGGTTGGCTAAAGTCTTTGATTTGTGCAGGTTGGTGAAAAGGGAAATCAGATAAGACGACCGGAGCTAGGGCTCATGCGTCTCTCTGGTTCATGAACAGTTTGTATATTATATATGTATTGTTTAATTATAATTATCGGATGTAATACCGCCTCAATAGTTGAAGCGCGTGCGTTAAGGACTTATTATGCCAAGGCGTGGGTTCGATACCAGCCTTTTGGCATTTTGACATTTTTCTGATTT
Organism: Vicia faba; assembly: GCA_948472305.1. NCBI lineage: Eukaryota > Viridiplantae > Streptophyta > Magnoliopsida > Fabales > Fabaceae > Vicia > Vicia faba. The sequence continues at coordinate 409,384,112 of OX451735.1, forward strand.
ATTTGTCGTTGCAGATGACAAAGCGCGTTGGTTTTCTTTCCTTAGCACCAAGGCGCGCTTGGACCAGTGGTGAATATACTGGCTGGAAGTTCTGAGGGCGTGGGTTCAACACCCACCCCTACCCTTTTGGTTTATTTTCACAAATTCTCCCTTCTTCTTACTCTTTCCTTTTTCTATTTTCACAAAAAACCCTTTTTTTCAAAACATTAATTTTTTATGAAACCTAATTAGTCTTAGGTTTTGATTTAATCAACCATAATTAATTTTTAGGTTTTTATTCAATTAATTAATTTAGGTTTTTTAGGTTTTTTTCACTAACCTTTTTTTTAATTAAATTAAAATCAACTTAGGTTTTTTTAGGGTTTGTTTAATTTAATTAACCAATTTATTTGTCAACAAATTAAAATTAATTAGGTTATTAGGTTAATCGTCAAAAACTATTTTCTATCAAAATCATCGAAGCAAATTGCCTTTGCCTTTCCCTTATTACAGCTTCGTGCATTTTATTATTTTCTCCTTTTTCGATTATTTTAACTGCTTACGGTTTGTAATAGTTTATTAGGGTTTTATTTCTCTCCCCTCATTTTATTACTTGTACCCCCCATTCTGGAAGCCTTGTAATAGCGTAGGAATCTTTAATTTATGCCTTTACTTTCGGCATTTATTGCTTTCCTCATAACTGTTTAGTAATAGGATTGTATGGCAAAGATTAAAAGCAAACGATAGAAAATCCCTAATGCAAGATAAATAAACTCAATTGAACACACTCGCACCTCTATGGTAACCTCCCTTGTGGCCTTCGGAACAAAACACAGCCATTTCCCTCGAACATGGGGACGCTTTAGCACTGTCTCTCGATTAAAATATTGTAGTCCCTTGATGACCCTTTCGACGTCGCCTTCGGTAAACGATCTAGTCCCTTACAAATTTCTAAAGCGCCCCTGCGAGTTGCCTTTTATGACTGTACAATGACCCGCGCCTGTCCCTTCACATCCAACGATAGGGCTTCCTACTAACTAATGGTAGGATAACACTATCTAAAGGAGGTGGAAATAACACGAAAGACTTTGAGTAGGTAGACAGTTGTTAATCGCTTGCTCACAAATGAAATAAACAATGTTTCATACAAATACTTTCAAAAATATTTTCAAACAAACACTTTGTACGCATTCTTGAGAATCATTACAAAGTTACCTTACTATTGGCATTTCTGAATATTTTTCAAACACACGAACACAAAGCATTTTCAAAATAAAGTGAGATAGTGATTAAGAGCCCGTAGATAACTACAGATGAAAAGGGTGCTAACACCTTCCCTTTTCATAACCTACCCCTCCCCTCAAACTCAATAATATCAAGGCCTTTCCTGTTATTTTCACCCTTTCCTTATTGGATAAAAGAAAAGTCGATGGCGACTCTTGCTATCCGCAACATTTGTGATAAAACATAAAACCAAAAGTCAATTCTCCCACCATATTACACTAACATAGCGAGTTGTAATGCAGACTTGCATATTTATGACAACCTAGGGGATATATGATGCGGGTTTGATGTTTGAAAATGAGTTTGATAGTTGAATCTTAGATGACTAAACCAAAGATATAAATCATAGATATATCACTTAGTGAAGTTCCAATCTATCGATTGTGTCTGTTCTCAACCGAGGTATTTGTGTCTAATGATGTGAACAATGCTAAGGCTTCGAATTTTTGATTCACGCAGATAAGTTAGCTAGTAATAGACCCCAAAATGTTTCGTAGCAGTCTTGGCCTAAAAAGTTTGAAAATGTAGTGTATAATGTATATGTATAATGCTCAAATTGATATGATGCCCAATTATAATGTTATTGATGGGATACCTAAGTGTTTTGTATGTATATGCACCAAGAGTTTATGAATATTTCTGATAATTTTCTCCTTTTAAACCATTGGATTTTCTAAGTCACCAACTTCCCAATGTTGTTTGTTTCTTTGTTTCTGTATCTCCAATTTGATTTGAATTTTGATATATTGCGATGAATAATGTCAATGTGACTTTGATAATTGTATCGTAGGCGTGGGCATGGACGTAGGCGTGAATTGCTTTTGACTTTTTTCGAACAAAAATACTTTTTTATGTTTTGTCAAGTGCTTTTATTTAATGTCAAATCCCCAAAATAATTTTGATGCAGTGTTTATAGGAAATAATCATAGTATTTTGCAAACAAGTCAGAAAAAGAAAAACACAATTGAGTGAATTGTATTATTAATGAAAATACCTTTGAACAGGAAAAAGTAGAAGGTGCAAATCCTAAAAAGAGGTAATTACAAAAAGTTATAACAAAATTGAAAATACCGATGAAAATGATAATTGATACTGCTAATTCTCCAACGTCCTTTAATAACTCCAATCTCCTTTGCTTATGAGTAGGATGATTTAGATTAGTCCTTCCCTTAGTCGTAGTAATGAAATCTCGAATTGCTGTCTATTTTTTCATTTTTTAAAATAAGATCCCTAAATTTTTCCTGGATCGCCCTTTCAGGTTTTCAGTCCACCGGGATAATGATTTTACTTATATGTCCCTTATTTTTTCCTGGAATTCCCTTTAGAGTTTTCAATCCATTAGGATGCCCCTTTTTGACTAAGTCGTCTATTTGGCGTTTCCGACTTAGCAGGCCTTTTATACATAGTATTTTTTTACTGTGCCAGAGTTTAGCGGATGAGATAGTTTTTCCCCATCTATTGTTGTGAGGATAGTAGCTCCTCCAGAGAAACCTGTGTTAACCATATATGGACCTTCATAGTTAGGCGTCTATTACCACGTGAATCTAGACAAGGTAGCAAGTTTTTTTTGAGGACTAGATCTCCTTCTTTGAACACTCTAGGACGGACTTTTTTATCGAATGCCTTCTTCATCCTCTTTTGATATAACTTGTCGTGGCACAAATCTGTTTAGCATTTTTATTTAATGAGGTTGAGCTGATCAAGTTGAGTCTAAACCCATTCTAAATCTTCAAGTGTGGTTTCCATTAGGACCCGTAGCGTAAGTTAACATATATTGTCTTAGTCGTTTAGTGACCCAAGCCAGAGCATAACAAGTCTTCTCGAGAAGTGAGTACCGGGTTCCATAGTCAGTAAACTTCTTGCTTAGGTAGTAGATGGCATTCTCTTTTATACATGTTTCATCATGTTGCTCCAATACACATCCCATAGATCCTTCAAGTACTGTTAAGTACATGATAAGTGGTCTCCCAGGAATAGGTGGCATCAGAATTAGTGGCTCTTATAAATATTGTTTTATTGTTTCAAAGGCTATTTGACAATCTTCGTTCCACTCCACTAATTAATCTTTTCTAAGTAGTTTTAATATAGGCTCGCACGTGGCAGTTAGGTGTGATATGAACCTTTGAGATGTAGTTCAATCATCCTAGAAAACCCCGAACCTCTTTTTTTATCCTTGGAGATGGAATTTCTTGTATGTCTTTCACCTTGTCGAGATCTACCTCAATACATCGTTGGCTTACAATAAAACCCAATAGTTTTCGTGAATTGACACCAAATGTACATTTGTTCAGATTCAACCTCACTCTGAATTTTTGTAGACATTCAAATGATTTCTGTCAGTGAATGATGTGATTCTCCTCTGTATGAGATTTGGCAATCATATCATCCACGTATACCTCGACTTATTTATGGATCATCTCATGAAATAACATGACCATTGCTCGTTGGTAAGTTGCTCCTGCATTCTTTAGACCAAAAGGCATTACTTTGTAATAGAAAGTTCCCCAAGGAGTCAAGAAAGTAGTCTTTTCCATATCCTAGAGTGCCATCTTGATCTGATTATATCCTGAAAAACCATCCATGAAAGAAAACACCAAAGCTTGAGTTGTATTGTCCACCAAAACATCTATGTGAGGTAATGGGAAATCGTCTTTAGGACTTGCTTTGTTTAGATCCTGATAGTATACACACATGCGTACTTTTCCATATTTCTTGTGTACCGACACAATATTAACTATCCAAGGTGGATAATCTACCACAACTAAGAATCATGCGCCAAGTTGTTTGAGGAATTTTTCTCAGATTTTGTCTGACATGTCTAGACAGTTCTTTTGAGCTTTTTTCTGATAGTAGAACAACCTTCTTTGAGAGGTAGTTTATGCACCACGATATATGTATCTAAACCTGGCATATCTCGGTAAGACCAGGCAAATATATCCATGTATTCATGTACGAGCTTGATCAGCCTTTCTTTAATACTTTCTTCCAAAGTTGTACCTAGCTTGATCTCTTTTGGGTCCTTTTTAGTCCCAAGATTGATGGTCTCAATAGATTCCTGGTACGGTTGAATGTTATCTACTTTTTCTCTAGTAACCTCACCAATTCTTCGCAGAGTTCAAGATCTTCCTTATCTTGCTCTTCAGCTTGGTTAATTAGTGCATCAAAATCATACCGGATAATAGCAGTATCATTATCAGTGAGATTAGATGTGGATCTGTATATTTTATCATGTTTTGGTGCTTTTTAGAATGAGAAATTGGAAAGTGCGCGTGAAGAAAAAGTATTGACATTTTTAAAATAAAAGAGAAATGCAAGACAAATACGGAGATCTTAAATTGAATACAAAACACAACTTTTATTAATTGAAAATATTTTTTGAAAATAAATGGGGCCCTTGCAAGCTACCCCTATGCTTCGGGCGGGACATAGGTTCTTTCAAAAACAGAAAAATTACTTTGAAAAGAAAAATATCTCTGGAATCTCCATAGCTGTACAATTTTTTAGTTCTTCGCCTGGAGCACATTCTCGGATGAGGTTAGATGCTCCTTTGTTTTCTCCTTTGTTGGATAACATTGACACTTGTCCATCATGCTCTACTCCTTTGCTGAAAAAGCTTTTCTTTATGGGAGGAAATTGTCCTTTGCATTCTTTAGTAGTCTTTGATGGTCGATAGCCCAAACCAAAGCGATATTTCTTCTCAAGTATCTCCATAAGTTTTCCCCAACCTTTAGATGTTCGATCCTCCACAACTGTTTATAAATATCTCCATGATGCCATAGAGGTTCTAGGTTTTGAGACTTTCTCTATCGAGAGTGTAACCACTATATCCACTTCCAAGACTTGGAATGGCGTCTCCACACATTCTTCTTCCAGACTGATATATCTGTAGGATTCCAAATGACTTATGAAAATGTCTTCTTCTCCATCAATTATCACCAATTTTCCTTTGACGAGGAACTTCAGTTTTTGATGCAGGGTTGAGGTAACAGCTCTTGCAGTGTGAATTTAAGGTCGCCCGAGTAGGCAAGTATATGCCAGTTCTATATCCATTACCTGAAAGGTGATGTATAACATGTATGGACCGATTCTTACATGGAGATCCACCTCTCCAAACATATTGTTTTGAGAACTGTTGTACCCTAAAATTTACCCTCTTCATTTCGACCTTTTTGGCTTATATTTCATCATTAAATGCATGCATATCATTGGTTCTATGGTTATGGGATCAAGGTATCTCTAGAAAGCCTCTTCAGGTTACAAGTGACGTTTATTTCATCAATGGATGTTCTCAGAGTATTTTCTATGCTGAAGATCGGTTGGTCGTTTCGCAATGATTCGGGGTTCAAAGATTCACAAGTCCAACTCGATGCATCATATTCAGGTATTCTTTTTCCAAGATATCCCTGTTGACGCATTCTCAAATTCAAGTTCGGCTCAAGAGTCAATTCTTTAAATAATGTCTCCGAATGTGCGAGTTTTCTCGAAGAAATATGGTGAAAAAGTGTGCTAAAAGTGCAGTTTTTATGCAATAAAAAATTCATAACTTGAAGCCCGTGGCTCGTTTGGAACCCGTTCCCTTAGCCAAAATTTTGTCTTGATGTCATCTACATTTTCATCTCTCACGGCCGGAAGCCATTTTCATTCAGAAAGTCTCCGAAAATATGAATTTATCAAGTGTTTTCGCACAGGAAAATTGTGACATATGTTTATCTGCTTTGTATTAAAAAAATCATAACTCGGTCGATTTTATCTTATCAAGTTAGTTCCGATGGTATTGTCTCACAAGTTGATTTAGTTAAATTTTGGTATTTATTTTCAAAAGCAAACGGTACCCCGAAGGCTTCCATTTTTAACCCGAATCGCATGCAACTCACTGAAAATTTTGAAGCTGGAAATTAAGTTGTCTGAGGCGAAACTTCAAAAATTCATAACTAATTCACTGTTTATCCGATTGAGCCCATTTTTAGATAGGAGTTTGTTCTCGATGTCAGCTACATTCTATTTTCACATTTCAACTTTAAAAATTGCATTGAGGTCTATGCGAATTTTCCTGAAACGTGTCAAACTCAAGTGAATAAAAATATGCACTATTGCTTGTGGTTATTGGAGGCCCAATTGCACATCCAAAGCCCATATCTTTGCCCTAATTTCCATTATATAATCTTATTATTTTCATACAAACAGGTACACGAAAAAAAAACTTGCCACAACCTTGTCAAAATATCAAATTCTTTCAAGAACCCTAGAAATCTTGAAATCCTTGTTACAAACCCTTGTCACTACAAACAAGCCATCTCATTCACTTCCAGGAACTCAATAGGGTAAGGTTGGTTTGATCTCCATGATCAAAAGGATGTAGAAGCATTCATACATGCCATATAGGTTTTAACATAACAAAATTTCATATATTTGTTTTCTTTGTATTTCACGATATACTAATTTGTTTAATGTGCCCATGAGATTCAACACTACAGGTTTGGATCATCGTAATGGTCTCATGCAGGTTTATTACAAAACGTGCTAAGGCCAGATCCTAACTGTTGTACCCCAAATTTTGACCTAAGATATCGTCTCCTACCTGCATCTTTACATTACATTTGTTTTGATCCATCGGTTTCAAAATTCATGACTTTTTCAGGCCAAGAGCTATCTATGCTGAACATTAAATCATTTAATCGATTCGTGCAAAAAAATGATGTTTATTAATTGTTCATTATCTAAAATTTAAATAATTGAAATCCATTTTTTCGATTATTATTTAGTTTAAAGATGTATGGATAATAAAATAAACATCATAGAAGAGGCGCATTAATTGTGTGGACAGTACTTATTTAGTTACTCATTATTTTAAATTTAAGTAACTAGAATTTATTCTTAGTTATTACATAATTTAAAGGTTATGAATAATATAAATAAGCATTCGAGGAAATTCATTGGTCAATAACGACTGTTTAATCGTTCGTCGTTCTAAGTTAAATAATTGAAATCCTATTTTAATTATTATAATTTAGTTGGGAATGATGGATTAAATAACCGAAGATATTAGTTGGTCAATGATAATTATTATTTATCTGTTTATTATTTTGAATGTAGGTAATTGAAATTTGGTTTCAATTATTATTCGTGTGGAGAAATAATAAACGATAAATAAATAAAGAAGAAGAATTTAATGGACAAATAGTTTTCTTTTATTCATTTTTTTGTACAAGTTATTATGTAAATATTGTATATATTACAGTAGATTACAATAATGAATTGCCAAAAATTAAAATGAAATAAAAAAAAAAACTAATCTATCCTAATTCTAAAGCTTCCGACCCAATGCGTTTTGTCCGCTCATTTAATGTTACCTGCAATTAAAAGAAAGAAATTAGAATTCGAATAAATATTTAAAATGCAGAAAAAATAAATTTAGTGTTCATCATTAAATGTAATGGCCGGAATCAGTTATTATTTTTTTGCAAATCACGGGATTACTCCCGGTTCACAAAAAAAAAAGAAAAGAATTTCAAAGCATATGCACAAGTTATGTTTTCCAAAACTGCATATTTAAACTAATTACATTTTGTTTAAAATCTTAAATGTAATTTCAAAAAAGCATACAGCATAAGCATACAAAACTATGCAGTAACCACATATGCAAGCATGCTCATTTAGCCTTAGCCTACACAGCAGGAAACAAACAATATTTGTATTAAAAGGAAAATATGCAGTTTGACCATTTTTGCAAGCAATACAAAATTCCTTTTTTCATCATTTTCTAGCCATTACATTTTCAGAACATGTACAGCTTATCACCCTTTTGTCAAAGCCATACTGAGAGAAAAAAAGAGAGGGAGAAGTGTGGGATTTGCAGGCTTAGCATAGGCAGAAGAGGTTATACAAGACAAATAAAAATATAGCCAGTAGAATTAATAGCACAGAATAAGAATATAGACAAATTGGAGGGTCAGCATAGTGCAGAATGCTCAGGGAGATCCCAAGGCATTTGTTTTCAAATTCCTGGCCTGTAGCGAAAAAGAAGAGGGAAGAGTTGTTATATTACATAACAAAAGAAAACCAAACACAAGCAGAACATATCAAAGCCTCCAAAGAAAAACCTTAGAGATTAAAAAACCTGCATAATCATACTGAGAAAACCATTTCCAATATATACAAAAAACACTGCATAACCGATTGAGCCTCTAGAGCCAATATCATCATCCCACTGCCATCAAAAAACATCAGAAAACTACACAGAAATCCCACATCCATCACCATGTCCAACCATTGCCCAAACCTGTGCATTATCCATCCAAAAATCTGAAAAAATTCTAAGGCAACCGACTTGGCCTCAGTGACAACATCATTGGCCCCCTTTTGAGCAATATTCCTCAAGCCCATCTCATTCAAGAATCACCATACAGTAGCATGATCAAAGAAGGAGAAGAAAAGCAAGCATAATAGGCAAACGAAGAGGAAGAAGTGTAGTATCAGTTTCAACAAAACCAAGCCTAGTATCATTCAAGCAAAGACAGAAGGGCAAGTGTAGCATCGTATTCAAGTGAGAAGAAAAGCAAAACAAACACAGTAGCACGTTCAAGCAAGAAGAAGAGGAAAACCGCAAATACCGTTCACCACTGTGATCGCTTGCCGTCTCCCTGCTGTCCGGCCTCCATCACCCCTAGCTCCTCCTCCTTCTCCACCTAGGTAACAAGCTTTCTTCCTTCTTATTCCTTAAATGGCATTCAAATCGACATGGGCAAATAAATATAAAAACTAGTCAGAATCAACAACGAAACCGTAAAATCAACAACGAAACTGTAAAATCAACATGCGAATTGAATCTAATGTTAACAAAAAACTTGTCCTTACCGTCTCTGCTTAAGCCGCCTCGTCAACAATGGAGGGAAGAAGAGCCTAGCGTGGGTGGCCGGAACAAGGAAACGTCAACACTGGAGGCGAAGATGAAGAAGCTGCGCGAGAGAGATGAAGATCGTGAGCGCTGTTCTGCCTTAAGACAAACCCTAAATCCCATTTGCACAAACATAACATAACCCTAATGATACATTACTCTCTTGGACCCCTAATGTGTTCAGCTTAAGCCCACGAATTTTTTGTACACCCCCCTGTGTTCATTTTCTCTTTGGGCCCTATCCCAACTACCTGGCCCATTCAAATTTAGTTGCACCTCCATTAATCCCTTTCCATTTTAATTACCTTCTTAAAGTCTTATTAGTTTTGATTATAATTTTAGACAACCCAAAATAATTTAAAGCATTTTGATAATAGACCATTTTATCAATCCAACTTTCAAGATTTAATATCCTTAATATCTTTTCTTGAAAAAATAGGTTTTAGTTAGTTTTATTTAATCTAAAATAATTCCTAATACTTTTGTAATAAAAGACATAAGAATAGAAAAAAACAAAAAATATTTTATCACCATAATTAATATTAAATATATATAAAAAAAACTTAATAACTTAAAAAAAAACTAGAAAAATGCCACGTCCTCATTAATTAAATCTTTTGATTTATCCTTATCAAAAAATGCGGAAAAAGATTTAAGATTTTTTTTCCGTTAATATTAAACAAACAAAATCATAAAACGCATTGTTCGCATCTTTTATTTATATTATTGCTATTTAATTATTATTCGCATATTCTCTTTGTTCATGTATCTTTGTTTACGCGATTTATGTTTAAATCTAAAAGGAAAGAACAGTAAATTTGTTGACTTCATGTCTCCAAATTTAACTGCGCAAATTTTCGCATTTCATTAAAACTTAGGATAATTTTTCCTCAAACATTCACCTTTCTTCAAAATTTCAACCTTTTCAAGACTTATACCTTTTAAGCCAAAACTTCGACATTAGGTCGTCGTATTTTCAAAAACCCGTCCGTATCCCTTTTTCGGCCAAAACGATTCATCTTCAATCAAGCGATCAATTTTAAATAAAACAAATATTTCAAAAGGTTCCTATAGAGTACTATAGATGCATTGGGTGCTAGTACCTTCCCATTGTATAACCAACCCCCGAACCATAAGATCTCTTTTCAAAAACGCTTTGTATTTGTATTTTTATTTACATTGCATATTTAGGGTTTTATTTCGCTCTTTTCCCTTTTCCTTTGGAGACAATAAAGCGCGGTGGCGATTCTTGCTTTTGTGAGACGAATTAATCAATAATTCGATCTCCGATTTACCCCGCTACATTTTTTATCGCTACAGAATTGGCGACTCTGCTGGGGAAAGATTGACCTCTTGCTGGTCCATCCCTAAGTGGGTTAAGCCTAATTTGTTGTATCTGTTTACTATTATTTGATTTGCTTGATTATATGTTTAAATTGGGGTGTTTGGGTTTTCTTTGCAAAGGACGAATCCTATACCCGGATTAAGTAACACTTAAGGAATAGGACGGGCGGTATAGTCATGTTAACTTTGAGGGAGTAATCCCGAAGAAGGAGGCATGAGATCCCCCACTCAATGGAAGGCCCTCTTGAACTTAATATTTGTTTACCGAGTAATCGGGAAGACATTATTATTTTCGACCTAGGAGCCCGAGAAGTTGAGGACCGTAGAACCCTAACCCATCTTGGCCTTTTTAGGTGTAGCGCGGAGACTATAACGGAGTAATTCGGAAGTAGTTGTTACGCGATGCTACGCTCGGACGAGTTTCTCTTGAGAATATTGCTAATTATTGAGTAATCAAGACGTTGGTAATATCCGAAGGAGGAATGTAGACTCTGGGAACTCTTAGAACCATGTCTTACAGGTGTGTTTGAACCGTTAGTACATACCTTTGGGTGGGCTTTACCCTCGACTCCATGCTGAAACGTTGAACCTTTAAACCCCATGTTTGCAAATTTATGTGTGACTGTTGCACTATCATTCATTCATACATTCATCAACATCTTTGTAAAAAACTCGTTTTTCAAGGAACTTTGGATTGATTTTTGCAAACGTCTTAGGGTATTATGGAATTTGGAAGAAGAAATACTCGAAGCTTTAGCTTCAAGGAGCCCGAAATTGAAGAATTGAAGGGTTTGATTCCGAAGATAGAGAGTCCGACAGATTTTCAGAAGAAATATGGGTCCATCGTACCGCTCATGAAGCGCAAGATGAAGAAAGGCATCCTCAACACTTTGGTTCAGTTCTATGATCCCCTGTACCGATGTTTCACCTTCCCGGATTATCAGTTGATGCCTACTTTAGAGGAGTACTCCTATATTCTTGGTTTGCCGATCGTCGACCGTGTTCCTTTTTCTGGGTTAGAAGAGGAGCCTAAGTCCCATGAGATAGCAACCGTCACCCACCTGAAGAAGTCAAAGATAGAGGAGAATATGACTACGAAAGGAGGAATCCGGGGTTTGCCGGCACAGTTTCTGTTGAAGAAAGCTCGTTACTTTGCTGATACAAAGGATACCGTTGCCTTCGAGGACGTGTTTGCTCTACTCGCGTATGGTCTTTTCTTATTCCCTAACGTTGATAAATTTGTGGATGTCAACGCTATCAAAGTTTTCCTGATTGGAAATCCGGTCCCTACGCTGCTAGGGGACACGTATTACTCTATCCATCTTCGAAACTCTCATCAAGGAGGGATGATCATCTGTTGTGTGCCGTTGTTGTATCAGTGGTACGTCTCGCATTTACCTGGGTCCGATGCTTTCTGGGATCTTGAGAAGGAACCGCGGTGGGCGCCAAAGATTATGGCTCTCACTCATTTCGATATTGACTGGTACAATCGAGTTTACCATGACGTGGAGATCATCGACAGCTGTGGTGCTTTTCCCAACGTACCTCTTCTTGGTACGAGGGGTGGAATCAACTACAACCCTGTTCTAGCGCGTCGTCAGTTCGGGTACCCGATGAGAGATAAGCCGACCAGTATCCATGTGAGTGGTTTCTTTCTTCAGGAAGGACAAGATCATCAGGCTGCTAAGAGAGAGATTGAAGGAGCTTGGCGCCATATCCATAAGAAAGGGATAGATATGCTGGGACATAGAGGTGCCGTCTCTTTGGAACCTTACCTGCAGTGGGTCCGTGCTAGGGCTTATGCTCTCAAGATGCCGTATAAACTTGAGAAACCTTTATTCCCTGCCATCGCACCATCATCAGTTGTTATCCCTATCGCGGATGTAGGAGAATATCAGGGGAACCTGGCTAGGATGAAATCCGAAAGGGATGCTTGGAAGGAAAAGTACCATATGTCCGAATACGAGAATCGAGTCCTGACTCGACAGCTGAAAGAAAAGAAGGAGTTGTTGCTTATTCAAGACGGCCGGTTCGTTGACCACGATGAGAAGCTTCGCCAGAAGGATGCCTTGTTGAAGAAATACGCGAGTGAAAGGAAGAGAAAAAGGGAATGTTCAGTAAACGTGGCTCTCGTTCCTAATCCACAGGAAGAAATCGTCAATCAACTGATAGCGGAAAAGAAAGATATGAAAGACTTTTACGAAGAAAAGATCAAGAAGCTCCGGTTACAGCTGGTATTTGGTCCGTCATCTGAGGATTCCGAGTAAGCTTTAGCTTTAGTTTATTCTATTGATGTCATTTTGAAAAACCATGTAAAAGGGCTTCATGTTCCGAAATTGTAATTTATCGTTTTATTAAGGGCTTCGTGCTCCGAGTTGTAATTTATTGTTTTCTTAAGGGCTTCATGCTCCGAAGTTGTAATTTATTGTCTTATTTTGGGCTTCATGCTCCAAGTTGTAATTTACTGCTTTCGTGTTTCAAAAATGTAATTTATCACTTTATTATGGGTTTCATGTTGCAAGTTGTAATTTATTGCTTTCATTAGTGGATTTGTTATCGCAAAATTGTAATTTACTTTTCCAAATTGTAAGTTGTAATTTATCGCTTTCGATTAACGGTTTGAGTTTTTGTTGTTCTAAATTCCTTTACCATTGATGTATGCCAAGTTACTAAAGTTCCTTGAAAAACTTTCAAAATGAGTCATCATTTGTATTGCCATCATGCATCATTTCACATTCCACATCACATGTTTTCTAGAGTCTCATTCTTGTTCTTTTTCCACCGAAGGTTGTCAAGCTGTCTCACCGGTACGACACTCGGGCCAATCGTCAAAAGAAAATGGAAGATTTGGAACAGGAAAATCACGAGCTTCGTGGGGAGGTTGCTACACTTCGTGCCGAGATGGAAAAGTTAACAGCGTTGGTGGAAAGTTTGGTGGCTGTTCAGAATCAGCCATCGACTACGGCTGCCGAAATTCAGACTTCAACTCCAGTGGTTTCCGAAATTGTTACAGTTCCTGCATCCACAACTCAAGTCAACTCTCCGCTTCAACATCAGATGCCGAAAGGTTTTCCGTGGGGAATGCCTTACAACTTTGTGCCAGAGGGGTATCAGCCTACCGCCCAACCTATATTTCAGTCTGCATTGTCTCTTCCTCAACCAGAGACAACTGCCATGCCGCCAGTAATTCCATCTGTAACACCTTTTCCGCAACCAATTATGACGACCGTTGCTCCTGTGGTCCACTCAGTACCATACTTGAATGAACCAGTTTATCCTGCCGAGCCCGCTGAAAGTTTGGGTCTTTTTGACAGAATGGAGGAATTTCAGGATCAGTTCCAGGAAATGCAGAAGGAGCTTAGAGCATTGAAAGGGAAGGATTTGTTTGGGAAGAGTACGCACGATCTTTGTTTAGTTCCGAATGTCAAGATCCCAGCGAAGTTCAAAGTGCCAGACTTTGAGAGATATAAGGGCGATTCGTGTCCTAGAAGTCATTTGACAATGTACGTGAGGAAGATGTCCACGTACTCCGACGATCATGATTTGTTGATTCATTATTTTCAAGACAGCTTGACGGGTGCTGCTCTAAAATGGTATATGGGCTTAGACAGCATTCGGATCCGCAACTTTAACGATCTTAGTGAAGCCTTTGTCCATCAGTACAAGTACAATGTCGACATGGCGCCGGACAGGGATCAACTCCGGGCAATGTCGCAGAGAGACCGAGAATCTTTTAAGGAGTACGCCCAGAGGTGGCGTGAAATTGCTGCTCAAATCTATCCACCTCTTGAGGAGAAAGAGATGACTAAGATATTTTTGAAGACTTTGGGATCCTTTTACTATGAGAGGATGATAGCCAGCGCGCCCAGTGACTTTACCGAAATGGTGAGCATGGGTATGCGATTAGAGGAAGGAATTCGCGAGGGGCGTTTGGTTAAAGAAGGGAGTCCGTCTAGCAATGCGAAGAAGTTCGGAGGTGTTTTCCCGAAGAGGAAAGAGCAAGATGTCAGTGCTTTGTTTCCAGGTAGACCTAGGAGAGGCTACTCTCACGTCGCGGCAGTCACTCCGGCTGTCCGCCCAGCTTTGCTAGCCCCATCTCATCAGGTTCCGCCAACTCAACCCCGACCGTTTCAGCAGCAGCCTCGACAACAGGCTTATCCGTTCAATAATCAGAACCGTTCGCCCAGGAAGCCGCAGTTTGATGCCATTCCCATGACGTATACCGAACTTTTCCCTGCTCTCATCAGAAAGAATCTCATCACAACCAAGCCACCTCCTGTCGCGCCGAACAGTGCTTCTCCGTGGTACAAGGCGGATCAATTCTGTGAATATCATCAAGGGTCGCCGGGGCACAACCTTGAGAATTGCTTTGCGTTGAAGGCGGATGTGCAGAGATTAATTAAGAATGGCATCTTGTCTTTTAAGGATGTGAATCCAAACGTCAGAGATAACCCTTTGCCCCGACATGGGGCAGCTTCTGTGAATATGGTGGAAGGTTGTCCGGGGAAGTTCCGAGTTTTCCAAGTCGAGCACATCAGAGAATCATTGATCAGGTTACATCAGAGTTTGAGAAGACTTGCCTTTGTTAGGCACCAACATGATTATGACGTTTGTGAGTTTTGTTCAAGAGAAGAGGATTGCTCTATTGTGAAGGAGGACATTCAGAAGTTGCTAGATCAGAGAATTATTACTATTACCTATGACCGAAATCCTGAAGATGAAGTGAATGTGATCACCCCACAATTTAACTTGCCAGAATCAGTAGAGATTGCTTACAACAGCCAGACTGCGTCTGCTGATCCTTTGATTATTTACCCACCTGGCCCTGTGCCTTATAGCTCAGACCAAGCCGTGCCGTACAAGTATAACGCCACCATGATCGAGAATGGGGTAGAGATCCCCATACCAACTAGACCGTCTTTCGTTAATATTGCCGATGTAAGTAGAGTGACAAGAAGTGGGCGTGTTTTCGCCGCAGTACCGTCGAGAAGACCAGAAGTTCAAGTAAGGAGGCCCATGCCGGCGGAGATTCCTGTAAGAAATGAACCAAGGGTTGAGATAGGTCGATCCAGTGAATCTATCCCTCACCCTGAAGAAGATGAAATCTTAAAGCTTATCAAAAGAAGCGAGTATAAGATTGTGGACCAGCTTCTGCAAACACCTTCCAAGATTTCCTTGCTTGCCTTATTGAGAGATTCTGGGGCACATAGGGAAGCCTTGATGAAAGTGTTGAACCAGGCGTTCGTAGACCATGATGTGACAGTTGATCAGTTTGACGGGATTGTGGGGAATATAACCTCGTGTAACAACTTGGGTTTCAGTGATGAAGAACTCCCGGAGGAGGGGAGAAACCATAATATGGCTCTGCACATTTCAGTAAGTTGTGGAAACGATACCTTATCAAGCGTGTTGGTGGATACCGGCTCGTCGTTGAATGTGATGCCCAAGACCACGTTGTCTCGACTTACATATCCAGGTGCTCCTATGAGGCCTAGCGGAGTAATTGTTAAAGCATTTGATGGTTCCAGGAAGACAGTTATTGGTGAAGTGGATCTTCCCATAGTGATTGGTCCCCATACTTTTCAAATCACTTTCCAAGTGATGGACATCCGTGCTGCTTATAGTTGTTTATTGGGCCGTCCCTGGATCCATGATGCCGGGGCGGTCACCTCCACGCTCCATCAGAGATTAAAGTTTGTGAGACATGGGAAACTAGTGATGATTGGGGGAGAGCAGGCCATGGTGGTAAGTCATTTATCATCATTTTCTTTTATTGATGCTGACGAGGACGTCGGGACCCAGTTTCAGGGCCTATCTGTTGCTAAGGATACCGTGAAGAAGCAAGGGGCATCCATCTCTTCTTTTGAGGATGCACGGCGAGTAGTGGAGAGTGGTTCGGCCGAAGGATGGGGCCAGGTGTTAACGTTACCCGAGAACAAGTCTGGGGAAGGTTTTGGTTTTCATCCAATAGCTGCAAGGGTCAAGAAAGAAGCGGTTGTTCGTCCAATTCAAGAGGTCTTTCGGAGTGCAGGGTTTGTGCATCCTGAGGTTGATGCCGTCATAGATGATGATTCCGAGGAGGATTTGCCCGTGTTTGTGACGACTGGATTGGCTTGCCAAAACTGGATAGCTGTTGATATTCCTGTGGTTATGCATATTTCCGAGTAATGTTTTGTTTATTTTCCTTTTTGAAAAAAATCGCTCTGCCCAAGGCGAAACGTATTTTGTGTCGGGCTATGAAAAATAACTCCTTTTGCTCTGCCCAAGGCAAAAGAGAAATGTCTGGGCTTCCTGTTTCAAGTATTTCCCCTTTAATGAATAAAAATGTTATTTTGTCCACTGCTGTTTTATTTTTCATTTTTTCGGGAAATAATAATGAAAATTGATTAAGAACATTTTGTTTTATTTGCACAAATCGATTTCTAAAATAAAGCATAATCATGTGTGCAGATTACTTCATGACTTAACCATCGAAAACAATGATCCTATGCCCTCTCCCAACTTTGAATTCCCTGTGTTCAGAGCCGAAGAAGGGGGTGATGAAGAGGTTCCTGTTGAGATTTCCCGTTTGATTGAGCAGGATGAGAAGGTCATTCAACCATTTGAAGAACCTGTAGAGTTGGTCAATTTGGGAGATGAAGAGGTTAGAAAGGAAGTCAAGGTCGGAGCATTGCTTATCCCGGAAGTTAAGGAGAAGATGTTAGAGCTTCTCAGAGAGTATGTTGATGTGTTTGCGTGGTCTTACCAAGATATGCCAGGGTTGGACAACGACATCGTGGAGCATCGTTTACCGTTGAGACCTGAGTGTCCACCGATCAAACAGAAGTTGAGAAGGACTCGTCCTGACATGGCCGACAAGATTAAAGAAGAAGTTCAGAAGCAGATCAACGCAGGTTTTCTTGTGACGTCGGTCTATCCTCAGTGGTTAGCCAACATCGTGCCCGTTGCTAAGAAGGATGGTAAGGTTCGGATGTGTGTAGACTACAGAGATCTGAATAGAGCTAGTCCAAAGGATGACTTCCCATTACCTCATATTGACGTATTGGTCGACAGTACTGCCAAGTTCAAAGTCTTTTCTTTCATGGACGGTTTCTCTGGTTACAACCAAATCAAGATGGCACCGGAAGATATGGAGAAGACCGCTTTCATTACACCGTGGGGAACTTTCTGTTATCGAGTTATGCCGTTTGGTTTGAGGAATGCTGGCGCAACGTACCAAAGAGCCATGACTGCTTTGTTTCATGACATGATGCATAAGGAGATCGAAGTGTATGTGGATGACATGATTGCCAAATCACAAACTGAGGAAGATCACTTGGAGCATTTGTTAAAGCTATTCCAGCGTTTGAGAAAGTACAAACTCCGTCTGAATCCCAATAAGTGCACTTTTGGCGTTCGTTCAGGAAGACTTTTAGGTTTCATTGTCAGTCAGAAAGGTATTGAAGTAGATCCTGATAAAGTCAAAGCTATTCGGGAAATGCCCGCACCCAAGACGGAAAAACAAGTAAGAGGTTTCCTTGGGAGACTGAACTACATTTCTAGGTTCATATCTCACATGACTGCTACTTGTGGGCCGATTTTCAAGCTTCTCCGCAAGAACCAAGGATGTGTGTGGACAGAGGATTGTCAGAAAGCTTTCGATAGTATCAAAGAATATTTGCTTGAACCTCCCATTTTGATTCCTCCGGTGGAAGGAAGACCATTGATTATGTACTTGACCATATTAGAAGATTCCATGGGATGTGTGCTTGGTCAGCAAGACGAGACTGGAAGAAAGGAACATGCTGTATATTATTTGAGTAAGAAATTCACAGACTGTGAGTCTCGATACTCATTGCTGGAGAAAACTTGTTGTGCTTTAGCTTGGGCTGCTCGCCGTCTGCGCCAGTATATGATTAATCACACCACTTGGTTGATCTCCAAAATGGACCCAATCAAGTATATCTTTGAGAAGCCCGCCTTATCTGGAAGGATAGCCCGTTGGCAGATGTTGTTATCTGAATATGACATTGAGTATCACACTCAGAAGGCAATCAAAGGGAGCATTTTAGCCGATCATTTGGCTCACCAACCAATTGAAGACTATCAATCCATCAAGTTTGACTTCCCCGATGAAGATGTTATGTACTTGAAAGCTAAAGACTGTGAGGAGCCGTTACCTGAAGAAGGACCTGATCCTGAATCCCGGTGGGGTTTGATATTTGACGGAGCTGTGAATTCCTATGGAAATGGAATTGGGGCAATTATCGTTACTCCCCGAGGTACTCATATCCCGTTCACGGCAAGACTGAAGTTTGACTGTACGAATAACATGGCGGAATATGAAGCGTGTATTATGGGCCTCGAAGAAGCGGTGGATCTAAGGATTAAGATTCTGGATATTTATGGAGATTCGGCATTGGTGATTAATCAAATCAAAGGAGAATGGGAAACTCGCCATCCTGGTTTGATCCCTTACAGAGACTATGCTAGAAGGTTGTTAACCTTCTTCAACAAGGTGGAATTACATCATATCCCTAGGGATGAGAATCAAATGGCTGATGCTTTGGCTACTTTGTCTTCAATGTTTCAAGTGAATGATTGGAATGATGTGCCTACGATCCGGGTTATGCGCCTCGACAGACCTGCTCATGTGTTCTCAGTTGAAGAGGTCACCGACGACAAACCTTGGTTCTATGACATCAAACGTGTTCTTCAAACTCAAGAGTACCCGCCTGGGGCATCCAAGAAAGATAGGAAGACATTGAGAAGATTAGCAAGCAGTTTCTTTCTCAATGAAGAAGTGTTATATAAGAGGAATTACGACATGGTCTTGCTCAGATGTGTAGACAGACGTGAAGCAGACACGCTGATGCAAGAAGTGCACGAAGGATCCTTTGGCACTCATGCCAATGGACATGCAATGGCTAGAAAGATGTTGAGAGCTGGTTACTACTGGATGACAATGGAATCTGATTGCTGCAAGTATGTGAAGAAGTGTCATAAATGCCAGATTTATGCGGACAAGATGCACGTGCCGCCGACCCTCCTCAATGTTATATCTTCACCTTGGCCTTTCTCTATGTGGGGCATTGATATGATTGGGATGATTGAACCCAAAGCTTCGAATGGTCATCGCTTCATCTTGGTAGCGATCGATTATTTTACTAAATGGGTGGAGGCAGCATCATATGCTAATGTAACCAGACAGGTGGTAGTCAGATTTATCAAGAATCAGATCATTTGTCGGTATGGTATCCCGAGTAAGATCATCACTGATAATGGGTCGAATTTGAATAACAAGATGATGAAGGAGCTTTGTGAAGAGTTCAAAATCGAGCATCATAATTCCTCTCCTTACAGGCCGAAGATGAATGGGGCTGTTGAAGCTGCTAACAAGAACATCAAGAAGATTGTCCAGAAGATGGTGGTAACTTATAAGGACTGGCATGAAATGCTTCCGTTTGCCTTACACGGGTATCGTACTTCAGTTCGAACTTCAACAGGCGTGACCCCTTTCTCCCTAGTTTATGGTATGGAAGCAGTACTCCCCGTGGAGGTTGAGATTCCGTCTCTGAGAGTGTTGATGGAAGCCAAGCTTTCTGAGGCCGAATGGTGTCAAAGTAGGTATGATCAGTTGAATTTAATCGAAGAAAAGAGATTGACAGCTTTGTGTCACGGTCAGTTGTATCAGCAGAGAATGAAGAAGGCTTTTGATAAGAAGGTTCGACCGCGCGAGTTCAGAGAAGGTGACCTTGTGCTCAAGAAGATATTATCTTTCCAACCTGATTCTAGGGGAAAGTGGGCTCCTAACTATGAAGGACCGTATGTTGTTAAGAAAGTTTTCTCTGGAGGTGCCATGATTCTCGCCAATATGGATGGCGAAGACCTCCCGCGTCCCTTGAACGCCGATGCAGTCAAGAAGTATTTCGCTTAAGCAAATTTCTGGTCAAATCAGTTTCAGCATCTGAACACATTCTGGAATTCAAAGTTGTTAGGGAGAATAGCGATCACTGTTTTTGTGTGACCTTTTATTTCATGTACTGTTTCCCCAAAGCTTTGTAAACCGTTGGAGTCGCATTGTTAGCGAACAATCTCTCATTAATAAAGATTGAGTACTTATCTTTTGTGGGCAAAATTTTAATTTTATGGAAAATACTTGAAACAAATTTACTTAAATGTCCTTATTTTTTTAAAAAAAAATGTGTCGTGAATAACGAAAGGAATATTAACAGTTCGTTCCAAGGATGGTAAAGCCTTGAAATGCAAAACAGTACGGTAGTTTATCCTTGCATCAGGAGTGTGTGTCGTTTCAAAATCGTCATGAGGTGTTAGTTGTGTTAAAATTGTGTTTTTTTCGGGGTACTAAGTTTAGTGACTCCCCAGCTGTTCCAGTTGAGCTTCGTTTTGGCTATCTCGATCTAGGCGATTTCTGAAATGTGGTGCATTTTGTCTCATACCTTGATCTATTAATGGTAGAAGTTTGGATTTGGATGTTCTTCTCCTCAGAAGACTTGGACCTTATAGCGTGGTACCCTCCGACGTTGTTGTGTGTTTCCAGTTCCGTTTATCGTCCGTCTTTTCAAGATTGGCCGAGTATCTATTTCGCTGTGACATCTCATTATCTCCAAGATATTTCATCTGTCTGTTTTGTCAGCATAACATTCACTTATTCATCTACACTCATATCAGCATGCATATCCACATTTGCCGTTGATTTTTGAGTCTTGTTTTGTTTGTTCGAACAACGTACATATGTTTTTTCCAGGTAGAAAGTTAGCTTAGGCAGAAAACGTGCCTCCTTTCTAATTCCCCAACTGAGCTAATCCTCGTGGATGATTTTTGATTTAGCTTACCTTGTCCATTTCTGGATAGGATAATTTCCCCAATCGAGTTACTTTCTCATTGGGTGGAGTCTTGTTCGACTGTTTTCTCTGGTTATCCCTGGATGAAATTGTTGCCTCTTGCATAGGCTATCCCTTTGATTTTTCCCAATGAAATCGCGACCTGGACAGTTGGTGCATTTATTTTGCACGTTAAGGTATATGATCTCCTCGGGAGGGATTGATTCAAGTTTCTCTTTGACGAGGATTATATTCTCTGCCAGTATCATCGCAGTCTCCCTCTGAATTATGTTGGAAAACGACAAGCGGTAGCTCTTCACGAGCAACTTGTACGTTACTATCTTCGACAAGCGCCGAGCAGCAGTTCTTCATGAGCTACTAGTGCGTCATTTTATCTTTCTGAAGCGCCGAGCAGCAGTTCTTCATGAGCTACTAGTGCGTCATTTTATCTTTTCGAAAGCGCCGAGCAGTAGTTCTTCATGAGCTACTAGTGCGTCATTTTATCTTTTCGAAAGCACCGAGCAGCAGTTCTTCATGAGCTACTAGTGCGTCATTTTATCTTTTCGAAAGCGCCGAGCAGCAGTTCTTCATGAGCTACTAGTGCGTCATTTTATCTTTTTGAAAGCGCTGAGCAGTAGTTCTTCACGAGCTACTAGTGCGTCATTTTTCTTTTTTCTGAAAGCAACAAGCAGCAAACTCTTCATGAGTTACCAGTACGTTATTACCTTTCTGGACGACAGCAAGCGGCAGCTTCTTTATTTGAGCAGCTTGTATGTTATTGGTATTTTCTTTGGACGACAGCAAGTGGTAGCCTCTTTATTTGAGCAGCTTGTATGTTATTGGTATTCTCTTTGGACGACAGCAAGTGGTAGCCTCTTTATTTGAGCAGCTTGTATGTTATTGGTATTCTCTTTGGACGACAGCAAGTGGTAGCCTCTTTATTTGAGCAGCTTGTTTGTTATCGGTATTTTCGTCGGACGACAGCAAGCGGCAGCTTCTTTATTTGAGCAGCTTGTATGTTATTGGTATTTTCTGTGGACGACAACGACTGGCAATTTTCTTTATTTGAACAACCTTCGTATTACCTCAGCATTAATGAGTATACCTCTGAAATCTAACAGAAAAGTCTGTTACTAACCGATACCTCCAAGTCGGTAATCAGTTATCCGCATTTTGATACTCTCTGTCTACCATCGACCTTGAGTTGCGAACTCACTGTTTTGGGGTCAATAATCTGTTATGGCCTATGCAAGATGCTCTCTTTGTTAGGATTAGAGGTTGTTTTCCCTCGATCTTATTCGCTGTCAAGAGTCTGTCTTTTGAAGTCGATAGTTCGTTTCCCCAGTAGCGTACACCTTATGTCTCTGTGTTTTGTTGGTGTTCGATTCCTCCAACATTGTCTTGTTTCATACAATATCTTTCTCTGTGAATTCAAGCACTACATTCATACCACCACATGATGACGGCATCTTAGGACAAAATTTGCGTAATTATGTATTTAAGTACCTTCAATCACGTCGAAATGAAGATTTTAATCTTCATATCTCCGGATAGAAGAAACTTAAATAGGGGCAGCTGTTGTACCCCAAATTTTGACCTAAGATATCGTCTCCTACCTGCATCTTTACATTACATTTGTTTTGATCCATCGGTTTCAAAATTCATGACTTTTTCAGGCCAAGAGCTATCTATGCTGAACATTAAATCATTTAATCGATTCGTGCAAAAAAATGATGTTTATTAATTGTTCATTATCTAAAATTTAAATAATTGAAATCCATTTTTTCGATTATTATTTAGTTTAAAGATGTATGGATAATAAAATAAACATCATAGAAGAGGCGCATTAATTGTGTGGACAGTACTTATTTAGTTACTCATTATTTTAAATTTAAGTAACTAGAATTTATTCTTAGTTATTACATAATTTAAAGGTTATGAATAATATAAATAAGCATTCGAGGAAATTCATTGGTCAATAACGACTGTTTAATCGTTCGTCGTTCTAAGTTAAATAATTGAAATCCTATTTTAATTATTATAATTTAGTTGGGAATGATGGATTAAATAACCGAAGATATTAGTTGGTCAATGATAATTATTATTTATCTGTTTATTATTTTGAATGTAGGTAATTGAAATTTGGTTTCAATTATTATTCGTGTGGAGAAATAATAAACGATAAATAAATAAAGAAGAAGAATTTAATGGACAAATAGTTTTCTTTTATTCATTTTTTTGTACAAGTTATTATGTAAATATTGTATATATTACAGTAGATTACAATAATGAATTGCCAAAAATTAAAATGAAATAAAAAAAAAACTAATCTATCCTAATTCTAAAGCTTCCGACCCAATGCGTTTTGTCCGCTCATTTAATGTTACCTGCAATTAAAAGAAAGAAATTAGAATTCGAATAAATATTTAAAATGCAGAAAAAATAAATTTAGTGTTCATCATTAAATGTAATGGCCGGAATCAGTTATTATTTTTTTGCAAATCACGGGATTACTCCCGGTTCACAAAAAAAAAGAAAAGAATTTCAAAGCATATGCACAAGTTATGTTTTCCAAAACTGCATATTTAAACTAATTACATTTTGTTTAAAATCTTAAATGTAATTTCAAAAAAGCATACAGCATAAGCATACAAAACTATGCAGTAACCACATATGCAAGCATGCTCATTTAGCCTTAGCCTACACAGCAGGAAACAAACAATATTTGTATTAAAAGGAAAATATGCAGTTTGACCATTTTTGCAAGCAATACAAAATTCCTTTTTTCATCATTTTCTAGCCATTACATTTTCAGAACATGTACAGCTTATCACCCTTTTGTCAAAGCCATACTGAGAGAAAAAAAGAGAGGGAGAAGTGTGGGATTTGCAGGCTTAGCATAGGAAGAAGAGGTTATACAAGACAAATAAAAATATAGCCAGTAGAATTAATAGCACAGAATAAGAATAGAGACAAATTGGAGGGTCAGCATAGTGCAGAATGCTCAGGGAGATCCCAAGGCATTTGTTTTCAAATTCCTGGCCTGTAGCGAAAAAGAAGAGGGAAGAGTTGTTATATTACATAACAAAAGAAAACCAAACACAAGCAGAACATATCAAAGCCTCCAAAGAAAAACCTTAGAGATTAAAAAACCTGCATAATCATACTGAGAAAACCATTTCCAATATATACAAAAAACACTGCATAACCGATTGAGCCTCTAGAGCCAATATCATCATCCCACTGCCATCAAAAAACATCAGAAAACTACACAGAAATCCCACATCCATCACCATGTCCAACCATTGCCCAAACCTGTGCATTATCCATCCAAAAATCTGAAAAAATTCTAAGGCAACCGACTTGGCCTCAGTGACAACATCATTGGCCCCCTTTTGAGCAATATTCCTCAAGCCCATCTCATTCAAGAATCACCATACAGTAGCATGATCAAAGAAGGAGAAGAAAAGCAAGCATAATAGGCAAACGAAGAGGAAGAAGTGTAGTATCAGTTTCAACAAAACCAAGCCTAGTATCATTCAAGCAAAGACAGAAGGGCAAGTGTAGCATCGTATTCAAGTGAGAAGAAAAGCAAAACAAACACAGTAGCACGTTCAAGCAAGAAGAAGAGGAAAACCGCAAATACCGTTCACCACTGTGATCGCTTGCCGTCTCCCTGCTGTCCGGCCTCCATCACCCCTAGCTCCTCCTCCTTCTCCACCTAGGTAACAAGCTTTCTTCCTTCTTATTCCTTAAATGGCATTCAAATCGACATGGGCAAATAAATATAAAAACTAGTCAGAATCAACAACGAAACCGTAAAATCAACAACGAAACTGTAAAATCAACATGCGAATTGAATCTAATGTTAACAAAAAACTTGTCCTTACCGTCTCTGCTTAAGCCGCCTCGTCAACAATGGAGGGAAGAAGAGCCTAGCGTGGGTGGCCGGAACAAGGAAACGTCAACACTGGAGGCGAAGATGAAGAAGCTGCGCGAGAGAGATGAAGATCGTGAGCGCCATTCTGCCTTAAGACAAACCCTAAATCCCATTTGCACAAACATAACATAACCCTAATGATACATTACTCTCTTGGACCCCTAATGTGTTCAGCTTAAGCCCACGAATTTTTTGTACACCCCCCTGTGTTCATTTTCGCTTTGGGCCCTATCCCAACTACCTGGCCCATTCAAATTTAGTTGCACCTCCATTAATCCATTTCCATTTTAATTACCTTCTTAAAGTCTTATTAGTTTTGATTATAATTTTAGACAACCCAAAATAATTTAAAGCATTTTGATAATAGACCATTTTATCAATCCAACTTTCAAGATTTAATATCCTTAATATCTTTTCTTGAAAAAATAGGTTTTAGTTAGTTTTATTTAATCTAAAATAATTCCTAATACTTTTGTAATAAAAGACATAAGAATAGAAAAAAACAAAAAATATTTTATCACCATAATTAATATTAAATATATATAAAAAAAACTTAATAACTTAAAAAAAAACTAGAAAAATGCCACGTCCTCATTAATTAAATCTTTTGATTTATCCTTATCAAAAAATGCGTAAAAAGATTTAAGATTTTTTTCCCGTTAATATTAAACAAACAAAATCATAAAACGCATTGTTCGCATCTTTTATTTATATTATTGCTATTTAATTATTATTCGCATATTCTCTTTGTTCATGTATCTTTGTTTACGCGATTTATGTTTAAATCTAAAAGGAAAGAACAGTAAATTTGTTGACTTCATGTCTCCAAATTTAACTGCGCAAATTTTCGCATTTCATTAAAACTTAGGATAATTTTTCCTCAAACATTCACCTTTCTTCAAAATTTCAACCTTTTCAAGACTTATACCTTTTAAGCCAAAACTTCGACATTAGGTCGTCGTATTTTCAAAAACCCGTCCGTATCCCTTTTTCGGCCAAAACGATTCATCTTCAATCAAGCGATCAATTTTAAATAAAACAGATATTTCAAAAGGTTCCTATAGAGTACCATAGATGCATTGGGTGCTAGTACCTTCCCATTGTATAACCAACCCCCGAACCATAAGATCTCTTTTCAAAAACGCTTTGTATTTGTATTTTTATTTACATTGCATATTTAGGGTTTTATTTCGCTCTTTTCCCTTTTCCTTTGGAGACAATAAAGCGCGGTGGCGACTCTTGCTTTTGTGAGACGAATTAATCAATAATTCGATCTCCGATTTACCCCGCTACATTTTTTATCGCTACACTAACACCAAGGCATGCTTGGCCTGGTGGTGAGCATTTTACTAGAAAGTCCTGAGGGCGTGAGTTCAACATCCACCCCTGATATTTTGTGTGATTTTTCTTCTAACTTGTTCTTTTTCCATATTGCAGTGTGGAAGACTAAGGGCGTGGGTTCAACACCCACCCCTGACATTTGTTTAGTTTTGCTTCCAACTTGTGGTTTTTTCCTTAATTCTCTTCCCATAAACCCTAATTCTTTTGGCAAACTTAACCCTAAATTCACCTAACCATAAAACCTCAAATCTTTTTACAAACCTAAAATAATTGTTTTTTTTTGTTAATTAAAATTAATTAAATTTTAAGTTTTTCATCATTAACCTTTTTTATTAATTTAATTAATCAACTATTTTTATTAATTAAAATTAATTAGTTTTTTAGGTTTTTCATCATTAACCTTTTTTTAGTTAATTTAATTGATCAATTATTTTATTAATTAAAATTAATTAGTTTTTAGGTTTTTCATCATTAACCTTTTTTTAATTAATTTAGTTAATCAATTTTTTTGTTAATTAAAATTAATTAGTTTTTAGGTTTATTTTAATCATCATTAAAAATACATTTTCCATAAAATATCATCAAAAACATTTCTTTTTTTCTCTATTTTAGCTTTATTTTATTTTCATAGATAAAGTGTATGAGGTTCGCAATTTGTAAATAGCCTTATCTTCCGCTTTTCCATTATTATGTAACTGCTTTAGTATGTAATAGCTTAGGATTTCTATTTTCCGCTTTTCTATTATGTAACTTCCACAAGGCCATATAATAGCGTATAAATTTTATTTTCCGTACTTTACTTTTCCTATTATTATTTTACTATATTGTTGTTAGTAATTAGGGTGTATGGCAAGATAAAAACCAACTGATAGATAACCTAACTTCAACACAAAATAACTGAATACAAAACACTTACACATGCACGCCTCTATGGTAGCCTCTCTTGTGGCCTTCGAAATCAAACAGTCGTGTCCCTCGAACGTGGGGACGCTATAGAAAATTCCCTCGATACAAAAGATTGTAGTCTCTTGATGACCATTCGATGCTTCCTTCGATAAATGATCTTAGTCCCTTACGAAAGACTACTAAAGCGCCCCTACGAGTTGCCTTTATGACTGTATGATTACCCACGCCTGTCCCTCACACATCCAATGATAGAGCTTCCTACTAACTAATGGTAGGATAACACTATCTAAGGAGGAGGAAAATAACACGAAAGATCTTTTGAGTAGGTAGATAGCTCGTAATCACTTGCTCACAAAAACAAAGCACATTTTTCACAAACACTTTTCTGAAATATTTTCAAAATGAACACTTTGTATGTGTTCTTAACGATATGAGAATCATTTACAAAGTTTTCCGCACTTAGGTATTTTGAAAATATTTTTAAACATACACACAAAAGCATTTTCAAACAAAGTGAGCTAGCGATTAAGAGCTCGTAGATAACTACGGATGAAAAGGGTGCTAACACCTTCCCTTTTCATAACCTACCCCCCGAACTCAGAAAAAATTCTCGAAAGTCTTGCATGTTCTTTTCACCCTTTCCTTATTGGATAAAATAAGTCGGTGGTGACTCTTGCTATCCACAACATTTTCAATAAAATGCAAAACCAAGTCAGTTCTCCCACCGTATTACAGAACTGGCGACTCTGCTGGGGAAAACTAAAAGTGAGGTTACCTTAGAGTTAGATCATATTTAATTACTTTACTAGCTTGATTTGTGTGCTTTACATTTTGGGGTTTTGCTTGGGTTTTTATTCCTTGCAAAGATCCTATACCCAGTGTAGTGGTAGAAATGTTGAGACTAAGCCATTGGATTGTCTTAACTCGCACAGATTAAAAATAAAAATCGTCACCACGCTTTATTGTTTCCAAAGGAATGGGAAAAGAGAGAATAACCTTTAAAAATAGGGGGGAAAGAATCTAGGTAAGGGGTTGGTTATGCAAAGGGGAGGTATTAGCACCCTGAACATCTATGGTACTCCATAGGAACCTCTTTGAAAATCTATATATTTTGGATATAAAATGCTATATAAAAAATAGATGGTGGAGATAAGAAAAGAATTTTTTTATATAATTTCTGCACCCGCTGCTGTTGCGAATCTTTAGTGCCTATGTACCACCTTCTGTGCAATAAGGGATCAGGGTACACGTAGTTCACCTTTAAATAATCTAAAACACAAGTGTGTTGGTTAATTTTAAGGGACAAGACATCATCATCTTATCTGAATGAAAGAACATACTTACTACCCACAATTATGAGAAAGGAGAACTTGCTTCATCTCAAAGTGGATGGTATGGCTTGGATTTTAAAATCAACAAAAGTCTCACTCAACACCTAAGTGGAAAATATCTCACTTCACTACATATCATAGAAGTATAGTTGTTTGCATCACTACAAAGATTGACAAGAGTATAATCTTTTGGGAAAATTTTTAAGATAAAAGCCAAAATGGAAAAATAGTTTGAATGAGATTGATTGACTTTTAGTCTTCTCACCAAAATGTATAAGTATTATTAAATTGATTAAAGTTTGATTAAGAAAAGGTTTTGAAAATGCATGGACATAAGTCCAAGTTTATCATGAAAACGATTCAAGTTTAGAAACCAGAAGAGTTTTCCCAAGGAGGGAGAAGATTTTTTGAAATTAAAGAAGATGGGAGTAGATGAAGGAACTATCCTAAAGCATCAGGTAAAAACTAGGGAAAAGAACCATCTAACCAACAAGAAGCCAACAATTGACACAATGAGTCAATGGAGAATCCAATGCTTTGGATTTGAAACCAGACAAACAATTACAAAAAAAAGACCTCTTAAGAAAACCAAGCTCCATTTGCATTAAATCTTCACAAAAATTGGGCAGAGTAACAGCTATATACAGATAAATTCCAGATCACAAACAAAGCATGTAATCACAATAACATGCACACAAAACAAACAAACAACCCAATGTCTTGGGGTAAACCCCAAGAGCTCTAGACAAAATAATAGTTGAGGTCACAAGGTCTCTAGGATAGGCTAAGGTCTCTAATCCTAAGTCCAAGAAGTCCATGTCTCCAAAATGCAAAGTGTTGTACCCCAATTTTTTCCCCTAAGATCCCTTCATCATACCGTATTGTTTCAATCACCACAAAATCATATTAGGGATTTTGGTTCTTCTCCCTATCTTTAGCTTTGCTCTTTGAGGAGTTACCAAGCACCTTGACTTGTTTTATTTGGTGATCATGGATATTTTGTTTTGATTTTCTCTCTAAATTAACAAATAAAATATTGGTTTTCCTTACTTGTTAATAATGTAGGTAAAGGCAATGAGGTTTAGCAAGTTGCATCATGGGTTCATGAGTTTATTTCACTGCCCTAGTCAAAAGCTTGAGAGATCCAAACCTCACCATTTAAGTTATTTTGAAGATGGTATGGAAGTATTTTGGGTGGCCATGAGTCCTCATCATCATCCTCAACAAATTCTATTCAAAAAGGAAGAATATTGGCACAAAAGTTTATTCAAATTTGGCAAAGTTCCACCAAGCATTCTCTTGATCTAGAAGCTAGGGTTTTGGACTTCAGAGGGGCATATCTTGCTCACCTTTTGGTATTTTTGAGTGATCCAAAAAAAATTCTTCTCTTTAAAGAGTTACCAACAAATCACTTCAAAAGTTCCAAAGAGTTTTCATGTGGAAGGAACTTGGTGAAGAAGAAAGATTACAAGTCATCCAGATGAATCCCTCATTTTTCATATGTGATTTCAAATGATCATAACTTGGTCAATTTTTATCACTTTGAGCCCATTCGTTTTTCATGATAATCCTAAGGATGTGTACTTCATTCCTTCTTTTATGTGCAAAGTAAGAAAATGGATGGAAGTTGCCTTAAGATTGCAAAAGATTATAGGTCATTTCATGATTTTTGGCCAACTTCAACAAGTCATAACTTGCTCAATTTTTGGAGATTTTGAGTGGTTCAAATTGAAAAATGTCATTCAAGATGTCTACTCCATTCCATATTTTTTTGTTAAAAGCAAATTCCAAGTGGAAGGCCATGTTTGGATGCAATAGATTATAGGTCATTTTTTAAGAAAAGTTTGAAATGTTTCTAAGTATGGAAAGTCAACTCTT
Source organism: Vicia faba (assembly GCA_948472305.1). Lineage (NCBI taxonomy): Eukaryota > Viridiplantae > Streptophyta > Magnoliopsida > Fabales > Fabaceae > Vicia > Vicia faba. Next base: position 409,414,832 of record OX451735.1, read on the forward strand.
TTTCTTCAACTTTGACTCCATGAAACTTTCAGCTCAAGCATACATTTGATTTCATTCTTTTTCCATTGCAAGCTTGTAACATAATCTTTCCAAAGCATCAAGAATCATGCCCTAAGACCCCCTGAGTTGGAAATGCCATGGATTTGAATTTGGTAACTTGAAACTGAATTTTGCACAAAGTCAGAATTTTGAAATCCATAATGTGACTTCTAAACACAAGATTTATGCGTGTTTTTTATTTAAACTTGATTAGAAAACTTCCCATAAGTGATTAGCACCCCAAAACGCAAGGTTTTGCTGGGTTTTGATGGAAATGAATTCACACTTTACTCGTGCTCGACCCTTGCTCAATTTCCCTCCAAACTTCCTTGTTTCTTCAAATTTTCATTCTCATTCACTTCCCTATAAATAGAGGGTCATCCCCCATTCAATTTCTCAAGCTTAGAGAGCCAAGAACACCCTTCCAAAACTTCACACGAATCCACTTTTGTTGAATTCAATTTTTGAAATTTAAGCTTCCTTTTCCAAAATTCTTTGTGCAGTCATCATCCTTGAACTTCATACAAACTCTCCAGCACTTAAACCAATCAAAACGACCCATAATCCAAGCTACAAAAGTCCAGTTTTAGAGCTTCTTACTTGAACTTCGAAAAGGTAGAATTCTCCACCAATTGGATCCAAATCAAGCACTAACCTGTTATACTCCTTTGTCTGATTCTAATGTTGCTTACAATTTTTAAATCCATTGAGAATTGAGAGAAAAATCTCAAATTGAAGGTGCTCGCTATTTTTCTGTGTTTTGATTCATATCTCTCTCCATACTTTACATAAATTTGGTGCGATGATTGTGTTAGAATCGTCTTGAAGAGACGAGTTCAATGATGCTAGCCAGGGATCCTAATTTTTCCATTTGAAGGATCTCACGAAATCCCCATTGCAGGGTGTCTGGAGGTTGAAGACGATGACATGTCTCGTCTCAACCAATGATAGCGTGCTAAGCGTTTTAATTTCATTGGTTGCCCTTTTTCTGATTACATGTGTATTTCACTAAGGTCCATATCAAGCACAGCGCGTCTGGTCCATTGGATTAGCTTACAAACGTGTTTAGACTTTGATCTGATGGTCCACATCTTTTTGGTTTTATTTTATTTTTTGATTTTATATTTTATTTGATTAAATTCTCAAAAATTCATAACTCTTTTATTTTTTATCCAAAAATTATGAAAAAATTCACAAAAATACTTTGAATTATTTCTGATCTCATGAATATTTTTTCACACTTTTATTTTAAAATTTGGTATTTTTTATATTTTTTGTATTATTTGCTTACTTTTAATTACTTAAAAAATACTTTATGACATTTTTTAATTCTGAAAAAATTAATAAATATCATTTTTCATATTTTTGACTTTCTGGAAATTTTATGGAATTTTATGTTGAGGTTTACTATTTTTGATCTATTTTATGTTTATTTTAGCAATTTTAAATGGTTTAAAAATAGTTTCTGACTTTTAAAAATTACCAAAAAAATTTATAAAAATATTTGGATCCATTTCTGATTTTTCTTTGGCTTTATTTTTCATTTCTTAAATAATTTGAACATAATTGATATTTTCCTCATTATTTTTTCTATTTTTAAACTTTTTTTTAACCTCTTAATGCATATATTAAAGGTTATATTATTTTGTGATTATTTTATGGTTGTCTTGAGTTAATTTTTTGATTATGACTTTATTAACATCATTGGATCTTGGGTGTTAAGTTCAACTACACCAAAATGGATGAATGATTTTAATAATAGTTTGATTAAATTTTTGATTCAAAAGTGGTTTATTCATCTTTTTGCCCTAATCCCTCTTCATCTTATCCCCTTCTTATTGCATTAAATGTTGTTAGAGCATGATCTATATATCATGTCTCAAAACAAATGGTACATAGATTGCTATTGACCATCCTCAAAATAGGTGTGACTTCTATATAAGTCCACTTACGATTGCTTAACATAGCGCTAAATTTTGTCCCGATTCGAATAAATGATCATTCGTGGCCTAAACTTATGATTGCAAGCCCAAGTATGTTAATTTGATCTCTTTGATCCAATAACCTTGAGATTCATTGTGTGGAGGCTTTGGTTCTACCAATCCTCTAATGGATCTACAACACCTTTGGTCAACGCGGATCACTTAAACATCGTTGATCATTAAATGGTACTTGTGAGAATTCCAAATGGATGATATACTTGACAAAAAGCAAATGAAACTTGTTGTGTGGAGGCTTTGGTTCTACCAATCCTCTAATGAGTTCCAAATGCAAGCTTCAAGATGGTCATCCAACTAACCACTAATTATTGACTTGTTTTTATTTTATGCTTTTGTTCTTTTATGCTTTATGCACTATTTATTTTTTCTAGCATTTTCATTTCATGCCATTTTCATCTTTGCTCATTTGAGCATTTATTTTCTTGTCATTTTTGCTTTGCTCACTTGAGCCTTTCTTTTTTTCTTTTTTCTAAGATACTTAATAACCAACTTAAACCCTAAAAAACTCTCAATGGTACATTGGACTATTTGGTTACTATCCTTGGCATGATGGAGCATAGGACTTTTTCTTGGACTTAGGATTAGAAACCTTGGCCTATCTTGGAGACCTTGTGATCTTATCTGATTATTTTGTCTGGAGCTCTTGGGGTTTACCTCAAGACATTGGGTTGCTTGTTTGTTTTTGTGTGCAGGTTTTTGTGATTACATTCTCTGTTTGTAATCTAGAATTCACCCGTATACAGCCGTTGCTCTGCCCAATTTTTTGTGAAGACTTAATATATTTGAAGAGGTTTAGTATATTTGCTTGCTTGGTTTCAATCCAAAGAATGGGAATTTTGTCTCGGCTCATAATGTCAAGCTTTGGCTTCTTGTTGGTTAGATGATTCTTCTCCTTAGCTTTTACCTTATGCTTTAGGATAGTCTCTTCTTCTCCTCCCATCTTCTTTAATTTCAAAAAAATCCTCTCCCTCCTTTTGAAAACTATTCTTGTTTCTAAAGCTTCAGATGTTTTCATAATAAACTTGGACTTATGTCCATGCATTTTCAAAATCTTTTCATAAATAAACTTCAATCAACTTAACAATACCTTGACATTTTTTTGTGAGAAGACTAAAAGTCGATCAATCTCATTTCAAACCATTTTTGCCACTTTGGTTTTTATCTTTAAAACTTTTCTCAAAAGGTTAGACTCTTGTCAATCCTTGTAGTGATGCAAACAACTATACTTCTACAATATGTAGTGAAGTGACATATTTTCCACTTGGGTGTTGAGTGAGGCATTGTTGATTTTAAAATCCAAGCCATATCCTCCACTTTGAGATGATGCAAATTTTCCTTTCTCATGATTATAGGTAGTAAGTATGTTTTCCACATGAATAATGACGATGACGTCTTATCTCATAAAATTAACCAACACACTTGTGTTCCATTTTTAAAAAAGAGGAACTACGTGTACCCTGATCCCCTATTGCATGAAAGGTGGTACGTAGGCACTAAAGGTTCGCAACCGCGGAAGGTGCAAAAATCATAAAAAATATTTCTCTTCTCACCTCCACCATCTATTTTATATACAACAAATTTTTATAGCCAAAATATACAGATTTTTCAAAGAGGCTCCTGCGGAGTAGCGTAGATGTTTAGGGTGCTAATACATTCCCTTTGCATAAACAACCCCTTTACCTTGAATCTTTCCCCCTCTTTTTGGGTTATTCTCTCTTTTCCCATTCTTTTCGAAATAATAAATCGCGGTGGCGATTTTTATTTTGATTTGTATAAAGGCTAGTCAATCCAATGGCTTAGTCTTGAACATTTCTACCGCTACACAAAGGATAGTTACCAAGTAGTCCAAGTAACTTTAAAGTTTTTTAGGGTTCAAGTTGATTATTAAGTATCTTCAAAAAGAAATGAAAAACTCAAGTGAGCAAAATAAGAAACACATAAAAGATAAATGCTCAAATGAGCAAAGATGAAAATAGCATGAAATGTAAATGCTAAAGTAAATGATACATAAAGTAAAAAGCATAAGGTAAAAGACATAAAATAAATTCAGTTGTTAGAAATTAGTGGTTAGTTGAATGACCATATTGAAACTTGCATTTGGAACTCATTAGAGGATTGATAGAACCAAATCCTCTCAACAACAAGTTGCATTTACTTTTTGTCAAGTATATCATCCATTTAAGAATTCTTAAGGCAACATTAAATGATCAATGATGTTTAAGTGATCCACTTTGACCAAAATTGATGAAGATTGATTAGAGGATTGGTAGAACCAAAGCCTCCTAACAATGAATCTCAAGGTTATTGGATCAAATGATTCAAATTAACATACTTGGGCTTGCAAACATGGATTTGGGCCAGATATGATCATTTCTCGAATCGGGACAAAATTTAGCGCTATGTTAAGCAATTGTAAGTGGACTTATATAGAAGTCGCATCTATTTTGAGGCCGGTCAATAGCAATCTATATAGCATATGTTTTGAGACATGATATAGGAATCATGCTCCAATAACATTTTATACAATAAGAATGGGATAAGATGAAGAGGGATGGGGTGAGAAATAAACCACATTTGAACTAAAAATTTAATCAAACTATTATCAAAATGATTCATCCATTTTTATGGAGTTAGACTGAACACCATGGATCCAATGATGTTAATAAAGTTTATGATCCAAATTGCTAAGTCCAAGATCAACCAGAATATATATAAAAAATAAAATTGTATTTAAAATATGAAAATAACATTTTAAAAATGATTTTAAAATGAAATAAAGAGGAAAAATATCAATTATATTCAAAATAATCAAGAAAAATTAAACAAGACCATAGAAAAATCAGAAATGAGCTCAAATATTTATATAAAAATTTTGGTAATTTTTTTTAAGTCAGAAACTATTTTTTAAAAGTAAAAGAAATAGACAAAATAAACCAAAAATGAAGAAGAATAGTAAAGTCAAAAATAATAAATAAATGAGGTCACCAATATTTATCAAAAGATCATTGAATCCTTCCCTAATTTTTCCAGAATTCAAAAATGAAGAAAAGTATTTTTTAAAGTTAAAACATTTCAAATAAATTGAAAAATTATAAAAAAATATCAAAACACAAAATAAAATTGTGAAAAAATAAAAATCAGAAAGAGAAAAATCAAAAGTATTTTTCATAATTTTTTCAGATTTTTTGTAGTTGAAATGGATTTTTTATGATTTTTTGAAGTTTAAAACAATTTAAATATAAAAATCAGAAAATAAAATAAAGTCAAAAAAATGTGGACCAATGGATGAGAGTCAAAACGCGTTAGTAAGCTAATCTAATGGATCAGACGCGTTGTGTATATCATGGTCATTATTGAATAAAGCATTGAATCAAATATTAAATTAGATTTTTGAAAATTCCAAATGGCACACTTTCATTGGTTGAAGGATGACACGTTGGTCATCTTCAACCTCCAGCCATTCTCGAAACCAGGTTCCTCAAACTGTAAAATTAGAGCTCGAGATTGGTACCATTCGCTTCGTATCATCAAGACAAAGACAACCGCACCTTCGCGAAAAATTTATATAAATTGTAGCTCAGTCGTTTTGGAAGAGAAGTTTTAAAAAGGGATTTGAAATTTTACGGTAAAAACGCGTTTCCAGTTGAAAGCAAATGTTGAAAATAGAATCAGGATGATGAGAGCTTCACAATAGTATCAAAGTTTGAGAGAATTGGTGAAAGAATCTACATATTGAAGTTAAGTTGCAGATCTCTGAAACTGGACTTGGCTAGCACGATCCAGGGAGTTTTAGAGCTTAATTCTTCTTCCATTAGCTTCAGTGAGGATCAAGGAAGGTGAATTGACTAAGAAAAATGATTGAGAAAGGCTGTAAGAGCAAATTCGAAGTTGCAAAAAATTGTTTTTAAGAGAGATTTTGGCTGGGTGATTTTGGCTTTCCAAGTTTGAGAAAATGAATGAGGGATGATCCTCTATTTTTAGGGAAGCTGGTTGAATGATCAAGCGTGTGAAATGATGAAGTTTGGAGGGAAATCATGTGAAGTTGCAAACAAGAAAAGTGTGACTTGTAATTTGATCAAAACTCATCCAAACTTTGAGTTTTGTCATGCTAATCACTTCTGGAGGTTCACTAAACGTGATTAGAAACAAAAACGTGCAGCAACTTTGTGTTTAAAAGCCAAAACAAGGATTTCAAATTCTGACTTTTGGAGAAACTTCAGTTTCAATTTACCAAATTCAAATCAATGGCATTCTCAACTCAAGGGGTCTTAGGACATGATTCTTGAAGATTTAGAAAGATGAGATTACAAGATTTAGAATGTGCAAAGAATGGGATCAAATGGATGCTTGAGAGGAAAGTTATGATGAGTCAAAGTTGAGGGGAAAAAAGGTTGACTTTCTATACTTAGAAAATTTCTAAGTTTTTTCTTTAAAAATGAATTGTAATGTCTTGCATCCAAACATGGCCTTCCACTTGAAATTTTCTCTTGATTAAAAAGGATGGCATGAGTTAGGTCTCTTGATTGACATTTTGAGACTTGAACCATTCCAAATCTCCAAAAATAGAGAAAGTTATTACTTGTTGAAGTTGGAAAAAATTCATGAAATGACCTATAATCTTTTTCATCTTTAGGGCATCTTCCATCCATTTTCACACTTTGCACTTAAAATATGGGTTGAAGTTCACATCTTTAAGATCATTATGGAAAAAGTATATGCTCCAAGTGATAAAAATTGACCAAGTTATTATCATTTGAAATCACATAATGGAATTTGAGGGTTCATCTGGAGAAATTGTAATCTTTCTTCATCATCAAGTTTCTTCCACACAAAATTTCCTTGAAAATTTTAAATTAAATTGTTAATAACCCTTTGTATAGAAGCATGTCTTTGGAATCACTCAAAATTACCAAAAGATAAGTAAGATATACCCCTTTGAAGTTCAAAACCCTAGCTTCTAGAGCAAGAAAATGCCTTGGGAAACCTTTGCAATTTTGACCTACCTCCTTAGAAAAATAATTTTTTTCATGTGAATATGAGTTGTTGAGGATGATAAGTGAAACCATAGAAACCAAATCCACTTCAAATCTTATGAATTGAAGGAGATGTGCACTTATGATTAATGAATCAAGGATTTTCCCAATTAAGTCAAAATTCTTCAATCAATCCTTGTACCTATTAACCATATTTGACAACTTGAAGTATGATGAATCATAATAGACATTGTCTTGATATTTCTTCAAAGTATCTTTAATGTTGAGGCTTGAGTCTCAATGAAGCTTTGTTGAGGAAGGCATAGAAACGAACTCATAAATCCATAGATTAATATTGATGGAATGTGTTGTGCTTTCTCCTACAACATCATCAATTGGGGCAAACACTTATTTTATTCATTAGTTAAAGGATAATCAAAACATAGATGATCACAAAATATAAGTCAAGGTGCTTGGTGATTCCCCATAGAGCAAAGCTAAAGATAGGGAGAAGAACCAAACCCTAGTGTGTGATTTTGTTGTGATTAAATTGATATGATGTGATAGAGGGATCTTAGGGTCAAAAATTGGGGTACAACAGCTGCCCTTATTTAAGTGTCTTCTATCCGGAGATGCGAAGGTTAAAAATCTTCATGTCGAAGCGATTGAAGATACTTAAATATAAACCAAGCCCTATTTTTTGCCCTAAGATGCCATGCAATGCTTATGATTACTAATTCAGATGAACAAATCTAAAAAGGGCGCAAAACTCCACTGAGGATGTAGCACATAAAACAGGGATCAAAAGAGAAACCCGACCAGAAAAATAAATCATTGGTGAACCAAAGACAAAACTCTGTTGGGGTAGAGCCCCGGAAGGAGATAAAGCATCGTCAACTCAAAAAATTGAGGAGAGAAATTAAAGGATAATGATGACCAATAGATAACTACAAACCATCCACTCATTGAGGAGATAGCAAGAAAAAGTAACATCGACCCACTATAGAAAGAAATCGTAAGATGGTACTAGTAAATTTCAACAAGGAGTCAGTACTCATAACTGAAAACAAATGAACTTCTTTGAAGCAATAGAATATCAACGACAAACTTCCTTCCATAATGACAAGGCTACCATTCATCGGAAAAAGATCTCAACAACGAACTACCTTCCATAATGACAAGGCTACTATTCATTGGAGTAACAAATCTCAACAATGAACTATGTTCCATAATGACAAGGCTACCATTCATTGGAGTAAAAAATCTCAACAACAAACTACCTTCCATAATGACAAGGCTACCATTCATTGGAGTAACAAATCTCAACAATAAACTATCTTCCATAATGACAATGCTACCATTCATTGGAGTAACAAATCTCAACAACGAACTACCTTCCATAATGACAAGGATACCATTCATTGGAAAAATATCTCAACAACAAACTACCTTTCATAATGACAAGGCTACCATTCATTGGAGTAACAAATCTCAACAACGAACTATTCCATAATGACAAGGCTACCATTCATTGGAAAAAGATCTCAACAACAAACTACCTTCTATAATGACAAGGTTACCATTCATTGGAGTAACAAATCTCAACAATAAACTACCTTCCATAATGACAAGGCTATCATTCATTGGAATTACAAACATCAACAACGAACTACCTTCCATAATAAAAATGCTACCATTCATTGGAGTAACAAATCTCAACAACAAACTACCTTCCATAATGACAAGGCTACCATTCATTGGAGTAACAAATCTCAACAACAAACTACCTTCCATAATGACAAGGCTACCATTCATTGGAGTGACAAATCTCAACAACAAACTACCTTTCATAATGACAAGGCTACCATTCATTAGAGTAACAAATCTCAACAACGAACTACCTTCCATAATGACAAGGCTACCATTGATTGGAAAAAGATCTCAACAACAAACTACATTTCTTAATGACAAGGCTACCATTCATTGGAGTAATAAATCTCAACAACGAACTACCTTCCATAATGACAAGGCCAGCAGTCATTGGAAAAAGATCTCAACAACAAACTACCTTCCATAATGACAAGGCTACCATTCATTGGAGTAACAAACATCAACAACAAACTACCTTCCATAATGACAAGGCTACCATTCATTGGAGTGATAGATCTCAACAACAACTACCTTCCATAATGACAAGGCTACCATTCATTGGAGTAACAAATCTCAATAACAAACTACCTTCCATAATGACAAGGCTACCATTCATTGGAGTGACAAATCTGAATCTTCTCTGGGAGCTATCAGATTCACTAGGGAATTACAGGTTGCTCAAATAAAGAGACATGTTATTTGTTGTTATGAGTAGGAATTGCAATAATGATTCCATGGGGAAAGAAATATGGCTTTCTTGGGAAAGAAGTATGACCTCTTGGGGAAATGCTAATATATTCCTGTAGAGGAAGTAAAATCTTATTATGAAAAATAAATGCACATTCTCAAACTAGGGCTTAAATCTTGCACAAATCAAAATAATAATATTGCAGGAGACCGCCCGTTCAAACCAGAAATAAACCGGAGTGAAACAGTCAACCAAAATAAAACCTCATGAGAAATAAACTCAATAGGGAAACATGTTCTATCCAGACAAAGAGATGAACGGGAAGGCTAAAGAAAAATTCTTCCATGAGAGCCAAACTCAATGGGGAAATTTAAATAATATACATTTTCTTCTTAAGGTTTACACTTTATTAGAGAGAGGATAACACAACTCTGCAAGACAGGGTAATATGCCAACAAGATATTAATGAATGCGAATGAGAGATGATTTTCTAAATTCAGATAGGCGTGATATATGTATGAATGCATAAATGTTATTATGTATAAACTGACAAAACAGACATATAACACTGGGGACAAATGGGAAAAAACAAGTAGGTACAATCAATACTCGGCTAAATCACATCCAAGATGGAATTTCCATGAGAAAGTAAGCATAAACTGAGGAAAAATATTCCTATTTTACAGCTTAAATTTATTGGGAAATAACAAAACCATAATATTAAATAAACGCAAACATAATGATATAACATCTCCCTCCCGGCTTCACCGAGGAATAGCACACAAACTTCAATGGAGAAAACAAAAGTTTCAAGGTATGTATTTCTGCTGGGGATGACATATTGACTTTATTGTGGAGAGCAAAACCACCTCGTCCAGAGGAAACCAGAATACATCATTCAAAACTGAGAGCGATGACTGAACCAACCTCTGGGGAGAGAATATAAAACCTTAAGGGAAAAACAAATTCCAGGGAAAGATATCGCCTCATCTTTACTTAGGGATTCAAGAGGTCGAACATTACAGCATGAAATTAAACTTATGTGGATTTTAAATCAAAACCAACACTTGGTAGGAGAAAACCTAAAAGGTAGACAACTATTTCAACACTTCTTAATAAAGGCATTGCCCTTGTCTGGTTACCGGGAAGACAACAAAAAATGCTAGCACTGCAAAAGGGCGATGTTTTGCAAGTGATTCCAACTCAGCATGCACGGAGAGAAGAGACTTTCATTACATGAGTGAAGACCTTACTGGGAAATCGGATATAAAGACTTCACATCAGGAAAAACCGAGGTCATAATGTACCAAGACTTGATTGGTGAAGATGGGATCACAAACCCAACATCACAACATACACCAATTGGTCCCGTCTTTAACTAACTGGGAAACACATGAAGATCATACTCATTCCAGCAGAAGTGCCTTGGGAGAATTTTCTTGGGGAAATCAGACTTTCAAAAATTTATGAATTTGTCCGTCACTGGAGTCACTATTTTTGTTCTCCTTGAATCACAAAATCTAAAGCAATAAGTAATTTGTAAATTCTTTTCAAAAAATAATTTTGTTATTTAATCTGTTTGCTTTGATCAGTACAATCAATAGTAAATAAAGTCTTTGTAAACTGAATAAAATAAGAATTGCAAGGCATTGGATAAAATCTCAAACTTTATTAATAGGATAGTAGTCTGCGAATGGCGAACTCTATAGATAATTACAAAGTTTGGAAAATGGTAATATACATTGGAAAAGATACATTGAGTTACAATGACCACTATTCTCCCTAACAACTTTGAATTCCTAAGCAGAGACTTCGGTTGAAGAGTAATGAAAATCCAAGAAGATTGTTGCTTCAATGATCAAGTCTTGTCTGATGTAGTTACTTTCCAGAAAATCCCTAACTTGTGCCTAGGTTGCCCTTGCGAGTTTTCAACCCACCGGGAAAAATTTATTCTGTTTATGTCTCTAATTTTTTCCTAGACCTCCATTTCGGGTTTTCGGCCTACCGAGACGCTCCTTTTTGCCTAATCCACCCTTTCGGATTTTCGTCTTAGCGAGATGTTCTTTTAGTTTTTTAGGCGAAGTATTTCTTGACTACATCAGCATTCACATGACGTGGGAAATCCTCGCCATCCATTGTTTTAAGAATCAATGCACCTCCAGAGAAGGCTTTCTTGACAACATATGGGCCTTCAAAATTAGGAGTCCATTTTCCCCTAGAATCAGCGTTAAAGGACAGGATCTTCCTGAGCACGAGGCCACCTTCTCTGAATTCACAAGGTTTGACCTTCTTATCAAAATCTTTCTTCATTCTCTTCTGATATAATTGACCATGACACAAGGTCATCATTCTTTTCTATTCAATTAGATTCAGCTGGTCAAACCTGTTCTAGACTCATTCAGCCTCTGACAACTTGGTTTCCATTATCACACGCAAAGAGGGAATCTCAACCTCAATGGGGAGAACTGCTTCCATTCCATACACAAGAGAGAATGGGGTTTCCCCTGTTGAAGTGCGTACAGATGTCCGATACCCATCCAAAGAGAAAAAGAGCATCTCATGCCAATCTTTATAAGTGACAACCATTTTCTGGATGATCTTCTTGATGTTCTTATTAGCACCTTCAACAACCCAATTCATCTTTGGCCTATAGGGAGATGAATTGTGGTGGATAATCTTGAATTCTTTGCAAAGTTCTGTCATCATATTGTTATTCAAGTTTGAGCCGTTGTCGGTGATAATCCTGCTGGGCACACCATACCGAAAAATTAAATTATTCTTGATAAAGCGCACCACCACTTGCTTAGTGACATTAGCATATGAAGCTGCTTCCACCCATTTGGTGAAGTAGTCAATGGCCACCAAAATAAAACGATGTCCATTCGACGCCTTTGGTTCAATCATTCTAATCATGTCAATACCTCACATAGAGAATGCCCATGGGGAAGAAAGAACATTGAGAAGCGTTGGAGGCACATGAATTTTGTTGGCATAAATCTGGCATTTATGGCACTTCTTTGCAAATTTGTAATAGTCTGATTCCATTGTCAGCCAATAGTAACCTTCCCTAAGCATCTTCTTCGTCATCAAATGTACATTGGCATGAGTACCAAAGGAACCTTCATGGACTTCATGAATCAACATGTCTGCTTCGTGTCTATCCACGCATCTAAGTAAGACCATGTCATAATTTCTTTTATACAGCATATCTTCATTGAGGAAAAAGCTGCCTGCCATCCTTCTCAATGTCTTTCTATCTTTATTTGATGCGCCAACAGGGTATTCCTGAGTCTGTAGGAAGTGCTTTATATCATAATACCAAGGCTTTTCATCTGTTGTTTCCTTCTCTGCAAACACATGATCCAGTCTATCCAAACATCACACTGTGATACGAGGCACATCATTCCAAGTATTCACTTGATACATAGAAGCTAGAGTTGTCAAAGCATCTGCCATCTGATTTTCATCTTTGGGAATATGATGGAATTCAAATTTGTTAAAGAAGGTTAATAGTCTTATAGAATAATCTTTGTAAGGGATCAAGCCAGGGTGACGAGTATCCCATTCTCCTTTATTCTGATTCACTACCAAAGCTAAATCACCATAAATATCTAGAACTTTGATTCTGAGATCAATGGCTTCCTCGAGCCCCATAATACAAGCCTCATACTCCACCATATTATTGGTACAATCAAATGTTAGCCTTGCAGTAAAAGGGATGTATGATCCATGGGGAGTGATAATCACAACACCAATTCCTTTTTCGTAAGCATTCACAGCTCCATCAAATACCATACCCCACCAGGATTCAGGATCAAGACCTTCCCCAGGAAACAGTTCATCAAAATCTTTCGCTTTTAGAAACATAACATCCTTATCATGGAAATCATACTTAACAGACTGATAATCATCAACCGGTTGGTGAGCAAGATAATTCGCCAACACACCGCTTTTGATAGCCTTTTGAGTGCGGTATTTAATATCATATTCAAACAATAGCATCTGCCAACGGGAAATTCTCCCAGTAAGAGCAGGATTCTCAAAAATATACATAATTAGATGCATTTTGGAAATCAACCAAGTAGTATGATTCAACATATATTTCCGCAATCGCTTTGCCGCCCAGGCCAGAGCAGACCATGTTTTTTCCAGCATAGAATATCGCGACTCACAATCAGTAAACTTCTTAATGAGATAATAAATGGCATATTCCTTCTTTCTTGTTTTATCTTGTTGTCCCAAAATATAGCCTATAGAATTATCTAACACTATCAGATACATGATCAATGGTCTTCCTTCAATGGGAGGGAGCAAGATAGGAGGTTCAAGCATATATTCTTTAATACTTTCAAATGCCTTTTGGAAATCATCTGCCATGCACAACCTTGATAATTCTTTAACAACTTGAAGATCAGTTCACATGTTGCAGTCATGTGGGAAATGAATCTGGAAATGTAGTTCAAACGCCCAAGGAAGCCTCTAACTTGCTTTTCGGTTCTTGGCGCATGCATTTCTTGAATTGCTTTGACTTTATCTGGGTCAACTTCGATTCCTTTTTGGCTGAAAATGAAACCTAACAATTTCCCTGATCGGACACCGAAGGTGCATTTGTTTGGATTCAAACAGAGATGGCACTTTCACAAACATTGAAACAACTTCAACAAATCTTCCACATGCCCTGCTTCAGTCTGTGATTTGGCAATCATGTCATCAATATATACCTCTATTTCCTTGTGCATCAGATCATGGAATAGGGTTGTCATAGCCTTCTGGTACGTTGCACCAGCGTTCTTCAACCTGAAGGGCATCACTCTGTAATAGAATGCTCCCCTGGGTATGATAAACATTGTTTTTTTCCATGTCCTCAAGAACCATTCTGATTTGATTATATCTGGAAAATCCTTCCATGAGCGAGAATACTTTGAATTTTGCAGTGCTATCAACTAACATATCAATATGTGGCAATGGAAAATCATCTTTTGGACTAGCTTTATTTAGATCTCTGTAATCTACGCACATGCAAACTTTTCCGTCTTTCTTTGGTACAAGGACAATATTGGAAATCCACTGAGGATACTCTGATGTCAAAAGAAAACCGGTATTTATCTACTTTAACACTTCTTCTTTAATTTTTACTGCCATATCAGGGTGAGTTCTTCTCAACTTTTACTTGATCGGTGGACACTCTGGCTTCAAAGGCAAATGATGATCCACAATTTCAGTATCTAGACTAGGCATATCTTGGTACAACCAAGAAAAGATGTCCACATACTCTTTCAATAGTTCATTAAACCTTCTCTTCACATCAGGATGCAACAATGCTCCAACTTTGACTTCCTTTAGCTCCTTCTCTGAACCCAAATTGATGGTCTCCAACGGCTCTTTATACAGCTGAATGAAATTTTCCTCACGCTCGAGCAACCGTGAAACCTCTTTTGGAATCTCACCATATTCTTCTTCTTCCGTCCCAAACACAGGGTATTCAAAGTTGGGAGAGGGTTCAGGGTCATTGTACTCAACAGGTTTATTAATTAATCTGCGCATGTGATTTATGATTTCTTTTTAGAAACTGACACATATATCAAGTGATCATGTAGATTTATTCATAGTTATTATTTATTCCAAAAAGGGTTTTTTCTGATTACCATTTTCCAAGAAAAAAGCAGAAAATAAAGACACAATTTGGGAATCAAAGACAACTTTTATTCATGATTTTAATGAGAAAAGAAAACAGATAAGCCCATACAATATTAACTTTCACCTTGGGCAGGGTGAAAGCTTTTTGAAAGGATAAACAAAACAATTACTTTGAGACATGGATGCAAGAGGGAACATCATAAGTGACCCAGTTCTGGATTTTGACTCCAGGCGTCACATAATTTGGCATCTCTTGTTCTTCTCCATCCTCTACAATGGCATTAACTCCAGAAACAGTTGGATGGAGGTAGCCTTCGCTGTAGAAAATATCCTGATAACTGCTCTCAGTAGACTTTGACTTCAAACCCTTAAATTTTCAATTCTTTGCAGAGAATCCCAAACCAACCATATTCTTATTTACCGGAGGATCAACAATTTGCCCCCATACTTTACTCGGACCATTGCGTACAACCTGCTGAGCATCTTTGAATGAAGCCATAGAATTATCATTCTCTCTTACATTATCAATGGACAGAGCTTGGAATTGCGTCCCCACAGCAGCTTCATCTTCCTCTACAAAACTGAAAGATGATAGATGAGATATCAGCAATTCTTGCTCTCCATTTATAATAACCACTTTGCCTTCACGCATGAACTTCAGCTTTTGGTGTAGAGTGGAAGTGACAGCCCCTACTTCATGTATCCATGGCCTTCTCAGTAGACAACTATATGCGGGCACAATATCCATGACTTGGAAAGTGATCTGGAATAAGTGAAGAAATATGTGAATAGGCAGATCGACTTTCCCAATAACTGACTTCCTTGATCCATCGAAAGCTTTGACAATAATACCACTTGGGCGCATGGGAGCCCCTTAATATTTCAACTTCATCAGCATACTCCTCGTTATAACATTTAAGGCGGACCGATTATCAATCATCAAATTTGATAATGAATCATTTTAACAGTTCATGGATATGTAGAGAGCTATGTTGTGATTTTTCCCTTCGTCAGGAAATTCATCATCGTAAAAGCTTAGGTTATTACAAGATGTAATATTACCTACCAAACTAGTGAATTGATCTAACGACATATCACACTCCACGAAGGCTTGATCCAACACCTGCATTAAAGATTCCCTATGGGCAGCAGAATTCATCAACAATGTTAGGATAGATTTCTTTGAAGGAGACTGCAATAGCTGATCTACAATTCTGTAATCGATCATTTTGATAATCTTCAAAATATCATCCATATCTTTTTCCAGGGTAGCACCACTAGACTCTCCTACAGCTTTCTTATTCTCAACACCTTCTGTAACTTTCTTCTCAGCACTGACACTTCCCTAATAACTGGTGCAAATACACGACCACTACGAGTCACCCTGCTAGTTTCAGAAATATTCTCAATACTAGACAAAGGTTGGATGGGAACTTCCACACCATCCTCAAAAATAGTAGCATTGTACTTGTACGGTATAACTTTATCTGACTTGTAAGGAACGGGCCCTGGAAAGAAAATCACCACAGGGGAAACAACTGGCTTACTACAATATTCAATCTCTACAGGGGCGTAATCAATGAAATAAGGCACAATTACGTTCACACCTTCTTCCGAAAATTTAGACATCAAAGAATCACCTCTGGAGAACATATCCTCATCTGAGGAAAAGAGTTCATCCGTAGAATCAATTCATCATCCAATTCATCCTCAGCCAAGCAAGCCTCGATCATATTAATCTCATGGTAATCATCTCTTTAGCCTAACACCTTGATTGCTCCATTATCCAATAACAACTGAATACCTATTCTTACAATGGAACATCCTTGGGAATCCCTACAGCAAACTCGACAAGATCCATAGTGGTGCTCTACCTGACCAGCCATGTGGCAGAAAGTAGCATGCAATTGCACGAGATCATCATTCATATGGTCCACGTAAAATATCCTGAACTCTCCAGGACACCCAAAGACCATGTTCACTTCATCCTCAAATTCTGCCATAGGCCTGATTATATGGATGAGGCCCTCATCCATCATCTCCTGCAAATCATCCTTTATCTTTTCACAACCTTGTATATTAGTACTACAGATACCACAACCAGCATGGTCATGAGTATAGTAACTAAACTCGCAAAGGTCTGCATGCATATTTACCAAGTCTCTTCTAACCAAATTAATATCATAAATGCGGAAGTCCCCTGGATGACCAGCAACCATGTTAACATCATTCGTTCCTCCATGCTTTGGTAGAGGATTATATTTTACATTAGGAATGACATCTTTGAAGGACAAAAGGTCAGATCTAACCATTTTCTGTAACTCAGATTTTAGAGGATAACAGTTTTCCACATTATGCCCTGGTGCACCCTGAAGGAAAGCGCACGTCTAATATGCCTTATAGTACCAAGGCAAAGGGGATGGTATAGCAGGGGGTGGCCTAGTCTAGACCAACTTTTTCTGGATTAATGCCGGGAGTAGCTCTGTATAACTCATAGGGATAGCGTCAAAAGTCTCTCTTATCTGATTCTTCCCTTGACTTCCTTGAGGGGATGGTCTTTGATAAGAGATTGTAGTCGGAGTATCATTTAAAATCGGAGTAACTGAAGCAACCTATTGGTGGCGCTGATGATTTCTTCTAGGAGGATTAACCCTTCTTTCTTGAATAACAGCGTTTGTTTCTCCTTCTTTCTTCTTAACAAATCCAAATGATGGTTTTTTCGTATTGCCGGAATTTTCACTCTTTGTCATACGACCTTCTCTTACAGCTTCTTCTAAACGGATGCCTATTCCCACCATTTCGGTAAAATTACTGGGTGCACTCGCCACCATTCTTTCATAATAGAATTCACCTAGTGTCTTCAAAAAAATCTTTGTCATATTTTTTTCTTCCATTGGAGGAATCACCTGGGCGACTACTTCACGCCATCTCTGTGCATATTCCTTAAGTGACTCCTTGTCCTTCTGGACCATGTCCCTGAGTTGATCACAGTCAGGTGCCATGTCCACATTGTATTTGTACTATCTGATAAACGCTTCACCCAAGTCGTTGAAAGAATGAATATTGGCACTGTCCAGGCTCATGTACCATTTCAATGTTGCGCCGGTCAAACTGTCTTGAAAGAAATGAATTAATAGGAGTTGATCATCTGTATGGGTAGACATTCTCCTTACATACATCACTAAGTGAGCACGAGGTCAAGTGTTGCCCTTGTACTTTTTGAACTCCGACACTTTGAATTTTACAGGTATCTTCACATTTGGCACCAAACATATATCATTCACATTCTTCCCAAATAACTATTTTCCTCTGAGGGCTCTCAACTCTTTCTGCATCTTATCAAACTAGTCTTCAAAATTGTCCATTCGATCATAGAAACCCAAGCTTTCACTTGGTGGAGGAATAGGGAGATACACTTCATCATTAGCAAACGGAACCACATTCACCAAGGGAGGTGCAGCATGGTGATTCTCATTTCTAGTAGCAGGGGTGACATGCAGCACAAGAGGTACAGGAGCGGCAGCAGTCTGAGCGGTAGCATCCTGAATATAACCTTCTGGCATAAAGTTCTCTGGAATTCCCCAAGGGTATCCCGGAGGCATACGATTCTGAACAATAGCAGGTGGAGTAGTAAAAACAGGAACAGTCGGAGCTTCAGTAGCAACCATTGTCTGTTGAGGCTGAGCAATTGGTGGCTGATTCTGAGAAGCCATCAAAGATTACATTAGAGCAGTGAGATTGGCCATACCGGCCTTCAGAGTATAAACTTCCTCGCGCAGCTCGCAATTTTCTTGTTCTAGATTATCCATCTTCCTTCTGAAATTGGCCCGAGTATTGTACTGATGAGACAGCTTGCTGAACAAAGTAAAGAAGCTCGGTAAGATACCTGAATATGTACAAAAAATGCAAGAAGTATGTGAAATATGATGCATGATATGCAATGCACATGATTTATTTTATTATTAACATTTCAAAGGACTCAAAGATTTATAGACAATTTGCAAATATCAAAGTAATAACACATTTGAAATACTGAAAAATCTCATTATAATAATCTCAAAACGGATTACACTTTCTAGTACAAGTTTCAATAATACCAAGTACAAGATGAAAGTCTATAACCCTAAAAAAACAAAGTTTATGGAGATCACTCTACACGCTGACGTTTCCCTGTGAGTCTGGCAACCTAAGCCTTCAACCTCTGGTTTTCTTCCGCATACCTGGTGGCGACCTCCTTCCAATCATCAGATTTAGGAAGTGAACAACTAATGCCTGACTGAGACTTAGAGGAAAATAAATCCTTTTGCCTCTCTGTTGCCTCTACAGCACGACTCTCAAGAATCTCGATCAAACCATCTTTCTCCTTCAAGTATGCTCGGTTGGATACCTCTAAAGTCTAGCACTTATTCTTCCAAGCATCATTTTCTTGTTGCATCCTGACTAAAGCAAGCTGAAGCTCTTCATTGTAATATAATAGGGGAGGAGTGGTCTTCACAAACATATCAGGCATGGGTGCTTCACGGGAATATGGCATTTTCAACTGGATGGCTCTTGCTTGAACCCACTGGAGATTAGGTTCCAAAGAAACATCCCGTCTAGGTCCCAAATCCTTTCTACCCTTCCTGTGAATATGATGCCAAGCCTTTGAAATCTCCTCTTTAGCTTCCTTATGAACCCCTCCCTCTTTAAGGAAGAAACCTCTCACATGAATACTATTTGGCTTATCCCTCATCGAATATCTAAGTTATTATCATGTAAGAACAGGATTGTAGTTAATTCCTCCCTTTGTACCAAGAAGAGGTACATTGGGGAAACTACCACAATTGTCGACAATCTCTATATCATGGTAAGCTTGATGATACCAAACAATATCTGAACGAGTGAGGGCCATAATCTTTGGAGCCCAACGAGGTTCCTTTCTGACATCCCAGAAAGCATCAGATCTAGGTAAGTGAGAAATAAACCACTGATACAACAAAGGGGTGTAGCAAATGATCATCCATCCATGATAAGAATCCAGAATATGAATGGAGTAATAAGCATCACCCAATAATGTAGGGATTTGGTTTCCAATCATAAAGATCTTGATGGCATAAATATCCACAAATTTTTCGATATTGGGAAATAAGTACAGTCCATAAGCAAGTAGAGCAAAGATGGCCTCAAAAGCAACCGTACTCTTCATCCTAGTGAAGTAGCAAGCTTTCTCCAACAAGAACTAAGCGGGTAATCCTCTAATCCTTCCTTTAGTATTTATGTGGGCTTCAACCACAGCCTTCCCCAAATGGATCAAAGCAACAATCTCATGGGATTTTGGATCCCCCTCCAAACCGGTAAAAGGAACATGATCGGTAATAGGTAAACCCATAGATAAGAATATTCTTCCAATGTAGTCATCAACTGATAATCAGGGAAAGTAAAGCATTGATACATCGAATCATAGAACTGGACCAAAGTCGAGAGAAGACCCTCCTTTATCCTGAGCTTCATAAGAGAAATGATGGACCCATACTTTCTTCGAAAATCTGTAGAACTCTCAATCTCGGGAATCAGACTCATCAACTCATCTATCTTGGCATCTTTGAAATTGTACTTCTTAGTCTTTCTTTTTCCAGAATCCATGGCCAAAAGGATCTGAGGTATTCACAAAGAGCCAACTTTAAGTCCCTTGAAACAGGATGTTTTAATAGATGCTCATGGGTGCATGAATTCATGATGCAACAATCACACACAAGATCACAAACATAGGGTTCATAGGTTCAACGTCACGAGCATGAGGTCGAAGGTACTTCCCACAAGGTATGATCTAAAAGTTTATCACCTGCCGAGCAAGGTTATAAGACGTTCCCAGAGTCTACATCCTTCCTTCGGATATTACCAACATCCTAATTGACTCGGTAATTAGCAATATTCTCAAGAAAAACTCGTCCGAGTGTAGTATTGCGTGACAAATATTTTCGTATTACTCTGTCATAGCTTCCACACTACACCTAAAATGCCAAGATGGGTTAAAGGTTCTACATTCCTCAGTTTCAGTAGGCTCCCAGGTCGAAAGAAACACGTCTTCCCGATTACTTGGTAAACAACACTACAATCAAAGGGGCCTCCACTGAGTGGGGGATCTCATGTCTCCTTTTTTGGTATTACTCCCTAGAAGTTAACATGACTATACCGTCCGTCCTATCTTAAGTTTGCCCAAGTCCAGGTATAGGACTTATGAGAAATCACCAAGCGCCCTGAAAACTAGGAAAATCTGGACAAACATATATAGCACATAATATATAACAAACAATGGCACATATACAAATATAAACAAAGATAAGCTCAACCCACTTAGGGATGGACCAGCAAGAGGTTAATCTTTCCCCAGTGAAATCGCCATTTTTTTCTGTAGCGGCAGAAATGTTGAGACTAAGTCATTGGATTGACTTAACTCGTATAGATCAAAAATAAAAATTGCCATTGTGCTTTATTATTTCCAAAGGAACGGGAAAAGAGAGAATAGCCCCAAAAAAAGGGGGAAAGAATCTAGGTAAGGGGGTCGGTTATGTAAAGGGAAGGTATTAGCACCCTGAACATCTACGGTACTCCGTAAGAACCTCTTTGAAAATCTGTATATTTTGGCTATAAAATGATGTATAAAAATAGATGGTGGAGATAACCTGAAAGAAATATTTTTTATAATTTTTGCACCTGCCTCAGTTGTGAACCTTTAGTACCTACGTACCACCTTCTGTGCAATAGAGGATTAGGGTACACGTAGTTCACCTTTAAAATTTTTAAAATGCAAATGTGTTGGTAAATTTTAAGAGACAATACATCATCATCTTATCCGAGTGAAAGAACATGCTTACTACCCACGTTTATGAGAAAGGAGAATTTGCGTCATCTCAAAGTGGAGGATATGGCTTTGATTTTAAAATCAACAAAAGCCTCACTCAACATCCAAGTGGAAAATATCTCACTTCACTACATATCGTATTAGTATAGTTGTTTGCATCACTACAAGGATTGACAAGAGACTAATCTTTTGAGAAAAGTTTTAAGATAAAATCAAAAATGGTAAAATAGTTTGAATGAGATTGATTGACTTTTAGTCTTGTCACCAAAATGTCCAAGTATTATTAAATTAATTAAATTTTGATTAAGAAAAGGTTTTGAAAATGCATGGACATAAGTCCAAGTTTATTATGAAAGCGGTTCAAGTTTAGAAACCAGAAGAGTTTTCCAAAGGAGGGAGAAGATTTTTTGAAATTAAAGAAGATGGGAGGAGATGAATGGACTATCCTAAAGCATAAGGTAAAAGCTAAGGAAAAGAACCATCTAACCAGCAAGAAGCCAACATTTGACACAATGAGCAATGGAGAATCTCATCCTTTAGATTTGAAACTAGACAAACAATTACAAAAAAAACTCTTAAGAAAACCAAGCTCCATTTACATTAAGTCTTCACAAAAATTAGGCAGAGTAACGGCTGTATACAGATGAATTCCATATCACAGACAAAGCATGTAATCATAATAACCTGCACACAAAACAAACAAACAACTCAATGTCTTGGGGTAAACCCCAAGAGCTTCAAACAAAATAATAGTTGATGTCACAAGGCCTCCAGGATAGGTTAAGGTCTCTAATCCCAAGTCCAAGAAGCCCATGTCTCCAAAATGCAAAGGATAGTAACCAAGTAGTCTAAGTAACTTTAAAGTTTTTTAGGGTTCAAGTTGATTATTAAGTATCTTCAAAAAGAAATGAAAAGCTCAAGTGAGCAAAATAAGAAAGACATAAAAGATAAATGCTCAAATGAGCAAAGATGAAAATAGCATGAAATATAAATGTTAAAGTAAATGATACATAAAGTAAAAAGCATAAGGTAAAAGACATAAAATAAAGTCAATTGTTAGAAATTAGTGGTTAGTTGAATGACCATCTTGAAACTTGCAATTGGAACTCATTAGAGGATTGGTAGAACCAATGCCTCTCAACAACAAGTTGCATTTACTTTTTGTCAAGTATATCGTCCATTTAAGAATTTTTAAGGCAAAATT
Source organism: Vicia faba (assembly GCA_948472305.1). Classification (NCBI taxonomy): domain Eukaryota; kingdom Viridiplantae; phylum Streptophyta; class Magnoliopsida; order Fabales; family Fabaceae; genus Vicia; species Vicia faba. The sequence goes on from OX451735.1 coordinate 409,437,864, forward strand.
AAATGATCAATGATGTTTAAGTGATCTACTTTGACCAAAATTGATGAAGATTTATTAGAGGATTGGTAGAACCAAATCCTCCTAACAGTGAATCTCAAGGTTATTGGATCAAAGGGTTCAAATTAACATACTTGGGCTTGCAAACATGGGTTTGGGCCACGAATGATCATTTCTCGAATCGAGACAAAATTTAGCGTTATGTTAAGCAATCGTAAGTGGACTTATATAGAAGTCGCACCTATTTTGAGGCCGGTCAATAGCAATCTATGTACCATATATTTTGAGACATGATATAAGAATCATGCTCCAATAATATTTAGTACAATAAGAATGGGATAAGATGAAGAGGGATGAGGTGAGAAATAAACCACATTTGAACTAAAAATTTAATCAAACTATTATCAAAATCATTCATCCATTTTTATGGAGTTAGAATCGACACCATGGATCCAATGATGTTAATAAAGTTCATGATCCAAATTTCATAGTCCAAGATCAGCCAGAATATATATAAAAAATAAAATTGTATTTAAAATAAGAAAATAATATTTTAAAAACAATTTAAAAATGAAATAAAGAGGAAAAATAGCAATTATATTCAAAATAATCAAGAAAAATTAAACAAGACCATAGAAAAAATCAGAAAAGAGCTCAAATATTTATATAAAATTTATGGTAATTTTTTAAAGTCAGAAACTATTTTTTAAAATTAAAAGAATTAGACAAAATAAACCAAAAAATGAAGAAAAATAGTAAAGTCAAAAATAAGAAATAAATGAGGTCACAAATATTTGTCAAAAGATAATTGGATCCTTCTCTAATTTTTCCAGAATTCAACAATGAAGAAAATTATTTTTTTTACAATTAAAACAATTCAAATAAAGTGAAAAATTATAAAAAAATATCAAAACACAATAAAATTGTGAAAAAATTAAAATCAGAAAGAGAAAAACCAAAAGTGATTTTCATAATTTTTTCATATTTTTTGAAGTTGAAATGGAATTTTTATGATTTTTTGAATTTTAAAACAATTTAAATATAAAAATCAGAAAATAAAATAAAGTCGAAAAAATGTGGACCAATGGATAAGAGTCAAAACATGTTAGTAAGCTAATCCAATGGATCAAACACATTGTGCATATCATGGTCATTATTGAATAAAGCACTGAATCAAATATAAAATCAGATTTTTGAAAATTCCAAATGGCACGCTTTCATTGGTTGAAGGATGACACATTGGTCATCTTCAACCTCCAGCCATTCTTGAAACCAGGTTCCTCAACTGTAAAATTAGAGCTCGAGACCGATACCATTTGCTTCGTCTCATCAAGACGAAGACAACCACACCTTCGCGAAAAATTTATATAAATTGTAGCTCAGTCATTTTGGAAGAGAAGTTTTGAAAAGGGATTTGAAATTTCATGGTCAAAACGTGTTTCCAGTTGAAATAAAATGTTGCAACTAGAACCAGGATGATGAGAGCATCACAATAGTATCAAAGTTTGAGAGAATTGGTGAAGGAATCTACCTATTGAAGTTAAGTTGCAGAGCTATGAAACTGGACTTGGCTAGCACGATTCAGAGAGTTTTAGAGTTTAATTCTTCTTCTGTTAGCATCAGTGAGGATCAAGGAAGGTGAATTGACAAAAAAAATGATTGAGAAAGTTTGTAAGAGCAAATTCGAAGTTGCAAAAAATTGTGTTCAAGAGAGAGTTTGGCAGGGTCATTCTGGATTTCCAAGCTTGAGAAAATAAATGAGGGATGATCCTCTATTTATAAGGAAGCTGATTGATTTCTTAAGCGTGCAAAATGATGAAGTTTGGAGGGAAATCGTGTGAAGTTGCAAACAAGAAAAGTGTGACTTATAATTTGATCAAAACTCATCCAAACATTGTGTTTTATCATGCTAATCACATCTGGAGGTTCACTAAACGTGATTAGAAGCAAAAACGCCCAACAATTTTGTGTTTAGAAGACAAAACAAGGATTTCAAATTCTAACTTTTGGAGAAACTTCAATTTCGAGTTACCAAATTCAAAGCAATGGCATTCTCAACTCAAGGGGTCTTAGGATATGATTCATGAAGCTTTAGAAAGATGAGATTACAAGCTTTACAATGTGAAAAAAAATGGGATCAAATGGATGCTTGAGCTGAAAGTTGTGATGAGTCAAAGTTGAGAAAAAAAAGGTTGACTTTCTATACTTAGAAAATTTCTAAGTTTTTTCTTTAAAAATGACTTGTAATGTATTGCCTATAAACATGGCCTTCCACTTGAAATTTTCTCTTGATAAAAAAAGATGGCATGAATTAGGTCTCTTGAATTAAATTTTGAGACTTGAACCATTCAAAATCTCCAAAAATTGAGAAAGTTATGACTTGTTGAAGTTGGAAAAAATTCATGAAATGACCTATAATCTTTTGCATCTTTAGGACATCTTCCATCCATTTTCATACTTTGCACTTAAAAGATGGGTTGAAGTTCAAATCTTTAAGATAATTATGGAAAAATAATGGGTTCAAAGTGATAAAAATTTACCAAGTTATGATCATTTGAAATCACCTAATGGAATTTGAGGGTTCATCTGGAGGACTTGTAATCTTTCTTTATCGTCAAGTTTCTTCCACACAATTTCCTTGAAACTTTTAAAGTAATTTGTTAACAACCATTTAAAGAGAAGTATGTATTTGGAATCACTCAAAATTACCAAAATATGAGTAAGATATACCCCTTTTAAGTTCAAAACCCTAGCTTCTAGAGCAAGAAAATGCCTTGGGAATCCTTTGCAATTTTGACCTACCTCCTTAGACAAATACTTTTGTCATGTGAATATGAGTTGCTGAGGATGATAAGGAGAAACCATAGCAACCAAAACCACTTTCAAATATTGTGAATTGAAGGATATGTGCACTTGTGATCAATGAATCAAGGATTTTCCTAATTGAGTCAAAATTCTTCAATCAATCCTTGTACCTTTGAACCATATTTGACAACTTGAAGTATGATGAATCATAATAGAATTTGTCATGATATTGATTCAAAGTATCTTCAATGTTGAGGCTTGAGTCTCAATGAAGCTTTGTTGAGGAAGGCATAGAAATGAACTCATAAATCCATAGATCAATATTGACGGAATGTGTTGTGCTTTCTCCTACAACATCATCAATTGGGGAAAACACTTATTGAATTCATTAGTTAAAGGATAATCAAAACATAGATGATCACAAAATACAAGCCAAGGTTCTTGGTGATTCCCCATAGAGAAATGCTAAAGATAGGGAGAAGAACCAAACCCTAGTGTGTGATCTTGTTGTGATTAAATTGATATGATGTGATAGATGGATCTTAGGGTCAAATATTGGGGTACAACACCCGGATTTGGGGAACATTTTAGGTAAGTAGCAATAGATCATGGAAACTATACAATGTATACCGATATGGTTGAGATGATGGTTATGTTAGTATGACACATTGGTTTGTACTGGTATCCCTCGAGTCAGTCGGGGAGCATACTAGGCTGCCGCGTGGTGTCATAAGCACTAACATGCCTTAGAACCTTAATTGAACCAACTTAGCCATTAGAAGGTAGTGAAATATCCAACTTTGGTACAGTTCTAAGTTGGTTAATACCCGATACTACACTCATTGAGATTCTACTCCCGAGTTTTATTTGGTGGCAAGTCAGTTGTCGGACTAGATGAAACTTGTGGGAAAGATCAATGATATTGAGATCCTTAGAACCCGATTACTTCTTTAAGACAGGTTAAGCAAATTGAACTTCAAGAGGGTACTTCCCTATGGACTTCATGCAAGCCTTTAAACCTAAGGATACTTGTGTGACTTGTTTGCATTCATTTATCTAACAGCTTGAACTCCTTGCAGGACTTGTTTATATTCATTATCCAATAACTTGGACTTCTTGCAACACTTACTTGTTTTCATCACCTTACACTTTTGCTTAGTGCATAGCATACACATCATGACATCATCCCATAGCATTTTCTTTAACCATTGCAAGGATCTCAAGGGAATGTGTTGCAGGTTTATTGTGAACCAGACGTCTAGCAAAGGGCAGGAGGATTTATTTTCCTTTAACCAAATGCCTTCAAAGTATCATGAACCGACGTCTAGCAAGGAGCAAAGGGATTTATTTTCCTCTAACCAATGCCATCAAGGACCAAAGTGTATTCTTTTGAGTCAAAGGCTAGGACGCACTACGCCATATAAGGGAATAGACAACGCTTTTTTTGCCATAGACAGCGCTTATAAGTGTTGCCTTTTCCTGCGCTGTTGTAACCATAGACAGTGCTTTTTGTCTATGTGAAAGCGCTGCTTAATGTAGACTTTAGACAGCGCTTTATTGAATAAGTGATTTCTAAAGGCCCCTATAGGAAGCGCTCTTAACATTATAAGCGCTTTCTATAGTGTGCCTATAGCAGCGCTTTCACTTTAGACAGTGCTTCAGAAAGCGTTGTGTAATGTATTTTTTTCTTCTCTTTTTATATATTTTAGGCAGTGCTTTATTTTGAAGCGCTTTCTAAAGTCCCCTTTAAGGAAGCGCTTGTTATTTCACAAGTGTTTTCTATTCCTCATCATAGGCAGCACTTTTGGTTTAAAGCATTGTCTAATGTTCACAGATATTTTAATATATTCAGCTTATATTTTAAGCGCCTTGTACACATAATCACTTAAAATTTAAGCGTTGTCTTTCAAATTTGCACCATATTTTATAAATTTGAAGCTTCAATCCAATAAGTATGCACCAAATTTACATATTTATATATACAACTTTAATCCAACAATTTATATATACATAAATGGGATACAACTTAAAGAATTCAATAATTTATATATACATAAATTTAAATATTTACATATACAGCTTTATAAACCAATAAATATGCACCAAATGTACATATTTTTATCTTCTAGAGCTGTTATATTCTCTATTATCTTTGCTACAAACAACAATAATGAATAATCCTAAATGAATCTATATATCTTCTACATATGCACTTACCTGAAACAAAACCAACAAAGGCATATATATCAGAACCAAGCTATATATATAACACTTAAACCTTATAACTATTATAATTTAATACAAATCAATGTAACAAAAACAAATCAAGAATCTGTTATAACACACCATTAAAAATTCTCTGGTTCATACCATGATACAAACAAAATTTTGTTTGAATTTAAATCCAATACCATCCTAACTAACCTTCCACATAACAACAACAACATTGCAATAATTTACCACACTATGACGATATAGTATCTCATTAAAACTCAAACTTATATATACTCAAAATTCTCATCAATGAAAGTGTCACAATACCTTATAAAATTCTCATCTCAATAATGTATTGACACCAATCCTCCTTAATTTTGTCCAAGTGATCTTTCGAATAAGTAGAAGACTTGTATTCATCAAAGTACTATATAATATAACATAATATGGTTTAGTTAAAACTAATTAATTAGATGAAATCTGTTAAATATATTAAAATAAATCATAAGTTAGAAACCCATACCATGGTTGGAATCTCTATTTGATTCAAAAGAATAATTTCTTTCATAAACCTCAACATGAAATAACTGCAATCTATACCATTGCGCTGACGAGGACACTACACATGGAAAAATATACAAATATATATCAGTATATATAGTTTAACTTGTTTTATCAAGTAGCATCACTAATACAATCAAAATTGTGAAAATATATCTGCACTATAATCCATGTAATGTTGTTTGCCTTACTCTTTGGTACTTGAATATCTCTTTGTGATCTAAAAATTTGTATAACCCTAACAAAATATATATGAAGATTTAGAACAATCTCACATAAAAAAAAAATAAGTATACAAACAAAGATTTAGAACAATCTAACTTACATATCAACCATCTCCTTCATATTAGGGTATTTTGTCCAATCACCTTCTAACGAATCCAAATAATATAAAACTTCTCTTATTGAATTAATCACAACCAACAACTAGTGTCCACTATAAGATTAACAAAAGTTAGATGGAAACTTTCTACAGAACATCAAAACACGAAAAATTATAATATATGAAGTTTGAGTAAAAATCTTACCCATTGCCACTATTAAATGAAAAAAAACAACAATTTTTCTGTATCTTTGCTGGCCATAAATGTACGAACAAAATACTCTTTGACATCATCTGGTCATTGTTCGATTAATAGTGTGTTGATATTGTTTGGAGATAAGAAGGAGAATATTTGGTCCAATTGACGCGGGCGCATCAAGTGGGCATACATGAAACTTAAATAAAAACATCATTAACATTAAAATCATTCATTGAAATTAGTAGATAAATTGTTCAATAAATTAAATAAAGTTGATCAGAGAATACCTGATGTGTGTATTGACAACACTGAGGCCTAATTCTTCATGTCTAAGAACTTGATCCACATCCTCTTTACTTATTGTTTCGTAATAGGAAAAACCAAAAATACCTTCCTCCATAGGTAGATTATTAGCACATCCGTCAGCCAAATCTGAAATTCCATTAATGTTTGAAGGCACGACCTATATCGAGAACTAGGCTTTTTACTAGCCGCAGACTTTGCCACATCCTTTTTTTGTGCGGATATGTTACCAATTTCAGGCTTCTTACTCATATGGACTTGTTGCATGTCTTTAACATGAATCTAAAGATCAAATGCATATAATAATTTAGGTGAAGTATAAGATCATGAAATAACTTTTTCTATGTATAATATATATCAATTTACCTCCTTTTTGGATGCAACTGACTCAGTTTGAGGCTTAATCCCCTTATCTTTAGATTTGGATTTTGTGGGAGTATAACATTAACATGAAATTTTTTTACGTTAAATGGTATTAAAAATTTTGAATACTCAAAGGTTCATAATAGTTTTCAACATACCTCATCATCTATGCAAATGAGGCTTGACGGCCATGCAACGCAAGGTTTTATTGCCTCTCCCACCAAAGTTGCATCTAAAATATCGTTATGCAACGGTAATGGAGCATCCCTCTCTAAAGCAATATCAATTGATACTTTCAAAAATCTAACAGGGATCGGTTTATGGTGAAGCTCTTCTCCCAAGGTGTTATGCACTTTTCCCTTTCCAACCATGCGATAAGTCGGTGACGATAAATATAGCTGACAAGGTGAAATTCCCTAAACCAATAATAAATATGAAATTGTTAATGTTTATATATGTCAATTAAAAAATTATGCTAATTCATAATAATATAAGTTACCTCGAGAATTTTCTATTGGAAATCACAATTGATACTATCTTTGTCACTAGTATCCTTGAACCCTGAACCTTGCCTTTTTGACATGTATCTTTCTTTGTCCTTTTCCAACTCACGAACTTTAGCTTTTAATTTTTCTAACTCTTCTATAACTTCTTTATTGTTATGACCTTTCCTCTTTTGATAGTTATCCAAAGATGTTTGAGTCACCCCGAATCCCTTACCCCTCACACGACCGGTATACTCAGGAATATTTCATACTCGACTAAGTATGCTTCTGCAATCATGATCTTCAGCTTGAGTTAAAGATTGAGATAGAATCTCCTGAAATTCATATGCATAGCAAAATAAATTAGTGGTGATTAAACTCATAAATTCTGTATTTTAATAAACTTTTGATTTAACTATAGGAATATTGATATACTTACACATTTCTCATAAATTTGAAGCACATCTTCCTTAACAACTCCGTCCTTACCCACCTGGGTAGCCTTCCATAGAACATGTTCCGGAAGAGATATTTCTTGACTTTTCTCCTCTTCTAACTACACATTAAGAGAAATAATAAAATCAATAATAACACATGATGAACAAGTATATCATATCATTTATATATACTTACTAATCTTTGTTACAAGCGTGCATATCCCATACGCCCTTTTCTGTATGGATACGGGGGACTTAATGCTCGTTGGAGATTCACGCCACTCACATCCTGAGAATCTGAGGTTCTTCTTTTTTCTTTAAAGGTTTCCCATTCTTCAGGAAAAACCAAGCCTGCATACGCCTTTGGAAGTTCTGCATCGATAAAATTGTTATCGGCATCCCTAAGAAACTTGTTTATCAAAAAAGATCGAAACCCTCTTAGTATTTTTCTGGCCAATTGAAGACAGTATGATTTTTGATCATCATCAATGTTAAAAGACCTCTACAAAAAACATACATAGAGTGTGTTAGTAATTTATATACATAAGCATCAACAAAAACGAAAGATATCACATATCGCACCTGTATTTCAATCCATATTTTTTCTTTAATGGGTTTCAGCTTACACCTTCTCCAATCATCACAAGTGATTGGAACTTCTCTCCTCACAACATAACCAATGTAACTTGTCAACATTGAATTGTTAGGCTCAATTAGTTGTTTGTCTTTATTCCAATGCACGTCAAATTTGATACCTTTATCTCTTGCACGAATTATTGACTTTATAATTGTTATTCCTCTTCTAATATCATTCTCCACATCACGAGCTGATTCATTTCCATAAATATTAGAAGCGGGATGTGATTTTTCCTTATTAGTAGCCATTTCACCTATAATATTAAAGAAAAACATAAACACCATATAACATTCAAGTAGCATTGAATGAATAAACACAATATAAAAACATAAACACAATATAAAACCATAAACACAATATAAAAACAAAAAACACAGTTTTATTGAATGACAGAACATATAACATTTCACTAGTATCTTTTTCACTAACATCTCTTCCATTTCTTGGTTGGATTATGAATTACTTGGCTCTTAACAACTCAGACGAATGGATTGATCCAAATTCCCTCATTATGATTATTTCTAATATATGATTCATCCTCTATAATATTATCATCTTGATCATTCTGTACATATGACTCATTCTCAACATCAACATCACTTTGATTTACACTATTATCATCAACCACTTTGTTAGATAAAAGCACTATAGACCATTTCACACTTGTCGGATCAGTGACATATAACACTTGTTTTATCTTGAGAGGCTAGAATAAAAGGCTCATCTTTGTACCCCACCCTATTAAGATCCACTTTTAAAAATCTTGACGTATCCATTCGTATGTCGCTATTATGTATCCACTAGTAACCAAAGATAGGCATCTGAAACTTCTCATAATCAAGCACCCAAATGTGCTCGATAACCCTAAAATATGACAGATTTGCATATTTGGTATTTAAGTCAATCATACTTGAAATGTACATTGCTTCAGCTAAAACAGTGACACAACTATTTTGCATAGTACTTTTATCATCTTATTCTTTGGTATAAAATGGTTATCCGTTAATTGCATATGTGCTATAAGAAAACACGAGCAAACTCGGACCATATGCTAAACATCTCAAACTTTCTGTTATTGAAGTGGGATCTAAATAAAACTTTGAATAAATATGATCATTGAACCATTGTATAAAACTTTGATTGTGCTCTCGTACTATCCAATTTTCATTTCTATTCGGATTTAAACCTCGGAGTACATCCTTGTGCATTTCAACATACGGCTCAACCTCATTGTCATTGTGCAGAACATATAAATGCACTTGACCCCGTTCAACCCTTAATACTGTCACAATTTTATTTCTGGTTAAATTTTTTCCTTCCTTCCTTTCGAAAATATGAGATTTGGATAGTCCAATGGATTGAACATTGGTCAAATATTCAGTACAAAACTCAACCGCTTCTTCAACAATGTATCGTTCAACCATACAACCCTCTGGCCGACTTTGATTTTTCACGTACCCTTTTAATATTTTCATATAACGCTCAACGAGGTACATCCATCTCATATAAGTTGGTTCACACAATTGTGTCTCTTTCACAAGATGAACAACAAGATGTACCATAATGTCAAAAAATGAGGGAGGAAAATATGTTTCAAGATCACACAAAGTAATAACTATTTCTTTTTGTAATATTGGTAAGATCTCAGGATCGATCAACTTACTAGAAATTGACCTGAAGATAAAACACAGTTTAGTTATGGCGCTTCTTACTTTTTCTGGAAAAATAGAACGTATACCTATTGGTAGAGAATGCTCCATTATAAAATGAAAATCATGTGTCTTTGAACTCTTTAACTTGAGGTCTTTTATAGACACAAGTCTTTTAATATCTGAAGAATAACCTTTTGGAACTTTAACTTCACTTAGAAACTTACACAATATTTTTTCTCCTTTCTAGATAAATTATAAGCAGCAGGCAGAAGATATGTTCATGTTCCATTCTTCATGGGTCCTAATTCAGTTCTTATTCCCATTTGTATCAAGTTCTTTCTTGCTTTAAGGCCATCCTTAGACTTTCCTTGTATATTGAGTAACGTACCAATAACACTTTCAAATACATTTTTTTTAATATGCATAACATCAAGAAAATATCTTACATACAACGACTTCCAATATGGAAATTTTAAAAAAAATTGACCTCTTCTTCCACCCATCTTTGACAAGTGTATGTGCAAAAGTCTTTCCAAACTGAGTACTCATATTTTTCACCTTCTCAAAAACTTGGCCACCTGTCAATGTAGGTGGAGCTCTATCATGTTCTGGATTTCCATTGAATTCCTTTCTCCATCCACGGTAGTGATGATTAGAATTTAAGAATCTACGATGACCGAGAAATATATTCTTTTGACAAAATTCCAATCACTTCCAATTTGTGTGTTCTTCACAAATAGGACACGCTTTTTAACCTTTAATGTTATACCCTGATAGATTTCCGTATGCCGGAAAATCATTAATTGTGCCAAACAACATCGCCCTCAAATTTAAACTTTATTTCCTATATCCATCATAAACCTCCACACCGTTCTCCCACAAAATCTTTAAATCTTTGATTAACGGTGTCAAGTATACGTTATTGTTATTCCCTAGTTGTTTAGGTCCAGAAATTAACATAGATAACATCATGTACTTGTGCTTCATACATAGCCATGGAGGTAGGTTATAAATCATAATAATCATAGGCCATATGGTATGTGATATACTTTGAAGACCATGTGGGTTCATTCCATCAGTAGATAATGCCAAGCTAAGGTTTCTTGCTTCTCCTTCAAAATCAAGATAATCATTATCAATTTTCGACCACTGTTGTGAATTTTCCGGATGTCGAAACTTTCAATCAATAATTCTTTCATCTGCATGCCAAGTCAAGTGTCTTGCATCGATTTCAATACGAGACATGCGTCTAAATCTCGGAATTATAGGAAAATACTATAAGACTTTTGCTGGAGACATTTTTTTCTTATATCGAGATAAACTGCATTTAGGACACTCATTTAACGATGCATATTCATTTCGAAACAAAATGAAATCATTTGGACAAGCATGTATCTTTTCATAGCTCATGCCAATAGAGCACAACATTTTTTTGACCTCATATGTTCGATCAGGAAGAACATTATCCTCTGGAAGCATATCTTTCATAAGGACTAATAACTCTGAAACTTTTATCTGACCATCCATTGCCCGCCTTTAAGTTGTACAACTTTAATACCACAGACAGTCTTGTGAATTTAGTGCAACCTTTATACAACTGTTTCTCTGCATCACTTACCAACCTCTCAAACATTTTGGGACAATCCTGAAGATCTTCTTCAAGTGCTTCTACAATCTCTTCGACATGATCACAATTGTATGTATCTCTGCCATTATCGTCTGAAGTATATGTCATACTATCCCCCGGTTCAACATTCCTGTTACTTTTCTCACCATGAAATATCCAACATGTATAACTTCGATCAATTTCATTCCTCAGTAAATGCGATTCCACCCAAATGCGTCAACCCGACCCCCATAACAACAACCCAAGCAAGGACATTTCATTCGATTGGTGTTTTCAGCATGTTCAATAGAAAACTTAACGAATTCTAATACCCCATTCTCGTACACTTTTGACAATCGATTGGAAGACATCCATTTTTTATCCATGGTTTTACTACTAAATAGCCTAAACAAAAACATTATAATTAATCACGTAGCTATAACAAAAGAACAACTAATTACCTGTAGTGAAGTCAACAACTTCTGGAACCACACAGCATAAGATTGTGAAAGCGGCTATGAAATCGGGCAGCAACTACACATAAACAATTAGGTTCGCTACTTCAATTTCAAACATGTTTAAAACAAAACATGTTTTCAGTGTATCTTGTAATATATTAATGAACCTAACTTTGTAAACTCCTTACCTGAGATGTTGATCTTTTAGAAAGCTAAGTTATTGAATATCACAACTCACAACTTTACCTTTGGCCTAATAATAAAAGAAAAACAAAATCGCGTTGAAGAACTTACAGAATCGCAGAAAACTTATAGAAATAGACAGAATCGCGTTGAAGTTACGAAATATATGAACAGAATCGCGTTATGAACAAAAATATATGAACTTATACAAGCAAAAGGGGTAAAACTTTATTGGAACAAAATCTCAGTAAAACTTTCAAAAAAGAACTACGAGCAGCAACAACTAACACTTGATTATAACACAATGCATTATATATGAATCAAAATAGTAAAACTTTATTACCTCAAAATCTCAATATCATAATCAACAACAACGAACAACTTCCTGAAACATTCAGCATAGTTTTTTTTATCAACGACACTGCCCAAAAACATGCAGTTGAAATCAGAATTCCAGAGAAGAAAATAGAATCATGTTGAAGAACTTACAGAATCGAGCAAAACAGAATCGCGTAGAATAAAATAGAGTCGTGGAAAACAAAACAGAATCGCGGACCAAAGTAAGCGAAATCATTGTTGGAGAATCGTTGTTGGATAATCGTTGTTGAAAAACCTGTTCGAAATTAGTTGCAAAGAAACGTTCGTCGTTAGAGAATCATCACAGAGAAATATGTTTTGAGAACGAAAACTGAGTTTTAAGGTTTTAGTTTTTTTAACTTAGAAATAATACAATAATTACCTTAGGCAGCGCTTTTTATAAAGCGCTTTCTGATGTATTACCTTTAGCAGCACTTTCTAATTAAAAGCGCTTTATGATGTATGCCCTATAGTAGCGCTTATGGCCTTAAGTAGCGCTTCTTAAAAGCGCTTTCTAAAGTAGGCCTTTAGCATCGCTTTTACTCAAATTTCTTATAAGGATATAGCAGTGCTTTCTAAAATAAGCCTTTAGCAACGCTTTGGGCCTATGACAGCGCTTCCTACTGTTGGGCCTATAGCAGCGCTTTGAGTTTAGGCAGCGCTTCTAGAATTTATATTTTTTATTTCAATTTTAATTGATCTTAGGCAGCGCTTTCATAAAGTGCTGACTAAAGTGAGGCTTAGGCAATGCTTTTTCTTAACTTTAGGAAGTGCTTTATTCCAAAGCGCTGTCTAATATTTATAATTTAAAATTTAAAATTTTATCCTGATATTTAGCAGTGCTTTCATAAAGCGCTGCATAAAGTGGGGCTTAGGCAGCGCTTTTTCTTAACTTTAGACAGCGTTTTTTTCCAAAGCGTTGTCTAATATATATAATTTAAAATTTAAAATTTTAGCGTGACATATAGCAGCGGTTTGATTTACAAGCGTTGTCTAAAGTGTGCTGCCTAAGAGTTGTTTTGGCGTAGTGACATTCAAAGGCGCAAAGTTCTTCAGTCAAAGTGACAACCAAACTCTACTTCTAACATTTTTTTGTGTTTACCCTGCGAGATCCTTGAAAACATGGCATTTAAATATCATGCTTCATCACATAACAGGTTTTCCCATACAGGTTTTCTCATCTTCTTGCTATTTATTTCAGCAAAAGATGGCTCTCGAACAGACTGTTAAGGAACTTCAAGCTCAGCAGACCCAATTCCAGGAGACTCTCCTGAACTTAGATCAAGGACAGAAATACATGTTGGCACTCATCTCCAAAAAGAAGAAGACTAGAAAGCCAGTTTTTATCCTCAATATGGGGAGAAGGTTCAAGGGTCCTGCTAAACCGGTTCAAACTGTTGATATCTCCTCTGATGAAGACGACAACCAAGAGGAAGATGGTAGAAGTGTCAAGGCTGAAGGTTGAAGAAACCAAGGTTCAGGGAAAATCCCTGATGATGAAGACTATTCCGATGAGCAGTACCCTCTTGCGGATGACAGGTAAAAATAGTTGGAAGATCTCCTCGAGGCCATAGAAATCCAAAAAGTGCCTGGATTGGATTTTGAAGAGTTGGGTCTTATTCCGGCGGTGGTCATCCCTCACAAGTTCAAGGTCCCCATATTTGCTAGATATGATGGTGTCTCTTGTCCTAAGCTTCATTTGCGGTCTTATCTCCGGAAAATCCAACCCCATACTGTTGATAGAAAGTTATGGGTGCACTTTTTCAAGAAATCTTGTCGGGGACACAATTAGAATGGTTCTATAAACTGGAAGGAACCAATATACGTATTTTGGAATACCTGCTTGTTGCCTTCTACAAACAATACCAATACAATGATGACCTTGCACCAACTCGCGTGCAATTATAGAGTATGACTATGGGCTTTAACGAAGGCTTTAAGGAGTATGCCCAGAAGTGGAGATATTTGGTTGGAAGAGTGAAACCTCCTTTATATGATAGGGAGATGGTTGATATGTTCATGGGAACTCTTACAGGGCCTTTCTTTGATCATCTGATTGGAAGCTCTTCAGCCGGATTCATCGAGCTGATATTAACTAGAGAACGAGTCTAAAGTGGAATCAGAAGTGGGAAAACTCAAGTGGTTGCGTCTTCAAGTGCTATAAAGAAGCCTTTCAACGGGAAGAAAGAGGGTAATGTTGTGTACGACTAGAAGGGTTATGGTAAAGGAGGTCGTCATTAAGTTGTGGGGGCAGTTATGATATCTAATCCTACAATAGTGCGACAACAACAACAACGGGGTAATCAGCAAAGGCAATATGAGCCCAAGAGACAGTTTACCAAAATCAACATGCCGCTGTCTCAAGCATTTCAACACATGTTAAGGATGAACCTGACTAAGTTGATAGAACCTCATCCAAACCCCAAAACGTATTCTCCTAACTACAATCCTGATGCAAGGTGTGCCTATCATTCTGGCAGGCCTGGGCACGATACTAATGATTGTTGGGTGCTGAAATACTAGATTCAAAATATGATTGACACCAAGGAGATTTAATTCGATCCTCATGAGGCTCCCAACGTGATCACCGCTCCCATGACGAATAATAATTAGGATCGGGTTAATGTTGTGGAAGATGTCGATAGCAACAATGACCGGAATAACTAGATTTCCCCTACTGCCAATGATGTAAGCTTCTTCATTCGAATTTTTATTTGTAATTTCTTTGTTTGTTCAAAAAATTACTGTCATGTCAATCTTTGGTTTTCCCATTAATTCATTGCATGTGTTTGTCTTAAATTAATTCATTTTCATTATATTTAAACTGCTTTCTTACTTTGTTTTGTGATATTCAACTCTCGATTAAAAGCTATAAACCTTTAGAGGGAGGATGGCAAAAATGATACCATAATCTCTACAATATGCTTTTGAACAGACCTTACTGAGGATGTACATGTGTTGTTTCAAATCCTAAACAGTGGAGTTATAAGGAAGATAATCCCTAGTCAACCCCTTTGAGCCTAAGAAGTATGAGTTTTCTTTTTCACACAAATTGAAACATTTAATCATAACTTGGGGCAGGGTAGTTTCTCAATTCATTCAAGTGCGAATTCATTCGCAAGCTTTCACTTCGTACACAGTGAATATTATCAAAAACGTCCTTCCAAATCAAAAGACGGTGATGGTTCCCCGTAAAACATGCAGTCATTATCTCTAAAAAAAAGCCCTCTAAGTCAAAACCTATGAAGGAGAATTAAGAATAAAACTGGAGCATATCGCTGACTGTAATCATAGAAGAAATAGTTCAGGCAAAAGGTAGGGATAATAAAATCAAAAAGAGGTTGCTACAAATCCTCGATAAATGACTGCCTTCTCAAATAAACTTCCAGTATTTGAACCATCGCCAAAATATCATTCCAGACTCAATTGGAACCTAAACGCATAATTAAATGAGTATAGGACTGAAGAACATCATGAAGAATGGGTTGGATACAAATAAAGTTTGAGCCTTTATCCTTTGTTTCTTAAACCGTGAACCAGGCCACGTTAAAACCCTTAAAAGTCCTAGTTGAAGCATGGGTTAGTTTGAAAGCATATTGTTATAAAAAAGGTATCCTGACTCATGTAAGGCTTACTATAAATCCTGAGTTGAATTCATATTCTTACAAAATTTTGTTTTTTTTTACTAAAAATGGATTTTCAAAACTTCAAGGAAGACATAAGCTTTGCATTTTTAATACCACTCTTTGCATATAACTAATTGTTCGACAGCAGAGAAATTTACACGACGAATATTCAATAAACAGAAATCCTCTCGACGAATAGAATCACTTCAAATGGAAAGACACTTCCAATATTAAACCTTCCATAATCAAGGGGCATAACATGGTGTTTAACTGATCTGGGGCAGTCAAGTCAAGATTCAAGGAATCTCTCAAAAGTGCCTAATAGCCAGAGGCAAATCTCCATCTGAATCACTTGGGGCATTGAACATGAATTCCAGCAAAGGGTCACGTACGATCAAGCAAACATTTTCTGGCAGTATTACAACACTTACTACTATGGACAATGACAATTCTCCGCACCCTGTGAACACGGACATAGTCATAAAATACTACACATGGAAAAGAGACTCGCTAGGTTGACAGACCTAGGCAAAAATAAGGGCATCACGACGAACTAAAAGAGTTTGGGAAAAATTAGGGATATATAAATAAAATTGTACACCCGGCAAGTCGAAAACCTGAAAAGGAGGCTTGGGAAAAAAAGGGTATCTCGGTGGACTGAAAAGATAGTCCATGCAAAAGTTAGGGATTAAAGCGTACGACTATGTCCCGTTATCTCATCACTTGCATGTCAGTAGAAGAGTTATCATTCTGATCAGCATTTACTAAAGACTCTAGGAGTGGAGATAATGTTCAAATTATCCACAAATCCCCACAGAGCAATCTCCATGGAACTATCTCTACAGAGTTATCTTCACAAGCTCATCCTAAACAGAGATATATTCCTGATAACACGAAATTGTATCGTTTATTTTCCATGAAATTTACCCGTTCTGTATTATTTTGACCCAATTAATTCCCGAATATTTCGAGTTTGTCATTACTTTTTGCAGGTATTCATAACTCAGCTCAAAACAGAAGAAAACATGAAACTATGCAAGAAAACATCAAAAGAACAGAAGAAAAAGATAAATCTGTCAAAGAACTGCATTTTTTGTAGCTGTGACGGTCGTAATGTAGTTGCCACGACCGTAAGTCATCTTGAAGCGTGTTACGACCGTAACACATTGGCCACGACCGTAACACGGGGAAAGACCAAAGCTGCTCGTAACGCTCATGTAACGAACGTAATGCGTATATCAGTTTATTGAAGATTGCAGAACGTGGCAAAGCAAAAACAGAAGGAGTTTCCAAACTCCTTATTTCTCTCCAGTCAAACTCCACGTTCACCACTTCTTCCTCAACTACCCACGTTCCTACATTTGTGGAGATTTTCAAGGAAAGCTTAGTTACAAGTTTTCAAGCCAACTGCCAAATTTATTCTTCTATAAATACCTCAACATTGAACGTTAGAAGTACAGAGTTTATTACAGCTTACTTGTGCGGAAGCTCTGCCGAAATCAAAACCAGTATTACTTCAGTTGTTATTTTACTGCATTTGTTTATTTCAGTTCTTTTAATTCCACTGTCCAAATAATAATTTCCAACATCAGGGAATTATTATTATAGTTTAGGATTTATCATTCAAGCCTCAGAATTTGTCATATTACCGATACCAAGTCCGAGTTTCCGATTTGTGGAAGAGGGATTGAAGTATTGGCTTTATTTTCAGGTTTCTATTTTGCAATTGTATTACATTCCTTTTAATTAATTAATTAATGCATGTTTAATTTATTATTTATAATGTCCAATTTATATTTGTTTGTTTTTATTTCCAGTACGTTCATTATAATTTCCATGGCTAGCTAAACCTTTAGTGTCAGTATGGGATAGTAAGAGACATTAGGGATCTGATCAAACTTAGGCTAAAACTTTAATCAACTTAACTCTGGTTATAACTTTTTATACTTAATAATAAAACCTTTGTTATGAAAGTAAGAAGAGTAAATAGGTTAGATCGAGACCACGAAAGTGTGAGATTTTTAACCGGATAACTAAAGTTAGGCATTTGATTTAAATACAGTGAAAGCGCTTTAAACCAAATTAGAATTAATTAAGTTTCCAAAAAATACTTCTAAACACTTATAGGCTAGCGAAAGCAGGTATAGGGCTTTAGACGTATAATCCGAGATAAGACCATGAAAGTGTGAGTTGAGGGTTTTTAAACTGATTAATTCTACAGATAAACCAAGTTGGCCATCCTTATATGCCTAGGTCCGATTAGATCCTTTAGGTCGACTCTATTGCATACCGACCATTTCATTCTATAATTACTTTAAAATCAATTAATTTACCTTCCTTAATCTTCCCAAAACCAACGTGACAATTTCCGCCTTAGCTAAACCAACCTGTTTTACAACACTAGAGTGATTACAAAGTCCTTGTGGATTCGACAATCTTTTATTACTACCGCGATAGGCTGTGCGCTTGCAGTTAAGATACCGTCAGACATTAAGTCGATCGCAGACAACATCAAGTTTTTGGCGCCGTTGCCGGAGACTTTAGTTTAGTCACTAGTGTAATCTGAAAACAACGCTGTCTAGACTAAGGCAACTTTTTATATTTCCCTCTGTTGTATGCCAAACACTCGTTCTCAAAACGAGCCTTTGCATTTACAAATTAACGATATCGAGCGTTACTTAAGATTAAGACGCCGAATTCAAGAATACCGATCTCTCAATAATCTTCCTCCGACTAAAATTCCTGATATCCCGTTATCAGAATCTACCGAAGAATCGACAATGGCTGACATACCAAATCCGCCTCGCGCTCTTAAGGACTACGCAGTTCCTTCGCAAGCGGAGCCTCACAACAGCATTGTCTCCCCTGCTATCGCTCGAAACGATTTCGAGCTGAAACCTTCACTTCTATCCGCCGTTCAGCAGAACCAATTTTCTGGATCTCCTACTGACGACCCTAACCTACATTTGTCATTGTTTGTGCAGTGCGCAGACACTGTAAAAGCGAATGGTGTAAACCCCGAGGCGATACGATTGCGCCTATTTCCTTTTTCTTTAAGAGACAGAGCCCGAGCCTGGCTCCAATCCCTTCCTTCAAATTCAATCACCACATGGGATGAATTGAAAAAAGTCTTCTTGGCTAGATATTTCCCACCAAGCAAAACTGCTATGCTTAGAGCTAACATCAACGGTTTTAGACAAAAAGATAACAAATCACTTTTCGAAGCATGGGAACGTTACAAGGATATGATTAGACTCTGTCCTCATCATGGTTTAGAAGAATGGCTAATCATTCATACATTTTATAGCGGTCTGTTGTATAACACAAGAATGACTATAGACGCCGCTGCTGGTGGCGCACTGATGGATAAACCATATGCCGAAGCAAATCAACTTATCGAAAGTATGGCCCAGAACCACTATCAATGGGGAAGCGAAAGAGCTAATGTGGAGAAATCCCAAACCAAAGGTGGAATGTCTGAAGTGAATATCCTGGACCAAGTCAATGCTAAAGTGGAAGCTCTTACCCAAAAGCTAGAAAACCTTACCACTGCTCCTGCAGCTACCGTAGATGCAGTTGTCCAAACTTGCGATCTATGTGGTCTTCAATCACATCTTGCTCCAGAATGCCCACTTCTAACAGGAGTTCCAGCTGAACAAGCAAACTATGTACAAGGGAACCCTTATAGCAATACCTATAACCCAGGCTGGAAAAATCATCCGAACTTTTCATACAAAAGTAATAACGCATCATACGCGCATGTACAAGCTCCTGCCACACCACCCGGTTATCCAAAAGCTATCCCAAATCATCCTGGTAATGGACCTAATGCTCCTAGGAAATCTAACCTAGAAATCATGATTGAACACTTCGTTGCTTCCCAAGCTCAGACTAATAAAGACGTTATGAATCAAAATTTACATACTAATGAGCAGATAAAACAATTAGCTAGCAAGGTTGATGCTTTAGCCACCCATAACAAGATGCTTGAGACACAAATTTCACAGGTAGCTCAACAACAAGCACCTACTGCGGCACCGGCTGGAATTTTTCCTGGTCAACCACAGCCCAACCCAAAAGGACATGCTAATGCTGTGATACTGAGAAGTGGAAAAGAACTCGACGGACCTGTTGACCCGAGACTAGAAAATCCAGCCATGTACCAAAAGCAGACCGAGCCGCCTAAACAAGCCAATGAACCTAGAGAAAAAGAAAAGGAAAGCGAAACGCAAGAGGCAGTGGAGCAAGAGAAGCCTTATGTACCTCCACCACCTTATAAACCACCAATCTCGTATCCTCAGAGACTTACAAATTCCAAAACGATGGGCCAGTTCAAGAAATTTGTTGAACTTCTGAAACAACTCAATATAACAATACCTTTTACAGAAGCCATCACTCAGATGCCCTCATACCCTAAATTTCTTAAGGAAATCCTATCCAACAAGAAGAAGATAGAGGATAACGAAACAGTTACACTCACTGCCGAGTGTAGTGCGATCATTCAAAACAATATGCCTCCTAAGCTAAAAGACCCAGGTAGTTTCTCTATACCTTGTAATATTGGAAAATTTGTCATAGACAAAGCTCTATGTGACTTAGGAGCAAGCATTAGTGTCATGCCCTTATCTATCTGCAAAAAGCTAGAGATGGGAGAACTCAGACCCACGAAAATGTCCGTCCAATTAGCCGATCGATCGGTTAAATACCCTGTAGGTATACTGGAAAATGTTCCAGTTAGAATAGGTCAATTCTATATCCCTACCGATTTCATCATCATGGACATAACCGAGGACTCAGTTACCCCTATCATATTAGGAAGACCATTCCTAGCCACAGTTGGAGCTATAATTAATGTCAAGAAGGGAAGATTAACATTCGAAGTCGGAGAGGAAAAATTGGAATTCATCCTCACTCAATTTCTACAAGCACCCGCCATGAATGACACATGTTATTTACTCGATATTATAGACGAGTGCGTGAGAGAAATGGAAGTTGAACAAACCACATATTCCGAAATAATGAAAATTGAAACCCCTCTGATATTCGAAGACGACAATTGGCGAGAACCATATAAAGATGACAGTCTAAGCGAAAGTCTAGCACTTACACCCGATCATATGCCATGTTCCAAGAAACCAAAACTAGAATTGAAATTTCTACCTAAAAATCTACGATACGAATTCCTTGATACTGAACAAACTCGACCTGTAATAGTGAATTCCAGTTTAGGAACGCTCGAAACCCAGAAACTTTTAGACGTTCTAAGGAAATACCCTACTGCGTTAGGTTACAACATATCAGACTTAAAAGGAATTTGTCCTTCAATTTGTATGCACCGTATTCTATTAGAAGAGGATTGCAAAACCTCTCAAGAACCTCAAAGAAGAATCAATCTGATTCTAAGCACTGTAGTCAGAGATGAAATCAAAAAGCTAATGGAAGCTGGAATTATATACCTGATCTTCAACAGTAAATGGGTTAGCCCAGTGCATGTCGTACCTAAGAAAGGAGGTGTCACTGTCGTGAAAAACGCACAAGGCGAATCGATAACACAAAGAGTAGTTAGTGGACACAGAGTGTGCATTGATTATCGAAAACTGAACAAAGCTACTCGGAAGGACCATTTTCCTCTACCCTTTATTGATCAAATGTTAGAACGATTAGCCAAACACTCCTATTTCTGCTATTTAGACGGTTATTCTGGATTTTTCCAAATCCCGATTCACCCTGATGATCAAGAGAAGACTACATTCACGTGTCCCTATGGAATGTTCGCGTACAGACGAATGCCATTTGGATTATGTAATGCTCCCGCAACTTTCCAACGATGTATGATGGCCATCTTCGCAGATTTCATTGACGATATCATGGAAGTGTTTATGGACGACTTCTCTGTGTGTGGACAAAGCTTTGAAGGATGTCTATCTAATTTAGAAAGTATTTTAGAATGATGTGTGAAAGTAAACCTTGTGCTCAACTGGGAAAAATGCCATTTCATGGTCAGAGAAGGAATCGTACTTGGATATGTTATTTCTAATAAAGGAATTGAAGTTGATAAAGCTAAGATAGAAGTGATTAAAGAACTCCAACCACCAAAGACCGTTCGAGAGATACGAAGCTTTCTAGGACACGCCGGTTTTTACCGACGCTTTATTAAAGATTTCTTGAGAATTACAAAACCACTTACCGGTCTATTAATGAAGGATGCTGAGTTCATATTCGATGACGATTGTCTTAAAGCTTTTGAAACCCTTAAATCTGCACTTATTTCTGCACCAATCATGCAACCGCCCGATTGGAGGTTACCTTTCGAAATCATGTGCGATGCAAGTGATTACGCTGTAGGCGCAGTTCTTGGACAAAGGAAAGATAAGAAACTTCATGAAATTTACTACGCCAGCAGAATGCTAGACTCAGCTCAGATGAACTACGCCACCACTGAAAAAGAACTCTTAGCCGTGGTCTTCACACTTGACAAATTCCGTTCTTACCTTGTAGGAGCAAAAATCATCATTTACACGGACCACGCTGCTATCAGATATTTACTTGCCAAGAAAGATGCAAAACCCAGACTCCTCCGATGGATCTTACTTTTACAAGAATTCGACTTGGAAATTAAAGATAAGAAAGGAATCGAAAACGTCGTAGCAGATCATTTATCCCGTTTAGAAGGTATAAAACCCGAACAAGTGCCAATTAACGACGATTTTCCGTATGAACATCTGATAGCACATATGATAAGCGACCTAGCTCAATTGAATTTAAATAAACCAGAAGCTAAAGAAGTCATGGAAGCCATCGACATGACCATAGGATTGCCTTGGTATGCTGACATCGTTAATTATTTAGCTGTCAGAGCGCTTCCACCTGACTTAACTTACCAACAGAAAAAGAAATTCTTCCATGATCTCAAGAGTTACTATTGGGACGAACCACTTTTATTTAAATGAGGACCTGATGGAATTTTCCGCCGGTGTATACCCGACGAAGAAATAGAAGACGTCATTTCCCATTGTCATTCATCTCCTTATGGCGGACATACTAGCACCTCTAAAACGTGTGCCAAAATTCTCCAAGCCGGCCTTTTCTGGCCTAACCTGTGGAAGGATGTCCACGTCGCCGTTAAGAACTATGATCGATGCCAACGCACCGGTAATATCTCAAGACGCGATGAAATGCCTCAGAGAGGAATACTTGAAGTTGAAATCTTTGACGTTTGGGGAATAGATTTTATGGGACCTTTCCCATCTTCTTTTGGAAACAAGTTTATACTCGTCGCTGTCGATTACGTTTCAAAATGGATCGAGGCAATAGCTTCTCCTAAAAATGACACATGAGTAGTGATAAAGCTTTTCAAGAATATAATTTTCCCGCGTTTTGGTGTTCCCCGACTTGTTATCAGTGACGGTGGATCTCATTTTATTTCGAAGATATTTGATAAATTACTATCTAAATATGGAGTGAACCACCGCGTAGCAACACCTTATCATCCGCAAACTAGCGGACAAGTCGAAGTTTCGAATAGAGAGATCAAAAAAATATTAGAAAAAACTGTCGCGATATCTCGAAAAGATTGGTCATCCAAGCTTAACGAAGCTTTATGGGCTTATAGGACGGCTTACAAGACTCCTATCGGAACTACACCTTTCAAACTTGTTTACGGAAAATCATGTCATCTTCCGGTAGAATTAGAGCATAAAGCTTATTGGGCGATAAAGACACTCAATATTAATTACACTGCTGCTGGCGAGAAACGAATCCTCGATTTACATGAACTGGAAGAATTAAGACTAGACGCTTACGAAAACGCTAAAATATACAAAGAACGAACTAAAAAATGGCACGATCAGCGTTTATCTCGGAAAGAATTTAGTGTGGGAGATGCCGTACTTTTATTTAATTCTAGACTTAGACTCTTCCCTGGAAAACTTAAATCTAGATGGTCCGGTCCTTTCGAAATTACAAGAGTTTTTCCTAGCGGAGCGGTAGAAATTAAGGATAGAAATAGCGCCCCGTTTATTGTAAACGGGCAGCGGTTAAAACAATATCATCGTATAGATAATAGAGATTATACGAATAAGCTTAAACTCGTAGAACTGCTACCTATTTCTCCCGACTAATCTTTCACTAGGTATTTCGTCAAGCTTATGACGTTAAACACAGCGCTTAGTGGGAGGCAACCCACTTATTTGTTAATTGTTATTTTTTTTATTTATTTATTATACTTTTCGTTTTTACATTTTTCCTATTTAAATTTTATTTTTCTTTCTTTTGTTTTAATTTTTATGAAACTGCTGCTGATTTCAAAACAATTTTACTTGACACAGGATTTCTGAATAGTCTTTTTCTCTTTACTTTCTCCTCTACTTTGTTTCCCCGCTTTGTTTTTGCTATGGCTCCTCCACAGAACTTTATGGAAACCACCTTTAGAGGTAGAAACCAACAAAGAAGATTTGAGGCTTTGTCTCAGCGAGACATCAGTTTAACCCTGTATCATGACGAACCCACTATGGACTCTTTAGGCATTACGGACAGTGTTTACTACATGTTTAACCAGTTGGGATGGGAGAAAGCCCACCTGAAAAATAGGTTTGTCACTTACCGAGAGCTTACCCTTGAGTTCTTGAGTTCTCTAGTTTACATCCCTGAACACGGTGTCGGAGCCCGAAAAGGAATCATTACCTTCAGACTTTTTGGTATTGAGTTCACCTATAACCATAGGGACTTAGCTGCTTTATTAGGATTCCCCAGCGGACCCTTAGCTTTTACTACCCCTGAGGCCGATATATTGGATTTTGAGCTGGATTACTTCTGGGGTACTTTAACCGGAAACTATCACCCTGACCCAGAAAGTATGGATAACAATGAGATACATAACCCAGCCATCCGTTATTTCCATAGGATCCTTGCTCACACTCTGTTTGGAAAAGAACAAAATCAAAATGTTGTATCCAAGGATGAATTATCTCTGCTTTATTGTATGAACCTAGGACGCCCTGTCAATGTTGTCCCACTCCTGATGAAGACCTTTACCCTCACTAGTGAGGACCCTGATGTTCCTGTCAGTGTGGGAGGATTAGTAACAATGATTGCACATGCTCTTGGACCTCGTCACCAACTTAATAATTGTGCACCATTTGGATCAATTAGGCCTATGAATATTGATTTCTGTTTCAACAACCGGATAATAGGAAATTTAGGCCCTGCACCTTATGATTACCTGATCAGAGACGAAGTTGTTACTCTTTTTACCCTTCTGAACCATGCTCTAATAAGTGTCCATAACCGGGAAAATTGGTTGTACGAATTGAATCCACCCGATCATCCTTCGACACCAGAAACACCACAATCATATTTTCTTGCTAATAATTTCATGTCTGAAAACGAAACAGATCCTGAAACTCCTCCTGGTTACCATGACTTTACAAATATGGCTGAAGCACAAGTAGCCCCTGATATAAACCAAGGAGAATATACTACACAATTAAACACCATTCTGACCACTTTGGATGCTTATAAAACTGACATTGATGGAATAAAGAATGAATTGAATACTATGCGTTTGGATCTTATTGGTTTAACTGACATCTCGGTGGAACAATTCTATAACATCACCCAAGCTTTGGAAATATTAAAAGAAAAGATTGGATGAAGCAGTTTTTAGTTTCTTAGTTTTTCAGTTTTCAGTTTTTCAATTCTTTGTTTTTAGATTTTTTTTCCATTCTTCTTTGTTCCTAGTTAGTTTCAATTTTTTTGTTAAATTACTCCATTTCAATTTACAAGTCATTTATTTTCTGTCAAAAAGAACAAGCTACTCAATTTGAATTAATGCAATTGTTTGTTTTCAGTTTTAAACTTACAATCATTATGTTGCTTACAATGTTTTATGGTTTTCTACTCTATTGCGAATTTATATGTTAGATTATATGTTGAATAAATTAATGTTGTGTGTATGTTGGAATGCCTGAGATGTTCTGTTCTGTTATGTAAAAATTTGCAAAAGTTGTAGCTGCCACGATCGTCATCCACCCCCCACGACTGTAACGCGCTTTTCAGAGCGTTACGCTCGTCAGCTTGGTGTTACGACCGTAACACGGGCTACATCAGTAACCCTGTTAGCAGAACGTTCCCTTTTCCTGAACCTTTCTCTCTTCTTCTTCCATAATACCCCATTAACCCCATTCAACCCACCATTAATCCATATCAATTTTCAAACTTCCCACTATCTCCTTCCACTTTATATACATCCATTACCCGTATCATCTTCTCATTCTCTCATTCACTAACCAACAACCATTTTCACTCAAACACTCTTGCATGCAAATGGCGAACAATCTCCAACCCATTCCTGGCATTACCCTACGAAATGGCGAAGCGGGTGAAACTCAACGCACACGGTTCCTGAAATTCCAACGCCGAGGCATCCACCCTACGAGGTTCGTCGACACTGACTGCCTCCGAAACCTCGGGTTACTTGAAAGTGTCCAACACCTATTACAGAATGTCAACCTTTGGATGCTATGTAGCCAGCCACAACCGACGTACGAGACTCTTACCCTTGAGTTTCTCAGTTCATTTTGCTACATCACTCCAAACGGCCCAAGAAATCAACTCACTGGTGTGGTAAGGTTCCGAATTTTCAGCACCGAATACGAATTCCCTCAGAATGCATTCGGTCGCCTGCTAGATTTCTGTACCGACGAAGGCGCTCACCTACGTGTGCCTGACACTTTTCATGAGGAATCTTTCAACCTGTGGCATAGCTTGACCAATAATCGGGCTGATTCATACGATCACCTAAATGCCACCCAAATCCACAACCCCGCCATTCGCTACTTCCACCACATCTTATCCAACACAATCTTTGAAAGGGATAGTAACCACAAGCTCAACTCAAAGGAGCTATTTTTCATGCATTGTGCATTCTCCGGTTAGAAAATTAATGTCGCACCTTTCCTCCTGGCTCATATTCACTCCATCTGCACCAGAGGTGGCAAACCTTTCTATTTTGGAGGGCTTGTCACTTCTCTTGCTTTAGCACTAAACCATGGTGACACCCTTGTTCATCTGCCATCCCGACCACCAGTTCTGCTTACTTTGGATCATTGCAAATCGGCCCACCTCATCCACGAGCGGGACGACGGAAGATTTCATCCAGTGATACAAAACCGAGTTTACACTAACATTGTTATGCCTTTCAGGGACCGAATCGACCCTCAGAACCGAGCCAACTGGCTATTTAACCCTGAAGGCCCTGCTGCTGCTCAAGAAGAACCTCATGTCGGCCCCGCTGATGAGATGCAGGAAGAACTGGATCGAGTTGTTCCCGCGCCTGACATTCCTAAGTCGTCCTCTTCTGCACCACCTCCTTTTACTATGGAGGATGTCCTTAGAGCCCTCCATCAGCAAAATCAGATGGCTGTAGCTCTTGAAAGAAAGAATCAGGAGCGTTTCGACGCCTTACATCAGCAAAATGCCCAAATCTTAAGTGGTCAACGCTCGACGAATGAAAGGCGCTTGATGAAGTGCTATGCGAGCTTAATGCTTTAAGGATGGATGTTACATCTCTTGGACCCCAGGACACTGACCCTGAAGCTACTCCTTCCAGACGGTCACGAACCCGAAGCCGCCGTGGTCGCCAGTAGTTTTTCATTTTCTTGTTGTTTTCCTTGTTTTTCCGATGTACTTTTCATTTAACCTCGCCATTATATCATAACATTGAGACAATGTTTGATATAGTGTGGGAGGAGTACTGCATTCTTAATTTCAGAACGAGTAATTTCATTTCTATTTCAGTTATACTTCGTTATTTCATTTTCTCCCCGTTTTATTTAGCCATACCAAAATTTTTCGCCTTTTATATTCGCATAACCGTTAGTTACCTACTTTAACTGAAATCTTAGTTAGAAGGCCGAGAGCGATCCAACGAGAACTATACGATTATGACACCTTCGACTCTCTACTTACGCGAATCGTCTCCATTTTCGTTATACCGATACTTTGAGTTTTAAGTCTTAAATTAGCCCCCAGTAGTTTATATTAGCAGTCAGCACCAGTCTTAACACAATCCACGTGGAAAGTCGATGAACATAAGTGGATGATCTCGCAAATTGATTTAAATAGAATGTTACATGATTTAAGGAAATAGGTATTGCACCAATTAAATTGGGCGATCCTCACCCGATCGTTTAATCCAACGGATGCAAAAGCTTCTACTAAGTAACATGAGAATCCATTGTCTAGGTGGTTCAGAAGCATCTGGCACTGAACTCGGTAGGGCAGACTACGGTTTGATCCCCCGCATCTTGCAATTGGATAAAAGAGGTTGCCACATAACTGTGCCAGAAACTGTCGTGTTTTGATCAGAATCACTAACCGGCTTTCCACTACGTGCGTGTAAGGATAATGGGCTTAATGTGATTGCGCAAGAACGAAACCGGGTGAAATATGAACGAGAAACCTTGAGTTGAATTATAACGGTATAATTGGACGTTTCGTTTATAACAGATAGTCGTCGACTAGCTTGTTGCTTGTGTCATTTACGTAGTGTTGCTGTTTCATTCGATTTTCTCGGCCGAACTAACTTAGGACTTCTTGAAATTATTTGAAAACGAAAGGTATACTAGTTATGTGCGTTTATAAAAACTTGTCCGATATTTTTAATTGATTATTTTTCTTGAGGACAAGCAAAGGTTTAAGTATGGGGGAATTTGATAACACGAAATTGTATCGTTTATTTTCCATGAAATTTACCCGTTCTGTATTATTTTGACCCGATTAATTCCCAAATATTTCGAGTTTGTCATTACTTTTTGCAGGTATTCATAACTCAGCTCAAAACAGAAGAAAACATGAAACTATGCAAGAAAACATCAAAAGAACAGAAGAAAAAGATAAATCTGTCAAAGAACTGCATTTTTTGTAGCTGTGACGGTCGTAATGTAGCTGCCACGACCGTAAGTCATCTTGAAGCGTGTTACGACCGTAACACATTGGCCACGACCGTAATACGGGGAAAGACCAAAGCTGCTCGTAACGCTCATGTAACGAACGTAATGCGTATATCAGTTTATTGAAGATTGCAGAACGTGGCAAAGCAAAAACAGAAGGAGTTTCCAAACTCCTTATTTCTCTCCAGTCAAACTCCACGTTCACCACTTCTTCCTCAACTACCCACGTTCCTACATTTGTGGAGATTTTCAAGGAAAGCTTAGTTACAAGTTTTCAAGCCAACTGCCAAATTTATTCTTCTATAAATACCTCAACATTGAACGTTAGAAGTACAGAGTTTATTACAGCTTACTTGTGCGGAAGCTCTGCCGAAATCAAAACCAGTATTACTTCAGTTGTTATTTTACTGCATTTGTTTATTTCAGTTCTTTTAATTCCACTGTCCAAATAATAACTTCCAACATCAGGGAATTATTATTATAGTTTAGGATTTATCATTCAAGCCTCAGAATTTGTCATATTACCGATACCAAGTCCGAGTTTCCGATTTGTGGAAGAGGGATTGAAGTATTGGCTTTATTTTCAGGTTTCTATTTTGCAATTGTATTACATTCCTTTTAATTAATTAATTAATGCATGTTTAATTTATTATTTATAATGTCCAATTTATATTTGTTTGTTTTTATTTCCAGTACGTTCATTATAATTTCCATGGCTAGCTAAACCTTTAGTGTCGGTATGGGATAGTAAGAGACATTAGGCATCTGATCAAACTTAGGCTAAAACTTTAATCAACTTAACTCTGGTTATAACTTTTTATGCTTAATAATAAAACCTTTGTTACGAAAGTAAGAAGAGTAAATAGGTTAGATCGAGACCACGAAAGTGTGAGATTTTTAACCGGATAGCTAAAGTTAGGCATTTGATTTAAATACAGTGAAAGCGCTTTAAACCAAATTAGAATTAATTAAGTTTCCAAAAAATACTTCTAAACACTTATAGGCTAGCGAAAGCAGGTATAGGGTTTTAGACGTATAATCCGAGATAAGACCATGAAAGTGTGAGTTGAGGGTTTTTAAACTGATTAATTCTACAGATAAACCAAGTTGACCATCCTTATATGCCTAGGTCCGATTAGATCCTTTAGGTCGACTCTATTGCATACCGACCATTTCATTCTATAATTACTTTAAAATCAATTAATTTACCTTCCTTAATCTTCCCAAAACCAACGTGACAATTTCCGCCTTAGCTAAACCAACCTGTTTTACAACACTAGAGTGATTACAAAGTCCCTGTGGATTCGACAATCTTTTATTACTACCGCGATAGGCTGTGCGCTTGCAGTTAAGATACCGTCAGACATTAAGTCGATCGCAGACAACATCAATTCCCCAGCAAGTCTAGTATGCAAGTCAGGCAGAAACTAGGGAA
The DNA here is from genome assembly GCA_948472305.1 of Vicia faba. Classification (NCBI taxonomy): domain Eukaryota; kingdom Viridiplantae; phylum Streptophyta; class Magnoliopsida; order Fabales; family Fabaceae; genus Vicia; species Vicia faba. Next base: position 409,468,454 of record OX451735.1, read on the forward strand.
ACTTCCAGCAATTCACCTCCATACGTCTAATGGATAGCTTAATAGGAGCATCTTCCCTAAGAGGTCCTCCAACAAATGAGGAAGTATGATTATTTCCCCAGCAAACAGCGGAAACTTCCTTAGCATGGCCTATGAATTTCTAATCAGAGTTTATTTCCTCAACACAGTCTACAAAATCAAATTCCCCAACGGAGTTCATTTCTCCAATACTGCAAATTCTCCGACGGAATTCTCTATCTCTAGCAGGGTTCATTGAAATTTATCATCCCCAGAGAACTGCTACCCATATCTGAAACCTGGTCAGATAGCACATCGAAATAATTTTCCATCTCTTCATCCCCAGTCAGGGTATACAAAAATTAATTCCTTCAACAAAAAGAATGACAAACGACTGACTCTCCTTGAATGCTTATATCCTCAAGCAGAAGTCTAAGATCCCCAGTGGAGTATCCTCAAACAGAAATCGGGAATCCCCAGCAAAATTATTCCCAGCAGAAATTGAAGAATCACTTTCTTCATCTCTAGCAACAGTCCAAGATTTATTTTCCCCAGCTAGACATTGCTGCAAGAAGCTACCAATTCACTCTAAAGACATATTGCATCCATAACACCATTTGCAAAATATCATAAAACATGCATATAAATGCATATAATGTTCTCATTTATTTTGAGAGCATCATCATGCAATGCATTACATACATCATGACATTGCATAAAGCTAATTTTGTCTTTTTAGGTAAAGTTTGCAAATAGACGAATATCATCAGCAACTTTCAAACAGGTCACAGATTAATTCCCGAAATAGGACGGGCAACTATCTATATGACCAGACGGTGTGAATTCCCGAAATAGGTCGAAGCAGCTTTACATGGGTTACTTCTAAAAACATCCATATGCAGCTTCACACGGGCTCGTCCTGAAGCGGCCATACCCATGTTCCTTCTCATATATTTCCATATGCAGCTTCACACGGGCTCATCCTAAAGAAATCTTAAACGGGTTAATTCTAATATATTTCCATATGCATCTTTACACGGGCTCATCTTGAAGCAGCCCTACCTAGGCTCTTTCTCATATATTTTTAGATGCAGCTTCACACGGGTTCATCTTGAAGCAATCTTACACGGGTTCCTTCTAATATATTTCCAGATGCAGCTTCTCACTGGCTCATCCTGAAGCAGCCCTACCCAGGCTCCTTCTAATATATTTCCAGATGAAGTTTAACACGGGCTCATATTGAAGCAGCTTTACACGAGTTACTTCTAAAAACTTCCAGATGCAGCTTCACACGGGCTCATCCTGAAGCAGCCCTACCCAGGCTCCTTCTCATATATTTCCAGATGCAGCTTCACACGGGCTCATCCTGAAGCAGCCCTACCCAAGCTCCTTCTAAATATATTTCCAGATGTAGTTTAACACAGGCTCATCCTGAAGCAATCTTACACAAGTTCCTACTAAGACATTTCCAGGTGTAGTCTAAAACAGGCTCATCATGAAGCAGCCTTACACGGTTGCTTTCTAATACATTTCCGGACGCGACTTGTCACGGGCTCATTCCAGCATATCATTCAGATGAAGTCAGACATAGATTTCCTTCTTATACTCTTTTGGAAAAAATTAGGCGTAGACTCCTCCCAATACCTCTTCTAGCTGAAGTCGGGTGTAGACATCTTCTACTGCATCATTAAGATGAAATCAAGCATAGATTCCTTCTGAAACTCTTTTGGAAAAAAGTTAGGCGTAGACTTCTTCCAATACCTCTTCTAGTTGAAGTAGGGCGTAGACATCTTCTAGTTCAGATGAAATCAGGCGTAGATTTCCTTTTGATACTTTTTGGGAAAGTCAGTCGTAGACTCCTTCTAATACCTCTTATAGTTGAAGTTGGGCGTAGACATCTTCTAGTTCGGATGAAATCAAGCGTAAATATCTTCCTTCTGAAACTCTTTTGGACAAAGTCGAACGTAGACTCATTCCAAATACATCTTCCTCAGATACAGTCAAGCATAGACTCATTCTGATACTTCTATCAACAGTTACTTTGGATAACATCTATAAGCCCATCTACGATGACATCCTGTCACTCTTCAAATGGCATCTTTAAGCCTATTTCAGGTACAATCAACCAACGATGTTATCTCCTGCACATGTGAGTGCGAATTTCTGGGCACTTAAGTGTTCAATCATCTTCTACCTTTAAGTCACGAATGGCGAACATGCCAATCTAACTCTTCAGGTTTAAGAAGATTGAATAGGGCAGCTATTGTACCCCAAAATTTACCCTCTTCATTTCGACCTTTTTGGCTTATATGTCATCATTACATGCATGTGTATCATTGGTTCTATGGCTATGGGATCAAGGTATCTCTAGCAAGCCTAATCAAGTTACAGATGACGTTTATTTCGTCATTGGATGTTTTCAGAGTATTTTCCATGTTGAAGATCGGTTTGTCATTTCACAATGGTTCGGGGTTCAAAGATTCACAAGTCCAACTCAGCGCGTCATATTCAGATGTTCTTTCGCCAAGATAACCCTGGTGACGTATTCTCAAATTCAGGTTTGTCTCGAGAGCCAATTCTTTAAATAAAGTCTCTGAACGTGCGAGTTTTCTCGAAAAAAATATGGTGAAAAAGTGTGTTGAAAGTGCAGTTTTTACGCACTAAAAATTCATAACTTGAAGCCCATGGCTCGTTTTGAACCCGTTCCGATGGCCAAAATTTCGTCTTGACTTCATCCATGTTTTCATCTCTCACATCCGAAAGCCAATTTCATTCAGAAAGTCTCCGAAAATATGGATTTATCAAGTGTTTTCGCACAAGAAAATTGTGAGTTTATCTGCTCCGTATTCAAAAAATCATAACTCGGTCGAATTTTATCGTATCAAGCTGGTTTCGATGGCATTGTCTCACGAATTGAGTTAGTTAAATTTTGGTTTATTATTTTCTAAAGAAAACGGTACCCCGAAGGCTTCCATTTTTAACCCGAATTGCATGCAACTCACTGAAAATTTTGTAGTTGGAAATTAAGTTGTCTGGGGAGAAACTTCAAAAATTCATAACTAATTAACCATTTATCTTATTGAGCCCATTTTTGGACATGAGTTTTTCTCGATGTCGGCTACATTCTGTTTTCAAATTTCAACTTCATACATCGCACTGAGGTCCATGCGAATTTTCCTGGAACGTGTCAAACTCAAGTGAATAAAAATCTGCATTATTGCTTGTGGTTATTGGAGGCCCAATTACACATCCAAAGCCCATATCTTTGCCCTAATTTTCATTATATAATCTCATTATTTTCATACAAACAGGGACACGAAAAAAACCCTTGCCACAACCTTGTCAAAATATCAAATTCTTTCAAGAACCCTAGGAATCTTGAAATCCTTGTTACAAACCCTTGTCACTATAAACAAGCCATCTCATTCACTTCCAGGAACTCAGTAAGGTAAGGCTGGTTCGATCTCTATGATCAAAAGGGAGTAGAAGCATTCATACATGCCATATCAGTTTTAACATTACAAAATTTCATATATTTGTTTTCTTTGTATTTCTGGTATACTAATTTGTTTAATGTGTTCATGAGATTCAACACTATAGGTTTGGACCATCGTAATGGTCCCATACAGGTTTATTACAAAACATGTTGAGGTCAGATCCTAACACCAAGGCACGCTTGGCCTAGATGTAAGCATGTTGCTGGAAAGTCCTGAGGGCGTGGGTTCAATACCCACCCCTGACATTTTGTGTGATTTTGCTTCTAACTTGTTCTTTTTTCCCTATTGCAGTATGGAAGGCTAAGGGTGTGGGTTCAACACCCACCCCTGACATTTGTTTGGTTTTGCTTTCAACTTGTGGTTTTTTCCTTAATTCTCTTCCCATAAACCCTAATTCTTTTGGCAAACTTAACTCTAAATTCACCTAACCATAAAACCACAAACCTTTTTACAAACCTAAAATAATTGTTTTTTTTTGTTAATTAAAATTAAATAATTTTTAGGTTTTTCATCATTAACCTTTTTTATTAATTTAATTAATCAACTATTGTTAATTAAAATTATTAGTTTTTTAGGTTTTTCATCATTCACCATTTTTTTAATTAATTTAATTAATCAATTATTTTGTTAATTAAAATTAATTAGTTTTTAGGTTTTTCATTATTGACCTTTTTTAATTAATTTAATTAATCAATTACTTTGTTAATTAAAATTAATTAGTTTTTAGGTTTATTTTAATTATCATTAAAAAAACATTTTCTATAAAAAAATCATAAAAACATTTCTTTTTTCTCTATTTTTATTTTATTTTATTTTCATAGATAAAGTGTATGGGGTTCGCAATTTGTAAATAGCCTTATCTTCCGCTTTTCCATTATTATGTAACTGCTCTAGTATGTAATAGCTTAGGATTTCTATTTTCTCCTTTTCTATTATGTAACTGTCCCAAGGCCATGTAATAGCATATAAATTTTATTTTCTGCACTTTACTTTTCTTGCTATTATTTTACTATATTGTTGTTAGTAATTAGGGTGTATGGCAAGATAAAAACCAATCGATAGATAACCTAACTTCAAGACAAAATAACTGAATACAAAACACTTGCACATGCGCACCTCTAGGGTAGCCTCTCTTGTTGCCTTCGAAATAAAACAGTCATGTCCCTCGAACATGGGCACGCTATAGCAAAGTCCCTCGATACAAAAGATCATAGTTCCTCGATGACCCTTCGATACTGCCTTCGGTAAACGATCTTAGTCCCTTACGAAAAACTGCTAAAGTGCCGCTACGAGTTGCTTTTATGATTGTACGATGACCCGCACATATCTCTCACACATCCAACAATAGGGCTTCCTACTAACTAATGGTACGATAGCACTATCTAAGGAGGAGGAAAATAACACGAAAGATCTTTTGAGTAGGTAGATAGCTCGTAACCGCTTGCTCATAAAAACAAAGCACATTTTTTCACAAACACTTTTCTGAAATATTTTCAAAACAAACACTTTGTATGTGTTCTTAACAATACGAGAATCATTACAAAGTTTGCCGCACTTAGGCATTTTCAAAATATTTTCAAACATACACACAAAAGCATTTTCAAACAAAATGAGCTAGCGATTAAGAGCCCGTGGATAACTACGGATGAAAAGGATGCTAACACCTTCCCTTTTCATAACCTACCCCCCAAACTCAAAAAAAATTCCCGAAGGTTTTTCCTATTCTTTTCACCCTTTCCTTATTGGGTAAAAGAAAAGTCAGTGGTGGATCTTGCTATCCGCAACATTTGCGATAAAACGTAAAACCAAGTCAATTCTCCCACCATATTACATGAACCATCAAAAGCTTTGACCACCATAGAACTTGGTCTTATGACAATATCGTCCATTGTCAACTTCCTCAGGCTGGCCTTTGGTAGCATGTTTAGGGAAGAACCAGTATCAGTGAGTACTCTGAAAAGGCTAGTTGTCTCTACTTGGATTGAAATATGCAACACCTTGTTGTGAGCTCTACCTTTTGGAAGTAATTGACTGCTAATGAAGCCTAGGCGTGTTCCTGATGTCAGATTAGCCACAACTCTATCAAATTGGTTTACTGTGATCTCCTTTGTAACGTGTGTATAGCTTAGAATTTTTATCAGGGATTCTCGGTGTGCCTCTGAATTGATCAATAATAAGATAATTTAAATCTTGGAAGGGTTTGGTGTAGTTGATCCACCACCCTATAGTCACTCTTGATTATTTTCAAGAATTTGTCAGCCTCTTGATTAGTGAACATTTTACTCGGAGGTTCTTGCCCCTGATTAGTTTCAGCCACAACCTTTCCTTTACCCTTAGTCAAGGTATCCTCCTTCCTATGTTGATCTGGAGCGAATACGCGACCACTACGAGTCATGCCCTCGGTTCCTGCTATATTTGTAACTGCAAGTCCTTGGCTCGTTGATGATTGACATTATTGCTTCTGTTCATTGATATAGATAGTAGTTTCTTAACTCTATCGCACGACTTTGTCACTTTCATAAGGAGTGGGAGACGGCCCCCTGATCACCGTTGTACTCTTAGGAAGTATTGGTATTGTTACGGGTACTTTTGTTAAGATTGGCTCTCTACATGGAATGATAAGTGGTTTCTTTGCAGAACTTAACCTTGGCAAGGAATGACCAACACTCTTCTTGTATTCCTATTGATTGCAGATACATATCCTTCTTCATGGTAATGCCCGAATTGGACTATCCCTTGATCCACCAATTTCTTGAAAGTGTTTTCAAAAGCATCATTGTGTTCCAAGAGAAAGCCATGCTCCAATAAATGCTCCTTCAACATATCTATCAGAGCTTTTACTCGTTTAGTCTCTCCAAGATTAGTGACTATCTCAATTGCGTTCACAGTTGGACCACCATGTTGAGTCATGGGGTTCATCTTGATATTTGGTTTATCATAAGTGATATATTTAGAATATCTTTAACTTTGTGTATGAAGGCCCAATATTTCTCTATGGTATGCTCTGGAGAATTGGCATGATACTCGTACCTTGCATTTGCATCATATTTTGGTGGGAGTTCCCCAATCAGAGGAGCGAGTGGCTTTAGCTCTACCAAGGATGCCTTGAGTAAGTGTTGTAGTAATTGAGTGTGTAGCATAGTGAGAGGATTGAATCTTTTCGAAGGCCTTTCAAACCTATTTTTTTCTCATGGGATAACCAATGGTTGTTGCGGTTTTTGGTGTGTTGCGATAACATTCACTTCTCCTTCATTCTTTTTTAAGAAGTTTGAAGTATGCTTCTTTGGGTTATAAGGAGTACTGGATGACGCCCCTTGTATCTTGCCACTTTTCACACCATCTTCAATTCGTTCGCCAATCACCAAATCACAAAATCCGTAGGAGACACTGCCTACCATTTTCTCATAATACAGACCTTGTAGAGTACCCATGAACATGTCTACCAACTTCTTTTCAAGGAGTGGTGGTTATACTCGTGCTGCCATTTCTCTCTATAGTTGGGCATACTCCTTGAAATATTAGTCCTTCTTTTGGGACAAATTCTGAAGTTGCATGCGATTAGGAGCCATGTCCAAGTTATACTTGTATTGTTTTAAGAAAGTGTTTGCAAGGTCTTCCCATGATCGGACATACGCTCGCTCCAACTGCATATACCAATCTAGGGATTCCCCACTCAGGCTATCTGAAAGCAGTGGATCATTAGTTTTTGATCATGAGCATAAGTGTTGTATCCCAAAATTTTCCCTCCCTTTTCTTCAAGATATTTCTCACAAAAGTTCTCAAATGCTCAAGGATGCTCAAGAGTTGATCAGACAAGCTCACCACCTAAGCACTGAGTCCACAATTAGGGTTTTGTCTTTCTCAAATAAAATTGGACTTCTAGTTCCCCAAGTGACTTTCATGGTTCATTATAGGTCTCCAAGAATTCTCAGACCAAGTTTCAAGTCTTGCATCACAAACTTTCTCATTCAATTACTCAAATGACTGAAAATCGAATGTATTGGGTAAAAAAACTCTATTGTGGTCAACATACAGTTAAACTTCAATATGTTTATCCAACATCAATATTTTGAAGTTATATTCATCATTTGATCAAGGGTTAATCATAATTCCTCAAGAAAAGCACTCAAATCATCAAAGGGGCAAAATTGTCAAAATTAGGGTTTTGACTGAGAATGACTGATCATTGACTTTTGACCTAGTACATGACTTAATTACTTGGAGAATTATCTTAAGGACTCAAACACAATATCTTGACCTGATTTCATGGCTCAAATCATTTCTAAAGATCAAGGGATTGATAGTTGAAATTTGGATCAACTGATGAAAAGTCAACAGTCACACAAAAAGTCAAAGTTTGACTTTTTGGTCAACATTGAATTTCAAAGATCAAGAATCATCAAGATATTCAAAAATATCAAACTTGATCATAAAGAATCAAGAAAATCAAGAAAAGTCAACAAAAAGTCAAGATTTCCAATACTTAGAAAAATTCTAAGTCTTTTTAACCTTGATAAACTCACTACTTCATGACTATTTTTCACTAAGATGCAAGATGATTCAAGGAAAACTTTCAACATGAAAGTTGTAGAGCATGATGAATTCTATAACTTTTTCCTTGTTGATGTCCAAAAAATTCTTGGATTATAAGATATAAGCCCATGAAGTCATGACATTTTTATCAAAACACTTAGTGAAATTTTTAACAAGTTTGGTCAGATTTTTGTCCCAACTTCTTGGGAAATTTTCACCAAGTTCCGATTTGTTTTAGCCAAAGTGGTCAATATGAAGGTTGTATACAATGTTTAAATCTTTCCAAAATGTCAAAGAACACAAAATTATCATGCTTGAGCTAGAAGTTTCAAAGAGATGAAGTTGACATGATAAACTTGAATTATAGGTCATTTTCATGAAGAACGCGTGATCAAATCTCAAGCCATGTTGCATAAATCTTGCTTTTCAGACTTCTAAATTGCAAATCACTCCATAATTAGTTGTTTACACAATTGATTAAGCTATGATCCAAGTGCATGAGCCATTGTCCAAGTGATTATTCCATTTTTGGCACAAAGTTAACATTGCCATTCTTGAAAAGTTTCTTTATACACAATGTCAACTCTCCTTGAGCCCATACATTGTTGCTTCTGATTTCAAAACATCTCAGCACCAAGAAGCAACCATATACAGCCTACCAACCACCCTATGAGCCTTTGTACCATTGCATTGGAACAATGTATTTCAAGTTGCTTCAAAACCAAGTCTCAAAACCATAACATGTGATATTTTGATTCTGATTACTTGAGCCTTCAAAACCTTCCCTCTATAAATAGAGAGGTTATTTGCAAGCCATAGCACGAGTTTACAAGCCCTCTAACCCCATCAAACTCCCTCAAATCGGTACTTGCATCAAAAACTCCATTACTTGTGATTTTTGACCTTGCACATCAAACACCAAATCCCTTCGTGAATTTTCATTTTTAATCAATCACAAAGCTTATATAACTTATATATAAGCTATCCAAACACTTGCTACATCCACTGTAACATCATCTTCATCATCCTCCATTTCCAAAAACTCAGCTTTGCAACTTGACTTCTCCAGAAGAATCCAACCACTCTCAATCCAAAGTAAGCATTGCAATAGCTTCCTGGGAGTTTAGTGAAGCTATCCAGATCATCAAAACATCTCCAGGAGTGCTCCAACTTCAAACACGATTTCCAATTTTGAGGTAAGTTTTCTCAACTTTGAACTTTCTATACAAGCATCATTAATGGTTACTTTGTGAATGAAAAAAATGTAGACATCATTGTCCTGAAGCTAACCATGCCTTTAGTTTTCATTTATGTTAATTATACATAGAGAATTTTGAAGTTGAAATTTCTGAAATAATTAGGTTTCAGTTTGGTACTAAACAAAATTCATCATAGTCTTTGATCTTTAGCTTTTAAAAATTTATATGGTTGAATTTGTGGTGAAAAATCAAGCAACTTTCATACTTACATTTTTTAAAATGGTTGAGAAATAAAGGAGTTACGGATTTAACAATGGTGTTGTTCATCTCCGCGCGCACGAAGTAAGAATATGAAGTTATTTTCAAATTTTTGGAAATGAGTTTATTTTAAGTTTAATGCAACCTGTGTTATGAACGGATGAAACATCCACCCCAGTGGAAGAACATGCGTGCGCTAGTCTTTTGTTACTATGGACCTGGGTTCGAGCCCCAGTGGTACCCTTTTATTTCTTTCATATTTGTTGCTGTAGATTCAATGCATATAAGTTCCACAAGCGCATGGTACACCATATTGCCTCACCATCTGATCATCACAAGGCCTCATCCAACACTCAAGACTGCAAGCTCATGATGCACCCTCAAGGAGACATCCCCATTGTATCCACCCAACGCCTAGACTCTCTATTCTGGGCCTTTTTGGTTTTGCTATTCTTCACCCCCAAATTTCTCATAACACATGCCCATTTCCTTATTTTATTTTATTTTATTTCTGATTTTAACAAAAAAAAAACTATGTTGGGCCTAACAAAAACGGTTTCTCACCTTTTTTACTTATGACTCATGGCCTAGTTATTTTTATTTCTTTTTATATTTTCCTTATTTTTATTTATTTAATTATTTTATTTAACCAAAAATACAAAAATATATATTTTCTTAAATAATTAGATTTAAAAGATTTCAATTCAATCATTTATTTATTTATTTATTTTATTTTTACTTCATTTTTCTAAACAAATAAAACATCAAAAAACATTTTCTAAAACAACTATTAGAGATAAAATAGACTTAGATTTTATTTAATTTCTATTTCTTTTCAAACCAACATAGTTTTTTTTTAGTTTAATCAATTAATTTTTTTTTCAAACCAACATAGTTTTTTTTAGTTTAATCAATTAATAATTTTTTTTCAAATTAGGACTAATTAATTTATTAGGTTAATAATCAAATCTTTTTATATCAAACAAAATCACCAAAACACTTCCTCTTTCTTTCCTCTATTTTACATTCTTGCGCATTTTATTATTTCACATTATTATTTATGTACATGGTCTGTAATAGATAATTAGGGTTTGTTGCTTTCATCCCCATTCACAAAATTTGTATCCCCATTCCCAAAGCATTATAATAGCGTAGGACATTTAAAGTTCCACAATTTACCGCTTTCCTTACTATTGTTAGTAATTAGGGTTTGTATGACAAGATTTAAAATCAAACATTAGACAACCATAATTCAAGATAAAATAATCGTTTGCTCACAAACTAAAACAATTTCCACACTTCAAACTTTTAAAACAACTATTTTCAAAACACTTTTTCAAAACAAACATTTTGTATACATTCTCAATGATACGAGAATCATTACAAAATTGCCTTACATTGGTATTTTCAAAACATCTTTCCAAAGACTCCCTTTCAACAAATATTTTGTATACATTCTCAACGATACGAAAATCATTACAAAATTTACGCACTTAGGCATTTTCAAAATATTTGCAAATATACACAAAAATAAAGCATTTTCAAAGTGATCAAGCAATTAAGAGCCCGTGGATAACTACGGATGAAAAGGGTGCTAACACCTTCCCTTTTTATAACCTACCCCCCGAACTCAAGAAAAATTCTCAAAAGGTCTTTCTGTTCTTTTCACCCTTTCCTTTATTGGATAAAAGAAAAGTCGGCAGCGACTCTTTCTATCTGTAACATTACCGATAAAACACTAAACACCCAAGTCAGTTCTCCCACTGTATTACAGAACTGGCGACTCTGTTGGGGATGTTGAACTAAAATTAGGGTTACCTTAAGAGTTAAATGACCTTTATTGCTTTACTTGTTTGCCCTGTTTGCTTTACATTTTGGGTTATGCTTGGGTTTATTTCTTGTATATATCCTATACTCGGATCTGGGGCATTTTAGGTAAGTAGCAATAGATCGTGGAAAATGTACGGCGTAGACTGATATGGTTGAAGTGATGGCTATATTAGTGTGACACATTTGTGGGTACCAATGTCCCTTGAGTTCAATCAAGGAGAATACGGGGTCACTGTGTGGTGTCATAAAGCACTAACTGACCATAGAACCTTAGTTGAATAACTTGGTCGTTAGAAAGTAGTGAGATAGCTGGCTTTGGTGCAGACTGAAGATGGCTTTGGGATATTTCGGTCGTAGTTCTATGCTTGTGCTGAAACAATGCCAGATGAAGAAAGATTTATGATATTGATATTCTTTAGAACCCGGTTACTTCTTTTAGGATAGGTTGAACCAACTAAAACTTCAAGAGGGTATTACCTATAAACCCAATGCAATCCTAAGCCTAAGGCCTTGTGTGTTTTATTTGTGTATGATTATTTGTTCTTGACATCATAACATCATGCCATATAATTTTCACTAACCATTTCAAGGACCTAGGGATTTATGTTTGTTCTATTTTGCAGGTTATGGCTTCCGCTCGTAGAAACAATATCTGAATCAGTTTTGTGAGAATACCTTCTCAACTTAAGGAGTTAGTATCAAGAGTTCCTGAAAGCTCTTCATTCATTAAAATGCATGGTCGACTACTCGGTTTTGTTACCTTGGGTTTTGAAGAAGATATGATGAGTGTTCTGTTCCAGTTCTTTGACCTTGTGCATCATTGCTTCACCTTTCCTGATTATCAGTTGGTGCCCACAATGGAGGAGTTTTCTCAATTACTGGAAGTAAATGTTCTCAATCAAACACCTTTCACCAGTTTAGAGAAAGATCCAAGACCTGAATAAATCGCATCAGCCTTGTATTTGAGGCGGTCCGACATTGTAGCTAATTGGGAAACAAGGAGTGGAGTCAAGGGTTTTCTGGCTAAATTTTTGTTAGAGAAGGCTCGCCTGTTTTTGGAGGTTTTAAATTTTCAAGCTTTTGAAGAAGTCTTGGCTCTTCTAATATATGGGTTAGTACTATTCCCTAATAGAGACCAACTCATAGATGTGAATTTTGTCAAAATCTTAGCTCTGAAGTAGTGAGTTAGCTGGCTTTGGTGAAGACTGAAGCTGGCTTTGGGATATTTCGATCGTAGTTCTATGCTTATGCTGAAACAATGCCTGATGAAGAAAGATTAATGATATTGAGATTCCTTAGAACCTAGTTACTTCTTTTAGGATAGGTTGAACCAACTAAAACTTCAAGAGGGTATTACCTATAAACCCAATGCAATCCTAAGCCTAAGGCCTTGTGTGTTTTATTTGTGTATGATTATTTGTTCTTGACATCATAACATCATGCCATAGCATTTTCACTAACCATTTCAAGGACCTAGGGATTTATGTTTGTTCTATTTTGCAGGTTATGGCTTCCGCTCGCAGAAACACTATTCGAATCAGTTTTGTGAGAATACCTTCTCAACTTAAGGAGTTAGTATCAAGAGTTCCTGAAATCTCTCCATTCATTAATGCATGGTCGACTACTCGGCTTGGTTACCTTGGGTTTTTAAGAAGATATGATGAGTGTTCTGTTCTAGTTCTTTGACTCTGTGCATCGTTGCTTCACCTTTCCTGATTATCAGTTGGTGCCCGCAATGGAGGAATTTTCTCAATTACTGGAAGTAAATGTTCTCAATCAAACACCTTTCACCGGTTTAGAGAAAGATCCACGACCTTAATAAATTGCATCAGCCTTGCATTTGAGGCGGACCAACATTGTATCTAATTGGGAAACAAGGAGTGGAGTCAAGGGTTTTCTGGCTAAATTTTTGTTAGAGAAGGCTCACCTGTTTTTGGAGGTTTTAAATTTTCAAGCTTTTGAAGAAGTCTTGGCTCTTCTAATCTATGGGTTAGTACTGTTCCCTAATAGATACCAACTCATAGATGTGAATTCTGTCAAAATCTTCCTTTCTCGTAACCCTATGCCTACTTTGCTCGGAGACATTCTGCATTCTCTTCACACTTGTACTATAAGTAAGAGAGGGGCTCTTATGTGTTACATACCTTTTCTATCTAGGTGGTTTAATTCGCACCTTCCTTAATCAGTATTGAAGAATGAACAAGGCTTGCGGTGGTCGCAAGGATGATGACTCTCTCTCATTAGGATATTCATTGGTGTTCCCGATCTCTGGAAGATGTTAGTGTCATTAACCACTGTGGGGAATTCCCTAATGTTCCTCTCCTTGGAATTAGGGGAGGTATTACTTACAACCCTTCTCTTGCTCTACGTCAGTTTAGTTACGCTCGAAGAGATGGTCCTCATGACGCGCTTATCCAGGGTATTTTGTTCGACTACGAGAATGATGTTCAAGGTTATCATCAAAGGTTTGTACGAGCTTGGGGAATGGTAAGCAAGATTGATGGCAATACTTTGGGACACAATAATTTTATCCTCTTGGAGCCTTATCTCAAATGGGTGCGAGCTCACGCTCAAAACCTCATGATGCCATATCAAACTATCCTACCAATAGTTATGGAGCCTGTTGCTGAGGGGGATATCCCTTATACCATTCTCCATCTTGACATGCCTATTGACCTCGAAGAATTGCATAAGTTGTGGATTCAATTCAAGGGAGAACGAGGCACCTTTGAAGCTCGATTCTATGCAAGCGAGAAGAAAGTGTTGGAGCTCATAAAAAGCAACTTCACGAGGAGTAAAGCCTGAATGCCTACATCGACACAAAGAGGGAACGTCCGTGGGAGACTTCAGCTCTTTGTTTTAGGAGTTCATTTTGTTGTCTCTTTGAGAGATTTTTGCTGTTTCATTGTAAGCCCAAGGGGAAATTATAATTTTTGAACTTGTTAATGCAATTTTTGTTTTTGTTTCACTTTAGGATAGAAAATTTAAATCTCCCGAGGTCCTTGAAAAAACTGCATTCAGATATCATGCATCATTTCATAAGCAGGTTTTCTGATACGGGTTTCCTCATCCTTTTACTGTTTATTTCAGTATAAGATGGCTTTAGAGCAAACCGTCAAAGATCTGCAAACTCAACATGCACAGTTTCAAGAGACACTCCTGAACTTAGCCAAAGGACAACAAGAAATGATGGCGCTCCTCGTCACAAAAAAGAAGACTAAGAAACGGGTTGTTATCCTCAACATGGGAAGAAGGTTCAAAGGTCCTACCCGACTGGCTCAAGTAGAAAATGTTTCCTCTGAGGAGGACGACAATCAAGAAGAGGATGTAAAAAGCACCCGAGATGGGGGTGGAAATAACCATATTTCTGAGGATGAAGACTATTCCGATGAGCAGTACCCTCCAGTGGATGATAAATACAAACAGCTGAAAGACCGACTCAAGGCTGTGGAAATCCAAACAGTGTCTGGTTTGGACTTTGGAGACTTAGGTTTGGTCCCTGGGGTGGTCATTCCTCATAAATTCAAGGTCCCTGTCTTCGCCAAATATGATGGGATCTCTTTCCCAAAACTCCATTTAAGGTCATATGTCCGCGAGATTCAACCACACACTACCGAAAGCAAGTTATGGATTCATTTCTTCCAAGAAAGCTTATCTGGAACACAGTTGGAATGGTTCTATCAACTAGAAGGGACTAATATCCACACATGGGAGGATTTAGCCATTTCCTTCTACAGACAATACCAATACAATGCTGACCTTGCACCAACTCGGGTGCAATTAGAAAGTATGACTATGGGCTCAAACGAAGGCTTTAAGGAGTATGCCCATAAATGGAGAAACCTGACTAGAAGGGTGCAACCCCCTTTGACTGACCAAGAATTGGTGGACATGTTCATGGGCACTCTGAAGGGTCCATTCTTTAATTTTTTAATTGGGAGTTCTTCATCAGGGTTTACTGAGTTGATTTTGACTGGTGAACAAGTTGAAAGCGGAATCAAAAGTGGAAAGATGCCAATGGCCTCAACCTCTAATGTTGTAAAGAAACCATTTGTTGGTAAGAAGGAAACTAATGTTTTTTATGGACAAATGAGTTATATCAAGATTGATAGTCATCAGTCGGTAGGAGCAGTATTGATTTCTAACCCGACCACAGTTCAACAGCCACAACAATCCGGCAATCAGCATAGGCCAGACGCCCTAAGAAGGCATATCACTAGGATCAACATGCCATTATCTCAAGCTTTACAACACCTGTTGAAGTTAGATTTGGTAACGCTTTGACATCCTAATCCTAATCCCAATACTTCCTCTCCTAAATATAATCCAAACGTGAAATACGCCTATCATTCAAATAGTCCTGGCCATGACACCAACAATTGTTGGGCGTTGAAGAACAAGATCCAAGATTTGATTGACAACAAAGTGATTGAGTTTGACCCTCCACATACCCCTAATGTGATTACTGCACCCATGCCCAGTTATGGTAAAGGTGTTAATGTTGTTGATGATGTCTCCTTTGTCTCCACCATCAGTGATTTGACTACTCCCTTAATGACAGTTAAGAAGAATCTGTTGAGAGTCGGTTTATTTACGGGCTTCCTTGAAAACTATTACCATTGTGCTTCCCAAATTAATGGTTGTATGTGACTGAAGAAGGGTATTCAACGCCTAATTGGTAGCTATGAAATTTTGTTCGAGAAAACTTCGTCCATGAAGAGTTTGCCTAGAAGTATATCTCAAGAGCTGAAACTTGAAGAGGTTTCTATAATCACAATTTCCAACACTCCTATAAGGATCAACTCTAGAGGCCCTATAAGGATTCCTGCTGAGCCGAGGGTAGCTCCCTTGACCATTACTACACTAGGCCAGTCCCTTATTCCTCTGACAAAGTTGTTCCCTGGAACTATGGGGCAGAAGTTTATTATCATAGTGTCAAGCAAGAGCCATGGATTACTGAAAATGAATATCCTGAAATTAAAAACATTATCAGAACTAGTAAGGTCACTAGAACAGGAAGGATCTTCTCTCTGGAGATCTCTCCTCCAACCACTACTATAACACATGTTCATATTCCTGCTACTAGGTCAACTGCTGACGCCCGAGGCAAAGAGAAAGTAACTGAGCCTGCCCGGATGGAGGCACCCTCAAAAGATGTTACAATTGAAGACCCTTCAAGACAAGAGATGGAAGAAATTTTGAAGAGCATTCATAAAAGTGACTACAAAATAGTTGAGCAACTAGGGCAGACACCCCCAAAAATATCCATGTTGTCCATGTTGTTATGCTTCGAAGCACATGCCCAAGCTTTGTTGAAATTTCTGAAGAACGCTCATTTACCACAAGAGACCACTGCCGATCAATTTGAGAGTTGTGTTGCAAGCCTAACTGCTGATAATGGTTTAGGCTTTTTTGATGCAGATTTGACTCCAGCGGGAAAGAATTATAATAAGGCACTACACATTTCTATTGAGTGCAAAGGCACTACTTTGGCGCATGTGTTAGTTGATACAGGTTCCTCCCTGAATGTTTTAACCAAGGGTGCTTTGGATAGGCTGGATTATGATGGGCTAGTGTTGAAACCCAGGGATATTGTGGTAAGAGCCTTTGATGGTTCAAAAAGAATGGTCCACGGAGAGGTTGATCTTCCGATCAAGGTGGAATCTCAAGTTTTCAACTCCACTTTTTATGTAATGGATATCCTCTCAGCCTATTACTTCTTGCTCGGACGCCCATGGATTCATAGGGTAGGTGCAGTTACCTCTACATTGCATCAAAAGCTGAAGTACCCAATGAAAGGGAAGGTTGTCACAGTCTGTGGAGAGGAAGAATATATGGTCAGTCATTTGAATCCTTTCAAATATGTTGAAATGGATGGTGAATTAATTGAAATCCCCTGTCAAACATTTGAGGTAATCCCTCCAACGATTGTCGTTGCTAAAGCTACTATTCTTGAGGTCTCTAAAAACCCACCAAGAATGGCTTCCTTGAAGGATGAAAGGGTTGTGGTAGAAGATGGAGGTTGCACTATATGGGGACAACTTCCTGATATTCCCTACAAATCCAACAAATTTGTATTGGGTTTCACTTCAAAGACTCAGAAAGAGGTTCGATGTATTTGTGCTGGAGGACCACCTTTCTGTATTAGCACCAATGAAGTCAATGCTCTGGAAGACACCAATAATGAAGGTGACTTGGACGACTGGATATTCCCTATTGTTGATGGTGGACTCAATAATTAGAAGGTCAAATACTTTGTATCAATCTCCTTCACCTAGGAGTAATTTCTATTTCCTATTTTTATTGTTTTAAGAAGTTTGTCTGTATAATTTATTTTAAAATAATGACTTTAAACCTTGTGCCTTACCCAGAGCACAAAGGTCCATTTGTTAAGGGTTGTCATTTCATATATCACATTCTCATTTAATGAAAACATTAGACGATTTTGCATTTAAATTTTGTGCTCTTTGTCTTTGTTTTACTTTACTGCATTTTCAAATAGCCATGTGACCTTACACGCACACACACACACATTTGCAGATCTATATCCACTCCGGATCTCATTGATAACAATTCTACTATTGACATTTATGACTATGAAAATCCAATCTATCAAGCTGGAGACGAAGGTGAAGAAGATTGTGAGATACCTGTAGAACTCGCCAGACTCCTAATACAAGAGGAAAAGGCTATATGTGATACGATGGGAGAACTGACTTGGGTGTTTTGCGTTTGATCGCAAATGTTGCGGTTAGCAAGAGTTGCCACCGACTTTTCTTTTATCCAAAAGGAAAGGTGAAAAAACACTGGAAAGACATTTGAGATTATTTCTTGAGTTCGGGGGGTAGATTATGAAAAGGGGAGGTATTAGCACCCTTTTCATCCATGGTTTTCCATGGGCTCTTAGTTACTTGCTAGATCACTTGCTTTTGTTTGAAATTGTGCTTTGTGTGGTTTTTGAAAGTATTTTATAAAGAGGTCATTGTTTAGGCAAACTTTGTAATGATTCTCGTTTGTAAGAATGTATACAAAGATGTTCATCTTTTGAAAATGTTTTCAAGTTTGTAAGATTTTTTTTGAAAGTGTATGTGTTTGTTTTGAAAATATCAAGGATGTTTTGTTTTGAAATTGAGCAAGTAACTAGGAGCATTCTACCTACTCAAAAGTCTTTCATGTTAATTTCCTTTTTCCTTTCACATTGTTATCTTACCATTGATTTGGTAAGTAACCCTATCTTTGGATGTAAACGGGACGGGCGTGGGTCATCATATAACCATGATTAGCAATGATGCATGGTATCTTAGCATTATCTTTTAGGGACTAAGATCATTTGAAAGGCAGCATAGATAGCGTCATCGAGGGACTATGATCTTATACTTTGCTTGTTTTTGCTAAGATACCTCACATGCATAATATGGCCATTTTGTAAGGAAACCAACTAGATTTTACCCTAAGGGTGCTTGTGTGAAAATGTATTGTTTTTCATGCTTGGTTTTGTCTTTGATTAGGGTTTTCTAATTGATTATTTTTAGTCTTTCCATACAAACCCTAATTACTAGCATTTGTATATAAAGCGATAAATTGTGGAATTTAAAATTACTACGCTATTACAATACTTGTGGGAGGGAGTGTACAAATTATAAATGGGGATTGCAAGAAAATAGAGCCTAATTATCTATTACAACCATATTGAATTTGTGTAAGAATTGAAATGAATAATGTACAAAAATGAATAAATGTATAAGGATGTGAATGTAAAGAAAATGGATGGTTATTTGGATTTTTAGGGAAAAAGGATTTTTGTTTTAACCTAATTAATTAAAAGAAAAAATAATCATAAAAAGTAAGCCTAAATGTACTAGGAAAAAGAATTTAAATAAAATCCTAATTTATTAATTGATTAAAAAAGGAAATTAAGTTTATAGGAAGAATATTTTTTTGGATTTTTGTCTTAAAAATAAATTATAGTATTATAAAATATTTTTGGTATTTTTAAATATTAAAATAATATATTTAAAATGTGTAAAAGAAAATAATTAAAACCCTAATTTTTTAATTAAATTTACAAAATAATTAATGAAATAGATAAAGTATGATTAAATAAAATAATTTCTTGTGTAAAAAAATAATAAACTTTATCAAAATATAAATCTAATGTTTTTTATATTTTTTTCTGATTTTTTATCATTTAGATAAAATAACTTAAGAAAATAAATAGATAAAAATGAGAAAAGAAAACAAAATGGGTCAGGGGCTGTGTAAGTGAAACAGGGCGGTTAGAGGTAAGAAAAAACAAAAGGCCCAAAGGAGGCCTAACGATTGTCCAAAAAAGTCAGAATGTATGAAAAAAATGTAAAAAATCCAAAAGGGTACCATTGGGGCTCGAACCCAGGTCCCTACAGCCACAGTCGTGCGCTTCTACCACTGGGGTGGCTATACATCCGTTTATATAAATAAAACAATAAATATATGATAGTAAACAATTCCATGGCTTGAACTTCATCTTCAAGCTCACGTCCAGCCAGAGCCTTTGTATCTTGATCAATTCTTAACAAAAATGAAAAATGTAAACAGGAAACTTGTAGCAAATTTCCTCACGGTTTCAGAAATACAAAGCAATAAAATTATAGATTAAAGACAATCATGAATTTTAATGGCCCTAATCTGAACCCTAAAAATCTCAGAAACTTCAATCTTAAAATCCTCTAAGCTCAAGCAAAATTAATGAAAACTATGGACATGGTTAGCTTTAGGGCAATGATATCTACATTTTTCATTCATAAACAAACCATTAATGATATCTGTATGAAAAGTTACAAAGTCAAAAAACTTACCTTGCAAGAGGGTATCGGGTTTGGAGTTTGAGTAGCTTTCAGTGAGTTCCAATGATTGGATTAACTTCTTCAAGTTCCTAGGAAGCTAATGGGATGCTTAGCTTGAGCTGAAAGTGCCTAAGGAGTTCTAGAGAAGTCAAGGTGCAAGGTGTTGTTTTTGAAAATGGTGGATGATGATGGAGGTGCTACAGTGGTGTTGCAGGTGTTGGGATTGTTTGTATATGTTGTTTAGAAGCTTCTGAAAGTAAAAGGCCAAGAAACGCACGAGCAAATTGGAGATTGGATTCATAATTCAGAAATGACAGGTTTTGAAGTGTTTTTGGATATTCTGTATTTTAGGTGTTTTCAGGGCTTAAGCATGCGTGGGATTTGTGAAAAATGGCTTGTGTATGTATAATCAAAAGGTCTTGAGTGGTTTTGAAAGTCAGAAGTACAAGTTACAAGCTATTTGCTATGTTACTTGATTTTCAAGAAAAGTGGGAAAACAAGTTTCAAGGGGAAGTACAAGCATGGGATGAGTGATTGTAAGTGTCGAACAAGTTTCTTATGAGTCATGGAACTTGTATGATCAGAAGAGAACAAGTGCAAGGCTCAAGAACAAGTTTTGTGCAAAAAGTCACTTTATCAAAATAGCAATGTGCACTTTCTTCCCAAAATGGATATAAAGCATGGCCTTGCATTGAATGCTTGAAATGAGACCTCTAACAGCTGTGTAAGCAATTAATTATGGAGTGCCTAACAAGTTTGAGGCCTGCATAGTAGAGGTAATGCAGCATAAGTTTGAATTTTGAATTTGTTTATCACAAAATAACTTGTAATTCAAGTGATAAAACCCTAACTTCATATCTTCGATTCTCCCTACTCAAAAATGATCTCAAGGAGTTCTTGGATATTTTGGAAATCTTACAATGTGCTCTATAACCAATATTTGAATGACTTTTGAAAATTCCCCTTGGAACTATATGAAAAAGTGCCATCAAGTTAGGTCAAAATCCTGACCAAATTAGGGCAAAATTTCACTAAGTGTTTTTTTATTCATCACCATGTATTCTTAAAATTATAACTTGAGATCTAAGCACTTTTGGAAGGAGTTGTGTGAAGCAAAGTTGTATATTTCATGGAGATCTACAACTTTCATTTTGGAAGTTTCTTTTGAATCATCTTGCATCATGGTGAAAATTTTGCTCAAAGTTGTGAAAATATAAGAAAGTTCCAACACTTAGAAAAATTTCTAAATTTAGAAATTTTAACTTTTCAACATGAAATCTTGAGTTTTTTATTTCTTGATGAATAAGTTTCATATTTTGACATGCATTGATGAATTGTGATCTTTGAAATTTGATTTTGACCAAAAAGTCAAAGTTTGACTTTCCAGTATACAATTGACTTTTGATCAGTTGACTGAAAATTCATCTGTCAATCCATTGGACTTGAGCAATGTTTTGAGCCATGTCAATAGGTAAAAATGATGCAATTTGACTCTTTAGATCATTCCTTAAACTAATTGATCATTTTCTAGGTCAAAAATCAGAAATTGCCCTTTCCCAATCAAAACCCTAATTTTGACCATTTTGCCCTTTTGAATATTTGATCAAATTTCTTGAGGAATTATGATCCAAACTTGATCAAATGATACACATGAGTTTAAAATGTTGATGTGGATCAAAAATTATGAAGTTTGACTGTAAATTGGCCATAGTTGACTTTTTCCCCAATACAGCTGATTTTTAGGACAAGTGCTCAATTGACTCAGCAAAAGTGTGATCCAAAGCTTGAAACTTGACATGAGTAATGTTGAGGGTCCATAATGATACATGAAAGTCATATGGGGTATTGGAAGTTCAAATATCCTTGTGAAATCTCAAACCCTAATTTTGGTCATCAGTGCTTAAGGAGGTGTCTTGAGCTGATCAACCCTAATGCAGTCTTGAGTCAAAGGAGATCTTGTGAGCAAATTCTTGATAAATGAGAGGGCAAATTTTGGGGTACAACAGTTGCCTATGTTCAATATTCTTAAGCCTGAAGAGTTAGATTGGCGAGTTTTGCCATTCGTGACTCGAAGGTGGAAGATGATTGGACATTACAGTGCCCAGAAATTTGGACTCAGTGATGTGATGGTCGATGGTATAGGGAATGGGATTAAAGATTCCATTTGGAGGGATGATCGAATGTTTTTAGATATGGGCTTGTAGATGCCATCCAGAAATGATTGTTGAACCATATTTGTAAGATGAATCTGAATGAGTATCAGAATGGCATCTGTGTTTGGAGCGTGTCTGAACTGTATCTGAAGATTGAATCTGAATGAGTATCAGGATGGCATCTGTGTCTAGAGCATATCTGAAAGCTGAATCTGAATGAGTATCAGGATGGCATCCGTGTCTGGAGCGTATCTGAACTTTATCTGAAAGTTGAATCCGAATGAGTATCAGGATGGCATCCGTGTTTGGAGCGTATCTGAACTGTATCTAAAAGTTGAATCTGAATGAGTATTAGGATGGCATTCATATCTGGAGCGTATCTGAAAGTTGAATCTGAATGAGTATCAGGAAGGCATCAGTGTCTGGAGCGTATCTGAAGATTGAATCTGAATGAGTATTAGGATGGCATCCGTGTCTGGAGCGTATTTGAACTGTATCTGAAAGTTGAATATGAATGAGTATCAGGATGGCATCCGTGTCTGGAGCGTATCTGAACTGTATCTGAAGATTGAATCTGAATGAGTATCAGGATGGCATCCGTGTCTGGAGCGTATCTAAACTGTATCTGAAGATTGAATCTGAATGAGTATCAGGATGGCATCCGTGTCTGGAGTGTATCTGAACTGTATCTGAAAGCTGAATTTGAATGAGTATCAGGATGGCATCCGTGTCTGGAGCGTATCTGAACTGTATCTAAAAAATATTTGAACATTGTTAATGGTATCTGTCTGATTAACCTTATCCTGAAAAGGGTAAAATGTTAGCTAATATGCAATGTCATTTTGTATGAAATGCATGGTATAATGAGATTGTGATATATGCATTCGTGTTATCGATGTTTATGATATATGTATGCGATGTATGCGTAGTGAGCTAATCTGCTGCACTGCTTGTTGGATTTGGGGAAAATAAATTGTCGACTGCTACTGAGGATACGGAGTGCAAGTCTTCAAGTTTTGAAGTGTTGATGAATTTCCACTTAGAGAAATAAACCTTGTTGTAAGGGAAATGTCGTGTACTGCTTGTAAAATCCTGTTGGGGAATCTTGAGAAATTTGGCGACTTTTAACAGGGAGTGATAACTGGAAGTTTTGTTCCATTGGGGATTAAACTACACACTGCAGGGGGTTTTATGGAAATAGCTTAGAGAGATTTCCCTACCTCTTAAAGCCATCAATGATTGTATTTTTATTTTGTTCATTGGTAAACAGTAGTTACGTTCAAATGCATATGTGCAAAAATAAATCATTGGACGTTTTTGTAAACAAAACACAAGAGTAAAGAAAAACAGATAGTTTTGCACTTTCAAAGGGATATCTTTGTATTGACTTTTGAGTAAGTATTTTTGTACAATGAGACAAACATTCTAGTAAGAGAATTCTGTCGTAAAAAAATGAAAATTTGATACAAAGAAAAGATAGCTATGTGAAATAATCCAATGGGGTTCCCATTCTGCTATAACCTTCGTGTCTCTGAGCATCTTATCTATTTGTTGCCTTGTCCGAAGCTGATTGAATTAATCAGAACCGTCGAGTTTGCAGGTTGTCCGTAAGGTGACCCAACGGGACATAGTCATACGCTTTAATTCCATAACTTTTTCCTGGACCTCCCTTTCGGGTTTTCAGTCCACCGGGATACCCTTTTTTTCCCAAGCCACCCTTTCGGGTTTCCAGCTTGTCGAGTGTACAATTTTTTTTATCCCTAATTTTTTTCCTGAACCTTTTTGGTTTTCCGGGATGCCCTCGTTTTGCCTAGGTGCGTCAACCTAACGGGTCTCTTATGCGTAGTATCTTTTGACTATGTTCGCGTTCACGGGGTGCGGCAGGTCGTCGCCATCCATGGTGGTCAAGATCATTGCTCCACCAGAGAATATGTTTTTAATCATAAATGGTCCATCGTATGTAGGAGTCCATTTTCCCGGGATCACCCTGCGGTAATATGATATGTTTGATCACCAGATCCCCGACTTGATACACTTGGCGTCTGACCTTTTTGTTGAAAGCCTTAATCATCTGTTTCTGATACATATGACCATGACAGACAGCAGTAAGCCTTTTCTCATTAATCAAGTTCAGTTGATCAAGTCGAGTTTGGACCCAATCGTCTTCGTTCAGACCTGCATCCTTCATAATTCTCAGAGAGGGGATCTGGACCTCAATAGGAAAGACAACCTCCATTCCGTATACCAGAGAGTAGGGTGTTGCCCCGGTTGATGTGCGCATTGTGGTACGATAATTGTGGAGAGTGAATGGTAGCATTTCATGCCAGTCTTTGTATGTGACTGTCATTTCCTGTATGATCTTTTTAATGTTCTTATTTGCAGCTTCGACAACACCATTCATCTTGGGCCGGTAAGGGGAAGAATTGTGGTGCTGGATCTTGAATTTCTCACACAAGGCGGTGATCATAGTATCATTTAGATTTATACCATTGTCTATGATGATCCTCTCCGGGATACCGTACCAACAGATGAGATTTTGCTTGATGAACCAGGAGACAACATTCTTGGTAACGGAATCGAAAGAAACTACCTCAACCCACTTTTTAAAATAGTCAATGGCCACCAAGATGAAGCGGTGTCCATTAGAGGTTGTTGGTTTGATTTCCCCAATCATATCGATGCCCCACATAGTAAAGGGCCAAGGAGCCGTCAAGACATTCAGAGGAACCGGAGGTACGTGCACCTTGTTAGCGTAAATCTGACACTTGTGGAAGGTTCGAGAGTGTTGATAGCAATATACTTCCATGGTAGACCAATAATAGCCTGTCCGTAGGATCTTCTTTCCCATCGTATGCCCACTGGAATGGGTGCCAAAAGTGCCCTCATGTAGATCATCCATGATCTTTTCTGCCTCAACCTTGTCTACGCAATGGAGCAAAACAGAGTCATGGTTACGTTTATAGAGAATGCCATTACTAAGGAAGAATTTAGCAGAGAATCTCCTTAAGAACTTCTTATCATTGACTGAAGCTCCTTCTGGATATTCTTGAGCCTCGAGATACCTCTTGACTTCATGAAACCAAGGCCGGTCCACTACTTCTTCAGTATTAATCTCGTGACAGTGAGCTGGTTCATCCATTCGTTCAATGGTGATCTGGGGAGCCTCGTTATCCCATTTAAGTTTAAACATGGATGACATTGTGGCTAGTGCGTCTGCTAGATGATTTTCTTCTCGCGGGAAATGCTCGAAGGTAATCTTCTCAAAATGTGGGATCAATGTCAACACATGTTCTTTATAGGGGATAAGGTTAGGGTGTTTGGTGTCCCATTCCCCTTTGATCTGGCTGATGACCAAAGTTGAATCTCCAAATACATTTAAGTATTTGATCCCCAAATCTATGGCAGCTTTGAGACCAAAAATGCACGCTTCGTATTCTGCCATGTTATTTGTACAATTGAAGAAGAGTCTTTCCGTAAAGGGGGTATGACATCCTTCGGGAGATATGAGTACAGCACATATGCCATTGCCGAGTGCGTTGGATTCCCTATCAAAAAGTAGGATCCTTGTTCAGGTCTGTCATATGGTCTAAATTCTTCACAGTTGTTTACCATCATGATGTCTTCATCTGGGAATTCGAACTTCATGGACTGGTAGTATTCCCCAGCTTGGTGAGCCAGGTGATCATCTAGTACACTACCCTTTATTGCTTTCTGGGTAGTATAATGTATGTCATATTTTGTCAAGATCATATTCCATTTCTCTATTCTCCTAGAGAGGGAAGGTTTCTTGAAGATGTATTTTATTGGATCCATTTTAGATATCAATAAGGTAGTATGGGTCAGCATATACTGTCTTAGCCGGTGAGCAGCCCATGCTAGAGCGCAACAAGTTTTCTCGAGCAGTGAATATCTTGTTTCACAGTCGGTAAAATTTTTGCTCAGGTAATAAATAGCATGCTCTTTTCGGCCAGACTCGTCATGCTGCCCCAGCACACACCCCAATGAATTTTCCAAAACGGTTAGATACATGATCAATGGTCTTCCCTCAACTAGTGGCATCAAAACAGGAGGCTCTTGCAGGTACTCTTTGATCTTGTCGAAGGCAGTTTGGCACTCATCATTCCATTTGACTACTTTATCTTTCTTCAGTAATTTGAAGATTGATTCACAAGTAGCTATCAGGTGAGAAATGAATCTAGCAATGTAGTTTAACCGTCCCAAGAATCCTCTGACTTCCTTCTCGGTACGAGGAGAAGGCATTTCTTGTATCGCTTTCACCTTGGCAGGATCTACTTCAATACCTTTACTGCTGACGACAAAGCCTAGGAGTTTACCAGACCTCACCCCAAATGTGCATTTATTTAGGTTCAACCTCAGCTTGTATTTCTTTAGTCTCTCAAATAGTTTCTGTAAATGGTCAAGATGCTCTTCTTCTGTTTGAGATCTGGCTATCATGTTTTCCATATAGACCTCTATTTCGTGATGTATCATGTCATGAAATAGGGCTACCATGGCACGCTGATAGGTTGCCCCAGCATTCTTCAGCCAAAATGGTATAACCTTGTAGCAGAATGTGCCCCACTGTGTGACAAAGGTTTTTTTCTCCATGTCCTCAGGCGCCATTTTGATTTGGTTGTAGCCTGACAAACCATCCATGAAGGAAAACACTTTATGTTGTTCCATATTGTCAACTAGAATATCAATGTGGGGGAGTGGGAAATCATCCTTAGGGCTTGCCCTATTCAAATCTCTATAGTACACGCACATTCGTACTTTATCGTCCTTTTTAGGCACAGGAACAACATTGGCGACCCATTGTGGATAGGAAGTGATGGCCAAGAACCCGGTGTTGAATTGCTTCATGACTTCCGCTTTGATCTTCTCTGACATATCTATTCGCATGCGACGGGCCTATTATTTTACCAAAGGGAAATCCTCTTTTGTAGTTAGACGATGTACTACGATATCTGCATCAAGTCCCGGCATGTCTTCGTACGACCAGGCAAAGATCTCCACATAATCATGTAGTAACTGAATCAGATGCTCTTTGACACTTGGTTCAAGATTGGCACCCACCTTGACTTCTCTTTTTTCTTCTTCGGTACCTAGGTTAATTGTGTCAACTGGTTCTTCGTGGGGATGAATGGTCCTCTCTTCTTGTTGTAGTAACCTGGCAAGTTCCCCTGGTACTTCACAATCTTCCTCACCTTCGTCTTCGGCTTGGTAGATTAGATTTTTAGAGTCACAAAAGGCCATAGCATAATTGTTACCCATGGGATCCCGAATGGATGTAGATCTGCATTTTGAATGTAAGTGTATGTAAGAGTATAGCTATCTTTGAAAGAAATGAAAATGTAAAAAGAAAAACAATGAGCACAAGGTTTTTATGCAAAAATGTCCATGATTCATTGATGTCATATGGAAATGAGGTAATAACCCTTACAAATGGACCATTGTGCGTCGGGTAAGACACAAGGTTTTAAGAGTCTGAATTGTTTAATATTACATATCCGACAAAATTTAAAGACAAATTATTGTTGGATGAAAGTGATTGGGACAAAATCTCTAGCTTCCCATTTGCTGAGCCCTCCACTGACAGTTGGTAAAATCCAATCCTTCAGGTTATCGTTGTCTTCGTCATCCCCCACTGTGTAGACTTCGCAGTTGTTAATCTTCAAGGGTGGTCCTCCGGCACAAGCATGGCATACAACTTTCTGGGCTCCTGAAGTGAAACCCAAACCAAACTTGTCAGATTTGTATGGGATATCTGGGAGTTTGCCCCAAATAGTGCACCCACCTTCTTCTATCACTGCCTTGGCATCCTTCAAAGACGACATTTTGAGTGGAGACCTTGTAATCTTGGGGACTTGAGAAACGGCCTTGGTTACTGCCACAGTTTGTGGGACTTCTTCAAAATGTTGGAATGGAGTTTCAATAAATTCACCATCTAATTCCACATATCTGAAGGAATTTAGATGACTGGCCATATACTCTTCTTCTCCATGAACAGTGATGATTTTCCCCTGAATTGGATATTTCAGCATTTGATGCAACGTAGAAGTAACGGCACCAGCATTGTGAATCCACGGTTGGCCTAATAAGTAGGAATATGAATGGCGAATATCCATTACATAAAAAGTTGAATCAAATGTTTGGGTTCCAACTTTTATGGGGTTGTCCACTTCCCCATGCACCATCCTTTTTGAGCCGTCAAAGGCCCTCACTACTATGTTGCTAGGCTTCAAGGTCAATCCTTCACAGTCAAGCCTATCAAGAGCTTTTTTAGGAAGCACATTCAGAGACAAACCGGTGTCAACCAAGACATGAGCCAAAGTCGTGCCTCTGCATTCGACTGAGACATGCAATGCCTCGTTATGCTTCCTCCCCCTTGGCGTTAAATCAGCATCCGAAAAACCTAAACCATTATTTGCGGTCAAGATGGCTACGCAGTCTTGGAACTGATCGACGGATGTTTCTTGGGGTACATGGGCAGTTTTAAGGAATTTTACCAAGGCCTTTTCCTGAGCCTCAGAACATAACAATAAAGCCAACATGGAAATTTTTGATGGAGTTTTCCCCAGTTGTTCAACTACATTGTAGTCGCTCCTTTTTATAATCTTTAGAATTTCCTCCATCTCTTTTCGGGAGGTCTCAGGGATAGCTACCGATTGTGCCTTCGTCCGGACAGGCTCAACCAGAATACCCTTGCCCCGAGTCTCGGTTAACTCGGCAGTAGGAATGTCAGTAGGGGCGATAACAGGGACTGCAGCAGTTTTTTCAACAGGAGTATTAGCAGAGATGATTGCAGGACTAGGAATAGCCTTTGGAGGAGCAACAGCAATAGGAATGATTACGGGTCCAAAAATAACTTTTGGGGGAGAAATTTCTAGAGAGAATACCCTTCTGCTTCGGGTTATTTTGCTAGTCCCTGCGATGTTACTGATATCGGAGTCAACTTTCTCAGAACTTGAATCTTTAGCAGCTGGCCAATCTTGCTTGATACCGTGATAGTAGACATCACCTCCATAATTCCATGGGACGGTTTTGTCTGACGAATACGGGATTGGTCCAGGCATTGTAATTATCAATGGAGCTACTTTAGGAACGGATGTTATTCTAACGGGTCTTTTGGTGGAGACCCTGGAAGAATTGGCGGAAATGGTCATGATGGAAACATCATTATAAGAAACAGTTGGAATAGAAGTCTTTTCGAACAAAATCTCCTTGTTATCTATTAGGCATTGAACGCCTGTTTTAACAAATGACGGCTGGTTGGTGAGGACAAACAGAAATGATAGCTTTTATCACAGCCTGGGAATACACCGGCATTCAACAAGTTCTTTTTTATAATCAGGAGTGGGGTCACAAGTTCATCAACCAAAGTAACAAATATATCTTCCTCAACGGCGTTGACATCATGGTCGTGCTTGGGCATAGGGGCAGTAATAACATTATGAATTTCTGGCGCATTGAATTCAATCTCTTTGGCTTCAAGAAGGTCTTGTACTTTGTTCTTCAGAGCCTAACAGTTGTTAGTGTCATGGTCGGGGCTCTCAGAATGGTATGCACAGCGAGCATTAGGATGATAGTGAGGAGAGGTTGTATTAGGATTCTTTGGAGCTTCTTTCAAAGTCACTAGGTTGGATCTTAACAAATGTGGCAATAATTGAGATAGTGTCATGTTAATTCGAGTGAACTGTCTGACTGGTCTTTCCATTCTTGGTTGGTTGCTTCTTTTTTGAGCAGGTGTGGGTTTAGGAATCATGACAGCCCCCACCATTGGACGGCGTTCAGCCTTATCTTGATTTCTATGAGGATATACAGCAACAACATCTTTCTTTCCAATGAATGGTTTCCTTCCAGCAGCAAAGAATGCATCTTTTTGAATCTTTCCATTCTTTATCCCGACTTCCACTCTTTCTCCGGTCAATATCAATTCGGTAAAACATGCCGATGAACTCCCAATTAAGTGATTAAAGAAGGGACCGGACAAGGTGCCCAAAAATATGTCTACTAATTCTCTTTCAAATAGGGGAGGCTGGACTTTTCCTGCTAAGTCCCTCCATTTTTGTGTGTAGTCTTTGAAGCCTTCACTTGAAACCATGGCCATACTCTAGAGTTGAGTACGGGTGGGAGCAAGATCAGCATTGTATTGGTATTGTTTGTAAAAGGCAACGGTCGGATCTTCCCAGTTATGAACATTGGCTCTTTCTAACTGATAAAACCAATCAAGTTGAGTTCTAGATAGACTGTCTTGGAAGAAGTGTACCCATAAATCCTTGTCAGTGGTATGAGGCTGGATTTTCCTCACATAGGACCGGAGATGCATTTTGGGACATGAAACTCCGTCATATTTGGCGAACACCAGTGCTTTGAATTTTGTAGGAATGACAATCCTAGATACTAACCCCAACTCCTCGAAGTCCAATCCAGGCACTTTTTGAATTTCCATTGCACTTAACCGTTCTTCCAGATGCTTATACTTGTCGTCGGCTGCAGGATATTGTTCTTCAGAATAATCTTCTTCTTCTTCTTCCGCTTCCTCTTTTGAATCTGGCTAGACAACTGCTTCCTTGCCTTTCCCATCTTGATTGTCTTTCTCACCAGATGATGTTGCAAAGTCTAGGGTCCTTCTTGATTGTCCTTGGAAACTTCTTCCCATATTTAAAACTCCAGTTATTTTCTTTGCTTTCTTCTTTTTCTCTTCAACCAGCAAGGTCTTTAATTCTTCTTGTCCTTTGGCTAGAGTTAAGAACATCTGTTGAAACTGAGCATTTTGTGCTTGGAGGTCCTTCACCGTTTACTCGAGATCCATCTTACTGAAATAAACAGTAGAAAGATGAGGGGACTTGTTTAAAGAAACCTGCTTATGTTATAATGAATGGTAGATGCATATGCAATGATTTCAAGGATTTTAAAGATTCAAATTTGTTTTAGACAAAAAGGAAACACACGTTATATTAAATAAATTAAAGCTTGAGTACATCAATGCCTCTTTGGGCAAAACAAATACAAAAACTCTAAGATAAAAAGGTTGTACGCATCCTCTTTAGTGCGATGTAGGCATTCAGGTTCCGCTCCTCATGGAGTTGCTTAGTGAGTTCCAAAACCTTTTTCTCGCTAGCGTAGAATTTGGCTTCGAAAGTGTCTCTCTCCCCCTTGAGTTGTATCCAATCTCTTTGTAAGTCTTCAAGAGAGGTGGGCATGTCAGGATGTTGGATAGTGTACGGAACATCTCCTTCCATAACAGGCTCCATGATTACCAGGAGAATGGAGGGATAAGGCATCATAAGACTTTAAGCACGAGTTCGTACCCATTTGAGGTAAGGCTCAAGAGGGATGGAATTCTTGCACCCTAATGTCTTTCTATCTACCTTGTTCAACATCCTCCAAGCTCGGATGAATCTCTGGCGAAGACCTTGATCGTCATTCTCGTAGTCAAATACCAAACCTTTAATGAGCATCTCATGAGGGCCATCCCTTCGGGCGTAACCAAACTGTCTTAAGGCTAGGCAGGGGTTGTAGGTGATACCTCCCCTAATGCCAAGTAAAGGGACATTAGGGAATTCTCCACAATGGTCGATAATAGTAACATTCTCTAAGGATCAGGAACACCAATGAATGTCTGAATGTTTGAGCGTCATCAACCTTTGTGACCACCTTGAACCTGTCTCGTTCTTCAATACATATTGGGGAAGATGCGAAATAAACCATATTTCCAAGAGAGGAGTACAACACATAAGGATACCTCTTTTCCTCATAGTGCGAGTGTGAAAAGAATGTAGGATGTCCCCTAGCAAAGTAGGCACCGAGTTGCGGAATATGAAGATTTTGACAGTGTTCACATCTATGAGTTGGTCAAGATTTGGAAACAAAACCATCCCATAGATGAGGAGAGCCACAATTTCCTCAAAGGCTTGCAAATCCAAAGCGTTCCAACAGTTTTGGGCTTTCTCAATCAAGAACTTTGCTAGGAAACCTTTGACACCACTCCTTGTTTCCCAATTAGTTGTGATATCAGATGATTGCAAGTGTAGAGCTTGAGCAATCTCTTCTGGCTTTGGATCTCTTTCCGTACCATTGAAAGGTAGTTGATTGATAATGGGAATCCTCAAAAGTTGGGAGAATTCTTCCAAAGTTGGCACAAGTTGATAATCGGGAAATGTGAAGCAATGGTGTAAAGGATCAAAGAACTGAAAGAGCACCTTCATCATGTCTTCAACAGTGTTGGAGGTGACCAAGTTTAGTAGGCGACCATGTTTTTCGGTAAATGGAGAGTTTTTAGGAATCCTTGATCCTAGCTCCTTAAGATGAGGAGGTATCCTTACAAGATTGACTTGAATGGTTTTCCTGCGAATAGAATACATGTCCTACAAAACAGAACAAAGATAAATCCCAAGATCCTTGAAATGGTTAGTGAATGAATGTGATGTTATGATGTTCATTATGTTATGTACAAGTAAATATATACAAACAAAGCAAACAAGTCCTTAGGTTTAGGCTTGCATGGAGTTTTATAGGAAAGTACTCTCTTGAAGTTTAGTCGGCTTAAAACCTGTCCTAACAATAGTAACCGGGTTCTAAGGAGCTCAATATCAGTGGTTTGTTTTCTCAAGCATTATTTCAGCACAAGCCTCTGAAATGGCAACCCAAATATCTCAAAAAACCAAACCTCAATGAGTGTAGTATCGAGTATCTGCCAACTTCGGACTGCGCCAAAGCCGGTCACCTCACTAAGTCCTAAAGACCAAGTTGGTCAAGTAAAGTTTATAAAAGTTCATTAGTGCTTCATGACATCACTCAGCGGCCCCGTATTCTCCTTGACTAATCAAGGGCTACCGGTACCCACAAATATGTCGCACTAATGTAGCTATTTCTTAGACCGTGTCGGTATACCCCACACAGTTTCCATAATGTATTGCTACTAACCTATAAGGAATCCCAAATCCGAGTAGAGGATTCAAACCCAAATAAAGAACCACAATGTAAATCATACAAGTCAAAAAAATAAAGCAAGTAAATATGATCTAACCCTAAGGTAACCCCATTTCATAATGATCCCCAGCAGAGTCGCCAGTTCTGTGATACGGTGGGAGAACTGACTTTGGTATTTTGCGTTTGATTGCAAATGTTACGGTTAGCAAGAGTCGCCACTGACTTTTATTTTATCCAAAAGGAAAGGTGAAAAATCACATGAAAGACCTTTGAGATTATTTCTTGAGTTCGGGGGGGTAGATTATGAAAAGGGAAGGTATTAGCACCCTTTTCATCCATGGTTTTCCATGGGATCTTAGTTACTTTCTAGATCACTTGCTTTTGTTTGAAATTGTGCTTTGTGTGGTTTTTAAAAGTATTTTGTAAAGAGGCCATTGTTTAGGCAAACTTTGTAATGGTTCTCATTCGTAATAATGTATACAAAGATGTTGATCTTTTGAAAATATTTTCAAGTTTTTAAGACGTTTTTTGAATGTGTAGGTGTTTGTTTTGAAAATATCAAGGATGTTTTGTTTTAAAATTGAGAAAGTAACTAGGAGCATTCTACCTACTCAAAAGTCTTTCATGTTCATTTCCTTTTTCCTTTGACATTGTTATCTTACCATTAATTTGGTAAGTAACCCTATCTTTGGATGTAAATGGGATGGGTGTGGGTTATCGTATAACCATGATTAGCAATGTTGCAAGGTATCTTAGCATTCTCTTTTAGGGACTAAGATCATTTGAAAGGCAACATAGATAGCGTCATCGAGGGACTATGATCTTATACTTTGCTTGTTTTTGCTAAGATACCTCACATGCATAATATGGCCATTTTGTAAGGCAACCAAGTGGATTTTACCCTAAGGGTGCTTGTGTGAAAATGTATTGTTTTTCATGCTTGGTTTTGTCTTTGATTAGGGTTTTCTAATTGATTGTTTTTAGTCTTTCCATACAAACCCTAATTACTAGCATTTGTATATAAAGCGATAAATTGCGGAATTTAAAATTACTACGCTATTACAATACTTGTGGGAGGGGGTGTACAAATTATAAATGGGGATTGCAAGAAAATAAAGCCTAATTATCTATTACAACCATATTGAATTTGTGTAAGAATTGAAATGAATAATGTACAAAAATGAATAAATGTATAAGGATGTGAATGTAAAGAAAATGGATGGTTATTTGGATTTTTAGGGAAAAAGGATTTTTGTTTTAACCTAATTAATTAAAAGAAAAAATAATAATAAAAAGTAAGCCTAAATGTACTAGGAAAAAGAATTTAAATAAAATCCTAATATTTTAATTGATTAAAAAAAGGAAATTAAGTTTATAGGAAGAATATTTTTTTGGATTTTTTTCTTAAAAATAAATTATAGTATTATAAAATATTTTTGGTCTTTTTAAATATTAAAATAATATATTTAAAATGTGTAAAATAAAATAATTAAAGCCCTAGTTTTTTAATTAAATTTACAAAATAATTAATGAAATAGATAAAGTATGATTAAATAAAATAATTTCTTGTCTAAAAAAAATGAACTTTATCAAAATATAAATCTAATGTTTTTTATATTTTTTCTGATTTTTTTTAGCATTTAGATAAAATAACTTAAGAAAATAAATAAATAAAAATGAGAAAAGAAAACAAAATGGGCTAGGGGTTGTGTAAGTGAAACAGGGGGGTTAGAGGTAAGAAAAAACAAAAGGCCCAAAGAAGGCCCAGCGCCTGTCCAAAAAAGTCAGAATGTATGAAAAAAATGTAAAAAATCCAAAAGGGTATCACTGGGGCTCGAACCCAGGTCCCTCCAGTCACAGGCGCGCGCTTCTACCGCTGGGGTGGCTATACATCCATTTATATAAACAAAACAATAAATATATGATAGTAAACAAGTTCATGGCCTAAACTTCATCTTCAACCTCACGCCCAGCCAGAGCCTCTGTATCTTGATCAATTCTTAACAAAAATGAAAAATGTAAACAGGAAACTTGTAGCAAATTTCCTCACGATTTCAGAAATGCAAAGCAATAAAATTATAGATTAAAGATAAGCATGAATTTTAATGGCCCTAATCTGAACCCTAAAAATATCAAAAACTTCAATCTTAAAATTCTCTAAGCTCAAGCAAAATTAATGAAAACTATGGACATGGTTAGCTTTAAGGCAATGATATCTACATTTTTCATTCATAAATAAACCATTAATGATGCCTGTAAGAAAAGTTCCAAAGTCATAAAACTTACCTTGGAAGAGGGTATCGGGTTTGGAGTTTGAGTAGATTTCAGTGAGTTCCAATGATTGGATTAGTTTCCTCAAGTTCCCAGGAAGCTAATGGGATGCTTAGCTTGAGCTGAAAGTACCTGAGGAGTTCTGGAGAAGTCAAGGTGCAAGGTGCTATTTTTGAAAATGGTGGATGATGATGGAGGTGTTACAGTGGTGCTACAGGTGTTGGGATTGTTTGTATATGTTGTTTAGAAGCTTCTGAAAGTAAAAGGCCAAGAAACGCACGAGCAAATTTGGAGATTGGATTCAAAACTCAAAAATGACAAGTTTTGAAGTGTTTTTGGTGATTCCGTATTCTAGGTGTTTTCAGGGCTTAAGCATGCGTGGGATTTGTGGCAAATGGCTTGTGTATGTATAAGCAAAAGGTCTTGAGTGGTTTTGAAAGTCGGAAGTACAAGTTACAAGCTATTTGCTATGTTACTTGATTTTCAAGAAAAGTTGGAAAACAAGTTTCAAGGGGAAGTACAAGCATGGGCTGAGTGATTGTAAGTGTCTAACAATTTTCTTATTAGTTATGGAACTTGTATGATCAGAAGAGAACAAGTGCAAGGCTCAAGAACAAGTTTTGTGCAAAAAGTCACTTTATCAAAATGGCAATGTGCACCTTCTTCCCAAAATGGATATAAAGCATGGCCTTGCATTGAATGCTTGAAATGAGACCTCTAACAGATATGTAAGCAATTAATTATGGAGTGCCTAACAAGTTTGAGGCCTGAAAAGTAAAGGTAATGCAGCATAAGTTTGAATTTTGAATTTGTTCATCACAAAATGACTTGTAATTCAAGTGATAAAACCCTAACTTCATCTCTTCGATTCTCCATACTCAAAAATGATCTCAAGAAGTTCTTTGACATTTTGGAAAGTTTGAAATGTGCTCTACAACCCATATTTGAATCACTTTTGAAAATTCCCCTTGGAACTATATGAAAAAGTGCCATGAAGTTAGGTCAAAATCCTGACCAAATTAGGGCAAAATTTCACTAAGTGTTTTTTGTTTCATGACCATGTATTCTTAAAATTATAACTTAAGATCTAAGCACTTTTGGAAGGATTTGTATGAAGAAAAGTTGTATATTTCATGGATATCTACAACTTTCATGTTGTAATTTTCTTTTGAATCATCATGCATCATGGTGAAAATTTTGCTCAAAGTTGTGAAAAAATAAGAAATTTCCAACACTTAGAAAAATTTCTAAGTTTAGAAATTTTAACTTTTCAACATGAAATCTTGAATTTTTTATTTCTTGATGAATAAGTTTCATCTTTTTACGTGCCTTGATGAATTATGATCTATGACATTTGATTTTGACCAAAAAGTCAAAGTTTGACTTTTTCATATACAGTTGACTTTTGATCAGTTGACTGAAAACTTATCTGTCAATCCATTGGACTTGAGCAATGTTTTGAGCCATGTCAATAGGTAAAAATGATGCAATTGGACTCTTGAGATCATTCCTTAAACCAATTGATCATTTTCTAGGTTAAAAATCAGAAATTGCCCTTTCCTAATCAAAACCCTAATTTTGACCATTTTTCCCTTTTGAAGATTTGATCAAATTTCTTGAGGAATTATGGTCCAAACTTGATCAAATGATACACATGAGTTTAAAATGTTGATATGGATAAAAAATTATGAAGTTTTACTGTAAATTGGCCATAGTTGACTTTTTCCCCAATACAGTTGATTTTTAGGTCAACTGCTCAATTGACTGGGCAAAAGTGTGATCCAAAGCTTGAAACTTGACATGAGTAATCTTAAGGGTCCATAATGATCCATGAAAGTCATATGGTGCATTGGAAGTTCAAATACCCTTGTGCAATCTCAAACCCTAATTTTGGTCATCAGTGCTTAAGGAGGTGTCTTGAGTTGATCAACCTAATGCAGTGTTGAGTCAAAGGAGAACTTGTGAGCAAATTCTTGATAAATGAGAGGGAAAATTTTGGGGTACAAAACTATCCAACCGCGCAAAGAGTCGGTCGAGGTGATAAATTTAGGTACCGAGGTAGATAAGAAAGAAGTCAAGATTGGCGCCAACCTGGAAGATAGTGTCAAGAGAAGATTGGTTCAGATGTTGCACGACTATGTTGAGGTTTTCGCTTGGTCATGCAAAGACATGCCAGGGCTCGATACTAATATTGTGGTTCATTGTCTTCCAATGAAAGAGGGTTGTTCTCTGATCAAGCAAAAGGTTCGTCGCATGCGTCCTAATATGTTAGAGAAAATCAAGGTTGAGGTAATGAAATAGTTCAATTCAGGTTTCTTGGCAGTGACGTCATATCCCCAATGGGTTGAAAATGTTGTTCCAGTGCCAAAGAAATACGGTAAGGTCTGCATGTGTGTAGACTACAAGGATTTAAATAGGGCGAGCCCCAAAGATGACTTCCCACTTCCACATATTGATGCCTTGGTTGACAACACTGCTCAACACAAGGTATTCTCCTTCATGGATGGCTTCTCAGGGTACAACCAAATCAAAATGGCGCCTGAAGACATGGAGAAAACTACCTTTGTCACACAGTGGGGCACCTTCTATTTTAAGGTCATGCCTTTTGGGCTGAAGAATGCAGGTGTAACTTATCAATGGGATATGGTGGCTTTATTTCCTGACATGATTCATCATGAGATAGAAGTCTACGTTGATGACATGATAGCCAGATTGCAAAATGAGGAAGAACACCTTGACCATATGAACAAGTTATTTGAAAGGATGAGAAAGTATAAACTGAGGTTGAATCCAAACAAATGCACCTTTGGGGTAAGGTCTGGAAAAATTCTAGGCTTCGTTGTCAGTGGTAAAGGTATTAAATTCGATCTTGTAAAAGTTAAAGCCATCCAAGAAATGTCGGCTCCCCGTAATGAGAAGGAAGTCATAGGTTTCTTAGGACGAATAAACTACATTTCTTGATTCATCTCTCATTTGACTGCTACTCGTGAGTCAATCTTCAAACTACTAAAGAAAGATCAAGTGGTCAGGTGGAACGATGACTGTCAAATGGATTTTGATAAAATCAAGGAGTACTTACAAGAACCTTTGATTATGATGCCACCAGTGGAAGGAAGATCTCTAATCATGTACCTAACAGTGCTAGAGAACTCAATGAGGTGTGTGTTGGGGCAGCATGACGATTCTGATCAAAAAGAGAATGCAATATACTACCTTAGCAAAAAGTTTACCGACTGTGAAACAAGATATTCACTACTCGAGAAAACTTGTTGCGCTTTGGCATGGGCTGCTCGCCGACTGAGACAGTATATGTTAACTCATACTACTCTACTAATCTCTTAAATGGATCCCATCAAGTACATCTTCGAGAAATCAGCTCTCTCCGGAAGAATAGCCCGATGGCAAATGATATTAACTAAATACAATATCCAGTACACTACTCAAAAAGCAATCAAAGGAAGTGTGTTGGCAGATCATTTGGCGCATTAAGCTGTGGATGACTACCAATCTATGAACTTTAAATTACCAGATGAAAATATAATTCTAATAGCAAAGGGTGAAGAACCTGGACCGTATGAAGGACCTGAGCAAGGATCCCGATGGACTATGGTTTTTGATGGACTTCCAACGCACTTGGCAACGGAATTGGTGTTGTGATCATTTCCCCCGAAGGTTGCCATATGCCTTTCACTTCCATAATTTGCTTTGACTGTACCAATAACATCGTTGAGTACGAAGCATGCATCTTGGTCCTTAAAGCTGCTATTGACTTAAGAATCAAATTCCTGAGCGTATATGGGGATTCAAACTTTGTAATCAGTCAAGTCAAGGGAGAATGGGATACAAAACATCCAAATCTTATTCTGTATCAAGAGCATGTGCTGACCTTGATCCCATACTTTAAAGAGGTCACCTTTGAGCATATACCAAGGGAAGAGAATCAGCTGGCAGATGCCTTAGCTAACATGTCATCCATGTTTAAGGTCAAATGGGACAACGAAGCTCCCAGAATTACTGTCAAAATATTTGATGAACCGACGCACTGCTATGAGATTGACGCTGATGGAGTAGAAGAGAATCCTTGGTTTCACGGAGTGAAAAGCTATCTTGAAGCTCAAGAATACCCTGAAGGGGCGTCCGTCAACAACAAGAAATTCCTACAGAGGTTCTCTGCTAAGTTCTTCCTGAGCAATGGAATTATGTACAAACATAACCATGATCCA
Organism: Vicia faba; assembly: GCA_948472305.1. NCBI lineage: Eukaryota > Viridiplantae > Streptophyta > Magnoliopsida > Fabales > Fabaceae > Vicia > Vicia faba. The sequence continues at coordinate 409,508,172 of OX451735.1, forward strand.
ACCCTGCTCCGTTGTATGGACAAGAAGGAAGCAAAGAAAATTATGGAAGATATGCATGAAGGTATCTTTGGTACTCACTCCATTGGACACACTATGTCCAAGAAGATTCTGAGTGCTGGTTACTATTGGTTTACTATGGAAACTGATTGTCACCACCACTCGAGGACTTGTCATAAGTGCCAAATTTATGCTGATAAAGTTCATGTGCCTCCAATATCCTTGAATGTCATGACTACTCCTTGGCAATTTTCAATGTGGGGTCGCAATATGATCGGAGAAATCAAGCCTACTGCTTCTAATGGACATCACTTCATTCTTGTCGCCATTGACTATTTCACAAAATGGGTTGAAGAAGCTTCATTCGCCTCAGTTACCAAGAATGTGGTTGCCCATTTCATCAAGCATAATCTCATCTGTCGATATGGCATCCCTGAAAGGATCATCACTAACAATGATACCAACCTCAACAACACCATGATCACCGAACTCTGCACCCAGTTCAAGATCAAACACCATAACTCTTCTCCAAACAGACCGAATATGAATGGCACAGTGGAAGCCGCCAACAAGAATATAAAGAAGATTGTGCAAAAGATGGTTATGACCTACAAAGACTAACATGATATGTTACCATTTGCTCTTCATGGATATCGTACTTCAGCGCGAACATCAATTGGGGCAACCCCATTCTCTTTGGTCTATGGCATGGAAGTTGTCTTGCCTGTCGAAGTTCAAATTCCTTCCCTAAGGATTATGAAATATGCAAATTTAGGTGAAGACGAGTGGATTCAGACTAGGTTGGATCAGTTGAATTTGATTGATGAAAAGAGGCTTGCGGATGTCTGTCATAGTCAGATGTACCAGAAACATATGAGCAAAGCCTTTAATAAGAAGATCAAGCATCGGGTATACCAGGTTGGTGACTTGGTAATAAAGCGTATAATTCTACCACAGGGTGATCCTAGGGAAAAATGGACTCCCACCTACGAAGGGCCATTTGTTGTCAAGAAAGTATTTTTGGGCGGTGCTATGATACTAACCACCATAGAAGGTGAAGATTTCCCGCACCCTGTAAACGCGAACATAGCCAAAAAATACTACGCATAAAAATGACCTGCTAGGTTTACTGGCCTAGGAAAAATAAGGACATCCAGGAGAACCAAAAGGGTTCGGGAAAAAATTAGGGATATATACAAAAGATTATACACCCGGCAAGTCGAAAACCTGAAAAAGTTGCTTGGGTAAAAAAGGATATCCTGGTGGAGTGAAAACCTGAAAGGGCGGTCCAGGAAAAAGTTAGGGATTAAAGCGTGAGACTATATCCCATTGGATCACTTACAGCCAACTTTATTACCAGTGGTCAAAAGTTCAAATGGTACAAGATCAGTTCAATCAACTTCCTCCGAGAGCAAGGGATAAGATGTTCAAAGACATAGGGGCAATAGAAAAGTTGAAACCCAATGAGATCATTTCCACATGGCTACATATATCTGTTTTCACTTTTATTCTTTTCATTTCACGACGACTTCATCTTACTAGGATTTCCGTCTCTTTGTATAAAAGCGCCTGTTTATAGGCAAATTATCAATACAAATACACTTTAAAGTTCAAACTTTTTGTTTTGTTTGCAAAAAATGTCCAACGATTAAAATTAAATGAACATATACATATGATTAACTGTTAACAAATATATGCATAAGAACATGAATAAGCATTTATCCAAGGTTTTAAGAGCTAGGGCGATACTCAAGTAGTACATAAATCCCCACAGAGCCACTTTTTTGAGATTATCCCCACAGAGTAATATTCACCAATAAAGGATACATTCCCCTAAATTTCCCTATGGAGTTTCAATTAGTACAATTCATGGAAATTCTCTTCCCCAACTGAATTTTAAAATTGTAAAACCCCTACAGAGTTCTTTTCTTTAGCAAATTCAGTTTCCCCAGGAGAATTTGTTTCCACAGCAGAGCACTTTTCCGATAATAGGGTTTATTTCCCCAACATATTACAGTCTCCCCAACTAGAGTCTATTCCTCAGACTACTACAAATCACTGAAAAATTCCCCTTCCCAAGAGAAGCCACCATTATCCCCAGAAAGTTACTACAAAGCCTGGAATCTGACCAGATGCCAAGTTAACCTTATCCTCCCCAGACAAGTCATAAGGTTACCTATCTCTTTTATCCCCAGTCATGGTATCTAAGAATTATCCTCCCCAGACGAGTCAGAGGTTTATCCATCTCTTTTATCCCCAGTCAGGGTATATAAGAATTAAAATTCCCCAGTAGAGCAACGAACGACCAAGGTTCCTAAACTCTTCTCCCCAAAGCATAAGTCACATCCCCTGCAGAGTTTCCTCAAACAAGTAAGCAGAAATCCCCAAAGGAAGCATTCTAGACAAGATTAAAGATACACATACTCTTCATCTCCAACAATAGTCAGGGATTTATTTTCCCAGACAAAGATATTGCATGGGTTTACAAATACACTTCAACATCATTTGACATTCATACATCATAGCATATGCATACGAAATGCATATGGCACATTCTCATTTATTTTGAGAACATCGTTATGCAATGCATTTCATACATCATGACATCGCTTACAACTAACTCTTTACCTTTTCAGGAAAGATAAATCAACAGAAGAATATCGAGATTCCATTCACAAATAGGTCAGAGGATAAATCTCGAAATAGGATGGGGGAAATTATCTTCCTTTCTTTATGATCGGATAAAGATCAATTCTCGAAACAGGATGGGGCAACTATCTTTATCACCAATGGTATGAACTCCCGAAACAGGATGGGTTTACCAACAAACTGATTGAAGATCAATTCCCGAAAAAGGACGGGGTGACTATCTTTATCACCAATGGTATGAACTCTCGAAACAGGACAGATTTACCAACAAGCTGATTAAATATCAATTCTCGAAACAAGACAGGGTGACTATCTTTATCACCAATGGTAAGATTTCTCGAAATAGGATAGGTTTACCAATGAAACAAATTATAGATCAATTCCCGAAACAGGACGGGGCGACTATCTACGTAAACAGATTAAAGATTAACTCCCGAAATAGGACGGGGAAACCATCTACATGACAAGCATCTACTCAAACACCTTTCCTAGAGATTCATTCTGGAAAGCACTCTTCAGATACAGTCGAGCGTAGACTCACTCTAATACTTCTATCAACGGTTACCTTAAATGGAATTTGTAAGCCCATCTCTGACGATTCTCCGTCACCTCTAATAATGGCATCTTTAAGCCAATTCCTTGTACAATCAACCGATACCATCACTTCATGCACAAGCGAGTGCAAATTTTTGGGCACTTAAGTGTTCAATCATCTTCTACCTTCAAGTCACGAATGGCAGATGAGCCAATCTAACGCTTCAGGTTTAAGAAGATTGAATAGGGGAAGTATTTGTACCCTAAAATGTTTCCTCCCTTTTCTTTAAGACATTCCTCATAAAATTTCTCAAATGCTCAAGGATGCTCAAGAGTTGATCAGACAAGCTCACCTCCTAAGCATTGAGTCCACAATCAGGGTTTTGGTTTTCTCAAAGAAAATTGGACTTATAATGCCCCAAGTGAGTTTCATGATTCATTATAGGTCTCCAAGAATCCTCATACCAAGTTTCAAGTCTTGCATCACAAATTTGCTCAGTCAATTGCTCAGATGACTGAAAATCGGTTGTATTGGGTAAAAAATTCAATTGTGGTCAACATACAGTCAAACTTCAAGATTTTTGGCCAGCATAAACATTTTGAAGTTATATTCATCATTTTATCAAGGGTTGATCATAATTCCTCAATAAAAACACTCAAATCATCAAAGGGACAAAATTCTCAATATTAGGGTTTTGATTGAAAATGACTGATCATTGACTTTTGACCTAGTACATGACCTAATGACTTAGAGCATGATCTTAAGGACTCAAACAAAATATCTTGATCTAATTTCATGGCTCAAATAATTTCTAAAGATCAAGGGATTGATAGTTGAAATTTGGATCAACTGATGAAAAGTCAACAGTCACACAAAAAGTCAAACTTTGACATTTTGGTCTACATTGAATTTCAAAGATCAAGAATCATCAAGATATTCAAAAATATTAAACTTGATCATCAAGAATCAATAAAATCAATAAAAGTCAACAAAAGTCAAGATTTCCAATACTTAGAAAAATTCTAAGTGTTTTTAACGTTGATAAATTCACTACTTCGTGACTATTTTTCACTAAGATGCAAGATGATTCAACGAAAATTTTCAACATGAAATTTGTAGAGCATGATTAATTCTAAAACTTTATCCATGAGGGTTGATGTCCAAAAAATGCTTGGATTAGAAGATATGAGCCCATGAAGTCAAGACATTTTTATCAAAAAACTTAGTGAAATTTTCAACAAGTTTGTTCAGATTTTTGTCCCAACTTCTTGGCCAATTTTCACCAAGTTCCAATTTGTTTTAGCCAAAGTGTTCAACATGAAGGTTGTAGACAATGTTTAAAGATTTCCAAAATGTCCAAGAACACAAAATTATCATGCTTGAGCTATAAGTTTCAAAGATATGAAATTGGCATGATAAACTTGAATTATACATCATTTTCATGAAGAACACATGATCAAATCTCAAGCCATGCTGCATAAATCTTGCTTTGCAGGCTTCTAACTTGCAAACCATTCCATCATTAATTGTTTACACAATTGATTGTGTAACACTCCAATTCTACCCAGCAATTATAAATAAATCAGAGTTATAAAATCATTCACGCAAACGAATCAGGATGCCACAAATTCATCATTAAAAACTCATTACATTCATAGTGGATATATAACACTTTAAAACTTCGGATGAACCATCAGCATAATACTTTAATTAAATAATTCAACAATTTAAACATCTACGCAGCGGAATTCTTAATAACATCTCTATCATCGTTATAGGAACTTCAAAACAACACATACTTAATAATAATCAACTTAAAGTTCAACAACTGAATAATCAACAATCAAAAGAAATAAGCATTCATCCCCCCGAGTGTTACATATCAGAGCAATGACACCGACTCGAACTATTAAAGGTATACAGTCTTCACTCTCGATTACCTGCATGTTACCAATGTAAGGGCAACATTCAAACAGAAGGGGTGAGATATCTAACAATATAATAAAGCTTATGATAATTAATATATTAAATTAGATCACATAACATCACCACTTCTCATATTACAAACAACAAACATCGTAACAAAATATCAACAATATACACATATACCACTTCAATGCACAACCTCTTTATGCAATCAAATAATGCGACTCAATACTATGCAAATGCATGTGGTACCATTGGAGCAGAACTCCCATCTCAAAAATTGCCAATTAATAGAGGCATCAACAAGGCATAAGCCTTCATCTCAATATTCTCCAATACATGCAATCTCAACGAGCATAAGCTCCATCTCAAAATGCAATGTATGCGATATAATCATGAATGTAATAACAACACCATAATTGATAAAATCTCAATACAACACCATCGTTGGCCAAAGGCCTACATCTTAAAAGCATCTCAACATCTCTTCGTCAACACCATTCATCGATATCATTTATCATCATAAATCATCAAACATCATTTATACATTATAATTCATCAAAACAAACTCTCATTAACATCATCTTATCAACAACTCAGTCGTACGGTAATACGACAGTAACTCATCAATTTCACAACGTTGGCCATAGGCCTATACAAGATATTGCATATAGTTAGTTAATCAACTAAGGCTTACTTCTAGATTACCAAACCTCTACATATTACTATTCTGTAATACCACACTGTCATCATCATTAATCCCACTGTTACAACTACACAGAAATCTCTAAATGTTTCATCCTCATCATTCTTCACAAAAACCGACATAACGATCAACACGGAAACTAATTTGATTCCTAACTTGGATACTAGTATTATCCTTCCTATTCTTCACTTTAATCCTTAAGAATGAAGTTCATCGCATTAGCTATTCAACGCTTCAAATAACACCTCAAACGGAGTCCGAAAACTCAAGTTACAACATTCTCAAATTGATTCTGCCAAAAACCAGACAACACGGATCGATGCATAACGCCTTGGGTCAACGCCTACTGAACTGAACTCGAAACATGAGTCGATGCATCCTTCCTTGTATCGACTCATCCTGAGTCTGCAACTCTGCATGTATCGACACATGCTCCTACGTATCGACTCATCCTGAGTCTGAAAGCCCTCATGTATCGACACATGACTCCTTCGTATCGACTCATACTGAGTCTAACAACATTCTTGTATCGACACATAGCATTTGAGGTCGACACATACTGCTCTACTAAGGGTATTTTCTGTGATTTTCTCTGCGTTTTCACTACGGGTTCCATACCTTAAGCCCTAAAACATAATCTAATCATAGATAATCATCACTTACAATTATCCTATAATTCTACATCAATTAAACAACATCGGGACATCATTATTCATCCAAAATTCATCGTTTTTTATCATACAACCTCATATACATTCAATTCATGAACAAGACAACAATCACCTCTAACCCCACATACCAATTATTATGAACCCTATTATAAAGTCATAACCCCACCCTTACCTTGGATTGAAGGTCGCTCTATAACTTTCGGTTGAATTCTCGTTCTTCCGTTTTTCCTCTATTCGAACAACTTCACGTTCTTCCTTTCAAACCCTTATTCTTCTTACTGCTTCTTCTTTCTTGTTATTTATAACAATAATAAAATAACCTATTATTCTCTTTATTCCTTAATGGGCTTAAAACTAATACACCCCCTTATTGCTTCTTTTCCTTTAAAACAAGCCCACAACAAAATAATATCATCCTTCTCATAATATTATTTCACCACTTAATAAAATAAATAATTCCAACTAATCACAACACAACTTCACAAATATTCCAAAAATAATTTAATTAAATGATTAATTAAATTACGGGCGTTACAACTCTCTCCCACTTAGAATATTTTCGTCCTCGAAAATTTACCTTAATCAAACAACTCAGGGTAGGAGTCCCACATCTTTCTCTCCAACTCCCAAGTCATGCTTTCACCGGAAGCTCCTAGACAAACCACTTTAATCAAAGCAATCTCTTTGCCCCTCAGAGTCTTTATTTCACGATCCGTGATTCGTACAGGCACCGTCTCCACAGTAAGGTTATCCCGTACTTGCACATCGTCCATATGAATCACATGAGATGGATCTGAAATATACTTCCGGAGTTGCGACACATGAAACACATCATGCAAATTCGAAAGATTAGGCGGTAAATCCACTCTATAAGCAACATTACCAACTCTCTCAGAAATCTGATATGGTCCAATAAAATGAGAAGTGAGCTTCTTAGACTTCAACGCTCGCCCAACACCAGTCACAGGTGTAACTCTCAAAAACACATGGTCACCCACTTGAAATTCTAAATCCTTCTCTTGTCATGATAACTCTTCTGTCTACTTTGGGAAGATTTCATGTTTTCTCGAATCAACTTCATCTTCTCAGTAGTCTCACGAACAAGGTCAGGTCCAAGTACTACACTTTCACCAGATTCATTCAAACATAAAGGAGTTCTACATCTTCGACCATATAACGCTTCAAAATGTGCCATCCCAATACTAGAATGGTAATTGTTATTATAAGTGAACTCTATCAACGAAAGATAAGTATCCCACGAACCTCCCTGCTCAAGAACACATGCCCTCAACAAGTCTTCCAACGACTGAATAGTCCGTTCAGTCTGACCATCTGTCTGAGGATGATACGCTGAACTCAACTTCAACTTAGAGCCCAACGCTTCTTACAAACTCTCCCAAAAATCAGAAGTAAATCTTGGATCTCTATCTGACACAATGCACAAAGGAACACCATGCAACTTCACAATCACACTAGTGAAAATCTCAACCAACTTCGACACTGGAAAATTGATGTTGATAGGAATAAAATGAGCCGACTTCATAAGCCTATCAACAATCACCCAAATCAAATCATGCCCTCTTAAAGTATTAGGTAACCCTGTCACAAAGTCCATTGAAATGCTATCCCATTTCCATTCTGGAACTTCTAACGGTTGCATCAACCCTACTGGATTCTGATGCTCAACTTTCGACTTCTGGAAAGTCAAACATGCATACACAAACTGAGCCACATCACTCTTCATCCCAGGCCACCAAAATAAACCTTTCAAATCTTGATACATCTTTGTAGCTCCTGGATGAATACTCAACTTACTTCTATGACTCTCTTCAAGTATCACTTTCTTCATCTCAGCATCATCAGGAATACAGATCCAATTACGAAATCTTAACACACCTTGCGCATCTAACTTAAAATCACCATTCTCAAACTGATCGATTCTAACCATCGAATCTACCAGTCTCACATCCAACTTCTGAGCTTCTCTGATATTGACTAGAAATTCATTATTAATCTTCAACATACCTAAAATAACACTTCGCGACGTAACCTCGCAAACTAAGCTCATATCTCTAAACTGCTCAATTAATTCCAACTCTTTAACCATCATTGCCGACATATGTAAAGTCTTTCGACTCAACGCATCAACTACCACATTTGCTTTTCCTGGATGATAATTCAAACCGAAATCATAATCCTTTAACAATTCCAACCATATTCGTTGCCTCATATTCAACTCCTTCTAATTAAAAAGATACTTCAAACTCTTATGGTCACTAAACACTTCAAATCTAGAACCATAAAGATAGTGCCTCTAAATCTTCAACACAAAGACAACTGCAGCAAGCTCTAAATCATGCGTAGGATAGTTCTTCTCATGAGTCCTTAAATGCCTTGACGCATAAGCAACTACCTTACCATTCTGCATAAGCACACCTCCTAAACCCATCTTAGAAGCATCACAATACACCACAAAAGGCTCTCCTGGGTTAGGCAACGTCAAAATCAAAGCCGACGTCAATCTCTTCTTCAATTCTGTAAAACTTTCTTCGCACTGAACATCCCATACAAAAGCTCTACCTTTACAAGTCAACTTAGTAAATGGAAGTGCAAACTTAGAAAAACCTTCGATAAACATTCTATAGTAACCAACTAATCCTAAGAAGCTTCTAATCTCAGTAGCTGACCTTGGAGTTTCCCATTGCAACACAGCATCAACCTTCGATGGATCTACAGCAATGCCACTACCTGAGATCACATGACCAAGGAAACTAACCTCCTTTAACCAGAATTCACACATGGACAGCTTTGCATACAACTTCTTCTCTTTCAAAACTTGCAATACTACTCTTAAGTGTTTTGCATGCTCTTCTTCTGACTTAGAGTAAATCAAAATATCATCAATGAACACCACTACAAACCGATCCAAATAAGTATGAAAGATACGATTCATGTATTCCATGAATACTCTCGACGCATTAGTAACACCGAAAGGCATCACCGAATACTCATAATGTCCATAACACATTCTGAAAGCTGTCTTTTGGATATCTTCATCCTTCACTTTATTCTGATGGTAACCCGGCCTTAAATAAATCTTACTAAACACACGAGCATCCACCAATTGGTCCATCAAGTCATCTATTCTTGGAAGGGGATACTTGTTCTTAATCATCACTTTTTCAACTGTCTATAATCAACACAAAGCCTCATACTTCCATCTTTCTTCTTTACTAATAACACTGGAGCACCCTAACGATGATACACTTGGTCTTACAAACTTCTTCTCAAGTAACTCCTCCAATTGCTTCTTTAACTCTGACAATTCAGATGCAGACATCCTGTATGGTGCCATAGACACAAGTCTGGTACCAGGTACAAGATCAATTGCAAATTCGACTTCCCTCTCCGGTGGTACATTAGGAATTTCATCGGGGAAAACTTCAGGAAATTCACACACCACCTGTAAATCCTCAATTATAGCTTGAATCTCTACAGATAGCGACGCCATCAACGAGAACATATGTGCTTCCTCTTGCATCAACTTCCTCAACTGTCTAGCAGACAACAGACTATCCTCCTCTTCTTCAGGAGTGGAAAACCTCACAGACTTGTCATAACAGTTAATATGAACATAGTTATGCTCTAACCAGTTCATAGCTAAAATCACATCCAAACCTCTTAACGGTAAACAAACCAAATCAACAACAAAGTCTATGTCGAAGATCGACAAGGGAAATTTTAAACACACAAAAGAAGTAGTCACCGACCCCTTGGCTGGAGTATCGATGACCATTTCTCCATTCAAAGAAGATAACATAAGACCCAATCTTTCAACATAATCAGCAGCAATAAAACAATGAGTAGCACCGGTATCAATAATAGTAATTAAAGGAGTACTATTAATGAAACATGTACCTTTGATAAGTTTGTCGTCAGTAGCTGCCTGATCCTCAACCAAAGCGAACACTTTACCACTTTCCTGCGCCTTCCTTGGTTTCTGACACTGATTACCAATGTTCCCTTCTTCTCTACAATTGAAACAAATCACATCCTTATGTTCACACTCAGATACAACATGTCTGTTCTTACCACAACGGAAACACCTCTTCACTTCAGTAGTACACACATTACTCTTATGCCCAGGTTTTCCACACTTAAAATAAACCACACCAGTAGGAGCATCTCCCTCACTAGTCCTCTGACCCTGAGCAACTTTCTGTTTACCTTTACCACCCAGGGCATCATAAGGCTTACCACGATTTTATTGGTGCTTACCTCTCTTCTCAATGATAATCTTGTAATGAGCATTATTATCTTCTTCATAAATCCTGCAACTATCAACCAAATCTGCAAAGACACGGATCTTCTGGTATCCAATCGCCTTCTTTATCTCAGGGTGCAACCCATTCTCAAATTTGATACACTTCTAAAACTCAGCATTCGCTTCACCGTAATGCAAATAAAACTTTGCCAACTCGGCAAACTTGGCAGCATACTCAACAACAGACATATTCCCTTGCTTTAGCTCAAGGAATTCAATTTCCTTCTTACCACGAACATCTTCAGGAAAGTACTTCCTCAGAAATTCCCTATGGAACACAGCCCAAGTGACATTCTCACCTACAGCTTCCAACTTCTGACAAGTCTCTAGCCACCAGTCATCAGCCTCGACTGCTAGCATATGAGTACCATATCGAACCTTCTGCGCTGGAGTGTAATCCATCACACGAAAGATTCTCTCAATCTCTTTCAACCACTCCAATGCTCTATCAGGATCATACTTTCCCTTGAGCGTAGGCGGATTCTCTCTCTGGAAAGTCGCCAAACTACGAGATCCAACATTCCTATTAACATTCGGCTGATTTTCCATCACATGAGCCATTGCTTCTAAAGCAGTAGCAAGTGCAGCAGCATTCCTTCCAACCATCTCAACTTATCACTATAACATAAACAACGGTTAGAACTCAAATTAACAATACTCGATTGTTAGACAGCTACGACTCGACGACAAGGTCAAACCAACCTTTTGCTCTGATACCAACTTTGTAACACCCCAATTCTACCCGGCAATTATAAATAAATCAGAGTTATAAAATCATTCATACAAACGAATCAGGATTCCACAAATCCATTATTAAAAACTCATTGCATTCATCGTGGATATATAACACTTTAAAACTTCATATGAACCATCAGCATAATACTTTAATTAAATAATTCAAAAATTTAAACATCTACGAAGCGGAATTATTAATAACATCTTTATCATTGTTACAGCAACTTCAAAACAACACATACTTAATAATAATCAACTTAAAGTTCAACAACTGAATAATCAACAATCAAAAGCAACAAGCGTTCATCCTCCCGAGTGTTACATATCAGAGCAATGACACCGACTCGAACTATTGAAGGTATACAGCCTTCACTCTCGTTTACCTGCACGATACCAACGTAAGGGCAACATTCAAACAGAAGGGGTAAGATATATAACAATATAATAAAGCGTATGATAATTAATATATTAAATTAGATCACATAACATCACCACTTATCATATTACAAACAGCAAACATCGTAACAAAATATCAATAATATACACATATACCACTTCAATGCACAACCTCTTTATGCAATCAAATAATGCGACTCAATACTATGCAAATGCATGTGGTACCATTGGAGCAGAACTCCCATCTCAAAAATTGCCAATTAATAGAGGCATCAACAAGGCATAAGCCTTCATCTCAATATTCGCCAATTTAAACCATCTCAACGAGCATAAGCTCCATCTCAAAATGCAATGTATGTGACACAATCATGAATGTAATGACAACACCATAATTGACAATATCTCAATACAACACCATCATTGGCCAAAGGCCTACATCTTAAAAGCATCTCAACATCTCTTCGTCAACACCATTCATCGACATCATTTATCATCATAAATCATCAAACATCATTTATACATCATAGTTCATTAAAACAAACTCTCATTAACATCATCTCATCAACAACTTAGCCATACAATAATACGAAAGTAACTCATTAATTTCACAATGTTGGCCATAGGCCTATACAAGATATTGCCTATAATTAGTTAATCGACTAAGGCTTACTTCTAGATTATCAAACCTCTGCATATTACTATTATGTAATACCACACCGTCATTATCATTAATCCCACTATTACAACTACAAAAAAATCTCTAAATGTTTCATCCTCATCATTTTTCAAAAAAAACGACATAACGATCAACACGGGAACTAATATGATTCCTAACTTGGATACTAGGATTATCCTTCCTATTCTTCATTTTAATCCTTAAGAATGAAGTTCATCCCGTTAGCTATTCAACGCTTTGAACGACACCTCAAACGGAGTCCGAAAACTCAAGTTACAGCATTCTCAAGCTGATTCTGCCAAAAACCATACAACATGGATCGATGCATAATGCCTTGGGTCAACGTGTACTGAACTGAACTCGAAACATGAGTTGACGTATCCTCCCTTGTATCGACTCATCCTGAGTCAGTAACTCTGCATGTATCAACACATGCTCCTATGTATCGACTCATCTTGAGTCTGAAAGCCCTCATGTATCGACACATGACTCCTTTGTGTCGACTCATACTGAGTCTAACAGCATTCTTGTATCGACACATAGCATTTAGGGTCGACACATACTACTCTACTAAGGGTATTTTCTGCGATTTTCTCTGCGTTTTCACTACGGGTTCCATACCTGAAGCCCTAAAACATAATCTAATCATAGATAATCATCACTTACAATTATCCTATAATTCTACATCAATTAAACAACATCGGGACATCATTATTCATCCAAAATTCATCGATTTTTCATCATACAACCTCATATACATTCAATTCATGAACAAGACAACAATCACCTCTAACCCCACATACCAATTATCATGAACCCTATTATAGAGTCATAACCCCACCCTTACCTTGGATTGAAGGTCGCTCTATAACTTTCGGTTGAATTCTCGTTCTTTCGTTTTTCCTCTATTCGAACAGCTTCATGTTCTTCCTTTCAAACCCTTATTCTTCTTACTGCTTCTTCTTTCTTGTTATTTCTAACAATAATAAAATAACCTATTATTCTCTTTATTCCTTAATGGGCTTAAAACTAATACACCCCCTTATTGCTTCTATTCCTTTAAAACAAGCCCACAACAAAATAATATCATCCTTCTCATAATTATTTCACCACTTAATAAAATAAATAATTCCAACTAATCACAACACAACTTCACAAATATTCCAAAAACAATTTAATTAAATAATTAATTAAATCACGGGCGTTACAGATTGAGCTATAATCCAAGTGCTTGAGCCATTATCCAAGTGATTATTCCATTTTTGGCACAAAGTTAACATTGTCATTCTTGAAAAGTTGCTTTATACATAATGCCAAATCTCCTTGAGCTCATACATTGTTGCTTTTGATTTCAAAACATCTCAGCACCAAGAAGCAACCATCTACAACCTATCAACCACCCTATGAGCCTTTGTACCATTGCATTGGAACAATGTATTTCATGTTGCTTCAAACCCAATTCTCAAAACCATAACATGTGATCTTTTGATTCTGATTACTTGAGCCTTCAAAATCTTCCCTCTATAAATAGATAGGTTATTTGCAAGCAATAGCACGATTTTACAAGCCCTATAACCCCCTCAAACTCCCTCAAATCAGAACTTGCATCAAAAACTCCATTACTTATGATTTCTGACCTTGCACATCAAACACCAAATCCCTTCGTGCGTTTTAATTTAATCCATCACAAAGCTTCTATAACTCATATATAAGTTATCCAAACACTTGCTACACCACTGTAGCATCTTCTTCATCATCCTCTATTTCCAAAAACTCAGCTCTGCAACTTGACTTCTCTAGAAGAATCCAACCACTCTCAATCCAAAGTAAGCATTGCAATAGCTTCATGTGAGTTCAGTGAAGCTATCCAGATCATTAAAACATCTCCAGAAGTGCTCCAAATTCAAACACGATTTCCAGTTTTGAGGTATGTTTTCTCAACTTTGAACTTCCTATACAAGCATCATTAATGGTTACTTTGTGAATGAAAAATGTAGACATCATTTCCGTGGAGCTAACCATGCCTTTAGTTTTTATTTATGTTAAATGTACATAGAGAATTTTGAAGTTGAAATTTCTGAAAAAATTAGGTTTCAGTTTGGTACTAAACAAAATTCATCATAGTCTTTGATCTTTAACTTTTAAAAGTTATATGGTTGAATTCGTGGTGAAAAATCAAGCAACTTTCATGTTTACATTTTTTTAAATGGTTGATAAATAAAGGAGTTACGGATATAACAATGGTGTTGCTTATCTCTGCACGCACGAAGGAAGAAGATGAAGTCACTTTCAAATTTTTGGAAATGAGTTTATTTTAATTTTAATGCAACATGTGTTATGAATGGATAAAACAGCAACCCCAGTGGCAGAACATGCGCGCGCTAAGTCATTTTTTACTAGGGACCTGGGTTCGAGCCCTATTGGTACCCTTTTATTTCTTTCATATTTGTTGTTTGCATACATACAAGTTCCACAAGTGCATGGTACACCCCCATTTTCTCACCATCTGATCATCACAAGGCCTCATCCAACACTCAAGATTGCAAGCCCATGATGCACCCTCAAAGAGACATCCCCATTGTATCCATCCAACATCTAGACTCTCTATTCTGGGCCTTTTTGTTTTTTCTATTCTTAACCCCCAAATTTCTCATAACACATGCCCATTTCCTTTTTTTTATTTTATTTTATTTCTGATTTTAACAAAAAAAACTATGTTGGGCCTAACAAAAATGGTTTCTCACCCCCTTTTTTACTTCTGACTCATGGTCCAATTATTTTTATTTCTTTTTATATTTTCCCTATTTTTATTTATTTAATTATTTTATTTAACCAAAAATACAAAAAATATATATTTTCTTAAATAATTAGATTAAAAAGATTTCAATTCAATCATTTTTTTTATTTATTTATTTTATTTTTACTTCATTTTTCTAAACAAATAAAACATCAAAAAACATTTTCTAAAACAACTATTAGAGATAAAATAGACTTAGAGTTTATTCAATTTCTATTTCTTTTCAAACCAACATAGTTTTTTTTAGTTTAATCAATTTTCTTTTCAAATTAGGACTAATTAATTTATTAGGTTAATAATCAAATCTTTTTCTATCAAACAAAATCGCCAAAACACTTCCTCTTTCTTTGCTCTATTTTACATTCTTGCGCATTTTATTATTTCGCATTATTATTTATGTACATGGTCTGTAATAGATAATTAGGGTTTGTTGCTTTCCTCCTCGTTCACAAAATTTGTACCCCTCATTCCCAAAGCACTGTAATAGCATAGGATATTTAAATTTCGCAATTTACCGCTTTTCTTATTATTGTTAGTAAGTAGGGTTTGTATGACAAGATTGAAAATCAAACACAGACAACCCTAATTCAAGATAAAATAATTGAATCAAACACACTTTGCACACATGCACCTCTAGGGTTAATCTCAATTGTTTTCTCGAATAAAAAACAGTCATGTCCCTCGAACGTGGGATGTTTTAGCAAAAGACCCTCGATTAAAAGATCGTAGTCCCTCGATGACCCTTTGATGTTGCCTTCGATAAACGATCTTAGTCCCTTACGACAATTGCTAAAGCGTCTTACAAGTTTCCTTCTATAACTGTACGATGACCCACGCCTGTCCCTCACATTGAATGATAGGGCTTCCTAATAACTAAGGGTAGGATAACACTCTCTAAAGAAGGAGGAAAAGAACAAAGACTTTTTTAACTAGGTAGATCGCTTGTAATCGTTTGTTCACAAACTAAAACAATTTCCACACTTCACACTTTCAAAACAACTATTTTCAAAACACTTTTTAAAAGCAAACATTTTGTATACATTCTCAACGATACGAGAATCATTACAAAATTTCCTTACATTAGCATTTTCAAAACATCTTTCCAAACACTCCCTTTCAACAAATATTTTCAAAACAAATATTTTGTATACATTCTCAACGATACGAGAATCATTACAAAATTTCCGCACTTAGGCATTTTCAAAATATTTGCAAATATACACAAACACAAAGCATAGCATTAACATCGAAAGCATCATAACCCTTCATAGCCTTCAGTATTTCTTCAAGGGCTTTATACCGGTTGACTTCCACAAGATCTTCAACAGTCTTTGGTTGGGGCATTTGAGTTACGCCTTCCAAATCGTGGTCTCCATATTGCAGGTTTATATAGTTATCTATGTTGTTGACTGGAATTTGCAAAGTATAAGATGCCCCCGCCTTCAGAGGAGGTGGAACAAAACCTTCAGTCATGACGGTCTCTTGTTGGAGAACAGTTGACTTTGTGGGACCGGATTCTGGTTCATATCTTGGTTGGTGACCAATGATTTGGGCTATCTCCTTAAAAGCTACCTTGGGAATCTGATCCTACCTTTCTATGATGTTCATTAAGGCGAGCATAACTTTACTCATATTATCCTTTACTGAATCAATACTTCCTTTCACTTGTTCCAAGTCTTCTTTAAAAGCAGCTTGGTTTTGTTTGATTTTCTCCATTGCTTTCTTTTGATGAGCTCTTGTTTGATATGGCATTCGGGAAGGAAGTGTGGTTTTCCCATTGATTTAACCGGATATGATATGAAAACAATGAGTTTTTTTTATGAAATATGAAATGCCATGCTTGTAGCTTGGATGAATGCGTATGAATATGATAAGAATTTTTTAATGTCTTATTAACATTGGATTTCCTTTTATTATTCATAATTATTTTTTCCAGGTTTTACTTTTTATTTGTGAGTATCCCAAAATAAATACACAAATGAAATATTGAAACAAAAGTAATCTTATTGAATAATAACCATCATCCTTGAAAAGAGGGAATACAATTCAAAATACCGAAACAAATATTGAAAGAGACTAAAAAGAAATACTGAATCAAAAACAAGTTAAATACTGTACTAAATAACCAAATGGAAACTAAAATCTCCTAAGCACGCTTACACACTTCTGCCCTAAAACCATCAACCATCTCCCTACAAATTTTGAGGAAGTCTTCAACGTCCTTCGGAAGAGGGACCATCACGGCTTCTTCATTTTTAAAGGTTCTAGGGAATGTCACCAATGAGATTGTTTGCTAATAAGGTGAGTTTTGCATGCTTGTCTTTATACCTCAAATACTCCTTGTAAAGTGTAGGGATTATGACCTTGTTGTCTTTTCCCGCTTGAGCTATCTTTGTATACTACTATTCCCAATATCTCTTTTCATCTCTCATCTCCTTATAGAGTTCCCTTTGTATAAGGAAATATTAGTCCTTCTAATTCTTGATATACTTGTTCATATTCCTCCAACAATTGAGAGATAGATTCTTATGCTCTCATTTTTCTAAGGCATTCTCTCACCTCTTCTTCTTGGATTTCTTGGAGACTTGTGAGAAGGATTTGAATCTGGTCTGCTTGATCTTGAGAACCTTCTTGTAACCCTTGAATTTGGATTCTCATAATCTATTCTAATTCTCTTTTATCTTGCAATGCTTTATTATACCATTTCTTTAGCCTGGCAATTTCCCTAGCAGCATCGTCCAACCAATGATTGTGGGAATCAAGATTGAAAGTGAAATTCTGGTATGACAGAACTCAGATTTCCTATGACACGTAAAGACATCTGATCTGACACAAACATTATTGCAAGGTATAAATAATCAAAAACAAGTACTGAAAAGCATAAACAACACACATGAATTGTTAACCTAGTTCGGAATAACCTTCCTACCCTGAGGGCTACCAAGCCCGGGATAAGTCCACTAAAATAGTATCAATTCATAGACCCTACAACAAACCTCCAGTTTACAGCCTAATCACTTAATAACTACCCTTGATAGACTTCTATCTAAGACTCACCTAGATACGAGGCCCTCCTTAATCCCTCATCAATCACAGACAACGATTGGATTAAAACGGAAGACACACTTCCATGACCATACCTAGCCAAGACTCTTGACTAAGAACACAACTTAGAATTTCTTACAAGCTTCCTCCAAGAATAATACTCAACTCATTACTTCATAGCTTTTGAGTGAGAACACAATGAGCATCTCACAACCCGAGTGGTTCACTTACACCAACTCTTCTAGAGAGTGGTTATAGACTCAGCCCTAATGATCACATCTTTACAATTCTCGGTTGGTACAAACCCTAGGTTACAATGCTTCTATTTATAACCTATACCCAATTTTATTTGGGCCTTCACAACACATCACTTGGGATGTTACAAACAATAGTAACTTCTGCTACCAACAAGGTCTTCAATCATTAGTTTCCTAAAATATCTTCATATTTAGAAACTGCATAATCTTCAAAATTCTGACTTGATTCTTCTTGACCTTTAAATCAGTGCCACATAATAGTGTGTAATATTCCCATAATATTCTGCATCTGTTAAATCATAATTGAATCCACTAATTCAGCTCAGCTTAGGCGTGATGTCGTATGCTCCTTCATAGGACATCTTATCTGACATGTTGCTCCAGATGTTGAAACACTTCAACTTAACATGTCCTAACATAAGATAGGACTTCTTGCTCAACCTGTTCTTGTTATCAAGTTAATACTTTCTATCTAACATATTGCATCTATATTTGTTTTACAAAAATTAATGCCAATCATTAAAACTAAGGAACTTACAACCTCCCCCTTTGACAAATTTTGGCTAAAACAAATACACTAAAATTACAACCCAATATTACAGCAATAAATCAAAACAATTCTTCAACAGTAGTCTTCAGCAACTACTGAACTCAGCAGTACAACACCATGGAGTCAGTCTTCAGATATGATGTCAGGACATCTTGTTCAACATCTTTTTTTTCAGCATTTTAAATAAGCTTCATTGCAGTACCAAACCCATCACCAAAGAACAAAACCTTTAAGAAAAAGAGTAGAAAGTCCTAAAGTAATTTTGTGTACATGAAGAAGAAGATAGCTGACCATCCCCCTCAAACCAAGACCATTACTTGTCACAGAAGACCAATGGTGGCATAAGAGATTACTTAACCACTTTTTGATCAGCAACCACCAGTCAACCTAGACAAATCAACCACCACTTCTGGTAATTCATAACACAGGTCACAACTGTGTTCATAACTGAGATCACAAGTCACAAAAGAATGCAGACATAGAATAGAACTTTTTATTCGACATCTTTGTGACAAATCTGAAAAAGTAGCCTCCAGATTAATTAGTCGAGCACCTTGAGCACTTTAATCATCACATTTCTCCCCCTTTTTAGCCAAAAATTGGAAAAGGAAGCCTTTAGATTACCAGACCCCAGCACAGCTTTCCCAAATCTGAATAAAACTCATTATGATGAACACTCGTATGGTGAAAAAGGACGGGAGAACCCTTTATAAATAGCTAGTAATTTACTTGGGAAATAACGATCCTTGAATGTAGCAATAATCTTGGTCAAAGGAAATGTTATTTGAGGAGAAACTGCCACCAAACAATAATATGCACCATCCAAGAACAACTTTGAACGTCTTAAATAACTTTGGACTATTTCTGCTAAAAAGAACCAGTCCCAATACATGCGCATGCATAGTCAAACACACTTTCTGATACGTGTTTGATCAAACTGCCCACAGAAATCCTTTGTTGGTCTTACATGAAACATGTCCTGAATAATGTCCTGACATCCAGTCAGTCATTACAAGCACAAATATTGACCAACACATATTCATCCACATTGTCTTTCACTTGATTCTAAGTGTTCTTCTTTCACTTAGACTTAGTGACACACGCCAAGACATCAGAATATCACATTTGTGACATCTCTCAATAATAAAGACCCTTAGAGAGTCTTTCAAAAAAATTTGTAGAGAAAAATAAATTCTCTCAGACTCAACCATTAAACACATAAGAGATATGTGAACTTCTAAGTTTAACATCCAACTTCACATGGCTAAAACCAACCATGCCTTGTCAAGATCACCAAAAAATTTCATAATATCATAACATGTTGTCTGACATCACACCCTTATACGAGGCATAAGATCTCCACAAGTCTGAACAACACATAAATGATATTTATACAATTGCAGTAACAATCCACAGACAAATACATGACTCCCCCTGTGATGAATAACCAATGCTCCAACTGAAGATGAAAACTTGAGCACTAGATGAAAGCATGTGAAAGACTTCATGCTTTCATGTTGAAGGATGGCATTTCTCGCATATGCTGAACCCCAATTCCCTCAGTAGAGTCATACCAGAGTCAAATACTCTCACTCCTTGAGAATACATCCAATCACTCTAACTTCTTTGCAACATGATGACAAATATGAATATTGTCCTTTCATAACCACACTATGTATCATGACCTTTTGAATAGGCATGATGTCATGCA
The DNA here is from genome assembly GCA_948472305.1 of Vicia faba. Classification (NCBI taxonomy): domain Eukaryota; kingdom Viridiplantae; phylum Streptophyta; class Magnoliopsida; order Fabales; family Fabaceae; genus Vicia; species Vicia faba. Next base: position 409,529,147 of record OX451735.1, read on the forward strand.
TACCAAGTGTGAAGTCACTCACAATTTTTACAACTTCTTAGTTTGCTTAAAATATTTACTTAGATCCAGATTATCAACACTCATCTGGAGTGACATGCATTAGAAGAAAAACACCTCCTTAAAACACCCTGCTCAGACTTCAGTATCTGTCAGCAGTCTTTTGCCCTTACATCCACTAGTAGTTGCTGATACTAATGGAGTCTTCAACAAAGTAGTTGTGCATTTACCAAGCATACTATTGTATATAGGATTAGACTCTCCATAATCTAATCCACATAGTTATAAATGCCACTTTTAACAATAATGCATGAGCATCCAACTTCACATGTACAATCCCAAGCAAAAAATATATATCCATCAATGATCATGATGTTACAACATCATTTGGTACTGAAGGGGTAAGAAAACACTTAGAAGGGAGGGTTGAATAAGTGACTCTTTTTGTTTTCAAAACAAAGCTCAAACAATAATGGAAGAACACAGTTATTTTTATCCTGGTTCGTTTGAACTCAAACTACTCCAGTCCACCCGCCAAGGTGATTTCGCCTTTCTCAACAAGCACTTAATCCACTATAATCAACTGATTACAATCACACAACAACTGTTGTGACTAACAATGCACAGGTAAACTTACAAGTGACTAACACCACTAAGACTTAAATCTAGTCCTAGTCTGCTTGAGAAATCTGACCAAACTTGGTCTCTCAAGGAACAAATACAGGAGTTTAATCTTTACAGATAATGAAATAGAGTTTGCTTCTAATCAAGCTATATCACAACTGTGATTTTTCACTTAGAATATAATGCACAAATTGTATGAATAATGAGTTTGTGAGCTTTTGGATCTTTCACGTAGTTTCTTGCTTCTTTTGAAAATTTGATTGGTTTTCTTTGTTCACTTAAAAGTTGTTGGCTTGCAATAAATGTCCTTCTATTTATAGTGGGAACAATAAGACCGTTGCTGCCTTCAGAAAAGATGGAGAGCATTAAATGCTTTGCGTGTATCCTTGCAATATTCCATTTTCTATGAAACTAGTTGTAGGCACTTGAGTGCTTTCAGCCGTCTTTGCATTAATGAGCAAACGTCAGAATGTAAGAACATGTTCTCCTTTGCTTTGACAACACAAGTTGATCTAAACGTTACTTCAGAATTTTCTCCAATGTCTTTAAGTCAGAACATGCTTCACTCATCTTCTAGGCAGTGCGTTGCTTGCTAAGAACTTTGAACAGCGCTTGCTTTCAAGTTATCTTCTGAACAAGGAGCCTGCTAGAAGTTAGAAGATATATTTAACAAATAAAGTGTCTTACCAGAGTCAGCAGATGCATTTAAATAAAAGGTTATTTTATCAAAGAACTTCTTCATAATCTTTTCTTAGTACTTTAGAATATTTTCTGTCAGAACATTAACTAAGACATTCAAAACACATTCATCAGAGCATAAATTATCTTAAATATAATTTAGTTATCATCAAAACTCTTGAGATAGGTCAGAACTAATCTTGTTCTTTCAATCTCCCCCTTTTTGATGATGACAAAAAATTATTTTAGATAAAGAAAAGAAACGGATTAAGAGATAAGAATCTCCCCCCGAAATGAATATTTCTATGCATAAGACATCCTGAGATTATTTAGTCAGAGTAATACACAGCCTTCTTGAATTTCTTCAGAACTTCTTCAAGAAGATAAATCTTAGCTGGAATATTCTTTCAGAGTTAAAGTGATACCTGCAAAACAAATTCTTTTGCACAGAAGGAATTCTTGCAAATTTGTTAGAATGTCTGAGACTTAGTCCCATAACTGTTAAACAGTTATTAGTTCAAGAATGCATATTTTCTCCCCCTTTTTGGCATAATCAAAAAGTGTAATAAATGAGAAATTTTGAAAGATTTCATAAAAAAGTTAAAAATAGATATCCATAAGTACAAACAAAACATCCAAATAAGAGACAAAAAGAAACTAGGATTTCTTAGTGACAAGAGCCATCAGAAGATTCTTGATCTCAGAGGCATATTCGTCTTGTTTCGCCATCCAGTTCTTGATCTCTAGATTTGTTTGATCTTGCTTATCCCTGCGTTTATTCAAGACTTCATTATCCTTCTTTAGCTCTTTCAGAGTGTCCATAATGAGTGAGGTAGGAGCAGAAGATGATGAAGCTTCAGTAGAAATAGGCTCAGAAGCAGCAACCGTTGAGTCAGACTTCACAAAGGTGGAAAGCAGAGTGCCCAGATCCATTGCAAGAGTTGGAACAGGTTCAGGTTCAGCCTTAACAGAAGGTTGATTCAATAGAACAATAGCCAGAGGATTTGAATCTTCAGAGGATTCTTCAGATTCATCTTCTGATATGTCCATCTTATCAGCTGGTGTATCAGCAATCATTAGCGAAGACTTCTTATTCCAAGTGTCAGCAGCTTCTGTCTTAAAAGCATGTAGAAGTTTGGAAAAGTTGTCCCGCACCTGAAAATGGCACAAGTCCTGTAACTTCCGTGATTCAGCAACCAAAGTTCTTCTGAAGGTTTCCCATAGAAGATCTGTTGCTACTGTGTTCACGCTTTTGGAGCAATCTTCTTTCAGCGGTTGTAACCAAGCTTGAAAATTTGTTATAAAATTCTGAAAAAAAGTATTTACATCTGGCTGAACAGGTTTAGCGACAACCGTTCTGTAAGTTTTGTTTTTCATGAATTGTAGAGATTGAAAGTCCACTACAGTTCTTAAAAAGCTATTGGGTTTAGGATTATTGGTAGGTTCAGGTTCAGGTTGGTTAACACAAATAGGAGGTTCTGATATTTCATGAGGTACGGATGGTTCAGCAGTTTCAGTTTGTTCAAAAGGTTGTTATTCTAATATTTGAGGAGTTGAGAGTGGTGTTGTATGTTGTGGTGAAGTGGGTGGAGTGACATCGGGCGAAATTATTATTGTATAAGCAGGAGTGGGAATGGGATTTTGAGGCTGTGGTTGATTCATAGCAAAAATATTCTCAGATGGTAGGTTGAAAGGAGGCTTTATGGTTGCTAGAGGTTCATTTAACCCTGGAATTCTCCAAGAGCCAGCATCATACCATCCAGTGGGTCTGGGTGATAGAGGTCTGGGAGGGGGTCTAGAAAAACATTCAGCAGGAATAGGTTGAAAAAAAGATGGTTCAGGGGGTTCTGATTGAGAGGGTTCTGATTGGCTGTCAGAATGTTCATCAGAGTCAAAATAGGTTCAAGCTCCCCCAGAAGATTTGCTTCTTTTAGGTGAGCAATCAGACCATTCTCAGTCAGAATGTCTGATAATAACCTCCCCATAGGAATCCAATTCCTCTTTGATTTGGGGTTCTTCATCCTTTCATCTTCTCTGGTTTCTTTGACATGGTTCCAGAGATGTTCAAAAATCAAGTAGGGAAAATCAATTTTGACATTGGTTCCAAGGCAAAATAACAAATATTGTTGATCAACGTTGATGTAATCAGGAGAACTGGTGTCTTTCCTGTGGTGAATACATCCATGAATAATCCTTGCCCAAATCTTATATTTGTCTTTCAAATCCCTGACTTTGGAGGAACCTTGACCGTTAGTGAAAATCTCTGAATATACCCTAGACATCTCCATTCTTCCACTGGGCATTCCTATAAATCCAAGTCCTTTAAATCCTAGCAACTTTCTGATTTGATTTTCTGTAATGGATATTTCCTTTCCCATTACAAAGGAGAGAATAACCTTGGGGGTTGCAATAGCGTGAATCCAGAATTCTTTCACCAAATGTGGAAAGACTGGACCAATAAGACGATCAAAGTAGTTTTCCCAACCTTGAAACTTCACAGCAGGGAACAAGTCAAATCCATTCTCTCTAAGATTCTCAAAGTCTACCATTAGCTCACTCAAAACTTCCAAACTTTCTACCGGAATGAGAGTTGTCCTTTCAGGTATAATGTATTGCTTAGAGTGGGTAGAAGAAGAAGAAGCCATTGAAGTTCTTTAGAAATGAGAAATTGAAGAAAAGGGTTTTAAGAGAAAAGTACAGTAAGAGAAAAAAAACGCTTGAGTTTTGAAAGAGACATTAAAGAATGAAAAGGGTTTTTCAAAAAGTATTTATAGGCATTAATTTCAGAAAATAGGTTTAGAATTAAAATTAAAAGTATTTAAGACACAATTAAAATAAAGATTAAAACGGATTTAAAAATGAATCTCATCATTACTTGCATTTAATGATTTGCTAAAAATGAGGGAAAATGTGAGATTATGGCTAATCATCAACAGTTACCTAGAACGTCATCAGTAGCTTTTGCACGCTTGACCTTTCAGAAACACACCATGTGTTCATCTCCTGAAGGATGCATGTAACAGTTGTTTGTTCTAATGAATTTCTGAACTACACTTGGACATGAAGCGTTAGAATATTCCATAACTTTTCATATAGCTTCTGTTACAACTTTTCTTCTAACTTCTGAAGAGTTATTGATCAGAGCATTCATTTCAGAATGTTCTGAAGTCAATCATAGAAAATAAATATTATTTTATTCAGGACATAATTCCATACAAATATTTTTCAGAATGAAATTAAATCTATCTTCTGAAAGGGGTTTGGTAAAAATGTCAGCCCATTGATGGTCTGTTTTTACAAAAATTAAGTTTAAAATTCCCTTCTAAATATAGTCCCTTATGAAATGATATTTAATTTCTATATGTTTGGCTTTAGAATGTAAGATTGGATTTTTAGAAAGAAAAATAGCAGAAGTATTGTCACAGAAGATAGGAATCTTACTTTCATAAAGGTTGAAATCTTCTAGTTGACTTTTCATCCAAATCATCTGAGAGCTACATCCAGCAGCAGATATATATTCAGCTTCTGTGGTTGATAGTGCAATTGTTGCTTGCTTCTTGCTGTACCATGAGATAAGATTGTCACCCAAAAACTGGCAGCTTCCAGAGGTTCTTTTTCTTTCAATTCTATCTCCAGCAAAGTCAGCATCACAATAACCTACTAGTTTGTAATCTTGTGATCTTCTGTAACACAGACCAAGATTAGCAGTATCTTTCAGATACCTAAGAATTCTCTTAACAGCTGTTAAGTGAGATTCTCTAGGATCTGATTGGAATCTAGCATACAAGCACACGCTAAATAATATATCAGGTCTAGATGCAGTTAGATAGAGAAGGGATCCAATCATACCTCTATAGAGCTTCTCATCTACTTGCATACTTACCACATCTTTACCTAGAATGCAGGTTGGATGCATAGGTGTCTTGGCATCTTTGCTTTCTGACATTTGAAATTTCTTCAGAAGTTCTTTAACATACTTCGTCTGATGTATGAAAGTACCTTCTGGAGTCTGGTTGATTTGAATTCCCAGAAAGAATTTCAATTCACCCATCATGCTCATTTCAAATTCTGCATGCATGGTCTTAGCAAATTCTTTTCCAAGGGAGATATTAGAGGTTCCAAAAATTATATCATCAACGTAAATTTGACAAATTAAAATATCATTTTTAAATGTTTTTCTGAAAAGAGTTGTGTCCACTTTCCCTCTAGTAAAAAAAATTTCTAATAGAAAATTACTCAGACGAGCATACCAAGCTCTGGGAGCTTGTTTTAAACCGTACAAAGACTTTTTTAATTTAAAAACATGTTTTGGATGCTTTGAATCATTAAATCCAGGAGGTTGATGGACATATACTTCTTCTTCAATATAACCATTTAGAAATGCACTTTTAACATCCATTTGATATAATGAAATGTTATTTTGTACAGCAAAAGAAATTAATAATCTTATAGATTCTAACCTGGCGACTGGGGCAAAGGTTTCATTATAATCAATTCCTTCTTGTTGACTATAACCTTGTGCAACCAGTCGTGCTTTGTTTTTGATTACTTCTCCTTGTTCGTTCAATTTGTTTCTGAAAACCCATTTGGTTCCTATAACATTGAATCCTTTGGGTCTTGGAACTAGATTCCATACATCATTCTTGGAGAATTGATTTAGTTCTTCTTGCATTGCTAAGATCCAATCATTATCTTCCAGAGCTTCATCAATGGTAGTTGGCTCAATCAGAGAGACCAAACCAAACAAAGATTCTTCATTGATTCTGAGAGAGGATCTTGTTCTGATGGGATCTTCTTTTCTTCTAATGATTACGTCTTCTTTGTGAGCTGAAGATATTCTAGGAAACCTTTTCTGAGTGGGTTGGTCAGAGATTCTGAGATTGTTCAGAGCATTATCAAGAGGATGATCTGCTACGTCTTCTTTTGCTTATGAATCTCCTTTTGCTTCTGAACTTTCAGAGTTTGAGGGATGATCTTCTGTACCTACAGAAAAATCAATTTGCTTTGGCTGTTGCTGGCCAAGCTTATCATCAAACCTGAATTTGATTGATTCTTCAACAATCAGAGTTTCTGAGTTGTATACTCTATAGCCTTTTGAGCGTTCAGAGTATCCAAGCAGGAAACACTTTTGTGCTTTGGAATCAAATTTGTTCAGAGTTTCTTTGGTGTTTAGAATAAAACAAGTACATCCAAAAGGATGGAAATAAGAAATGTTGGGCTTTCTGTTTTTCCACAATTCATAGGGAGTCTTTTCAAGAATAGGTCTTATGGAGATTCTATTCTGAATGTAACACACTGTGTTCACAGCTTCTGCCCGAAAGTGCTTAGCCATATTTGTTTCATTGATCATGGTTCTGGCCATCTCTTGTAATGTTCTATTCTTTCTTTCTACAACTCCATTTTGCTGGGGAGTTCTAGGACAAGAAAAATTATGAACAATACCATTTTCTTTAAAATATTTTTCAAAATAATGATTTTCAAATTCACCACCATGATCACTTATGACTTTTGTGATTTTAAAATCTTTTTCATTTTACACTTGAGTACAGAAGTCAATGAATACAGAATGTGACTCATCCTTGTGTTTTAAAAACTTTACCCATGTCCATCTGCTAAAGTCATCAACGATGACCAATCCATACTTCTTGCCTCTGATGGATGCAATTTTAACTGGCCCAAACATATCAATATGAAGTAACTCTAATGGCTTAGAGGAAGAGACAACATTTTTAGATTTAAAGGAAGGTTTTGAAAATTTTCCTTTTTGACATGCTTCGCACAGAGCTTCTGAGTTGTACTTCAGATTAGGAAGTCCTCTGACTAAATTTAATTTATTTAGTTGAGAGATTTTTCTAAGACTGACATGTCCCAATCTTCTGTGTCATACCCATTGCTCATTGCTAACAGACAAAAGACATTTGACGTTTTGAGATTTAAGATCTGATAAATCAATTTTGTAAATGTTGTTCTTTCTCTTGCCAGAAAAGAGGATTGATCCATCTTTTTGACTTACAGCTTTACAGGAGTTTTGGTTGAAGATAATGTCATAGCCATTGTCACTTAATTGACTTATGGACAATAGATTATGAGCTAATCCTTATACTAATAAAACATTTGAGATAGAAGGAAGGTTACCATTTCCTATGGTTCCAGAACCAATAATCTTCCCTTTCTGATTACCTCCAAACTTCACATCTCCTCCAGCTTTAAGTTCCAGGCTTTGGAACATAGACCTTTTTCCCGTCATGTGTCGTGAGCACCCAGAGTCCAGGTACCATGACTGGTGTTTCAATTGAGCTATTAAGGACATCTGCAACAAATATTATTTTATCCTTAGGTACCCATATCTTTTTGGGTCCTTTTGGGTTAGCATAAGAGTTTCCAGAATGTGATGTATATTTTATATCATGTGAGTGTCCAAACTTGAATTGATTATTCAGAGGTTTTTAAGTGAAGGTCATTTTAGCAACAGGTTTTGGAATGTATGTCTCCTTCCCTTTGGGAGGTTCATATCCAATTCCTCTTCTGTTTTTCCCACTAACTCCATAGATCATTGAAGCCATTTTGCTTCTGTATATGCCTTTAGCAAGAAAAGATTGAAAGTTATAGTCATATTCTTTCAAAATATCTTTTGAACTAGACACAGACTCTGAACTAAAATTCTTTTGAACATTTTGAATTTCCTTTTTAAGTTTAAAATTGTTTTCTAAAAGTTCAGATTTTTCTGTTTCAAGTTTCTCAATATCAGATGCAAGACTCTTATTGAGTTTCTTGTATTTGATTTTGAGCTTACTATAGTTTTCCAGAAGTTCTGATAAACTATCAGCAAGTTCTTCTCTAGAAAATTCAGAAAATACCTCTCTTTGTTCTGACTCACAGTCTGAGTCATCTTCTGCGATAGCCATCAGAGATAGGTTGGCCTTTTCATCTTCAAAACCAGATTCATCTTCAGAAGAATCTGAGTCATCCCAGGTTTCCATCATTCATTTCTTCTTTCCAAATCTCTTCTTTGGTTTTTATTTTTGAAGCTTTGGATAATCACTTTTGAAGTGACCAGGTTCTTTACATTCAGAACAGATGATCTCTCTTCTGTTTGACTTTTGTGTCCAGAAGATTCTGGTTTATCTTCTGACTTCTTGAAGTTCCTGAACTTCTTTTGTCTGTGCTTCCACAGATGATTGATCCTTTTGGAGAGCAAAGATAGTTCGTCTTCTTCTGAAGCTGATTCTTTAGAGTTTTCTTCTTCAGCCTGAAAAGCGTTAGTATCAAATTTCTTAATTGATTTAAGGGCTAGAGACTTACCATTATTCTGAGGCTCATGCTCATCCAGTTCAATCTCATGACTTCTGAGAGCGCTGATCAGTTCCTCCAGAGACACATTGTTCAGATCTTTTGACACCTTGAAGGCAGTGACCATTGGTGCCCATCTTTTGGGTAAGCTTCTGATGATCTTTTTCACATGATCTTCTTTGGTATATCCTTTGTTCAAAACTCTCAGACCAGCGATTAGAGTTTGAAACCTAGAGAACATTGCTTCTATAGACTCACTCTCTTCAACTTTGAAGGCTTCATACTTCTGAACTAAAGCCAGAGCTTTAGACTCCCTAACTTGAGTGTTTCCTTCATGAGTCATTTTGAGAGACTCAAACATATCATGCGTTGTATCTCTATTAGTGATTTTTTCATATTCTACTTTAGAGATAGCATTTAAAAAAATATTTCTAGCTTTGTGATGATTTTTAAAATCAGCTTTTTGTTGTCTATCCATATTTTTTCTATCCACTTTGTTTCCTTCTGAATCTGTAGGATGTTTGTAACCATCCAAGACTATATCCCAAATATCACTATCATGACCTAGAAAGAAACTTTCTAGTCTATCTTTCCAGTACTCAAAATCTACTCCATCAAACACTGGAAGTTTGTTGTAACTATTATTGTTTTGTTCAGCGACCATTGTGTTTTCTTCTGGATCTTTTCCTGACACGGTTAAGTGTTGTTCTCAGAACCAGGCTCTGATACCAATTGAAGGGGTAAGAAAACACTTAGAAGGGAGGGTTGAATAAGTGACTCTTTTTGTTTTCAAAACAAAGCTCAAACAATAATGGAAGAACACAGTTATTTTTATCCTGGTTCGTTTGAACTCAAACTACTCCAGTCCACCCGCCAAGGTGATTTCGCCTTTCTCAACAAGGACTTAATCCACTATAATCAACTGATTACAATCACACAACAACTGTTGTGACTAACAATGCACAGGTAAACTTACAAGTGACTAACACCACTAAGACTTAAATCTAGTCCTAGTCTGCTTGAGAAATATGACCAAACTTGGTCTCTCAAGGAACAAATACAGGAGTTTAATCTTTACAGATAATGAAATAGAGTTTGCTTCTAATCAAGATATATCACAACTGTGATTTTTCACTTAGAATATAATGCATAAATTGTATGAACAATGAGTTTGTGAGCTTTTGGATCTTTCACGTAGTTTCTTGCTTCTTTTGAAAATTTGATTGGTTTTCTTTGTTCACTTAAAAGTTGTTGGCTTGCAATAAATGTCCTTCTATTTATAGTGGGAACAATAAGACTGTTGCTGCCTTCAGAAAAGATGGAGAGCATTAAATGCTTTGCGTGTATCCTTGCAATATTCCATTTTCCAAGAAACTAGTTGTAGGCACTTGAGTGCTTTCAGCTGTCTTTGCATTAATGAGCAAACATCAGAATGTAAGAACATATTTTCCTTTGCGACAAGACAAGTTGATCTAAACGTTACTTCAGAATTTTCTCCAATGTCTTTAAGTCAGAACATGCTTCACTCATCTTCTAGGCAGTGCGTTGCTTGCTAAGAACTTTGAACAGCGCTTGCTTTCAAGTTATCTTCTGAACAAGGAGCCTGCTAGAAGTTAGAAGATATATTTAACAACTAAAGTGTCTTACCAGAGTCAGCAGATGCGTCTGAATAAAAGGTTCTTTTATCAAATAACTTCTTCATAATCTTTGCTTAGTACTTTAGAATGTTTTCTGTCAGAACATTAACTAAGACATTCAAAACACATTCATCAGAGCATAAATTATCTTAAATATAATTTAGTTATCATCAAAACTCTTGAGATAGGTCAGAACTAATCTTGTTCTTTCAGGGACATCAACTTATTAATACAGAACACAATCACTTTGGTTCTTAAATCAGTTCAAAGGACTCATTATGCATAAAAATCCTTTACGAAGCTCCCAATAGAACACAATCAGTGCAGCTCATCCAAGTTCTTCCAAACATCTGAATGCTATGGAGAGAAATGAACTCTTATATACTCTCTGAAACACAATGTTCAGAAAGCAGAATTGGATAACTCCTCAGACAAATACTTAGTCTCATATCAAGTTATTCACCATTAGTCTCATGCACAACCTTCTTAGAGGATAAACAAATACTCAGCTCCCGTCAAAGTATTTGTTATAGGTCAGATAAGATTACCTTCTCACATAAGTAGGACATTTGGTCTGACATCCTTGTTCTGCATACATCTGGAATCAGCTGATGACATTCATTAACACCATAAAATATTTCATATTAGGTCAGTGGCTTGGCCTTAAACTCCATTTTGAATTAAAAACACCTTCCTTGGCTGAAGGAATAAAACACACTTTGAGATAATGTTCCAACACAAGATTCGACATCAGTCTCAAACACATGGATTTCAACATTAACTATGGTCTAGAGACACCACAGTAATCCATAACTCTTGCAAAGGACACAAGAGGATCAACCATCAGTAGTTGATCAATCTTCAACACCAGATCAAAATACATGCAGAGCATGCACACCTCAAGAATCTTCTTCTCACACGATGTTCAGACCTCATGCCTGACTTTGAGGTGTTAGACGACATTCTTCTTCATCTAAAGAGGAGATTCGCTCTAACAAGTATCTGGAGAAGACTTCAACAGTAATGGCATTTGTTGGTTATCACGAAACATATTGTTCAGAATAAATATGTTTCTCCAACACACAAGGATTCCCTTCAATCCTTGCAAAACATATATTCCATTATGTGAGGAAACCATATAACTGAACCTTAATAGAGAGAGGAACTTCCCATAGATACCAGGGAACCACAATCCTTTGGTCCCAAAACTAATTATTCCTCCTTGCTTCAAACAAACTAAATTTCCCATCCTAGGTGAATTAGATGACATTTCAACAGTGCAAACACCAATCAACCACAAAATTTTGATTGACATTACACCAATACATACAATCCCTTAGATGACCTTTCCATTATAGTAGAACAAGAGTTCCATGCTCTCATAGACTTGACAAGAGATGTCAAGCAAGAGTAAACAACCTATATCCTATTGATGAGAAACAACACCAGTCATATTAAGAAAATAAATTCTCAATCCAAGGATGTCAAGACATTATGTCTGACATTTCTTCAATATCTTCTAGCTTTAAATTAAGGACTCCCCATTATTAACTGCTAAGAATTCCTTGAGAATCATACAATGGCTTCACACCCATGTGGTTAATCCATTACTTCCCTCAAACAGGATATATTCTATGGCCATAAACAAGATTCCACAAATCTGTCTCCTTTGATCAGAATGATCTTCCAGATGTCTAGAGAGAATGTCCTTGACATTTGAGCTTGACATCTACATATAAAGGATCTGGAAGAGATACCTTTATCAAGTCTCCTAGGAAAACAAATCACAGCCTCTGCACTCTAACTCACTTAGATAAAAAAATAAACTAATCTAATGAGTGCCCAATATGTTGATTGTGTCCTGACCAACATACTTATCTAAGACAGGTTTCTAGAAAAGAATCTTCTTAGACATAAAGTACATATTCCTCATCTTCCAGATCAGGAGTAGGTTCCAAACATAAGTGACCAAAACACATTTGTTCAGCACCCAAGCATTTGATATTCCCTACCTTCATCTAACAAGATTATGTATAATATGTTGGTGTAGCGGTAGAAATGTTGAGACTAAGCCATTGGATTGACTCGACTCGCACAGATCAAATAAAAATCAACACCGCACTTTATTGTTTCCAAAGGAATGGGAAAAGAGTGAATAACCTAAAAAAGAGGGGGAGAGAATCTAAGTTCGGGGGTTGGTTATGCAAAGGGAAGGTATTAGCACCCTAAACATCTACGGTACTACACGGGAACCTCTTTGAAAATCTGTGTATTTTTGGATATAAACATTGTATAAAAGTAGATTGTGGGAATGAGAAAAGAAGTATTTTTTTACAATTTTGCACCCGTCGCGGTTGCAAACCTTTAGTGCCTATGTACCACCTTCCGTGCAATAGGGGATCAGGGTACTTGTAGTTCCCCTTTTAAAAAATTTAAAAATACACAAATGTGTTGGTTTATTTTAAGAGACGAGGCATCATTGTCATATCCGAGTGGAAGAACATACTTATTACCCACGATTATGAGAAAGGATAATTTTCATCATCTCAAAATGGAGGATATGGCTTGGATTTTAAAATCAACAAAGCCTCACTCAACACCCAAGTGGAAAATATCTCACTTCACTACATATCATAGAAGTATAGTAGCTCGCATCACTGCAAGGATTGACAAGAGTCTAATCTTTTGAGAAAATTTTAAGGTAAAAAGACAAAGTCGAAAAATGGTTTGAATGAGATTAATTTGACTTTTAGTCTTCTCACAAAATGTCAAAGTATTATTAAGTTGTTTAACATTTGATTAAGAAAATATTTTTGAAAATGCATGGACCTAAGTCCAAGTTTATTATGAAAGTGATTCAAGTTTAGAAAATAAGAATAGTTTTGAAAAGGAGAGAGAAGATTTTTGAAATTAAAGAAGATGGGAGGAGATGAAGGGAATATCCCAAAGCATAAGGTAAAAGCTAGGGAAAAGAACCGTCTAACCAATAAGGAGCCAAAACTTGACATATGGAGTCAATGTAGAATTCCCATCCTTTGGATTGAAACCAAGCAAGTAAAGATACTAAACCTCTGAGAAGCCAAACTTCAGATGAATCATTCACAAAAATTATGCAGAATAATGGTTGTATACAGATGAATTCCTAATTATAGACGAAACATATAATCAGAATAACCTGCATACAATGAAAACAAACAACCCAATGTCTCGGGGTAAACCCCAATAACTCCAGACAAAATATCAGTAGAAGTCACAAGGTCTCAAGGTAATCAAGGTCTCTAATCCTAAGTCCAATAAGTCCACCACTCCATCATGCCAAGGATAGTAACCAAATAGTGCAAGTAACATTAAAGTTTTTTACTGTTCAAGTTGGTTATTGGGTATCTTCGAAAAGAAAATTAAAAGCTCAAGTGAGCAATATAAAAATGATAAAGATAAAAGCTCAAATGAGCAAAGATGAAAATAGCAAGAAATTAAGATGCTAAAATAAATGTGCTTAAAGTAAAAAGCATAAAGTAAAAGCATAAAATAAAGTCAATTGTTAGAAATTAGAGGCTAGTTAATTGACCATCTTGAAACTTGCATTTGAAAAACTAATTAGAAGATTGATAAAATCAAAGCCTCTCAACAACAAGTCTCATTTGCTTTTTGTCAAGTATATCATTCATTTTAAATTGTCGAGGCAACAATAAATGATCAATGATGTTTAAATAATTCACTTAGTTCCAAAATTTATATAGATTTATTAGAGGATTAATAAGACCAAAGCCTTCTAACAATGGATCTCAAGGTTATTAGACCAAAGTTTTCAAATTAAACATGCTTGAGCTTGCAAACATAGGTTTGGGCCACGAATGATCATTTCTTGAATCGAGACAAAATTTAGTGCTATGTTAAGCAATCGTAAGTGGACTTATATAGAAGTCACACCTATTTTGAGGTCGGTCAATAGCAATCTATGTACCATATGTTTGGAGAAATAATATGTAGATTATTCTCCAACAACATATAGCACAAGTGAGAAGAAGATGAGATGAAGAGGTAGGGGATGTAACAAATCGATAATATACAACCCAATCAAAATTAATTAACTATTTAAACTAAACCATTTTATTTAATAAAAATAACTTAACTAAAATAATTAGTAATATTAAAATAATATTTTTTTCAGTTTAATTTTTTGTTCAAGATAAGAAAATATATTTTTTATTTTTTATTTGATATAGAAAATTATTTAACAAAAATAATACAAAAGAAAATATAAAAAACAAAATAAAGAAAAAATGTGAGTGGGCCTGGAATCTTTAATTTGGAGGGGGTGCTAGAAGAAATCTACTTATGCCCAATGGGGAGGGTCTATTTGATCCAATGCAATTGGCTCCAGGAAGTCCATTATGGATATGCAGATCTGGTGTGATGATGTTGATGATGGGTGATCTGATGGAGATGATAATGAGAGACTATGGTTGTCATGATGAGGTGCCTGAACAGGATTAACCAATAGCCAAAATGGCAGTGACACTTATCACCGCCGGATTAGTGTTAAATCAGACTTAATTAATTAAAAAAACATGAGGTGTTAATCAAAATTAACAACAAAGCAAAAGAAGTGCAAGAAATTAAAATCTCTCATTCTCTCGTTCTCTCTATACAAGGCTTTGCCGGAGTCCTTCGTCGGAAATCGCCTATGGCGGCGACATCGTCGGTCACACGGCGAATATGCTCTGATCTCAAATTTTTTTACATTTTTTTCGTCTTCTTCTTCTTATCCCAAATTTATGGCTCTTTTTTGCAGAAACTTAACGATTTATCATAGATCTGAAAGGGGAAGATTGAAACCCTAACACTTAGATCGCGATGTATTGGTGAGGATGATGAGAAATCCGGACTCCAGGTCGTGAAATTGGACTCTCTGAAGCGTGACTGAGGGTTTGACTGCGGAGAACGGTGATGATTCTCTTTTCGGTGATAGTTTGTAAGCTTTAACGGTGTATCTGTGTTTGGTACTCTTTCTTCTCCTCTCTCAGCCTCGCGATTTTCAATTCTGAAGGGTCCGCGTTTTGGAAAATGATGATAGTTATCTTAGGTTTTTTTTGTTGTTTGATGTGGTTTTTATGATTTATGAATAGTGGATTGAAATCCTTTTCTCTTTTTTTCAATTTTTCTGAAGGGTTTGGTGAAAAGAAAATGCTGAATAACAAATAGGGTTTGGTATTTTTTTTGTTGGTGTAAGAACGATGATGATGTCTTTAAGGGAAGAGATGAGTGATTTTGGGGTTTTTTGTGATTGTGAGACGCACGGTTTTTTCTGATATTTTTTAACTGCACTTTTTTGAATGCAGTTTATTGGCTTTATACTATTTGGGAATTTAGTTTTGCTGTGTGTTTGGATTCTGAATTTCTTCAGCAGGCCTGTGAGAATGATTCCATATTGGGCTTTGATTTTGTAATTTTGTTTTATTATTTCCGATACATGCACATGTCACTGCACTAACTCTGACTTTATACTTCTTTGGGTTGAGCTGTGATTTACTGTAATGTAATGTTTTGCTACAGTTTGTACTTATTCACTCTGTACCTCTTTTTGAGAACCAAAAACAAATGTTTTTTTTTTGTGATTTTCAATAGGAGTTGTGGGCCTATGATTTGTAATTATGATAATGAACAAGTATGAGGCTTTGAATGTTGGGCTGGGTTATTGCGATTCTGACTTTTCCTTTTTGTGAAAACTTGCTTGCTATGATGAAAACCTGAGCTTTTTTGAAATGTTTCTGTTTGTACCTCCTTTTCTAAAACAAAAACAACTATTTTTTTGTGATTTGCAATAGGAGAAATAGCCCATGATTTATCACTTGGAAATTGACTTTGTATGAGGCTTTTGTTGGACTTGAACATGATAAAAATAACCCTTTAATTCGGATTCGTTCAACCAACCCTAATGATGAAATGAGAAGAAACTTTCTTTGGAGATTTTTGTTTATGTTCAAATGTTGTTTCTTGTTCTAACCACTTCTTCTTTCTTTGTTTCATGTGTGGGAACAATGATGAGGACGGTAAGGCAAGAAGAAGAGGAATTCGTGACTTAACATGAAGGAGATGACAACTTGAAGTTTGGAGAAACTCTTTTGTAGTTTAGGAAATCTTTTGCATCTATTAGGACATTGAACAATAGATATTCATGTAACCTTGTGAAATTGTTTAGGAATTTTATAAATGTAAAGTCCTATGATTTGCACATCATTTGTTCTTAACTTGTAAAAGAACTTCTTTGTAATATTATGAACAAGATAGATCTTGGAACAATTTAAAATTGTTCTTGAATTTATGAGTTACATTGTTCTTGTAACATAACTTGAAAGTATGGGTTAGATTCTTGCAATAAAGAAAATTGAATTAGAATAATGCTTGGAATCTTGAATTTGGGAATGGAAACTTGAAATAAACTTTGTCTTGTAGTTTCCTTTTGACCAATGGAATCGATAGTATTGAATTTGAAATTTGGCTGAATGAGAATGCTTTAAATTTCAAGCAACTTCATTTTTGAGAAATTCTTGTAGATGAACATGGATTTTCTTTGAATAATATTTGGCATATACTTCCAATGAACCAAATGAACATGATCTTGATAGACAAATCAAGTGCCTTAAGAACCTTAGTCAAAATTCAAATTCAATTCAGAAATTGTTAATGCCTCAACATAAATGATTTGTATCATAAGAGATAAACAATCGATGAACCTTCAAACTCAAAATTTTATGTCATAGCTCTTGACTTGAATGACCACAAGAATAATCCTTGAAGAAGAATGTATGGCAACATAGTTTTTCAACTCAAATGATTAAGAAACTTTCTAAAAAAATAACCCGTAAAGTTTCAATACATTTCTTGGCTTTCCAAGCACAATTCATTCTCGCTCTTTGAAGCAAACTTGTAGATAACATCTTGAATAGTATCGTGATAAAATAATCGTCCCAAAATGATGAAAGTTGAAAGAATGATGATCCTCAGAAGTTGGACAAAATTCATTTGGATTCAGGTCAAAGTCACAAAACGCCCTCTAACGTACTCAAACTTTTGATGGCCTTCTACACATAATTAACTCTTGACTTGAAAAGAGAAATTGGAGATAACATCAAGGAGATTTATATGCTCAAAGAATCGACAAAAATTAATGAATAGTGAAGAATTCATGTTTATTTGAACTCGAACTTGCAAATGTTGACTTTCAGTTCGACAACTTTGAATCAACTCGCGAACTTGACCATTTTCCATAACCCGAGGCCTTCTTAATCACATATGAACTTGAGGTTGTGAAATATTGATTAAACCATGTTCACACTTGTCGGAATTTGAGATTACCCGTTGAAGAAGACATGGAAATAAACACATGAACCTATCTCGAAGAATCTTGAGAACTAAGCCACCAAACTTATTTTAATCATGTTGGCTGAAGCTTGAGGATAGTGTGACCTAAGATTATAGATCACCACTTTGAAACATAGGCTTTTGGGAGCTATTTTTGTCCTGAACAAACCACAACCCTAAGCAGAGAACCATCACCTGAATTTCTTGATCGCAACCCTGTCTTACAAGAAACAAAATGAACAAAACATGTATTTGGATTTTGGTTAGAGGTTAGTAGAATATAAAACACATATATACAAGATGCAAAACCAGGGTGATTGGAGATCCCTCATAGACAAATTAAAGACAGGAAACAGTAGAAAAAATATCCAAACCCTAATGCGCGATCTTGTGTATTGATGGTATTAAATGATATAGGGATCTTAGGGGCAAAAATTGGGATATAACAGCTGCCCTTATTTAAGTGACTTGTATCCGGAGATATGAAGGTTAAAATCTTCATATCGATGCGATTGAAGATATTTAAATATAAAACAAGCCCTATTTTTTGCCCTAAGATTCCATGCAAATGTTTATAATTGTGCGTGTAAACAAACAAATTCATAGGTGACACAGGACTCCAGTAGGAATGCTGGAAATAAAAATAAATGATCAAAAGGGAAGTCCAACCAGGAAAATAAATCACTGGTAAACAGAAGACTCGGCTCTACTGGGGTAAATCCCAAGGAGGAGATAAGGCGTCATCAACTCAAATAATGAAGAAGCAATGGATAACAACAATCGACAGATAACTGCGAACTATCCACTCACAGAGAAGATAGCAAAAAAGTAACATCGACTCACAGGGGAAAGAAATGGTAGTATAATACCAGCAAACATCAATATTAGGGTAAGCCACAAGTGACCAGCATCAGTACTTATGACTGGAATCAAACAAACTTCTTCATAGCAAAGCGAATCTCAACGATGAACTATCCCCCCATAATGACGAGACTACCATTCATCGGAGTAAAAAATCTCAATAATGAACTATCTCCCATAATGACAAGACTACCATCCATTGGAGTAACAAATCTCAATGATGAACTATCTCCCATAATGACGAGACTACCATCCATTGGAGTAACAAATCTCAACAACAAACTATCTCCCATAATGACGAGACTACCATTCATCAGAGTAAACAAATCTCAACAATGAACTATCTCCCATAATGACGAGACTACCATCCATTGGAGTAACAAATCTCAACAACAAACTATCTCCCATAATGTTGAGACTACCATTCATCGGAGTAAACAAATATCAACAACGAATTATCTCCCATAATAACGAGACTACCATTCATTGGAGTAAACAAATCTCAACAACGAACTATCTCCCATAATGACGAGACTACCATCCATTGGAGTAACAAATCTCAACAACGAACTATCTCCCATAATGACGAGACTACCATCCATTGGAGTAACAAATCTCAACAACAAACTATCTCCCTTAATGAATTGACTACCATTCATCGGAGTAAACATCTCAACAACGAACTATCTCCTATAATGACGAGACTACCATTCATTGGAGTAACAAATCTCAACGACAAACTATCTCCCATAATGACGAGATTACCATCCATTAGAGTAACAAATCTTCTCTGGGGACTACCAGACTTACTAGGGAAGTACATTTTTCTCAAATAAAGAGACATGCCACTTGTTTTTATGAGAAGGAGTTGTAATAATGACTTCCGGGGGAAATGCCAATATATTCTTGCTGAGGAGGTAAAGTGTTCTCGTGAAAAATAAATGCACATTCTCAAACTCGGGCCTAAAGCCTGCAGAAATTGGAATGATAATGTTATCGGGAACTACATATCCAAACCAAAAATAAACCAGAATGAAACAATCAACCAAGATAGCACCTGATGAGAAATAAACTCAAAAGGGAAAAACGAATCTAACCAGACAATGAGCTGAATAGGAAGGTTGAAGCAAAATTATTCCACGAGAGGCAACTCAGTGGGGAAATTGAAAGGATATACACTTTCTGCTTAAGGTTGACAATCTATTGGAGAGAGGGTAACATAACTCTGTAAATAGGGTAATATGCCAACAAATTTTTATAATAAATGAAAATGAGCAATGAATTTTAATTCAGCTATGCATGATGTATGTATAAATGTTATCATGTATATGTTGACAAAACAAGTATATAGCACTGGGAATAACCAGACAAAACCATCTTGGGTAAAGTCAACACTCGTCTAAATCACATCCAGGAGGAAAATTTTATAAGAAAGTAAGCACCAACCGAGGAAACAAATTCCTATTTCACGGCTTAACTTCACGGGGAAGAAACATAATCCAAAAATAATAAATTTAAAACAGTGAATCAAAACAGATACAGGGATATAACATCCTCCTTCAAGCTTCACCAGGGGACGTCACACAGGCTTCAATGGGGAAAATAATGCTTCAACTTTTGTACTTCCACTGGAGATTACAATACAGACTTCATTAGGGCAGATGAAAACCGCATCATCGAGATATCTCGTGCTAACTTCATTGGGGAGGGAAACAACACATCGTCGAGAGGGTCCCAAAATACATTCCTCAATACCAAGAGTGATGATTACACAGACCTCCTTGGGGAGAAATTATGAAACCATATAAGGATAACAAACTTTCAGAGAGAAACATTATCTCAGCTTTACTTGGGGATTTTAAGAAGTCAAACAATTCAACAAGAAATCAAAATATGGGGATTTTAAATCAAACCCAGCACTTGGCGGGAGAACACCCAAAAAGTTGACAAGTGTTTCAACACTATTGTCGTTGTCTTGTTTCCTAGGAAACAAAAAACAACAATAATGCAATCACTGCAAAAGGGAGACATTTTGGAAATGATTCCATCTCAGCATGCAAAGGGAGAATGGAGTTTCGTCAGATGAGCGAAGACCTTACTAGGGAATCTGGGATAGAGACTTCAGACCATGCAAACCCGAAACCAAAATAATCGACCTGGAGAGAAATCTAACCCAAGACTTGACTGGGGAAAATGGGATAACAAACCCAATACCACGTTATACATCAATTAGTATCATCTCTAATTATCCGAGGAAAGAAACAAAAGAGAATCATGCACATATTAGCAAGAGTGATCCCATGATATCTTTTTGGGGAATCAAGAAATTATCATCACAGCAAGAACTCAAAATTATGGGGATTTTAAATCAGACTCAACACTTGGTGAGAGAAAACCCAAAAATTTAACAGCTGTCTCAACTCTTCTTAGAAAAGATACTGCCCTTGTCTGGCTGCTCAGCTAGAAAATATCTGCGTCAAGTCCTGACTAGAGAATTTGGGATAGAGGTATCAAACCACACAAACCCAACACCGTATAACAACTTGGAGGAAATCTGAACCAAGACTTGACTGGGAGAAATGGGATCACAAATCCAATACCGCACCATATATAAATTGGTATGAACTCCAACTATCTGAGAAACACAAGAGGATCATGCGCATATCATCAAGAGTAATCCCGAGATATCTTTCGGGGAAACAAGAAGTTAACATCACAGTAAAAAGTCAAAATTATGGGGATTTTAAATCAAACTCGACACTTGGCGAGAGAAAACCCAAAAAGTGGACAACTGTCTCAACACTTCTTAGAAAAGATATTGCCATTGTCTAGCTACTTAGGGAGCATATAACAACAATAATGTCGTAACTGGAGAAAGTAATGTTCTGCAAGAGATTCCACACCAACTCTAAATACACAAATGGAGAAAGAACTCCATCAAATGAGCAAAGGCTTCATGGCTTTTTTACCTCTGTTTAATCACCACATGGCTGGGGAAAGAATCACATTCAGATGGAGAAGTCTACAACTTTACCTGATTGGGGAATATGGGATAGAGGTATCAAACCACCCAAACCAAATAACTAACCTGGAGAAAAATCTGAACCAAGACTTAACTGGGGAAATGGGATTATAAACCCAACACCACACCACAGCCTGGAGGAAACTCACTAACTGATCAACAACTGTAGAGGAAGCCAGGAATGCATCTACACTGTAGATCATGAGAAACAATCCTGCTCAAGGAAGATTCTCAACTTGGGGAAGACATAGAAATTATCTTGACAAAATCTGGATATGCCCTTGGAAACAAATCCGGTGTCCAAGTTTACCGTGCTGATCAAGGTAATTTTCATAACTTTCCCTTGGCTACATGCTTTTAAGATAACCTTCCTGATCAAAAGGCTTCTAGAGATTTGTCAAACCTTGACGTAACTTCCCTAGATTGGCTGAATTTAAGATAATCTACCTGACTAATGGGCTTATAGAGATTTGTCGAATCTTGACGTAACTGGCCTAGATTGACTGAATGTTGCATCCTCTTTGCTCAACAACTCTTCTTGGCAACATGCCCTTTGCAGATACTCAAATGTAAACTTACATGATATCAAGCCGTTGTTTTACAAGCAAAAAAAAATTATTCTAAGAATGATAATTCTAATGCAACAGTTATGTAAGTCTCAAAGATTCTATTGAAAAGATGGCGCAAAACCTTGTGAATGAATCACTAGCCAGGATGTAACATTGATTTTTTTGTATGAAGGATAACAAAAGCATTTGATACCAATCACAATAATTTAGCAAAGCTAATGGGAGCCAGGAAACACTATCTCGTTGGAGTATGCTTTCAAAATAAACCCCGTTTCAATTAGGACTTTTAAGGGTTGTAACGTGGCCTGGTTCACGGTTTTATAAAAAAAGATTTAAGGCTCAAAAATATTTGGTGCCCACCCCCTTCAAGATGTTCTCCAATCCTAAGTTCAGTTAAACCAAAATGAGTACCCATTTCCCAAGAAGAATTTTATGATAGTTGAGGAACCACTGATATTCTTTGGACACGACAGTTACTCACTTTTTCTTCCTTCGCGTTTCTTGTCACACGACTATGTTATTTGTTGAGGATTTTCATGTTGTAATCCTTTATCGCATTTCAGGCCTTCCATTTATTCCTTGCTTTTTGGAAAAATTCCTTTTAACTTGGATTCTGAAGTGCAGCGGGATGCCGTGACTTTTTCCTAAGCGACTTGTTTTTTCAAGTTCTGACTTAGTGGTGCTTTTTGTCTCTTTCTTTTTCATCATTTAATTTTTTTATTCATATCATTTTTCTTTCCTTTTGAACATGTCGCGTGACTTTGAGTCATTTGTGACTTGTTGGAAGAATTGTGACTGCCCTATTTTTGGGTAGATGAAGGATAACCATTATTGTATCCTTATCTGTTGATCTCCTAGTATGCGAGAGATACCCATTGGGATATCATCTTATTTTGATGCATACTAATGATATGTGAAGATTGACCATTGTGGTTTTGACTTTCCTCAACCTCTTGAAGGGTAAACATTGTTGTATCCTTGGATGCGCACTCTTGATGAGATTTGAATGCTCAATCAGATTAACTGAACACTACCCTGTTCCGGGTTAAAAATGAGAGTTTTTTTCTGAACAGAAAATAAACTCCTACTTCAAGTCTCAAAGAGGTTAACAAGGGTTTCACTCCCTTATATCTTTGGTGTTTGAGAATTTGAAACAATGTTTGTACATCGTCAACAGGGTTTTATCCAAAAGCATACAACCAGAAATTTTACGTTTTAGTATCATCATCCTCCCTGCAATCTTTGCCTAGGCAAGAGAATGGGTAACAAGTTGGTATCATAATGCAAAAAACAATTTAAAGTTGAAAATAAATTCGAGTGAAATGAATGGGTTTCTTCAAGACAAACATATTTGTTGTATTAAGATAATCATTCAAATGCAAACAAGTTCTAACATGCAAACAATCCAATGATAAACAAGAAAAATTACAAATGATAAAATCAATAAAAAAATTTAAGAAACTGAGAAGGTTAATCATACTTAAACTTTAGGGTATCCTTCAATCATGTTTATTATTCGGCAAAGACTTGACTTGGACCTCAATACCAATATCCTTAAATGACAAGATACCACTTCTTACCAATTTCTGGACTTCAGCTTTTAATGGATAACAATGTTCGGTATTGTGCCCAGGGGCTCCCTGATGAAAGCCACATAACAAATCAGCTTTGTAGTACCAAGGCATCTTCTCAGGAATATTTGGTGGAGGTCCGGTCTGAACCAAATTTCTCTTCATCAAGACAGGAAACAACTCTGTATAGGTCGTTGGCATTGGATCAAACTGAGTTTTCTTCTGATCATGGACTTGCTGATTCTGTTGACAAACTAAAGCAACAGGAGGTAAATTAAACATAGGGGTGATAGGAGAAACATGCTGATTCTGACGATAACTGTTTCTTCCTCCGGTTCTCTTCTTGGAAAAGTTATAATCAAACTTCTTCACACCCCTAGCTGAGCCACCACCTTCAGATGAACATTCTCTTCTAGAAGCACTCCCACATTCACTTTTTTTAGGGAAATCACTAGGCGCATTGACTATCACCTTCTCATGAAAGAATGATTTTAGAGTTTCTGTGAAGACCTTTTCCATCTCTTCTTCCTTCCCAGAAGGATTGACTTGGGCAGTAACCAAAGTGTTAACTAAAACAGTTAGATACTCCATACCATCCTTCAAACTAATTACCTCTTTGCGGAGTTCAAAGATCTCTTGCTTAATGTTTTCATCTTCTCTTAGCACGAGTGTTGCACTGACGCGATAACTTGATCTCTGAATATGAAGTGCAGAGGATAAGACTCCAGGAAATTCTTGAAATCAAGACAGAAGTGAGAATGATTCATGTTATGCAATGCAAAGGATTGCTTTAAAAAAATTTAAAACCAAGTTTTCTAAGAACTTTGGAACATTATAAATGAACTGCAAACATCAATTAAAAGACACAATTGGGATAACTGAAAAAATCATTTCATTAATATTGGAAGGGTTAGATTTGAAGTACAAAACTTCACTAATCCTACACAGAAGAAAGAGAAAGATAAATCCTCAGGTCCACATGAACTGCATCCAAAGAAGATCCAACACCGTGTTGTAAAATTTTCTTGAGCTTGAATTTGGAATGCTAAAGGAAAATAAATCCTCTTGCACTCTTCTCTTCTACTTTGCTGATAATCGGGAAAATAAATTATTGATACAAATAATTGAGGAACTAGATCAAAGGCGTGGAGAAAATCCATCTTCAAGATAACTAGGAGAAATCCATCTTTAAGACCACTAGGAGAACTTGAAATCCCGAGGACTAGATACCAAGGATTCATGCTTTCTCAATTCTTCTGAATCAGGATTCTTGACATTGTACTTATGAGTACTCTTTCCAAAATCCATAATTACAAAACTTGTGATGTTTTCAAACAAAAGTCTTAAGTTCCTTGAAAATTTGGTTTAAACAATGCTCACGGGTGCATGATTGCATGATCAATAATCACACGCAAGATCACAAACATGGGGGGTTCATAGGTTTGACGTCACGAGCATGAGGTCAAAGGTACTACCTATAAGGTCAGTACTAATAGTTTATCACTTGCCGAACAAGGTTCTAAAAGGTTCCCAGAGCTACATCCTTCCTTCGGATATTACCAACATCCCGATTAACTCAGTAATTAGTAATATTCTCATGAAAAACTCGTCTGAGTGTAGCATCACGTGACAACCATTTCTGGATTACTCCGTCATAGTTTCCGCACTAGGCCTAAGGCCAAGATGGGTTAAAGGTTCTACAGTCCTCAGTTTCAGCAAGCTCCCAGGTCGAAAGCAGCACGTCTTCCCAATTACTCGGTAAACGACACTACAGTCAAAGGGGCCTCCACTGAGTGGGGGATATCATGCCTCCTTTTTTTGGATTACTCCCTCAAATTTAACATGACTATACTTCCTTTCCTATCTTAAGTTTTCCCAAGTCCGGCTAGAGGACTTATGAGAAATCACCAAGCACCCTGAAAACCAGGAAAATCCAGACAAACATATATACAACATATAATATAAAAGAAATAAAAGCACATACACAGATAAACAAATATAGACTCAACCCACTTAGGGATGGACCAACATTTGGTCAATCTTTCCCCAATGAAGTCATCATTTTTTCTGCAGTGGTAGAAATGTTGAGACTAAGCCATTGGATTGACTCGAATCGCACAGATCAAATAAAAATCGCCACTGTGCTTTATTGTTTCCAAAGAAATGGGAAAAGAGCGAATAACCCAAAAAAGATGGGGAGAGAATCTAATTTCGGGGGTTGGTTATGCATAGGGAAGGTATTAGCACCCTAAACATCTACGGTACTCCGCAAGAACCTCTTGGAAAATCTGTGTATTTTTGCCTATAAATGTTGTATAAAATTAGATTATGGGGATGAGAAAAGAAGTTTTTTTTTTACAATTTTTCACCCGCCGTGGTTGCGAACCTTTAATGCCTACGTACCACATTCCGTGCAATAAGGGATCAGGGTACTCGTAGTTCACCTTTAAAATTAAAAAAAAACATAAATGTGTTGGTTAATTTTAAGAGACAAGACATCATCGTCATATTCGAGAGGAAGAACATACTTACTACCCATGATTATGAGAAAGGAGAATTTGCATCATCTCAAAGTGGAGGATATGGCTTGGATTTTAAAATCAACAAAGCCTCAATCAATAGATAAGTGGAAAATATCTCACTTCACTACATATCGTAGAAGTATAGTAGCTCGCATCACTACAAGGATTGACAAGAGTCTAATCTTTTGAGAAAATTTTAAGGTAAAAAGCCAAAGTGGCAAAATGGTTTGAATGAGATTAATTTAACTTTTAGTCTTCTCACAAAAATGTCAAAGTATTATTAAGTTGTTTAACATTTGATTAACAAAATATTTTTAAAAATGCATGGATCTAAGTCTAAGTTTATTATGAAAGCAGTAAATTTAGAAAACAAGAATAGTTTTGAAAAGAAGGGAGAAGATTTTTGAAATTAAAGAAAATGGTAGGAGATGAAGGGACTATCCTAAAGCATAAGGTAAAAGCTAGGGAAAAGAACTGTCTAACCAATAAGGAGCTAACACTTTGACATATAGAGTCAATGTAGAATTCCCATCCTTTGAATTAAAACTAAGCAAGTAAAGATACTAAACCTTGAGAAGCCAAACTTCAGATGAATTAAGTCTTCACAAAAATTAGGCAGAGTAAAGGCTGTATACATATGAATTCCCAATTACAGACGAAGCATATAATCAGAATAACCTGCACACAAAGAAAACAAACAACCCAATGTCTCGGGGTAAACCCCAAGAACTCTAGACAAAATAACAATAGAAGTCACAAGGTCTCAAGGTAATCAAGGTCTCTAATCCTAAGTCCAAGAAGTCCACCACTCCATCATGCCAAGGATAGTAACCGAATAGTCCAAGTAACATTAAAAAAATTTATTGTTCAAGTTGGTTATTGGGTATCTTCAAAAAGAAAATGAAAAGCTCAAGTGAGAAAAATAAAAATGACATAAAGATAAATGCTCAAATGAGCAAACATGAAAATAGCATGAAATGAAGATGCTAAAATAAATGTTCTTAAAGTAAAAAGCATAAAGTAAAAGCATAAAATAAAGCCAATTGTTAGAAATTAGAGGTTATTTAAATGACCATCTTGAAACTTGCATTTGAAAAACTCATTAGAATATTGATAAAATCAAAGCCTCTTAACAACAAGTCTCATTTGCTTTTTGTCAAGTATATCATTCATTTTAAATTGTCGAGGCAACAATAAATGATAAACGATGTTTAAATAATTTTAATGCAATATAATTTTAATGCAAATGATAAAATGTGATGTAGAGAAAATAATGCCCAAAGTAAATAAATGTGTAAATGAATGAATTACTTAAATAAATAAATTACTGAAACTAATAAGTTTATTAAGTGAATAAATAAATTAATTAAATAAAACAAATAAGTAAATTAAATAAAATAATTATTTAAATAAAATAGGCGGTGTATTTTTATTAAGCGTAGGAATTATGGGGGTGTGAATAACAAGGGTTTAAGCCCAAAGTTCTTTTGAAGCCCAATAATAAGGGGGTATGAATTATAGTTGTGGTAGTAAACTGGAAGGCGTTAATAGTAATGGGCTTGACTCATATAATTGTTTGGTCTATTGGACAAAGTGTGAGCGAGCATAGGGTGTTACGATGCATTAACGAGATCAGAGCCATCCGATTCAGATGAAAGGGCCACCAGAGGTTAACTCTGGAGCGTTGATCTGAAGTATAATCAACAAACAGCTATGATCACACATTAACTGAGGGATATGCTAGCGGGTGTGTACAGAGAAAATGGAGAGAATATTTAAGGGAGTCTCCTTCACTATAACTCATTTTTCCCTTCTGCCTCTCTCTCTATACAAACTTCGTCTCTCACTACCCAAGGCTTAAAAAGAGAATATTTCGTTCTCTCTAGATTTCCCACACCGGAAATCACCTCCGCCACACCGTCCACTCTGGAAACCTCCATCAAACCTCGTTCCTAGTTGAGCTTCAACCAGAGAACTCATACCTTCAAGCTTGTAAGCCCACATCCACCATGGGCGGTCGTTGAGGCCGCCGTCTCAGATGAAGGTTCGCTGGGAACCTCATCTATTTTTGGAAATAATCAAGAACCCTAGAAACTTCATACAACTAACCCTTAGAATCCTAGTTATCTAGGAAGAACCCTAAGCAAAACCTAATTAACCATGATACGAAGAACCCTAAACTAGATGAAGAACCTTAACCCCAAGGTGGATGAACCCTAATCTTAGCGAGGAACCCTAACCCTAAAAACCCAGAAAAACCCCCAAATTCCAAATTTCCCAAAAATCCATAATTTAAACACCAATCATTCAGAATTTTAACAAAACATAACAAACAGCGATCTTAAGCTAAGTTTCATGATTTACCTCTCCTGCAATGATTCTCATAGTAATTTTAATTCCTCTTTGTCTACTTTCTCTCCTCCTAATCCCTCTCTGTTTCTCTATTCACAGGTACAAGGAAGTTAAAGAACTCACGACAACTTGAACAAGGGCTCACAAGTTCTCTTTCTACTATTCAATCTCAAATCCTTGGATTTTGGCTCCCCTGACTAGGTCTTAGGTTTAGTATTATATAGGCTTAGGAATTAATTAGATTACGAATTTGTTTAGTGTGATTTGTAGTTATAGGTTTTAGATTGATTTTGTGATTGGTTGTAATTGTCAATTAGGGTTAGATTTGATTCAGATTTGTAAATTAACAGATTTGATTGAGATTAGAATTAGATTAGGGTTTTGATTATCAATGTATTGGGACGATTTATGTATTTGTATCCATGATTTTAATCAAAAAATGCTTCTCAATCTTTGATTTGCTTTGATTTGTTTTATTCAAGTTTTCTGGATCTGGGCTTTTAACATGACTTAGGGAAGAAGAATGTGCTTTTGGGCGCAGCCTAGAACAAAGGGTTAAAAAAAACCTAGTTGACTTAGTCAACATTGTATATCAATTAATAATAAAAATAAAAATAAAAATTGTAATAATAATAATAATATAAATGTTAAATAATAATAATAATAATAATAATAATAATATATTATTATTATTATAGGATGTTCCTCAATCAACTAAAACAAACAATATATATATATATATATATATATATATATATATATATATATATATATATATATATATATATATATATATATATATATATATATATATATATATATATATATATATATATATATATATATATATATAAATCAAATAATTATAATAATGTAAAACAAAAATGACTATAGTCGTGTTGACTTCGGTCAACTTAAAAAAATAAATATAAAAAATAAAAAATTAATTAACTTAATTAAGCTTGACATGGCACCTCTACAAAACTCCTAATGGGCCATCTGATTATTTGAAAAAGTGAGCCCAACTGGATAAAATGATAAACAAACACCCTCCCCAAAACTAAACACTATTATATTTAAACAATTTAAAAGATAATTAATTATTAGTATGAAAGCACACAAATTAATATATAAGAATAAACCAATAGTTCTAGCAGTAATAAATCGACTCTTTACACCAATGCGGGCAAATTTGGGGTATGACCCCATTCAATACCACTTGGTGAACTCTTGATCAAATGGGATGAAAATGGGCTCTACGAAAAGATAGAAACATGGTGAATAATTCTTGTGTTGAAACAAAACTAAATTGGTGACTTGAAGTCCTTCAAAATGGCTCAAGAAAATGATTAGTTAAAACTGATATGAACATGTCAAAATATGTCTAAGTGACTTGTCATTTTTCCAACTTGAACACTCAACTTTGAGCCCTTGTAGCTTGATACTTAATGGACCATTTATGATGAGATTAAGATCAATGAAAAGCTATAAGTTTAATCTACAACTTTGATGTAAATGGCAACTTGAATTGAAGCTTGTAACAACAAGATAAATGCCTTGGAAGTCATGAAAATAGATCTGATTTAGTGCTTCAATCTAAAAGGTATGACCTTGTAACAGAATATGCCACACTTTGTGACGAAGGTAGTTTTCTCCATGTCTTTAGGCGCTGTCTTGATTTGATTATAACCCGAGAAACCATCCATGAAAGAAAATATCTTGTGTTGAGCGGTGTTGTCGACTAGGACATCAATATGTGGAAGTGGGAAGTCATATTTGGGGCTTGTCCTGTTTAGATCCCTATAATCTACACACATATGTACCTTGCCGTCTTTCTTTGGTACCGGAAAAATATTAGCCACTTATAGAGGATATGACGTCACTACTAAGAACCCTGCGTTGAACTGTTTCATAACCTCAACCTTAATCTTTTCTGACATTTCAGGATGCATGCGGCGAACCTTCTGTTTTATTGGAGCACAACCATCTTTCATTAGCAGACGGTGAACCACAATATCGGTATCGAGCCCTGGCATGTCTTCGTATGACTAAGCAAAGATTTCAATATATTCATGCAACATCTGGATTAACCTACTCTTGAAACTGCTTTCTAATTTGGCACCAATCTTGACCTCTTTCTTGTCTGTTTCAGTACCCAAGCTTACAACTTCGATCGATTTTTCATGTGGTTGGATAGCCTTCTCTTCCAGTATCAAGAGTCTGACAAGTTCTCCAGGTATTTCACAATCTTCCTCACCTCCATCCTCGACTTGGTAGAACAGATTTTCGAAGTCATATGTGGCAATAGCAGAATCGTTATCGACGAGATCCAGAGTGGATGAGGATCTGCACTGTAGTGTGTGGGTGTGTGTAAGAATACATAGCTATTTGAAAATGCAATAAGATAAAGGAAAGACATATATCACAATTTTTTATGCAAAATGTCCAATGTTTTTATTGAATGAACAAATGTTTATGATTTATCAACTCTTTAACAAAAGAACCATTGTGCCCCAGATAAGACATAAGATTTTAAAGTCATTGTTTATTACATAGCCAAAAACTTTTGAAAACAAAAAGACAGGAATATAGCTATTACTCCTGACTAAAGGAGATGGGAAATATGTCTTCTGCCTTCTAGTTTTCCAGTCCATCACCCATGGTAGGGAATATCCAGCTATTAAAATTACAATCATTGTCTGTGTCCTCTATAACATTGACCCCATTGTTACTGATGCGGAATGGAGGTCTCCCAGCACGAGCGCGTCGAGCAACCCTCTGACCTTCTACAGTAAAGCCCAGACCAAACTTGTTAGATTTATAAGGGTTGTCGGGAAGCTGGCCCCAAATTGTATTACCACCTTCTTTAATAGTGGCCTTAGCATCTTTCAAGGAGGCCATCTTGTGCGGAGTTTTTGTGATCTTCGGAATGGTGGGCACATCTTCGATAGCAGTAGGAGATATTACTTCAAAGTTTTGACAGGGAGTTTCAATAAATTCTCCATCCATATCGACATATTGGAATGAGTTGAGGTGGGTGACCATATATTTCTCCTCTCCATAAATAATAACAACTTTCCCTTTCACTGGATATCTCAGTTTCTGGTGCAAGGTGGAAGTGACAGCACCTTCCCCATGGATCCAAGGGCGTCCCAGTAAACAAGAGTAAGTCGGCCAGATGTCCATGACATAGAAAGTGGAATCAAAAATCTGTGAACCCACCTTGATCGAGAGGTCCACCTCTTCATGCACCATTCATTTTGATCCATCGAAGGCTCCAACTATGATATTGCTGGGCTTTAGCACCACCCATTCACAATCTAATTTGTCGAGAGTGCCCTTTGGCAGAACATTCAGAGATGATCATGTGTCAATCAATACATGGGCCAATGTAGTGCCCTTGCATTCGATGGAGACATACAGGGCCCTGTTGTGATTCCTCCCCTCCGGAGTCATGTTAGCATCGAAGAAACCCAGACCATTGTCAATTGTTAGACTAGCCATGTAGCTTCCAAATTGATTTGCCAAAATTTATTGCGGCACATGGGCAGTCTTCAGGAATTTCACTAAAGCCTTCTCATGGGCCTCGGAACATAACAGTAGTGATAACATAGATATTTTGGAAGGGGTCTGCCCTAGTTGTTCAACAATTTTATAATCACTTCAGCAAATGATCTTCAGAACCTCTTCTAAATCTTGTCCAGAAGTATCTTTGACTGGAGCCTCTTTTGGCGCATCCTTTCGGGAAGACTCTATCATCGGCTCTCTACCCTGAGCCCTAGCAGTCATCTTGGTAGCTGTAACCTAAGCAGGTGGAGAGATTTTCGGGGAGAAAATCCTTCCACTTCTTGTAATCTTATCGGTCCCCGCAATATTGTCAATATTGGGATCAGTTTCTTCATTCTCTCCACCGGACAATTCTTGCTTGACGCCATGGTAATAGATGTCAGACCCATAATGCCATGGAATATCCTTCTGCAAGGAATATGGAATAGGCTCGGGCGTTGTAATAACTAGAGGAGCAGCTTTCGGATTGGCGGTAATCCTTATAGGACCTTTGGAATGGATCCTAAAAGGAGTACCAGAGATAACAAATATATCATTGCACACATTCTCAACAGACGGAACCTTTTCAATTAAAATCATGTGTTCATCCATCAATCGTTGAACACCTCCTTTCAGCAACCCACAATCGTTGGGTTGGACTACACAACAGTAAAATCCTTTAGCACGGCCCAAAAATAAACCGGCATGCAATAGATTATTCTTGATTGTAGAAATGGGAGTAACCACATAATCCACAGAATAATATATAGCACATCTTCAACAGCACTTATACCCTTGTCATGCTTTGGCATAGGTGCGGTGATCACATTTGGAGTCTCTAGAGGATCAAACTTAATTTCTTTATTATCGGCCATGCCTTGGATCTTAATCTTCAGAGCCCAACAATTAGTAGTGTCATGACTATGACTATTTGAATGGTAAGCACACCTCGCGTTTGGATTATATTTTGGAGAAGAGGTGTTGGGATTCTGAGGAGGATCCCGTAGTGAAATGAGTTCAGCTTTCAGCAAATGTTATAGTGCCTGAGATAAAGGCATGCCAATTTTAGTAAACTACCATGGCAGAGCATCTGGTCTTCATCGATTAACCTGTTGTTGTTGTTGTTGAGCAGGCGTCGGATTGGAAATTAACACTGCTTCCACAAATTGGTGGCGGCTACTTTTACTACAACTCTTCTGGCCATAGACATCATTGACCTCCTTTTTTCCTCTAAATGACTTCTTCATAGTATTCGAAGATGCAGCCATTGAGATATTCCCGCTCTTGATACCACTTTCTATTATTTCCCCTGTCAAGATCATTTCTGTAAAACCCGTCGAAGAGCTTCCGATCAACAGATTAAAGAACGGGCATGTCAGAGAGCCCATAAACATATCCACCATTTCCGGATCATTCAGAGGAGGTTGCACCCTTCCAGCTAAGTCCTTCCATTTCTGAGCATATTCTTTGAACCCTTCATTAGAGCCCATGGACATATTCTGTAGTTGCACTCGAGTTGGTGCCAAGTCAGCATTGTATTGGTACTAATTGTAGAAGCAGTAGCCAAGTCCTCACATGCATGAATATTGGTTCCTTCTAGCTTATAGAGCTATTCCAGTTGAGTGTCAGCCAAATTTTCTTGGAAGAAATGGGCCCATAACTTTCGGTCAGCAGTATGAGGTTGTATCCTCCGAAAGTATAACCTCAAATGGAGCTTAAGAAAGAGACCTCATTGTACTTAGCAAGACAGGGACCTTGAACTTAGGTGGGATGACTACTCATGGAACCAGACCTAATACACCGAAATCCACTCCAGGCACCTTCTAGAAGCTTATCCCCGTAGAGCACGAACGCGTCCCCCGGCTTTATTCAAAGGTTATTTCCCTACCAGGATATAACTGGGTTATCCTCAGCCAAAAGCCACGGAAAGATCGTCCTCGACAAAGCCTTCCTATCCCCAGCGAAGTCTATTAACACTTCCAACATAACAATGGTATCCCCAGCGAAGTTACCATCAACATTCCAGCAAAGTACCTCTCTCCCCACAGAGTATTATTCCCCAGCAAGATCGCTAGAATAATTTTCTCCCCGCAGAGTAATCTGTTCGCCAAGTTTATTCCCCAACGGATTTATATTCTCCTACCGGTATTCTTGCAACTATCATCCCCAGCGGAAGCAAAGATCTATTCTTCAATATCAGCCCATGAGTGACTTATCCGGTTCAGTTAAATCGACCCTAAAATTTTCCTGTTTCTTATCCAGTCAAAGGCCTTCTCTGGTTCAGTCAGATCGACCCTAAGATTTCCCTGTTTCTTATCCAGTTGAAGATTTCAAGACCTTGTCCGGTTCAGTTAAATCGACCCTAAGATTTTCCTGTTTCTTATCCAGTCAAAGGCCTTCTCTGGTTCAGTCATATCGACCCTAAGATCTCCCTGATTCTTATCCCAGTAGAAGACATCCAAGATTCTCTCAGCATTACTGTTGAGGTTGAAGTCGCCCAGGATTCTCTCAGCGTTACTGTTGAGGTTGAAGTCGCCCAAGATTCTCTCAGCATTACTGTTGAGGTTGAAGTCGCCCAAGATTCTCTCAGCGTTACTGTTGAGGTTGAAGTCGCCCAAGATTCTCTCAGCGTTACTGTTGAGGTTGAAGTCGCCCAAGATTCTCTCAGCATTACTGTTGAGGTTGAAGTCGCCCAAGATTCTCTCAGCGTTACTGTTGAGGTTGAAGTCGCCCAAGATTCTCTCAGCATTACTGTTGAGGTTGAAGTCGCCCAAGATTCTCTCAGTGTTACTGTTGAGGTAGTAATCGTCCCAAGATTCTCTCAGCGTCCCTGTTGAGGTAGTAATCGTCCCAAGATTCTCTCAGCGTCCCTGTTGAGGTAGTAATCGTCCCAAGATTCTCTCAGCGTCCCTGTTAAAGTAGTAATCGTCCAAGGTTCTCTCACTATCCCGTTGAGGTAGTAACCATCCCTGGTTCATTCATAACCTTTTGAAGCTCCAGACCCAGTTCCTGTAACCAGTCAGGACGCATCTATACAAAGAGTTTGAAGACCAGCTCCTGTAACAGATCAGGTAATCATCTTTCTTTTTCAGGTACGCAAGTTCTCGCTGAGGAATCTCTTACGCGATCGACATCCAGATGGCATCTATAAGCCCATCCACCTATCCATCACCTCTCAGCATGGCGTCTATAAGCCCATCCACCTATCCACCACCTCTCAGCATGGCATCTATAAGCCCATCATCCTATCCATCAATCTCCAAATGGCATCCATAAGCCCATTCCCACCATCACACTGCTAACATGTGAGCGCAAATTTCTGGGCACTCTAGTGTTCAATCATCTTTCTCCTTCGGATTACGAAAGACACGTCAGCCAATCTGCATCCTCAGGTCTAAGAAGATTGAACAGGGGCAACTGTTGTACCCCAAAATTTTCGCTCCCATATGCTTCAAGATTTGCCAAAAGCATGCTTCAAAATCTCCCAAGGGTTGCACAGTTCAAGGGCCTCCTAACAGTCAAAAACTAGGGTTTTGGTTCTGACAAAGAAATTGAAGTTTCCAAGGGTCCAATCAAGTCCCACATGCCTATAAACATGGTCAAGCATCCTCATGCCAAGTTTCAAGACTTACAGCACAAAATTGCACAGTCAAATGCCCTAATTGCTCAACAGTCAACTATAGGGGTAAAATGGTCATTTGACAGTCAAAAGTTCAAATTTTTGGTCAACATCTTATTTTGAAGCCACAAACATCATTTGATCAATTCTTGATCATGATTTTCAAGGCATGGCTCAAAAAGTCTCAAGATGCAAAAGTTTCCATATTTGGACAGTTGAAAAAGTCAACTGTAACTTGACCAAGGCATAACTTCCACATGGTTTATCAGAAAAATTCCATCCAAAGCTCATTTTGAAGATAAAGACATTTCCTACAACTCCTCTTCACACTTCAAGTCCAATAAATGCTCTCACAAAAAGTTATCAATCTCAACATTATAGGTCATTTTCAAAAGTCAACAAAAAGGGACTTTAAGTCAAAGACCATAACTTGAGATTGGTAAATCTAAATGACATGGGACCAAAGGAATTGGTTATAGGACTTCAAGACCTTTCCAAAATGTCCAAGAACATGATCAAAGCTTAAAAATTGAGCAAGATATGCCTTGTGGAAGTTGGGAAATTTTTGGGAATTTTGAAAAGTCAACTTTGCTTCAAATGCCTCAAAATTGCTAATGGGCCACATTTTCTTCCAAGAATCATTATCCAAAGGTTATGCACGACCATTTGACCCAAAGGGGATTTATTTCATCATTTTTTATTATTTATTTGAATTTTTATCACCATTAATTCATTTAATTAAATAAAATATGACAAAAATACTAAACAAATGTGTTTGAATCTTTTTATGCAGCATATGCCTTCATTATTCATTCAAGATCTCGTGCACATCAAAAAAGGAAAGATTTGGTGCAAATTGGCATGTTCTTCATGAGGAAAAGATTGGAAAAGATTCCATGGAAATCAAATATTTGATCCATCAATGCAAAGGGTTATGGACTCAAATTTCTACCCTAATTCGTCCCATACATATACAGGATGCTAAACCTAATGCCAAGAACCTTGAAGCTGCGCTCAGAAAAGAATACACACTTTGCATTTTTTGTCAATTTTTTCAAAACTGATTTCACACATAGAGCGTGATTCAAAGCTTATAACCAATTCCAAAAGCTTTCTGAGGCTTTCCTGAACGTGATTCAATCTTTTTCCAGTCCTCACGCATCAAGAGTTGGTATATAGAAGTCCACTTTTCTCAAACTTTTCTCATAATCGTGTTTTAATATATATGCCATATTCATGCATTCTAATAATCGTTTTGTACTAATATACACTCCCTGAAGCTAATGGTGTATTTTAATTAAGTTTTTATAGCCTATATGCAAAGTTGCCATGGAAGCTTGTTAGGGTTTCAAAGCTGTAGAATTGGGGCTTTACGCTTGGGGAAAAATTGACCAACGAGATTTATGCCATTAGAACCAGAAGCTTCACACGAACTCAGTCCACATGTCGCGCTCAATTTATGAGCAACGGTGGCCTAATCGTTATTTTTACATATGCTATTTAGTGGGGGTTTAAAACCCCCGCTATCCATCTGTTTTTCTTTCAGGCCAAAGCAAACGAGTGGAGAAGAAGCATGCGTGGCTAGAGTTCATTGGGCTATTCAAAGTTGGCGCGCGTTTTTATTGGTTCAGACCACTAACTCTTGTCTTTTCTTATAATAATTGTATTCCATTAGGCTTTTGAATAAACGCGCTGGCACAGTTGGTGGAGAGGAACGTTTGCAAGCATTGGGACCTGGGTTCGATTCCCAGGTCCCCTCCCTTCTCAATATTATTTTGTTTTCCATGTTCCTACGCAGCATGCTTTCCAGGGGTTCACCATACATCCACTATCCAAGCTTGCCACATGGCCCAGGAGACGAATCTGAAGGTCAAAAATCAAGGTCCAGGGAACACCCCAGTCAACGCATGTGCACATGGTCAGAAAAGTCAAAAGAGGCCTCAATGTAATGGGCCTGATTGCTACAATGATACCTCCAAAAGGGCCAGATACCCCCCCCCCCCTGTTTGTATATTTCTTTTTTTTAATTTCTTCTTTTATTTTAATTCCCTTTTTTGTTTTGTTTTAACTACTTTAATAAATTCACAAAAAATAACAAAAAATCAGAAAGACAAAAAATATAAATATATTTTATTTAAACATTTTTGTAAATAAATTCAACAATTAATTTAGTTTTAATTCTAGGTTTAATTCAATGTTTTTTTTAATAAATTAAAAAAATATAGAGATTAGGGTTTTAATGCCTTTATTCTTTTTCTTTTCTTTTTACCATTATTAATAATTAATTATTTTTTATAAATAAATACGCCATGTACATAATTAATATAAATTAGGTCAAACTTAAATCTATTTTTTGTTAATAATTAAAAATGCTTAGAATTAGGTTTTTTTTTTGTTCCAATTTAACTTTCTCATTAAACCCCATAAATACAAAAATTCCAAAAAAATTCTTTCTTTTATTTAACTTAATTAATTTATTAATTGCAATTTAATTTCTTTAAAAAGGGTCCAACGCCCTTGCATTCGATCATAACTCTATTTCGCGCGCTTATTTTATTTCCTTTTTTATAAATTCCATGTAATTATCCCAAAGCCTTGTAATAGATTAATTAGGACATTTATCTTTCCGCATTTTATTTTTATTTCAAATCGGGTCTTGGATTAATTTGGCGATGTAGACCCGCGCCTTTGTAATAGCGTAGGACTTTTCATTCCGCATCTTTTAAACTGTTAATAACTTGCATGAAAGAAGGAATGCCCAAAAATAAAAACAAAGCGTAGATCACCAATGCATGAACAAGACAAAAATATCTGAAAATGACACACAAATCACACACCACCCCTAGGGTACGTCTCACTGTTGCCTTGCCCCTAGAAAAGTGGTCGTCGAGTAGAGGATGTTTTAGTAAGTCCTCATGTCCATGAACATGGCATGAGGGTAGCTTCTAAGGTGTCTTCCCATTGCTCTGGTGACCACAATGTCCCAAACCCTCGAATCGACCCGAACACCTCCAACGGTGGTGCTACCTACCTCTCAATGGTGGGATGGCACTACTTTAAGGACATTTACACAGACGAATTCCTTAGGGTAGGTAGACGACTCGTAGATACTTGCTCTAATTCAAAACAAATCAAAACTTCTTTTCACACCGACACTTTTCAAAAAGCTCTCAAAAAAGCAATTTTTCAAACACTCTTGAGGACTGATACAAGAGTCGAACTGAAATTTTCAAAGAAACTTTTTTAAACCCACAGTTGAAAAGCAAACAAATAATTTTGAAAACACAAATGAGCAAGTATCTAAGAGCCCATGGATAACCATGGATAGAAAGGGTGCTAACACCTTCCCTTTCTATAATCTACCTCCCGAACCGAGAGCAATCTCTATAAGGAATTTTTCTGTGCTTTTGTCCTTTCCATTTGGAGAAAATAAAAGACGGTGGCGACTCTTGCTTCCGCGACATTTCGCGAACCAGCGTTAAACAGTCAGTTCCAGATCCATCGATCACAGAACTGGCGACTCTGCTGGGGACCTTTAAAAGTGAGGTGTACCTTAGGACTAAGATCACTTGTGTTTTCAATTGTTGTGCTTGTTTGCTTTATTATTATGGGCTGCATCGGAGTTACATAGATCTTAACCCGGATCTGGGGATACCCTGTTAGGTAGCATAAGCTGTGAGGGACATGTCTGGCATAGACCGACATGGGTGAAGCAGTGGCTACGTTGGTGTGGCACCTTGGTCTGTACCGATATCCCTTGTGTTGCAACGAGGAGAATATGGGTCTTCTGAGGAGTTATTAAGCACCAACAGACCTTAGAACCTTAAACGACACAACTTGGCCAATAGAACAGTAGCAGTATGCTACGCCCATTGAGGCTAAACTCTCGTGATGGTTCTGGCCGCAAGAAAAGATTGTGATGCTGGAGTTATGACCGATTGAGGGTAGTCAATGATATTGGGATCCTCTAAGAATCCGGTTACTTTTGATAGGACAGGTATGAACCAACAAACTGAAAGAGGGTAATACCTAGACCTCATGCTGGCCTAAACTCTAAGGGCTTCTCTTGTGTGACTTGTGTGCCTTCGTACTTGACTACTTGCATGCTTGTTATCTGACATATAAGCTACTTGCAGGTTCTGTTTATAGTCCTTAATTGGGACTCATAACAGAGTGTACTGAGTTTCTTGCAGGTTTTGTTTATAGTCCTTAAGGGGGACTCATAATGGGGTTTACTTACATCACTCCATGCATACCATAACATCATACCATTGCATACATCCTAACCCATTTCAAGGATCTCAAGGGTCTGTGATGCAGGTCAGGATGAACCAACTGTCCAGCAAGGGGCAAAGGGGATTTATTTTCCTCTAGCCAAGGTTGTCAGGGGCTATGACCCATTTGATATGGTGAGCTTTGACTCTTGAAGAAGGACTCTCAACAATATGCAGTTCCTTCAATCAAGCTACGGGATTCAAATTCTAACAAGCTTCTTTGTTTATCCCGCGGGGTCCTTGAAAACATTGCATGCATATCATACATATCATTGCATTACAGGTACCCTTTTGACAGGACACTTACCTTCTCCGCTGTTTATTTCAGCAATGGCTTCCCGACAATACAACCAGGACCTTCTTGCTCAAGAGACTCGGTTCGAGGAAATCCTCCTGAATCTATCCAAGGGGCAGGAGGAGCTGAGAACACTTCTGATGGGGACTTTGGTCAGGAACAATGCTGAGGATGAACGGCTGAAACATCTGCAAGCGAAAGTGGATGCAATGAAAGTCCAAATGTTGGGGCAGGCGACTATCATTCAAGGCTTAGCTCAAAGACAAGAAGAGCTCGGAGTTCTCGTCAACCAACTGCTTCAGAGTAACCAACTGGGGCAAACGTCTAAGGGTAAAGAGCCAGTCATCGTTCAACCACCTTTGAGACAAGGAGATAAGGGGAGAGCTCCTCAAATGGCTTCAGGGTCACAAACTCAGCATCAACTTCACCAGCTTCAGCCAGACAAGCCCAGAAGGCAATTCACCCAGCTCAACATGTCGTTGTTTCAAGCTTTACAACGCCTGTTGAGATTGAATCTGATCACCTTAAGGGCTCATCCCCGGAACCCCAACACAGCATCTCCTACCTATCATCCCAATAAAAGGTGTGCCTACCACTCTGCCAGCCCAGGACATGATACAAATGAGTGTTGGGCTCTGAAAAACAAGATCCAGGACCTGATTGATGAAGGAGCATTGGAGTTGACACAAGACGGTCAGGCTGAGTTTTTCTATCATCCCTCCAAGGCTCACCATTTGAAGTAACAAGCCCTGAGATGAAAATACTTTTGTTCATTAGGATTTTCAAGTTATAATTTTCTTTTGTTCAAACATTTACTCATGTTAAACGTTGTTATTTCATTAATGCATCGCATATGTCTGTTTTGAAGCAATATATTTGTATTCACTATATGCAAATTATTTTCATATTTTTTCTGATGATCAACGCCCGGTTAACAATTCTAAGCCTCTTGAGGGAGGATGACGAAAACGATACCACGATCCTTACAGTATGCTTTTGAACAGACCCCGCTGATGAGGTACAGGCATTGTTTCAATCCCTAAACACTAGAGTTATAAGGAAGATAATCCCTCGTCAACCCCTCTAAGCCAAAGAAGTAGGAGTTTTTATTTTCGAAAATTAAAACCCTTAATCATAACCTGGGGCGGGGTAGTTCTCTTAGCTGATCCAAGTGCATAACAAATAGCACCAAAGAGGTCCTTACAAAAAAAGAAAGACGGTGATGGTTCCGAATAATCAATAAAGAAAGGCAGTCATTATCTTTCAAAATAAGAACCCATTAAGTCAAAACCTAGGAAGGAGAATTACAAAACTGGGGCATCCCGCTGACTGTAATCACAAAAGAACAGCTCAGGCAAAAAAAAAGGATAACAAAGATCAGAAAAGGAAAGAGGTCTTACAAACCCTCGACAAAAAATGACTGCCTATTCAAAATAAATCGTCAATATCTGAATCATCACCGAAAAATTAGAGCAAAGACTCAAACAAGGTCTAACGTATGATCAACTGAGTTTAGGTTTGGAGAACATCACGAAGAGCGGGTGGATACAAATAAAATTTGAGCCTTTATCCTTTGTTT
This sequence comes from Vicia faba, assembly GCA_948472305.1. NCBI lineage: Eukaryota > Viridiplantae > Streptophyta > Magnoliopsida > Fabales > Fabaceae > Vicia > Vicia faba. The sequence continues at coordinate 409,570,948 of OX451735.1, forward strand.
CTTAAACCGTGAACCAGGCCACGTTATAACCCTTAAAAGTCCTAGTTGAAGCATGGGTTAGTTCGAAAGCATATTGTTACGAAAGGTATCCTGACTCCTTAAGGCCTACGGTAAATACGGAGTTGACATCACGTTTTACAAACAATCACTTGTTTTATGAAAAAGAATGCATTTTCAAAATCTTCAAGACGGACATAAGCTTTGCATTTTTGATATAACATTGTTTGCATATGACTTTTTGTTTGAACAACAGGGAAATTCGCACGATGAATACCTAGTGAACAAAAGCACTTCCAATCAAGGGGCATGGCCTGATCATTGTCCATCATCTGGGGCAGTTAAGTCAAGATTCGGAGAATCTCTCAAAGGCCAAAAAGCCTGGGGCAAATCTCCGCCTGAGTCACTTGGGGCATTCCAGCAACGAATCTTGCCTGATCAAACATCTTCTGGAGGTATGACAAAACACTTCTGACAGGGGCAACTCCCTACATTCCAAGAGCGTGGACATAGTCGGAAAAAAATACTACGCACAATCAAAGACCCGCTAGGTTGACATACCTAGGAAAAAATAAGGGCTTCCCGGCGAACCAAAAGGGTTCGGGCAAAATGAGGGATGAAATGAAAAAAATCTGTACGCCCGGCAAGTCGAAAACCTGAAAAGGCGGCTTGGGCAAAAATGGGTATCCCGGTGGACTGAAAACCCGAAAGGGCTGTCCAGGCAAAAGTTAGGGATCAAAGCGTACGACTATGTCATGTCATCTTGTCACCTGCCTACCTGAAGAAGGTTTGACCCTCAACAACTATCAGCACCTCACAGGTCTTCCTCTCCCACCTCAGAAACAGGGGCAACGGTGAGTTGTCCAAGCGATCTAATGGCTCTGTCCACCAAGGTACCAAGGTAAGTTCGGCTGAAGAACATAACCAGTGCATCTTACTTCCCCAGAGAGTGAGTCAGCAAGTCAATACACTCTCCCCAGCAAAGCTATTATCAGCCTTAAGAAAGTTGGGAATCTCCAGCAGATCTCAACATTCCCCAGTATACAGACGTTCCTAACAAGCACCCCCGGCAGTCTTGATCTAAGATGGTTCTCCGGCGGTATACCAGACATTCAGCGGAGTCACTTCCCCAATACAGTTCAAAACTTCCCCAGGAGAGTCCAATCCAGTTTCCCCAGGAAAGTTGGGGTCCATCTCTCCAAGCAGTAAACTTATCCCCAGTAGATTCTGGAAGCTTATCCCCGTAGAGCACGAACGCGTCCCCCGGCTATATTCAAAGGTTATTTCCCTACCAGGATATAACTGGGTTATCCTCAGCCAAAAGCCACGGAAAGATCGTCCTCGACAAAGCCTTCCTATCCCCAGCGAAGTCTATTAACACTTCCAACATAACAATGGTATCCCCAGCGAAGTTACCATCAACATTCCAGCAAAGTACCTCTCTCCCCACAGAGTATTATTCCCCAGCAAGATCGCTAGAATAATTTTCTCCCCGCAGAGTAATCCGTTCGCCAAGTTTATTCCCCAACAGATTTATATTCTCCTACCGGTATTCTTGCAACTATCATCCCCAGCGGAAGCAAAGATCTATTCTTCAATATCAGCCCAGGAGTGACTTCCCGGCACCCATCAAGGATTTATTTTCCTAAGACAAAAAGATACATTCATAAACATCACATTTTCATACATTATAGCATGCATATACGCATCATATCTTACAAATCTCATTTATGTTGAGAACATCATCGCTTGACTCATATCATGCCTTGCATATGACTGACCTTTGCCTTTCAGGAAAGATCCGGTTAAGTTCTCAAGCTATATTTCAAGACCTTGTCTAGTTCAGTTAAATCGACCCAAAGATTTTCCTGTTTCTTATCCAGTCAAAGGCCTTCTCTGGTTCAGTCAGATCGACCCTAAGATCTCCCTGTTTCTTATCCAGTTGAAGATTTCAAGACCTTGTCCGGTTCAGTTAAATCGACCCTAAGATTTTCCTGTTTCTTATCCATTCAAAGGCCTTCTCTGGTTCAGTCAGATCGACCCTAAGATCTCCCTGTTTCTTATCCAGTTGAAGATTTCAAGACCTTGTCCGGTTCAGTTAAATCGACCCTAAAATTTTCCTGTTTCTTATCCAGTCAAAGGCCTTCTCTGGTTCAGTCAGATCGACCCTAAGATTTCCCTGTTTCTTATCCAATTGAAGATTTCAAGACCTTGTCCGGTTCAGTTAAATCGACCCTAAGATTTTCCTGTTTCTTATCCAGTCAAAGGCCTTCTCTGGTTCAGTCATATCGACCCTAAGATCTCCCTGATTCTTATCCCAGTAGAAGACATCCAAGATTCTCTCAGCATTACTATTGAGGTTGAAGTCGCCCAGGATTCTCTCAGCGTTACTGTTGAGGTTGAAGTCGCCCAAGATTCTCTCAGCATTACTGTTGAGGTTGAAGTCGCCCAAGATTCTCTCAGCGTTACTGTTGAGGTTGAAGTCGCCCAAGATTCTCTCAGCGTTACTGTTGAGGTTGAAGTCGCCCAAGATTCTCTCAGCGTTACTGTTGAGGTTGAAGTCGCCCAAGATTCTCTCAGCGTTACTGTTGAGGTTGAAGTCGCCCAAGATTCTCTCAGCATTACTGTTGAGGTTGAAGTCGCCCAAGATTCTCTCAGTGTTACTGTTGAGGTAGTAATCGTCCCAAGATTCTCTCAGCGTCCCTGTTGAGGTAGTAATCGTCCCAAGATTCTCTCAGCATCCCTGTTGAGGTAGTAATCGTCCCAAGATTCTCTCAGCGTCCCTGTTGAAGTAGTAATCGTCCAAGGTTCTCTCACTATCCCGTTGAGGTAGTAACCATCCCTGGTTCATTCATAACCTTTTGAAGCTCCAGACCCAGTTCCTGTAACCAGTCAGGACGCATCTATACAAAGAGTTTGAAGACCAGCTCCTGTAACAGATCAGGTAATCATCTTTCTTTTTCAGGTACGCAAGTTCTCGCTGAGGAATCTCTTACGCGATCGACATCCATATGGCATCTATAAGCCCATCCACCTATCCATCACCTCTCAGCATGGCGTCTATAAGCCCATCCACCTATCCACCACCTCTCAGCATGGCATCTATAAGCCCATCATCCTATCCATCAATCTCCAAATGGCATCCATAAGCCCATTCCCACCATCACACTGCTAACATGTGAGCGCAAATTTCTGGGCACTCTAGTGTTCAATCATTTTTCTCCTTCGGATTACGAAAGACACGTCAGCCAATCTGCATCCTCAGGTCTAAGAAGATTGAACAGGGGCAACTGTTGTACCCCAAAATTTTCCCTCCCATATGCTTCAAGATTTGCCAAAAGCATGCTTCAAAATCTCCCAAGGGTTGCACAGTTCAAGGGCCTCCTAACAGTCAAAAACTAGGGTTTTGGTTCTGACAAAGAAATTGAAGTTTCCAAGGGTCCAATCAAGTCCCACATGCCTATAAACATGGTCAAGCATCCTCATGCCAAGTTTCAAGACTTACAGCACAAAATTGCACAGTCAAATGCCCTAATTGCTCAACAGTCAACTGTAGGGGTAAAATGGTCATTTGACAGTCAAAAGTTCAAATTTTTGGTCAACATCTTATTTTGAAGCCACAAACATCATTTGATCAATTCTTGATCATGATTTTCAAGGCATGGCTCAAAAAGTCTCAAGATGCAAAAGTTTCCATATTTGGACAGTTGAAAAAGTCAACTGTAACTTGACCAAGGCATAACTTCCACATGGTTTATCAGAAAAATTCCATCCAAATCTCATTTTGAAGATAAAGACATTTCCTACAACTCCTCTTCACACTTCAAGTCCAAGAAATGCTCTCACAAAAAGTTATCAATCTCAACATTATAGGTCATTTTCAAAAGTCAACAAAAAGGGACTTTAAGTCAAAGACCATAACTTGAGATTGGTAAATCTAAATGACATGGGACCAAAGGAATTGGTTATAGGACTTCAAGACCTTTCCAAAATGTCCAAGAACATGATCAAAGCTTAAAAATTGAGCAAGATATGCCTTGTGGAAGTTGGGAAATTTTTGGGAATTTTGAAAAGTCAACTTTGCTTCAAATGCCTCAAAATTGCTAATGGGCCACATTTTCTTCCAAGAATCATTATCCAAAGGTTATGCACGACCATTTGACCCAAAGGGGATTTATTTCATCATTTTTTATTATTTATTTGAATTTTTATCACCATTAATTCATTTAATTAAATAAAATATGACAAAAATACTAAACAAATGTGTTTGAATCTTTTTATGCAGCATATGCCTTCATTATTCATTCAAGATCTCGTGCACATCAAAAAAGGAAAGATTTGGTGCAAATTGGCATGTTCTTCATGAGGAAAAGATTGGAAAAGATTCCATGGAAATCAAATATTTGATCCATCAATGCAAAGGGTTATGGACTCAAATTTCTACCCTAATTCGTCCCATACATATACAGGATGCTAAACCTAATGCCAAGAACCTTGAAGCTGCGCTCAGAAAAGAATACACACTTTGCATTTTTTGTCAATTTTTTCAAAACTGATTTCACACATAGAGCGTGATTCAAAGCTTATAACCAATTCCAAAAGCTTTCTGAGGCTTTCCTGAACGTGATTCAATCTTTTTCCAGTCCTCACGCATCAAGAGTTGGTATATAGAAGTCCACTTTTCTCAAACTTTTCTCATAATCGTGTTTTAATATATATGCCATATTCATGCATTCTAATAATCGTTTTGTACTAATATACACTCCCTGAAGCTAATGGTGTATTTTAATTAAGTTTTTATAGCCTATATGCAAAGTTGCCATGGAAGCTTGTTAGGGTTTCAAAGCTGTAGAATTGGGGCTTTACGCTTGGGGAAAAATTGACCAACGAGATTTATGCCATTAGAACCAGAAGCTTCACACGAACTCAGTCCACATGTCGCGCTCAATTTATGAGCAACGGTGGCCTAATCGTTATTTTCACATATGCTATTTAGTGGGGGTTTAAAACCCCCGCTATCCATCTGTTTTTCTTTCAGGCCAAAGCAAACGAGTGGAGAAGAAGCATGCGTGGCTAGAGTTCATTGGGCTATTCAAAGTTGGCGCGCGTTTTTATTGGTTCAGACCACTAACTCTTGTCTTTTCTTATAATAATTGTATTCCATTAGGCTTTTGAATAAACGCGCTGGCACAGTTGGTGGAGAGGAACGTTTGCAAGCATTGGGACCTGGGTTCGATTCCCAGGTCCCCTCCCTTCTCAATATTATTTTGTTTTCCATGTTCCTACGCAGCATGCTTTCCAGGGGTTCACCATACATCCACTATCCAAGCTTGCCACATGGCCCAGGAGACGAATCTGAAGGTCAAAAATCAAGGTCCATGGAACACCCCAGTCAACGCATGTGCACATGGTCAGAAAAGTCAAAAGAGGCCTCAATGTAATGGGCCTGATTGCTACAATGATACCTCCAAAAGGGCCAGATAACCCCCCCCCCCCCTGTTTGTATATTTCTTTTTTTTAATTTCTTCTTTTATTTTAATTCCCTTTTTTGTTTTGTTTTAACTACTTTAATAAATTCACAAAAAATAACAAAAAATCAGAAAGACAAAAAATATAAATATATTTTATTTAAACATTTTTGTAAATAAATTCAACAATTAATTTAGTTTTAATTCTAGGTTTAATTCAATGTTTTTTTTAATAAATTAAAAAAATATAGAGATTAGGGTTTTAATGCCTTTATTCTTTTTCTTTTCTTTTTACCATTATTAATAATTAATTATTTTTTATAAATAAATACGCCATGTACATAATTAATATAAATTAGGTCAAACTTAAATCTATTTTTTGTTAATAATTAAAAATGCTTAGAATTAGGTTTTTTTTTTGTTCCAATTTAACTTTCTCATTAAACCCCATAAATACAAAAATTCCAAAAAAATTCTTTCTTTTATTTAACTTAATTAATTTATTAATTGCAATTTAATTTCTTTAAAAAGGGTCCAACGCCCTTGCATTCGATCATAACTCTATTTCGCGCGCTTATTTTATTTCCTTTTTTATAAATTCCATGTAATTATCCCAAAGCCTTGTAATAGATTAATTAGGACATTTATCTTTCCGCGTTTTATTTTTATTTCAAATCGGGTCTTGGATTAATTTGGCGATGTAGACCCGCGCCTTTGTAATAGCGTAGGACTTTTCATTCCGCATCTTTTAAACTGTTAATAACTTGCATGAAAGAAGGAATGCCCAAAAATAAAAACAAAGCGTAGATCACCAATGCATGAACAAGACAAAAATATCTGAAAATGACACACAAATCACACACCACCCCTAGGGTACGTCTCACTGTTGCCTTGCCCCTCGAAAAGTGGTCGTCGAGTAGAGGATGTTTTAGTAAGTCCTCATGTCCATGAACATGGCATGAGGGTAGCTTCTAAGGTGTCTTCCCATTGCTCTGGTGACCACAATGTCCCAAACCCTCGAATCGACCCGAACACCTCCAACGGTGGTGCTACCTACCTCTCAATGGTGGGATGGCACTACTTTAAGGACATTTACACAGACGAATTCCTTAGGGTAGGTAGACGACTCGTAGATACTTGCTCTAATTCAAAACAAATCAAAACTTCTTTTCACACCGACACTTTTCAAAAAGCTCTCAAAAAAGCAATTTTTCAAACACTCTTGAGGACTGATACAAGAGTCGAACTGAAATTTTCAAAGAAACTTTTTTAAACCCACAGTTGAAAAGCAAACAAACAATTTTGAAAACACAAATGAGCAAGTATCTAAGAGCCCATGGATAACCATGGATAGAAAGTGTGCTAACACCTTCCCTTTCTATAATCTACCTCCCGAACCGAGAGCAATCTCTATAAGGAATTTTTCTGTGCTTTTGTCCTTTCCATTTGGAGAAAATAAAAGACGGTGGCGACTCTTGCTTCCGCGACATTTCGCGAACCAGCGTTAAACAGTCAGTTCCAGATCCATCGATCACAGAACTGGCGACTCTGCTGGGGACCTTTAAAAGTGAGGTGTACCTTAGGACTAAGATCACTTGTGTTTTCAATTGTTGTGCTTGTTTGCTTTATTATTGTGGGCTGCATCAGAGTTACATAGATCCTAACCCGGATCTGGGGATACCCTGTTAGGTAGCATAAGCTGTGAGGGACATGTCCGGCATAGACCGACATGGGTGAAGCAGTGGCTACGTTGGTGTGGCACCTTGGTCTGTACCGATATCCCTTGTGTTGCAACGAGGAGAATATGGGTCTTCTGAGGAGTTATTAAGCACCAACAGACCTTAGAACCTTAAACGACACAACTTGGCCAATAGAACAGTAGCAGTATGCTACGCCCATTGAGGCTAAACTCTCGTGATGGTTCTGGCCGCAAGAAAAGATTGCGATGCTGGAGTTATGACTGATTGAGGGTAGTCAATGATATTGGGATCCTCTAAGAATCCGGTTACTTTTGATAGGACAGGTATGAACCAACAAACTGAAAGAGGGTAATACCTAGACCTCATGCTGGCCTAAACTCTAAGGGCTTCTCTTGTGTGACTTGTGTGCCTTCGTACTTGACTACTTGCATGCTTGTTATCTGACATATAAGCTACTTGCAGGTTCTGTTTATAGTCCTTAATTGGGACTCATAACAGAGTGTACTGAGTTTCTTGCAGGTTTTGTTTATAGTCCTTAAGGGGGACTCATAATGGGGTTTACTTACATCACTCCATGCATACCATAACATCATACCATTGCATACATCCTAACCCATTTCAAGGATCTCAAGGGTCTGTGATGCAGGTCAGGATGAACCAACTGTCCAGCAAGGGGCAAAGGGGATTTATTTTCCTCTAGCCAAGGTTGTCAGGGGCTATGACCCATTTGATATGGTGAGCTTTGACTCTTGAAGAAGGACTCTCAACAATATGCAGTTCCTTCAATCAAGCTACGGGATTCAAATTCTAACAAGCTTCTTTGTTTATCCCGCGGGGTCCTTGAAAACATTGCATGCATATCATACATATCATTGCATTACAGGTACCCTTTTGACAGGACACTTACCTTCTCCGCTGTTTATTTCAGCAATGGCTTCCCGACAATACAACCAGGACCTTCTTGCTCAAGAGACTCGGTTCGAGGAAATCCTCCTGAATCTATCCAAGGGGCAGGAGGAGCTGAGAACACTTCTGATGGGGACTTTGGTCAGGAACAATGCTGAGGATGAACGACTGAAACATCTGCAAGCGAAAGTGGATGCAATGAAAGTCCAAATGTTGGGGCAGGCGACTATCATTCAAGGCTTAGCTCAAAGACAAGAAGAGCTCGGAGTTCTCGTCAACCAACTGCTTCAGAGTAACCAACTGGGGCAAACGTCTAAGGGTAAAGAGCCAGTCATCGTTCAACCACCTTTGAGACAAGGAGATAAGGGGAGAGCTCCTCAAATGGCTTCAGGGTCACAAACTCAGCATCAACTTCACCAGCTTCAGCCAGACAAGACCAGGAGGCAATTCACCCAGCTCAACATGTCGCTGTTTCAAGCTTTACAACGCCTGTTGAGATTGAATCTGATCACCTTAAGGGCTCATCCCCGGAACCCCAACACAGCATCTCCTACCTATCATCCCAATAAAAGGTGTGCCTACCACTCTGCCAGCCCAGGACATGATACAAATGAGTGTTGGGCTCTGAAAAACAAGATCCAGGACCTGATTGATGAAGGAGCATTGGAGTTGACACAAGACGGTCAGGCTGAGTTTTTCTATCATCCCTCCAAGGCTCACCATTTGAAGTAACAAGCCCTGAGATGAAAATACTTTTGTTCATTAGGATTTTCAAGTTATAATTTTCTTTTGTTCAAACATTTACTCATGTTAAACGTTGTTATTTCATTAATGCATCGCATATGTCTGTTTTGAAGCAATATATTTGTATTCACTATATGCAAATTATTTTCATATTTTTTCTGATGATCAACGCCCGGTTAACAATTCTAAGCCTCTTGAGGGAGGATGACGAAAACGATACCACGATCCTTACAGTATGCTTTTGAACAGACCCCGCTGATGAGGTACAGGCATTGTTTCAATCCCTAAACACTGGAGTTATAAGGAAGATAATCCCTCGTCAACCCCTCTAAGCCAAAGAAGTAGGAGTTTTTATTTTCGAAAATTAAAACCCTTAATCATAACCTGGGGCGGGGTAGTTCTCTCAGCTGATCCAAGTGCATAACAAATAGCACCAAAGAGGTCCTTACAAAAAAAGAAAGACGGTGATGGTTCCGAATAATCAATAAAGAAAGGCAGTCATTATCTTTCAAAATAAGAACCCATTAAGTCAAAACCTAGGAAGGAGAATTACAAAACTGGGGCATCCCGCTGACTGTAATCACAAAAGAACAGCTCAGGCAAAAAAAAAGGATAACAAAGATCAGAAAAGGAAAGAGGTCTTACAAACCCTCGACAAAAAATGACTGCCTATTCAAAATAAATCGTCAATATCTGAATCATCACCGGAAAATCAGAGCAAAGACTCAAACAAGGTCTAACGTATGATCAACTGAGTTTAGGTTTGGAGAACATCACGAAGAGCGGGTGGATACAAATAAAATTTGAGCCTTTATCCTTTGTTTCTTAAACCGTGAACCAGGCCACGTTATAACCCTTAAAAGTCCTAGTTGAAGCATGGGTTAGTTCGAAAGCATATTGTTACGAAAGGTATCCTGACTCCTTAAGGCCTACGGTAAATACGGAGTTGACATCACGTTTTACAAACAATCACTTGTTTTATGAAAAAGAATGCATTTTCAAAATCTTCAAGACGGACATAAGCTTTGCATTTTTGATATAACATTGTTTGCATATGACTTTTTGTTTGAACAACAGGGAAATTCGCACGATGAATACCTAGTGAACAAAAGCACTTCCAATCAAGGGGCATGGCCTGATCATTGTCCATCATCTGGGGCAGTTAAGTCAAGATTCGGAGAATCTCTCAAAGGCCAAAAAGCCTGGGGCAAATCTCCGCCTGAGTCACTTGGGGCATTCCAGCAACGAATCTTGCCTGATCAAACATCTTCTGGAGGTATGACAAAACACTTCTGACAGGGGCAACTCCCTACATTCCAAGAGCGTGGACATAGTCGGAAAAAAATACTACGCACAATCAAAGACCCGCTAGGTTGACATACCTAGGAAAAAATAAGGGCTTCCCGGCGAACCAAAAGGGTTCGGGCAAAATGAGGGATGAAATGAAAAAAATCTGTACGCCCGGCAAGTCGAAAACCTGAAAAGGCGGCTTGGGCAAAAATGGGTATCCCGGTGGACTGAAAACCCGAAAGGGCTGTCCAGGCAAAAGTTTGGGATCAAAGCGTACGACTATGTCCTGTCATCTTGTCACCTGCCTACTTGAAGAAGGTTTGACCCTCAACAACTATCAGCACCTCACAGGTCTTCCTCTCCCACCTCAGAAACAGGGGCAACGGTGAGTTGTCCAAGCAATCTAATGGCTCTGTCCACCATGGTACCAAGGTAAGTTCGGTTGAAGAACATAACCAGTGCATCTTACTTCCCCAGAGAGTGAGTCAGCAAGTCAGTACACTCTCCCCAAGCAAAGCTATTATCAGCCTTAAGAAAGTTGGGAATCTCCAGCAGATCTCAACATTCCCCAGTATACAGACGTTCCTAACAAGCACCCCCGGCAGTCTTGATCTAAGATGGTTCTCCGGCGGTATACCAGACATTCAGCGGAGTCACTTCCCCAATACAGTTCAAAACTTCCCCAGGAGAGTCCAATCCAGTTTCCCCAGGAAAGTTGGGGTCCATCTCTCCAAGCAGTAAACTTATCCCCAGTAGATTCTGGAAGCTTATCCCCGTAGAGCACGAACGCGTCCCCCGGCTTTATTCAAAGGTTATTTCCCTACCAGGATATAACTGGGTTATCCTCAGCCAAAAGCCACGGAAAGATCGTCCTCGACAAAGCCTTCCTATCCCCAGCGAAGTCTATTAACACTTCCAACATAACAATGGTATCCCCAGCGAAGTTACCATCAACATTCCAGCAAAGTACCTCTCTCCCCACAGAGTATTATTCCCCAGCAAGATCGCTAGAATAATTTTCTCCCCGCAGAGTAATCCGTTCGCCAAGTTTATTCCCCAACGGAGTTATACTCTCCTACCGGTATTCTTGCAACTATCATCCCCAGCGGAAGCAAAGATCTATTCTTCAATATCAGCCCAGGAGTGACTTCCCGGCACCCATCAAGGATTTATTTTCCTAAGACAAAAAGATACATTCATAAACATCACATTTTCATACATTATAGCATGCATATACGCATCATATCTTACAAATCTCATTTATGTTGAGAACATCATCGCTTGACTCATATCATGCCTTGCATATGACTGACCTTTGCCTTTCAGGAAAGATCCGGTTAAGTTCTCAAGCTATATTTCAAGACCTTGTCTGGTTCAGTTAAATCGATCCTAAGATTTTCCTGTTTCTTATCCAGTCAAAGGCCTTCTCTGGTTCAGTCAGATCGACCCTAAGATCTCCCTGTTTCTTATCCAGTTGAAGATTTCAAGACCTTGTTCGGTTCAGTTAAATCGACCATGATTACACTTTATCTTCAACCTCCAGCCAAAGGATCCGTAACTTACTCATTTCTCAACCATTTGCAAAAATGTAAACATGAAAATTGCTCCATTTTGTCACACGAATTCAACCATATAAATATCATAAGCTATAAATCAAAGATGAATGAGAATTTCTAAAAGTACCAAATTCTGACCTAACTATTTCAGAAAGTTCAAACTCAAAATTCTCCTAGCTCAATCAAAATAAATGAAATATATGGACATGTATAGTTTCAGAGCAATGATGTCTATATTTTATCTTCACAAATGCAAGCCTAACAATGCCTAAATATGAAGATATGAGTTCAAGAAAAATACCTCAAAACTGGAAATTGTGAAATAGATTTGAGCTTGTTTCAGGCAGTGTTGATGATCAGGTTAGCTTCCTTGGACCTCTAGGAAGCTAATGCAATGGCTGGCTTGAGCTGAGGGTGGCTGGAATGGTCTGGAGAAGTCCAACTATGATGCTCTATTTTTAAACTTCGAAATGGATGAAGATTGTGTTACAGTCGTGTAACAGGGATAGGGATGGCTTATGTATGATGCTTGGAAGCTTTTGGAGGCAAAAGGCCAAGAAACGCACGAATGAAATGGAAGTTTGAAGCTCTTGGTCAGAATATGCAACGATGGTGGTTTGTGATGCAGTTCTGAGTTTTAGAAGTTTTTAGGGCTTGTCTATTCGTGTGTTATCTTGCAAATAGTATATGTATTTATAGGCAAGAGGTCTTATGTCTTATAACAAGTCAAAATTTGAAAATCAAATGTTGTAGTATCTTTCTTGTGTTTGAAGCAAAGTTGAAACATCTTGTTCCAAGGCAAAGTACAGGGCTGCATAGAGTGGATAGTACTTTGGCCATGCTTTCTTTTGGTTTATAGAGTTTGTATGTGCAGAAAAAACAAGTTCAATGCTCAAGGAGAGTGAACTTTGTGATTAAAGCCACTTTTCAAGAATAGCAATGGTGCCTTTCTTCCAAAAATGGAAATGCAACTTGGATAATGGTTCAAATGTTTGGACAATGGCTCCATATGTTGTGTAAACATTTAATTAAGGATTGAATTGCAAGTTAGAAGCCTGCAAAGTGAGATTATGCAGCATAGCATGGATTTGGTTCAAGTGTTCATCAAAAATGACTTGTAATTCAAGTGACAAAACCCTAATTTCATCTATTCGATTCTCCCTACTCAAGAATGGTCTCAAGGAGTTCTTGGACATTTTGGAAAGATTGTAATGTGCTATAAAACCCATCTTTGAATTGATTTTGAATATTCCCCTTAGAACTATATGAAAAAGTTCCATGAAGTTGGGTCAAAATCCTGACCAAACTAGGGCAAAATTTTACTAAGTGTTTAGTTTCATGACCCTATGTTCTTAAAATTATAACTTGAGATCCAAGCACTTTTGTAAGGAGTTGGGTAAAGAAAAGTTGTAGATTTCATGGAGATCTACAACTTTCATGTTGGAAGTTTCTCTTGAATCATCTTGCATCATGGGGAAAATTTGGTTCAAAGTTATGAAAAAATATGAAATTTCCAACACTTAGAAAAATTTCTAAGTTTAGAAATTTTGACTTTTCAAAATGAAATCTTGACTTTTTGATTTCTTGATGAATAAGTTTCATATTTTGACATGTTTTGATGAATTGTAATCCTTGGTACTTGAATTTGACCAAAAGTCAAAGTTTGACTTTTCAATATATAGTTGACTTTTGATCAGTTGACTACAAAATTCATTTGTCAATCTAATGGACTTGCAATGTTTTAAATCATGTCATTAGGTCAAAATGGTGCAATTGGACTCTTGAGATCATGCCTTAAACCAATTGACTATTTTCTAGGTCAAAAATCAGAAATTGCCTTTTTCAGTCAAAACCCTAATTTTGACCATTTTACCCTTTTGGGGATTTGATCAAATTTCTTGAGGAATTTTAACCCAAATTTGATCAAATGATACATATGAGTCTAAAATGTTGATGTGGATCAAAAAATATGAATTTTGACTGTAAATTGGCCATAGTTGACTTTTTCCCGAAAACAAGTGATTTTTAGGTCAACTGCTCGATTGACTAAGCAAAAATGTGATTCAAGGTTTGAAACTTGGCATGAATAATCTTGGGGTCCATGATGATCCATGAAAGTAACATGGGACATTGGAAGCTCAAAAATCCTTATTCAAACTCAAACCCTAATTTTGGTCATCAGTGCTTGAGGAGGTGTCTTGAGCTGATCAAACCCTAGTGTAGTATTGAGCCCAAGGAGATCTTGTGAGTACATTCTTGATAAGTGAGAGGGAAAATTTTAGGGTACAACAGCTTCCCCTGTTCAATCTTCTTAAGCCTGAAGAGTTAGATTGGCATGCTTTTCCATTCGTGACTCGAATGTGGAAGACGATTGAACACTAGAGTGCCCAGAAATTTGCACTCGGCGATGTGATGGTAGAGGGAATGGGCTTAAAGATGCCATTTGGAGAGGTAATAGAAATTTGTTGGAGATGGGCTTGCAGATTCCATCCAAGAGTGATTGTTGAATTGTAATTTGTAAGCTAAAAGAATGAGTATCAGAATGGTGTCCGTGTCTGGAATGTATCTGAACTGTATCTGGAAGCTGGTTTTGAATGAGTATCAGAATGGCGTTCGTGTCTGGAGCGTATCTGAACTGTGTCTGAGAAGTTGAGATCTGAATGAGTATCAGGATGGCATTCGTGTCTGAAGCGTATCTGAACTGTATCAAAGTTAAAATCTGAATGAGTATCAGAATGGCATCTGTGTTTGGAGTGTATCTGAACTGTATCTGAGAAGTTGAGATCTGAATGAGTATCGGGATGGAATCCGCGTCAAGAGCGTATCTGAACTGTATCAAAGTTAAAATCTGAATGAGTATCAGAATGGCATTCGTGTCTTAAAGCGTATCTGTATTGTATCTGACTGTATCTGAGAGTTGAATGAGCTTCAGGGTGGCATCCGTGTCTGGAGCGTATCTGAACTGTATCAAAAAACTTTGAACAATGTCAATGGTAACTATTAACCTTATCCTGAAAAGGGTAAAATGTTAGCAAAAATGCAAATTCATGTTGTATGAAATGCATGGTATAATGCATTTGTGTTATCAATGTTTATGATATATGGATGCAATGTATGCGTATGCAAGCTAATCTACCACACTGTTGTTGGATTGGGGAAAATGAATTCATGACTGCTGTTGAGGATATGGAGTATAAGTCTTCATGTTGTGAAGTTTAAGTGTTGATGAGTTTCGGCTTGGAGAAATAAACTTTGTTGTAAGGGGAATGTTGTGTATTGCTTATAAAATTCTATTGGGGAATCCTGAGAAATTTAACAACTTCTACTAGGGATTGATAACTGGAAGCTCTGTTCTGCTGGGGATTAAACTGCATATTACGGGGGATTATAGAATTATAATAGAGATATTTCCCTACCCCTTAAAGCCATCAGTGATTGTCTTTCTATTTTGTTTATTTGTAAACATTAATTATGTTCAAATGCATATGTTCAAAAATGAATCATTGGACGTTTTTTGTAAACAACAAAATAGAGTAAAGAAAAACAGATAGTTTTGCACTTTCAAAGGGACATCTTTGTATTGACTTTGAGTAAGTATTTTTGTACAATGAGACAAATATTCTAGTAAGAGAATGTCGTCGTAAAAAAATGAAAATTTTGATACAAAGAAAATCTAGCTATGTGTAATAATCCCATGGGGTTCCCATTCTGCTATAGCCTTTGTATCTCTGAGCGTCTTGTCTATTTGTTGCCTTGTCAGAAGTTGATTGAATTGATCAGAACTTTCGAGTTTGCAGGTTGTCTGTAAGATGATCCAACAGGACATAGTCATACACTTTAATTCCCTAACTTTTTCCTGGACCGCCCTTTCGGGTTTTCAGTCCACCAGGAAACCCTTTTTTGCCCAAGCTGCCCTTTCGAGTTTTCAACTTGTCGGGTGTACTTTTTTTTGTTTTATCCCTAATTTTTTCCCAAACCTTTTTGGTTCGCCAGGATGCCTTTGTTTTGCCTAGGTGTGTCAACCTAGCGGGTCTCTTATGCGTAGTATCTTTTAACTATGTCTGCGTTCGCAGGGTGTGGCAGGTGGTCACCATCCATGGTAGTCAATATCATTGCGCCACCAGAGAATATGTTTTTTATTACAAATGGTCCTTCATATGTAGGAGTCCATTTTCCCCTGGGATCACCTTGCGGCAGTATGATGCGCTTGATCACCAGATCTCCAACTTGATATACTTGCCGTCTGACCTTTTTGTTGAAAGCCTTGATCATCCGTTTTTGATACATTTGACCATGACAGACAGCAGTAAGCCTTTTCTCATCAATCAAGTTTAGTTGATCAAGTCGAGTCTGGATCCAATCGTCTTCATTCAGCCATGCATTCTTCATAATTCTCAGAGAGGGAATCTGGACCTCAATAGGCAAGACAGCTTCCATGTCGTAAACCAGAGAATAGGGTGTTGCCCCGGTTGATGTGTGAGTTGTGGTACGATATCCGTGGAGAGCGAATGGTAGCATCTCATGCCAGTCTTTGTATGTGACTGTCATTTTCGTATGATCTTTTTAATGTTCTTATTCGCGGCTTCGACAACACGATTCATCTTTGGCTGGTAAGTGGAAGAATTGTGATGCTGAATCTTGAATTGCTCGCACAAGGCGGTGATCATAGTATTATTCAGGTTTGTACCATTTTCTGTAATGATCCTCTCCGGGATACCGTACCGACATATGAGATTCTTCTTGATGAATCGGGCGACAACATTCTTGGTAACGGAAGCGAAGGAAGCTGCCTTCACCCACTTTGTAAAATAGTCAATGGCCACTAGGATGAAGTGGTATCCATTGGAGGTTGTTGGCTTGATCTCCCCAATCATATCAATCCCCCACATAGCAAAGGGCCAAGGAGCCGTCAAGACATTCAGAGGAACCGGAGGTACGTGCACCTTGTCAACATAAATCTGACACTTATGGCAGGTTCGAGAGTGTTGATAGCAATCTGCTTCCATGGTAGACCAGTAATAGCCTGCCCGTAGGATTTTCGTTGCCATCATATGCCCACTAGAATGGGTGCCAAAAGTGCCTTCATGTAACTCATCCATGATCCTTTCAGCTTCAACCTTGTCTACACACCGAAGTAACAATGAGTCATGGTTGCGTTTGTAAAGGATGCCATTACTAAAGAAGAATTTAGCGGAGAATCTCCTTAAGAACTTCTTATCATTGACTGAAGCTCCTTAAGTATATTCTTGAACCTCGAGATACCTCTTGGCTTCGTGAAACTAAGGTTGGTCGACCATTTCTTCAATATTAATCTCGTGACAGTGTGCTGGTTCATCCCTTCGTTTAATGGTGATCTGGGGAGCCTCGTTATCTCATTTAAGTTTACACATATATGACATTGTGGCTAGTGTGTCTGATAGCTGATTTTATTCTCGCAGGAAGTGCTTGAAGGTGATCTCCTCAAAATGTGGGAGCAACGCCAAAACATGTTCTTTGTAAGGGATAAGGTTAGGGTGTTTGGTGTCTCATTCCCCTTTGATCTGGCTGATAACCAAAGCTGAATCTCCGAATACATTCAATGATTTGATCCCCAAGTCTATGGCAGCTTTGAGACCAAAGATGCACGCTTCATATTCCTCCATGTTATTTGTACAATTGAAGTAGAGTCTTGCCGTAAAGGGAGTATGACACCCTTCAGTAGATATGAGTACAACACCAATACCATTGCCGAGTGCGTTAGATGCCCCATCAAAAACCAAGGTCCATCGGGATCCTTGTTTAGGTCTGTCATATGGCCTGAATTCTTCATGGTTGTTTACCATAATGATGTCTTCATCTGGGAATTCGAACTTCATGGACTGGTAGTCTTCTACAGCTTGGTGAGCAAGGTGATCAGCTAGTACACTGCCCTTTATTGCTTTCTGGGTAGTATATTGTATATCATATTTTGTCAAGATATTTTCCATCTTGCTATTCTCCCAGAGAGAGCAGGTTTCTCGAAGATGTATTTTATCGGATCCATTTTAGATATCAACAAGGTAGTATGGGTCAGCATATACTGTCTTAGCCGGCAAGCAGCCCATGCCAGAGCACATCAAGTTTTCTCGAGCAGTGAATATCTTGTTTTACAGTCGGTAAACTTTTTGCTCAGGTAATAAATAGCGTGCTAATTTCGGCCAGACTCGTCATACTGCCCCAGCACACACCCCATTGAATTTTCCAACATGGTCAGATACATAATCAACAGTTTTCCCTCGAATAGGGGCATCAAAACAGGAGGCTCTTGCAGGTACTCTTTGATCTTGTCAAAAGCAGTTTGGCATTCATCATTCCATTTGACTACTTGATCTTTCTTCAATAGTTTGAAGATTGGTTCACAAGTAGCTGTCACGTGAGAAATGAATCTGGCAACGTAGTTCAACCGTCCCAAGAATCCTCTGACTTCCTTCTCAGTACGAGGAGCAGGCATCTCATGTATCACTTTTACTTTGGTAGGATCTACTTCAATACCTTTATTGTTGATGACAAAGCCTAGGAGCTTACCAGACCTTACTCCAAACGTTCATTTTATTTGGGTTCAACCTCAGCTTGTATTTATTTAGCCTCTCAAACAACTTTTGTAAATGATCAAGATGCTCTTCTTCTATTCGAGATCTAGCTATCATGTCGTCCACATAGACCTCTATTTCATGATGTATCATGTCATGAAATAGATCTACCATGGCAAGCTAATAGGTTGCCCCAGCATTCTTCAGTCCGAATGGCATCGCCTTATAGCAGAATGTGCCCCATTATGTGACAAAGGTTGTCTTCTCCATATCCTCATGCGCCATTTTGATTTGGTTATAACCTGAGAAACCGTCCATGAAGGAAAACACTTTGTGTTGTGCTATATTGTCGACTAGAATGTCAATGTGGGGGAGTGGGAAATCATCCTTAGGGCTTGCCCTATTCAAATCTCGGTAGTCCATGCACATTCGTACCTTGTCGTCCTTTTTGTGCACGGGAACAACATTGGCAACCCATTGCGGATAGGAGGTGACGACCAAGAATCCAGCATTAAATTGTTTCATGACTTATGCTTTAATCTTCTCTGACATATCTGGTCTCGTTCGACTGACCTTTTGTTTTACTGGTGGACAATCCTCTTTTGTAGGTAGATGATGTACCACAATATCTACATCAAGTCCTGGCATGCCCTCATACGACCAAGCAAAGACCTCAACATACTCGTGTAACAACTGAACCAGCCGCTCCTTGACACTGGGTTCCAGATTGGCACCCACCTTGACCTCTCTTTTGTCTTCCTCGGTACCTAGATTGATTGTATCCATGGGTTCCTCGTGGGGCTGAATGGTCCTCTCTTCTTGTTGTAGTAATCTGGCAAGTTCCCCTGGTACTTCACAATCTTCCTCACCTTCGTCTTCGGCTTGGTAAATTAGATTTTTAGAGTCACAAAAAGCCATAGCAGAACCGTTATCCATGGGATCCCAAATGGATGTAGACCTGCATTGTGAGTGTGAGTGTGTGTAAGGGTATAGCTACCTTTGAAAGAAACTAAAAATGTAAAAAGAAAAACAATGAGCACAAAGTTTGTATGCAAAAACATCCATGATTCATTGATGTCATATGGAAATGAGATAATAACCCTTACAAATGGACCATTGTGCCTCGGGTAAGACACAAGGTTTTGAGAGTCTGGATTGTTTTAATATTACAGATCCAACAAAATGTAAAGACAAATTACTGTGGGATAAAAGTGATCGGGACAAAATCTCTAGCCTCCCAATTGCTGAGCCTTCCCCTAACAGTAGGGAAGATCCAATCCTCTAGGTTGCAGCCATCTTCATTATCCTCTACCGCGTTGACTTCACGGTTGCTGATCTTCAAGGGTGGTCCTCCAGCACGAGCGCGGCGTACAATCTTCTAAGCACCTGAAGTGAAACCCAGGCCAAACTTGTCAGATTTGTATGAGATATCTGGGAGTTGTCCCCAAATAGTGCACCCACCTTCTTCTATCACTGCCTTGGCATCCTTCAAAGATGACATCCTGAGTGGAGGCCTTGTGATCTTGGGAACAGCCTTGGTTACTGCCACATCTTGTGGGACTTCTTCAAAGTGTTGGAATGGAGTTTCAATAAATTCACCATCTAATTCCATATATCTGAAGGAATTGAGATGGCTGATCATATACTCTTCTTCTCCATGAACAGTGATAATCTTCCCTTGAATCGGATACTTCAGCATTTAGTGCAACATAGAAGTGACATCGCCAGCATTGTGAATCCACGGTCTGCCTATAAAGCAGGAATATGAAGGGCGGATATCCATTACATAAAAATTTGAATCAAATGTTTGGGTTCCAACCTTTATGGGGATATCCACTTCCCCATGCACCATCCTTTTTGAGCCATCAAAGGCCCTCACTACTATGTTACTTGACTTCAATGTCAATCCCTCATAGTCAAGCCTATCAAGAGCCTTTTTAGGAAATACATTCAAAGATGAGCCAGTGTCCACCAAAACATGAGCCAAGGTTGTCCCCTGCATTCCACTGAGACATGCAATGCCTCATTATGCTTCCTTCCTCTTGGCGTTAAATCAGCATCCAAAAAACCTAGACCATTATCTGCGGTCAAGCTGGCTACGCAGTCTTGGAACTGATGGACAAATGTTTCTTGGGGTACATGGGTAGTTTTCAGGAATTTTACCAAGGCCTTTGCATGCGCTTCGGAGCATAGTAGTAAAGCCATCATGGAAATTTTGGATGGAGTTTGCCCCAGTTGCTCAACTACATCATAGTCGCTTCTTTTTATGATCTTTAGAATTTCCTCCATCTCTTTCCGAGAGGTCTCAAGGATAGCCAATGATTGTGCCTTCGTTCGGACAGGCTCAATCAGAATACTTTTACCTCGAGTCTCGGTTAACTCGGCAGCAGGAATGTCAGTAGGAGTGATAATAGGAGTCGTAACAGCTTTGTGAGTTGGAGTATTGGTGGAGATGAATATAGGAATGGGAATAGCCTTCAAACAACAACAGGAATGATTACGGGTCCAGAAACTGCTTTTGGGGGAGCAATTTCTGGAGAGAATATCCTTCCGCTTCGGGTAATCTTGCTAGTCCTGGCAATGTTACTGATATTCGAGTCATCCTTCTCAGAACTTGAATCTTCAGCAACTGGCTAATCTTGCTTGATACCGTGGTAGTAGACATCCCCTCCATAATTCCATGGTACGGTTTTGTCTGACAAATACGGGACTGGTCCAGGCATTATAATTATCAAAGGAGCTACTTTTGGAACTGATGTAATTCTAATGGGTCTTTTGGTGGAGACCCTGGAAGAATTGTCAGAAATGGTCACAATGGAAACATCATTATAAGAAACAGGTGGAACAAAAGTCTTTTCGAACAAAATCTCCTTATTATCTATTAGGCATTGAACGCCTGCTTTCAATAAAGGACAGCTGGTTGGTAAGGACAAACAGAAATGACAGCTTTCATCACATCCCGGGAAAACACTGGCACTCAATAAGTTCTTTTTGATAGTCAGAAGTGGGGTCATAAGTTCATCAATTGAAGTAACAAACATATCCTCTTCAATAGCATGGGCATTATGGCCATGTTTGGGCATAGGGGAAGAAATGACATTGGGCTTTTCTGGCGCATCGAATTCAATCTCTTTGGCTTCAAGGAGGTCTTGTACTTTGTTCTTTAAAGCCCAACAGTTGTTAGTGTCATGGCCGGGACTCTCAGAATGGTATGCGCAACGGGCATTAGGATGATAGTGAGGAGATGTTGTGTTAGGGTTCTTTGGAGCTTCTTTCAAAGTCACTAGGTTGGATCTTAGCAAGCGTGGCAATACTTGAGATAAGGTCATGTTAATTCTGGTGAATTGTCTGACTAGTCTTTCCATCCTTGGTTGGTTATTTCTTTGCTGATCAGGCGCAGGTTTAGGAATCATAACAGCCCCCACCATTAGAAGGCGTTCGGCCCTATCTTTATTTCTCTAAGGATAAACAACAACAACTTCTTTCTTTCTGATAAATGGCTTCCTTACAGCAGCAGAGGAAGCATATTTTTGAATCTTTCCATTTTTTATCCCGGCTTCTACTCTTCCTCCGATCAATATCAATTCAGTAAAACCCGCCGATGAATTCCCAATTAAGTGATTGAAAAAATGACTAGACAAGGTGCTCAAAAACATGTCTACCAACTCTCTTTCAGATAAAGGAGGTTGAACTCTTCCGGCCAAATCTCTCCATTTTTGCGCATAGTCCTTGAAGCCTTCATTTGAAACCATGGTGTGATACGGTGGGAGAACTGACTTGAGGTTTTGCGTTTGTGTTCGCAATTGTGCGGTTTAGCAAGAGTCGCCACCGACTTTTTATTTTATCCAAAGGAAAGGTCAAAAAGCACAGGAAAGACCTTTGAGATGTTTTCTTGGGTTCCGGGGGTAGATTATGAAAAGGGAAGGTGCAAGCACCCTTTTCATCCATGGTTTTCCATGGGCTCTTAGTTACTTATTTAGATCACTTGCTTTTTCTTTTCAATTGTTTAAAATGGTGCTTTGTGTGTGTGGTTTTTGAAAATGCTTTGAAAAAGAGGCCATCATTATGGCAACCTTTGTAATGATTCTTGTTTGAATATATATAAAGGTGTTTATCTTTTGAAAAGATATTTCAATGTTTGGAAGTTTGATTTGGGAATGTTTTGAAATTATGTTGTGAGGTGTGTTTTGAAAATAGCAAGGATGTTTTGCAAGTTTTTATCAAGTAACTAAGAGTTGTCTACCCTATTTTACTCAAAGATCTTTCCTATACGTTTTTAACCCTTTTGACAGTGTTATTTTACCATTGCATTTGGTAAACAACCTTGTATTAGGATGTTAAACGGGACAGGCGCGGATCATCGTATGAACCATGATAGCAATTGTGCTAAGTATCTTTAGCAAATTTTCGAGGGACTAGATCATTTTGTATAGGCAACCAAGATAGCATCATCGAGGGACTGTGATCTTTTGTTTTGTTTTTGTTTTACCAAAGTACTCAACATGCATAACATGGCCCATTTTTAAGGCAACAAGTGGATGTAACCCTAGGGGGTCCAAGTGTGCATTGTGTATTGATTTCAAGTTATTTATTCTTGGATTAGGTCATCTAGCGGTTGATTTTGAATCTTACCATACACGCCTAATTACTATACAGTATATTGAAAGCAATAAATTGCGGGAATTAAAATTCTAAGCTATTACAAAAATATTCGGGGATGGGGGTACAAATTATTACCAACGGGGATGAATCTCACAAGGATAACAATGTCCAAATATCAAAGTGTTACAACCAAATCGAATTGTCGCAATTTAATACAAAGTTATAACAAATTATGAAATAAGAAAAATCAATAAATTATGAAATGTATGTATTTACTTGAAAGTAAATAAATAAAAATCTATTCTAAAAAAGAAAGATTAAATATTATATTATTATTATTATTATTTGTGTATTTTATTAATGAAAAGGGTTTAAAGAAACAAGATTAATTAAATTAATGCTCTTTATTATTTTTGGTGTTTTCTTGTTAAATGTAAGGAAAATAATAAAAGGAGAGATGATTAAAATTAATTAAGAAAAATCAAAATTTTATTATTATTATTATTAGTGTTATTAATTAACAAAGAGAAAAGAAAACAAATTAATTAAAATGAGTTAATTAAAAAAATGGTATTTAAACAAAATAAAATAAAATAAAGTGAATTGAGTTAAGAGGTGGGCTTTAGGGTTTGAAGTGTGTTAGGCCCAAAACAGAATTAAAAGAAAGGTAAGGGTCAGCATGGAAGGGAGGGGGGCGTGAGTCAGCATTTGTTATGGGCTTAGGGGCTTTGGTGGCCAGACAGGCCCAAATCACAAATTTGTAACATTTTAGGGATTGAACAATTAGGGTTTGTGAACAACCCTCACAGCGGCGCCGCTTGCTTCGTTCTTCCTCTTCTTCATCTTTCTCAGTCAAAAGCCATGACCTTCCCTAAGCCCTAGCCGCCGGAGCAACCCTCACTCTCTCATCTCCTCACAATGATCCATGGCTTTGATTGAACGGTATAATTCGTCTTTTGATTTGAGTTTTACAGTTCTCGTTTGATTAAGCTTGCTTCATGTTTCTTTGTTTTAACCTATGGTGCTTATGCCTGAGATGCAGCAAGGGTTTGAGAAACATCTTACCTGTGAGATTTTTCTGGAAAATGGAGGGTAAAGAGTAAGACGGGGAGATGGAGGTGTTTCCTTGGTGGCTTAGAGGCGGAAGAGAGGATGATGGCTAAGCGCGCTTCTGGTATCTCTCCTTTGTTCTTTAAAACTTGAATGTTGATGATGATTCTAATTCTGAAACTTTGATTGTTGTTGATTGTTCTTGTTAATGATGATTTCTTTGTGAAACCTTGCTTGGCTATTTCTGAAACTCTTTTCCTCTCTCTTTGATATTGAATGTTGATGTTGATTCAATGTTTTCTGAAACTCCTTGTTGGTAGTTTAGATTTTGTTGTTCTGAAACTTGTTTGAAAGTTGGTTGATGGTGATGATTTGTTTGATATTGAGTTGGAAGTTTTGGATACTTGGGAAGTTTGGACTGTGTTTTGAAACTTGCAGTTTTGTGATTTGTGCCTGCAAGTTTGTAGTTTGTGCAATGAACTGCTGTATGGTTTTGTGACTTGTTTGATAACAGGTTGTGCTTTGTTGTTTGAACTGATATGCAGTTTCTGAGTTTTGTTGCAACTTGTGGTAGGCAGGTTTTGTTGTGCAGTTTTGTTGTGCAGTACAGTTTTGAAATCTGCAGATTTGGCTTGCTTGCAGTTTGGCAAGCTTTGCTATGTTTTTGAATAATTTGCTTTTGCATTCTTCAATTGGCATTTTTATTTTTCTCTTTGTGAACCAAGATGAGCAATTTTCTTGTGATTTGCGAAGAGAGAAGTAAAACGTAATGAAAAATAGCACTCTGATTCCGGACGACAAACTTTAATGATGAATTTTTCCTTTCTTTTTTTGTTTGAAAAATTATTTGTACTAATCCTTTTTTACTTGTCTTTCTTTCATGTGAGTGCAACTTGGGTGATGACAAAGCAGCAGAAGACTTTGAGCATGGTAGCAATGGAGCAATGGCTTAGACTTAGATTTTAGATTTAGATAGCTTTTTCATTAATTGTAATAGTTTATTTTTCCAAGTACTATAAGTTGTAAAACTTAAAGTATATGAATAACAAATTATTTTTGTAACAACATTTGAAATAAATGAAGAAAGCTTTTATGAGATCATCTGATATCCAATAAAATCTTCTACTGTCCAATATCTTGCATTTCTTTCTCTGCATCTTCACTTAACCCTTTAAGATTCTCAGATCAAAATAATTGAAATTGCATTCCAATATTTTTAATACAGATAACTTTACAGATAACTTAAATTCCAAGTAATCCCAAAACTTTGCAGTCTCATAACCTTGCAACAACATTCCAATCAAAATACGCATTGTGTATTCCAATAAACAAGCAAGCATTCCATTCCATTAACAAGCAAATGTCTTAACAGACGCACATTGTTTGGTTAACCTGGATCAGACAAAACCTGAATATTTCATATGACCATCTCAGCTCCTATCTCTTATCCCAGATAAACAAACCTTGAGAACAAACACCAATCTTTCAGCAAACTTGAAAAAGTGTGAAAACATGTGACAGTTAACTGAATTTCTGATAATTCAATTTCTTCTGAGAAATGCGAGAGAAACCCTAATTCTTGATCTGCTGCCAAAGAAAAGTCTGTTTGATCGATTCTTGAGCCAATCTTGAAAATCTGAGAAAACCCTAGGGTTGTGATTTCTTTTGAAAAAGGGAGGGCAAATTTTGGGGTACAACAGTTGCCCCTGTTCAATCTTCTTGAACCTGAAGAGTTAGATCGGAGAGTTTGTCGTTCGCGACTCGAAGGTAAAAGATGATTGGACACTAGAGTGCCCATAAATTTGCACTCGTCAAAGCATAGTTGAGGGAATGGGCTTGAAGATGCCATTTAGAGATGTGATAGAATCTTGTCGGAGATGGGCTTAAAGATGCCATCCGAGAATGTTTGTCGAACTGTATGTTGTAGGTGAGTATCAGAAAGGTATCCATGTCTGGAACGTCTCTGAGTTGGGGGTCTGAATAAGAAATAGATTAGCATCCGTGTTTGGAGCCTCCGTAAACTGTTTTCAATGAGCTGAATCTGAACAAGCAATAGATTGACATCCATGTTTGGAAGCACCCGTAAACTGTTTTCATGATCCTGAAGTTTGAACAAGCAATAGATTGACATCCATGTTTGGAAGCATCCGTAAACTGTTTTCAAAAGTTGAACCTGAATAAGCGATAGATTGACATCCATGTTTGGAAGCACCCTTAACTGTTTTCATGATTCTGGAATTGAACAAGCAATAGATTAACATCCATGTTGGGAAGCACTCGTAAACTGTTTTCAATGAGCTGAATCTGAACAAGCGATAGATTAACATCCATGTTGGGAAGCATTTGTAAACTGTTTTCAATGATCCTTGAGTTGAACAAGCAATAGATTAACATCCATGTTTGGAGCATCCGTAAACTATTTTCAATAAGCTGAATCTGAACAAGCGATAGATTGACATCCATGTTTGGAAGCACCCGTAAACTGTTTTCAAATTGTATACTGGTAGCTTGCTAATCTTATCCTGAAAAGGGTAAAATATTAGTTGGAACACAAAGTCATGTTGCATGCAATGTATGATGCGATATATGTGTTTTATCAATGTTTATGATATATGAATGCAATGTATGCGCATGTAAGCTGATTAGCTGTCTTGCTGAGGAAAATAAATCCTGGATAGCTGGAGATAATAAAATCTTTGACCGCTGTCGGGGAAGATAAATCCTGGACCACTGTTGAAGAGTATGTGTGTCTTCAAGATTTTTGACAACCTCTGTGGGGAGAAGCTATACTGTTGGGGAAATCAGGAGTTTGGGTTGTATGCCAATCTACTGGGGATTCCTGTTTCATTTTTTTAGGAGAACTCCGCTGGGGAATATCTGAAAACTCTGTGGGGAATTGAGAATGAGAATCTTCATTCTGCTAGGGGAATTTGTGCTGAGGAGCCAAGAACGAGAATCTTCGATCTGTAGGGGATTAAAAACTCTGACAAATTTATGCTGAGAGTAAAGAAGGTTCTGGCAACTTTACTGGAGAATCAAGGATGAGAATCTTGATTTTGTTGGGGAGTAAAAACTATGTGGGGAATAGCTATACTATTGGGGAGTAGCTATCCTGCTGGAGAGTAAGCTCAGAACTCTGGGGATAAGCTTTTTCCTGTTTGGAAGAAGTTCAGGAGTTTAGGTTGTATACCACTTTGAGAATGAGAATCTTCATTCTGTCGGGAATATCAGGAACTCGGGTTATATGCCACTTTGAGAATGAGAATCTTCATTTTGTCGGGAATATCGGGAGCTTGGGAGTATGCCACTTTGAGAATGAGAATCTTCATTTTGTTGGGAATATCAGGAATTCAGGTTATATGCCACTTTGAGAATGAGAATCTTCATTCTGTCGGGAATATCAGGAATTCAGGTTATATGCCACTTTGGGAATGAGAATCTTCATTCTGTCGGGAATATCAGGAATTCAGGTTATATGCCACTTTGAGAATGAGAATCTTCATTCTGTCGGGAATATCAGGAATTCAGGTTATATGCCACTTTGAGAATGAGAATCTTCATTCTCTCGGGAATATTATGAATTCAGGTTATATGCCACTTTGAGAATGAGAATCTTCATTTTGTCAGGAATATCAGGAGCTTGGGTGTATGCCAATCTACTGGGGAAGCAAGAATGAGAATCTTCATTCTGGCGTTTAGGTCAGGAGGTTGGGTGTATGCCAATCTTCCGAGGTTTTAAGGATGGGAATCTTTATTCTGTTAACGGTATCAGGAGGTTGGGAGTATACCAATCTTCTGAGGTTTTAAGGATGAGAATCTTCATTCTGTTAACGGTATCAGGAGCTTGGGAGTATACCAATCTTCTGAGGTTTTAAGGATGAGAATCTTCATTCTGTTAACGGTATCAGGAGCTTGGGAGTATACCAATCTTCTGAGGTTTTAAGGATGAGAATCTTCATTCTGTTAACAGTATCAGGAGCTTGGGAGTATACCAATCTTCTGAGGTTTTAAGGATGAGAATCTTCATTCTGTTAACGGTATCAGGAGCTTGGGAGTATACCAATCTTATGAGGTTTTAAGGATGAGAATCTTCATTCTGTTAACGGTATCAGGAGCTTGGGAGTATACCAATCTTCTGAGGTTTTAAGGATGAGAATCTTCATTCTGTTAATGGTATCAGGAGCTTGGGAGTATACCAATCTTCTGAGGTTTTAAGGATGAGAACCTTCATTCTGTTAACGGTATCAGGATCTTGGGAGTATGCCAATCTTCTGAGGTTTTCAGGATGAGAATCTTCACTCTGTTAACGGTTAACTGTTATCTGGTCAACATCCAGGTTTCACGATACGAAATGTTGTGATAAATTGATTGCATCTTTCTTGAAAGGTAAAGGTTAGTGGCATGACATATATCAAACAATGACGTTCTCAAAGTAAATGAGATTGCGTTGTATGATGTCCTGAGGCATGGATGTGAAATGTTTTTCAAGACAACCTCTCGCTAGGGAAAATAAATCTCGAACTGGTGATGGAGAAAAGAGTTGGATTCTTCGTCTCTGATAGTGAAAAATCTAGAAGTGAATCAGAATAAATCGTTGAGAGATTTATCTGAAACATCAAAACCCGGAATATCTTCCACTGGAATAAGAATCAGGGAGATCTTAGTGTCGATCTGACTGAAACAGAGAAGGTCTTGGATTAACTTTGACTCAACCGGATGATGAAGGAATCTTTGACGACTGCAACTCCAAAAGGTAATGAAGGAATCTTTGACGACTACAACTCCAAAAGGTGATGAAGGAATATTGGACGATTACTACTCCAAAAGGTGATGATAACCTTTACCTGCCGATTAATCTGCATATGTTTGAAATGTAATTTTGTTTTGGAGAATAAATCCTTGACAAGTGTTGGGGAAATAAACCCATGACCGTTGGTCTGCTAGAGAGGTGATGAACTTCTCGAGGGTTCTTGAATTTCTTTTCAGAAGGATTTTGGAGAGATTCGTCATTGCCCCTAGTATTAAATGTTTATGGCACTGCCAGGAAATTTAGACCGTACGTAACCCTTTGATGAGATTGACGTTTAATTCCCCAAGTGACGGTGACGGAGACTTGCCCCTGGCTATTCTGCACTTGAGAGATTTCTTAAAATCTTGACTGGACTGCCCCAGGTTAACTAGACTTTGAGAGATTTCTTGAAATCTTGACTGGACTGCCCCAAGTTAACTGTACAATGCCATGCCAAGTCCCCTTTTGTTGATAGGAAATTTTTGCAACGGGAGTGTCATCCCACTTGAAGTGATTTTGTTCACTGAGAGAGCTTTCGTTCGTCGGAACATTCACTGTGTGAATTTCTTTGCTGTCAAACAAATAGCCATATGCAAACGATGATATTCAAATAATGCAAAGTTTATGCTTGTCTTGAAATTTTGAAAAATGCATTTTTTAGCAGAAAACTTTTATAAGATGAATTCAACACAGGATTTAGAGCAAAGCCTTACAGGAGTCAGGATACCTTTTGTAACAGTATGCTTTCGAACTAACCCATGCTTCAATTAGGACTTTTGAAGGGTTGTAATGTGGCTTGGTTCATGGTTTAAGAAATAAAGGATAAAGGCTCAAAGTATATTTGTACCCACCCGCTCTTCATGATGTTCTTCAATCCTATACTCAGTTAATTATGCATTTGAGAGATTTCTTAAAATCTTGACTGGACTGCCCCAGGTTAACTGGACTTTGAGAGATTTCTTAAAATCTTGACTGGACTGCCCCAAGTTAACTATACAATGCCATGCCAAGTCCCCTTTTGTTGATAGGAAATTTTTGCAACGGGAGTGTCATCCCACTTGAAGTGATTTTGTTCACTGAGAGAGCTTTCGTTCGTCGGAACATTCACTGTGTGAATTTCTTCGCTGTCAAACAAATAGCCATATACAAACGATGATATTCAAATAATGCAAAGTTTATGCTTGTCTTGAAATTTTGAAAAATGCGTTTTTTAGCAGAAAACTTTTATAAGATGAATTCAACACGGGATTTAGAGCAAAGCCTTACAGGAGTCAGGATACCTTTTGTAACAGTATGCTTTCGAACTAGCCCATGCTTCAATTAGGACTTTTGAAGGGTTGTAACGTGGCTTGGTTCATGGTTTAAGAAACAAAGGATAAAGGCTCAAAGTATATTTGTACCCACCCGCTCTTCATGATGTTCTTCAATCCTATACTCAGTTAATTATGCATTTGAACTCCAAATGAGTCTGGAACGACGTTTTTGGTGATGGTCCACACAAGTTGAATTTGTTGGAAGGCAGTCATATTTTGCAACATTTTTTTATGTTGTTGAGGATTTGTAGTGACCTCTTTCTTTTGATTTGTTATCCCTAATTTTTGCCTGACTGTTCTTATTTTCGAGATCACAGTCAGCGGGATGCCCCAGCTTTCTTAAGTCTCCTTTGTAGGTTTTGACTTAGTGGACTTTTCTTTTTGAGAGATAATGACTGCCTATGAGATAAGGAACCATCACTATCTTTTGGTTCCAAAGGAATGTTTTTGATGTTATTCATTGTATTACGAACTGAGAGTTCGCGGCTAAACACACATTTTGAATTAACTGAGACTACCCTGCCCCAGGTTTGATTAAAGGTTTCAATTTGTGTTTAAAATAGAAGACTTCTACTTCTTTGGCTCGAAGGGGTTGACTAGATATTATCTTCCTTATAACTCCAGTGTTTAGGATTTTAAAGAAACGCCTGTACATCTTCAGCAAGGTCTGTCCAAAAGCATACTGTATGAGATTATGGCATTGTTTTCGTCATCCTCCCTCTAAAGGCTTGTAACTTTTAGCAAGAGTTAAATGTCATAAAGAAAGTAGAAAGCATAGTTCAAGAATAGTGAAAATGAATGGATGAATTCAAGACAAACATATGCAATGCATTAATGAAACAGAGTTTGACATCAACAGATAATTATTTGAATAACAAAAGAAATTACAACTTGAAAATTCAAATGAAACAAAAGCCTCTTAGTTCGAACTTGTCATTTCAGGTGGAGAACCCTCAGCGGAAGATTTTCATCTGGCCATCCTGTGTGAATTCCAGCACTCCTCTATCAATCAAGTCTTGGGTCTTGTTTTTTAAAGCCCAACAGTCGTCGGTGTCATGTCCAGGACTATAGGAGTGGTATGCACAAAATGCATTGGGATGATAGCCAGGAGCAGAGGTATTGAGATTCCGAAGAGGATCCCTTAATACAGTCAGATTGACCTCCAATAAGTGTTGCAGTACTTGAGATAATGGCATATTAATCTCAGTGAAGCATCTTCCAGATGTATTTTGCTTACGTCGATTACCATGTTGATGCTGGTGAGGTTGTTGTAGGGCTTGTGACCCTGAAGCAAACTGGGGATACTTTCCCTTGACTTCTTGTCTCAAAGGAGGTTGAATGATGACTTGATCTTCAACCCTAGTTGTTTGCCCCATTTGGTTACATCCATCCTGATGTAGTTTGTTGATGAGGACCTTTAACTCCTCTTGTCCTTGAGCCAAGTTTTGGATGAGAGCCATCTGGCCCACCAGTTGTTCCATCATTTGGATTTTCATTGTTGCCAACTCAATCTGTAGTCCTTCCAACTGATCATTCCTGACGCCCCCTGTATTCCCTAGGACCATACCCCTTGTGAGGAGAGCTTTCACTTCTTCCTGCCCCTTGGATAGGTTCAAGAACATTTCTTGAAGTTGAGCATTTTGAGCCTGGATATCTTTGACAGTCCTCTCTAGAGCCATCTCTACTGAAATAAACAGTAGGAAAATAAGGAGACCTGAAAAGGGAAAATCTGTCATGATACGATGCATGATATGTGGATGCATGTGTTCAAGGATCTCGCGGGGTAAACACAAGAAAATGTTAGAGGTTGAACTTCGATCAACATCTTTGATTGGAGAACTTTGCATTGGTGGATGTCTTTCCACGAGAATCAAGCTCACCATGTCAAGTGGGTCATAGCCCTTGACTCAAGTTGTTGTACTTGATCTTTTGACGGCGTTTGTTTAGAGGAAAATGGATCCTCATGCCCCTTGGTAGACGTCTGGTTCAACGTGACCCTGCATCAAAGACCCTCGAGATCCTTGAAATGGTTATTGAAAATGCTATGGTATGATGTTATGATGTTATGTACAGATATGCAAAAGTAAGCAAGTGTATTAACAAATAATCACATTCATACAAAGCAGACAAGTCCTTAGGTTTAGGCTTGCATGGAGTTCGTAGGTAAGTACCCTCTTGAAGTTAGTTGGCTCAACCTGTCCTAGAAATAGTAACCGGGTTCTAAGGAGCTCAATATCACTGGATTATTTTCTGTGTTCATTGTTTCAGTTTAGCCACTTTACTGGCGACCAAAATATTCCAAGAAAACAACCCTCAATGAGTGTAGTATCGAGTATCTACCAACTTCGGACTACACCAAAGCCGATCATCTCACTACTCCTAATAAGGCCAAGATGGTCAAGTAAGGTTCTAAGAGTTCATTAGTGCTTCATGACATCACTCAGCGGCCCCGTATTCTCTTTGATTGACTCAAAGGCTACTGGTACCCACAAATATGTTGCACTAACGTAGCGACTGCTTCAACCATGTCGGTATACCCCGCACAGTTCCCTCGTAGTTTATTGCTACTTACCTAAAAGGTGCCCCCAAATCCGGGTGTAGGATTTAAAACAAACCCAAACAAGGAACCCAAAAAGTAAAGCACACAAGTCAAATAAGATAAGCATGTAAAGGTGATCTAAACCCTAAGGTAATCCCACTTGTAGAAATTTCCCCAGCAGAGTCGCCAGTTCTGTGATACAATGGGAGAACTGACTTGAGGTTTTGCGTTTGTGTTCGGAATTGTGCAGTTTAGCAAGAGTCGCCACCGAATTTTTATTTTATCCAAAGGAAAGGTCAAAAAGCACAGGAAAGACCTTTGAGATGTTTTCTTGGGTTCGGGGGGTAAATTATGAAAAGGGAAGGTGCAAGCACCCTTTTCATCCATGGGTTTCCATGGGCTCTTAGTTACTTGTTTAAATCACTTGCTTTTGCTTTTCAATTGTTTGAAATGGTGCTTTGTGTGTGTGGTTTTTGAAAATGCTTTGAAAAAGAGGCCATCGTTGTGGCAACCTTTGTAATGATTCTTGTTTGAATATATACAAAGTTGTTTGTCTTTTGAAAAGATATTTCAATGTTTGGAAGTTTGATTTGGGAATGTTTTGAAATTATGTTGTGAGGTGTGTTTTGAAAATAGCAAGGATGTTTTGCAAGTTTTTATCAAGTAACTAAGAGTTGTCTACCCTATTTTACTCAAAGATCTTTCCTATACGTTTTTAACCCTTTTGACAGTGTTGTTTTACCATTGCATTTGGTAAACAACCTTGTATTAGAATGTTAAACGGGACAGACGCGGGTCATCGTATGGACCATGATAGCAATTGTGCTAAGTATCTTTAGCAAATTTTCGAGGGACTAGATCATTTTGTATAGGCAACCAAGATAGCATCATCGAGGGACTGTGATCTTTTGTTTTGTTTTTGTTTTACCAAAGTACTCAACATGCATAACATGGCCCATTTTTAAGGCAACAAGTGGATGTAACCCTAGGGGGTCCAAGTGTGCATTGTGTATTGATTTCAAGTTATTTATTCTTGGATTAGGTCATCTAGCGGTTGATTTTGAATCTTACCATACACGCCTAATTACTATACAGTATATTGAAAGCAATAAATTGCGGGAATTAAAAGTCTAAGCTATTACAAAAATATCCGGGGATGGGGGTACAAATTATTACCAACGGGGATGAATCTCACAAGGATAACAATGTCCAAATATCAAAGTGTTACAACCAAATCGAATTGTCGCAATTTAATACAAAGTTATAACAAATTATGAAATAAGAAAAATCAATAAATTATGAAATGTATGTATTTACTTGAAAGTAAATAAATAAAAATCTATTCTAAAAAAGAAAGATTAAATATTATATTATTATTATTATTTGTGTATTTTATTAATGAAAAGGGTTTAAAGAAACAAGATTAATTAAATTAATGCTCTTTATTATTTTTGGTGTTTTCTTGTTAAATGTAAGGAAAATAATAAAAGGAGAGATGATTAAAATTAATTAAGAAAAATCAAAATTTTATTATTATTATTAGTGTTATTAATTAACAAAGAGAAAAGAAAACAAATTAATTAAAATGAGTTAATTAAAAAAAATGGTATTTAAACAAAAGAAAAGAAAATAAAGTGAATTGAGTTAAGAGGTGGGCTTTAGGGTTTGAAGTGTGTTAGGCCCAAAACAGAATTAAAAGAAAGGTAAGGGTCAGCATGGAAGGGAGGGGGGCGTGAGTCAGCATTTTTTATGGGCTTAGGGGCTTTGGTGGCCATACAGACCCAAATCACAAATTTGTAACATTTTAGGGTTTGAACAATTAGGGTTTGTGAACAACCCTCACAACGGCGCTTCTTGCTTAGTTCTTCCTCTTCTTCATCTTTCTCAGTCAAACGCCCTGACCTTCCCTAAGCCCTAGCCGCCGGAGCAACCCTCACTCTCTCATCTCCTCACAATGATCTATGGCTTTGATTGAACGGTATAATTCGTCTTTTGATTTGAGTTTTACAGTTCTCGTTTGATTAAGCTTGCTTCATGTTTCTTTGTTTTAACCTATGGTGCTTATGCCTGAGATGCAACAAGGGTTTGAGAAACATCTTACCTGTGAGATTTTTCTGGAAAATGGAGGGGAAAGAGTGAGACGGGGAGATGGAGGTGTTTCCTTGGTGGCTTAGAGGTGGAGGAGAGGATGATAGCCAAGCGCGCTTCTGGTATCTCTCCTTTGTTCTTTAAAACTTGAATGTTGATGATGATTCTAATTCTGAAACTTTAATTGTTGTTGATTGTTCTTGTTAATGATGATATCTTTCTGAAACCTTGCTTGGCTATTTCTGAAACTCTTTTCCTCTCTCTTTGATATTGAATGTTGATGTTGATTCAATGTTTTCTGAAACTCCTTGTTGGTAGTTTAGATTTTGTTATTCTGAAACTTGTTTGAAAGTTGGTTGATGGTGATGATTTGTTTGATAGTGAGTTGGAAGTTTTGGAAACTTGGGAAGTTTGGACTGTGTTTTGAAACTTGCAGTTTTGTGATTTGTGCCTGCAAGTTTGTAGTTTTTGCAATGAACTGTTGTATGGTTTTGTGACTTGTTTGATAACAGGTTGTGCTTTGTTGTTTGAACTGTTATGTAGTTTCTGAGTTTTGTTGCAGCTTGTGGTAGGCAGGTTTTGTTGTGCAGTTTTGTTGTGCAGTACAGTTTTGAAATCTGTAGATTTGGCTTGCTTGCAGTTTGGCAAGCTTTGCTATGTTTTTGAATAATTTGCTTTTGCATTCTTCAATTGGCATTTTTATTTTTCTCTTTGTGAACCAAGAAGAGCAATCTTCTTGTGATTTACGAAGAGAAAAGTAAAACGTGATGAAAAATAGCACTCTGATTCCAGACGGCAAACTTTAATGATGAATTTTTCCTTTCTTTTTCTGTTTGAAAAATTAACTGTACTAATCCTTTTTTCCTTGTCTTTCTTTCATGTGAGTGCAACTTGGGTGATGAAAAAGCAGTAGAAGACTTGGAGCATGGGAGAAATGGAGCAATGGCTAAGACTTAGATTTTAGATTTAGATAGCTTTTTCATTAATTTTAATAATTTATTTTTCCAAGTACTATAAGTTGTAAAACTTAAAGTATATGAATAACAAATTATTTTTGTAACAACATTTGAAATAAATGAAGAAAGCTTTTATGAGATCATCTGATATCCAATAAAATCTTCTACTGTCCAATATCATGCAATTCATTCTCTGCATCTTCACTTAACCCTTTAAGATTCTCAGATCAAAATAATTGAAATTGCATTCCAATATTTTTAATACAGATAACTTAAATTCCAAGTAATCCCAAAACTTTGCAGTCTCATAACCTTGCAACAGCATTCCAATCAAAATACGCATTGTGTATTCCAATAAACAAGCAAATATCTTAACAGACGCACATTGTTTGGTTAACCTGGATCAGACAAAACCTGAATATTTCAAATGACCATCTCAGCTCCTATCTCTTATCCCAGATAAACAAACTTTGAGAACAAACATCAATCTTTCAGCAAACTTGAAAAAGTGTGAAAACATGTGACAGTTAACTGAATTTCTGAGAATTCAATTTCTTCTGAGAAATGCGAGAGAAACCCTAATTCTTGATCTTCTGCCAAAGAAAAGTCTGTTTGGTCGATTCTTGAGCCAATCTTGAAAATCTTAGAAAACCCTAGGGTTGTGATTTCTTGTGAAAAAGGGAGGGCAAATTTTGGGGTACAACACATGGCCATACTCTGGAGTTGAGTACGAGTGGGTGCAACGTCAGCATTGTATTGGTATTGTTTGTAAAAGGCTGCAGCAAGATCTTCCCAATTGTGAACATTGGCTCTTTCTAGCTGATAAAACCAGTCAAGTTGAGTTCCAGACATACTGTCTTGGAAGAAGTGTACCCATAAATCTTTGTCAGCGATATGGGGTTGGATTTTCCTCACATAGGACCAGAGATGCATTTTAGGGCATGAGACTCCGTCATATTTGGCGAACACAGGTGCTTTGAATTTTGGAGGAATGACAATCCCCGACACTAACCCCATTTCCTCAAAGTCCAAGCCAGGCACTTTTTGGATTTCCATTGCATTTAACCGCTCTTCTAGATGCTTATACTTGTTATTGGCTGGAGGGTATTGTTCTTCAGAATAGTCTTATTCTCCCTCTTCCTCTTCTGAATTAGACTGAACAACTATTTCCTTGCCCTTCCCATCTTGACTGTCTTTCTCACCAGATGTCGTAGCAAAGTTTAAGGCCCTTCTTGTCTTCCCTTGGAATCTTCTTCCCATGTTCAGAATTCCAGTTATTTTCTTCGTCTTCTTTTTCTTCTCTTCCACCAGCAAGGTCTTCAACTCTTCTTGTTCTTTGGCCAGAGTTAAGAACAACTGTTGAAACTGTGCATTCTGAGCTTAGAGGTCTTTCACTATTTGCTCGAGATCCATCTTACTGAAATAAACAGTAGAGAGATGAGGAGACTTATTGAAAGAAACCTGCTTATGTTATTATGAATGATAAATGTGTATGCAATGATTTCAAGGATCTTAAGATTCAAAGTTGTTTTAGACAAAAAGGAACACACGTTATATTAATAAGTTAAAGCTTGAGTACAATAATGCCTTCTTGGGAAAAAAAATTAATAGAAACTCTAAGATAGAAAGGTAGTACGCATCCTCTTTGGTGCAATGTAAGCATTCAGAGTCTGCTCCTCATGAAGTAGCCTAGTGAGTTCCATAACCTTCTTCTCGCTTACGTAGAATAGGGCTTCGAAAGTATCTCGCTCTCCCTTGAGTTGTTTCCAATCTCTTTGTAGGTCTTCAAGAGAGGTGGGCATATCAGGATGTAGGATAGTGTATGGAACATCTCCCTCCATGACAGGCTCAATGATTACCGGGAGAATGGAGGGGTAAATCATCATAAGACTCTGAGCACGAGTTCATACCCATTTGAGGTAAGGCTCAAGAGGGAAGGAATTCTTATGCCCCAATGTCTTTCTATCTACTTTGTTCAACATCTTCCAACCTCGGATAAACCTCTGGCGGTGACCTTGATCGTCGTTCTCATAGTCAAATACCAAACATTGAATAAGCATCTCATGTGGGCCATCCCTTCGGGCGTAACCAAAATGTCTTAAGGCTAATCAGGGGTTGCAGGTGATACCTCCTCTAATGCCAAGTAAAGGGACATTAGGGAATTCTCCACAATGGTCGACAATAGTAACATTCTCTATAGATCGGGAACATCAATGAATGTCTGAATGTTTGAGCATCATCAACCTATGTGACCACCTTGAACCTTACTCGTTCCTCAATACAAATGGGGAAGATGCGAAATAAACCATTTTTCTAAAAGAGGAGTACAACACATAAGGATACCTCTTTTCCTCATAGTGTGAGTGTGAAAATAATGTAGGATGTCCCCTAACAAAGTAGGAACCGGGTTACGAGACATGAAGATTTTGACGGCGTTCACATCTATGAGTTGGTCAGGATTTGGAAACAAAACCATCCCATAGATGAGGAGAGCCATAATTTCCTCAAAAGCTTGCAAGTCTAAGGAGTTCCAACAGTTTTGGGCTTTCTCAAACAAGAACTTTCTAAGAAACCTTTGACACCACTCCTCGTTTCCCAATTAGTTGTGATATCAGATGATTGCAAGTGTAGAGCTTGAGCAATCTCTTATGGCTTTGGATCTCTTTACGTACCGTTGAAAGGTAGTTGATTGAGAATGGGAATCCTCAAGATTTAGGAGAATTCTTCCAAAAGTTGGAACAAGTTGATAATTGGGAAATGTGAAGCAGTGGTGTAAAGGATCAAATAATTGAAAGAGCACATTTATCATGTCCTCATTTGTGTTGGAGGTGAATGGAGAGTTTTTAGGAATCCTTGAAACTAGCTCCTTAAGTTGTGGAGGGATCCTTACAAGGTTGACTTGAATAGTTTTCCTGCGAAGAGAATCCATATCCAACAAAACAAGAACAAAGATGAATCCCAAAATCGTTGAAATGGTTAGTGAATGTGTATGATGTTATGATGTTCATGATGTTATGTACAATATGTATATACAAATAAAACAAACAAGTTCCTAGGTTTAGGCTTGCATGGAGTTTTATAGGTAAGTACCCTCTTGAAGTTTAGTTGGCTCAACCTGTTCTAGTAATAGTAACCGGGTTCTAAGGAGCTCAATATCACTGGATTGTTTCCTTGGTCGTTGTTTCAGCACAAGCCTCTTTAATGGCGACCGAAATATTCCAAGAAACCAAACTTTAATGAGTGTAGTATCGAGTATCTACCAACTTCGGACTGCACCAAATCCGGTCATCTCACTACATTCTAAAGGCCAAGTTGGTCAAGTAAAGGTTCTAGAAGTTCATTAGTGCTTTATGACATCACTCAGCGGCCTCGTATTCTCTTTGATTAACTCAAAGGCTACCGGTACCCACAAATATGTCGCACTAATGTAGCTATTTCTTAGACCATGTCGGTATACCCCGCACAATTTCCACAATGTATTGCTACTTACCTATATTGTATCCCAAATCCGGGTAGAGGATTCAAACCCAAACAAAGAACCAAAATGTAAAGCATATAAGTCAAACAATGTAAGCAAGTAAATATGATCTAACCCTAAGGTAACCCCACTTTTAGAATACTCCCCAGCAGAGTCGCCAGTTCTATGATACAGTGGGAGAACTGACTTGAAGGTTTTGCGTTTGATCGCAAATGTTGCGGTTAGCAAGAGTCGCTGCCGACTTTTCTTTTATCCAAAAGGAAAGGTGAAAAAGTACAGGAAAGACCTTTAAGATTGTTTCTTGAGTTCGGGGGGTAGATTATGAAAAAGGGAGGTATTAGCATCCT
Organism: Vicia faba; assembly: GCA_948472305.1. Classification (NCBI taxonomy): domain Eukaryota; kingdom Viridiplantae; phylum Streptophyta; class Magnoliopsida; order Fabales; family Fabaceae; genus Vicia; species Vicia faba. The sequence continues at coordinate 409,610,319 of OX451735.1, forward strand.
TTTCATCCATGGTTTTCCATGGGCTCTTAGTTACTTTCTAGATCACTTGCTTTTGTTTGAAATTGTGATTTGTGTGGTTTTTGAAAGTATTTTGTAAAGAGGCCATTGTTTAGGAAAACTTTGTAATGATTCTCGTTCGAAAGAATGTATACAAAGATGTTGATCTTTTGAAAATGTTTTTAAGTTTTGTAAGATGTTTTGAAAGTGTAGGTGTTTGTTTTTGAAAATAGCAAGGATGTTTGTTTTGAAATGGAGCAAGTAATTTGGAGCAATCTACCTACTCAAATGTCTTTCTTGTTCATTTTCTTTTCCTTTGACATTGTTGTCTTACCATTGATTTGGTAAACAACCATATCTTTGGATGTAAACGGGATGGGTGTGGGTCATTGTATAACCATGATTAGCAATGTTGCAAGGTATCTTAGCATTCTTTTAGAGGGACTAAGATCATTTGTAAGGCAACTTTAGATAGCGCCATCGAGGGACTATGATCTCGTATTTGCTTGTTTTTGATAAGATACCTTACATGTGTAATATGGTCATTTTGTATAAGGCAACCAAGTGGAATAACCCTAGGGGTGCTTGTGTGCAAGTGTATTATTTTCATGCTTGTTTTTATCTTGAATTAGGATTTTCTAAGTATTGGTTTTAGTCTTTCCATACAAACCCTAATTACTAGCATGTTATATAAAAACGATAAATTGCAAAATTTAAAGTTACTACGCTATTGCAACATTTGTGGGGAGGGGTGTACAAATTCATGAATGGAGATAACAAGAATTTAAACATAATTAGTCTATTACAACCATATTAAATTGGTATAAATATACAAGGAATTAAATAAATACAAAGTATGAATAAATGCAAAATGCAAAATATAAAGAAAAGGAATTTTGTTTGGTTTTCATGAAAAAAAGATTTTTGTCTTAATCTAATTAAATAAAGAGAATAGTTAATTAAGTTTGAATTTATTAAGAAAAGATCTTAAATGAAAACCCTAATTATATTAATCAAAATAAAATAAGTTTAAGAAAAGTATTTTTTTTGTACTTTTTTATCTTGAAAATATTTATAGTATTATAAAATATTTTTAGTCTTTTTATATTAAAATAATGTATTTTTAAATGGTGTGAAAAATAAATAAATAAAAACATGATATTAATTAAGTTTATAAGATTTACTTAATAAAATAAATAAAGTATCAAAATAAAAAATGTTTTTGTAGGAAAATAAAATAAAATAAGTCAAAATATATATACGTCATTTTTTTGTATTTTATCATTTTTAGCATTTAGAAAAATATATTTAAGAAAAGAAAAAGAAAAATAAATAAATAAATAAAATAGTTTGGGCCAGGGGGTGCCAAGAGCCTGCAAGAGGGTTAGTTAGTAAAAAAAACAAAGAAACAAGGCAAGCCCAATAGAGGCCCAGGCACTAAAAAACAAGTCAGAAATGTCAAAAATATATGAAAAATGCAAAAGGGTACCACTGGGGCTCGAACTCAAGTCCCATAGGTTACAGGTGCGCGCTTCTACCACTGGGATGGATATACATCCATTAATACAAGTAAAACAATAAATATGTAAGGCAAAATGTGTCTTGATTACACTTCATCTTCAACCTCCAGCTAAAGGATATGTAACTTGCTCATTTCTCAACCATTTGCAAAAATGCAAACATGAAAATTTCTCCATTTTGTCACACAAATTCAACCATATAAATATCATAAGCTATAAATCAAAGATGAATGAGAATTTCTAAAATTACCAAATTCTGACCTAACTATTTCAGAAAGTTAAAACTCAAAATTCTCTTAGCTCAATCAAAATAAATGAAATATATGGACATGTATAGTGTTGTACCCCAAAATTTGCCCTCCCATACTCTTCAAGATTTGCCAAGGCCAAGGTTCAAAATCTCTCAAGGGTTGCACAGTCCAATTGCCTCCTAACAGTCAAAAACTAGGGTTTTGGTTCTGGCAAAGAAATTGAAGTTTTCAAGGGTCCAAACAAGTCCCACGTGCCTATAACCATTGTCAAGCATCCTTGTGCCAAGTTTCAAGACTTACAGCACAAAATTGCACAGTCAAAAACCCTAATTGCTCAACAGTCAACTGCAGGGGCAAAATGGTCATTTGACAGTCAAAAGTCAAAAAATTTGGTCAACATCTTATTTTGAAGCCACAAACATCATTTGATCAATTCTTGATCATGATTATCAAGGTATGGCTCAAAAAGTCTCAAGATGCAAAAGTTTCTATTTTTGGACAGTTGAAAAAGTCAACTGTAACTTGACCAAGGCATAACTTCCACATGGTTTATCAGAAAAATTCCATCCAAAGCTCATTTTGAATAAAATGACATTTCCTACAACTCCTCTTCACACTTCAAGTCCAAGAAATGCTCTCACAAAAAGTTATCAATCTCAATATTATAGGTCATTTTCAAAAGTCAACAAAAAGGTACTTTAAGTCAAAGACCATAACTTGAGATTGGTGAATCAAAATGACATGGGACCAAAGGCATTGGTTAAAGGACTTCAAGACCTTTCCAAAATGTCCAAGAACATGACCAAATCTCAAAAATTGAGCAAGATATGCCTTGTGGAAGTTGGGAAATTTTTGGGAATTTTGAAAAGTCAACTTTGCTTCAAATGCCTCAAAATTGCTAATGGGCCTCAATTTCTTCCAAGAATCTTCACCCAAAAGCTATGCACGACCCATTGACCCAAAGGGGAGTTATTTTCTTATTTTTAATTTATTAATTGAATTTTTAAATCCATTAATTCATTTAATTAAAATTAAATATGAGAAAAATACTAAACAAATGTTTTTGAATCTTTTTATGCAGCATATGCCCTCATTATTCACTCAAGATCTCGTGCACATCAAAAAAAGGAAAGATTCTATGCAAATTGGCATGTTCTTCATGATGAAAAGATTGAAAAAGATTCATGAAAATCAAATTTTGAAAATCATTAAAGACAAAGCTTTGGGCTTGGATGGTTGACCTAAATAATTCCATATACATACCCAAACCTAAACCTAATCACAAGAACAAGCATGATGCGCTGAAAACCTGAAAACAAACTTGCATTTTTTCTTAAGAAACTCAAAACTGAAAACATAGTTGCCGTGCGTTTCAAGGCCTGGGAAGCATTCCAATAGCTTGCTTACACATCCAGGAAGGGATTGCAATCAAAAACAGATTCCCTAACCTCAAGAACTGGTAGCACGAAGTCGCCCTGTTCATGAACATTTGCATATTCGTATTTTGATTTGCACGCATTTTCCATACATTCTAATGATTGTTTTACACTAATATGGACTCACTGAAGCTTATGGTACCATTGAATTGAACTAATCTTGCTTGTATAGAAAATTGCCATGGATATTTTTTAGGGTTTCAGGAACCTTGAATTGGGGTTTTACGCTTGAGGAAAAATTAGACAACCAGACTAGCACTATCAAAACCAGGGCATCTGGACGAAATGATTGACCACCTCGCGCTCAATTTATGATTAGCTATGCTCTATTCGCTATTTCTGTATGTGCTATTTAGTGGGGGTTTAAAACCCCCGTTATCCATGTTTTATTTGCAGGAAACATGAAGAAGAAGGAGGACGTGTCCCCTGATAATTGGCACGTTTGAATTTTCGCGCGATGGACATCACTAAGCGTTGTGTTGTGTTATGTTATTCGCTGACCAATTCCAATACAACGTGTGCGCATAGCGCAGATGGTTAGATGTGAAATGGGTAAACGCTGGGACCTGGGTTCGATTCCCAGGTCCCCTTGTGCATTTCATAATTTTTTCTTTAACATATTCCTGTGCAGTGTGCCCTTCAGTGGTCTATCAAACGCCCAACACTTGTGCATGCCACATGTCTCCAGAGATCCATCCAAAAGCCAGAATGTGCTGACTACCATACGCATCAGTCAAACGTTCCTCACATGATCACTAAAAGTCAAATAGGCCTGGAGCTATTGGGCCAAAATTGCTTGCAAAAAGCCTCCAAATTGGGCAGACACCCCCCAAAGTTTGTATATCTTTTAATCTCTTTTCTTTTCTTTTCCTTTTTTTTAATTCTTTTGATCATCTTTTTTTATTTTATTTAATTCACTTCAGATAATTAATTTTCATATAAAAACCAAAAAATCAGAAAATTAAAAAATAAAAATATGTTTCATTTAATTTTTAATTCATCAATATTATTTTGTAAATAAATTTTGTTAATCAATTTAGTCTAATTTTAGGGTTTAATTTTAATTTGTTTTCTAAATAACTAAAAAAGGTAGAAATTAGGTTTTAGATTTTTATTCTTTTCTCAATAAAATAATTTCATCTTATTCCTATTATTAATAATTAATTATTTTTTTGTAAATAAACTTGTCATTAAATAATTAGGTTAAATTAGGTCAAACTTAAACTTTTTTTAATAAATTAAAAACAATTTAGAACTAGGTTTTTTTATTTAACTTTTAATTCCAATTAATTTTCTCATTAAATTTCATAAATACAAAAACTCCAAAAAAATAAGTTCTTTCTTCTATTTAATTTAATTAATTTATAATTTCGATTTAATTTCTTTAAAAGGGTCCAACGCCCTCGCATTCGATCATAATTCCCTTTCGCGCATTTATTTTTATTTCTTTTTGTGATTATAATGTATTTGCCCCAAGGCTTTGTAATAGATAATTAGGACATTTATTTTCCGCACTTTCATTCAAATCGGGTCTTGGTTTAATTTGGCGATGTAGACCCGCGCCTTGTAATAGCGTAAGACCTTTATTTTCCGCACTTTAAATTCCCGCACCTTTTAAACTGTTAAAACACATGAAAGAATGTATGCCAAAAATAAAATCAAGCGTAGCTCACCCAATGCATGACAAGACAAAATAATAGTTGAAAATGACACACAATTCACACACCACTCCTAGGGTACGCCTCACTGTTGCCTTGCCCCTCGAAACGTGGTCGTCGAGTAGAGGACGTTTTAGTAAGTCCTCATGTCCATGAACATGGCATGAGGGTAGCTTCTAAGGTGCCCTCATATTGCTCTGGTGACCATACTGTCCCTAATCCTCGAATTGACCCGAACACCTCCAACGGTGGTGCTACCTACCTCTCAATGGTGGGATGGCACTATCTTAAGGACATTTACACAGACTAATTCCTTAGGGTAGGTAGATGACTCGTAAATACTTGCTCTAAATTCAAAACAAATCAACAACTTCTTTTCACACCGACACTTTGCAAAAAGCTTTCAAAAAACAACTTTTCAAACACTCTTGAGGACTGATACAAGAGTCGATCTGAAACTTTAAAACGAAACTTTTTCAAACCCACTCACTCTGAAAAGCAAACAAACATTTTGAAAACACAAATGAGCAAGTATCTAAGAGCCCATGGATAACCATGGATAGAAAGGGTGCTAATACCTTCCCTTTCTATAAATCTACCTCCCGAACCGAGAAACAATCTCAAAAGGAATTTTTCTGTGCTTTTGTCCTTTCCATATTGGAGAAAATAAAAGACGGTGGCGACTCTTGCTTCCGCGACATTTCGCGAACCAGCGTTAAACAGTCAGTTCCAGATCCACCGATCACAGAACTGGCGACTCTGCTGGGGATACTTATAAAGTGAGGTGTACCTTAGGATAGTTCATAATTGTGTTTTCAATTGTTTTGACTTGTTTGCTTTAAATTGTGGGTTGCATCGGAGTTACATAGATCCTAACCCGGATCTGGGGATGCCCTGTTTAGGTAGCATAAGCTGTGAGGGACCTATCCGGCGTAGACCGACATGGGTGAAGCAGTGGCTACGTTGGTGTGGCGCCTTGGTCTGTACCGATATCCCTTGTGTTGCAACGAGGAGAATATGGGTCTTCTAAGGAGTCATTAAGCACCAACAGACCTTAGAACCTTAAATGACACAACTTGGCCAATAGAATAGTAGCAGTATGCTACGCCCATTGAGGCTAAACTCTCGTGATGGTTCTGGCCGCAAGAAAAGATTGCGATGCTGGAGTTATGACCGATTGAGGGTAGTAAGTGATATTGGGATCCTCTAAGAACCCGGTTACTTTTGATAGAACAGGTATGAACCAACAAATTGAAAGAGGGTAATACCTAGACCTCATGCTGGCCTAAACTTTAAGGGCTTGTCTTGTGTGACTTGTGTGCCTTATCATGTTTGCCTTTGTAAATATTTGTGGTGTGTTTATCATAACATCATAACATCATGAGCATTACATGCATCCTGCATAAGGACTGACCATTTCAAAGACAAGAGGGTTTCACCTTTGCTCTGTTTTGTAGGACATCATGATGCATATGCGAAGGAATACTATCTGGTTCAACTTTGTTCACCCACCTGAGTTACTTGAAGAATTGGTTAGCAGAATTCCAAACACCATTTCTTTCATCCAAAGGTATGGTTCTCTTCTCAGTTTAGTCACTGCAAAGCAGGATCAACAGTTGATGAGTGTCCTGACCCAGTTCTATGACCCTCTGTACCAGTGCTTCACCTTTCAAGACTTCCAGCTGGTCCCTACCCTGGAAGAGTTCTCTGATTTGCTTGGCATCCCTATCTTGGATCAGACTCCCTTCACTGGTTGGGAAAAGACTCTTAGGCTTGAGGAGGCTGTTGCAGCTCTTCCCTTGACTCATCAAGAAGTAATGGACAACTGGGTGACTAGAAGCGGAGTTAAGGGTTTCTTGGCCAAGTTTCTGATTGGTAAAGCTAACAGTTTCTGGAATGACTTGGACTTTAGGGCATATGAAGACATCTTGGCTCTCTTAATCTATGGGCTAGTCTTGTTTCCTAATCCTGACAACTTCATCAATGTCACTGCCATAAGGATCTTCATGTCTCAGAATCCTGTGCCCACTCTCTTGGGTGACATCCTGCAACAACTTTATGCTCGTACTGCCCGAAGACGAGGAACTCTGTGGTGTTGTATCCCTTTGTTGGTGAGGTGGTTTATTTCGCACCTCCCTAAGTTCGTGCTGAAGAACCAAGAAGGAAGAGGTTGGGCTCACAGGTTAATGTCTCTCACTGATAAGGACATCATTTGGACTCTCAGAGGTTTGGATGAGGTAGCTGTTATTGATCGTTGCGGAGAATACCCTAATGTTCCTTTGATTGGTACTCAAGGAGGGATCTCTTACAATCCATGTCTAGCGCTCCGTCAGTTTGGAAGGGCCAGAAGAGCAGGACCTCATGAGATGCTGGTGCCTCACATCATTTTTGAGTTTCAGGTGGATAGTGACGAGCTGCGTCGTAGGTTCATCAAGGCCTGGGACAGAGTTCATAAAGCTGACCCACAAGAGTTAGGGCCAAAGACTTCTCTACCTATGGAAGCCTACTACAAATGGGTTCGCATCCGTGCTCAGAAGTTAGGTATGCCATACGAAGCTGTCAGACCCGTCATTTTTGAGTATCCTGACAAAGATGGGGTTCCTCCGACTGTCCTCCCTCCTCAGATACCTACTGATTATGAGACATTAAAGAGGTCTTGGTCGCAACTGCGAGAAGAACGGGATTCTTATCGGGAAAAGTTCAACGAGCAGGAATTGAAGATCCAGAAGCTGACAAAGTAGTTGGAGAATGAGCGGGCTCTGAATGACTACATCCGTACTGAGAAGAGGAGACCATGGGATCAATGATGAGCTTTGGATGTTCTTTTACAGTTTTATTTCCCTTTTCAGTATTTCCATTTTGTGTAACGCCTAAGGGCAACCTGTTGAACAATTTAAATTTCAAAGTTGAATCTAATGAAGTGTGTTCCTTTTTGTTTACAAAGTTGATTCCCGATTGTCTTTGAAAACATAAATCATACGCATTCCATTCATCATGTGCATAGCAGGTATTCTTCTTTTCAGGTTGCTTACTGTTCTTCACTGTTTATTTCAACATCATGAACCATGAATCATCAACCGAGATGTCTATCAAGGCCCTTCAGGCGCAGAACGCACAATTTCAAGAGCTGATCATGGGTTTGGCTCAAGGCCAAGAAGAGCTGGAGGCTTTGCTCCTGAAGAAGGAGAAGAAGAAGAAGAGAACTGTTCTTTTCAACTCGGGCCGGAGGTTTGGTAACACTCTGCAGAATGAGGAAGCTGGTTCTTCTGTAGGCAAGGACGGTCCCCAGGGGGGAAAAGCTCCAAGTCCGGTAGTCTCTGACAAAGAGACTGACTTTAATGAGGAACAGTATCCTCCTGTTGAAGACCGGTACAAGCAGTTGGAAGACAGGATGAACGCCATGGAGATCCAAAAAGTGCCTGGGCTGGATTTCGGAGATTTGGGCTTATCTACTGGTGTGATCATCCCTCACAAGTTTAAGGCACCATCTTTCACCAAGTATGACGGGGCGTCTTGCCCCAAGCTACACCTCAGATCTTATGTGCGGAAGATTCAACCGTACACAGTGGACAAGAACTTGTGGATCCACTTCTTATAGGAGAGTCTTTCAGGGACTCATCTCGAATGGTTCTATCAGCTGGATGGGACCAAGGTTCGTAACTGGGAGGAGTTGGCTATTGCTTTTTACAAGCAATATCAATATAATGCCGACCTTGCTCCTACACGTACCCAACTCCAAGGTATGTCGCTAGGATCAAGCGAAGGTTTTAAAGAGTATGCACAGAAGTGGAGGGATCTGGCTGGCAGGGTGCAGCCTCCGTTAACTGACCGTGAGCTGGTAGATATGTTCTTGGGGACCCTCTCCGGGCCGTTTTTCAATCATCTTATTGGCAATTCATCTGCAGGGTTCACTGACCTTATTCTGACTGGGGAGAGGATAGAGGCTGGAATGAAATCCGGTAAAATTCAGAAAGGTGCGTCTTCAAGTTCTGAGAAGAAGCCTTTTAAGAAGGAGGCCAGTGCTGTATATGGGCCTAGAAGACATGATAAACCAGAACGCCGCCAATCTGTCAACGCGGTGGTGATTGCTAAGCCTGCTGCCGCTCCTCGGAAAACTAATCAACAAAGGGCTGAAAGACCCAGAAGAGAGTTTACCCGTCTGAGTATGACCCTATCACAAATCTTGCCGCAGTTGCTATCCACCAACTTGGTGACTGTCAGAGAGGCTCCAAAGGTTGTGAATACTGCATCTCCCAAATATAATCCAAATGCCCGCTGTGCTTATCACTCCGATAGCCCGGGGCATTCCACTGATGATTGCTGGGCCTTGAGGAATAAGGTGCAAGACCTTATTGATGCGAAGGAGATACAATTTGAGGCGCCTGAGAGGCCAAATGTGGTGACTGCTCCTATGCCCCAGCATGGAGTAAATGCCGTTGATGAAGACTTGTATGCCGTTTCCGTGAATGATGTAGCTACCCCACTGATGACTGTTAAGAGGAACCTACTGCTGGCCGGTTTATTTCCGGGTTGCAGCAATGGTTGCCTTTTGTGTGATGTTACCCCTACTGGTTGTCCTTTGCTGAAGTTAGGCATCCAAAGCCTGATGGACAGCAAAGAACTTTTGTTCAAGAAGACCGCTGTTCCGTTTGTTCCTGTGGAAGAAGTATCTGTTGTTACAATTTTCAATAATCCAATCAAGGCTCCCCCGAGGAAGCCAGTTAAAATCATGACTGTCGCACCCATTGTTATTACTGTTCCGGGGCCCCTCCCCTATGAATCTGATAAAGCTGTCCCATGGCACTATGGGGCAGATGTATATGTACATGGTATAAAGCAAGAGTTCAACATTGGTACCAGCATCAGCAATATCACTGGTCCAGCAAAAGTTACCCGCAGTGGCAGGCTCTTCTCGCCTGACATTACGCCACCAGTTATTCGAAGACCTCTCATTATAACACCTGTAAGTTCACCTGTTCCCACTTCTGATCAAGTTGTTTCCCCTGCTGCCGAGTCATCTAATGCTCGGGGCAAAGGGATTGAAGATGAGCCTGCCCGGATGGAGGCACCAAAATCTGTGAATGTTGAAGCCTCCCAGCAAGAGATGGAGGAAATTCTCAAAATAATCAAGAAGAGCGACTTCAATGTCGTTGAGCAGCTGGGGCATACACCCTCCAAGATCTCTATGCTCTCCTTGATGCTGTGCTCAGAGGCCCATGCTAAGGCCCTGATTTCATTTCTAAAGACGGCCCATGTGCCACAAGAGACCTCTGCAGACCAGTTTACTGATTGCGTAGCCAATTTGACAGCTGATAATGGTTTGGGTTTCTCGGATGCTGACCTTACTGCTAAGGGAAAGAACCACAATGATGCCCTGCATGTCTCTATTGAATGCAGGGGCACTACTCTGGCGCACGTGTTGGTGGACACCGGTTCTTCCCTGAATGTGCTACCCAAAAAGGCCTTAGACCGATTGGATTGTGAGGGCCTGGAGCTGAAACCTAGCAACATCATTGTTCGAGCCTTTGACGGATCGAAGAGGATGGTTCATGGAGAGGTAGGCATTCCTATTCGTGTGGGTTCTCAAGTATTCGACTCAACTTTCTATGTGATGGATATCCGTCCATCTTATTCCTGTTTACTGGGTCAACCTTGGATTCATAAAGCTGGGGCAGTGACCTCTACCCTACACCAAAAACTCAAGTACCCCGTCAGAGGAAAGATTGTCACTGTGCAGGGAGAGGAGGAATATATGGTTAGTCACTTGAATTCCTTCCGGTATATTGATATGGATGGGGAGTTTATTGAAACCCCCTTTCAGCATTTTGAAGAGGTACCTCCAACATTGGCAGCCGCAGAAACAGTGGTTGAAGAGGACTTTCCCTTGAAGATGGCTTCCTTGAAGGACGCCCGGGCTGTAATCAAGAAAGGTGAATGTGCTAACTGGGGCAGGCTCCCTGATTTTACACCTAAAACTGACAAGTTTGGACTGGGTTTTACTGCAGAGGCTCAGAAGGCGGTGCACAAAGCTAGAACCGGAAGACCTCCTGTGCTCATCACCAATCCAAGGGTGAATGCTGTTGGGGATGAAGATGAAGTGGAAGAGTCAGAGTTTGATAGCTGGATCTACCTGACAACTGATGGTGGATTGACCAATTGGACTGCTAAAGATCATACTCCTGTTACTTTTGTTACGCAGTAATGGATTCCTTTGTTTTTGTTATTTGTAATAAACAATGAATTGAAACTCTATGGCCCGGTGCCTTACCCGGGGCACCACGGCTTCATTTGTGAGGGCATATTAATTGTCACTTCATATATCATGAATAAAGACCTTGGACGTTTTCTCGCACTTCAAATCTTATGCTCTTTTTCTTTCTTTCCTTTCTTTATATATTGCAAAACAGCTGTATTTACACATACTCACTCATACAGGTTTCAATCCACTCTGGATCTCACTGGTAACGACTCTGTTACTGCCAGTTATGACTTCGAGAATCCGATCAACTTAGCCGAAGACGAAGGTGAAGATGATTGCGAAGTGCCTGGCGAGCTTGCAAGACTGTTACTCCAGGAAGAGAGGGCAATTCAACCACATGAAGAGCCAGTGGAAACAATAAATCTGGGTACTGATACAGATAAGAAGGAAGTCAAGATTGGTGCCAACCTAGAGCTCAGCGTGAAGCAACGGTTGACTCAGATGTTACATGATTATGTGGAAATCTTTGCCTGGTCCTACGAAGACATGCCTGGGTTAGATACCGACATTGTGGTCCATCATTTGCCTACCAAGGAAGACTGCCCTCCGGTTAAGCAAAAGGTCCGCCGTATGCGTCCAGAGATGTCCGAGAAGATCAAAGCTGAGGTTATGAAGCAGTTTGATGTCGGGTTTCTAGCAGTGACTTCTTACCCTCAGTGGGTTGCCAATGTGGTTCCGGTGCCGAAGAAAGATGGTAAGGTCAGAATGTGTGTCGATTACAAGGATTTGAACAGGGCCAGCCCCAAAGATGACTTCCCTCTACCTCACATTGATGTTCTGGTTGACAATACTGCTCAGCACAAGGTATTCTCTTTCATGGATGGCTTTTCAGGGTATAATCAGATCAAGATGGCTACTGAAGACATGGAAAAGACTACCTTTGTCACTCAGTGGGGCACTTTCTGCTACAAGGTCATGCCTTTTGGACTGAAAAACGCTGGGGCAACCTACCAACGTGCCATGGTTGCTTTATTTCATGACATGATCCATCATGAGATAGAAGTGTATGTCGACGACATGATTGCAAAGTCCCAAACCGAGGAGGAACATCTTGACCATCTGCAGAAGCTGTTTGACCGTCTGAAACTGTACAAGCTGAGGTTGAACCCGAACAAGTGCACCTTCGGGGTTAAATCTGGAAAGTTGCTAGGCTTCATCGTAAGTGACAAGGGTATTCAAGTGGACCCTTCCAAGGTTAAAGCCATCCAAGAGATGCCAGTTCCTAAGACAGAGAAAGAGGTCAGAGGCTTTCTGGGACGTCTGAATTATATTGCTCGATTCATCTCGCACCTAACTGCTACCTGTGAGCCAATCTTCAAGCTGCTGAAGAAAGATCAGGTAGTACGTTGGAACGATGAATGTCAGGCCGCTTTTGACAGAATCAAGGAGTATCTCCAAGAACCACCCATTCTTATGCCACCGGTTGAAGGGAGACCTCTAATACTATACCTGACAGTACTTGACAACTCAATGGGGTGTGTGTTGGGGCAGCATGACGAGTCTGGCCGAAAAGAGCATGCCATTTATTACCTTAGCAAAAAGTTTACCGACTGTGAGACCCGATACTCACTGCTCGAGAAAACTTGTTGCGCTTTGGTATGGGCTGCTCGCCGGCTGAGACAGTATATGCTGACTCACACTACTTTGTTGATCTCAAAGATGGATCCGATAAAGTACATATTTGAAAAGCCAGCTCTGTCTGGGAGAATAGCAAGATGGCAGATGATCTTGACGGAATACGACATCCAGTACACGACCCAGAAAGCCATCAAAGGAAGTGTATTGGCAGACCACTTGGCACATCAGGCAGTAGACGACTATCAGTCAATGAATTTTGAATTTCCTGACGAGAGCATCATGATAGTGACTGATTGTGAAGTACCTGGACCGGATGAAGGACCTGAGGAAGGATCCCGATGGTCTATGCACTTTGACGGAGCCTCCAATGCTTTGGGTAACGGTATCGGTGCTGTGATCATATCCCCTCAAGGCACTCATACTCCACTCATTGCCCGACTATGTTTCAACTGCACTAACAACATGGCAGAGTATGAGGCATGCATCATGGGTCTCCAAGCGGCGATCGACTTAAGGATCAAGTTTCTGAGTGTCTTCGGAGATTCCTCTCTCGTGATCAATCAGATCAAAGGGGAGTGGGATACGAAACATCCGAATCTCATTCCTTACAAAGAATGTGTGTTGACTTTGATCCCCCACTTCACAGAGATAACCTTTGAACATTTCCCGAGAGAGGAGAATCAGTTGGCGGACGCGTTAGCTACAATGTCTTCCATATTCAAAGTTAAATGGGACAATGAGGCTCCCCGGGTCATCATCTGGAAACTGGACGAACCGGCATACTGTTGTGATCTTGAGACTGAGTTGGTGACTGAGAAGCCTTGGTACTATGAGGTGAAGAGATATTTGGAAGCTCAGGAATACCCTGAAGGTGCATCTGTCAACGATAAGAAGTTTCTGAGAAGGTTCACAGCAAAGTTCTTCCTTAGCAACGGCATCCTGTACAAGCGAAATCATGATTCGACCTTACTGCGTTGTGTGGATAAGACTGAAGCAGAAAGGATCATGGCAGAGCTACATGAAGGTACCTTCGGAATGCATTCTAGTGGACACACCATGGCAAAGAAAATCCTTCGGGCAGGGTATTTCTGGTCCACAATGGAAGCCGACTGTTACCAACATTCTCGGACATGTCATAAATGCCAGATATATGCAGACAAGGTGCATGTTCCTCCAGTCTCTCTGAATGTCCTGACTGCACCTTGGCCTTTTGCAATGTGGGGCATAGATATGATCGGCGAGATTAAGCCTACGGCATCCAATGGGCATCGCTTCATCCTGGTAGCGATCGATTACTTTACAAAGTGGGTTGAAGCAGCTTCCTACGCTACGGTAACCAAGAACGTTGTGGCACGGTTCATTCAGCATAATCTAATCTATCGATACGGCATCCCTGAAAGGATCATTACAGACAACGGTACCAACCTCAATAACAAGATGATCACTGAGCTCTGCGAGCAGTTCAAGATACAGCACCACAACTCTTCTCCTTACCGGCCGAAGATGAATGGGGCTGTAGAAGCAGCGAATAAAAATATCAAGAAAATTGTGCAGAAGATGACAGTGACCTATAAAGATTGGCACGAGATGTTACCGTTCGCTCTACAAGGGTACCGTACCTCAGCAAGGACGTCAACCGGGGCAACTCCTTTCTCCTTGGTCTACGGTATGGAGGCAGTCTTACCGATCGAAGTGCAAATACCCTCTCTCCGGATAATGAAGGATGCAGATCTGAGCGAAGATGATTGGATCCAGACACGACTTGATCAGCTAAATTTAATTGACGAAAAGAGACTTGCTGCTATTTGTCATGGTCAGACGTATCAAAAACGGATGATCAGGGCATTTAACAAAAAGGTCAGACAACAAGAATATTAAGTTGGGGATCTGGTAATCAAGCGCATCATCCTTCCTCAGAGTGATCCAAGGGGAAAATGGACCCCCACGTACGAAGGGCCATTTGTGGTTAAACATGTGTTCTCAGGAGGAGCCATGATTCTAACCAACATGGATGGTGACGACCTTCCTCACCCCGCCAATGCAGACATAGTAAAAAGATACTACGCATAATAAAGACCCGCTAGGTTGACATACCTAGGCAAAAATTAGGGCTTCCCGGCGAACCAAAAGGGTTCGGGCAAAATGAAGGGATGAAATGAAAAAAATCTGTACACCCGACAAGTCGAAAACCTGAAAAGGCGGCTTGGGCAAAAATGGGTATTCCGGTGGACTGAAAACCCGAAAGGGCGGTCCAGGCAAAAGTTAGGGATAAAGCGTAATACTATGTCTCATCGGATCACCCTGCATCCAGAATCCGGTATCAACTATCAAGTTCAGACGGCATCGATCAATCAGCTTCATCTTCAGCTAGGTCATCAAGTGATGAGACGCTCGAAGATATAAAGGCAATAGCAAAGTTGGAACCCAGTGGGATTGTTCTTTTCACATAGCTATTTTGTTTCCTCTTTGTACAAATTTGTATAAACTCTTTTATTCGGCGGCGTTCTCTTACTAGGACGTCAGCCTCTTGTACATAAACGCCTATTTACAGGCAATTCAAAAATCAATATAAATATAATTTTCAGTTTCAAATTGCCAATTGTTTTCCTTTTCTGTTTTGTTTTGCGAAGAACGTCCAAGGTTCAATTTGTGATATATGCATTTGACAATAATTTCTAACTCATAAATATTTGCATACGAAACAAAGGATTAATTACAGGTAACATTAGAAACAGGGGGAATATTGAGTTTGTCTAAGCAATCTAATTGCTCTGTCCACCAAGGTATCAAGGTAGGTTCAGCTGAAGAACATAACCAATATGTCTTAATTCCCCAGAGAGTGAGTCAGCAAGTCAATGCACTCTCCCCAAGCAAAGTTATTATCAGCCTTAAGGAAGTTGGGTATCCTCCAGCAGATCTCAACATTCCCCAGCACAATATACGAATACTCTTAACAAGCATCCCCGGCAGTCTTGGCCTAAGGCTGTTCCCCGGCGGTATACCATACATTCAGCGGAGCCACTTCCCCAATACATCTCAAAAATTTCCCCAGGAGAGTCCAATCAAGATTTCCCCAGGAAAGTTTGAATCCACCTCCCCAGCAGGAAGCTTATCCCCAGTAGATTCTGGAAGCTTGCCACCCGCAGAGCACGAACGCGTCCCCCGACTTTATTCAAAGGTTATTTCCCTACCAGGATATAACTGGGTTATCCTCAGCCAAAAGCCACGGAAAGACCGCCCTCGGCAAAGTCTTCTTATTCCCAGCGGAGTCTATTAACACTTCCAACATAACAACAGTGTCCCCAGCGGAGTTACCATCAACATCCCAACAAAGTACCTCTCCCCCCACAGGGTATTGTTCCCCAACAAGATCGCTAGAGTAATTTTCTCCCCGCAGAGTAATCCATTCGCCAAGTTTATTCCCCAACAGAGTTATCTTCTCCTACCGGTATTCTTGCAACTATCATCCCCAGTGGAGACAACAAAGCACTATTCTCCAACATCAGCCCAGGATGTGACTTCCCGGCACCCGTCTAGGATCTACTTTCCTAGACAAAAACATACATTCATAAGCATCGCATTTCCATACATTATAGCAGGCATATATGCATCATGAACATACAATCTCATTTATGTTGAGAACATCATTGCTTGATCCATATCATGCATTGCATATGGCTGACATTTACCTTTCAGGAAAGATCCAATCAAGCTCTCAGCTATGCCCAAGATCTTTCTCTGGTTCAGTCAGATCGACCCTAAGATCTCCCTGATTCTTATCCAGTTGAAGATTCCAAGACCTTACCCGGTTCAGTTAAATCGACTCCTAAAGATTTTCCTGATTCTTATCCCGTCAAAGGCCTTCTCTGGTTCAGTCAGATCGACCCTAAGATCTCCCTGATTCTTATCCAGTTGAAGATTCCAAGACCTTGTCTGGTTCAGTTAAATCGACTCCTAAAGATTTTTCTGATTCTTATCTAGTCAAAGGCCTTCTCTGGTTCAGTCAGATCGACCCTAAGATCTCCCTGATTCTTATCCAGTTGAAGATTCCAAGACCTTTCCTGGTTCAGTTAAATCGGCTCCTAAAGATTTTTCTGATTCTTATCCAGTCAAAGGCCTTCTCGAGTCCAGTTAAATCGATTCCTAAAGATTTTCCTGATGAAGACTCAGTAGAAGACATCCAAGATTCTCTCATCGTTACTGTTGAGGTAGTAATCGCCCCAGATTCTCTCATCGTTACTGTTGAGGTAGTAATCGCCCCAGATTCTCTCATCGTTACTGTTGAGGTAGTAATCGCCCCAGATTCTCTCATCGTTACTGTTGAGGTAGTAATTGCCCCAGATTCTCTCATCGTTACTGTTGAGGTAGTAATCGCCCCAGATTCTCTCATCGTTACTGTTGAGGTAGTAATCGCCCCAGATTCTCTCATCGTTACTGTTGAGGTAGTAATCGCCCCAGGTTCTCTCATCGTTACTGTTGAGGTAGTAACCGCCCAAGGTTCTCTCATCGTCCCGTTGAGTTAGTAACCATCCCTGATTCATTCATCACCTTTTGAAACTCCAGACTCGATTCCTGTATCTCGCCAGGGCACGTCTGAAGAGGTTTTAAAGATTCAATTCCTGTAACCAGTCAGGGTATATCTACACAAAGAGTTTGAAGACCAACTCCTGTAACAGGTCAGGTAATCATCTTTCTTTTTTTAGGTACGCAAGTTCTCGCTAAGGAATCTCTTACGCGATCGACACCCAGATGGCATCTATAAGCCCATCCACCTATCCGTCACCTCTCAGCAGGGCATATATAAGCCCATCTTCCTACCCATCGATCTCCAAATGGCATCTGTAAGCCCATTCCCACCATCACACTACTATATGAGCGCAAATTTCTGGGCACTCTAGTGTTCAATCATCTTCCACCCTCGGATTACGAAAGGTACGCCAGCCAATCTACATCCTCAGATGTAAGAAGATTGAACAGGGGCAACTGTTGTACCCCAAAATTTGCCCTCCCATATTCTTCAAGATTTGCCAAGGTCAAGGTTCAAAATCTCTCAAGGGTTGCACAGTCCAATTGCCTCCTAACAGTCAAAAACTAGGGTTTTGGTTCTGGCAAAGAAATTGAAGTTTTCAAGGGTCCAAACAAGTCCCACATGCCTATAACCATTGTCAAGCATCCTTGTGCCAAGTTTCAAGACTTACAGCACAAAATTGCACAGTCAAAAACCTTAATTGCTCAATAGTCAACTGCAGGGGCAAAATGGTCATTTGACAGTCAAAAGTCAAAAATTTTGGTCAACATCTTATTTTGAAGCCACAAACATCATTTGATCAATTCTTGATCATGATTCTCAAGGTATGGCTCAAAAAGTCTCAAGATGCAAAAGTTTCTATTTTTGGACAGTTGAAAAAGTCAACTGTAACTTGACCAAGGCATAAATTCCACATGGTTTATCAGAAAAATTCCATCCAAAGCTCATTTTTAAGAGAATGACATTTCCTACAACTCCTCTTCACACTTCAAGTCCAAGAAATGCTCTCACAAAAAGTTATCAATCTCAATATTATAGGTCATTTTCAAAAGTCAACAAAAAGGTACTTTAAGTCAAAGACCATAACTTGATATTGGTGAATCAAAATGACATGGGACCAAAGGCATTGGTTAGAGGACTTCAAGACCTTTCCAAAATGTCCAAGAACATGATCAAAGCTCAAAAATTGAGCAAGATATGCCTGTGGAAGTTGGGAAATTTTTGGGAATTTTGAAAAGTCAACTTTGCTTCAAATGCCTCAAAATTGCCAATGAGCCTCAATTTCTTCCAAGAATCATCACCCAAAAGATATGCACGACCCATTGACCCAAAGGGGAGTTATTTTCTTATTTTTAATTTATTAATTGAATTTTTAAATCCATTAATTCATTTAATTAAAATTAAATATGAGAAAAATACTAAACAAATGTTTTTGAATCTTGTTATGCAACATATGCCCTCATTATTCACTCAAGATCTCGTGCACATCAAAAAAGGAAAGATTCTATGCAAATTGGCATGTTCTTCATGATGAAAAGATTGAAAAAGATTCATGAAAATCAAATTTTGAAAATCATTAAAGACAAAGCTTTGGGCTTGGATGGTTGACCTAAATCATTCCATATACATACCCAAACCTAAACCTAATCACAAGAACAAGCATGCTGCGCTGAAAACCTGAAAACAAACTTGCATTTTTTCTTAAGAAACTCAAAACTGAAAACATAGCTGTCGTGCGTTTCAAGGCCTGGGAAGCATTCCAATAGCTTGCTTACACATCCAGGAAGGGATTGCAACCAAAAACAGATTCCCTAACCTCAAGAACTGGTAGCACGAAGTCACCCTGTTCATGAACATTTGCATATTCGTATTTTGATTTGCACGCATTTTCCATACATTCTAATGATTGTTTTACACTAATATGGACTCACTGAAGCTTATGGTACCATTGAATTGAACTAATCTTGCTTGTATAGAAAATTGCCATGGATATTTTTTAGGGTTTCAGGAACCTTGAATTGGGGTTTTACGCTTGAGGAAAAATTGGACAACCAGACTAGCACTATCAAAACCAGGGCATCTGGACGAAATGATTGACCACCTCGCGCTCAATTTATGATTAGCTATGCTCTATTCGCTATTTCTGTAGGTGCTATTTAGTGGGGGTTTAAAACCCCCGTTATCCATGTTTTATTTGCAGGAAACATGAAGAAGAAGGAGGACGTGTCCCCTGATAATTGGCACGTTTGAATTTTCGCGCGATGGACATCACTAAGCGTTGTGTTGTGTTATGTTATTCGCTGACCAATTCCAATACAACGTGCGCGCATAGCTCAGATGGTTAGATGTGTAATGGGTAAACGTTGGGACCTGGGTTCGATTCCCAGGTCCCCTTGTGCATTTCATAATTTTTTCTTTAACATATTCCTGTGCAGTGTGCCCTTCAGTGGTCTATCAAACGCCCAACACTTGTGCATGCCACATGTCTCCAGAGATCCATCCAAAAGCCAGAATGTGCTGACTACCATACGCATCAGTCAAACGTTCCTCACATGATCACTAAAAGTCAAATAGGCCTGGAGCTATTGGGCCAAAATTGCTTGCAAAAAGCCTCCAAATTGGGCAGACACCCCCCAAAGTTTGTATATCTTTTAATCTCTTTTCTTTTCTTTTCCTTTTTTTAAATTCTTTTGATCATCTTTTTTTATTTTATTTAATTTACTTCAGATAATTAATTTTCATATAAAAACCAAAAAATCAGAAAATTAAAAAATAAAAATATGTTTCATTTAATTTTTAATTCATCAATATTATTTTGTAAATAAATTTTGTTAATCAATTTAGTCTAATTTTAGGGTTTAATTTTAATTTGTTTTCTAAATAACTAAAAAAGGTATAAATTAGGTTTTAGATTTTTATTCTTTTCTCAATAAAATAATTTCATCTTATTCCTATTATTAATAATTAATTATTTTTTTGTAAATAAACTTGTCATTAAATAATTAGGTTAAATTAGGTCAAACTTAAACTTTTTTTAATAAATTAAAAACAATTTAGAACTAGGCTTTTTTATTTAACTTTTAATTCCAATTAATTTTCTCATTAAATTTCATAAATACAAAAACTCCAAAAAAATAAGTTCTTTCTTCTATTTAATTTAATTAATTTATAATTTCGATTTAATTTCTTTAAAAGGGTCCAACGCCCTCGCATTCGATCATAATTCCCTTTCGCGCATTTATTTTTATTTCTTTTTGTGATTATAATGTATTTGCCCCAAGGCTTTGTAATAGATAATTAGGACATTTATTTTCTGCACTTTCATTCAAATCGGGTCTTGGTTTAATTTGGCGATGTAGACCCGCGCCTTGTAATAGCGTAGGACCTTTATTTTCCGCACTTTAAATTCCCGCACCTTTTAAACTGTTAAAACACATGAAAGAATGTATGCCAAAAATAAAATCAAGCGTAGCTCACCCAATGCATGACAAGACAAAATAATAACTGAAAATGACACACAATTCACACACCACTCCTAGGGTACGCCTCACTGTTGCCTTGCCCCTCGAAACGTGGTCGTCGAGTAGAGGACGTTTTAGTAAGTCCTCATGTCCATGAACATGGCATGAGGGTAGCTTCTAAGGTGCCCTCTTATTGCTCTGGTGACCACACTGTCCCTAATCCTCGAATTGACCCGAACACCTCCAACGGTGGTGCTACCTACCTCTCAATGGTGGGATGGCACTATCTTAAGGACATTTACACAGACTAATTCCTTAGGGTAGGTAGATGACTCGTAAATACTTGCTCTAAATTCAAAACAAATCAACAACTTCTTTTCACACCGACACTTTGCAAAAAGCTTTCAAAAAAACAACCTTTCAAACACTCTTGAGGACTGATATAAGAGTCAATCTGAAACTTTAAAACGAAACTTTTTCAAACCCACTCACTCTGAAAAGCAAACAAACATTTTGAAAACACAAATGAGCAAGTATCTAAGAGCCCATGGATAACCATGGATAGAAAGGGTGCTAATACCTTCCCTTTCTATAAATCTACCTCCCGAACCGAGAAACAATCTCAAAAGGAATTTTTCTGTGCTTTTGTCCTTTCCATATTGGAGAAAATAAAAGACGGTAGCGACTCTTGCTTCCGCGACATTTCGTGAACCAGTGTTAAACAATCAGTTCCAGATCCACCGATCACATATAGTTTCAGAGCAATGATGTCTATATTTTATCTTCACAAATGCAAGCCTAACAATGCCTAAATATGAAGATAGGAGTTCAAGAAAAATACCTCAAAACTGGAAATCGTGAAATGGATTTGAGCTTGTTTCGGGTAGTGCTGATGATCAGGTTAACTTCCTTGGACCTCTAGGAAGCTAATGCAATGGCTGGCTTGAGCTGAGGGTGGATGGAATGGTCTGGAGAAGTCCAACTGTGATGCTCTATTTTTAACTTAGAAATGGATGAAGATGGTGTTACAGTCGTGTAATAGGGATAGGGATGGCTTATGTATGATGTTTGGAAGCTTTTGGAGGCAAAAGTCCAAGAAACACACAAGTGAAATGGAAGTTTGAAGCTCTTGGTCAGAATATGCAACAATGGTGGTTTGTGATGCAGTTCGAAGTTTTAGAAGTTTTCAGGGCTTGTCTATTCGTGTGTTATCTTGCAAATAGTGTATGTATTTATAGGCAAAAGGTCTTATGTCTTATAACAAGTTAGAATTTGAAAATCAAATGTTGTAGCATCTTTCTTGTTTTTGAAGCAAAGTTGAAACATCTTGTTCGAAGGCAAAGTACAGGGCTGCATAGAGTGGTTAGTATTTTGGCCATGCTTGCTTTTGGTTTATAGGGTTTGTGTGTGCAGAAAGAAAAAGTTCAATGCTCAAGGAGAGTGGACTTTGTGATTAAAGCCACTTTTCAAGAATAGCAATGGTGCCTTTCTTCCAAAAATGGAAATGCAACTTGGATAATGGTTCAAATGCTTGGACAATGGCTCCATATGTTGTGTAAAGATTTAATTAAGGAGTGAATTTCAATTTAGAAGCCTGCAAAGTGAGATTATGCAGCATAGCATGGATTTGGTTCAAGTGTTCATAAAAAATGACTTGTAATTCAAGTGACAAAACCCTAATTTCATCTCTTCGATTCTCCCTACTCAAGAATGATCTCAAGGAGTTCTTTGACATTTTGGAAAGCTTGAAATGTTCTATACAACCCATCTTTGAATTGATTTTGAAGATTCCCCTTGGAACTATATGAAAAAGTGCCATGAAGTTGGGTCAAAATCCTGACCAAATTAGGGCAAAATTTTACCAAGTGTTTAGTTTCATGACCCTATGTTCTTAAAATTATAACTTGAGATCCAAGAACTTTTAGAAGGAGTTAGGTAAAGAAAATTTGTGGATTTCATGGATATCTACAACTTTCATGTTGGAAGTTTCTCTTGAATCATCTTGCATCATGGTGAAAATTTGGTTCAAAGTTATGAAAAAATATGAAATTTCCAACACTTAGAAAAATTTCTAAGTTTAGAAAATTTGACTTTTCAAAATGAAATCTTGACTTTTTGATTTATTGATGAATAAGTTTCATATTTTGACATGTTTTGATGAATTGTGATCCTTGGTACTTGAATTTGACCAAAAAGTCAAAGTTTGACTTTTCAATATACAATTGACTTTTGATCAGTTGACTGCAAAATTCATATGTCAATCCAATGGACTTGCAATGTTTTGAATCATGTCATTAGGTAAAAATGATACAATTGGACTCTTGAGATCATGCCTTAAACCAGTTGACCATTTTCTAGGTCAAAAATCAGAAATTGCCCTTTTCCAATCAAAACCCTAATTTTGACCATTTTGCCCTTTTGGGGATTTGATCAAATTTCTTGAGGAATTGTGATCCAAATTTGATCAAATGATACATATGAGTCTAAAATGTTGATGTGGATAAAAAATATGAATTTTTACTATAAATTGGCCATAGTTGATTTTTTTCCCAAAAACAACTGATTTTTAGGTTAACTGCTCGATTAACTGAGCAAAAATGTGATTCAAGGCTTGAAACTTGGCATGAGTAATCTTGGGGGTCCATGATAATCCATGAAAGTCACATGGGACATTTGAAGCTCAAAAATCCTTATGCAAACTCAAACCCTAATTTTGGTCATCAGTGCTTGATGAGGTGTCTTGAGCTGATCAAACCCTAGTGTAGTCTTGAGCCCAAGGAGATCTTGTGAGTAAATTCTTGATAATTGAGAGAGAAAATTTTGGGGTACAACAGTCATCATCAGAGGAGGAGGTATCTTCCACTTGGACAGGTTGAGCAGGACCTTTAAACCTTCTCCCCATATTGAGGATAACAATCAGCTTCTTGGTCTTCTTTTTCTTGGCAACGAGCGACAATAGCTCTTTATGTCCCTGTGCCAAATTCATGAGAGTTTCTTGAAATTGGGCATGTTAAGCCTGGAGATCCTTAACAGTCTGTTCGAGGGCCATTTTTTCTACTGAAATAAACAACGAGAAAAATGAGAAACTTGTACAAAAAACCTATTATGAAATGATGCATGACATGCAAATGCAATGGTTTCAAGGACCTTAGGAAATTTAAATTTGCTAACCAGGAGGAAACAAGAACAAAAATTTTATTAGCAAAGTTCAGATTACAACTGCTTTTTTGGCTTACAATGATAACAAAAGCTTTCAAAGATAAAATGAACTTCCTAAAATCTAAGAATCAAACTCCCATGAACACTTCCTCTTTGTATTGATGTATGCATTAAGACTCTGCTCCTCTTGAAGTTGCCTTGTGAGCTCTAACACTTTCTTCTCACTTGCATATAATTGAGTCTCAAAGGTGTCCGTTCTTCCTTCAATTGAACCTAAGACTTTTGCAACTCTTCAAGGTCAGTGGGCATATCAAGATGGAGAATGGTATAAGGGACATCCCCCTCAACAAGAGGCTCCACAACTATTAGTGGGATGACTAGATACGGCATCATGAGATTTTGAGCACTATCTCGCACCCATTTGAGATAAGGCTCCAGAGGAATAGAGTTCTTATGCTCCAAAGTCTTGTTATCAGCCTTGTTTACCATGTACTAAGCTCGTACAAACCTTTTACGATAACATTGGACATCGTTCTCGTAGTCGAATATAATTCCTTGGATGAGTGCGTCATGAGGGCCATCTCTTTGAGCATAGCCAAATTGTCATAGTTCTTGAGAAGGGTTATAAGTAATGCCTCCCCTAATGCCAAAGAGTGGGGCGTTAGGGAACTCTCCACAATGGTCAATGGTAGTAACATCCTCCAGGCATCGAGAACACCAATAAATATCCAAATGAGAGAGCAAATTATCCTTTGAGACCACGTCAAACCTTGTTCATTCTTCTATATTGATCGAGAAAGGTGCAAAATAAACCACCTAGACAGCAACAGAATGCAACACATAAGAGTCCCTCTCTTCATCATGGTATGAGTGTGAAGACAATGTAAAATGTCTCCAAGCAAAGTAGGGCACATGGTTACGAGAAAGAAAAACCTTGACAGCATTCACATCTATGAGTTGGTCCAAATTAGGGAACAAAACAAAACCATATATTAGAAGAGCCAAGACATCTTCAAAATCTTAAAAATCCATATCTTCCCAAAACAGTCGAGCCTTCTCTAACAGAAACTTGGCTAGAAAACCCTCGACTATACTCCTTGTTTCCCAATTAGCTACAATGTCGGATCTCTTCAAATGCAAGGCCTTGGCAATAACTCCAGGCTTTAGAGTTTCCTCTAAACCAGTGAATGGAATTTGATTAAGTACATTAACTCTTAATAGTTGAGAGACCTCTTCCAATGTAGGCACCAATTGATAGTCAGGAAAGGTGAAATAATGATGCATAGGATCAAATAACTGAAAGAGAACACACATCATGTCTTCTTGAAAGCTTGAGGTAGCCAGATTGAGAAGTCAACCATATCTTTTGGTGAAGGGAGAACCTTCAGGAACCCTTGATGTTAACTCTTTGAGTTGAGGAGGCACTTTTACGAAGATGATTTGGATGGTATTTATGCGAGTGGAAGCCATATCCTACAAAACAGAATAAAGATAAATTCCTAGATCCTTGAAATGGTTAGTAGAAATGCTATGGCATGATATTATGATGTTTATGATGTTATGAATAATTAATCACAAATAAAATACACAAAGACCTTAGGTTTAGGCTTGCACGGGGTTTATAGGTAAGTACCCTCTTGAAGTTTAGTTGGTTTAACATGTCCTAAAAGAAGTAACCGGGTTCTAAAGAATCTCAATGTCATTGATCTTTCTTCATCGGGCATTATTTCAGCACAAGTAATCTGTTTTTGCGACTGAAATATCCCGAAAGTCTGATCTCAATGAGTGTAGTATCGAGTATAAACCAACTTCAGTCTGCACCAAAGTCGGCTATCTCACTACTTTCTAATGGCCAAGTTGTTCAACTAAGGTTCTACGGTTAGTTAATGCTTCATGACACCACTCAGCGGCTCCGTATTCTCCTTGATTCAACTCAAGGGACACCGGTACCCACAAATGTGTCACACTAACGTAGCTATCGCTCCAACCATATCAGTCTACGTCGTACAATTTCCACGATCTATTGCTACTTTCCTAAAATGTCCCAGATCCGGCTATAGGATCTTTACAAGAATACCCAAATAACCTTTGAAGAATAAATCAAGCAAGTCAAGCAAGAAAAAGCATTTAAAATATGAACTAAAATATCTAAGGTAACCCCACTTTTAGTTCTCTTCCCTAGCAGAGTCGCCATTTCTATAATATGGTGGGAGAACTGACTTTACTGGTTTTGCATTTTATTGCAAATGTTGTGGTAAGCAAGAGTCGTCACCGACTTTTATTTTATCCAATAAAGGAAAGGGTGAAAATAACAGGAAAGATCTTTCGAGAGTTTTCTGAGTAAGGGGGGTAGGTTATGGAAAGGGAAGGTGTTAGAACCCTTTCCATCCGTAGTTATCTACGGGCTCTTAGTTGTTAGCTCACTTTGAAAATGCCTTTTGTGTAAGTGTGTTTTAAAAATATTTTGAAAAGATGCCTTAGTGCGGCAAACTTTATAATGATTCCCATATCATTGTGAATGCATACAAATTGTTTTGTCTTTAAAATATTTAGAAAAAGAGTGTATGTGTGAGAATTTGTTTTGTTTTGTAAGCAAGCAACTACGAGCTATCTACCTACTCAAAAGGTCTTTGTTCCTTTACTCTTTTCCTTTAGATAGTGTTATCCTACCTTTAGTTGGTAGGTAACCCTATCATTGGATGTTTTGAGGGACAGACGAGGGACATCGTACAGTCACGAAGGCAACTCGTAAGACGCTTTAGCAATTACCCTAAGGTACTAAGATCATTTACCAAGGCAATGTTGAAGGGTCATTGAGGGACTATGATATTTTAACCAAAGAGTCTTTGCTAAAATTTCTTACGTTCGAGAGACGTGACTATTTATTTTCCAAAGGCAACAAGTGGAGGTACCTTAGAGGTGCGCATGTGCGAAGTGTGTTGTGTTTCAGTTATTTGTCTTGGATGTTAGATTTTCTACCGTTTGTTTTTAGTATTATTATGCAAACTTATTAGCATACATATCGCAGTTAAATATATACATAGGGCAGAAAATAAAAATACAGGCAGTAAACTACGCTATTACATCGCTTCGGGATGAGGGGAATACAAACCAAAACGGGGGGAAATGTAAAAGGACCTAGTTTAAACTATTACAATCTTAAATAGTTACAATATTGAAAAATGCGAACAAAAGTAAATGAACGCGCGGAGAAGAGAAAAGGGAAGATATCTAGAACACTAAAAAATTTCTAAGCAAGAAAATATATTTGTTGTTAAAAAAAAGCTTTATGATAATAAACCTAATTCTAGCCAATCTTAATTAACAAAATAATCTCAAAATGATTTAAATTAGTTAATTTTTATTGTAAAAAAAAGTTAATTAATTAAATCCTAAGTCTAATTTTTATTTGATTTTTATTAAAAAGAATATTAATTTCAATTTAATTATGAAAAGGTTAGTTAAGTCTTAAAAAAAAAACAAAAATCTAAATTAATTTTAATTTATATAAAAAAAACTTAATTTGAATTAATAAAAAAAATGAGATTTGGGCCTAACTGAAGCAAAAATGGGGGGGGGGGGGGGGGTGTAAATTACAATTGAAATCCAGGCCCACTGAGCTAGCGCTGGATTCAGTGCATTGTCACTCTAGGAGTCTATAATGGAATGCATATTTGGAGGCGTCTGATCAGACCTGTGATGATCTAATAGTGAGAATCATTATGGTACATGGTTTGACGATGAGGCGCGCTACACTGGATCCTGTAAAACATGAAAATATATAGAGAGAAAAATACAAGGGGCAGGCTCAAACCCACGCCCTTGTACATGAACGACTTAGTGGCTTGCGCGCTACCGCTGGGCTGATTGTTCATTCGTTAATTCAGATACAAATAAATACATATATTATGAAACCAGATAGATTATTTTTGTTCCAAAACACGCTCGTGCTGATGAATTTGAATGGGCCATTTAAAAGATGACACACATGCCACCAGAGTTAGCCCACCGGAGTCAACTTTGCGGTTGTCTTCTTCGGTTGGATTGAAACCTATCCCTGCAAAACAATAATGATTAAGGATCCAAAACAACCCTACCCCCTAAATGGCATGCTGCGAGTCTAACGGTGATGTCCGTTTTGTCTGAAATGGCCTGAAAATGGGGATACAGGGACACATAAGCGTTTTTCCCTAACCATGGAAAAATGCAGTTCTAACGTTAAGATCACATGTTTTTGGTTTAAACTTGCTCTAAACAACAATACATGACAATATAGGTGGTTAGATAC
Source organism: Vicia faba (assembly GCA_948472305.1). NCBI lineage: Eukaryota > Viridiplantae > Streptophyta > Magnoliopsida > Fabales > Fabaceae > Vicia > Vicia faba. The sequence goes on from OX451735.1 coordinate 409,638,454, forward strand.
AAACAACAATGCACGAATTTACAAATATGAATGATGAACAAAATGCCAAAATGGAAGAAGGAGATATCACGATTCAGGCATGGGGAATCGTTGAGACCTACCCTTGCTTACCTTATGAACGTCCAAGAGATGGATTCAAGGCTTAGTTATGGTCGAGAAAGGCTGGAACTTAGGTTTTAGATTTCAAACTTCTTTGAATTTTTTTTTGGAAATTTGAGAGAGCTTTTGTGCAATGGATCTTGTGGTCCATTTGAGCTGCCTTGGCTCAATATATATAGAGAAAGAAATTGATTTGATAAACATGGCAAGGGATCAAGACATGATGGCCCTAATAAATCCAAAATCAAACAAATTAAAAACTTGCCCTTTTGCATGATTTCTTGCTCTTTTGAATCAGCATGAACCTGAACAGGTTATGGCTGGGTTGTACGAATTATTGGGCTTCAAAGCTAGCCAAACCAAGCCCATATGCATTAGCTCATGATTTTTGTGATTTTATTTAATTTACTTTGTTTTTAAATTAAATAAAATCAAAGTAATTATAAATAAAAGTTAATGCAATGTATGGATTGACTTAGAGGTCCTCTAAGGTGTTGTGAATATGTTTGAACATCAAAAACTAGGCCCACTAATTCAAAATTGCAATTTTGCTCAATTTGCATTTCATGAATTTATTCAAAATCTCCCAACTTGTGCAACTCATAACTTGCTCAATTTTCATCTTTTGAAGATGATCTTGGACTTTTTAGAAATCTCAAGATGTCCTCTACAATCTCTATGTTATCATTTTTTCTTTTGAAGACATTATCTTTTGAAAATGACCTATAATGTATTAGCCAATATCTTTCAAATGAAGCATTTTTTGGACTTGAGAATAAAAAAAGTTATAGAGAATTGATTTTTGTTCAAAATGGGCTTTGGTTGGGGAAAAGTTGATGAAGCATGTGAAAGTTATGCCTGGTCAAAATTCAGTTGACTTCTCCTAAGAAAATCCTAATTTGGCAATTCTTGAGTTTTAATGATATGAATGTTTTCCTTTGGGAATCATGATCAACCCTTGATCAAATGATGAATATCACTTCAAAATGTTGACGTTGACAAAAATCTTGAAGTTTGAATGTATGTTGACCACAGTCGACTTTTTACCCAATACAATTGATTTTCAATTATCTAAGCCATTGACTGAGCAAACTTGTGATGCAAGACTTGAAACTTGACATGAACCTTGTTGAGGACCTATGATGAACCATGGAAACCACTTTAGACCTTTGCAACCCAAATTTCCTTGAGAAACTCAAAACCCTAATTGTAGACCTTTGGCTTAGAAGGTGAGTTGACTGGTCATCCCTTGAGATTCTTTGAGTATTTGAGGAGCCTTGAAAGAATGTCCAAAACTCAAATTAAGATGAAGAATTAAAATTCAATTCTGATTCAAACAAATTTGTATTGGGTTTGGATATCTCCGCTCCACTGCTATCCATTTAGTGAAATCAATTTTTTAGTAGAAATATTTATTTTTTTCAAAATCAAATTATATTATAAATAATAAAATAAAATAATTTCAAAAAATTTCATATATATATTTCAAATATTTTAAATAATAAATATAAATTAAAATATTTAATATTCTAAATTATCAAAAATAAATAATAATGTACATTATGAAGTAAATGAGGCGAGTTCAGAATAAATATTAATATTCCATTATCCGACCGTCAGCATATTTTATAATCCGAAAAATCTTAAACTTAGACCTAAACTAAATTTAAATAAATTTTCTTTGTTAACTTCGAGACAGATTTGAGTGAATATCTAGAAATACAGATTTTTTTTCATGCTTACATTATCTCTTTGAAGGTTATTTTATTTGTTATAAAAATTATTTTTCATTTTTTTTTGCAAATGATTATTTTTATTTTTTATATAAATATTTTCATTTATTTAAGCAGTAAAAAAAAAACTATTTTATTTTAGGGTTATAGTTTTGTTTACTCTTTCAAGAAAACAGATAAAACCTTCTTTTTCACACACATGTGTGTCCAATTCAGTAAATTTTAGATTCTGGTTTCTACAGCTCGTTGCTTTCAGAGAAATCATTACGACCAATTTGCGTAAGAATCTCGTAGGTTTTCACCATACTGGATGAACTTCTAAGCCTCTTCAACTTCCCCCTAAATTCAAATTCAACCCCTTTTTTTCATAGAAAAAAAAAAAGAATTGAATTTGCTACAACAACAGTGTAAGAAAATTTTGATTTTTACTCTGAAAATTTTGATTTTTTTTTTCTGGGAAAATGATTGCTGAAAAACCCAGTTGGGTAAGACATGAGGGTATGCAAATTTTCTCCATTGATGTTCAACCGGGTGGACTCAGATTCGCCACTGGTGGCGGTGACCACAAGGTATGGAATTTTGCTTTCAGTGTGTTTGAATTTTTGATCTTTTGAAGCATTGCGATTGTTCCTAATTTTCTGAATGTGTACTTGCATTTCATGTATACTTTCTTGTTAAACATTGACTTGCAGGGTAAAGTAAGTATCTTTTTTGTTTGTCAGTTATTAATCTAGATGGACAATTTAGCTTAAGAAACCACATTTTTGTGGTGTCTTATGGTGATTCACATTTCATATTGTATTAAGATATAGTGCTTTAGTGTTGGTTTAGTTGTTATTTGACAACAATTTGGACTAAATAGTGTATTGTAGTTGCAGAACTATAGCGTATCGCAGAACAATAGTGATTTGTTTAAATTCCGCTATGCTATGGCTGATATTTGACAACACTGACGTGAATTAGTTTCCACATATTCATATTCTCGGCTATGTTTTGTGCAGGTTCGCATATGGAATATGAAGTCTTTTAGTACGGAAATGGAAAATTGCGACTCTTCTCAAAGACTTCTTGCGACCATGCGTGATCACTTTGGGTCTGTCAATTGTGTTAGGTGGGCTAAGCATGGAAGATTGGTTGCATCAGGGTCTGATGATCAGGCGATATTAATTCACGAGAGAAAGCCTGGTTCAGGAACCACAGAGTTTGGCAGTGGAGAGCCTCCGGATATTGAAAACTGGAAAGTCACAATGACTCTGAGAGGGCACTCTGCTGATGTGGTAATGCAATATCTTTTCCTTTTTCAACCTCTTGCCTTTAAATTCAATACTGGCTTTTCTCTCTCTCTTTGGAATATTGTGAACCAAATTTGTCATCTAAACGGGCCCTCTAGCTCCTTATCAGAATGCTTTTACATTTCAATTATCATCATTAACTTGGGATCTATTTGTCCATGCTTAAAGTAGGTGGATATTAATTGGTCTCCTGATGATTCTTCTTTGGCAAGTGGGAGTTTGGACAACACTATCCATGTATGGAATATGAGCAATGGCATTTGCACTGCTGTTCTAAGGGGCCACTCTAGCCTGGTTAAAGGTGTTGCTTGGGATCCTATTGGCTCTTTTATAGCAAGTCAATCGGATGATAAAACTGTGATTATTTGGCGAACTAGTGATTGGAGTCTTGCTCATAAGACAGATGGTCATTGGTCAAAATCAGTAAGTTTCTTTTTTTTAAAGGTTTTAATCGATATGCACTGTCGGTGTAAATTTTTTTATCATATGCATCTAACTACATTTCATCATTGTACCACTTTGCTATGCTAGTTCTTAAAATATCTCCACAATTATCTATGTAGTGAGATGTGATCTGATGCATGTGTGGAACTTTACTACACTGACATTGCATATCAATTAAACTATATTTTTCAGTGTTTTTGATCCAATTCAATTTTCTATTTCCTAATCAACATTTCCTTTTTTCTTTTTTTTCCAGCTTGGATCAACCTTTTTCAGGCGGCTTGGGTGGTCTCCTTGTGGTCATTTCATTACCACTACTCATGGTTTCAAGAAGCCGAGGCATTCTGCTCCCGTTCTTGAGAGAGGGGAATGGTCTGCAACATTTGATTTCTTAGGGCACAATGCTCCGATCATTGTGGTGAAGTTCAACCATTTTATGTTCAGAAAGAGTTCATCTAATGCTCAAGAAGTGAAATCTGAACCTGCTGGGTGGACCAACGGTGCTTCCAAGACTGGAAGCACAGAACCACAACCTTACAATGTAATTGCCATTGGAAGTCAGGATCGGACTGTAACAGTGTGGACTACTGCAAGTCCCCGTCCTCTATTTGTGGCCAAGCATTTTTTTACTCAAAGTGTTGTTGATTTATCCTGGTATTTCTCTTCACCTCTAATTGTTGCATTTGATACGTTATTCTATATATAAATATTTTAACTCTATCATTTCTCTGATTGAGTTCTCTCTTTTTCCCTTTTGAAACAGGAGCCCTGATGGTTATTCACTTTTTGCATGTTCCTTGGAGGGATCTGTAGCTAAATTTCATTTTGATGTAAAAGAACTTGGTCAGATATTAGGTGACGCTGAACTGGATGAGTTGAAGAGAAGTCGTTACGGTGATGTGAGTGGTCGTAAAGTAAAGTTAGCAGAAAGTCCGGCGCAGTTACTTCTAGAAGCAGCTTCTACCAAACAAACATCTAGCAAGAAGGTGGTTTCTGATGTTCAACAAAACAAGACAACGGCAAAGGCTAGTGTTAGTGCAGGGGATAGTATAAAGAATGCCAAGCCTCAAGTTGATAATGATAAGAAGAGCGGAGGTTCTGTAGGGGATAAATCAAATTTGCTTACAACCTCTTCTCAAGTTTCTAGGCCCGTTAAGCAAAAAGAGTATAGACGCGCTGATGGCCGTAAAAGGATTATTCCGGAAGTAGTTGGAGTGCCCGTTCAACAGGAAAACATATCTGGTGCAGCTCCGCAAGCACTTGGTATTCCTCTTGTCTCCTCTGAACAAAGAAAGAATTCTGACAAAGCTATATCTAATGATGATGACATGAGAGCAAGTACATTGGGAGGACAGCATATCAGGCATTCAGATTCAAAAGAACGCTCAAGGATTACTGCTAGAGCCACAATTTCCGAGGGCCTGATAATTGAGAAAGTTCCGGATTCTGCTGGTGATGGAAGGATCAATGTTCAGCAGTTGGGAAATTCAACGAGTTCTAGTTCTTTAGCTGCTTGTAATGCTAAACTTTCTATTAGAGTATTTGACAAGAAAGGAGGGGAGGATTCTCCACCTCTTCTTTTGGAAGCGCGCCCAAGAGAACACACCGTAAATGAAATTGTAGGGCTGGGAAATACGTCAATGATGAAAGAAACAGAAATTGTATGCACAAGGGGTGCTGAAACAGTTTGGTCTGATAGGATATCAGGAAAAGTCACTGTTTTAGCTGGCAATGCAAATTTCTGGGCAGTTGGGTGTGATGATGGATGTCTGCAGGTAAATTGCTTTTCTGCATTATTATGTGTATAAATGGTCTTCTTTTTACTACATATTTTCTATCAATTTTTCTGATATAAATCTATAGGTTGTGGTTGCATAGTTAGCTGTGGCAGTTGTACCGAGACACCCTTTATTGATATTTAAGTCTCAATTCGAATAAGTTTGCTTCTGTGTTTGGAGTGAAAAATAGCTAATTTGTATAGAATGTGTGGTGTACATGTTTCTAAATCTTTGAGATTTTAAAATTATGGGCACAATATATCGGTAAAGATCTTATGCTATCTCCACTTTCTGTCTTTTGCTTTCTATCGAGAAGATTTACACAAAGTGTGGGAGACGAGCAATGCCTACCATGATGGTGGGGTCATCTGCAACATTTGTAGACTGTGATGAGTGCTGGACATTGATGCTGGTGACAAGAAAAGGATCCCTTTATTTATGGGATTTATTCAACCGAACTTGTCTCCTTCAAGATTCTTTGACTTCTTTAGTTGCTTCATGTCCGAACTCATCCACTAAAGATGCAGGTATCGTATATTTTACGTACAGTACAGTTGTTAGATACGACGACAACTTGTCTTGAATTTCTCAATAATTTTCATCGTATTTGGTGACTCTGATCTTTTTGAATTTTACCATTTCTTTGCAGGGACTATTAAAGTTATATCTGCAAAGCTGTCAAAATCTGGTTCCCCTCTTGTTGTGTTGGCCACACGCCATGCTTTCCTATTTGACACGAGTGTCAAGTGTTGGCTTAGGGTTGCAGATGATTGCTTCCCTGCATCAAATTTTTCCAGCTCTTGGAGTTTGGGTTCGATTCAAAGTGGTGAGCTAGCTGCTTTACAGGTTGATCTTAGAAAATATTTGGCTCGAAAGCCTGGTTGGACAAGGTGTGTATTGATTGTCATCTATTTTTTACACAGCCTGCAGTCAATATTTCTTTTTTCTAATTGAACTGTAGTATAGTCTTTTCGCTCATCTGACCTGACCTCCTTACATCAATTTTTATCATTTTCGCTATAATAGGTGCTACTTCAATTTTTTCATTGGTACATTTGTTCCTAGTCTCATCTTTTAATACAAATATCTTGACAGAGTTACCGACGATGGAGTGCAGACATGTGCTCATTTGGAAGCTCAATTGGCTTCTTCCTTGGCTTTGGGATCTCCCAATGAATATCGCCAATGCCTATTGTCCTACGTACGCTTTCTTGCAAGGTATTAATCTTCGAATTTTTGTTTAGATTTTTTCTTAGTGCTATTTAAGCAACCTTATTGTTCTTGCATTTAACATGCACAATCATTTTGTTTTCTTGCTTAAATATTAGTGAGTGTATTTAATTTGACTAAACATTCCAAAGGTTGCAACAATTAATAGTTTCATTGGTTTTGATGTTTTTTGTTTTCTCTTATAATAAAAACCAGATGGATTACTTTGTTGTAATTATACATATACATCCATATCTTGTTGTCTCTGTGATTGAGGATTATTGCAGACTAAATAATGATTATGAAATGATTGCAGAGAAGCTGATGAATCTCGATTACGGGAAGTTTGCGAGAGTTTCCTTGGACCTCCAACAGGGATGGCTGAGGAACCATCTTCACATTCAAATACCTTAGCATGGAATCCTTTGGTCCTTGTAAGCTTTAAGCTCCAACTTAACACATTTCTTTAACACGACCCGCAAAACCTACATGATTGGTCAAACCTTGCAATTGCTTCATGATCTCAAACTCTTTTTGCTTGATCTTTGCAGGGAATGAGGAAACACAAGCTCCTTAGAGAAGATATTCTTCCATCGATGGCGTCAAACAGAAAAGTCCAGAGATTACTTAATGAATTCATGGACCTGTTATCTGAGTATGATATAGTTGATACAAATCAAGACCAATCGAATCTCGTTTTCCAAAAGTCATCTCCACCACCAACCAAACCAATCGAGAGCAGTTCACTAGCAGCCAACAAGGAGGACAGTGCTCGAGCGAAATTGGATTAGAAGTATTCTTTCTGATGTAGTTGTAGAAAATCGACTCGAAAATGTTCAAACAAGATGCATAAGAAAAGGAAGAAGGCTCTTAACATGTGCATCAATATAGGATGTTTAAGTACCCCTTTATAGGAAGCAAAAAAAGCCGTCTTGAAAGCACTAACACACACTCCAAAGGTATAGCAGAAATTGCACTAAATGGCACATCTTTCTCTACCTTCTTCCATCAACTTGGAAATTGCTTCTTGTAAAATGTTGAAGAAAGGAAAATAAACTAGAGTTTTTTTTTTATAGTTGTATACAATGTTTATTGTTAGTTTTTGTTTAATGGTTGATTGTGCTGTTATTCTTGTTCATTTGGAACATGACAAGTTGTTCTTAGAGAGAATGTAAATTGCTGATGTGACATAACTTATGTAATTTATAATTATTTTTTATTTTAATAATAACATACATTCTTATATTTTAAAAAGGAAAACTAAAAAAACAAGTTTAAATTACTATAAAATTTCAAATTATATTCATATTTAAAAATACATTATTTTAATTATATGTCAACTTTTTAATAAAATTAATTAATTATATGTTATGAAATTTATTTATTTTTGTTTTTTATATATGATAAATAATATTATTATTAAAATAAAAAATAACTATAAATAACTTGTCATTTCAATTATGTTATTTAAGTTATACCACATTAATTCAAATGTTACTTCATTAAAAAGACATTCAACAAGCTCTTGCAAAGATTCTCCACCAAGACAAGAACAAGCGATAGAAATACAAGGTTTTATCCTGTGAATGCTGTGCAAAGAAGAAGAAGCAAGAACATCATATTGATCAAGACAAGCAATGGAGATTGGACTGAAGACCCTGAGCTAATTAAAAAGCTCTTCAAAGACTAGTATCAGCAACTTTATACTAGATATGTAGAGGTGGAAGACAGCCATCAAACCAAAATCACTTTTTCAAGCGTTGAGAGTCATATGGTGGAACAACTGAATGAGAGGATGGAGGAAGAAAAGATAAATCAAGTAGTGTTTGAGATTGAAAGTACAGTCACGGGAGATTTGTAACAAAGCTGACAACTTGTGAGTGAAGTGGTTTCATGTCTATTATCTTAAGCACAAAGATATTATGGAACCCAAGATTAAAAGTAAGAGCACTTGGATTATGCGTAAAATATTGGAGCTGCGGATTTTCATTCTTGAGAAGTCTAATTTGTGGAATAATATGATTCAAAAGAACCATTTTAGTTCTAAATTTGTGTAATTGAGTATGATTAATGGCCCTGCTATTCCTTAGAGCAATCTTCTGCTTAACAATTCGGCCAGACCTCGTGCTCGCTTGATTTTTTGGCTTGCTTGCCATTGCAAGCTTGCAACCAAAAGTAGATTGTTGAGGTTTGACATGGTTGATAACAGTGACTGCATTTTCTGTTAAAAAAAATGAGACTATCAATCACTTATTTTTTGATTGTGTGCAATTAAAAGATATTTGGCAAGATGTGCTTACTTGGATTAAGTTTTTGCATACTCCTACAAAGTGGGAAGATGAGTTGAAGTGGATCCTCATCATTGGTAAAGCCAAAGGGTGGAAAACGAAATTACTCAAGCTTGTTACATCAGAAACTCTCTATGGTTGTTGGATGTACCGGTAATAGAACTTGCTTTGGTAAAAACATAGATAGAAATCAGGTTGTGATAGATATCGTTAGTAATATTGTCTATAGGGATTGCTTTTGTAAGGATCTCAAAGCCCACATAGCTAGATTGATGCTTTGTTGACCCCTTTCCTTGTCTTGTTTGTTTGTTTAGTTGGATGGATCCAAGCGATCGCCTTGTATCTTTCTTGTTTTTTGGTTTAATATAAGTTTTCTTATTCCAAAAAATAATTGCTACATTGTCGTTTCATCAGGCGTGACTTGAATCATAAGTTAGAGCTCTTAAATTTGGATGTTGAGTTATTTAATTAGAATAAAGTGTTAATCATGATTCAAATCAGAAGTCTTGTGAAAATTGGAAATTGCCCCTGGACAATTTGATTCGAATCACAAAATGAACATGATTCGAATCACAACCTCATGTGATTCAAATCAAGTGAAAATCCTGATTTGAATCAAATGCCTCCATGAAGTCGCATTTTGGCTTTGCTCAAATTGATTTGAATCAAAGTTTCTTCTTGATTCTAATCAAAGCTTCACAAGACTCGTTTCCATCATTGATTTAAATATTTATTTCTTTGGTGAAAGCAACAAGTGTGTGAAACATATGGATGAAACCAGTGTCATATTCACTTCTTGAGTGTAATCAATGTCATATTCACTTCTTTTTATTGCATTATGTTCTTGTGATTGATGTTTGAGTGAATTAGAGAGAGTGAGTTGATTAATCTTGTTGTGTTGTTCATGATTAATCAAGCTCAAGATAACAATCAAGAACTAAGACCCACTTACCAATTTGAGAGAACCTTGTGTGTCTGTTCTTCATTCACATTCATCTAATCCCTTGACAAACACCTTCTATTTTTAGATTGTTTGTGAGATAGTCTGCCACTGTTCATCATCTTCATCCTTAGCCATTTTCCATTGTTGTGGACCTTTATCTCTAAAAATTAAGTGTTGAGGGAGAGTCTTGGTATATTAGGGTATCTAATGTTTTTGTGTGAGGTTTGTTCTTTGTAACATGTGAAAATATAATTTCTTGAATGTAGTTTGGTCCTTGTTGTTATCTATCAAGGAGAGAGTTTCAATATACTCCAAGAAATACTTTGGAGAGATCAAGTATCAACTGTCCGTAAGGAGGAGTTAAAATTTGTCAATCTTTGGTGGAGTTGGAGAAAGATTGCTTGCAAAAAAAGTTGGGAGTTACTTAATCAACGCTTAGCTAATGGAAGTCGCTCAGACAAGAAATTGGTGGGATCAGGTGGATTGTCACATACGAGTACTTGAAGCAAGTTATTATGTATAGCAAGGTTATTGGATCAAGATCTTTTAGAGATCTTTTTTTGTTAGTATTTTGAGTGGATGTATCAACAAAGAATATTATCGTTTGATAGTTTGTTGTAATCAAAATGATTGTATCAAATTTATCAAAATAGTGGAAGATCATGATTATTTATCAATAGTTTTTAACATCATTGAAGAGTGGAGTAGGCAAAGCGATAACGAACATCGAACCACTATATATCGCTGTGTATCTTTTCTTATTCCCTTATCTCTCTTAATTTTTTAGTATTAATTAATTTTTCTATTGCATTAGTGTATTGCTGATTGCATGTCACATAAGTTAAACTATGCTTATAGAGATTTAATGTATAAGCTTAGGTCCGTGGTGTATCAATCTTATTCAATTATCATGAATCCAATTATGTCTTTGATATAACATTTATGTGTCGAGTTTTTAAATCACTTTATTTAAATTGGCCTTGGTTTTCTTTTTATTGACTTGCATTAGAAGCAACCAAGCACTTAGTAACATCATATATTACTTTATTTTATTTACTTCATTGAGGTGCTTCTAAGCTCTCTTGTTTTTGTATTTTTCTTTCGTGCTTCTTAAAATATCTGATTTCGTATATATGACCTAAAATGTTTTGAAATTGTCTTAAAGGGAATGGTCTATTCAATCCCCTTTCTAGACCTCTTTGTGTCCATATTCTCACCCAATAATTGGTATCAGAGCGAGGCTTTTGATCAAAGTCTTGCGAATTCAAAAGTTGAGGATATGGTTCCTTCGATCTTAGACGAGTTTTTCTAATCGTTTGGAAGCTTATGCAATTCAATGAACTCCAATGAATCTACATTAATATACAAATGTATGATTATTCGTTGCATGCATTGCATATATTAACTTGAAGTAAAACCTTACTAGTATATTCTTCAAACATTAATTGTATTTAAGACATACTATAAGTTTTGATTCCTCAAGGATTGAATTGAGAACATTTTGAGGTATGTGCAGTATAATTAGAAACCCGACACCATGTCTTAAGTGTTACTTCAGATTGATCCTAATTGAAGATGAACGTACATTCATTATACCATGCTATAAATTTTTGTGAGATAAAATAAGGAAACAAAAAGCATCTTCTAAGTGACCTATTCTACCAAGGTTATCGTAAAAATAAGATGAAGGTAGTTTTGTGGTTATTGATAATGATTCTCCTAAGTTTCAACATTTACAAAAGATTCAAGGATAAATTATGCTTCTTGAAGTGTTATTGATCGACAAAGAGTTGAATCAGTTATTCGACATTGACAGTTTGTTTCAATCAGTAATAATCAAACTATCATTGTTCAATGTTCATCTGAAGCCTTAGGAAGGAGAGTTTGATATTATTCTTCAGACGTGTAAAATGAGTTGTATTAATTAGAATACGATTGTTTGTATTTCAAAGCTTATGTTATCCCTATTATTTATTACTAATTATTCTCGTGTGCAGCAAGTTAAGCATAGACCGTCTAAAATGGTATGATCGTTCCAACCCTCTTTTATTTATTTTTGTGTATACATGGTTGTATTTATTCAAATGACTAAATGTATTGTATGTTTGAAACATGTTTGTGTATGTGATATATTTGTGCATTTCATGCTCTAATCTCTCAAACATTCAATGTACTAGTTTAATTTTTATTTTCTCTGTTCATTGCATTCATGTGCATTATTCTTGCATTCATGCATCATTATTTAATCTCTTGCATCAAAATTATTTTAGCATGCACATCAAATGCATTTTGCATTAAAAATCATTTTGAACATTTCTACTAAAACGACTCATTGTTTTAATCACATTCATGTATGACACTAAAATTCATTTTCCATTTTCATTAAAGATTTTTCTCATCATTAAAATGAATTGAATTTGACAAACTTCGAATCAATCCTTTTTGCCTTTGAACCTGATTCAAAAAAAAAGCTTGAGTCTTGAAACATTTTAGGGCTACTTGATTTATTCGAATCAACCATTGCACTTGATTTGAGTCAAAGTGCTTTTCCCTGAAAAATAAAACCCGTGATTCAAATCAATTTTTACACTTGATTCAAATCACAAACTCAAAAGTCACATTTATTTTTGAATTTCATTTTCGTTTTCCCTCTTTCTCTTTTCATTCTCACTTCATTTCTATTTCAAACCACCAAAACCATTTTTCAGCGAAACTCATCATCATCATCATCATCCAACATTTATTTCATCATTCATCTTCATTAATCATAATCATTTTCACTTCATCACCCAAAACCCATTCTATCAACATCAACAATGTCCTCTCATCTACCTCAAAAGAGTTTCTATTATAAGCAACAAGGAAAGAGACCAATGTCTTTATCAAAACCTTCTCCTCCTTAATTTCCAAATAAGGCAATGGAAAAAGCTCAAGCTATCAAAGAAACTCTTGATGCAAGGGTCTCAAATAAGAAATATTCTAAGAGTCAAACTATTGTTGCATTGTGCCACAGAGTAAAACACCTTCTTCACGAGGATAGTCTGCAAGTTACCAAGCTAAATTTTTGAATAAGCTTGTTGATCCTGAGTATTATGTTGATTCCTCTACTAAAGTTGAATTGAAATCCAAATTTCTGAAACCTTTTGCTAATCACAATTTGTTAAAGTTTATTGGGTTGAACAAGAGGTATAATCCTGACTATGTCAAACCTTTCTATTGTAATCTTGTGCAAACCCATGGTGATATTGAAAATATGTTCAAGGACAAGATAATTAGGTTTAATTTCATGGATTTGACTAAATATCTTGGTGTAACTTCTACTGATTTAAGTGTATATGCTACTAAACTGTCTGAGCATGATAAAGTTCATTTTGTCTTGTCTATTTCCAAGTCTGTTTGTGATAATCCCTTCATTTCAAACTTTGGAATTATTCAAGTCAAGTTTGATATGAAGATTCTACATTTAGTTATTGTCAAGATATTCTACAAGGAACCTGATAATTGAGGCAGAGCTGATGATAATGACCTATACCCGATGTGGGCGATTCTTTGAAATAATGGATTTGATCGGGTAACCTTCATTATTGAAAGGATGCTTCACTGTAAAGAAAATCCAAATAGAATTTATTTTTCTCTTCTTTTATGCAGTTGATTCTTGAGGTAAATAGGATTGCTTCCAAAGAAGAAGAATTGATTGAAGCTCCTAAAATTATGGACTATTGTGGAGTTTCTAAGATGAGATACTACAGGGACATTGATGGTGACTAGTATTATCTTGAGGATTCTGGTAGACATGTGTATGATGACAAGATTGTGTAGTCGTTTAAGGATCCCTTTGATGAGGCTAGTGGATCCTCTTCTGGTTGTTATACGGTGATGTGAAATCTTATCTTGATGATCTGGTTGGGAGTATTTTGGTTGACAACCATATTAGGGAAAATATGATCATGATGCTCATAAATAGTGTAGATAAGGAAAGTGAAGACAACCTAGTGAAGCTGAAGAGTGAGTTAAAGGATGAGATGCAAGCCTCTGAAGCTTGAGTGACTGATCAAGTGAATCATGTGAGAGCTGTTGTTGACTACTTAGGTAGATCTAACACTATCTTTAACATTGGTCCTTCTGATATTGATGCAAAACCCTCTATTTCTGTTCCAGATGTCACAACTGTTTCACCACCTTATGGTGATGCAGCTTCCATTCCATGATTTTATTTCTTTTAGCTTTTCATGCATAACATAACATTAGCATATCCAAATATTTATGTCATTTTGGTTGACTGGTTATTTTGTTACATTTGACTACTTTGTGGGTTATGTATCTTGTGACAAGTCTTTTAGTCACATATGTATGATATCTCTGTGATTCACTTTACGTTATTTTTTTCTTGATATCTTTATTAAATTGCGTACTTGCGATAATTAATTTCGTAGTATGGTCTTTGTTTAGTTTACTATATATGTCATTCTAATTTTTTGCTTTGGTCTTATCTTGGATTCAACTGTTTGTGTGTGCTATCTCTTTATCTTTTCTCTCCTTTTGATATTTGTCAAATGAAGAGAAGGTATCGAGATATTATTAAATTTCACGTGCATTAAGTGTTTAATGTAGGAGGAGCTTTACATCTTTTACAACTCAAGCAAAGTATTGTACACTAGCTCACCAAATTCATTTCATCCATCAAATTCCAAATAACGCTTTGAACAATTGATCAACAATAATATCTCAAATTTTCCAAAATAAAAAATATGGAGACTTAAATTGCAGTCACGGTATTATATGGTATCATTTATTTGTTTTTGTTCTTGCTAAACACTAAATATGAGATTTCCCCGCTGCTCGGAGGATGACATAGAGAGCCTTAAACGAGTGAGAAGATACTGCTTATGATATTGAGAGATTCAGAGGCTTATATGAGTGTGCGTAAGCTCCAAGCAATGTGTCTTGCTTACCCCTCAGTCGAGATCCCTATATATAGAGGTGCATGAACCTCATTGATTACTGCATGTAACTGCTATGGCTTTCCATGTTACGTAACTGAGTTGCCTTAAAGGAAAGTAACATTTATCGTCACTGATGATGGCTATTATCATAACATGCACCGTCATATAATGATGAGAGGTTACACCCTTAATGGACCGACCATTGCGTAACGGATCCATTAAGGTCGGGCTTAGGGTAACCTCTGGATCTAGTGTATGAGCCCGGATAGTGCCTCTTCATCTTCTTCCATGGCTGATTACATGACCCTTTGATTCCACAACCCGATTTAGGCCTTTTGATATCGACCCAAGGTGGTAATCGACTGATTTTCCACTTGTATTTCTCGGTCTTTCAGCCATGCCTTGCCTTTTATCACTTCTAGCCTAGGCAATAGATCTATGATGGACAATTTTGATATTTTTTTCAATTTGAATGTAGTTGTTTTGGTATATTTGCATATTTGTAATTTACTTTTCATTTAATATCCGTGTGCTTGTACTTCATTCGTATTTAAATTGTATTATAATTGCTACGACTATTGTGTTGTTGTACAACAAGAACCCTCTTTGCTCAATAAAATAAGAGTGTTTTGATCCATGATATTATTTCTTTTTTAGCTTAGCAAATTACTACTTTGTCATTTCATCATGTGTGGCTTGAATCTCAAATTATACCTCTTAAATATAGATGTTGATTTACTTGATTCGAATCAAATGTTAATCATGATTCGAATCAGAAGCCTTATGAAAATTGGGAATTACCTCTAGACATTTTGATTCGAATCACAAAACGAACATGATTTGAATCAAAACCTCATGTGATTTGAATCAAGTGAAAAATCCTGATTTGAATCAAATGCCTCCATGAAGCCACATTTGGGCTCTGCTCAAATTGATTTAAATCAAATTTTCTTCTTAATTTGAATCAAAGTTTCACAAGACTCATTTTTCATCCTTGATTTAAATAGTTGTTTCTTTGGTGAAAGCAACAAGTTTGTAAAAAATATGGGTGAAGCTCATAGAGACAAAGATGTCAATTTTGTTTTCTCTTCTTAGTGTGTCTATACCCATCACCATTAATATTTCTCTTCTTCTTTAGAATAACTTATTGAGTGTAAACAATGTCAGATTCACTTTCTCGGAACAAAATTGGTTTGTACCACATCCATAATGTTTTGATGATAACATAGTATTTAAAGAACAATTGGGTATACTAATATATTTTCAAGTGTGAAGGACCATAGGCTAAATTTTTTTTTTATATAAATTAAGTTAAGGCACTAAAGTTGAACATTAAAAAGGAGCTTAAAGATCCAGAATCTGAAGGATCAGAACCTAAGCATTTGACTCTGAAGACTCAGACTCTAAAGGAGGTCAACTTCAGAAGATCATACTCTGAAGAAAGTTAACCTCTGAAGATCCAGACTCTGAAGCCTCATACTCTAAAGCTGGTCAACATAAGGATCAAGAAGACTCTGAAAGGTTACTATCAGACTCAGAGGTCATTTTGTCTTCTTCTGATCACATGCATAACCAAACATAAAATTTACACAGATAGTAAGGATGAAAAAATAATTCCTTTTGAAGCAAAGTAATTTCAAATATCTTTTGCAAGGCATTAACCATATCAAGTAACATTCTAAAATCTATGATCAAAGCTTCTCCAAGGCTCACTTGTGGTAGAAGTCTTCTTCAACGACTTTTTTCTATTCTCTATATAAGGAGCTGAACACTTGAAGAAAAAAATACAACGAACTATTGACAAACAAATAGTTTTTCTTATGTCAAATCAAAATCACAAGTTTAACTTAGAATTTCTTAACACTTGTAAGTCTTAGAAATTCTTAAGTCTTAAAAATTATTATGTGTTGTATTTTGTTTACACCTCTGATTGTATATCAAGTGTAATTCTTAAATAATATCTTATGTACGTTAGATTGTTACAAGTATCTTGCTTGTATGCTTGAGCATCTTAATTCTCTTGCTTGTGAGCTTGAGAATTAGAAGACTCTTACTTGTGCGTTTAAGCATTGGAAATCTTTTTTTATGTGCTTGAGCAATTGTAATCATTTATGATTATAGTGAAATCCCTTGGAAGTGCAAGAGGACTGGACTAATCCTATTTTTTGGGAGGAACCAGGATGGATTCTCTCTCTCTCTCTCTCTCTCTCTCTCTCTCTCTCTCTCTCTCTCTCTCTCTCTCTCTCTCTCTCTCTCTCTCTCTCTCTCTCTCTCTCTCTCTCTCTCTCTCTCTCTCTCTCTCTCTCTCTCTCTCTCTCTCTCTCTCTCACTCTGATATTGTTTTTATCCGCTGCAAACAACTTACCTTGAACCATATTCTAGTCCTCGTGTTTAGAATATGATAAAAGTGTTTTGATAAAGAAAGAAACAGCTAACACAATTCAACCCCCCTTCTTTTGTTTTTCTCACCTTCAGTTGGCATCAGAACAAGGTCTAAGCTCTAACACTTAACATTGATACATAAAAGGTCCTAAGAGAAAAACATGTCTAGTGGTGATATTGATCTATCTGGTGTTGGTACTAGTAACCATGTTGTGAACCATGGTTATAGTATCTCTGAGAAGAAAAACTATACTTCTAGACCTACAACCTTCAGTGAAGATTCTACAGAGTTTAAATGGTGGAAAAGTAAGATGTATACTCATATCATATGCATTGATGATGAGTTGTAGGATATTATTGAAGATGACAATACTATTCCAATTGATGGAGTAGGAATGGTTACTGATAGAAAAAGTCTCACACCTGATCAAAAGTATATCTACAAAAAACATCATAGAGTGTGTGGCATTTTAGTAGATTATCTACCTCATTACGAGTACATCAAGATAATTGACAAGTCTACTGCAAAAACCATATTTCAATCTTTGTGTGCTACATATGAAGGAAACCAGTAGGTAAAAGAGGCAAGCTAACCTTTTGGTCCAACAATATGAACTATTAAGAATGAAAGAAGATGAGAATATTGAAACCATGTTTTCAAGGTTTCAATTTCAGGTATTCGAACTTCAATTTCTGAACAAGAGCTATACAACTTCCGATCATGTCAAGAAGATTCTTAGGAGTCTTCTTGTCAAATATAGACCAAAGGTGACAACCACCAAAGAAGCTAAAGACTTGAACATAATAAGTCTTGTAATCTTGATAATTAATCTCCAGAGTCATGATATGGAGCTCATAGGAGATAAATCTACAAAGAAACTCAAGTCTTTTGCCCTGAGATATATTGATAAATATGCTAAGTCTCCTCAAGTATGGGAACTTGAAGAAGTTGCTTCTGCAGAAGATTCTAAAGAAGGATCAAAGGATGAAGAGATGGCATTATTAATCCAAAGATTTCAATATCTGGATAAGAAGAACAAAATATTTTCCAGAAAAAGAAATGGCTTCAGAGGATGAATTTATAGAGACAAGAAAGATGACCAGAAAGGAAGTTTCAAATCTAAGATGCTTGGTCATTTTATTGCTGACTGCCCAGAGCCGCATAAGGACAAGTCAAATAAAGTAAGCTATCAGAACAACAACTTCATAAACAAAGTTAAGAAGATTCTCATGGCAACATGGGATGAACTTGACAAAGAGAAGAAATCTGATGAAGTAGAAGTTAATCTAGATTTAATGGCTCTAACATCTTCTGACACAGAATCTGACTCAAATTCTAGTTCAAATTCTGAAGAAGAAGATGAGGTATTTTCTAAACTTTTCTGTTCTGGTTTAATTACTTTAACTCAAGAGCTTATGGGTCGTGGTTAAGAAAAAGAAAAACACATTAAAATTTTGAAAAAGAAATTTGAACTGAAAATAAATGAATTAAAATCTCTTCAAAGTAGATATGGAGATTTAGAAAGAAGTCAAATTGGTCAAGTAGAAAATATAACTGGAAAAACTTCAGATGAGCATGAACTTGCTCTTTAGGAATTTATCATAAATGCCTTTAACATGACATAACTTGCATTGATGATTTATGGTGTAAGAAAGAGCACAGGAAAGGACATCGGTTTTTCACAAAACCTTATAATCCAAGGATGGGAACCTTGACTAAACCAATGGAACTCTCTTGCTCAAGCTCTGATAAAAAGTGATATATTATCATTTTGTACCAGTTGGTGATAAAGAAAAGATTATGAACCAATCAAAACCAAAGACCATAGAGTCCAAGGTTCTGAACAAATTCAGAACCTAGTACTTCAAAGTCGAATGTTCTAAAGAAACTAGAACCAAAGATTCAAAATTCAAAAGTTTTTGACATACCAGAGCTTAATACAATAGAGTCTAAGGTTCTAAAAGGGACACAACCAAAGGCTAAGATTAATTCAAGACCAAGAACTTTTAAACAAGAGTCTTCAATTATATCAAGCCCTGCTATATGAAAGCTAAGGTACAAAAAAAGAAAAAGCCTTTCAGGACTAACCCTAAAGTACCCATAAGATTATGGTACCAAAATTTAAAATTGTCTTTGCATCAAATATGCTTCAAGGAGAAGTAAAGAAGCAGTCACGGTACTTGGGAAATGGCTGCTCACAACATATGACGGAAGAAAAACATATGTTACATACCCTAACTCTGAAAGAGGAAGGAACTATGGGGTTTGGAGGAAAACATAAAGGAAGGAACATTGGCACATGTATTATTAGTAATTCCTCTATTTTTATTAATAATGTTTGGTTAGTAGATAGACTAAAACATAACCTACCAACCATTTGTCAATTTTGTGACAATGGTTATGAAGTAGTGTTTAATAAGAATAATTGTATAGTCATGAATGAGTGTTACAAGTCCACAGTTTCAAAGGTAGGAGAAAAGACAATGTATAAAATCAATTTCTGAGTTGACTAATCAGAAGGTACATTGCCTTCTATTAGTGAGTGATGAAAAATGGATCTGGCACAGAAGGTTAGGTCATGCTAACTGGAGATTAATCTCTAAACTTAGAAAGTTAACACTTGTTAAGGGTTTGCCAAAACTTAATTATCACACAAATGCTATTTTTGGAGCATACCAAGTAGGGAAAATTAATAAAACCTCCTTTAAAACTAAGACCATTGTCTCTACCTCAAGACCCTTGGAACTACTTCACATTGATTTATTTGGTTCAGTTGGTAATACATCAATCAATGGGAAAAATATATGGATTAATCATAGTTGATGACTATAGTATATGGACTTAGGTTAAATTCCTTAGAACTAAAGAAGAGTCATATGATGTGTTTAACATCTTCTGCATACAAGTACAAAATGAAAAAGAATAAAAAAAAATTAAAATTCAAAGTGATCATGGAGGAGAATTTGAAAATGAGACATTTGAAAACTTTTGTGAAAAACATGGAATTCTCCATGAGTTCTCTTCTCCTAGAACTCCATAACAAAGTTGAGTTGAAAAGACAAAGAACAGATCTTTACAAGAAATGGCCAGAACCATGATTCATGGAAATAATTTACCTAAGTACTTGTAGGCAGAAGCTATAAACACAACATGTTATATTTAGAACAAAATCTATATTAGACCCATTCTAAACAAAACTTCATAGGAACTATTCAAGAGAAGAAAACCAAGTATATCTTATTTTTACCAGTTTGGATGTACATGTTACATCTTAAACAATAGGTATATCTAAATAAATTTGATGCCAAATCTTAATAAGGTATCTTCTTAGGATACTCTAAACGCTTAAAGGCATATAGGGTGTATAACTCTGAAACCAAAATAGTTGAAGAGTCAATACACACAAAATTTGATTACAAAGAGCCTGACAATAAAATGTCAGAGCTAGTTGAAAGTTTTGCAGAAATTCATGTATCTGAAGACACATCAGAAGATGATGATTCAAAAGTTATCCGATATTCAGAAGTAATTTTTCCATAAGCTGATCCAACTCCAGATGCTGACTTAACTTCTGAAGCTCATCCAGATGAAGAAGCTTATAGAGAAGCTCATGATGGCTCACAAGAAGCAACTCAGTCTAAAATACCTTCAAGTACAAGTCTTCACATCCAGAAGAGCTAATCATTAGGAATAAAGATAGTCCTCCAAAGACAAGATATGCATTCAAATAAGATCACTCAATGCTAGGACTCATATTTATGATTGAGCATACTTCTGTTGATGAAGCTCAACAAATGATAAACAGATTGTGGCTGTTGTACCCCAAAATTTGCCCTCCCATTTTCTCAACATTTTTCTCATCACAAGGCCCTTGGAGCTCAAGATCCAGTTAGGGTTTCCTCTGCAAGACTTCTCCTAGCCCCGTTGACCCAAATTAGGGTTTGTGTTTGCACAAAGATATTTTGACCTAAAATGCCTAAGATGACTTTCATGCTTCATGTTGGACTCCCAAGTTTATCCCTACCAAGTTTCAAGCCTTGATTCCAAACTTTGCCCAGTCAATTGGACAATTGACCTAGAAATCAACTGTATTGGGGGAAAAGTCAACTGTGGCCAATTGACAGTCAAACCTCATGAAAATTGATCTACATCAACATTATGAACTCATATGGACCATTTGATCAAGTTTGGATCACAATTCCACAAGAAATTTGATCAGATCACCAAAAGGGCAAAATGGTCATTTTTAGGGTTTTGACTGCACAAAGGCAATTTTTGACTGTTTGACCTAGCCAATGGCAAACCAAGCTCACATATGGACTCAAGGACCCCATGGAATTGTTTTGACATACTCAACAAGTTCAAAAGATTCCAAATGCACAAGATTGACAGTTGAATTTTCCAGTCAATTGATCAATTTTTGACTGTATACTAAAAAGTCAAACTTTGACTTTTTGGTCAAAATCAAGTGTCAAGATTCATTTTTCATCAAAACATACCAAATCATGAAACTTGTTCATCAAGAAATCAAAAATCACAAATTAGGGTTTGAAATGAAGATTTTTCATAACTTAGAATTTTTCTAAGTTATGAAAAACCCTAATTTTTTCCTAACTTTGTCCCACTTTCTCATCAAGATGCATTTGGATTCAAGGAAAAGTCAAAACATGAAAGTTGTATTCCATTGCAAAATCTACAACTTTGATTCACAAAGTTTCCTCAAAAGAAGCTTGTAGCTCAAGTTACAATTTTTGGAACAAGGGTACCAAACCATTCTTAACTTAGAGAAATTTTGACCTATTTTAGGCAAGATTTTTGCCTAACTTCAAGACCACTTTTCACATACTTCCACTTGGAATTTCAATTTTTATTACAAAGGTGGATTGTAGTACACATTCCAAGCTTTCCAAAATGTCCAAGAACTCATCAAACAACCTCATGGTTAGGGAGAATCGAATTTGGCAATATGGAAAAAACTCACTTTGTTTATAGTCAATTTTCATGTTCATACACTTAGGCAATTTTGAACTCAGCTTGCATTCCTTGATTACAGGCCCTATATCCCATTTGCACTCATAAATTAAATGCAAACCCTTTGTGTTCAAGCCTTGCATTATGTGTTTAAGCATTACATGAAGGTTTAGTCCTAAAATAGAAAAAGCATTATGTCCATTTTTGAAAAAGTGAAGCTTTATGTCAACTTGCAAATCAAGAGGTACACAACAAATCTCTTTGGCACAAGTTTTTGAGTTAATCACACTGATCAAGGGCAAGCTTAGCAGCACATTAGGGGGGCCTCCATCAGTCTAGAAAACACCTTGGCATTTTGTTGCGTAAAGTTGAAGAAAACTTGCATAACATCAACCAACTCTCATCTCAGCAAAGATAACCTTAAGCAAAGCTATTTTACTCATTCTAAACACTAAACCTAAGCTGAAACACAAGCCAACCAAGTTCCAAACATCCTCAAACACAGAATCACCATTAAACTGCACAAAAACAGAGCATTCTGCACTTGGACTTGGCTAGCTCATTTCCATCGTGCATCTTGGCCAAAAACACTTCAAACACATCCCACATCATCCCTTGAAACTATTCCAAGCCCTAAACACGACCTGTAACACCCCTAGCTAACATCACCATTTCCATATTTTCTGTTTTGCAGTTGAAGTGCCATAACACGGTTCACTTGGTGTTGAAGCAAACTAAAGGTTGGAATAGCATCCTGGGACATCAAGGAAGCTATACAAATCATTACCTTGCCTTGTAAGCATCTCCATTGTTGCACACGTTTCCAACTGAACAGGTAAGGTCATGAACTCTTATCTCTCTATCCAGGCATAGTTAGGTTTAGATTTGTGAAGAAATTATGTCACATTCATAGCCCTGAACATGCCCATATCATTAGTTTTCATTTATGTTATGTGTGCTTAGAGAATTTTAAGTCTGAACATTGAATAAAAACTAGGTCAGGAATTGGGGGAGAAGAAATTCTCTCTCATTTCTGAGAGTTAAGATGAGTTCTTTATATGTCCAGAATCGTGGTTTGATGCTTAACATTTTTCATGTTATGAGTTTGTGCTAAAAGTCCAGGAATCCAGATGTTTGAATCAGTGTAGGAGGCGCGCGTTTTTTGACAGATTCTTGGCCAGAGGTTGAAGAAGGTCCTTTGGGTTGGGCTTGTTTTGTTTTTCTTATTCACACCACCTTTTTACTTTTGAACCCCCTTGGCCCATTGTGCTTATTTTGATCATTTTTTGACTTTTTCTTGTTATTTCTGACTTGTTTATTTTTTCTCATAATATTAAAAATATAAAAAATATTTTTCAAACCATTTTTGTATTTATTAAGCATTTATTGGTTTAACTTAACATTTGTACATAAATAAATACATAAATACTTTTTGTTTAGAATATTAGGAATAATACTGAATATATTTATTTTCTAAATTTTATTTTATTTTATCTTCTAAAAATATTATATATAAAATATACCTTTCTTGTAAATATTAAATATTTTATTTTTTGTATGTATTTAATCTATTTAGTAAATAATGCAAATACATATATATTTATTAGAATATTTAGAATGAAATACAAAATATATATACATTTTTATTTTTATTAATATTTAACATTAAAATACCTTTTTGACAAATATACCTTCTTTTATTTATTTTTTGTAAATAATTAATAAATATTGCATATATTATACAATAAATACTTTTATTTGTAAAATTAGGGTTTTTACCCCTAAACATAAAATATTCAAAAAAATTAACTTTTCTTTTATTTATTTTTTAGTATTTTATTTTATTTGTGAATGAAAATATACACTTACACAAGAATACCTTCACATATACATTTTTCCATTCTTACACATTTATACATTTATATTTGCGCAATTCAATTTGGTTGTAAATATTGGGTGCTATCCTCCTATAAAGTTTCATCCCCATTTGAACATTTGTACCCCCATTCCCATGATCATTGTGTAATAACTTAGGACTTTTAAATTTCGCACTTTAAATGCTTTCTAAATATGCCATGTTAGAATTAGGGTTTTGTATGCAAATCAAAAACAACAAAAATAGTTTGACCTAAATTCAAGATAAACAAGCATGAAAATGGACAACACTAATCACACTTGCACCCCTAGGGTATTCCACTTGTTGCCTTCAATAATGGGCCATATTGCATGTTAGGTCTCTTTGGGCAAAACAAACACAATTCAAATGATCATAGCCCCTCGATGACGCTTTCGAAAGTTGCCTAAAAATGATCAAGTCCCTTAAAGAAAAATTGCCCAAAGATACTTGGCACCGTTGCAATTATGGTCTAAACGATGACCCGCGCCCGTCCCTTTCACATCCTAACACAAGATTGTCTACCAAATACAATGGTGGAACAAAATTGTTAAAAGGGTTAAAACGTAGCAAAGATCTTTGAGAAATATAGGGTAGATAGCTATTGGTTACTTGCCCCCTTGCAAAACAAAAACACTTGCCTATTTTTCAAAACACACATCAATACACTTTCAAAACAACTTTCAAAAACATTGAAAACCTTTTCAAAAGACATACACCTTTGTATACATCCCAACATGGATCATTACAAAGGTTGCCACCACATTGGCCTCTTTTCAAAACATTTTCAAAATCCACACACAAAGCACCATTCCAAACAATTGAAAATTAAGGCAAGTTGATCTAAGCAAGTAACTAAGAGCCCGTGGATAACCATGGATAGAAAGGGTGCTAATACCTTCTCTTTCTATAATCTACTCCCCGAACCCAAGAAAACATCTCAAAGGTTTTTGCTGTGCTTTTTAACCTTTCCTTAGGATAAAATAAAAAGTCGGTGGCGACTCTTGCTCAACCGAAACATTTGCGAAAACAAACGCAAAACCTCAAGTCAGTTCTCCCACGGTATCACAGAACTGGCGACTCTGCTGGGGAATTTTTTTAAAAGTGGAGTAACCTTAGGGCTTAGATCATCTTTGTTTTCAATTGTTTGCCTTGTTTGCTTTTATATTTATGGGCTTTGCATCGGAGTTTCATAGATCCTAACCCGAATCTGGGGAATACCCTTTTTAGGTAGCATAATCTGTGAGGGACCTGTCCGGCGTATACCGACATGGGTGAAGCGGTGGCTACGTTGGTGTGGCACCTTGGTCTGTACCGATATCCCTTGTGTTGCAACGAGGAGAATATGGGTCTTCTAAGGAGTCATTAAACACCAACCGACCTTAGAACCTTAAATTGACCAAACTTGGCCATAGAACAGTAGCAGTATGCTACACTCATTGAGGCTAAACTCTCGCGATGGTTCTGGCCGCAAGAAAAGATTGCGATGCTGGAGTTATGACCGATTGAGGGTAGTCAATGATTTGAGATCCTCTAGAACCCGGTTACTTTTGATAGGACAGGTTTTAACCAACGAAACTAAAAGAGGGTAATACCTAAACCTCATGCTGGCCTAAAACCTAAGGGTTGTCTTGTGTGACTTGTGTGCCTTATCATGCTTGCCTTTGTGAATATTTGTGGTGTGCTTCATCATAGCATCATACCATCATACCATTGCATGCATCCTGTATAAGGACTGACCCATTTCAAAGACAAAAAAAGTTTCATCTTTGCTCTGTTTTGTAGGACATCATGATGCCCGTGCGTAGGAATACTATCCGGCTCAACTTTGTTCAACCACCAACTTTGCTCAAGGATTTGGTTAATAGGATTCCAAACACTACTTCCTTCATCAAGAGGCATGGTTCTCTCCTTGGCTTGATCACTTCAAAGTGGGACCAACAACTGATAAGTGTCCTGACCCAGTTTTATGATCCCCTGTATCATTGCTTTACCTTTCAAGACTTCCAGCTGGTCCCTACCCTGGAAGAATTCTCTGTTTTGCTTGGTATCCCTGTGTTGGAGAAAACTCCATTCACTGGTTGGGAAAAGACTCCTAGGCCTGAAGAGGTTGCTGCAGTCCTCCCCTTGACCAAAGAAGAGGTATTGGCTAACTGGGAAACTAGAAGTGGAGTTAAGGGCTTTTTGGTCAAATTTCTGGTTGGCAAAGCTAATGATTTCTGGAATGACTTAGACTTCAAGGCGTACGAAGACATTCTGGCTCTTTTAATCTATGGTCTGGTATTGTTTCCAAATCCTGACACCTTCATCAGTATCTATTCCATAAGGATCTTCATGTCTCGGAATCCTGTACCCACTCTTTTGGGTGATATCCTGCAACAACTCTATGCTCGTATTGCCCGAAGACGGGGAACTCCATGGTGTTGTGCTCCTTTGCTAGTGAGTTGGTTTATTTCGCACCTTCCTAAGTTCGTGCTGAAGAATGAAGAAGGAAAGGGTTGGGCTCATAGGTTAATGTCTCTAACTGATAATGACATCACTTGGATTCTCAGAGGTTTGGATGAGGTAGCTGTTATTGATCGTTGCGGAGAATACCCTAATGTTCCATTGATCGGCACCCAGGGAGGAATCTCTTATAATCCATGTTTATCTCTCCGTCAGTTTGGAAGAGCCAGAAGAGTAGGGCCTCATGAGATGTTGGTTCCTCACTTCCATTTTGAATTTCAGGTAGACAGTGACAAACTACGCCATGGATTCATTAAGGCTTGGGACAGAATTCACAAAGCTGACCCACATGAGTTGGGACCAAAGACTTCTCTACCAATGGAACCCTATTGCAGATGGGTCCGCATCCGTGCTCAGAAGTTAGGTATGCCATACGAAGCTGTCAGACCTATCATTCTTGAATCTCCTGATGAAGATGGGGTTCCTCCAACCGTCCTCCCTCCTCAGATACCCACTGATTTTGACACATTGAAGAGATCTTGGGTGCATCTGAAGGAAGAACGGGATTTTTATCGAGAAAAGTTCAATGAACAGGAACGGAAGATCCAGAAGCTGACTAAGCAATTGGAGGAAGAGCAGATTCTGAATGACTATATCCATACTGAGAAGAGAAGGCCATGGGAGCACTGATGGGCTTTGAATATTTCCTTTTACAACTTTTATTTCCTTTTCAGTATTTTTCATTCCTGTAATGCCTAAGGGCAAGTTGCTGAACAATTTAAAGTTTGAATCTAATGAAGTGTGTTTCCCTTTTGTCTACAAAGATTGAATCTTGTTTGTCTTTGAAAACATAAAACATACGCATCTCATTGCACCATATGCATAACAGGTACCTTTTTTCCACAAGTTGCTTAATCTTCTTCGCTGTTTATTTGAACAGTCATCATGAATCCAGAATCATCCAGTGAGCAAGCTATCAAGGCCCTCCAGGCCCAGAGTGCCCAGTTTCAAGAGATGGTCATGAGCTTGGCCCAAGGTCAACAAGAGTTGAAGGCTCTGCTCTTAAAGAAAAAGAAGAAGAAGAGGACTGCGTTGTTCAACACTGGACGCAGGTTTGGGAATACACTCCATAATGAGGCTGATCAAGCTACTTCCTCTACAGAGAAAGACAGTCCCCAAGGGGGAGGGGCTCCTAGTCCTGCAGTCTCTGACAATGAGACGGATTACAATGACGAACAATACCCTCCTGCTGCTGACAGATACAAGCAATTAGAGGACCGCTTGAGTGCCATGGAGATTCAAAATGTGTCGGGGCTGGATTTCGGAGATTTAGGTCTATCTTCTGGGGTGGTAATCCCACACAAGTTCAAGGCGCCTGCCTTTGCAAAATATGACGGGGCTTCCTGTCCAAAGCTGCATCTCAGATCGTACGTAAGGAAGATCCAACCTTACACGGCAGACAAGAACCTTTGGATCCACTTCTTCCAAGATAGCCTGTCGGGGTCACAACTTGAGTGGTTCTATCAGCTAGATGGAACCAGTATCCGACATTGGGAAGATTTGGCTACCGCATTTTATAGACAATATCAATACAATTCTGACCTCGCTCCTACGCGTACCCAACTTCAGGGTATGTCACTAGGAACGGGCGAAGGATTCAAAGAATATGCGCAAAAATGGAGAGATTTGGCTGGCAGGGTGTAGCCTCCTTTGACTGACCGTGAACTGGTTGACATGTTTCTAGGGACCTTGTCTGGTCCATTCTTCAATCATATGGTTGGTAATTCCTCCGCTGGGTTTACGGATTTGATCCTGACGGGTGAAAGGATAGAAGCTGGCATCAGGTCAGGAAAGATACAGAAAGGTGCCTCCGCAAGTACTGAGAAGAAGCCTTTCAAGAAGGAAGCTAGTGCCGTCTATGGTCCTAGAAGACAAGTTAAGCCAGAACGCCCCCAAGCCGTCAATGCCTTGGTCATTTCAAAACCTGTTGCTGCTCCTCAGCAGTACAATCAACAAAGGGGTGAGAGGCCCAAGAGGCAGTACACTCGGCTGAGTATGACCTTGTCACAAATCTTACCGCAACTGCTATCAACCAACTTGGTGACCACCAGAGAAGCTCCGAAGGTCGTGAATACTGCATCTCCTAAGTATAACCCAAATGCCCGTTGTGCTTATCACTCTGATAGCCTCGGGCATACTACTGATGATTGCTGGGCCCTGAGAAATAAGGTTCAAGACCTTATTGATGCGAAGGAAATACAATTTGAGGCGCCTGAGAGGCCAAATGTTGTAACTGCTCCTATGCCCCAGCATAGAGTAAATGCCGTCGAGGAAGATTTGTATGCTGTTTCGGTGAATGATGTTGCTACCCCTCTATTGACTGTTAAGAGGAACCTACTGCTAGCCGGTTTATTTCCGGGTTGTAGCAAGGGTTGCCTCCTGTGTGCTGTTACCCCTACCGGTTGTCCGCTGCTGAAATCAGGCATCCAAAGCCTGATGGATAGCAAGGAGATTCTGTTCAAGAAAACCGCTGTTCCATTTGTTTCCGCTGAAGAAGTATCTGTCGTCACAATTTTCAACAATCCTACCAAGGCTCCCCCGAGGAAGCCAGTCAAAATTATGTCTGTTGCACCCATTACCATTACTGTTCTGGGGCCTCTCCCCTATGAATCTGACAAGGCTGTCCCATGGCACTATGGGGCAGATGTGTATGTGCTTGGAGTGAAGCAGAAGTTCAACACCGGTACCAGTATCAGTAACATCACTGGTCCCGCCAAGATTACTCGCAGTGGCAGGCTCTTCTCGCCTGACATTGCACCACCAGTTATCCGAAAACCTCTTATCATCACACCCGCAAGTGTGCATGTTTCAAATCAAGTTCCTGTGTCTACTACTGCCGCCGAGTCCTCTGATACTCGGGGCAAAGGAGTTGCTACCGATTTGCCTGCCCGGACGGAGGCACCAAAAAAGACCGCTGTTGAAGCCTCCCAGCAAGAGATGGAGGAAATCCTTAAAATCATTAAAAAGAGTGACTTCAATGTCGTTGAACAGCTGGGGCATACCCCCTCCAAAATCTCTATGCTATCATTGCTGCTGTGCTCAGAGGCCCACGCCAAGGCCCTGATTTCATTTATGAAAACGGCCCATGTGCCGCAAGAGACATTTGCAGATCAGTTCACTGACTGTGTGGCTAATTTGACCGCTGACAATGGTTTGGGTTTCTCGGATGCCGATTTGACCGCCAAGGGGAAAAACCACAATGATGCCCTGCATGTCTCTATAGAATGGAGGGGCACTACTCTTGCACACGTGTTGATGGACACCGGGTCTTCCCTGAATGTATTGCCCAAGAAGGCCTTAGATCGGTTGGATTGTAAGGGTCTGGAATTGAAACCTAGTAACATCATTGTTAGAGCCT
This sequence comes from Vicia faba, assembly GCA_948472305.1. NCBI lineage: Eukaryota > Viridiplantae > Streptophyta > Magnoliopsida > Fabales > Fabaceae > Vicia > Vicia faba. Next base: position 409,668,294 of record OX451735.1, read on the forward strand.
TCGACGGTTCTAAGAGGATGGTGCACGGAGAGGTAGACATTCCTATTCGTGTGGGTTCCCAAGTCTTTGACTCAACGTTCTATGTAATGGATATTCGTCCATCTTATTCCTGCTTGCTGGGTCGACCCTGGATTCACAAGGCTGGGGCTGTAACATCCACTTTACACCAGAAGCTCAAATACCCTGTCAGAGGGAAGATTGTTATTGTGCAGGGAGAGGAGGAATACATGGTTAGTCACTTGAATTCATTCCGGTATATCGAGATGGACGGGGAGTTTATTGAAACCCCCTTTCAACATTTTGAGGAGGTACCTCCAACATTGGCGTCGGCTGAGACAGTGGTTGAAGAAGACTTTCCTTTGAAGATGGCTTCCTTGAAGGATGCCCGGGCTGTGATCGAGAAAGGCAAGTGTGCAAACTGGGGTCAACTTCCTGACTTCACTCAAAAGACCAACAAGTTTGGGCTGGGCTTCACTGCAGAGGCTCAGAGGGCTGTTCGCAAAGAAAGGATCAGAAAGCCTCCGGTGTTCATCACCAACCCAAGAGTGAATGCTATCGAGGAGGACGTAGAGGAAGCAAAATTTGACAGTTGGATCTATCCAACGACCAACAACGGACCAAGCAAATGGACGGCAAAAGATTTTACACCTATCACATTTGTCACGCAGTAATGAACTCTTTTGTTTTCAATTTGTAACAAACAATATGTTGAAACTTTTTATTGGCTCGGTGTCCTACCCGGGGCACCGTGGCTCCATTTGTGAGGGATTTTTGTATGACATTTCCATATATCATTAATCAAAACATTGGACGTTGTTGCATTTCAAATCTTGTGCTCCTTTTCTTTCTTTGTTATATATTGCAAAACAGCTATATTTACACACACTCACTTATACAGGTTCCAATCCACTCTAGATCTCACTGGTAACGGCTCTGCTACTGCCAGTTATGACTTCGAAAATCCGATCAACTTGGCCGAAGACGAAGGTGAAGATGATTGCGAGGTGCCTGGTGAACTCGCAAGACTGCTACTCCAGGAAGAGAGGGCCATTCAGCCGCATGAAGAGCCAGTGGAGACGGTAAATCTGGGTACGGAGACAGATAGAAAAGAAGTCAAGATCGGTGCCAATCTGGAGCTCAGCGTGAAACAACGATTGATTCAGATGCTGCATGATTACATGGAAATCTTTGCTTGGTCCTACGAAGACATGCCTGGTTTGGATGCCGACATTGTAGTTCATCATCTGCCTACCAAGGAAGACTGCCCTCCGGTAAAACAGAAGGTCCGCCGCATGCGCCCGGAGATGTCCGAGAAAATCAAGGCTGAGGTTATGAAACAATTTGATTCCGGGTTTCTAGCAGTGACTTCTTACCCTCAATGGGTTGCCAACGTGGTTCCGGTGCCAAAGAAGGATGGTAAGGTCCGAATGTGTGTTGACTACATGGATTTGAACAGGGCCAGCCCTAAGGACGATTTCCCTCTGCCTCACATCGACGTTCTTGTTGACAATACTGCTCAACACAAGGTGTTCTCCTTCATGGATGGTTTTTCAGGGTATAATCAGATCAAGATGGCTCCTGAAGATATGGAAAAGACTACCTTTGTTACTCAGTGGGGCACCTTCTGCTACAAAGTCATGCCATTTGGGTTGAAAAATGCTGGGGCAACCTACCAACGTGCCATGGTTGCTTTATTTCATGATATGATCCATCACGAGATAGAAGTGTACGTTGACGATATGATTGCAAGGTCCCAAACTGAGGAGGAACACCTTGACCATCTGCGGAAGCTGTTTGACCGACTAAAGTTGTACAAGCTAAGGTTGAACCCAAACAAATGCACCTTTGGGGTGAGGTCTGGAAAATTGCTAGGTTTCATTGTAAGCGATAAAGGTATTCAAGTGGACCCTACCAAGGTGAAAGCCATACAAGAGATGCCGACTCCCAAGACAGAGAAAGAAGTCAGAGGCTTTCTAGGAAGACTGAATTACATTGCCCGATTCATCTCACATCTAACTGCTACCTGTGAGCCAATCTTAAAGTTGCTGAAGAAAGATCAAGTAGTACTGTTGTACCCCAAAATTTTCCCTCCCATTTCTCTCAATAATTTCTCATCACAAAGCCCTTGGAGCTCAAGATCCAGTTAGGGTTTCATCTGCTCAAGACTTCTCCTTGCACTGTTGACCCAAATTAGGTTTGTGTTTGCACAAAGATGTTTTGACCTAAAATGCCTAAGATGACTTTCATGCTTCATATTGGACTCCCAAGTTTATCCACATCAAGTTTCAAGCATTGATTCCAAGTTTTGCCCAGTCAATTGGACAGTTGACCTAGAAATCAGTTGTATTGGGAAAAAAGTTAACTGTGGCCAATTGACAGTCAAATCTCATGAAAATTGACCCACATCAACATTATGAACTCACATGGACCATTTGATCAAGTTTGGATCACAATTCCACAAGAAATTTGATCAGATCACCAAAAGGGCAAAATGGTCATTTTTAGGGTTTTGACTGCACAAAGGCAATTTTTGACTGTTTGACCTAGCCAATGGCAAACCAAGCTCACATATGGACTCAAGGACCCCATGGACTTGTCTTGACATACTCAACAAGTTCAAAATATCCCAAATGCACAAGATTGACAGTTGAATTTCCCAGTCAATTGATTAATTTTGATTGTATACTGAAAAGTCAAACTTTGACTTTTTGGTCAAAATCAAGTGTCAAGATTAATTTTTCATCAAAACATGCCAAATCATGAAACTTGTTCATCAAGAAATCAAGAATTGCAAATTAGGGTTTGAAATGAAGATTTTTCATAACTTAGAATTTTTCTAAGTTATGAAAAACCCTAATTGTTTCCTAACTTTGCCCCACTTTCTCACCAAGATTCATTTGGATTCAAGCAAAAGTCAAAACATGAAAGTTGTAGCCTATTGCAAAATATATAACTTTGATTCACAAAGTTTTCCCAAAAGAATCTTGTATCTCAAGTTACAATTTTTGGAATAAGGGTACCAAACCATTCTTAACTTAGAGAAAATTTGACCTATTTTAGGCAGGATTTTTGCCTAACTTCAAGACCATTTTTCACATACTTCCACTTGTCATTTCAATTTGCACTTCAAATATGGATTGTAGTACACATTCCAAGCTTTCCAAAATGTCCAAGAACTCATCAAAAAACCTCATGGTTAGAGAGAATCGAATTTGGCAATATGGGAAAAACTCACTTTTGTTATGGCCAATTTCCATGTTCATACACTTAGGCAATTTTCAAATCAGCATGCATTTCTTGATTACAAGCCCCAAATCTCTTTTACACTCATAAATTTAATGCAAAATCATTGTGCCAAGACCATATTTTTTGTGTTCAAGCATTGCATAATGGTTTAGTCCTAAAATAGATAAAGCATTTTAACCATTTTTGCAAAAGTGAACTTTATGTCAATTAACAATCCAAGCAAGGACAGTGCAAATCTCTTTGGCACAAGTTATTAGACTAATTACACTGATCAATGCCAAGGTTTGCAGCACATTAGGGGGGCCTCTATCAGTCTAGAACTCCACTTGACCTTTTCTTGCTTAAGTGTGAAGAAACATAGCATTTTGTACAACAACTCTCATCTCAGAAAAGAACAGCTTAAGCAAACTTTGTCCACACATTTCACACTCCCTAACTGACCTCAAACACGACCAAACAACCCTTCATCCATCCAGTTACAGAAAATCACAGCTTTGTGGCAAAACAGGGCACATTCTGCAACTTGAATCCCACAACTCATTTCCATCGTGCATCTTGGCCAAAACCAGTTCAAACACTTTCCTTACCATCAATCCAAACTATCCAAAGCATTAGAAGTGGACTGTAACTCCTCTAATCAGTTTGGCCATTTTCATTTCTTCCTCTTGCAGGTTGACTTCTGCAGCTTGGTATAGAAGGTTTCAAAGCATACCAAGTATTGGAATAGCATCCTCACACTTCAAGGAAGCTGTACAAATCATCATCTTGCCCTGAAAGCTCCCCCATTGCCAGACACGATTCCAACTGAACAGGTATATTCTTGAACTTCTATCTCTCAATGTAGACATCATTAGCTCTAAGTTTGTGAATAAGAAGTGTTCTACTCATGTCCCTGAAACTGTACATACCTTTACTTTCCATTTATTTTGCATATGTTGTGAGAATTTAAGGTCTGAACATTGATAAAAAGTTAGGTTAAGATTTGGGAATGATGAAATTCTCTCTCATTTCTGAGAGTTAGGATGAGTTCTTTACATGTCCAGAATCGTGGCTTGATGATTAACATTTCTTATGTTGTAAGTTTGTGCTAAAAGTCCAAGAATCCAGGTGTTTGAATCAGTGTACAAGCGCGCGTTTTTTGTCAAAGTTCTGGCCAGAGGTTGAAGAAGGTCCTATTGGGCTGGGCTTGTTCTGTTTTTCTTATTTGCACCTTGCTTTTGCTTTTGAACCTCCCTGACCCATTTTGATTTTTACTTATCATTTTCCATTTTTTCCTTTTGATTTCATTTCTATATTTTTATTTAAGTATGAAAAAATATAAAAATCTTTTTTTCCACATTTTTTGCATTTATTTTGATATTTATTAGTCTTATTTAGCTTTTGGGCATAAATAATATAAATACTATTATTTAGAATAACTAGAAAAAAACAATGCAAATATATTTTATTTCTGATTTTTATTTCATTTTCTCTTTTGAAAACATTTTATATCAAAAATACTTTTTTTTGTAAATATTAACTATTATATTTTTTATACATGTTTAATATATTTATCATATAATATAAATATATATATATATATATATATATATATATATATATATATATATATATATATATATATATATATATATATATATATATATATATATATATATATATATATATATATATATATATATATATATATATATATATATATATATATATATATATATATATATATATATATATATATATATATTAATATATTTAGGTTAAAATACAAAATATACACACTTTTAATTATTTTTATTAATATTTAATATTAAAAATACCTTTTTACAAATATACTCCATTTTTATTTTATTCTTATACATAATTATTAAATATTTGTATATATTAAATAATTAATACTTTTATTCAATAAAATTAGGGTTTTGCCCTAAACATAAAAAACTCCAAAAAAAATAATAATACTTTTCATTTTGTTTATTTGTCATATAAAAATATTTTTTTCATACATATAAAAAGCCTTTTTGCATCTTGCATATTTATTCTTATTTTATCTAATTATTGTACATTAATTATCTTGTAAATAATTCCAAATTGATGTAATAGCTAGGTTTAAATTCCTTGTCAAATACCCCCCATTTGAACATTTGTACCCCCCTTCCCATATTGTGTTGTAATAGCTTAGGAACTTTATTTTTCGCACTTTAATGCTTTCTAATTATACCATGTTAGAATTAGGGTTTGTATGCAAACAAAAACAACAAAAATAGTTTGACCTAATTTCAAGATAATCAAGCATGAAAATGAACAACACTAATCACACTTGCACCCTTAAGGTATTCCACTTGTTTCCTTCAATAATGGGCCATATTGCATGTTAGGTCTCTTTGGGCAAAACAAAACAATCAAATGATCATAGTCCCTCGATAACACTTTCAAAAGTTGCCTAAATAATGATCAAGTCCCTTAAAGGAAAATTGCCCAAAGATACTTGACACCATTGCAATTATGGTCTAAACGATGACCCGCGTCCGTCCCTTTCACATCCTAACACAAGATTGTCCACCAAATGCAATGGTGGAACAAAATTGTTAAAAGGGTTAAAACATAGCAATAATCTTTGAGAACTCTAGGGTAGATAGCTCTTAAGTACTTGTCAATTTGCAAAACAAAAACACTTGCCTATTTTTCAAACCACACTTCACAAACACTTTCAAAACAAACTTTCAAAAACCTTGAAACATCTTTTCAAAAAGACAAACACCTTTTGTAAAACATTCGAGTAAAGAATTGTTACAAGGTTAGCCTAGACAAGGCATCTTTTTCAAAACATTTTCAAAACCACACACAAAGCACCATTTCAAACAATTGAAAACCAAGGCAAGTTGATCTAAGCAAGTACCTAAGAGCCCATGGATAACCATGGATAGAAAGGGTGCTAATACCTTCCCTTTATATAATCTACTCCCCGAACCCAAGAAAATATCTCAAAGGTTTTTGCTGTGCTTTTTAAACCTTTCCTTAGGATAAAATAAAAAGTCGGTGGCGACTCTTGCTCAACCGAAACATTTGCGAAAACAAACGCAAAACCATAGTCAGTTCTCCCACCGTATCACAGAACTGGCGACTCTGCTGGGGAAAAAACTTAAAAGTGGAGTAACCTTAGGGCTTAGATCACCCTCTTGCATGACTAATTGTTTGATTTGATTGCTTTATATCTTGGCTCTCTTGTTTGGGTTTGCAATCCTACACCCGGATTTTGGGAAACATTCATAGATAGCAATACATTGTGAAAACTGTGCGGGGTATACCGACACGGTTGAAGCAATAGCTATATTAGTGTGACATATTTGTGAGTACCGGTAACCCTTGAGTTCAATCAAGGAGAGCACGGGGCCGCTGAGTGATGTCACTAAGCACTAATGACCTAGAACCTTACTTGACCATCTTGGCCTTTTATTAGGGGTAGTGAGATGACCGGCTTTGGTGCAGTCCGAAGTTGGTAGATACTCGATACTACACTCATTGAGGGTTGTTTTCTTGGAATATTTTGGTTGCTAGTTAAGTGGCTAAACCAAAACCATGAATGATGAAAACAATCCAATGATATTGAGCTCCTTAGAACCCGGTTACTATTTATAGGACAGGTTTTTAAGCCAACTACACTCAAGAGGGTACTTACCTATGAAACCCCATGCAAGCCTGAAACTAGAGTTTGGTGTGAATTGCTTGTACATATGTTTTGTGCATACATCATAAACATCATAAAGCATCATATGCATTCACTAACCATTTCAAGGGTTTGGATCTTCATCTTTGTTCTTGTTTTGTAGGTCATGGAAATTCCTCGCAGAAAAACCATCCAAGTCAACCTTGTGAGAATCACTCCTCAACTCAAGGAGCTCACCTCAAGAATTCCGGAAAGCTCATCCTTCAGTGAAAGACATGGTAGACTGCTCAGTTTAGTCAACACCAACATTGAAAAAGACATGATGAAAGTGCTATTCCAGTTCTTTGACCCCCTTCACCACTGTTTCACTTTCCCCGACTACCAGTTGGTGCCCACTTTGGAGGAGTTTTCTCAACTCCTGAGAATTCCTATCCTTAATCAGCTACCCTTCAACGGTACGGAAAAGGAACCAAAGCCTGAAGATGTTGCTCGAGCATTACATCTACAGCCTTCTAACATCAAGGGGCATTGGGAAACCAGAAGCGGCGTCAAAGGATTCTTAGCAAAATTCTTGTTTGAGAAGGCACAAGAATGTTGGAATTCATTGGACCTACAAGCCTTTGAAGAAATTGTGGCACTCCTTATCTATGGGTTGGTCTTGTTCCCAAATTCTGACCAATTGGTAGATGTCAACGCCGTCAAAATCTTCTTGTCCAGAAATCCAATACCAACATTGCTTGGGGACATTCTTCACTCATTTTACACACGAACAATGAGAAAGAGGGGTGTTCTCATGTGCTGTACTCCTCTCCTTGCAAGGTGGTTTATTTCGCACCTTCCATAATCTGTCTTGAAGAATGACCAAGGCTCAAGGTGGTCCCAACGATTGATGACTCTTACTCACTCTGATGTACATTGGTGTTCTCGGTCCAGAGAAAATGTCATCATCGTCGATCGTTGTGGAGAGTTCCCTAATATTCCATTACTTGGCATTAGAGGGGGCATTACCTACAACCCTTGCCTAGCTTTGAGGCAATTTGGATATGCACGGAGGGATGGCCCTCACGACATGTTGATTCCTAACCTAGTTTTTGACTTCGACAACGATGCGCAAGGACTTCGCCAAAGATTCATCAGAGCTTGGGGAAGGCCCAACAAGGTTGATAGCAAGACACTGGGACACAAGAACTCCATCCCTCTCGAGCCTTATCTCAAGTGGGTACGAGCCCGAGCCCAGAGTCTAATGATGCCTTATCCTCATGTTCTCCCTGTGATTAAAGAGCCCGTCAAGGAAGGAGAGGTTCCCTACACCATCCTATATCCTGACATGCCTACATCGTGGGAGGAAATGCAGAAGAGCTGGATTCAGCTCAAGGAGGAACGGAACACTTTTGAAGCCAGCTTCTACGCTAGTGAGAAGAAGGTTCTAGAGCTTACCCGCCGACTCCATGAGCAAGAGGCCCTCAACATCTACATCGCACCAAAGAGGATGCGCAATGTCTTCTTACCTTGAGAAGTTGTTTTTGTAATATTTGGCCCATGGGGCATTTATGTACTAACAAATTTCTTCTTATTAATATGACGTGCGTTCTTTTTTGTCTGCAACAAGTTTGAATATTCTAAATCCTTGAATGCATTGCATACATAAGCATACCATTCATCATGTGCATAAGCAGGTCTCACGCCAGGTTTCCTTATCTGTCTACTGTTTATTTCAGTAGGATGGATCTCGAGCAAACAATCAAAGACCTGCAAGCTCAAAATGCACAGTTCCAGCAACTCCTGATGACCTTGGCTAAGGGTCAGGAGGATCTAAAGACCTTGCTGGGGAATAAAGACCCAGTGAAAAAGAAGAAAAAGAGACTCGGGGTGGCTACTTTAGGGAGAAGATTTGAAGGAGAAGCCCGGAGAGTGCTTGAATTTCCTCCTACTTCTGATGAAGGAACCAGTAAAAGAGGTGGGGCTGCGGTACCTTCCGAGTCCGATGTGGAAGAAGAGGAGGTCGAAGAGGATGAAGACTAATCTGATCAACAATACCCTTCGGCTGATGATAAATACAAGGGTTTAGAAGACAGGTTGGCCGCCATGGAGCTACAAAGGGTGCCGGGTTTGGATTTCGAAGACTTGGGTTTAGTTGCCGGGATTGTGATTCCCCCAAAGTTCAAAGTGCCAGTTTTTGTGAGGTATGATGGGTTGTCCTGTCCAAAAATGCATCTCAGGTCCTACGTAAGGAAGATTCGACCTTATACGGCAGATAAGAACCTTTGGATCCATTTCTTTCAAGACAGCCTTTCTGGGGCTCAATTGGAGTGGTTTTATCAGCTAGAGGGAACCAGTGTCCGAAACTGGGAAGACTTGGCCACTGCCTTTTACAAACAATATCAGTACAATTCCGACCTTGCTCCTACGCGTACCCAACTTCAGGGTATGTCATTGGGAACAGGCGAAGGATTCAAAGAATATGCACAAAAATGGAGAGATTTGGCTGGCAGGGTGCAGCCACCTTTAACCGACCGTGAACTTGTTGATATGTTTCTAGGGACCCTATCTGGGCCATTTTTCAATCATCTGATTGGTAACTCTTCCGCAGGGTTTACCGATTTGATCTTAACAGGCGAAAGAATAGAAGCTGACATCAAGTCAGGGAAGATTCAGAAGGGTGTTGCTGCAAGTGTTGAGAAGAAACCTTTCAAGAAGGAAACGGCTGTGGTATATTCTCAGAGAAGAGCAGGGAAGACTGAACGTCGGCCAACTGTGCGGGCCGTAATGATCCAAAACCCTTCAAGTGAGCAGCCTTACTATAACCAGTCCAGACCAAATCAACAACGGGTGGAACGGCCACAACGGCAGTTCACCCGCATTAATATGACGCCAGCGCAAGTACTTCCCCATCTGTTGAAGTTGAATCTCGCCACTATCAAAGAGGCACCAAAAAATGTGAATACGTCCTCTCCGCATTACCATCCTAATGCTAAATGCGCCTACCATTCTGACAGTGTCGGGCACGACACCAACGATTGTTGGGCACTCAAGCATAAAATCCAAGACCTGATAGAGGCGAAGGAGGTGGAGTTCGACGCTCCAGAGAAGCCTAATGTGATATCTGCTCCAATGCCGAAGCACGACCGAAATGTCAATGCCATTGAAGAAGATTTGTATGTTGCTGATGTCAATGATCTGATAACTCCATTGTTAACCATCAAGTTGAATCTGTTAAAGGCCGGGATTTTCCCGGGATGTAAAGAAGACTGCTATTGTTGTTACTCTCTGCCGTTTGATTGTCCGTTACTGAAGAAAGGCATCCAAGGCCTAATGGACAGTCGACAAATTTTGTTTGAAAAATTTTCTGCTATTCCAACCCATACTGAAGATGTCTCAATCATAACCATTCACGCCAATCTTTCCAAGGCCGTCAGAAAGCCTGTTAAGATTACACCAGCTACGAAATCTGTTCCTTTGAAGATAACAATGCCAGGGCATGTCCCCTATATTTCTGAGAAGTCGATACCATGGAACTACGGCGGTGACGTCTACTACCATGGTATTAAACAAATCGAAATAACTGAAGAAAGTTCGGATGATGAAGAAGCCAGCATTGGAAACATTGCAGGCACGAGCAAAATCACCCAGAGCGGGAGAATATTTTCTCTAGAGATTGCCCCTCCAAGAGCAATCTTTGGACCCTCATCTGCTGACAAGGTCATCCCTGCACCAATAAAACTCTCCGCTAGAACCCCATTGATTGAAGATGTTGTTGTTCCTAGTATTGTCCCTCCTACCGCTGTTGATAAAGGTAAGGGAATCCAAGATGAGCTCGTCAGGACGAGGGCTCAACCCTTGGTCATCCCGGAAACCTCCAAGAAGGAAATGGATGAGATCTTGAAGATAATCAAAAGGAGTGATTACGATGTGGTAGAACAGCTGGGGCAAACCCCCTCAAAGATCTCCATGCTGGCACTACTACTTTGCTCGGAAGCGCACGCTAAGGCTCTGATAAAATTCCTGAAGGCAGCCCATGTGCCCCAGGAAACCTCTGCAGATCATTTCCAAAATTGCGTGGCCAGCCTTACTGCAGACAACGGATTAGGTTTCTCTGATGCCGACCTAATTCCTAAAGGTAGAAACCACAATGATGCTTTGCACATTTCAGTCGAGTGCCGAGGAACTACTCTCGCACATGTCTTGGTCGACACTGGTTCGTTGCTGAATATACTGCCTAAGAAGGCCTTGGACCGACTAGATTGTGAAGGGTTGGAGTTGAAACCGAGTGATATTGTTGTCAGAGCTTTTGATGGTTCGAAGAGAATGGTCCATGGGGAGGTTGATATTCCCATCAAGGTGGGAACTGAGGTGTTTAAATCTACTTTCTATGTGATGGACATCCGTCCGTCATACTCTTGCTTGTTGGGTAGGCCTTGGATACACCATGCCGGGGCAGTCACCTCCTCCTTACATCAGATGTTGAAGTATCCTGTCAAGGGAAAGATCATTACCGTCCATGGTGAAGAGGAGTACATGATCAGCCACTTGAACTCCTTCCGGTACGTGGAGGTAGAAGGTGAGTTCATTGAGACACCTTTCCAGCATTTTGAAGAAGTCCTTCCTGAAATAACAGTAGCAAAGTTGGCAGCTGAGGCACCGAGGCAGATGGCCAGGATGGCATCTCTGGAAGATGCAAGGGCCGCAATAAAGGAGGGGAAGAATTCAGCATGGGGGCAGTTTCCTGATATTCCACATAAAACAGACAAATTTGGATTAGGATTCACTACCGCGGGCCAGAAATCTATGCACCGTTCGAAGATTGAAAGAGCGCCAGTCAAAATTTCTCCCTACGGAATCAACACTTTGGAGGACGAAGACAAAGAGAGCAGCATCGAAGAGTGGATTTACCCGACTGTCAAAGGAGGATTGTGCAACTGGGAGGCAAAAGACTTTGTCCCCATCACTTTTATTCATCAATAATTTATCTGTCAAATATTTCCTATTTGTTCTGTAATATTTATTTCCGAACAATCCGTACACTATCTTTTTACCTCATGCCTTACCCGGGGCATGTAGGTCCATTTGTAAGGGTTTTGATTACTTTCATATCCATATGCCATGTTTAATGATTCATTGGACGTTTTCCATTTGATAAACTGATGTGTTCATTTTCTTTCCTTTTGCATTTTTGTTTAAGGATGGCTATCCCTTACACACACATACACACTCACAAATGCAGGTACCCATCCACTCCGGATTCCATGGGTGACTATTCTGCTATATCCTTCAATAACTCTGAAGATCTGGTCAATCAAGCCGAGTATGAAGATGACGAAGGTTGTGAAGCACCAGGGGAACTAGCCAGACTTCTACAGCAAGAGGAAAGGGCCATCTTACCTCACGAAGAGTCATTAGAAACTGTCAACTTAGGGACCGAGGAAGACCGGAAGGAGGTGCAAGTGGGTGCCAATCTGGAACCAAGTGTCAAGGAACGCCTGATACAGTTGTTGAATGAGTATGTTGAAATCTTCGCTTGGTCTTATGAAGACATGCCGGGTTTAGACACAGACATCGTGGTTCACCGTCTCCCCACAAGAGAGGATTGTCCACCGATCAAGCAAAAAGTCCGTCGAATAAGGCCTGACATGTCTGAAAAGATCAAAGCAGAAGTGATGAAGCAATTCGACGCTGGCTTTCTGGCTGTTACGTCCTATCCTCAATGGGTCGCTAACATCGTGCCAGTACCTAAGAAAGATGGCAAAGTCAGGATGTGTGTGGACTACCGGGATTTGAATAGGGCCAGCCCCAAAGATGATTTTCCACTTCCACACATTGACATTTTAATCGACAACACAGCTCAGCACAAAGTGTTTTCCTTCATGGATGGATTCTCGGGCTACAATCAAATCAAAATGGCCCCCGAGGATATGGAGAAAACAACTTTTGTCACACAATGGGGCACTTTCTGTTACAAGGTGATGTCGTTCGGGCTGAAGAACGCAGGGGCAACTTATCAACACGCCATGGTAGCTTTGTTTCATGATATGATACATCATGAGATTGAAGTTTACGTAGACGATATGATAGCTCAGTCACAAACATAGGAGGAGCACCTTGAGCATCTAGAAAAGCTGTTTGCCAGATTGAAAGAATACAAACTCAGGCTGAATCCAAGTAAGTGAACTTTTGGAGTTAGGTCTGCTAAACTTCTAGGATTCATCGTAAGCAACAAAGGCATTAAAGTCGATCCAGCAAAAGTGAAAGCAATACAAGAGATGCCTGCTCCCCGTACTGAAAAGGAGGTTAGAGGGTTCTTGGGGCGCTTGAACTATATTGCTAGATTCATCTCTCATCTGACTTCTACCTGTGAGCCAATTTTCAAACTCTTAAAGAAATATCAGGTAGTCGAATGGAACGATGATTGCCAAGCTGCTTTTGATAAGATCAAGGAGTATTTGCTAGAACCTCCTATTTTGATGCCACCCGTCGAAGGAAGACCATTGATCATGTATCTGACCGTCTTGGATAACTCAATGGGGTGTGTTTTGGGCCAGCATGGCGAGTCTGGTCGAAAAGAGCGTGCTATTTATTACCTTAGCAAAAAGTTTACCGACTGTGAGACTCGCTACTCACTGCTCGAGAAAACTTGCTGCGCTTTGGTATGGGCTGCTCGCCGACTAAGGCAGTATATGTTGACTCATACTACCTTGTTGATTTCCAAAATGGATCCTATCAGGTATATCTTCGAAAAGCCCGCTTTATCTGGAAGAATAGCTAGATGGCAAATGATCCTAACGGAGTATGACATCCAGTACACCACCCAAAAAGCTATAAAAGGGAGTGTACTAGCTGATCATCTGGCTCATCAAGCTATCGAAGATTATCAACCCATAAGATTTGACTTCCCATACGAGGACATCATGAATTTGGACAACATTGAAGGTAACGGACCGTATGACGGACCCGAAAAGGGATCCCGATGGACCCTGTACTTTGATGGTGCTTCAAATGCACTTGGAAACGGTATCGGCGCAGTACTCATTTCTCCAGAAGGTTGTCACACACCTTTCACGGCCCGACTTTGCTTCAGCTGCACGAATAACATGGCTGAGTATGAAGCTTGCATCTTTGGTCTCAAGGCTGCTATAGACTTGGGGATCAAATCTTTGATCGTATTCGGGGACTCGACTTTGGTTATCAGCCAAATCAAAGGAGAGTGGGATACCAAGCATCCTAATCTTATCCCATACAAAGAACATGTCTTGACATTGTTGCCTCATTTCGAGCAAATTACCTTCGAGCATTTCCCGCGAGAAGAAAATCAGCTAGCAGATGCTCTAGCTACAATGTCCTCCATGTTTAAACTCAACTGGGATAATGAGGCTCCCCAAATCACCATCGAGCGAATGGATGAACCGGCACATTGTCACGAGATTAATACCGAAGAAGTAGTGGAACAACCCTGGTTCCATGAGATCAAAAGGTATCTCCAGACTAGAGATTATCCCGAAGGAGCTTCTGTAAATGACAAGAAGTTCTTAAGGAAATCTGCTGCCAAATTCTTCCTGAGCAACGACATCCTTTACAAACGAAGCCATGATTGTGTATTACTCCGATGCGTAGACAAAGCTGAAGCAGAGTTGATCATGACTGAGATACACAGCGGCACATTTGGCACTCACTTGAGCGGGCATACAATGGCTAAGAAGATCCTAAGGGCAGGCTATTACTGGTCTACCATGGAAGCTGACTGCCATCAACATTCCCGTACTTGCCACAAATGTCAAGTCTACGCTGACAAAGTTCATATCCCTCCGGTTCCTCTCAACGTTCTGACTGCTCCTTGGCCATTTGCAATGTGGGGCATTGACATGATTGGAGAGATCAAGCCCACGGCTTCCAACGGACATCGCTTCATCCTGGTTGCCATTGACTATTTCACCAAATGGGTCGAAGCAGCTTCCTTCGCCTCTGTTACTAAAAATGTGGTTGCCCGCTTCATCAAGCAAAATCTCATATGCCGGTATGGTGTTCCAGACAGGATCATCACAGACAACGGTACGAATCTGAATAACACGATGATCACCGCATTGTGCGAACAGTTCAAAATTTATCATCACAATTCATCTCCCTATCGGCCAAAGATGAACGGTGTTGTTGAAGCTGCGAACAAAAACATTAAGAAGATCATTCAGAAAATGACAGTCACTTACAAAGACTGGCATGAGATGTTACCGTTTGCTCTACATGGATATCGTACGACGACACGTACTTCAACCGGGGCAACCCCATTTTCTTTGGTATATGGCATGGAAGCTGTCCTACCCATGGAGGTTCAGATTCCTTCTCTAAGGATTATGAAGGACACAGGTTTGAATGAAGATGATTGGATTCAGACCCGACTTGATCAACTCAATCTGATCGACGAGAAGCGACTCGCTGCTATATGCCATGGTCAGACGTATCAAAAACGGATGATCAAGGCCTTCAATAAGAAAGTCAGACGTCAAGTGTATCAAGTCGGAGATCTCGTATTTAAGCAGATTATCTTGCCGCAAAGTGATCCCAGGGGCAAATGGACTCCTACATATGAAGGACCATTTGTGATCAAGAGCATATTTTCTGGTGGTGCGATGATTCTGACCACCATGGACAGCGACGATTTGCCGCACCCTGTGAACGCAGACATAGTCAAAAGATACTACGCATAAGATAACCCGACAAGTCGAAAACCCGAAAGGGCGGCTTGGGAAAAAATGGGCATCCCGGTGAACCGAAAACCCGAAAGGGCAGTTCAGGCAAAAATTAGGGATAAAAACAAAAAAATCTGTACACCCAGCAAGTTGAAAACCCGAAAGGGCGGCTTGGGCAAAAAGGGGTTTCCCGATGGATCGAAAACCCGAAAGGGAGATTCAGGCAAAAGTTAGGGAATTAAAGCGTATGACTATGTCTCGTCGGATCACTTCAAAGACAATCTCTTCATCAACCAGTTCCAGGCTTCTGATCAATCCAGTCATCGGCAAACGAAGCATTAGATGGACAGATATTCAGAGTTGTGAAGGCTATAGCGGAATGGAATCCCATGGAATTATTTCACATAGCCAAATCTCTTTGGCACAAGTTTTTGAGTTAATCACACTGATCAAGGGCAAGCTTAGCAGCACATTAGGGGGGCCTCCATCAGTCTAGAAAACACCTTGGCATTTTGTTGCTTAAAGTGGAAGAAAACTTGCATAACATCAACCAACTCTCATCTCAGCAAAGATAACCTTAAGCAAAGCTATTGTACTCATTCTAAACACTAAACCTAAGCTAAAACACAAGCCAACCAAGTTCCAAACATCCTCAAACACAGATTCACCATTAAACTGCACAAAAACAGGGCATTCTGCACTTGGACTTGGCTAGCTCATTTCCATCGTGCATCTTGGCTAAAAACACTTCAAACACATCCCACATCATCCCTTGAAACTATTCCAAGCCCTAAACACGACCTGTAACACCCCTAGCTAACATCACCATTTCCATATTTTCTGTTTTGCAGTTGAAGTGCCATAACACGATTCACTTGGTGTTGAAGCAAACTAAAGGTTGGAATAGCATCCTGGGACATCAAGGAAGCTATACAAATCATTACCTTGCCTTGTAAGCATCTCCATTGTTGCACACGTTTCCAACTGAACAGGTAAGGTCATGAACTCTTATCTCTCTATCCAGGCATAGTTAGGTTTAGATTTGTGAAGAAATTATGTCACATTCATAGCCCTAAACATGCCCATATCATTAGTTTTCATTTATGTTATGTATGCTTAGAGAATTTTAAGTCTGAACATTGAATAAAAACTAGGTCAGGAATTGGGGGAGAAGAAATTCTCTCTCATTTCTGAGAGTTAAGATGAGTTCTTTATATGTCTAGAATCGTGGTTTGATGCTTAACATTTTTCATGTTATGAGTTTGTGCTAAAAGTCCAGGAATCCAGATGTTTGAATCAGTGTAGGAGGCGCGCGTTTTTTGACAGATTCTTGGCCAGAGGTTGAAGAAGGTCCTTTGGGTTGGGCTTGTTTTGTTTTTCTTATTTACACCACCTTTTTACTTTTGAACCCCCTTGGCCCATTGTGCTTATTTTGATCATTTTTTGACTTTTTCTTGTTATTTCTGACTTGTTTATTTTTTCTCATAATATTAAAAATATAAAAAATATTTTTCAAACCATTTTTGTATTTATTAAGCATTTATTGGTTTAAATTAACATTTGTACATAAATAAATACATAAATACTTTTTGTTTAGAATATTAGGAATAATACTGAATATATTTATTTTCTAAATTTTATTTTATTTTATCTT
Organism: Vicia faba; assembly: GCA_948472305.1. NCBI lineage: Eukaryota > Viridiplantae > Streptophyta > Magnoliopsida > Fabales > Fabaceae > Vicia > Vicia faba. The sequence continues at coordinate 409,685,533 of OX451735.1, forward strand.
CTGAAAATATTATATATAAAATATACCTTTCTTGTAAATATTAAATATTTTATTTTTTGTATATATTTAATCTATTTAGTAAATAATGCAAATACATATATATTTATTAGAATATTTAGAATGAAATACAAAATATATACATTTTTATTTTTATTAATATTTAACATTAAAATATCTTTTTGACAAATATACCTTCTTTTATTTATTTTTTGTAAATAATTAATAAATATTGCATATATTATACAATAAATACTTTTATTTGTAAAATTAGAGTTTTTGCCCCTAAACATAAAATATTCAAAAAAATTAACTTTTCTTTTATTTATTTTTTAGTATTTTATTTTATTTGTGAATGAAAATATACACTTACACAAGAATACCTTCACATATACATTGTTCCATTCTTACACATTTATACATTTATATTTGCGCAATTCAATTTGGTTGTAAATATTGGGTGCTATCCTCCTATAAAGTTTCATCTCCATTTGAACATTTGTACCCCCATTCCCATGATCATTGTGTAATAACTTAGGACTTTTAAATTTCGCACTTTAAATGCTTTCTAAATATGCCATGTTAGAATTAGGGTTTTGTATGCAAATCAAAAACAACAAAATAGTTTGACCTAAATTCAAGATAAACAAGCATGAAAATGGACAACACTAATCACACTTGCACCCCTAGGGTATTCCACTTGTTGCCTTCAATAATGGGCCATATTGCATGTTAGGTCTCTTTGGGCAAAACAAACACAATTCAAATGATCATAGTCCCTCGATGACGCTTTTGAAAGTTGCCTAAAAATGATCAAGTCCCTTAAAGAAAAATTGCCCAAAGATACTTGGCACTGTTGCAATTATGGTCTAAACGATGACCCGCGCCCGTCCCTTTCACATCCTAACACAAGATTGTCCACCAAATACAATGGTGGAACAAAATTGTTAAAAGGGTTAAAACGTAGCAAAGATCTTTGAGAAATATAGGGTAGATAACTATTGGTTACTTGCCCCCTTGCAAAACAAAAACACTTGCCTATTTTTCAAAACACACATCAATACACTTTCAAAACAACTTTCAAAAACATTGAAAACCTTTTCAAAAGACATACACCTTTGTATACATCCCAACATGGATCATTACAAAGGTTGCCACCACATTGGCCTCTTTTCAAAACATTTTCAAAATCCACACACAAAGCACCATTCCAAACAATTGAAAATTAAGGCAAGTTGATCTAAGCAAGTAACTAAGAGCCCGTGGATAACCATGGATAGAAAGGGTGCTAATACCTTCCCTTTCTATAATCTACTCCCCGAACCCAAGAAAACATCTCAAAGGTTTTTGCTATGCTTTTTAACCTTTCCTTAGGATAAAATAAAAAGTCGGTGGCGACTCTTGCTCAACCGAAACATTTGCGAAAACAAACGCAAAACCTCAAGTCAGTTCTCCCACCGTATCACAGTGGCTATGAAAGAAGAACTGAATCAATTTCAAAGGAATGAAGTTTGGGATCTGGTACCCAAACCACATCAAAAGAACATTATTGTAACAAAATGGGTCTTTAGCAATAAGCTCAATGAGAAAGTGAGGTGGCAAGAAATAAAGTTAGACTTGTACCTATTGTACCTATTGCAAGGTTAAGGGCAATCAAATTACTCTTATCTTATGTTGTTAATCATAATATTACTTCATATCAAATGGATATTGAATTTTAAATGGTGTTATTTATGAAGAAGTGTATGTTAAATAACCACCTGGGTTTGAGGATTCAATCCACCAAGAGTATGTTTTTAAACTTAAGAAATCACTCTATGGCCTCAAACATGCTCCTGGATCTTGGTATGAGAGACTAAGTAATTTATTATTAGAAAATAGTTTTAAAAAAGGACAAGTTGACACTACACTATTGTCGCGCTGCAAAAAAAATACGGAGTCACCATCAAACTTTATTTATTCCAAAGAAAATGGAATATATCAAGAAAACCCCAAAAGGAAGAAAAAAATGGTCTCGCAACCAAATTCGGGTTTGGGAGTCGATTATGTAAGGGGAAGGTATTAACACCCCTCACACCCGTTGTACTCAACGAGAACCGCTTTTTTTGTTTTGCGCGTAAGGGTGTTGTTTAAATGTTACTTGCGATTATTGATTTGGTTGGTATTCGATTTAATTAAGAGGAAAAAATAAGTTATTAATTAGTATGCTCGCCAAGATTTCAGAATCCTGTATCAACGTATCCTTATAGTGTGTGATCGGTGGGAATGAGAACTGACTGTTTTGGAATGCTGGTTCGCGTTTTGCGTTTGTTTTCGCAAAATGTCGCGGTGAGCAAGAGTCGCCACCGTCTTTTATTTTATCCAACAAGGAAAGGACAAAGCACAGAAAAATTCCTTTTTGAAATATTTCTCGGGTTCGGGAGGTAGATTATAGAAAGGGAAGGTGTTAGCACCCTTTCTATCAGTGGTTATCCACGGGCTCTTAGGTACTTGCTCATTATGTTTTCAAAAATTTGCTTTTATTTGTGTTCATGGGTTGGAAAGGATGTTTTTGTTTTGAAGAGAGTGTAAGTGCGAAAAGTTTTTGAAAGGAGCAAGTACTTAAGAACATCTACCTACTCAAAAAGGAATTAAACTGTGCAAATGTCCTTTAGACAATGCTATCCCACTATTGAGGAGTAGGTAGCACCATCGTTGGAGTTTTCGGGTCAATTCGATTAAGGGACATGTGGTCACTAAAGCAACGTTAGGGCGCCTTAGCGGTAACCCTAATGTCTTAGATCATTTTATTCGAGGCAGCCGTTTCGAGGCAACTTTATGATCTTTGGACAAGAGGACGACCTCTAAAACTTCCTATACTCAATGACCACGTTCGAGGCAACCAAGTGAGGTGTACCCTAAGAGTGGCATGTGCGAGTGTGTTGTTTTTCAGTTATATTATCTTTGTACATGTCATGGTGAGCTACTGTTGATTTTAAGTTAAAAATTCGATCTTGTCATGCATTGCCTATTATTCAAACATCTAACAGTTAATGGTTGCGGAAATTAAATTGCGGAAAATAAATCTAAGTTATTACAAGGCGTCGGGTATTTACATCGCCAAAAACAAACCCTTAAAAAATTAAATTGCAAAAAGTAAACACAAGCGATAAATAAATAAATAAAATCCTAATTTAAAAACTATTACATTCTCGACGCAGTTACATTATTGAAATATGGATAAAAAATTATTTGCGTGCGAGGAAATTAAATCGGAGTGTTTTTAGGTTTTTGACCCTTTTTATTAAAGAAAGCATATTTTGTTATTTTTTGAATTAAAAATTAGTCTAAATTAATAATTGAATTAATTAATAAAATGAAAATATTTTTGGGTTTTTTATTTTATTTAGGGAAATAAAATGAGAATGGTTAAAAATATTAAAAACCTAATTCTAAATCAATTTTAATTTATTGCAAGAGATATTAATATTGTACCTAATTAAAAAACTAAATTAATTGACTAAAATTTATTTACAAAAATAATAAAATAGTGAGATTAATAAAATATTATTTTTTGGGTTTTCTGATTTTATAGAAAAAATATTAATTGGTTAATTTTTGATAATAATAATTAAATAAAATAAATATAGAGAGAAAAGAAATAAACCAAAATAGGGGGTTTGGGCCTGAAGAGGGAGTATGATCAGCAGTTTCTTGGCCCATTAACACCAGCCTGTTTGACTTTTCAGATTGCCTATGCGCTTGTTGACTTTGAGAACATGGTGAGGACCCCATTCTGGCCATTGGATCTAGTCTACAGGCCATCTGGATGAGATCTGGATGAAGGCATATGATGCACTGCAAAGCCTGAAACGCATGCAATTGTCTAGAGAAAAACAAGATAAATAATATTGGGGGATCTGGGATTCGAACCCAGGTCCCATTTCTCATATGCCTGCACGCTCAACCACTCCAACCGAACTGCTCAATTGTTATGGGAATAGAAAATAAATATAATATAGGCAAATCAATTAATATGCTGAAAAATAAGAAAATATGGCGCGCTGTTCAAACGCACCAATCTGGACACGCCATGTTATCATCCCTGTCATGGGGATTGTGGCTAAAAGTCCTTTTACCTATACCAACGGACGACTGTCCGTAGCTATACGCCCTGTTGTCTCAAAATCCACCACGAGCCACTAGAATGCAAACTAAAGGCGTGGTTCTACTCGCCTCTCTGCCCCGGTTCCAACCATGGTCCTTTTATTGACCAATTTACCCTGTAACGAAAACCCCTGAAAGAACCCTAAAACAATGTACAATTGCATTTTGTGATATATGGCATGATAATGAAATTGAATAATACAGAAACTTCGTAAATGATGTAAGGAATTCAAATATGCAATTATCTCAAAGAATGGATGCAAGACTGAAGCTTTACGATTCCATGAGTATGGCGGTTTTGAGCGACACTTACAGGGATTTTGGAGGCAGGAGAATGTGTGACTATGATTGGTACTGCTTCAGTGAAGTGCAAGGAAGCGATTGGGACCTTTGTTTGATCCTGAAAAGGCCTCAAAGTACGATTTCAGATCCAAGGTTTTCAAGCTTTTTTCTCAAATTCTTCTGGCCGTTTCTGCAGTGTTTTGTGCGTCCTCCAGGTTTTTCCTGCTTATGTGAGTGTTATAGAGTGAATTAGGGTTGGTCTTTTGGTCTCAAATCAAATGCATTGAAGATTCAAGATTGGATTTTGATCACCATAACCAAACTTCCAAAAATAGGCCAAATCTGATTTTTATGCTTGAATGAGCCTTGATACGAATTGACTAGGTGTTATATGATATATGCAAGCTGTACAAATCACAAAGATACCATTTCATTAATTTTTGGATTTTATGTGAATTAATATAGATTTAAAATTAATTAAATCAATAAAAATTAAATAAAATAGAAAAATAAATGTTTGGTCATGAAATTAAAGATGGGGCACGTGTGTGGCATGAAAAGACTATATCAAGTGGAAAAAAGTGGGCCCTTTTGTCAAAAATTGGAGTTTTGAGGATAGTTGACTTTTGGCAATTTTGGAAAAATGTCCAACTTCAACAATGCATAACTTCTTCAATTTTGAACTTTTGGAGGTTTTTTTTGGACTTTTTAGAAACCTTGAGATGTCCTATAATCAAACCTTTTGGTCTCATCTCATTTTGATCTTCCATGCTCAAGTTATAAGCTTTGGCAAAAAAGGTGTTTTTGTTGACTTTCAAAAATGACCTATAATGTCCAAATTTGTAACTTTTTATGAGAGCATTTCTTGATATTGGGGTGTGAATATGGATTGTAGGAAATTGAGTCCTATTCAAAATGAGCTTTGGATGGGTCATTTCTCATAAAGTATGAGAAAGTTATGCTTGGTCAAAGTTGAGTTGACTTTTCCTATAAAACCCTAATTTAGCAACTTTTGAATCTTGATGAATCTTGAGCAATCCTTGATGAATCATGATCAACCCTTGATAAAATGATGAATTATCCTTCAAATGAGAATGTTGACAAAAAATCTTGAGGTTTGACTGTATTTGGGACACAGTTGACTTTTGCCCTAGCACAGTCGATTTTTGGGTCTCTTGAGCATTTGACTGACCAAACTTCCTCTGCAAGGCTTGAAATTTGTCATGGATGAACTTAAGAACATATTAGGACATTGGGGAGAACTTGAGGCCATTTGGATGTGAGGACCTTGATGCAACACAAAACCCTAATTTTGACTTGATTGCCTTATGAGGTGACTTGACTGTCCAAACCTAGAGCCAACTTGAGCAACTTGAAGATTATTCTTGGAAAATCTTGAGGAATATGGGAGGGAAAATTTTGGGGTACATCAGTTTCCCCTGTTCAATTTTCTTAAACCTGAGGATATAGATTGGCTTTTGAGCCTTTCGTGATCCGAAGGTGGAAGATAATTGAACACTAGAGTGCCCAAAAATTTGCACTCGCATGGTGTAGTATCAGCATTGTGATGTCGGGAATGGGCTTACAGATTCCATTTGGAGATTGTTGGTAGGAGGATAGGCTTTCAGATGCTATCTGCAGGAGTGTCGATCGCGTAAGAGATTCCTTAGCGAGAACTTGCATACCTGTTGTTGTAAAAGATTCCGCTGGGGAAGTCTAACCTTTGTTGAGATTTAGGAGACTGGCCTGTACTTCAACTGAGAGAATGCCTCGGCTGAGTCTTAAGAACTTGTCCATAATTCAACTGGGGGAGAACATCTTTATCAAGATCTAGGAACTGTCTCGTGTTCAGTGGAGTATACCGTTGAGGTTATAGAACTTGTCCACACTATGACGGAGGAAAACATCAAGATCTAGGAACTGTCTCGTGCTCAATGGAGTATACCGTTGAGGTTCTAGAACTTGTCCATACTATGACGTAGGGAAACATCTTCATCAAGATATATGAATTGTCTCGTGCTCAATGGAGTATACCGTTGAGGTTATAGAACTTGTCCACACTATGACGGAGGAAAACATCAGGATCTAGGAACTGACTCGTGCTCAATGGAGTATACCGTTGAGGTTATAGTACTCGTCCACACTATGACATAGGGAAACATCTTCATCAAGATCTAGGAACTGTCTCGTGCTCAATGGAGTATACCGTTGAGGTTATAGAACTTGTCCATACTATGACGGAGGAAAACATCAAGATCTAGGAACTGACTCGTGCTCAATGGAGTATACCGTTGAGGTTATAGTACTCGTCCACACTATGACGTAGGGAAACATCTTCATCAAGATCTAGGAACTGTCTCGTGCTCAATGGAGTATACCGTTGAGGTTATAGAACTTGTCCACACTATGACGGAGGAAAACATCAAGATCTAGGAACTGACTCGTGCTCAATGGAGTATACCGTTGAGGTTATAATACTCGTCCACACTATGACGTAGGGAAACTTTCGAGATTGAGAACCTTATCTGAAATTCAACCGAGGATAATTCAATTGAGATTTAAGAACCGGTCAGGTCTTCGGCGTAATTGAGAACTTTAACTGCATCTTTCCTGAAAGGTAAAGGTCAGTCATATGCAATGCACGATATGGATCAGGAAATTATGTTCTCAAAATAAATGAGATTGTATTCGTATGATGCGTATATGCATGTATCATGATGTATGGGAATATGATGCTTTAGCTGGGGAAAATAAATCCCGGAGCTGCTGGAGAATAGAGCTGAGTTCTTCGTTTCTGCTGGGGATGATGAACGAAGATGATAAACCTGTAGGAGAGAAGAACTCCGTTGGGGAATAGATTGATGAAGAGGTTACTCCGAGGGGAATTACTCTATGGGGAAGAGATGTTTTGCTGAAGATTTTAACGATAACTCCGTTGGGGATTCCATTGATAAGCTCTGTTGGGGATTTTAATGATGAACTCCGCTGGGGATGGATGACCGTGGCTGGTGATATTGAGTCTGTTGAGGATAGAAGTCCTACTGGGGGAAAAGAAAGAACTTCGTTGGGGATGATCTTTCAGTTGTAACTTGCTGAGGATAACCCAGTGAGGATAACCTTCTGAATTTGGTCGGGGGGATTTATTAGTGCTCCGCAGGGGATAAGCTTCTAGAGTCTACTGGGGATGATGATTCAACTCCATTGGGAAAGCCTTTTTAGACTGCGTTGGGGAAATGACTCCACTGGGGTATCTTGTATTCTGCCGGAGAACATTCTTATACTCCGTTGAGGAGTGTTAAGACTGCCGGGAGGTATTCTTATACTTGTTGGGGAATGTTTTTATACTCCACTGAGGAATATTAAGACCTTCTGGGGATACCAAACCTTTTCAGGGATGATGGTAGACCAACTCTGCTTGGGGGAGAGTATTGTTGATTCGTCCATAGTTGCAAGTCTCAATGGGGAGAGATACCATTACTGTTTTACTCTACGGGGAGTGACGGTATCTTAGCCTTATTCTTCAGCTGAACTTATCATCGTACCTGGTGGACAGAGCAACTGCACAGTTCGGACAATTCTTATTGCCCCTGTTTCTGCGGGAGAAGGTGCCTGTGGAGGCCCTGTGGACCGAGTATTATCCCCACCTATGAGGCGTTTGGTATCTTTCGATTGAAATGACAAGTCTTCTTCTGGTAGGCAAGTGACGAGATGACGGGACATAGTCATACGTTTTGATCCCTAATTTTTTCCTGGACTGCCCTTTCGGGTTTTCAATCCATCGGGATACCCTTTTTTGCCCAAGCCGCCTTTTCAGGTTTTCGACTTGCCGGGTGTACAGATTTTTCCATTTTTATCCCTAATTTTTGCCCGAACCCTTTTGGTTCGCCGGGAAGCCCTTATTTTTGCTCGGGCCAGTCAACCTAGCGGGTCTTTGATTATGCGTAGTACTTTTTGACTATGTCCATGCTCTCAGGATGTAGGCAGGTGTCATTGTCGGTAGTGTTGTGTTTCCATACTACCAGAAGATCTTCGTTTGATCGTGTAAGATTCGTTGCTGGAATTCACGGCCAATGCCCCAATTGATTCAGATGGAGATTTGCCCTTGACTATTTGGCATTTTGAGAGATTCCTTGAATCTTGACTTAACTGCCCCAGATGATGGACAATGCTCATGCCGTGCCCCTGGATTGGAAGTGTTTTCCACTTGAGGTGACCCTTTTTATTGAGAAGATTTTTATTCACTAGATATTCGTCGCGCGAATTTCTCTGTTGTTTGAACAAATAGTTTTATGCAAACAATGTTATTTTAAGAATGCAAAGCTTATGTCTGTCTTGAAATTTTTTGAAAATGCATTTTTCGTAAAACAGGCAATTTTTGTAAAATGTGATGTCAACTCAGGATTTACAGCAAGCCCTACAGGAGTCAGGATACCTTTGTAACAGTATGCTTTCGGACTGACCTATGCTTCATCTAGGAGTTTTTAAGGGTTATAACGTAGCCTGGTTCACGATTTAAGAAACAAAAGATAAAGGCTCAAATTTTATTTGTACCCACCCGTTCTTCGTGATGTTCTTCGATCTTAAACTCAGCTAATCGTGCATTAGATCTTGTTTGAGTCTTTGCTCTGATATTCCGGTGATGGTTCAGATACTGACAATTTATTTTGAACAGGCAATCATTTTGTAGGATCTCTTTCTTTTTGGTTTTTATTATCCCTGTCTTTTGCTTGAACTGTTTCTTTTTTGTGATTACAGCCAGCGGGATGCCCCAGTTTTCTTAAGTCTCCTTCACAGGTTTTAACTTATTGGGCTTTTATTTTGAGAGATAATGACTGCCTGTCCTTACGATTATACGGAACCAACACCATTTTTTGTTTCGGAAGGACTTCTTTGATGCCATTCATTGTGCATCTGAATTAACTGAGAAAACTACCCTGCCCCGGGTTGTGATTAAGGGTTTTAATTTGTGAAAAGAAAAACTCCAACTTCTTTGGCTCAAAGGGGTTGATTAGGGATTATCTTCCTTATATCTCCACTGTTTAGGATTTGAAACAATGCCTGTACCTCGTTAGCGGGGTCCGTTCAAAAGCATACTGTAGAGATTTTGATATCATTTTCGTCATCCTCCCTCAAAAGGCTTAGAATTTTTTAATCGAGAGTTGAACATCACAAAAAATGAAAGCAATTTGAATATAGTGAATACGAATGGATTGATTCAGAACAGACATATGCAATGCATTGATAAAGTAATAAAGTTTAACATGATAATAATTGTTTGAATAAGCAAAGAAAGATACAACTTCAAAATTTAAATGAACAAAAGTATCTTAATTTGAACTTAGTCATTTCAGGTGGAGAACCCTCAATGGAAGATTTTCATTTCGCCATCCGGCATGAATTCCAGCACTCTTCCGTCAATCAAGTCTTGGATCTTGTTTTTCAAAGCCCAACAGTCGTCGGTGTCATGTCCAGGACTATAGGAGTGGTATGCACAAACTGCGCCGGGATGATAGCTAGGAGCAGAAGTATTGGGATTCCGGGGAGGTTCCTTTAAAGGAATCAGATTGACCTCCAACAAGCGTTTCAGTATTAGAGATGATGGTATATCAGTCTCAGAGAAATGTCTTCTAGACGTATTTTGCTTATGCCGATTACCCCGTTGACGCTGGCGAGGTTGATGTTGGGCTTGTGACCCTGAAGCAAGCTGAAGAGCTTTTCCCTTGTCTTCTTGCCCCAAAGGTGGTTGAATGATGACTTGATCTTCAACCCTAGTTGTTTGCCCCACTTGGTCATTTTGAAGTAGTTTGTTGATGAGGACCCTGAGCTCTTCTTGTCTTTGAGCCAGGTCTTGAATGAGAGCCATCTGGCCCACCAGCTGTCCCATCATCCGGATCTTCATTGTTGCCAACTCAATTTGTAGCCCTTCCAACTGATCATTCCTGACGCCGCCTGGATTCCCTAGGACTAAGCCCCTTGTGAGGAGAGCTTTTATTTCTTCCTGCCCCTGGGATAGGTTCAGGAACATTTCTTGAAGTTGAGCGTTTTGAGCCTGGAGATCTTGGTTGTCTTGTGGGAGAGCCATTGCTGAAATAAACAGCGGGAACATGAGAGACCTGTACTAGATGACCTGTTACGCAATGATAGGTATGATATATATATGCAATGTTTTCAAGGATCTCGCGGGGTAAACAAGAAACAGTTAGAATTTGAATCTGGTAGCTTGGTTGAAGGAGCTTCATGTTGTTGAGAGTCCTTCTTCAAGAGTCAAGCTTACCATATCGAATGGGTCATAGCCCCTGACTCAAGTTATCGTGTTTTGATTTCTAAACAACCTTGGCTAGAGGAAAATAAACCCCCTTTGCCCCTTGCTAGACTTTTGATTTACCATAACCTGCATCACAGACCCTTGAGATCCTTGAAATGGTTAAAGAAATGTTAAGGCATGATGTTATGATGTGTATGCTATGCGTTTAAGCAAAAGTGTGAAGCGATGTCAGTAAACCCTGCAATAAATCCAAATTATTGGATAAGGACTGTAAACAAAACCTGCAAGGAACTCATGTTGTCAAATAACAAGAATGTGCAAGTAGTTCAAGTTTTGAAGGCACACAAGTCACACAATAGCCCTTAAATTTTAGGCTGGCATGGAGCTTAGGTACTACCCTCTTTCAGTTCAGTGGGTTAAAACCTGTCCTAAAAATAGTAACCGGGTTCTAGAGGATCTCAATATCACTGACTACCCTCAATCGGTCATAATTCCAGTTTAGCAACCTTTTCTTGCGGCCGGAATCATCGCGAGAGTTTAGTCTCAATGAGTGTAGCATACTGCTACCGTTCTATGGCCAAGTTGGTCAATTTAAGGTTCTAAGGTCAGTTGGTGCTTAATGACCCCTTAGAAGACCCATATTCTCCTCGTTCTAACACAAGGGATATCAGTACAGACTAAAGTGCCACACCAACGTAGCTACGGCTTCATCCGTGTCGGTCTACGCCGGACAGATCCCTCACAGTTTATTGCTACTTACCTAAAGGGTATCCCCAGATCCAGGTTATGATCTATAGAACTCTGATACAAGCCCACAAAATTAAAGCAAACAAAGCATACAATTGAAAACATATTGATCTAATCCTAAGGTACACCTCACTTATCTTTCCCCAACAGAGTCGCCAGTTCTGTGATCGGTGGGAATGAGAACTGACTGTTTTGGAATGCTGGTTCGTGTTTTGCGTTTGTTTTTGCAAAATTTCGCGGTGAGCAAGAGTCGCCACCGTCTTTTATTTTATCCAACAAGGAAAGGACAAAAGCACAGAAAAATTCCTTTTTGAGATATTTCTCGGGTTCGGGAGGTAGATTATAGAAAGGGAAGGTGTTAGCACCCTTTCTATCTGTGGTTATCCACGGGCTCTTAGGTACTTGCTCATTATGTTTTCAAAAATTTGCTTTTCTTTGTGTTCGTGGGTTTGAAAGGATGTTTTTGTTTTGAAGAGAGTGTAAGTGCGAAAAGTTTTTGAAAGGAGCAAGTACTTAAGAACATCTACCTACTCAAAAAGGAATTAAACTGTGTAAATGTCCTTTAGACAATGCTATCCCACTATTGAGGAGTAGGTAGCACCGTCGTTGGAGTTTTCGGGTTAATTCGATTAAGGGACATGTGGTCACTAAAGCAACGTTAGGGCGCCTTAGCGGTAACCCTAATGTCTTAGATCATTTTATTCGAGGCAGCCGTTTCGAGGAAACTTTATGATCTTTGGACAAGAGGACGACCTCTAAAATTTCCTATACTCAATGACCACGTTCGAGGCAACCAAGTGAGGTGTACCCTAAGAGTGGCATGTGCGAGTGTGTTGTTTTTCAGTTATATTATCTTTGTACATGTCATGGTGAGCTACTGTTGATTTTAAGTTAAAAATTCGATCTTGTCATGCATTGCCTATTATTCAAACATCTAACAGTTAATGGTTGCAGAAATTAAATTGCGGAAAATAAATCTAAGTTATTACAAGGCGTCGGGTATTTACATCGCCAAAAATAAACCCTTAAAAAATTAAATTGCAAAAAGTAAACACAAGCGATAAATAAATAAATAAAATCCTAATTTAAAAACTATTACATTCTCGAAGCAGTTACATTATTGAAATATGGATAAAAAATTATTTGCGTGCGAGGAAATTAAATCGGAGTGTTTTTAGGGTTTTGACCCTTTTTATTAAAGAAAGCATATTTTGTTATTTTTTGAATTAAAAATTAGTCTAAATTAATAATTGAATTAATTAATAAAATGAAAATATTTTTGGGTTTTTTATTTTATTTAGGGAAATAAAATGAGAATGGTTAAAAATATTAAAAACCTAATTCTAAATCAATTTTAATTTATTGCAAGAGATATTAATATTGTACCTAATTAAAAAACTAATTAATTGACTAAAATTTATTTACAAAAATAATAAAATAGTGAGATTAATAAAAATATTATTTTTTGGGTTTTCTGATTTTATAGAAAAAAAATTAATTAGTTAATTTTTGATAATAATAATTAAATAAAATAAATATAGAGAGAAAAGAAATAAACCAAAATAGGGGGTTTGGGCCTGAAGAGGGAGTATGATCAACAGTTTCTTGGCCCATTAACACCAGCATGTTTGACTTTTCAGATTGCCTATGCGCTTGTTGACTTTGAGAACATGGTGAGGACCCCATTCTGGCCATTGGATCTAGTCTACAGGCCATCTGGATGAGATCTGGATGAAGGCATATGATGCACTGCAAAGGCTGAAACACATGCAATTGTCTAGAGAAAAACAAGATAAATAATATTGGGGGATCTGGGATTCGAACCCAGGTCCCATTTCTCATATGCCTGCACGCTCAACCACTCCAACTGAACTGCTCAATTGTTATGGGAATAGAAAATAAATATAATATAGGCTGTTGCACCCCAAAATTTTCCCTCCCATAACCTTCAAAGTTTTGACAAGAATCATCCACAATTGGTTCAAGTCTACTCAAAGGCTACACAGTCAACCATCCTCCTGAAGCCAGTCAAACTAGGGTTTTGGTTCTCACAAGGAAGCTGAAGTTTTCAAGGCCCCAATCAAGTCTCCCATGCACATAAACATTGTCAAGCACCTACATGTCAAGTTTCAAGACTTTCAGCATAAAATTGCACAGTCAAAACCCTAATTGCACTACAGTCAACTGTAGGGGCAAAATGGTCATTTGGCAGTCAAAAGTTCAAATTTTTGGTCAACATCTCATTTTGAAGCCACAAACATCATTTGATCAATTCTTGATCATGATTCTCAAAAACTTGGCTCAAAAATCATCAAGATGCAAAAATTTCTATTTTTGGACAGTTGAAAAAGTCAACTGAAATTGACCAAGGCATAACTTTCACATGGATTATCAGAAAAATTCCATCCAAAGCTCATTTTGAAGAGAAAGACATTTCCTACAACTCATCTTCATACTTCAAGTCCAAGAAATTCTCTCACAAAAAGTTATCAATTTCAACATTATAGGTCATTTTCAAAAGTCAACAAAAAGGGACTTTAAGTCAAAGGCCATAACTTGAGATTGGTAAATCAAAATGACATGGGACCAAAGACATTGTTTAGAGGACTTCAAGACCTTTCTAAAATGTCCAAGAACATGAGCAAAGCTTAAAATTTGAGCAAGTTATGCATTGGAGAAGTTGGGAAATTTTTGTGAAATGGCCAAAATCATTTATCCTTGAAATCTCATTTTTGACAAAAGGGGCCCACTTTTTCCACTTGAATTGACTTGGCCATGCTTCCCACGTGTCCCACCTTTTATTTCAGATTTTTTTATTAATTTTTTCATTTTTTATTGATTTTATTGGATTTAATTAATTTTAAATCTTTTAAAATCAAAAGAAATTCAAAAATTAATTTAAAAGGGAATATTTGGCCTTAACTAGCCTTGAAACATCATTATGTGCCTACCAAAATTCGTGCAAGGGAGTAAACAAGGCAAGAATTCAAAAATGAGTCAAAAAAGGAAGTTTTGTTATGGAGGTTTATGGAGGATTTTGGACTTGAATGCTATACATTAAGAGACCATAATTCCTTTTGATTCACATTACCTAATACCTATACAAGGGATCAAAAACGAAATTGAGAAGAGGCTGCACCAGAACACAAGAAAATCACAACCTAAAAAGTCCCCAAAAACAAAAAAACACATTTGAACTTTTCAAGAAAAAAAGCAAAACTGTAAACCTACTTGCAGCACGTTTTAAGCCTCTATTCCAATCAAAAACACATTCCTTGCATTGCCAGGAATCTCCAGCAATCAAAATCAAGCCCAAACGCGCAAAGAAGCATCCCCACGATACCCCACGGTTTGTCCAAAATTTGAAAATCAAAACTCCATTTCCATGCCTTTTTAATTCATTTTAAATATTGCTATGCATTGCTGATGTTATTACCAAGCTTCCTGTATGCTTTAATTTGACTGTAAGGCCACAAAATGCAAATCACCATGGGAGACATCTAGGTTTTCCGAAGCTTTCAATTTGGGGTTTCTCACATACGCAAAAATTGGAACCTCAAACTGCCATGGATGAATTGAGGAAGATGAGACGAATCCAATGGACCCCTCACGCCTAATTTATGTCTAACGAGGAGCTAATCGCTTTTATTTGCAGGCTTGTGTTTTGGGGGGGTTTAAAACCCCCGCTACATGTTTGTTATTTTGCAGAAAAGGTAGAAGACGATGGCGTGGCAACCGGGCATTAGACCATTCAAAATTCCGCGCGCGTTTTTTTTAATTCCCAGGATTTATTTGCTTATCAATATAATATTAAGTGTTTATTATTATGTCAATTGAAACAGCTGGCTCAGATGGCAACGCGTTAGTGGATATTCCCAGAAGGCACGAGTTCGAGTCCTGGTTCAGGCATTTTTTTTCACCTTTTCCATAATTAACATGTTTCCTTTGTTTTTCACCCTTTTTTATATTTTTAATCCTAATTTAATTTATATTCAAATAATTTTCTCATGCATTTAAAAACTCACAAAAAATATTTTCCTTTTTGCATTTTAATCAGAAAAATGTTTATTTAATTTTTGACATTAAAAATAATATTTTTGCATGCATATTTAATTAATTGTTAGATAATCATTAATTTGACTTTTATTTGCTTTTAGTTATCAAAATTGATCCAAAAAAAACACCAAAAAATAATTACTCTATCATTAAATTAATTTAACTAACATTTTCATAAAAAACCCAAAAAAAAGAATATAATTAACACTTTTATTATTATTATCTTTATTTTGTAAATAAACCATAATTGAATTAGTTTTTTAATTAGGTCATTTTAACATTCTTTTTAATAATTAAAATAAATTTAGACTTAGGCTTTTCTTTTGACATTTTAATTTCTTTTTCTATTTTATTTCATAAAAAAACATAAAAAAACAAAAACATCAAAAAATAAAAAAATAAAATAACTTCTTTTCTTTAATCATTAATTAATTTAATAATTTCAATTCAATTCCTTAAAGGGTCCAACGCCCTCGCACTCGATTCTTATTTCTTTTCGCACATTTATTTTTATTTCTTTTGTAGATATAATGTATTTGCCCCAAAGCCTTGTAATAGATAATTAGGATATTTACCTTCCGCATTTTACTTATTCAAATCGGGTCTTTATTTAATTTGGTGATGTAGACCCGCGCCCTTGTAATAGCGTAGGACCTTTATCCTTTCCGCACTTTAAATTTTCGCACTTTTAACTGTTAAACAAATAACATGAAAGAATGAATGCCCAAAAATAAAATCGAAACGTAGATCACCAATGCATGACAAGACAAACAATAAACTGAAAATGACACACAATTCACACACCACCCCTAGGGTACGCTTCACTATTGCCTTGCCCCTCGAAAGGTGGTCATCAAGTACAGGATGCCTTAGTGAGTCCTTATGTTCCATTGATCCAGTTGCCTCGAATAAGTTGCCTCGGAATAGTCGCCTCAGAATAAAAGGATCAATGGCATAAGGGTAGCTTCTAAAGTACCTTACCATTGCTTTGGTGACCACCCTGTTGCCTTGCCCCTCGAAACGTGGTCGTTGAGTACAGGACGTCTTAGTGAGTCCTTATGTTCCATTGATCTGGTTGTCTCGAAACAGTTGCCTCAGAATATAAAAAGATCCATGGCATAAGGGTAGCTTCTAAGGTATCTTACTATTGCCCGGTGACCACACTGTCCCCGAACCTCGAATTGACCCGAACACCTCCAACGGTGGTGCTACCTACCTCTCAATGGTGGGATGGCACTACTTTAAAGGACATTTACACAGACGAATTCCTTAGGGTAGGTAGATTCTCATAGATACTTGCTCTTTTCAAAAACAAACAAAATACTTTTCACACCTACACTTTCTAAAAGTTTTCAAACAAATTTTTCATACACTCTTGAGGACAGATACAAGAGTTACTTAGAGATTTTTCAAACGAAACTTTTTCAAAACCCACACACACTTGAAAAGCAAACAAACATTTTGAAAACACAATGAGCAAGTATCTAAGAGCCCATGGATAACCATGGATAGAAAGGGTGCTAACACCTTCCCTTTCTATAAATCTACCTCCCAAACCGAGAACTAATCTCAATAAGGAATTTTTCTGTGCTTTTGTCCTTTCCATATTGGAGAAAATAAAAGACGGTGGCGACTCTTGCTTACCGCGACATTTCGCGAAACCAGCTTTAAACAGTCAGTTCCAGATCCACCGATCACAGAACTGGCGACTCTGTTGGGGATAACTATAAAGTGAGGTGTACCTTAGGACTAAGATCACTGTGTTTTCAATTGCTTTGATTTGTTTGCTTTAAATTGTGGGACTGTCTTGGGAGTTCTATAGATCCTAACCTGGATCTGGGGATACCTTCTTAGAAAGTAGCAACAAGGCTGTGAGGGAACTGTGCGGGGTATACCGACATGGTTGAAGCAGTCTGCTACGTTGATGTGGCACTTTGGTGTGTACCGGTAACCCTTGAGTCAATCAAGGAGAGTACGGGGCCTCCGCGTGGTGTCGTGAAGCATCAACAGACCTTAGGAACCTTAATTGAACCATCTTGGCCTCTTTAG
Source organism: Vicia faba (assembly GCA_948472305.1). Taxonomy (NCBI): domain Eukaryota; kingdom Viridiplantae; phylum Streptophyta; class Magnoliopsida; order Fabales; family Fabaceae; genus Vicia; species Vicia faba. The sequence goes on from OX451735.1 coordinate 409,703,075, forward strand.
GGTAGTGAGATGACTACTTTGGTGTACTCCGAAGTCGGTTGATACTCGATACTACACTCAATTGAGGGTTGTTTTCTTGGGATATTTTGATCGCCAGTCAGTGGCTAAATCGAAACGATGAACAATGAAAGCAATCCAATGATATTGAGATCCTTAGAACCCGGTTACTTTGATAGGACAGGTTTGAGCCCACCAACTTCAAGAGGGTAATACCTAGACCCCATGCTGGCCTAAACTCTAAGGGTTTCTCTTGTGTGACTTGTGTGCCTTCGTACTTGAACTACTTGCGTGCTTATTATCTGATCCTTGAATTTCTTGCAGGTCTTGTTTACAGTCCTTAATTGGGACTCATAACAAAGTTTACTGAGTTTCTTGCAGGTTTTGGTTTGTAGTCCTTAATTGGGACTCATAACAGGGTTACTTACATTACCCCCATGCATAGCATGACATCATACCATTGCATACATCCTGCATAAGGACTAACCCATTTCAAGGATCTCAAGGGTCTGTGATGCAGGTCATGATGAATCAAACATCTAGCAAGGGGCAAAGAGGATTTATTTTCCTCTAGCCAAGGTTGTCAGAGGCTATGACCCACTTGATATGGTGAGCTTTGACTCTTGAAGAAGGTTCCCTTAACCAAGGTTGTTTGGAAATCAAAACCAGACATGATGACTAAAGTCAGAGGCTATGACCCACTGGATATGGTGAGCCTTTGACCCTTGGAAGAAAGATTCCCAACAAACATGAAGCTCTTTCAATCAAGCTACCGGATCCAAATGATAACAAAATTTCCTGTTTATCCCGCGAGATCCTTGAAAACATTGCATGCATATCATACACATCATTGCATAACAGGTACCCTTGTTACAGGCTACTTACCCTCTTCGCTGTTTATTTCAGCAATGGCTTTCCAATCAAACACCCAGGAGTTCCCTACTCAAGAGACTCAGTTCAGGGAGATCTTCCTAAGCCTATCCAAGGGGCAGGAAGAGTTGAGAACGCTCCTCATGGGGAATTTGGTCAAGAACAGTCCAGAAGACGGTCAAGATGAACGGCTGAAACATATGCAAGCTGAGATAGACATAATGAGGACTCAGATGCTGGGGCAAATGGCCCTTATCCAAGGCTTAGCTCGGGAACAAGAAGAGTTGAGAACTGTGATCAACCAGCTTCAGCAAGACAGTATGAAGCAAGTAGCCAAGGCTGGAGACCAAACTGGTAATCAGCCTCCAAGAAGTCAAAGGCTTGGTTCAATGAATAGACCTCTCCAAGCTGCTACTACTTCACAGCTCCAACCACAACCTCGCCCAGAGCAACGGGTTGATCAGAGCAAGCCCAGAAGGCAATTCACCCAGCTCAACACGCCGCTGTCCCAAGCTTTGCAACACCTGTTAAAGTTGAATCTGGTGACGTTGATAGGACCTCACCCTAATCCTAAGACTTCTTCACCCAACTATAATCCTGGGGCCAGGTGCGCATACCATTCTAACAGCCCGGGGCATGATACTGATGACTGTTGGAAGTTGAGGTACAAAATCCAAAGCCTGATTGATGAAGGAGCTGTGGAATTCACCCCAGATGGTCAGGTCGAGTTCTTCTACTATCCCTGCGAGGTTCACCATTTGAAGTAACAAGCCCTGAGACTAGAAGACTTGTGTTTATTAGAATTTTCAAGTTGTAATTTTCTTTTGATGGTTCAAACACTTATTCATGTTAAACATTGTTATTTCATTAATGCATTACACATGTCTGTTTTGAAGTAATTATTTCGTATTCACTATATGCAAACTGTTTTCATTTTTCTGTGATGATCAATTCTCGGTTAATAATTCTAAGCCTCTTGAGGGAGGATGACGAAAACGATACCACGATTTTTACAGTATGCTTTTGAATAGACCCCGCTGATGAGGTACAAGCATTGTTTCAATTCCTAAACACTGGAGTTATAAGGAAGATAATCCCTCGTCAACCCCTCTGAGCCAAAGAAGTAGGAGTTTTTCTTTTCGAAATTTAAAACCCTTAATCATAACCTGGGGCAGGGTAGTTCTCTCAGCTGATCTAGGTGCACAACGAATGACACCAAAGAAGTCCTTCCGAGACAAAAGACAGTGATGGTTCAGAATAATCATAAAGACAGGCAGTCATTATCAAAAAAATAAGTGAAAAGCCCAGAAAGTCAAAACCCATGAAGGAGACTTACAAAACTGGGGCATCCCGCTGACTGTAATTCTAAAAAAGGAAACAGTTCAGGCAAAAAAAAAACTGGGATAACAAACTCAAAAAGAAAGAGGTCCTACAAACCCTCAACGACAAAAAAAGAAATGACTGCCTATTCAAAATAAACTGTCAATATCCGAACCATCACCGGAATATCAAAGCAAAGACTCAAACAAAGTCTAACGCACGATCAGCTGAGTTTAGGTTGGAAGAATATCACGAAGAACTGGTGGGTACAGATAAAATTTGAGCCTTTATCCTTTGTTTCTTAAACCGTGAACCAGGCCACGTTATAACCCTTTAAAAGTCCTAGCTGAAGCATGGGTTAGTTCGAAATCATACTGTTACAAAGGTATCCTGACTCCTTAAGGCTTGCGGTAAAATAACGGGTTGACATCACAGTTTACAAAAATTTTCACTTGTTTTTACAAAAATGCATTTTTCAAAATTTCAAGACAGACATAAACTTTGCATTCTTACGATAACATTGTTTGCATATGATTAGTTGTTTGAACAGCAGAGAACTTTGCGCAACGAATATCCGATGAACGAAGGTCTTCTCAACAAAAGAGTCACCTCAAGTGGAAGAAACACTTCCAATCAAGGGGCACAACATGATCATGGTCCAATCATCTGGGGCAGTCCAATCAAGATTCGGAGAATCTCTCAAAGGCCAAATAGCCTGGGGCAAATCTCCGCCTAAGTCACTTGGGGCATTTCAACAACGAATCTTGCGCGATCAGACATCTTCTGGTAACATGGCAACATAAACAGCCAGGGGCACCTCCCTGCATTCTAAGAACATGGACATAGTCGAAAGAATACTACGCATAATCAAAGACCCGCTAGGTTGACATACCTAGGCAAAAATTAGGGCTTCCCGACGAACCAAAAGGGTTCGGGCAAAAATAAGGGATGAAATGAAAAAATCTGTACACCCGGCGAGTCGAAAACCTGAAAAGGTGGCTTGGGCAAAAATGGGTATCCCGGTGGACTGAAAACCCGAAAGGGCGGTCCAGGCAAAAGTTAGGGATCAAAGCGCATGACTATGTCCTATCATCTTGTCACCTGCCTACCAGAAGAAGATTGGTCAAAACGGCAGTCCTCAAGCACCTCCACAAGTCTTCCCCTCCCGCCTCAGAAACAGGGGCAATGATAGGTTGTCTAAGCAATCTAATGGTTCTGTCCTCCAAGGTATCAAGGTAGGTTCAGCTGAAGAACACAACCAGGTATTTTAATTCCCCAGAGAGTGAGCCAGCAAGCAGTATACGCTCCTCAAGAAAAGCAGTTATCAACCTTAAGGAAGTTGGGTATCCTCCTGCAGATCTCGACCTTCCCCAGCAGCACACATTCTTGACAAACATCCCCGGCAGTCTTGGTCTAAAGATTGTTCCCCGACGGCAGACCAACATTCAAAGGAATTGCTTCCCCAACATAGTACCCCTCTCCCCACAGAGTATTGTTCCCCAGCCAGATCGCCAGATTAATTTTCTCCCCGCAGAGTAATCTCTCCAACAAGTTTATTCCCCCAACGGAGTCATCTTCTCCTACCGGTTTATTCTTGCAACCATCACTCTCCAGTGGAAACAAAGAATGCTATTCATATCAGCCCAGGATGTGACTTCCCGGCACCCGTCAAGGATTTATTTCCTAAGACGAAAACATACATTCATAAACAGCACATCTTCATACATTATAGCATGCATATACGCATCATGAACATACAATCTCATTCATTCTGTGAGCATCTCGCATGTCATACATCATGACATCACATACAACTAACGTTTTGTCTTTTCAGGAAAAAAGTTAATGCAAAGATAATTGCTATCAACTGTCGTGATTCTAGACTCGATTCCTGTATCTTGCCAGGGAGTATCTGTTGACGACTACAGTACCAGACTCGATTCCTGTATCTTGACAGGGCACGTCTGAAGAGTTCGAAGATCCGATTCCTGTATCTTGCCAGGGAGTATCTGTTGACGACTACAGTACCAGACTCGATTCCTGTATCTTGACAGGGCACGTCTGAAGAGTTCGAAGATCCGATTCCTGTATCTTGCCAGGGAGTATCTGTTGACGACTACAGTACCAGACTCGATTCCTGTATCTAGACAGGGCACGTCTGAAGAGTTCGAAGATCCGATTCCTGAATCTTGCCAGGGAGTATCTGTTGACGACTACAGTACCAGAATCGATTCCTGTATCTAGACAGGGCACGTCTGAAGAGTTCGAAGATCCGATTCCTGAATCTTGCCAGGGAGTATCTGTTGACGACTACAGTACCAGACTCGATTCCTGTATCTAGACAGGGCACGTCTGAAGAGTTCGAAGATCCGATTCCTGAATCTTGCCAGGGAGTATCTGTTGACGACTACAGTACCAGACTCGATTCCTGTATCTAGACAGGGCACGTCTGAAGAGTTCGAAGATCCGATTCCTGAATCTTGCCAGGGAGTATCTGTTGACGACTACAGTACCAGACTCGATTCCTGTATCTAGACAGGGCACGTCTGAAGAGTTCGAAGATCCGATTCCTGAATCTTGCCAGGGAGTATCTGTTGACGACTATAGTACCAGACTCGATTCCTGTATCTAGACAGGGCACGTCTGAAGAGTTCGAAGATCCGATTCCTGTATCTTGCCAGGGAGTATCTGTTGACGACTACAGTACCAGACTCGATTCCTGTATCTAGACAGGGCACGTCTGAAGAGTTCGAAGATCCGATTCCTGTATCTTTCTAGGGAGTATCTGTTGACGACTACTGTACCAGACTCGATTCCTGCATCTTGACAGGGCATGTCTGAAGAGTTCGAGGATCCGATACCTGAATCTTGCCAGGGTGTATCCGTTGAAGACTAACATTACCAGACTCAATTCCTGTATCTCGCCAGGGCACGTCTGAAGAATTCAAAGATCCAACTCCTGTAACCAGTCAGGACACATCTATACCAAGCATCTGAAAATCAGCTCCTGCAACGTGTCAGGTACTCATTTTTCCTTTTGCAGGCATGCAGGTTCTCTCTAAAGAATCTCTTACGCGATCAACATCCAGATGGCATCTATAAGCCCATCATCCTATTGCATCAACCTCTAAATGGCATCTGTAAGCCCATTTCCATCATCACACTGCTGCTATGTGAGCACAAATTTCTGGGCACTCTAGTGTTCAATCATCTTCTACCCTCGGATTACGAAAGGCAAGTCAGCCAATCTACATCCTCAGGTCTAAGAAAATTGAACAGGGGCAACTGTTGCACCCCAAAATTTTCCCTCCCATAACCTTCAAAGTTTTGACAAGAATCATCCACAATTGGTTCAAGTCTACTCAAAGGCTACACAGTCAACCATCCTCCTGAAGCCAGTCAAACTAGGGTTTTGGTTCTCACAAGGAAGCTGAAGTTTTCAAGGCCCCAATCAAGTCTCCCATGCACATAAACATTGTCAAGCACCTACATGTCAAGTTTCAAGACTTTCAGCACAAAATTGCACAGTCAAAACCCTAATTGCACTACAGTCAACTGTAGGGGCAAAATGGTCATTTGGCAGTCAAAAGTTCAAATTTTTGGTCAACATCTCATTTTGAAGCCACAAACATCATTTGATCAATGCTTGATCATGATTCTCAAAAACTTGGCTCAAAAATCATCAAGATGCAAAAATTTCTATTTTTGGACAGCTGAAAAAGTCAACTGAAATTGACCAAGGCATAACTTTCACATGGATTATCAGAAAAATTCCATCCAAAGCTCATTTTGAAGAGAAAGACATTTCCTACAACTCATATTCATACTTCAAGTCCAAGAAATGCTCTCACAAAAAGTTATCAATTTCAACATTATAGGTCATTTTCAAAAGTCAACAAAAAGGGACTTTAAGTCAAAGGACATAACTTGAGATTGGTAAATCAAAATGACATGGGACCAAAGACATTGTTTAGAGGACTTCAAGACCTTTCTAAAATGTCCAAGAACATGAGCAAAGCTTAAAATTTGAGCAAGTTATGCATTGGAGAAGTTGGGAAATTTTTGTGAAATGGCCAAAATTGAAATCTCATTTTTGACAAAAGGGGCCCACTTTTTCCACTTGAATTGACTTGGCCATGCTTCCCACGTGTCCCACCTTTTATTTCAGATTTTTTTATTAATTTTTTCATTTTTTATTGATTTTATTGGATTTAATTAATTTTAAATCTTTTAAAATCAAAAGAAATTCAAAAATTAATTTAAAAGGGAATATTTGGCCTTAACTAGCCTTGAAACATCATTATGTGCCTACCAAAATTCGTGCAAGGGAGTAAACAAGGCAAGAATTCAAAAATGAGTCAAAAAAGGAAGTTTTGTTATGGAGGTTTATGGAGGATTTTGGACTTGAATGCTATACATTAAGAGACCATAATTCCTTTTGATTCACATTACCTAATGCCTATACAAGGGATCAAAAACGAAATTGAGAAGAGGCTGCACCAGAACACAAGAAAATCACAACCTAAAAAGTCCCCAAAAACAAAAAAACACATTTGAACTTTTCAAGAAAAAAAGCAAAACTGTAAACCTACTTGCAGCACGTTTTAAGCCTCTATTCCAATCAAAAACACATTCCTTGCATTGTCAGGAATCTCCAGCAATCAAAATCAAGCCCAAACGCGCAAAGAAGCATCCCCACGATACCCCACGGTTTGTCCAAAATTTGAAAATCAAAACTCCATTTCCATGCCTTTTTAATTCATTTTAAATATTGTTATGCATTGCTGATGTTATTACCAAGCTTCCTGTATGCTTTAATTTGACTGTAAGGCCACAAAATGCAAATCACCATGGGAGACATCTAGGTTTTCCGAAGCTTTCAATTTGGGGTTTCTCACATACGCAAAAATTGGAACCTCAAACTGCCATGGATGAATTGAGGAAGATGAGACGAATCCAATGGACCCCTCGCGCCTAATTTATGTCTAACGAGGAGCTAATCGCTTTTATTTGCAGGCTTGTGTTTTGGGGGGGTTTAAAACCCCCGCTACATGTTTGTTATTTTGCAGAAAAGATAGAAGACGATGGCGTGGCAACCGGGCATTAGACCATTCAAAATTCCGCGCGCGTTTTTTTTAATTCCCAGGATTTATTTGCTTATCAATATAATATTAAGTGTTTATTGTTATGTCAATTGAAACAGCTGGCTCAGATGGCAACGCGTTAGTGGATATTCCCAGAAGGCACGAGTTCGAGTCCTGGTTCAGGCATTTTTTTTCACCTTTTCCATAATTAACATGTTTCCTTTGTTTTTCACCCTTTTTTATATTTTTAATCCTAATTTAATTTATATTCAAATAATTTTCTCATGCATTTAAAAACTCACAAAAAATATTTTCCTTTTTGCATTTTAATCAGAAAAATGTTTATTTAATTTTTGACATTAAAAATAATATTTTTGCATGCATATTTAATTAATTGTTAGATAATCATTAATTTGACTTTTATTTGCTTTTAGTTATCAAAATTGATCCAAAAAAAACACCAAAAAATAATTACTCTATCATTAAATTAATTTAACTAACATTTTCATAAAAAACCCAAAAAAAAGAATATAATTAACACTTTTATTATTATTATCTTTATTTTGTAAATAAACCATAATTGAATTAGTTTTTTAATTAGGTCATTTTAACATTCTTTTTAATAATTAAAATAAATTTAGACTTAGGCTTTTCTTTTGACATTTTAATTTCTTTTTCTATTTTATTTCATAAAAAAACATAAAAAAACAAAAACATCAAAAAATAAAAAAATAAAATAACTTCTTTTCTTTAATCATTAATTAATTTAATAATTTCAATTCAATTCCTTAAAGGGTCCAACGCCCTCGCACTCGATTCTTATTTCTTTTCGCACATTTATTTTTATTTCTTTTGTAGATATAATGTATTTGCCCCAAAGCCTTGTAATAGATAATTAGGATATTTACCTTCCGCATTTTACTTATTCAAATCGGGTCTTTATTTAATTTGGCGATGTAGACCCGCGCCCTTGTAATAGCGTAGGACCTTTATCCTTTCCGCACTTTAAATTTTCGCACTTTTAACTGTTAAACAAATAACATGAAAGAATGAATGCCCAAAAATAAAATCGAAACGTAGATCACCAATGCATGACAAGACAAACAATAAACTGAAAATGACACACAATTCACACACCACCCCTAGGGTACGCTTCACTATTGCCTTGCCCCTCGAAAGGTGGTCATCAAGTACAGGATGCCTTAGTGAGTCCTTATGTTCCATTGATCCAGTTGCCTCGAATAAGTTGACTCGGAATAGTCGCCTCAGAATAAAAGGATCAATGGCATAAGGGTAGCTTCTAAAGTACCTTACCATTGCTTTGGTGACCACCCTGTTGCCTTGCCCCTCGAAACGTGGTCGTTGAGTACAGGACGTCTTAGTGAGTCCTTATGTTCCATTGATCTGATTGTCTCGAAACAGTTGCCTCAGAATATAAAAAGATCAATGGCATAAGGGTAGCTTCTAAGGTATCTTACTATTGCCCGGTGACCACACTGTCCCCGAACCTCGAATTGACCCGAACACCTCCAACGGTGGTGCTACCTACCTCTCAATGGTGGGATGGCACTACTTTAAAGGACATTTACACAGACGAATTCCTTAGGGTAGGTAGATTCTCATAGATACTTGCTCTTTTCAAAAACAAACAAAATACTTTTCACACCTACACTTTCTAAAAGTTTTCAAACAAATTTTTCATACACTCTTGAGGACAGCTACAAGAGTTACTTAGAGATTTTTCAAACGAAACTTTTTCAAAACCCACACACACTTGAAAAGCAAACAAACATTTTGAAAACACAATGAGCAAGTATCTAAGAGCCCATGGATAACCATGGATAGAAAGGGTGCTAACACCTTCCTTTTCTATAAATCTACCTCCCGAACCGAGAACTAATCTCAATAAGGAATTTTTCTGTGCTTTTGTCCTTTCCATATTGGAGAAAATAAAAGACGGTGGCGACTCTTGCTTACCGCGACATTTCGCGAAACCAGCTTTAAACAGTCAGTTCCAGATCCACCGGTCACATAGGTGATCGGTCACCATTTCTAGTAAGTTTCGTACCCTTTTTCTGATTAAATTTAATCGCCTTGGTTACATTAAGCGGCATATGCATATGTTTGAAGTAAGTTTGCGTGTGTTTTAATTTTGTTTGAATGATTAACAATTCGATGTTTGAGTGTTATAGAAGTGTTCCTTTTTACGCTTTTGTTGGTAGTGTTTGTGTCCAGGTTTAGCTATGGGATTATTGGCACTCACGACGCGCACGAACGGATGAAAAAGTGGAGAAAAAACCAAGTTCAGAAATTCAACACGGGCACCCGTGTTAAACAACACGGCCGTGTTGAATTATGCCCAGAAATGCAAGTTTTTATCCAGAAACAGACAATCAACACGGCCACCCGTGTTAAACAACACGGCCGTGTTGAATTATGGTCAGAAAGTGGATTTTTGAACCAGAAACAGAAAATCAACACGGCCACCCGTGTTAAACAACACGGCCGTGTTGATTGTTGCGCTGAAAATTTTGATTTTTTTTATCTTTCATCCAAAGGGGCTCGTGAGGGGTATTTTTGGAAAGGCACTTGGACTGGAATCAAAGGAGAATAAAAGACCAATTGTAAGAGAAGGGAGGGGGACTTTTTGAAGATCGCAAAATAGAATTGGACACGAGAGAAGACGGAAGCAAAGTGGTGGAAGAGGAAGAGATTCAACGGTGGACACCATTGAAGATCTGAAACTTTCATCATCTGTAATGTTTAAATCTCTTTATCTAGTTTTATTGAATATTATGAGAGGCTAAACCCCCCAATGCTAGGGGGGTGTCCCTGCTTTAAACCTGTAACAACTCTGGTTTTGGTTTTGTTTAATCGAAAATTATAGTATTTCAATTCGATTGTACGATGTTTGTATTGCTTTCTTTATCTGATCAATAAGGATTGATGTGTGGTTAACAGTCTGTGGGACTACGATTGTTAAGGTTTTTGTACAATTGAACCCTAAAATTATCACCTAGGATTAGGGATAAAATAAGGTTACTTAGAAATTCTTGATAGTTGAACGAATTGATTTTATCCTATTTCTCTGAGGACTTGGGCAATTGGATGTTAAATCAAAAGTATTTTCACTAAGGACTTAGGAAAATAAACCTTGAGAATAAGTAATTGAATCCTGTAAAAATTTGGTAATGAAATCTTGATCCAGCTGAGTTGGAGGTTGAAGCATACACCCTACCTTAGCGTTATCTCTTTAAAATCAAAAGTCACTCTTAATTTCAGTCTATTCTTAGTTTTCATTGTCTTTCATTATTTGTTCAAAACAACAATACATGTTCTTTTGTTTAATTGGCTTCATATAATAACTCGTATTTCCTACGCAATCCTCGTGATCGATATTCGGGGTAAAACCCTTTAAAACTACATTGGTGACAATAGTACACTTGCTAAAATCACGATCAAGTTTTTGGCGCCGTTGCCGGGGATTGCCAAAATATAAGTTATTATTTAGCCAATTAAAATTTTATTGCTCCGCAATTAAAATTATATTTCACGCATTTCTATTTGTTTATTTTTCTTTCTAACTAATCATCGTCTAATCTTGTATGCGAGGTAAGGCCTCAGCTGAACTTCTTTTTGACGCAGAACCAGAAAAATTGTTAAGAGCTCGACTACAAGAAGTTAAGCGGAAAAGACTGGCTGCAAAAGAAAAATCACCGGTAGTTTCAGAACCAGTTGACGAAGAAATTATATTGATTACATCCGAGCAGTCAGAATCTGATTCAGAAAGTATGGCAGCTGATCCACCTCCTCCGGAGAGACTTTTGGGGGACTATGGAAGGGCAAATGCACCGCTTGGAAGAATGACCATTGTGAATCAACCGGTTAACGTGGCACATTTCCAATTGCATCCTTCCACCATCCGACAGTTAGAAAGTAAGCCTTTTGCAGGAAGAATCAACGAAGACGCAAATAAGCATCTTCAGAGATTCCTTACAACAACAACATCGTTGAAGATAGAAGGTCATTCCGAAGAAGCTAAGAGACTTGTGATGTTCCCTTTCACATTATCCGAAGATGCAGAGGAATGGTTCTACTCACTCCCAGCGGGAAGTATCACCACATGGGAACAAATGGAAACCGCTTTTCTTAATGAGTATTTCCCAGCTTCGGTTTTCATTCGTAAGAGGTACGATATTGTTAATTTCAAGCAGAAAGAAGGGGAATTGTTGGGAGATGCTTATAAAAGATTCAAGAGATGTTTGGTTGCTTGTCCTACTCATAACATGGATGCAACCGAACAAATGCAGACATTTGTTAATGGTCTCCGAGTTAAAACAAAACAACTCATTGACACTGCAGCAGGTGGCTCAACTAATTTCTCAACAGCCACTGGTATCAAGAGGATCATAGAAGCTATTGCCGCAAATGAACACATAGAGTTATATGATCGGGCAATAAGCAAACCAGAAGGCAAAATTGATTTGAAGCTGGCAGACCAGGTGGTTAAAATGGAGGAACAGATTGCTATTGAAGTGGAAAGAAGGTTGAAAAGTATGAATATTGGTGAGCAGAAAGTGGCACAGGTTGAACCAAGCACTTCAGTATGGTGTGAAATATGTGGTGGGCCGCATTTTGCTATGCATTGTGTGGCAACGCAAGAACAGGTTGAACAAATTCACATGTTGAGGCAAAATAATCCATACGCCAATACATACAATCCAGGGTGGAAAAATCACCCAAACTTCGCATGGAAGGATCAACAAGGAAACTTCCAAAAACAAGGCCCAAATCAGTTTCAAGCTCCAGCACAACCACAACAGTATAGACCTCCACAACCACAGCAGCCATACCAACAGCAATTTCAACACCACCCACATCAGTTCCAAGCGCAAAGTCAACCACAAGCACCAAAGAAGGCGGATTGGGAGATAGCCATTGAAAAAATGGCTGCTCAAAATTCTCAATTTCAGGAAGAGACCAGAAGCAACATGAGGAACACAGGGGCGTCTATCAAGAATCTGGAAATACAAGTGAGTCAAATTGCGCAACAAATGACTAACTCTCAGCAACCGGGTTCTTTGCCTAGTAATACGGTCACTAACCCCAGAGACAATAATCATGTGAACGCTGTGACAACCAGAAGAAGTAAATCAAATGAGAAACCTGAAAAGAATTCTGAGGAAGAAGACATGTTGATTGAGGTGGATGTAGAGATTAAAGATAATGATGTTGTAAGTCAAGAGGAAAAAGGGGAAGAAAGGGTAGCACAAGAACCAATAGTTACTCCCAAACCGGCGGTAAAACTACCTTTCCCCACAAGAAATAAGAAGAAAGAACAACATGAGAAGAATTTTGAGAAGTTCTTGGAAATGTTCAAGAAACTTGAGCTGAACATTCCTTTCTTAGAAGCACTCGAGCAAATGCCAACCTATGCAAAATTCATGAAGGATATTATTTCAAAGAAGCGGATCATCGCCAGTGATCCTATTATTCTAACTGAAACATGTAGTGCTATTTTGCAGGGTATGAAGATTCCAGTTAAAAAGACAGATCGAGGTTCAGTGACGATTCCATGCACTATCGGTGATAGATCTTTCAAAAAGGCTCTTATTGATTTAGGAGCAAGTGTTAGTCTTATGCCCTTGTCCATCTACAGAAGATTGGGGATTGGTAAAGTGCAAGATACGCGAATGACGCTTCAGTTTGCAGATCAATCGGTAAAGAGACCTTACGGAGTGGTAGAAGACGTGCTGGTAAAAATCGATAAGTTCGTGTTCCCTGTAGACTTTGTTATTCTAGAGATGCCCGAAGATGAGGAGATTCCAATAATTTTGGGGAGACCATTTTTAGAGACCGGGAGATGCTTGATCGACATAGAGGAAGGTACGATGACTTTGAAAGTGTATGATGAAGAACTGAAAATTGATGTCAGGAACACCATGAAGTACAAAGACGACATTGAAACCAGTCAACACATTGAGGTCATTGATCAAATTTGTGATGAAGAAAACTCTTTGGAAACACAAAAATTACCGTTGGAGAGAGTTTTGAGTTTGTCAATCTTTAGAGAAGAAGAAACAGTTGATGACAAAGATAATGAAGTGTTAGCCATGATGGAAACAACATCATTCATCACAAATTCTCGCCACAACCGATGGGAAGAATTAAGGAAACCGTTAGTTGAAGGAAGTGAAGATGAACCAAAGAAAGGGGCTGAACTGAAACAATTACCGGAAAACCTTAAATATGTTTTCTTAGACACAGAGAGTAAGTGCCCGGCTATCATTAGTTCTCATCTTGAATTCCTTCAAGAAGATAAGCTTGTCAAAGTTCTTAAAAAACATAAGAGTGCCCTCGGATGGGCGATAGAAGACTTGAAAGGAATAAGTCCAACGGTTTGCATGCACAAGATTCTTATGGAGGATGATCACAAACCAGTTGTCCAACCTCAACGACGACTAAATCCAGCAATGAAGGAAGTAGTTAGAAAGGAGGTGGTGAAGCTTTTGGACGCAGGGATGATTTATCCGATATCCGACAGTGCATGGGTAAGTCCAGTTCACGTGGTTCCAAAGAAGGGTGGCACTACAGTGGTTAAGAATGAAAAGAATGAGTTGATTCCTACGAGGACAGTTACCGGGTGGAGAGTTTGTATTGATTACCGTAGACTGAACCTTGCTACAAGAAAAGATCACTTCCCATTGCCTTTTATTGACCAGATGTTAGAAAGGTTGGCGGGTCATGAGTATTACTGTTTCCTTGATGGTTACTCGGGGTACAACCAGATAGCTGTCGCGCCTGAGGATCAAGAGAAGACCGCGTTTACATGTCCTTTTGGTATTTTTGCTTACAGAAGAATGCCATTCGGATTGTGTAACGCCCCGGCCACATTTCAGAGATGCATGCAATCTATTTTTGCTGATATGCTTGAAAAGCATATGGAAGTATTCATGGATGACTTCTCGGTTTTTGGTAAGTCTTTTGATAATTGTTTAACTAACCTTGCTCTTGTGTTAGAAAGGTGCCAACAAACAAATCTCATCCTCAACTGGGAGAAGTGTCACTTCATGGTGCGCGAAGGTATAGTGTTAGGCCATAAGATCTCTCACAAGGGAATAGAAGTTGACCAGGCCAAGGTAGAAGTCATAGCAAAGCTGCCTCCTCCTATGAATGAAAAAGGTATCAGAAGTTTCTTAGGACATGCGGGTTTCTATCGCAGGTTCATAAGAGATTTCTCCAAAATAGCAAAACCTTTAACTACGCTTTTAGTTAAGGACAAGGCTTTTAAGTTTGATCATGAGTGTGCCATAGCATTTGAAAAAATAAAGCAAGAATTAGTTTCGGCACCAATTGTAGTAGCCCCTGATTGGTCTCTACCTTTTGAGATCATGTGTGATGCAAGTGATATTGCTATAGGGGCGGTTCTAGGACAGCGTAGAGAAAAATTATTGCATGTCATTTACTACGCTAGTCATGTGTTGAACCCTGCACAGATGAATTATGCAACTACTGAGAAAGAGTTGTTAGCGGTTGTTTATGCCTTTGATAAATTCAGGCAATATCTGTTGGGTTCTCGAGTCATTGTTTATACTGACCATGCTGCTTTGAAGTATCTTTTTGCTAAACAGGATTCGAAACCAAGATTGTTAAGGTGGATCTTGCTTCTCCAGGAGTTTGATGTAGAAATCCGTGACAAGAAAGGATCTGAAAATACTGTAGCCGATCACTTGTCTAGGATGTCCCCTATTGAAGAAACGGAAGATACACGTCCAATAAGGGATGAATTCGCAGATGAACACATCCTTGCTGTTATTGGCGTTCCTTGGTTTGCAGACTATGCAAACTATTTGGTAGGTGGTATTATCCCTGATGATTTTGATTATAACAGAAAGAAAAAGTTTTTACATGATTGCAGGTTCTACTTGTGGGATGATCCATTTTTGTACAAGAAAGGAATTGATGGCTTGATTAGGAGATGTGTACCAGAGGAGGAACAAAGGGATGTGTTGAAGGCATGTCATGATTCTGAATATGGAGGACATTTCAGTGGAGACCGAACAGCAGCAAAGGTTTTACAATCGGGACTATACTGGCCAACATTGTTCAAAGACGCTCAAAGCATCGTGAAAGAATGCGACAGGTGTCAGAGGACAGGCAATATTTCAAAGAGAAACCAGATGCCTCAGAAGGGTATCCTTGAGGTGGAATTATTTGATGTGTGGGGTATCGATTTCATGGGTCCGTTCCCACCATCTTTCGGGAAGAACTACATACTTGTCGCGGTGGATTATGTCTCTAAGTGGGTTGAAGCGGTGGCCCTTCCTACGAATGATGCTAAGGTAGTAGTGAACTTCCTGAAGAACAACATCTTTTCAAGGTTCGGTGTGCCCAGAACACTTATAAGTGATGAAGGAACACATTTTCTGAATAAAGTGATGGAGAATTTGTTGAAAAAGTATAATGTGAAGCATAAGGTTGCAACACCTTACCACCCTCAGACTAGTGGTCAGGTCGAAGTGTCAAACAGACAAATCAAACAAATCCTGGAAAAGACGGTGAGTGCCTCAAGAAAGGATTGGGCTCTCAAGCTTGAAGATGCATTATGGGCATATAGAACGGCATTCAAAACGCCCATTGGTATGTCACCATATCAGTTGGTTTACGGTAAAGCCTGCCATCTGCCGCTCGAGCTTGAGCACAAGGCATTTTGGGCGTCTAAGTTTCTCAATTATGATATTGTGAAAGCCGGTGAAACTCGCATTCTTCAACTTCATGAGCTGGAGGAATTTCGAGACCAAGCCTATGAAAATGCCAAGATGTACAAAGAGCAAACCAAGAAGTGGCATGATCAACGTATCATCAAGAAAGATTTTTGGGAAGGACAATTAGTGCTATTGTTCAACTCCAGGCTTAAACTTTTTCCTGGGAAGTTGAAATCTCGGTGGTCTGGTCCGTTTGTGGTACAGACGGTTTTCCCTCATGGGGCAGTGGAGATTAAAAATCCTAGCAATGGGGATGTTTTCAAAGTGAATGGCCAGAGGTTGAAGCCATATTACACTGGAGCGGGAATAGGAATAATCGATCATTTGCGTCTCACCGGATGAGGTGTGGACCGTCGAGCCATGCGACGTTAAACGAAGCGCTTCGTGGGAGGCAACCCACGCTCCTTTCCTAACATTTATTTCGTTATTTTGTTTTGTTCGATGTATTTTATTTCAGGTTTTAAGGATGCGGATCGGTGCAGGAAGCAGTGGGCAAAAAGCACAAGGAAAATCCAAAATGGGTGCGTTCAGGACAAACAACACGGCCACCCGTGTTAATCAACACGGCCGTGTTGAATTCCAAACCAGGAAGGAAAACGAAATATTCAAAAAAAAAGGGTACAGGGCAAACAACACGGGCGCCCGTGTTAAACAACACGGCCGTGTTGTTCGTCCGTTCAGTTTTTTTTCAATTTTTATTTTCTTTTATTTGGTGGACCCCACTTATTTTGTAACACTTTTCCTTTCATCTTCAACCTATTCTCTCATTCATCTCTCTTGTTTCCATAGAAAACCTAGCCTCCCTCTCCTAAAACCTCACTTTTCTCCATTACCCACTCACTAAAACCACCTCTTGCTTTCACGAATATTGTTCTACTCGTCATCCACTACAACTTAACCGGTTCAGATTTTAATTTCGTCAAATTTGTATTTGCGAATTTTTGCTCTCATATTGATTATTGTTTGTAGTTTCTGCTTTTGTGTTGTTTGGGTGTGTTGTTTTCATTGATTTTGCAGAATTGTGCAATGCCTCCGAAGAGACCAATTCAACGTTACTCACGGGGGGGTGATTTTGCGGAATCATCGCAACCAAGACAAAGACCCCGTCGTGCTCCGAGTAGCACTGCTGCGAGGAACCGGAGAGGGGATGAAAATGCCCATGGCATTACGTTCACCAAACCGGAACACCGGGAAAGGTACCATGTTTTAATTAAGCGCCGATTAATTCCACCCCGTTATATTTGTGAGGCCACGCTTAACAGGTTAGGAATTAAGGATGAAGTGTATCGGATGTTTCAAAATATTGGGTTACTGCCTTTTATGTTATTTGAAGCACCGACTTATGAAGGACTAACCTTCGAATTTTTGAGTTCTGTTGATTTTAAGTTAAGACGCAGGTGGAATGGGTCCGAGTTGGAATTCTATGGTAACTTGGAATTCTGCATGTTCGGTAACCAACATTCGCTGTCAGTGGCGGATGTAGGGGCGGCGCTCAACCTACCAATCTCTGGACCGGGGCACCCACCCGAGACTTTTCATGCTGGTGAGTTCTGGGAGGCTATAACAGGTAACTCTGGATACAATCCGAGCAGGGCCAAAGCCTCGGGAATCCACAACCCATGTTTCCGGTATGCTCAAAAAGGTTTGGCTCATACTCTTTTCGGGAGGGGAGAAAGCACAGGGGTGTGTGCAAAAAGAGAGCTATTTCTGATGAAAAAGATGACTGAGGTAGGTCGCGTGAATGTAGCGGCCTTTGCTGCTAATCATCTTAAGGTGGTGGGGAATGCCACGTCTGGAGATATCTCGGTGGGTGGTATGATCACTCAGCTAGCTGACCATTTGCACTACGGTCCGCTTCTGATGGAGGAGCCTTCAATTGCTGGTAAAAAGATTGACATGGCCACTCTTGTCAATCAAAAGATGATTGTGGTTCATCAAGGGTATTACTCGCTGATTTGCAATAATCAGCATATTCTGTCACTTCCCGCGCCATCTGTTATTTCTGTTGCCAATACTGCTAACTGGCTATATGAGACTGCAGGTACAGCTGACAGGGAAAGTTCTCAGCATGATAGTTCCTCTTCAGAGGACGATTCGGAGGATGATGCCCCAGAAGCGGAGCAGCCTAGCCCGCCCCCTCAGCAGCCCAGCCAGCAATATGCTGGATCCTCCTCTATGAATGCTGATCAATGGGGGTGGGTACAATCTGAGATTACCTCCCTCCGGACCGAGCAAACAAGACAAGGTGAGGAGCTTTTTAGGCAAGGAGCTGTGGTGGACGATGTCCAAGAGATGATGCGACGTCTGATGTTGCAATTTCCACAGGCTCCTCCACCACCACCACCGTATCAGTGAGTCAGGTACCCTCTCTCGCATTGGAGTTAAAACATTGTGGACAATGTTTGGTTCAGATGTGGGGGGGGTTTTATTTTATGTTATTGCTTTGTGTTTGTTTTGAAGTCTGTTTTGAATTGATAAGCTATTGTTTTGTTTAAGTTAGTATTATGCAGTGCCGTTATGATGTTACCAGGTGATTGATGGAAATTGGAAAGGGTGCAAACGAATAGTAAATGGTTGAACGACACATCCCATACTTGACCCTCGCAGGCACCAGGGCAGTTGACACAATCGAGAGAAAATGGTCGGACGCAAAGCATTCACACTGAAACAAGCGAGTATTATGGTAGACTTCAGATAAAAGGAAACCACAAGACACCAAAGAGCACCTCGGAACTTGTAAGCTTAACCCACCCGGTGAGTCGTCAAAGCCAGATTCATAAATCCACATGAGAGATCAGTCAGGTATGGCATTATTCACTTTGATTTTGCGGATGTTCTCTTAACACAAACACACTTCGAAAGCACACACTGAGAAAACTTTGTTAGCATAACCACCTTCACTACATCCATAACAACCCTCCGTGATCATGTTTGTTCTTGGCTACCACCAATCTTTTCCATCAATCGTAGTAGTACTCGACATAAAATAAGTTTCGTAATAATGTGTGAAAGAATCTAAGTGTGGGGTTGTAAATCATTGAAAAAGGGCAAAAAAAAAAAAAAAAAAAAAAAAAAAGTGAAAAGAAGAAAAATGAAAAAAATAAAAGAGAAATCATAAAAATACTTGCCCTCTTGTCCGAAAGAATTCGGAAGACTTAAACCACTCTTACGATTCAAGCCAATTGCTGTAGTTTTGTGAAACAAAATGATTGTCGAGTAACTAAAACCTTTTCACCCTACCCAAACCATTTGTGTTCGCAAAGTCCTTTTGAATGTGTGTGCAATAGTTGTGTGTAGTGATTTGAGAATATTTTCAAAGTTAAAAGTAATATGCATACCTGGTACTGTGAGTGTAAACACATTAACCCGGAGAGATCTTGTGAGAATTGTGAAAAAAAAAAGCTTGCAGGTGAACAGGTGCTTGGAAGTGATAATGTGGTGGAGAGATTGAAAAAGGATACCATACGCTCGATTGATAAGTGAGGATGTTGTGCGAAGAACCCGATTGTGTGCGGAGAAGAAGAAGCTCGTGGTGACCTTTGTTTTGTCCTAATACATCACTTGAGGACAAGCAATGAGATAAGTGTGGGGTTGTGATCGGTCACCATTTCTAGTAAGTTTCGTACCCTTTTTCTGATTAAATTTAATCGCCTTGGTTACATTAAGCGGCATATGCATATGTTTGAAGTAAGTTTGCGTGTGTTTTAATTTTGTTTGAATGATTAACAATTCGATGTTTGAGTGTTATAGAAGTGTTCCTTTTTACGCTTTTGTTGGTAGTGTTTGTGTCCAGGTTTAGCTATGGGATTATTGGCACTCACGACGCGCACGAACGGATGAAAAAGTGGAGAAAAAACCAAGTTCAGAAATTCAACACGGGCACCCGTGTTAAACAACACGGCCGTGTTGAATTATGCCCAGAAATGCAAGTTTTTATCCAGAAACAGACAATCAACACGGCCACCCGTGTTAAACAACACGGCCGTGTTGAATTATGGTCAGAAAGTGGATTTTTGAACCAGAAACAGAAAATCAACACGGCCACCCGTGTTAAACAACACGGCCGTGTTGATTGTTGCGCTGAAAATTTTGATTTTTTTTATCTTTCATCCAAAGGGGCTCGTGAGGGGTATTTTTGGAAAGGCACTTGGACTGGAATCAAAGGAGAATAAAAGACCAATTGTAAGAGAAGGGAGGGGGACTTTTTGAAGATCGCAAAATAGAATTGGACACGAGAGAAGACGGAAGCAAAGTGGTGGAAGAGGAAGAGATTCAACGGTGGACACCATTGAAGATCTGAAACTTTCATCATCTGTAATGTTTAAATCTCTTTATCTAGTTTTATTGAATATTATGAGAGGCTAAACCCCCCAATGCTAGGGGGGTGTCCCTGCTTTAAACCTGTAACAACTCTGGTTTTGGTTTTGTTTAATCGAAAATTATAGTATTTCAATTCGATTGTACGATGTTTGTATTGCTTTCTTTATCTGATCAATAAGGATTGATGTGTGGTTAACAGTCTGTGGGACTACGATTGTTAAGGTTTTTGTACAATTGAACCCTAAAATTATCACCTAGGATTAGGGATAAAATAAGGTTACTTAGAAATTCTTGATAGTTGAACGAATTGATTTTATCCTATTTCTCTGAGGACTTGGGCAATTGGATGTTAAATCAAAAGTATTTTCACAGGACTTAGGAAAATAAACCTTGAGAATAAGTAATTGAATCCTGTAAAAATTTGGTAATGAAATCTTGATCCAGCTGAGTTGGAGGTTGAAGCATACACCCTACCTTAGCGTTATCTCTTTAAAATCAAAAGTCACTCTTAATTTCAGTCTATTCTTAGTTTTCATTGTCTTTCATTATTTGTTCAAAACAACAATACATGTTCTTTTGTTTAATTGGCTTCATATAATAACTCGTATTTCCTACGCAATCCTCGTGATCGATATTCGGGGTAAAACCCTTTAAAACTACATTGGTGACAATAGTACACTTGCTAAAATCACGATCAATAGGCAAATCAATTAATATGCTGAAAAATAAGAAAATATGGTGCGCTGTTCAAACGCACCAATATGGACACGCCACGTTATCATCCATGTCATGGGGACTGTGGCTAAAAGTCCTTTTACCTATACCAACGGACGACTGTCCGTAGCTATACGCCCTGTTGTCTCAAAATCCACCACGAGCCACTAGAATGCAAACTAAAGGCGTGGTTCTACTCGCCTCTCCGCCCCGGTTCCAACCATGGTCCTTTTATTGAACAATTTGCCCTGTAACGAAAACCCCTGAAAGAACCCTAAAACAATCTACAATGGCATTTTGTGATATATGGCATGATAATGAAATTGAATAATACAGAAACTTCGCAAATGATGTAAGGAATTCAAATATGCAATTATCTCAAAGAATGGATGCAAGACTGAAGCTTTACGATTCCATGAGTATGGAGGTTTTTAGCGACACTTACAGGGCTTTTGGAGGCAGTAGAACGTGTGACTATGATTGGTACTGCTTCAGTGAAGTGCAAGGAAGCGATTGAGACCTTTGTTTGATCATGAAAAGGCCTCTAAGTACGATTTCAGATCCAAGGTTTTTAAGCTTTTTCCTCAAATTCTTCTGGCCGTTTCTGCAGTGTTTTGTGCGTCCTTCAGGTTTTTCCTGCTTATGTGAGTGTTATAGAGTGAATTAGGGTTGGTCTTTTGGTCTCAAATCAAATGCATTGAAGATTCAAGATTGGATTTTGATCACCATAACCAAACTTCCAAAAATAGGCCAAATATGATTTTTATGCTTGAATGAGCCTTGATACGAATTGACTAGGTGTTATGTGATATATGCAAGCTGTACAAATCACAAAGATAGCATTTCATTAATTTTTGGATTTTATGTGAATTAATATAGATTTAAAATGAATTAAATCAATAAAAATTAAATAAAATAGAAAAATAAATGTTTGGTCATGAAATTAAAGATGGGGCACGTGTGTGGCATGACAAGACTATATCAAGTGGAAAAAGTGGTCCCTTTTGTCAAAAATTGGAGTTTTGAGGATAGTTGACTTTTGGCAATTTTGGAAAAATGCCCAACTTCAACAATGCATAACTTCTTAAATTTTGAACTTTTGGAGGTGTTTTTGGAATTTTTAGAAATTTTGAGATGTCCTATAATCAAACCTTTTGGTCTCATCTCATTTTGATCTTCCATGCTCAAGTTATAAGCTTTGGAAAAAAAGGTGTTTTTCTTGACTTTCAAAAATGACCTATAATGTCCAATTTTGTAGCTTTTTATGAGAGCATTTCTTGATCTTGGGGTGTGAAGATGGACTGTAGTAAATTGCATCCTCTTCAAAATGAGATTTGGATGGGTCATTTCTCATAAAGTATGAGAAAGTTATGCTTGGTCAAAGTTGAGTTGACTTTTCCTATAAAACCGTAATTTAGCAACTTTTGAATCTTGATGAATCTTGAGCAATCCTTGATGAATCATGATCAACCCTTGATAAAATGATGAATTATCCTTCAAATGAGAATGTTGACAAAAAATCTTGAGGTTTGACTGTATTTGGGACACAGTTGACTTTTGCCCTAGCACAGTCGATTTTTGGGTCTCTTGAGCATTTGACTGACCAAACTTCCTCTGCAAGGCTTGAAATTTGTCATGGATGAACTTAAGAACATATTAGGACATTGGGGAGAACTTGAGGCCATTTGGATGTGAGGACCTTGATGCAACACAAAACCCTAATTTTGACTTGATTGCCTTAGGAGGTGACTTGACTGTCCAAACCTAGAGCCAACTTGAGCAACTTGAAGATTATTCTTGGAAAATCTTGAGGAATATGGGAGGGCAAATTTTGGGGTACAAAATATTGCAATGAGAAAATCAGAGCCTCATAGTTCATGGATTGAAAAAAAGTATTTGTTGATTGTTTTTAATGAACGACATTAATATTCTAGCAATTAACGTTGCTTGTATGCTCGTACATGAGAGACTTAAGTGTTTGTTTGTATTGCGGTAGAATGGATGCGCTTGGATCCTATTCTAGCAGTTAAACATGGCTTTTATGCTCGCGCATGAGAGGCTTAAGCGTATGTTCGTATTATCGTAGAACGAAAATAACATGTCCTTTCTGAAAAGTTTTGAAATGAAGCCCTAAGAAAAAGTGAGGTTTGATTGGTTGAGATTTATTATTAGGAGACATATAGTAGATGGTCCCTCAATACAAAATGTATCTATATATACGGAGAATCAGGAAGAATACACCACAAATTCCTTTTTCATCCTTTAATTATGAAAATTGCCTTGATTTGAATTACACTAAAGTCTATGAATATGGGTGAATACTTTAGACAACTGGGTCATGCATCCCGTATCTAAAGATATTAAAAATAAGGATATGAATACACCCTCTCATTCTTCGTCCATTTCTCAAGGCTCATGGCGCACAATTCACATAGTAATTTTTAAGTATTTTTGACTTTTTTTTTTGCAAAAGTGGTTTTAGTCTTAAATGGATAAGTATCCAAAATGATAAAAAAAGGGGAAAGAGTTCCTAATGTTATCATGCAAGTGTTTTACCTATATTCTAGAGTTTTTTGAAAGGGGAATTTTGTATTTGAACTAAGGGAACATGTTATAAGGTCTTAAAGTCTTAATCTAATTAATTGATCGATAGATACTTAATAAACTAATTAAACCAAACCTAAGGTAGCACGCCAATATTATAGGTTAAATATTGATTTTAGACAAGTATACATGAAACCAAACAACAAACATGAATTTAAGCAAGAGTCATCGTGGTGTAAAGGTAAAAGAAAACATGATAAAAAATCAACCTATTTCCTAATACATTTACGTCAAAATGTAATCAAAATTAATCTAGGAAAAAGATTAAGATTAATCAAATTTATCAAGATCGTTATTATTTTCTAAAAGTTAAAAACCTAAAGAAAATGAAAGAAGAAAAAAGGAAATAAGTTAAAAGGGCCTATGGGGTGATAAGCCTAAAATGGTGTTGTGGCCTGAGTAAAAGGCACTACCCGGGCCTTTGGGTCTGAGGCCCAATTGTTGTTTCCGGTCTTTAAAAAAAAGTCTGCCATTAGAAATTAAGGGTGTATGTGAATAAGGTTTTTGGGCCTTGATGTTGTTGGGTAAAGGCCCAAACGAACCAACAAAGGGGAAGGGAACTCGTACTCACACATAGGGGTGGCAAAGCGAACAACCTGTCTCATTTAGGTCCGCTCCATTTAAGTCTGTCCAAAATTTGAGAGGGGTAGGACGGAACAACTTAGGCGTTCGAGCTCAAAAGTCAAGTCTGCTCCATTTACTAACGAGTTGGTGGGTTGACAGACTAACCCGCCAATTTATTTTTTCAATTTGATTTACTACATAATTTATAATTTTTTTAATTATTACCAAAGAGGCCGTCAAAAGATTTTTTTAACAACGCTTAATAAAACTTCAATATCTCTTAAATCCAAACAGTTTAAAAAATAAAATAAATAAAGATCAATTACAAAAAAAAAGAATAAACTCATGCACAATAAAAAACGTATCAAAATAAATAAATAAATAAACAATACATGTCATCTTAATCCTATTTAAAACTAACTAACTAAAAAACTCAACTAAGAATTTACACAATACAAGCAAGGATTATTACTATTTTACCTCTGCCATATAGGTCATTTTTTATTTACCCCTGTAAATTATTTATAAAAAAAAAACAACCTTGCCATTTTAAAAAACTAATAATTTAATCTCTAAAGTCAAAATCCGCAGGTAAATCTGCAGATTTTCTTTTGAATTTGCCTGCGAATTTTGACTTTCGAGACCAAATTATTAATTTTTTGAAATGACAAGGTTGTTTTTGAAGAAATTTTTTTACGAAGAGTAAACCAAAAATAATTTATATTATAGGAGTGAAGTGGTAATAACCCTCCAAACAATAATAACAATTACAGTACATAAAACGTCATAGTGCATACAAGAGTAGTGGATAAAATGTCAACATCTCACTTTTTCACTATTCACACCATATAGATTCTTATATTGACCAATTCTTTAATAGTTAAATTCTAAAATTGTCATGTTTATACATTAATCAAATCTTTTTTTTTTTAAAAATCAACGTCTATTTTTAAAAGAAAATATATGAGCTAATATATTGACAACTTAATAATTCTGCATGTCATACAATTGTTCTTTCTTTTCATGTTTTTCCAATCAACACATGCATTAGAAAATTAAAGAAAAAACGCTATATTTATAATTTAAAATACAATTCAATCAACATTATCTTAAGATAAGAGTGTTGTTTTAATAGTTAAAATTGTTTTAATTTTAAGTAAAAAATAATTTTTTTTAATAAAAGATCGTGAACAAAACTCGCTCCGTCTAAATTCGTTTTTTTAAACGGGTTAAACAAGGTAGATCAATTTAAAGTACCGACCCGAAAATCTCGGTCCACTAAAATAATGGATCAAACTGGTCTGATACGTTTTCCCACCCTGCCCACGCAACCTCTCATCACTCTCTTTCTCCCTCTCTCTATGCCCACCACGCTGGAAATCGCCTCCGGCGGCGGGGCTGCTCCAATCACCAAGTTAAGGTCACCACTACACTTCTCTCTCAACACTCTCTTCAAACCTACTCTCCTTCTCAGAAACCCACACCCATCTCTTCAAATGATTAGAGCATTACAAAACCCTAACCCAATCGAATCAAAATTAAATGCTCATGATGTGCTGAATGGGATGTCAAGCTTAGGGCTATGATTCAGTGATGCAAAATATACATCGTGGTATCAAAAAGAAGAAGAAATGGCGAAGAGTTTGGAGCTTACCAACAGGGCCGAGACTGGCCCTGGTCGAAGTAGGAGTTGGAGAAGAGGATGATAGAAACCCAGAGAATTTTCCACACCCAGGTACCGATTCTTTGATACTTCTAATATCTCTTCTTCTTCCACTCTTCTTTTTTCCACTTCTTTGTGGTGCTTGAAAATTATGCTGCTTGTTGATTGTTATTGGAATTTAGGATAGGTGATAGAATGGTGTGGGGATCAGGACTTTGATGATTATTGAGTAGAGAGATTATGGAATGATATTGAGAAGATGGTGAACAGAAAGATAAAGATGAATGATGGTGGCTGAGCTCGGATTGGTTCAGAGTTCAATGTAAGCTATGAGCGATCCTTAGGGTGAGCTTTGAGTGATGACTATGGTGATAATTTGGCAGAGTCATATTATGGTGGTTGATGCTTGAGATTGAAGTAAGAAGAGGAGGGTTTTTATAGAATGAGGGATTAGTGAATTGAGAGGAAAATTCTGTTTGAGAGTTAGATAGAGATGATTAAATGTGGGCCCTTGGATAGTGATCCAAGTGCGACTTTAATCAAGGGTGGACATTGTTCCAAAAATTGGTTAGCATTTGTGTTATTTGGTATGTGAGGGTTTCAGTGATTTTGTGTTTCTTTTAGGCATGAATCTAGTACAAAAAATGGAGTTTAATGTGTGTTTGTTTAGGTAGCTTTGAGTTAGTTAGGGTTTAATCCAGATTTGGAGGGAAACTTGAAATAGGGGTAAAGTGGTAATTGGCTAAGCACACGTGGCATGGTTAGTTAGGGCAAGCTGGAAACAATTGGAGTTAGTTTGGGTATGTTTGCAAGGTTAGTTATTGAGTCTTATGGTAGTTTGAGTTTGAAAGGGATTTATGGAGGGAAATTGAATTTGAAGGGTAGAATGGGTAACTTGTCTCTGCCCATGTGGAAGAGGTAGTTATAGGTGGTTATTGACAGCTGGAGGTAGTTAGTGTTAGTTTGAAGGAGGTTACATGGCTGAAGGTTTAAGGTGAGTTATGAGATGTTTGTGAGTTTGTTTCTTGACTTGATCTTTCTTTTCATCTTTCTGTTTAGGACTGTATGCATTGCCTCAGGTTCTTGTGTATCTGCTTTGATATGAGCTGAATTAAGATGTTGCCTGCTATGAATGCTTGTACTGGATATTGAATCATGTTTTGCAAACTGAGTTGTGTATGACTGTGTGATGGAGTGATCTTATATCTCTTGGGTTTTAATGTATATATGAACATGTACCGTGATGCTTGCATTGTATTGTTGTGACAATTGTAGTGCAGGGCAGACATATTTTGGTAATGGCATTGGTCTTAATTTGAACTGTATATTTGAATGTGTATGTGTTTTTGCTTGCAGTTGATGTGGATGTCTTGTTGTAATTCATGTGGATGCATTGTTTGAATGTTGATGCTTGATGTGAACTTTCAACATGAATGTGGCTTTTGTATGTGAAATGATTTGGTGAACTGGAACTGGTGTATCAAAGGTGTTTATAGTAGCATGATGTTGCTTGATAATGTTTAGGTTTGCATGATGACATGGCTGGATAGGTTGGACTTATTATGTTGAACCTGTTTCAAGTTTGATGCATGAATGAACTAGTTTTTAGGAGGATATGTGTGTACTATCTTGAAGATGCATGCTGGATTTTGTCAACCAATGGTGCATTGTTGTTTTTGACAGCAGTTTGTAGCAGGTCTGGTACATGTTACATTGGTGGTCTAGCATGTACATGATGTTTTGGCATATGTGTATATACTGATGTAGGGTTGCTTGTATATGGCATTGCGGGTCTTTAGCAGGTGATGCCAATGTATGCTGGTAATTGATGATGTTGGACTGCAGGTTAAGCACATGAATCCAACAGGTTTTATGTAAGCACAATTGACATATGCCATGGATGAAGTTTGAACATGAAGGCATGAAGATAACTGGATATGGAAGCAAGATGATGAAGGAAAACTGAAGCAGTTCAGGAAGAAATAGGCTTAGGTTTAGTGGTCAGACTTGGGTCAACAATTTGACCAAAAGGTCAACAGTTGACCAAAAGTCAACTGTGGTCAAACTAGACTTTTTTGGTATAATTTTCAATGTGTAATGCATCTTGTAATGTAATTTTGGCGATTTGCAATGTAACTGGCCTCTTGAAAATTAGTTTGACTTCTTTGTGAAGTGTTAACTTTTCCATTATAACTTTTGTCTTTTCCATGTACCTTGTGCTCCAAGTAATAAAGTTCCATTTTGAATGAACTCAATTGAAGTAAGAGTGCCTTAATCAATAAGTAATAGTCATCCAAAAGTAGAGGAAAGAATCCATTAGACATGGTCAACTGTTTGACCAAAAGTCAACAGTTGACCAAGAGTCAAATGTGATATAAATGACTTCCAAATGCTTCTCTTATGATGCGTATCGATAACCATGTTTGAACTTGAAATAGAGACTTCTAAGAATTAGGTCAAAAGTCAATTGTGCTATAATATATTTTTTTTCCAAGCAAACACCATAAGAACCTTTTATCCTTAGAGATTTGCCAGAAAGTGAGACCTTGATACAAATGACTTCATCATGTATTTTACTAAGTATTGAGTGGACAACAACCCTAATTGTCTGATCAAAACCCTAGTTGATCCATACAATTGAAATCCAATCTTTTGTGGACTCTCTTGAACCAATGTATGTAGGTGAATATATGCAAATAAATGAACATCTTAATGAAATATGAATGCTTAGAGTAGAGGAACGCATATGAGTTTTGGTAACATGAGTCAGATGGAAATAAAAGAGGGATAAAGAAAATTTGGAGTATGACAATTGTTCAGAAAGACACTGAAAAATGAAACCTTAATTGTTCAAGTGTATGCTGATGAGATCATTTTTGGTTCTACCAATGATACTCTTTGCAAAAAAAATCTGAGTTAATGAATGATGAATTTGAAATGAGCATAATGGGAAAACTAAAGTTCTTTCTTAGAATTCAAATCAACCAATGCAAGAATGGTGTCTATGTCCATCAAACAAAGTACATAAAGGAGCTTCTAAAGAAATTCAAACTAGATGATTGCAAGATCATAGATACTCCTAAGCATATTGTCGTAACCGACAAAAAAATAACGAGTCACCACCACTACTTTTTGTCCTAAGGACGGGGAAGTAACAAATAACCCTAATTGTTTAGAGATTCTAAGTTTGCGAGTTGGTTAGACGAAGGGAAGGTGTTAGACACCCTTCATCTTCCTTGTTCTTAAGGGGCTCATCTTCTATGTCGTAGGGGTAAATCAGAAATTTCTATTTAACTGCGTTATTTCGATATATGTGTGAAAATGTTTAGTTTTTTAGTTGAGGGACTCGCCTTAGTTTTAATCGCGTGCCTACGTATCTCCTTGCGAAGAATCAGAGTCCAAATTCGTAGTTCGTATGTGTTTCGTTAGTTTTTTTTATGGATTGTGGAAATATTTGGAATTATCCTTGAACCTTGTCTGGGGTTGAAAATAGCGTAGTCGTAGACACAGTTCGCAGTTAATAGAAAAATATATCTACAATCCTTTTTTTGAAAGATAAAGTGTTAAATTTGATGGTTTAGCTGTCTTAGAATGCATGATGAAGTTTTGAAAAAATAGAGTTTGAATGATAAAATTGTTTGATGAATTTATGGGAAAAAGATTATTATTTTAGAAAATAATTAATAAATAATTATTTTCTTGCTATATAAAATATATTAAATATTTTTAATAATAATTTAATATTTATTTATCAAAAAATATTTTTATTATAAAAAATAATTTGATGCAAATGAAAACAATATGAGATAGTCAATATTTATATATAAATTAAATGAATGAAATTGAATAAATAAATTAAATAAACCAATTAAATAAATTCTAAAAACAAAGCGGGTGTATTCATAACTGACATAGTGAAACCTAGGGGTGTGAGTATCAAGGGCCAAAGCCCATAATTGGTTTTGAAGCCCAAATAGTGTCAGGGGTGCAAATTGAGTTTAGTAGTAAAATATAGGGGCGTAGAAAGCAAGAGCTTAAGCCCGATAAATGATTCAGTCCAATAACTAGCAGGGGTGCTAATTTCAGTTGAACGAGTAAAAGAGAGTGTGCGTTTAGCACTGGACTTGGCCCATATATTTTTTTTGTCCGTTAGAAATTCGTGGGGAGGCGCATAGACTTATGGTGTGCTAAGAGTTTATGGATCGTTTGATTCAGATCACGTGGCTTTGTAGCAGTGAGTCATGAGCCTTTGATCATAAAGTAAGGCAATCGTAAGGTCGAGAATTAAAGTTGGTAGGGAATATGTTAAGCTGTATACACGGAGAGTCAGGGAGTCTATATATTCATTTTTCCATATTTTTGTCATTTTTTCTCGTCCCCCCTCCCTCTCTCTCTCTCTCTCTCTCTCTCTCTCTCTCTCTCTCTCTCTCTCTCTCTCTCAAACCTATTGCCCTTTTCTTAGTTATAACAATTTAGAGAGAGAGAGAGAGGCTCTTCCCTCTCTCTAGATTTTCGCTGACCGAAAATTGCCTTGGCTGGCTGAGGCGCCTTGAACCACCACCTTTATCCCAACCCAAACCCAGATATTCAAACCTTCATCCTTTCCCAGAAGCCCACCGTGGGTGACCGTGAAGGACGCCGTTGGGGATGAATGTCTGCCGGAGACATCATCCATTCTCCCAGAAACCACATGAACCCTATAAATCCCAGACCTAACCCTGAGTTCTCACATGAACCCTAACAATATCCAAACCCAGAAATGTATGAACTGATGAACCCTAACCCTAGAACATGAACTCTAACCCTAGCTTGTTAGAATCCTAACCTTAAGAGCATGAACCCTAACCATATTTTTCCAGATTCAACCAATTAAATCAAATTAAAGCTAAGTGTTACCTTCCTTGCAGTGAATCTCGTCGTAACTTGTTAATTCCTCTTCGTCTTCTTTCTCCCATTCTTATGATCTCCTCTTTCTTTTTCTTCATAGGTAAAGATTGCAAAGAGACTTAGCTCAAAGAAATTAGGGTTCTAATGATGAACCGTAATTCCATGTGGATGAAGAGCTTTTGCTGAAGGGTGGGGGATTCGCAGCAACCTTCAAGGGGTTATGTCTAAATTTTTTCCTCCTTTTTCAATTAGTCAAGGTCTCAATTTATAGGCTTAGGAATTGTATAGATTAGGAAATAATTCATTGATTTGCTGTTATAGGTTTTAGATTAGAGTTGATTGAATCATGTAATTAGATTTGATTATATTATATTAGATTAGGAATTAGAATCATGGTTTATGTATCTTGTATGTACTCGGACTTTTTTATGTGTAAATTCGTTTATCCAATCTTTGACTCAAATTTGATTTGCTGTAAGGATCTAATTTCTGGGCTTTTGTATCTACATATGGTTGAAGATACCCAAAATGGGCGCAACTGGCACAAGGGGTTGAGAAACCCTAGTCGACTCAGTCAACTTTACAAAAACTTAAACAATAATTAATAATAAATAATAAAATTAATAATTAATATAATAATAATACTGGATAATAATAAAAAATGAAATAATAATGAACCAAACAAAAAATTCGTTGTCCTTGGGTCAACCAGACTAAAACCAATAATATATATGTATATTTTGTAACAAAACAATAATTTTATAATTATAAAAAAATGTAAAACACAATTTAACCAACAAACTTGTTGACTTCGGTCAACTTAGAAGTAAATAACAAAACTTACTTAACATAACCTCCTTAACAATTTTACACGGGCCTTTAAAAACATCTTAACGGGCCAATTGAAATAAGGATGACCCCATTTGATAAAATGATAAATACACCCCTCCCCAAAATTAAAAAAAAAAATTAAAAAAAGATAATTTAGATGTCCATGTAAAAATAAAAGCTCGTACAAAAATTAATAAAACAACCCAAGAGTTCTAACAGAGATGAGATAGACTATTTACACATGTACGAGCAAATTTGGGATACGACAGTTATCCATATTTAATTGCTCTTCAATTTAGGGTGCGAGAATATGAGGGTCTCGCACATTCAGATCAGAGGGTTATTAAATAATGGAGAACCCCAAAATTTGACCAAAAGATTTTGAAGAAAGTAAAAATAGTAAGATAAACCAAAAGGTAAACAAGCAAGGATGACGCGTTTAACTCACCAATGCTTAGAGCAAGATCATAAATGACCTAAATGTGACGATGCAGATAACTCGTCAACACCCAGAAAGTAATCGCAAAGTTCGTATATTTACCATGACCTAGGAGGTAAATAACACGAGCTTGAAAATAGATAACTTATTGCTGCTTCGAGACTAACGCAACAAGCTATGTCGCAGTTATTGCGTATTTACCACGACCTAGAGGGTAAATAACACATGTTTGAAAATAGTCTTACTAACGCTATGAGACTAACATAGTAAGCTACAATGTATATTTTTCATATTTATCACAACTTAGGGGATAAATATCATAAAGTTTGATAACTCGTTGTTGCTTCAAGGCTAACACAATGAACTATATCGCAGAAAAAAGATAACTTATTGCTGCTTCGAGACTAACGCAACGCTTATTTCGAAAGTTTTGTATATCTACTACAACCTAGAGAGTAAATGATACAAATTTTAAAATAACTTACTAATGCTTCGAGACTAACATAGTAAGGTATATCGTAGATTTGCATATTTTTCACGACCTACAGGATAAATACCACAAACTTGACAATTCATCGTTGCTTGGAGACTGATACAATGAATTATATTGCGGGTTTTTTCATACCTACCACAACCTAGGGGGATAAACAACACGAGTTTGAAAATAGATAACTTACTAAAGCTTCGAGACTAACATAGTAAGCTATATCGCAGATTTGCATATTTATCACGACCTAGGGGATAAATAATGCGGGTTTGATGTTTGAAATCGAGTTTGATAATTGAACCTTAGATAACTAAACCAATTATATAAGTCACAAATATATCACCTAGTACTTCCCTAATCTACCGATTGTGTCTGTTCTCAATCGATGTATTTATTTTTGACTTGCGCAAATAAGTTAGTTTGTAATAGGCCCCAAGATATGTCGTAGTACTCCTGGCCTAAATTTTAAAATGCTATTAAAAATGTATATATATATATATATATATATATATATATATATATATATATATATATATATATATATATATATATATATATATATATATATATATATATATATATATATATATATATATATATATATATATATATATATATATGCCCAAAATTGATATGATACCCAAGTGTTTTATATGTATATGCACCAAGTGTTCGTGTGTACATGCACCAATTGTTTGCAATTTTTTTTGATAATTTTCTCCTTTTAAACCATTGGGTTTTCTAAGTCACCAACTTCCCAACGTTGTCTGTTGTTTTATCGTGGTGTCTCCAAGTTGATTTAAATTTGATATAATGTGGTGAACAGTGCCAATGTGTTATTGATAATTATATCATAGGCGCATGCATAGGCGTGGACTTCCTTTGATGTTTTCTAACCAAAATACTTTTTGATGCTTTGTCAAATGCTTTTATTTAATGTCAAATCCGTAAAATAATTTCGATGCAATGTTTACATGAAACAAGTCGGAAAAAAGAAAAACAAAATTGAATAGAATTTGAAAAGATTGAAAAATGAATTCTATTATTAATGAAAATACCTTTGAATAGGCGAGATTACAAGATGCGATTCCCAAAAAGAGGTAATTACAAAAGTTTAAACAAAATTGAAAGTTGCAATGAAAATGATAATCAATACTGCTATTTCTCCAACATCCTTTGATAACTCCAATATCCTTTGCCTCTGAGTCATACGATTTAGGTTAATCCTTCTCCTTCATGGTCGTAGTAGTGAATTATTGCATCATAATCTATTTGTTCAGTTTTTGAATAAGATCCCTAACTTTTACCTGGATCTCCCTTTCGGGTTTTCAATCAACTGGGATGATGTTTTTGTTTATATGTCCCTAATTTTTTCCTGGATCTCCCTTTAGGATTTTCAATCCATCGGGACGCCCTTTTTGCTTAAGTCATCCGTTTGGAGTTTCGACTTAGTGGGCCTTTTATATATATAGTATTTTTTGACTGTGTCAGAGTTTGTCGGATATGGTAGTTCTTCCCCATCCATTGTTGTGAGGATAAGACCTCCGCCTGAGAATGTTGTTTTAACCACATATGGACCTTCGTAGTTAGGTGTCCATTTACCACGTGAATCTAGAAGAGGTATCAAAATATTTTTAAGAACCAAATATCCTTCTTTTAACACTCAAGGACAAACTTTTTTAATCGAATGCCTTCTTCATCCGTTTGTGGTACAACTGCCCATGGCATAGAGATATTGATCGTTTTTATTCAATAAGGTTGAGCTGATCAAGTCGTGTCTGAACCCATTCTGATTCTTCAAGCTTGGTTTCCATGAGAACTCATAGTGATGGAATCTCTACTTCAACAAGGAGCGAATCCTCCATGCCATAAACAAGAGAGAAATGAGTTGCACCTGTCGAAGTACGCACTGAGGTACGGTAGCCATGCAGAGCAAAGGGAAGCATTTCATGCCAATTTTTATATGTCTTCAATATTCTCTGAATGATTTTCTTGATATTTTTATTGGCAGCTTCAACGGTCCCATTCATCTTGGGTCGGTAAAGTGACAAGTTATGATGTTCAATGTTGAAATCATCGCATAACTCCTTCATCATTTTGTTGTTCAAGTTGGACCCGTTGTCTGTAATAAGTCTGCTAGGAACTCATACATGCATATGAGGTTCTGCTTGATAAATCGAGTGACCACTTGCTTGGTACCATTTGCATAAGATGCAACTTTACCCATTTGGTAAAATAATTAATGGCGACTAATATGAATCTGTCTCCATTAGAAGCTTTTGGTTTGATTATTTTGATCATATCAATTCCCCACATCGAGAATGTCCATGGTGAACTTAGGACATTCAGAGGAGTTGGTGGTACGTGCACCTTGTTAGCATAGATTTGGAACTTGTGGCATGTCTTTGTATAATGGTAGCAATTATCTTCCATCGCAAAATAGTAATAACCTGCTCTCAAAATTTTCCTGGCCATGGCATGTCCATTTGAATGAGCCTTGAAGGTCCCTTCATGAATCTCTCTCATGAGCGTATCTACTTCACGTTTCTCCACGCACCTGAGTAACACCATATTATGATTTCTTTTGTATAATACATCTCCATTTAAGAATAACTTCGCAACTAGCTTCCGTAGAGTTCATTTGTCAATGATTGAGGCCCCTTCTAGATATTCTTGCTTTTCTAGATAACTTTTGATATCATAGAACTAAGGTTTATTATTTGGTCCTTCTTCAACTGTGAGACAATGTGCCGGTTCTTCAAAGTGTCTGATCGTGATGTGCAGTTTGTGATTAGGCCAAGTTACTTTGAACATGGATGGCAAAGTTACCAAGGCGTCTGTCATCTAATTTTCTAATCTCGAAATGTGAGTGAAAGTAATCTCAGTGAATTTGTAGCCAACTTCAAAACATAATC
Organism: Vicia faba; assembly: GCA_948472305.1. NCBI lineage: Eukaryota > Viridiplantae > Streptophyta > Magnoliopsida > Fabales > Fabaceae > Vicia > Vicia faba. The sequence continues at coordinate 409,738,535 of OX451735.1, forward strand.
CCGATATGGAATTAATTTGGGATATCGAGTGTCCCATTCACTATTAACTTGGTATATGACCAATGTTGAGTCTCCATATACTTCGAGGTATTTGATTCTTAGATCAATAGTAGCTTTTAGACCCAAAATGCAAGCTTCATATTCATCACCATTATTGGTACAACTAAAACATAACCTTGCAGTATAAGGTTTGTGAAAGTTCTTTGGGGAAGTCAAGACAACCCCGATACCATGTCCCAGAGCATTTTAAGCACCATCAAACATGAGTGTGCATCGTGCCCCTAATTCAAGTCCTTCATCGGGTCCTGGTATTTCGTAGTCACATATAACCATGATGTCTTCGTCTAGAAAATCAAACTTCATTGGTTGATATTCCGCCAATGTTTGATGAGCTAGGTAATCAGCTAGTACACTTCCCTTGATATCTTTTTGAGTAACATATGGATTTCATATTCATATGACAACATCTGCCATCGAGCAATTCTTCCTGTAAGAGCTGTTTTTTCGAACATATACTTCAAAGGATCCATTCTTGCTATTAACCACATGGTATGAGTTAACATGTATTGTCTCAGGTGTTTAGTGGCCCAAGATAGAGCATAATAAGTCTTCTCGAGAAGCGAGTATCAGATTCACAATCAGTAAATTTCTTGCTTAAGTAGTAGATGGCATGCTCTTTCCTACATGTTTCATCGTGTTGCCCTAATACACATCCCATAGATCCCTAAAGTATTGTTAAGTACATGATAAGTGGTCTTCCAGGAACTGGTGGCATCAAGGTGGCTCTTGTAAATGTTTTTTTATTGTTTCAAAGGTTGTCTGACTGTCTTCATTACACTCCACTGATTGATCTTTTTTGAGTAGTTTGAATATAGGCTAGCAAGTGGGAGTTAGGTGCGATATGAACCTTGAGATGTAGTTCAATCGTCCTAAGAAACCACAAACCTGTTTTTCTGTTCTTGGAGCTGACATTTCTTGTATGGCTTTCACCTTGTCGGGATCCACCTCAATACCTCACTGTCTTACAATAAAAGCCAATAATTTTCCCGACCTGACAACAAATGTACATTTGTTCAAATTCAATCTTAGTTTGAATTTTTGTAGACGTTTGAATAATTTCTGCAAGTGAGCGATTCTATCCTCCTCTATATGATATTTTTCAATCATATCATCCACGTATACCTCGACTTCTTTGAGGATCATATCATGGAATAGTGTCACCATTGCTCGTTGATAAGTTGCCTCTATATTCTTTAGACCTAAATGCATTACTTTGTAACAGAAGGTGCCCCAAGGAGTCATGAAAGTAGTATTTTCCATACCCTCAAGTTCCATATTGATTTGATTATATCCTGAGAAGCCGTCCATGAAAGAAAATATTGAAGCTTAAGCGGTATTGTCCACCAAAACATCTATGTGAGGTAACGGTAAATAGTCTTTGGGACTTGCTTTGTTTAGATCCCGATAGTCTACACACATGCATACTTTCCCATCTTTCTTAGGTATTGGCATGATGTTAGCTATCCAAGGTGGATTATCCACCACAGCTAGGAATCCTGCATCAAATTGTTTGAGGACTTCTTCTCGAATCTTATCAGACATGTCTGGATAAGTCCTTCTGAGCTTCTGTCTAACCGGAGAACAACCTTCTTTGAGAGGTAGTTTATGAACCAAGATATCTGTATCTAAACCTGGCATATCTCTGTAACACCAGAAAAATATATCCATGTATTCAGGTAGGAGCTTGATCAGCCTTTGTTTAACACTTTCCTCCAAGGTTGCACCTAGTTTGATTTCTTTTGGGTCCTTTTCAGTCCTGAGATTGATGGTGTAACACCCCATTTATACCCGACGAATTATATAAAATCAGTTACAAAATTTCCAACAAACAAAAGGAATGCTACACTTTCAACTTAGAAACAACGACATTCAATCACCTATAGTTTAGATACATAACACATAAAATTTGGATGAACCGATAACAACATGTTTAGTCTTTAAAAATAAAACAACTTTCGTTGCTACGCAGTGAATTCACAAATTCAACCGAAAACACCATAACATCTTGTCCAATTCAAAACAGCTTTAAGACAACAAGTCTGTAGTGAAAACAACTTAAAAATACAGCAACATAATGAAAATCAACAATATCAAAAACACGCGTTTATCCCTCGAGTGTTATGTATCAGAGCAACGACACCGACTCGGACGACTGAAAGTAAACAACCTTCACTCTAGATTACCTGCACGTTACCAACATAGGGGTAACATTAAAACTGAAGGGGTGACATATCGAACAATATAGTAGAATGCATGATAAATAATATATTAGAATCAGTTCATACAAAACACCATTTCAAAGCTCTTTAACAACATCTAACAAAATCAATTCACCTACACACAACTCAAGATGCAACATGAAATGCGACTTGTATTTATGCACATGCATGTGGTACCAACGAAGAAGAACTCCCAACTTAATAATCTACCAATTAATAGAGGCATCAACAAGGCATAAGCCTTCAACTTTATATTTTCCAGTCTAGGCCAACTTACCGAGCATGAGCTCCCAACTTAATATTCTATGTATGTGACAATAATATGAATGTAGTAACAACAACAACAATAATTCAACAACAACTCAACACAATTCTACATTGGCCATAATCCTACAACTTAATATCTGCCAATAATTAAAAGCATCTCAACAAAATTCATCATTACTTGCCAATTCTCAAATTATAAAAAAGTATACAATACACCGCATCAACCAAAATATACTATGACGTCCTGCATAATTATTCGGGTAATTCGACCATATGCTGTTAGTCACTTTTTAATTATATTATCTCTCCTGCTACTAACTTATTTTTACTAGAATTCATTAATCATATGAGGATAGAATACCTTAAGAATTCTAATTATTATACTAAGAATGCTAAACAAAATAAAATGACTAATTAGCCTGCACAAGAGTGCTAAGGGATGAGAAAGGAATATGTTCCCTTCAATGTTCACATGAACAACAAAAGAGAAATTAATAACAACGTGTTCCCCTCGACACAGTGGCCATGCCACTCAGAACTCTCCCCTCACGCCTCTGTACCATCAGACACACACCATACTTCTCGATACATCGTGCAGCCTTGTGCCGCTCGACACATGTACATGTTCTCCTCAACGCATCTTGCAGCCTTGTGCTGCTCGACACCTAGCACCTGTGCTCCTCGATATACCTTGCATCCTTATGTTGCTCGATGCAAATACCTGTTCTCCTCGGCATGGTGCGTCTTCACATTTTTGCACAGATTTCATCCAGTCTATGACGAATGTTAACCCAACCATACATTATTCTCTTCGACCATTAAGTTTTCCGACCAACAACATGGTAATGGGGCAACTATGTCTCCTAATAACAAATTCATCAATTGTACAAAACATTTATGTGGGAAATTCTTAAACGACCACAACATGAAAACGTGCAATTTTCAAGAAGAGGCCCAGAAAACCAACGCACAACAGTTATACCCATGACCAAATCCCTACATAATATTCATCATAAGCCCCATTATAGAGTCAGAACCCCACCCTTACCTCAGATTGAAGGTCTCTCTAAAACTCTCCGGCCGGAACCTTGCTTTTCTTCTTCTCCTTATTCTTCTTCTTTGCAACTTCTCACGGCCAATTTTCCAACAACTTCTCAATAACCCTATTCTTTATTTAAATAAAACCTCTCAATATTATTATTCTTAGTGGGCTTAACAACACCTCCCATATATCTACTTCTAACCATTAAAATAGGCCCAACACAGTTATTCTATTATTCTACTAATTCTAGCATTACTATTATTATTAACCAACTAATTAATTAACTAAATAACAACTTAGCAACATATATCAACGTCTCACACAATTCAAAAAATAATTCGAAAATAATTTATTTAAATAATTAATTAAATTAACGGGCGTTACAATTCTCCCTCACTTAGAATATTTTCGTCCTGAAAAATTTACCTTTTTCAAACAAATCGGGATAGGATTCCCGCATCTTTCTCTCCAACTCCCACGTCATGCTTTCTCCGGCAGCTCCTAACTATACTACTTTCACCAAATCAATCTCTTTGCCTCTTAGAGTCTTCACTTCATGATCCGCGATTCTTACATGCATCGTTTCCATAGTGAGATTATCCTGTACTTGTACATCATCCATATGAATCACATGAGATGGATCTGAAATGTACTTTCAGAATTGTGACACATGAAATACATCATGCAAATTTGAAAGGTTAGGTGGTAAAACCACTCTATAAGCAACATTCCCAACTCTATTCGAAATCTGACACGGACCAATAAAACAAGGAGTGAGCTTCTTAGACTTCAATACTCGCCCAACACCGGTCACAAGTGTGACTCTCCAAAACATATGGCCACCCTCTTGAATTTCTAAATATTTCCTTTGCTTGTCATGATAACTTTTCTGTCTACTTTGGGAAGTTTTCATCTTTTCTCGAATCAACTTCCCCCTCTCGGTAGTTTCTCGAATAAGTTCAGGTCCAAGTACTACGCTTTCCCCAGATTCATGCCAACATAAAGGAGTTCTACATCTTCGACCATACAACGCTTCCAAAGGTTCCATTCCAATACTAGAATGGTAACTATTATTATAAGTCAACTATATTAACGAAAGATAAGTATCCCACGAACCTCCCTGCTCAAGAACACATGATCTTAATAAATTTTCCAACGACTGAATAGTCCTCTCCATCTGACCATCCGTCTGTGGATGATACGTCGAACTCAACCTCAACTTAGAACCCAATGCCTCTTGTAGAATCTTCCAAAAATCATAAGTAAACCTCAAATCTCTATCCGACACAATACACAAAGGAACACCATGCAGCTTTACAATTACACTAGTGTAAATCTCCACCAACTTTGATACTGGAAAACTGATGTTAATAGGAACAATATGAGTCGACTTCGTAAGCATATCAATAATCACCCAAATCGAATCATGTCTTCTTGGAGTATTAGGTAATCCCTTTACAAAGTCCATTGAAATGCTATCCCATTTCCACTCTGGAACTTCTAACAGTTACATCAACCCTGCAGACTTCTGATGTTCAACTTTTGACTTTTGACAAGTTAAACATGCATACATAAACCGAGCTATATCACTCTTCATTCCAGGCCACAAAAACAAATTATTAAAATTTTGATACATTTTTGTAGCTCCCGAATGAATGCTCAACTTGCTTCTATGACTTTCCTCGAGAATAAATTTCTTCATCTCTGCATCATCAGGAATACAAATTCGCTTACGGAATCTCAACACACCTTGCACATGTAACTTAAAATATTTATTCTCGGACTGATCGATCCCAACCATCAAGTCTACCAATTTCACATCTAACTTCTGAGCTTCTTTGATATTGTCCAGAAATTCATTGTTAATTTACAAGATCCCAACATAACATGCCGCGGTGTCACTTCGCAAACTAAGCTCATATCTCTGAACTATTTAATTAATTCTAACTCTTTAACCATCATTTCCGACATATGTAAAGTCTTTCGACTTAACCCATCGGCCACCACATTTGCTTTTCCTGGATGATAATTCAAACCGAAATCGTAATCCTTTAACAACTCCAACCATCTTCATTGTCTCATGCTCAATTCTTTCTGATCAAATAGATATTTTAGACTCTTATGGTCACTAAATACTTCAAATCTAGAACCATAGAGGTAGTGTCTCCAAATCTTCAGCATAAAAACAACTGCAGCAAGCTCTAAATCATGTGTAGGATAGTTCTTTTCATGAGTCCTCAACTGCCTTGACGCATAAGAAACTACCTTTTCATTCTGCATAAGTACACCTCCTAAAACCATCTTGGAATCATCACAATATACCACAAAAATTTCTCCTGGATTAGGTAATGTCAAAATCGAAGCCAACGTAAATATTTTCTTCAATCCTGTAAAACTTTCTTCACACTGAACATCCCAACAAAAGCTCTACCTTTACAAGTCAAATTAGTTAACGGAAGTTCCAACTTAGAAAAACCTTCGATAAACCTTCTATAATAACCATCTAGTCTCAAAAATCTTCTAATCTCGGTAGCCGACTTTGGAGTTTCCTATTTCAACACAACATCTACTTTAGATGGATCTACAACAATTCCACTACCTGAGATAACATGACCAAGAAAACTAATCTCCGTTAACCAAAATTCACACTTAGACAACTTTGCATACAACTTCTTCTCTTTCAAAACTTGCAATACTATTCTTAAGTGTTCTGCATGCTCTTCTTCCGATTTAGAGTAAATCAAAATGTCATCAATGAACACCACTACAAACCGATCCAAATAAGTCTGAAAGATACGGTTCATGTACTACATGAATACTCCTGACTCATTAGTAACACCGAAAGGCATAACTGAATACTCATAATGTCCATAACGCGTTCTAAAAGCCGTCTTCTAGATATCCGCATCCTTAAATTTAATATGATGATAACCCGACCTCAAATCAATCTTGCTGAACACACGAGCACCCACCAATTGATCCATCAAGTCATCTATTCTTGGAAGTCGATACTTGTTCTTAATCATCACTTTATTCAATTGTTTATAATCAACACAAAGTCTCATACTTCCACCTTTCTTCTTTACTAGCAACACTGGAGCTCCCCACGGTGATACACTTGGTCTTATAAATTTATTTTCAAGTAAATCTTCCAATTGCTTCTTTTATTCTGACAATTCAGATGCAGACATCCTGTATGGTGTCATAGAAACAAGTCTGGTACCAGGTACAAGATCAATAGAAAATTCGACTTCTCTTTCTGGCGGTACATCAGGAATTTCATCATGGAAAACTTCAGGAAATTCATGCACCACTTGCAATTCCTCAATTATAGCTTGACTCTCAACAGATAGCAACACCATCAATGAGAAAATTTGTGCCTCTTCTTGCATCAACTGCCTCAACTGTCTAGCAGACAAGAGACCAACTTCCCCCTCTTCAAGAGTAGAAAACCTCACTGACTTGTTATAACAGTTAATATGAACATAGTCATGTTCTACCCAATTCATACCTAAGATCACATCTAACCCACTTAAAGGAAAACAAACTAAATCAACAACAAAGTCTCTGTCGAAGATCAACAATGGGCACTTTAAACACACAAAAGAAGTAGCCACCGATTCCTTGGCTGGAGTATCGACGACCATCTCTCCATTCATAGAAGACAACATAAGACCCAATCTTCTAACACAATCAACAACAATAAAGCAATGAGTAGCACCGATATCAACGATAGTAATTAAAGGAGTACTATTAATGAAACGTGTACCTCTGATGAGTCTGTCCTTATTAGCCGTCTGAGTCTCAGCCAAAGCGAACAATTTTCCACTGGTTTGCACCTTATTTAGTTTCTGACAATGACTACCAATGTGTCCTTCTTTACCATAATTGAAACAAATGATCTCTTTATGCTTGCACTCGGATATAGCATGCTCAGTCTTACCATAACGGAAACACCTATTCACCTCAGCAGCACACATATTACTCTTATGATCAGGTTTTCCACATTTGGAACAAACCACACCAGCAGGAGCATCTCCCCCACTAGTTCTCTGACCCTGAGAAACTTTTTTTTACCCTACCAGCTGGGGCATCATAAGGCTTACCACAGTTCTGTTGGTGCTTACCCCTCTTCTAATTGATAATCTTATAGTGAGCATTATTATATTATTCATAGATCCTGCAACTATCAATCAAATCGGCAAAGATACGAATCTTCTGTTATCCAACTGCCTTCTTGATCTCTGGGCGCAACCCGTTCTCAAACTTGATACACTTTGAAAACTCAGCATTTGTCTCGCTGTAGTGCGGGTAAAACTTAGCCAACTCAACAAACTTTGCAGCATATTCAGTAATTTACATACTTCCTTGCTTCAGCTCAAGAAACTCAATTTCCTTCTTACCACGAACATCTTCAGGGAAATACTTCCTCAAAAATTCCCTACGGAACACAACCCAAGTGGTATTTTCACCTGCAGCTTCCAAGTTCGGGTGAGTCTCTAGCCACCAGTCATCAGCCTCAACTGTTAGCATATGAGTACCATATCGAAACTTCTGAGTTGGAGTGCAGTCCATCACACGGGAGATTCTCTCAATAACCTTCAACCAGTCCAATGCTCTGTTAGGATCATACTTACCCTTGAAGGTAGGCTGATTCTCTCTCTGGAAAGTCGCCAAGCTACGAGATCCATAATTCCCGTTAGTGTTCAGCTGATTCTCCATAGCATGCGCCAATGCTTTCAAAGAAGCAGCAAGTGCAACATCACTCCTTCCATCCATCTCAACTTACCACTACAACATAAACAACGGTTAGAACTCAAGTTAAAAATACTCGATTGTTAGACAAAACTACGACTCGACAACTTGGTTGGATGAACCGAATCACTCTGATACCACTAATGTAACACCCCATTTCTACTCGGCGAATTATATAAAATCAGAATTACAAAATTTCCAACAAAAAATGAAATGCTACACTTTCAACTTAGAAACAACGACATTCAATCACATATAGTTCAGATACATAACACATAAAATTTGGATGAACCGCTAACAACCTGTTTTGTCTTTAAAAATAAAACAACTTTCGTTGCTACGCAGCGGATTCACAAATTCAAATGAAAACACTATAACATCTTGTCCAACTCAAAACGGCTTTAAGACAACAAGTCTTTAGTGAAAACAACTTAAAAATTCAGAAACATAATGAAAATCAACAATAACGAAAACACTTGTTCATCCCCTGAGTGTTACGTATTAGAGCGACAACACCAACTCATACTACTGATGGTAAACAAACTTCACTCTGGATTACCTGCACGTTACCAAAATTGGGGTAACATTAAAATAGAAGGGGTGAGATATCGAACAATATAATATAATGCATGATAAATAATATATTAGAAACAGTTCATACAAAACACCATTTCGCAACTCTTTAACAACATCTAACAAAATCAATTCACCTACACACAACTCAGGATGCTACATAAATTGCGACTTGTATTTATGCACATGCATGTGGTACCAACAGAGCAGAACTCCCAACTTAATAATCTACCAATTAATAGAGGCATCAACAAGGTATAAGCCTTCAACTTTATATTTTTCAGTCCAGGCCAACTTACCAAGCATGATCTCCCAACTTAATATGCTATGTATGTGACAACAGTATGAATGTAGTAACAACAACAACAACAATAATTCAACAATAACTCAACACAATTCTAAATGACCATAAGCCTACAACTTAATATCTGTCAATAATTAAAGGCATCTCAACAAAATTCATTATCACCTGCCAATTCTCAAATTATAACAAAGTATACAATACACCGTATCAACCAAAATATACTATGACGTCCTGCATAATTATTCGGGTAATTCGACCATTTTCTGTTAGTCACTTTTTAATTATATTATCTCCCCTGCTACTAACTTATTTTTACTAGAATTCATTAATCATATAGGGATAGAATACCTTAAGAATTCTAATTATTATACTGAGAATGCTAAATGAAATTAAATGACTAATTAGCCTGTATAAAAGTGTTAATGGATGATAAAGGAATATGTTCCCTTCAACGTGCACATGAACAACAAAAGAAAAATTAATAACGACGTGTGCCCCTTGACACAGTAGCTATGCCGCTCCACACTTTCCCCTCATGCCTCTGTACCCGCCGACACACACCATACTTTTCGGCATATCGTGTAGCCTTGTGCCGCTTGACACATGTACAGGTTCTCCTCGGCGCACCTTTCAGCCTTGTGCCGCTCGACACCTAGCACCTTTTCTCCTTGACACACCTTAAAACCTTATGCCGCTCGACACAAATACCTATGCTCCTCGGCACGATGCACCTTCACATTTTTGCACATATTTCATCCAGTCTGTGACGAACGTTAACCCAACCTTACAATATTCTCTTCGACCATTAATTTTTCTGACCAACAACATGGAATAACATGGCAATGGGGAAAATATATCTCCTAATAAAAAATTCATCAATTGTACAGAATAATTATGCAGAAAATTCTTAAACGACCACAACATGAAAATAGACAATTTTCAAGAACATGCCCAGAAAATCAACGCACAACAGTCATACCCGCGGCCAAATCCCTACATAATATTCATCATAAGCCCCATTATAGATTCAAAACCACACCCTTACCTCGGATTAAAGGTCGCTCTAAAACTCTCCGGCCGGAACCTTGCTTTGCTTCTTCTCCTTATTCCTCTTCTCTGCAACTTCTCATGGCCAATTTTCCAACAACTTCTCAATAGCCCTATTCTTTATTTAAATAAAAACTCTCAATATTATTATTCTTAGTGGGCTTAAAAACACATCCCCCATATCTCTACTTCTAATCATTAAAATAGGCCCAACACAATTATTCTATTATTCTACTAATTCTAGTATTACTATTATTATTAACTAACTAATTAATTAACTAAATAACAACTTAGTAACATGTAGAAATATCTCACACAATTCAACAAATAATTTGAAAATAATTTAATTAAATAATTAATTAAATTAATGAGCGTTACATATGGTCTCAATAGATTCCTAGTATGGTTGTATACTGTCTACTTTTTTCTCTAGTAATCTCGCCAATTCTTCGGAGAGTTCAAGATCTTCCTCATCTTCCTCTCCAGCTTGGTTAATTGGTGCAGCAAAATCATATCGGATCATAGAAATATCATTATCGGTGAGTTTAGACGTGGATCTGCATATTTTATCATGTTTTGGTGCTTTTTAGAATGTGAATTCGAAAAATGTATATGAGGAAGAAGCATTGCCATTTGAAAAATAAAAGAGAAATGAAAGAGAAAGACACGAATCTTAAATTGAATGCAAAACCAACTTTTATTAATTTAAAAACATTGTTTGAAAATAAATCGGGGCCCTTACAATCTACCCCTATGCCTCGGGCGGGACATAGGTTCTATTAAAAACAGAAAAATTACTTTGGAAAGAAAAGATCTCTGGAATCTCCATAAATGTCCAATTTTGAGTTCTTCCCCTGGAGAACATTCTCGAATGAGGTTATATGCTCCTTTGTTGTTGCCTTTGTTGGATATCATTGGCACATGCCCACCATGCTCTACTCCCTTGCTGATGAAGGTTTCCTAGATGGGAGGAAATTTCCCTTTGCCTTCCTTGGTAGTCTTCGACGGTTTATAGCCCAAATAAAAGCGATCTTTCTTCTCAGGTATCTCCACAAGTTTGCCCAAACCTTTAAATGTTTGATCATCCACAACTTTTTGTAAATATATCAATGATGCCATATGGGTTCCATGTTTTGAGACCTTATCTACCAGAAGCGTAACCACTGTAGCCACTTCCAAGACTTGGAATGGCATCTCCACACAATCTTCTCTTAAACTGATATATATATATATATATATATATATATATATATATATATATATATATATATATATATATATATATATATGTAGGACTCTAAGTGACTTACAAATATGTCTTCTTCTCCATCAATTATCACCAGTTTTCCTTCGACGAGGAACTTCAATTTTTGATGCAGGGTTAAGGTGACAACTCCTACAACGTGAATCCAAGGTCGTCTGAGAAAGCAAGTATATGCCAGTTCTATATCCATTACTTGAAAGGTAACCTAGAACATATGCGGACCGATATTTACAGGGAGATCCAAATCTCTGAACATAGTACTTTGAGAACCATCGAAAGATTTTACCACCATAGAACTTGGTCTCATGATGATGTCATCCATTGTTAGCTTCATCAAGCTAGCCTTTGGTAGCACATTAAGGGAAAAACCAGTATTGGTGAGTACCCTGGATAGGCTGGTTGTTCCTATTTGGATTGAGATGTGCAACGCCTTGTTATGAACTCTTCCTTGTGGAGGTAACTCACTGTCATTGAAGCATAGGCGTGTTCCTGATGTTAGATTAGTCACGACTCCATCAAATTAGTTTACCGCGATCTCCTTCGTAACATGCACAAAACTTAGAATTTTCATCAGAGATTCTCGGCGTGCCTCTGAACTGATCAGTAATGAGAGTATTGCAATCTTTGCTGGGGTTTGGTGTAGTTGGTCCACCACCATATAATCACTTTTCTTAATCATTTTTAAGAATTCTTCAGCCTCTTGATCAATGAAAGTTTTATTTGGAGGTTCTAGTTCTTGACTAGTTTCAGCCACAACATTTCCTTTATCCTTAACCATATTATTATCCTTCTTTTGTTGTTCGGGACTATATATCTAACCACTAAGGGTCATGCCCCCTGTCCATGATATATTTGTAACTGCAGGTCCTTGGCTTATTGATGGTTCACATTCTTGCTTTAAACCATTAACGTAAATAATTGTATCATAACTCCACAATACAACTTTATCACTTTCATATGGGATGGGAGACAGACCCTTGATCACCATCTTACTCTTCAGAAGCACTAGTATTATTACTGGTACCTTTGTTAAGATTGGCTCTCCACATGGAATGACAAGTGGTTTCTTTGCAGAACTTGGATATTGTTAAGGAATCACCAATGGTCTTCTTGTATTCCCATTGATTACAGCTACATATCCTTCTTCAGGATAATGCCTGAATTGGACTATCCCTTGATCCACCAATTTCTTGAAAGTGTTTTCGAAGGCATCATTGTGTTCCAAGAGAAAGTCGTGTTCTAATAAATTCTCTTTTAACTTATCTATTGGGGCTTTTACTCGTTGAGTCTCTCCAAGATTAGTGACTATCTCAATTGCGTTCACAAATGGACCACCATGTTGAGGCATGAGGTTCGTATTGATATTGGGCTTATCAAAAGTGATATCTTGGGAGTCCAATAAATATTGAACCTTGTGTCTAAAGGCCCAACATTTCTCTACAGTATGCCCTGGAGAATTCGCATGATACTCGCACCTTGCATTTGCATCATGTTGTACCCCAAAATTTGCCCTATCTTTTCTCAAGACATTTCTCACAATATTTTCAAAAGCACAAACTTGTACAAGAGTTGGCTAAATTAAATCACCTCCTAAACATTGAGGCCTCAAACTAGGGTTTTGATTTTCACAAAGACAATTGGACTTATAATGCCTCAAGTGACTTTCATGGATCATTATAGACCTCCAAGAATACTCATGTCAATTTTCAAGTCTTGAATCACAATTTTGCTCAGTCAATTGACTAAATGACTAAAAAATCAACTCTATTGGTTAAAAGGTCAGTTATGGTTAATCTACAGTCAAACTTCAGTATTTTTGACCAATACCAACAATTTAAAGTCATATTCATCAATTGATCAAGTTGGGATCACAATTCCTCAAGAAAAGTGTGCAAATCATCAAAAGGGCAAAACGGTCAAAATTAGGGTTTTTGACTAAAATGATTGATTTTTGACTTTTGAGCTAATACATGACTTATAGGTTTGAAACATGATCTCAAGGATTCAAGTACATTATTTTTACCTAATTTCATGACTCAATTCATCTCTCAAGATCAAACAATTGATAGATGAAATTTGATCAACTGATGAAAAGTCAACTGATACACCAAAAGTCAAACTTTGACTTTTTGATCAAAAATTGAGTTTCAAAAGTCAAGATTAATCAATAAATTCAAAAATATGAAGCTTGATCATAAAGAAATTAAGAAAGTCAAAAGTCAATTTAAAAAGTCAAACTTTTCAAGACTTGGAAATTTTTCAAAGTGTTTTTGTACATGATAATTGCACTAGTTCATGCCAATTTTTCATCAAGATGCAAGATGATTCAAAGAAAACTTTCAACATGAAAGTTGTAAATCTTGATGAAATATACAACTTTGTATTTAAGGGCCCAGCTACAAAAAATGCTTAGATTTTGAGTTATAGGCCCATAAAGTCGTACAATTTTTCTAAAACACTTAGTAAAATTTTGACCTAGTTTAGACAGATTTTTGTCCCAACTTCTTAGCCATTGTTCACATATATCCAATTTGATTTAGCAACAGTGGAAAACATGAAAGTTTTAGAGGATGTTTCTAGCTTTCTAAAATGTCATAGAACTTTAAGAGATCATTTTTGAGCTAAGAGAATCGAAAAGAAGAAGTTGGTATCCATTCTTGAATTACAAGGCATTTTTGTGATGAACACTTGACCAAATATCTAACCATGCTGCATAATATCGCTTTGCAGGCCTTCTAAGTTATGTATCTATCTCTAATCAGAAGATTACACAATCTTTTGAGCTATGAACCACTTGATTTAAGCATTGTCCAATACATCTTGCCATTTAAGGAAGAAAGTTCACATTTCCATTTTGGAAAAGTGACATTAATCACAAAGTCAACTTGTATGGAGCCTCTAACTTGTTCCCTCTGCACACATTCAACACACAATGTCAAAAGTAACATGTTTAAATCTCTTAGCCACCCTACAAGCCTTGTACTATGCATTGGAACAACGTTTGTCAAGGTTACTTCAAAAATAAGTCAAAATCCATAAACATGTGATCTTGTGATTCTGACCACCTTAAGCCTCCAAACTTTCTCCTATAAATTGAGACACTATTATGCAACTTAGGGAACGAAATTAGAAGTCTTCAAACACCTTGAAACTCTCTCAAATTTAGAATTGCATTCAAACCTCCATAACTTGTCATTTCTGCCCAAGAATTTCCATCTCATTAACCACTCGTGCGTTTCTTCTCCAAATCAACCCTAAAGCTTCCTTACATCAAATATAAGTCATCCCTCTCCATGTTTTATAGACGTAACACCTCCATCACTGTTGTACCCCAATTTCCCCCCCTAAGATTCCTCTATCATCTTATACCATCATAATGCAATCAGATCACAAATTAGGGTTTGCGGTTTTTCTCCTACTGTATCCTGTCTTAGGGTTTGCCTATGAGAATCACCAAGCACCTTGAAGCACTTTTATTTTTATATCTTGTACTTATATGCTTCTAACTAACCTTAAAATATTTATATGTTGTCTCTTGGAATATCATCTTGTAGGTCATGGCACAACTACAATCATCTCACCATCTCCTAGCACAAATGACCAAAACTAGGGTTTGAAGTTTAATCAGGATATCTCTATATTTTTGGGAAATTATTGATCCCATACTTCTCTACATAGTCATGAGAATCTATCATTGGAAGTTTGATCATCAATTTTGGCTTGAAAGGGTTCAATGGATAAAAAAGGGTAAAATGGTCATTTTCTTAAAAGACAGTCAAAATCAGTTGTTGACCAAGTGGACTTTTGGTAAACCATTAATTCAAAATCCCTATTCTCATATTTCATGGTAAATAAGTGCAAACATATCAAGAGGAAGTGCGAATTGGAGTTAACTTGTCAAGGAAGTTATTTGAAGTTTTAAAATTTTTCTAAGTATCCATAGGGCTGAATTTTGACTGGCTATAACTTTCTCAATTTTTATTGAAAATCTGCAAACTTTATATGCCTAGAAAGAGGATGAAAAATTCTCCAACTTTGAAGGAGTGGACACAAGTCCAAAAAATGAAAGGAAAAAAATTTATGAAGCTTGGAAGATATTTGACACTTAGTGAAATTTTGGTTAAAAATGCAAAAATTTGACTTCTTCATGTCCATTTTTGAAGGACCATTTAGACCCAAATCAAAAAGTTGGCAACATGAAAGTTGTAAATTGAAGCTTTCTATCCATTTTTCATTCAAGAATCATCTCAAATGGTTAAGTGTAGAGAAATATATGGTGATTATGATTTTGAGTTGAAAACTAAAATTTTGCCCAACACAAGGCAAGCCACGCGCGCTAGGCAGTCATTTCATCAAACATGTTGTAGGCGCGCATTAATCAATAATTTTCTATGTTAAATATTCATTATTTTGAAAAATGTCCAACATCAGAGTTGAAGCCCTAAATGTGAGGAACAATGTTGCTTCAGGAAGTTTCTCCAAATTCTCCATAAATTTTGAGATATACTTGAAGGAAAATGGTATCATACAAGCTGAAATGCTGTGCCCAGCCAGGCCTCACGCGTGCGCAGAATGCCTAGTCATGCCTGGCATTCCATCAAGCAGTTTGTAAGCATACATTAATATCCAATTATCTCATTGATCCAAGATTCATTTTGGAAAATTTTGAACATCAAAGTTGGAGTATGAAATGTCCTCTCCATTTTTGATTCAAACTTTGTGACATTTCGTGCACCATAGAGGGAGATATAGAGAGATAATGGCATGCTCATGAAATTGTAAGAATTTGCATGGCATGCATGAAAATTTCATGCCAACCAAAGCTCCAGCTACCAGCTCATGCCCCAAACACTTCTCACTTATTCAAAATGCACACTTTTAATCCCTCAAACAACATAAAACGTAACACCCCAACACTTCTCATTTCTTTATTTCTCTCACTCCCCCATTCTTCACTCCATATAAAGCAAGTGCTTGTTTCAATAAAAAAAATCACAAGCCAGAAGCTCTCTCTCTCTGTCACACACAAAGCTCTCTTCTCTCTCTTTAAGTTTCAAGATTCACTTCCACCATTGTTAAGAAAAATTTCCTCCATATCCAAGCAAGCTTCTTCGCATCTCTCTCTACTCATTATCTCTGAACATTCAAGCTTCTCTCAAGTTGATTGCTCTTTATTTGAGCCCAAGCACAATCAATTTAGTTTCAAGGTAGATGCTCCATCTTTTTTTCTTAACTGCAGCCTTGCATTTTTATTTAATCCATGAGCTTGTTGAAAGATCCAATGGCATATTCATGTTCATGGCATTTTTGTGATCAATTTTGGTCTTTGGATCGAGTGATTTGAATGAGAATTGAGGGAGAAAATCAAATCATAAATCTGTTTGATAAAATGTGCAACTCAAAACCTTGTTCATGCAATCACCTTCGCGCGCTATTTTCTCCATCATCAAAGCATCGTTTCATAAATTTTTTGATACTATTGTGTTCAACACACTTTGATATTGAATGTTGATGTTTACATCTTTGAATTTCATCAAGAAATGTGTGAGATATTGTGTCCTGAAATTGTTGTTTCCAAACTGAAATTTAAAAAGAATATGGCAGTTTGATAGGGATGACTGCATGGCGCGTTTTGATTGAACATGGCTTTATTTTCTTTTACAGTGCATATTGAGAATAACAGGTGTAAAAAGCTTCATATATTAATTTTTCTTTTGTTTTCTTAAATTTCATTTTAATATTTTCTTCATTTCAAAAATTATCAAAAAAATATTTTAAACTCCTTTTTCAGTATATTTTCATATTTTGATTTTGATTTTCTTTTTTTTTAATGATTTTTCTTGATTAATTAAAATCATGTGAATAGTTAGGGTTTTAATTTTTCTTTTAAATCTTGAATTTTATTTTCCTATTTCTATTAAGTAAAAAAAATCACAAAAAAATATTTTTGGACTCCTCTCTGAGATTATTACATGAAAATATTTTGTCCTATTTTATAAATTTTTTGGATTACAAATTAAATCATTTAATTGGACATATTCATCTTTTCCTTGTTTTTTTAATGAATTGTGTAAATAATTTTATTTCCTTTTTCCTTTTGAGATAAAATTCAAGAAAAATATGATTTCTGATCCTTAGAGTTTTCTTAACATTTAGGTTATTCTACATCAAATTTATTTGACCTTTGTACCTAATTGATTAATTTTTGAACCTATTTTCTCTTTTTAGGGTTTTTGCTTGATCATGCACATTAATGGATTTGAATTGCTAACTTCCTATACCTATAAAATCAGAGATAAAATGTTTTGGAGTGTTTGAACATGTTGAGGCCGTAAAAATCATTTTTTTGGAATTTTACAATGTGATTTTATATTTTTTTCACAAATTATTTTCCAAAACCATCTATTTTAAGGTTTAAACTTGCTAGTTTCTAAATTTTCATTTCTAAAGCAAACCTCCACCTCAATCCAGGGACTCCAAATTTTATTTCTGACTTTTATAGGACCTTAGGAAGTTAGGTTTTAATTTCATAATTTTTCAACTCATTTTCATATTCTAAAACTATTTTTGACTTAAAATTGCATTTTGGGTTTTACCTTTGATTAATGCTTGTAATTGAAAACTTTTGCACATGATTCTAGTTTGATTTTTGAAGTAGCATGTGGTACTGACTTAGAGCATATCTTGAAGCAAATTATTCAACATCATTGGGTCTTGGGTGTTGTTGTACCCCAAAATTTGCCCTCCCATATTCGTCAAGATTTGCCAAGATTGATCTTCAAATTGCTCAAGATGGCTCAAGGGTTGGACAGTCAAATCACCTCCTAAGGCAGTCAAGTCAAAATTAGGGTTTTGTGTTGCACTAAGGTCCTCATATCCAAATGGCCCCAAGTGCTTCCCAATGTCTTAATATGTTCTTAAGTTCATCCATGTCAAATTTCAAGCCTCGCAGAGGAAGTTTAGTCAGTCAATTGCTCAAGAACCCAAAAAATCGATTGTGCTAGGGCAAAAGTCAACTGTGTCCCAAATACAGTCAAACCTCAAGATTTTTTGTCAACATTATCCTTTTGAAGGTTAATTCATCATTTGATCAAGTGTTGATCATGATTCATCAAGGATTGCTCAAGATTCATCAAGATTCAAAAGTTGCTAAATTAGGGTTTTGTAGGAAAAGTCAACTCAACTTCGACCAAGCATAACTTTCTCATAATTTATTAGAAATGACCCATCCAAAGCTCATTTTAAGAGGATGCAATTACCTACAATCCATCTTCACATCCCAAGATCAAGAAAGGCTCTCACAAAAGGTTACAAATTTGGACATTATAGGTCATTTTTGAAAGTCAACAAAAACACCTTTTTATCCAAAGCTTATAACTTGAGCATGGAACATCAAAATGAGACTAGACCAAAAGGGTTGATTAGACGACATCTCAAGGTTTCTAAAAAGTCAAAGAACACTTCCAAAAGTTCAAAATTGAAGAAGTTATGAATTGTTGAAGTTGGGCATTTTTTCAAAATTGCCAAAAGACAACTATCCTCAAAACTCCAATTTTTGACAAAAGGGCCCACTTTTTTCCACTTGATATAGTCTTCTCTTGCAACACACGTGTACCATACTTAATTTCATGACCATTCATTTATTTTTCTATTTTATTTTATTTTTATTGATTTAATTCATTTTTAATCAATATTAAATCAAATAAAATCTAAAAATTGATGTAAAGGGATCTTTGTGATTTGTACAACTTGCAATTATCATTATTCACTCAATCAAATCACATCATGGCTCATTCAAGCATAAAAAATAAGATCTTGCCTATATTTGGAAATATGGTTATGGTGATCAAAATCAAATCCTAATTCTTCAATGCACATGGATATTGGCCCATATTTTGACCTAGAATCATTCTATTATATGCAAGCAAGCCTCACAAACCTAGAAGACGCAGAGAACCTTGCAGAAACGGCCATACCAATTTTGTAAAAAAGCTTGAAAAGTGAGAGATCAAAAACAACCTTGGAGGCACTTTCCAACCAAAAGCTCAACACAACTCTCTTCCTTGCCATCTTGTGAAGCTGCAACGATCAAAACCAAGCATTCCCATTACCTAAATCGCCCTGTAAGTCACCACGAACTTGTCCCTGTAACTGGGATCGTGAATCAGTTATCTTGCATCCTTTTGCCAAATCTTTTGAATAATTATGCTTAATATCAAATTTCTAACATGATTGCAACATTCAATTTCATTTTCATGCCCTATATGGGGATGCCCGAACCTAGGGTTTCCAAGTTTTGTTTTAGGCATTTCTCGTACAGGTACAATCAAGGCAAACCATGGCCATATTTGTGTTAAGTGGAAAGAGACGAAGCAAGCCTTGGTCTTAGAATTGATTTTCATAGCCTAGGGTGGATTTTAGAAGTAAGCCATGGATTTTGATGCGGAATCAAATTCGCAGGAAAAAAACACAGGGTTTGTGGAAGAAGATGAAGACGTGGCTTGTCTTCATTGGCCAATTCAAAAGTTTTAGCGCGTTTTTTATTTTGCCAGCATAATAATTGTTTTGTCCATATATTATTTATTTTGCATTCCACTAACGAATTAAGCAGTTTGGTTGAGTGGCTGGGGCGTTGGCATGTGAACATTGGGACCTGGGTTCGAATCCCAGGTCCCCCAAAACTTTGTTCAATTTTTTCTTCAGATATTCAGGTGCAGGTCTCAAAGGATGGTCCATCATACGCCCTTCTCCAAATGCTGGTCAGGTGGTCTCAAATCAGATCCAGGGGCCCAGATTGCACGTTCATCATACTCCCTGGTCAACAAGCATGCACTGAACCACAAAAGTCCAACAAGGCTGCTTGCGTTTGGGCCTGGAATTCTGCTGAATCAACCTCCCTTCTAGGCCCAAACCCCCTTTGGTTTATTCTTTTTCTTTTCTATATTTCTTTTATTTAATTTGTTTTATCATTTTTGTTAATTAACCAATTAATAATTTTTCTCATAAAATCAGAAAACACAAAAAAATATTTTTTATTAAATTTATCATTTTTGTAAATAAATAATTTAATTGAATTAGTCTTAATTAGGTATGATTTTAACATTTTGCAATAAATTAAAATTAATTAGAATATTAGGTTTTAATAATCTTGACCATTTTATTTTATTTCCTTAAATAATAAATAACCAAAAAATAATATTTATTAATTTCACTATTTTATTTTTGTAAATAAACCATTAATTAATTTATTTAGTTTAAATAGGTTTAATAACAATATATTTTGCAATAAATTAAAATTGATTTAGAATTAGGTTTTTTAAAATATTTTTACCATTTTTATTTTATTTCTCTAAATAATAAAAACCCAAAAAAAATCTTTTCATTTAATTAATTCAATTATTAATTTAGACCTAATTTTTAATTCAAAAAATAACAAAAAATATGTTTTATTTAACAAAAAAAAGGGTCAAAACCCTAGGACACTTCGATTTAATTTTCTCGCGCACGAATTATTTTTGATCCATATATTGTAATTTCTCCGAGGATGTAATAGTTTTTTAACTTAGGATTTATTTATTTATCGCTTTTATTTACTTTTCGCAATTTAATTTTAAGGGTTTGTTTTTGGCGATGTAAATACCCGACGCCTTGTAATAGCTTAGATTTATTTTTCCGCAATTTATATTCCGCAACTATTAACTGTTAGATGTTTGAATAATAGGCTATGCATGACAAGATCTATCTTAACTTAAAATCAACAGTAGCTCACCATGACATGCAAAGATAATATAACTGAAAAACAATACACTCGCACATGCCACTCTTAGGGTACGCCTCACTTGGTTGCCTCGAACGTGGTCATTGAGTATAGGAAGTTTTAGAGGTTGCTCTCTTGTCCAAAGATCACAAGTTGCCTCGAAACGGTTGCCTCGGATAAAAATGATCTAAGACATTAGGGTTACCGCTAAGGCGTCCTAACATTGCTTTAGTGACCATACATCCCTTAATCGAATTGACCCGAAAACTCCAACGACGATGCTACCTACTCCTCAATAGTGGGATAGCGTTTCCTAAAGGACACTTGCACAGTTTAATTCCTTTTTGAGTAGGTAGATGTTCTTAAGTACTTGCTCCTTTTAAAAACAAAACAAAACATTTCGCACTTACACTCTCTTCAAAACAAAAACTCTTTTCAAATCCACAAACACAAAGAAAAGCAAACTTTTGAAAACATAGTGAGCAAGTACCTAAGAGCCCGTGGATAACCACGGATAGAAAGGGTGCTAACACCTTCCCTTTCTATAATCTACCTCCCGAACCAGAGAAACATATCGAAAAAGGAATTTTTCTATGCTTTTGTCCTTTTCCTTGTTGGATAAAATAAAAGACGGTGGCGACTCTTGCTTACCGCGACATTTTGCAAAAACAAACGCAAACGCGAACCAACATTCCAAAACAGTCAGTTCTCATTCCCACCGATCACAGAACTGACGACTCTGTTGGGGAATATTATAAGTGAGGTGTACCTTAGGATTATATCATTATGTTTTCAATTGTATGCTTTGTATGCTTTAACTTTGTGGACTTGTATCGGAGTTCTATAGATCCTAACCCAGATCTGGGGATACCCTTTAGGTAAGTAGCAATAAACTGTTAGGGATCTGTACGGCGTAGACCGATACTGATGAAGCAGTAGCTACATTGGTGTGGCACTTTAGTCTGTACCGATATCCCTTGTGTTGGAACGAGGAGAATATGGGTCTTCTAAGGGGTCATTAAGCACCAACTGACCTTAGAACCTTAAATTGACCAACTTGGCCATAGAACAGTAGCAGTATGCTACACTCATTGAGACGAAACTCTCGCGATGATTCCGGCCGCAAGAAAAGGTTGCTAAACTGGAATTATGACCGATTGAGGGTAGTCAGTGATATTGAGATCCTCTAGAACCCGGTTATTATTTTTAGGACAGGTTTAAACCAACTAAACTGAAAGAGGGTAGTACCTAAACTCCATGCTAGTCTGAAATCTAAGGGCTCTTTGTGTGACTTGTGTGCCTTCAAAACTTGAACTATTTGCACATTCTTATTATCTGACAACATGAGTTCCTTACAGGTTTTGTTTACAGTCCTTATCCAATAAGTTGGACTTATTGCAGGGTTTACTGACATCGTCTCACACTTTTTCTTAAACGCATAACATACACATCATAACATCATGCCTTAACATTTCTTTAACCATTTCAAAGATCTCAAGGGTCTGTGATGCAGGTTATGGTAAATCAAAGTTTAGCAAGGGGAAAAGGGGATTTATTTTCCTCTAGCCAAGGTTGTTTAGAAATCAAAACACGATGACTTGAGTCAGGGGCTATGACCCACTCGATATGGTGAGATTAACTCTTGAAGAAGGACTCTCAGCAACATGAAGTTCCTTCAATCAAGCTACCAGATTCAAATTCTAACAGTTTCTTGTTTACCCCACGAGATCCTTGAAAACATTGCATACATATATCATACATATCATTGCATAACAGGTCATCCAATACAGGTCTCTCATGTTCCCGCTGTTTATTTCAGCAATGGCTCTCCCACAAGACAACCAAGATCTCCAGGCTCAAAACGCTCAACTTCAAGAAATGTTCCTGAACCTATCCCAGAGGCAGGAAGAAATAAAAGCTCTCCTCACAAGGGGCTTAGTCCTAGGGAATCCAGGCGGCGTCAGGAATGATCAGTTGGAAGGGCTACAAATTGAGTTGGCAACAATGAAGATCCAGATGATGGGACAGCTGGTGGGCCAGATGGCTCTCATTCAAGACCTGGCTCAAAGACAAGAAGAGCTCAGGGTCCTCGTCAACAAACTACTTCAAAATGACAAAGTGGGGCAAACAACTAGGGTTGAAGATCAAGTCATCATTCAACCACCTTTGGGGCAAGAAGACAAGGGAAAAGCTCCTCAGCCTGCTTCAGGGTCATAAGCCCAGCATCAACTTCGCCAGCGTCAATGGGGTAATCGGCGTAAGCAAAATACGTCTGGAAGACATTTCTCTGAGACTAATATACCATCATCTCTAATACTGAAACGCTTGTTGGAGGTCAATCTGATTCCTTTAAGAGATCCTCCAAGGAATCCTAATACCTCTGCTCCTAGCTATCGTCCCGACGAAATTTGTGCATACCACTCCTATAGTCCTGGACATGACACCGACGACTGTTGGGCTTTGAAAAACAAGATCCAAGACTTGATTGGCGGAAGAGTGATGGAATTCATGCCGGATGGCGAAATGAAAATCTTCCGTTGAGGGTTCTCCACCTGAAATGACTAGTTCAAATTAAGAGGCTTTTGTTCATTTAAATTCTGAAGTTGTATCTTTCTTTGCTTATTCAAACAATTGTTATCATGTCAAACTTTATTACTTTATCAATGCATTGCATATGTCTGTTCTGAATCAATCCATTCGTATTCACTATATTCAAATTGCTTTCATTTTTTTGTGATGTTCAACTCTCGATTAAAAAAATTCTAAGCCTTTTGAGTGGAGGATGACGAAAATGATATCAAAATCCTTACAATATGCTTTTGAACAGACCCCGCTGATGATGTACAGGCATTGTTTCAAATCCTAAACAGCGGAGTTATAAGGAAGATGATCCCTAGTCAACCCCTTTGAGCCAAAGAAGTTGGAGTTTTTCTTTTCACAAATTAAAACCCTTAATTATAACCTGGGGCAGGGTAGTTTTCTCAGTTGATCCAGGTGCACAATGAATGGCATCAAAGAAGTCCTTCCGAAACAAAAGACGGTGTTGGTTCTGTATAATCGTAAAGACAGGCAGTCATTATCTCTCAAAATAAAAGCCCAATAAGTCAAAACCTGTGAAGGAGACTTAAGAAAAACTGGGGCATCCCGCTGACTGTAATCACAAAAAGAAACAGCTCAGGCAAAAGACAGGGATAATAAAATAAAAAATAAAGAGATCCTACAAGCTCTCAATAAAAATGACTGCCTGTTCAAAATAATCTGTCAGTATCCGAACCATCATTGGAATATCAGAGCAAAGATTCAGACATGATCTAAATGCACGGTTAGCTGAGTTCAGGATCGAAGAACATCACGAAGAGCGGGTGGGTACAAATAAATTTTGAGCCTTTACCCTTTGTTTCTTAAACCGTGAACTAGGCCACACTATAACCCTTAAAAGTCCTAGCTGAAGCATGGGTTAGTTTGAAAGCATATTGTTACAAAGGTATCCTGACTCTTGTAGGGCTTGCTGTAAATCCTGAGTTGACATCGCATTTTACAAAAATTGCCTGTTTACAAAAAAATGCATTTTCAAAAAAATTTCAAGACAGACATAAGCTTTGCATTCTTAAAATAACATTGTTTGCATAAGACTATTTGTTCAAACGACAGAGAAATTCGCGCGACGAATATCTAGTGGACAAAAATCTTCTCAATAAAAAGGGTCACCTCAAGTGAAAAACACTTCCAATCCAGGGGCACGGCATGAGCATTGTCCATCATCTGGGGAAGTTAAGTCAAGATTCAAGGAATCTCTCAAAATGCCAAATAGCCAGGGGCAAATCTCCATCTGAATCAATTGGGGCATTGGACGTGAATTCCAGCAACGAATCTTGCACGATCAAACGAAGATCTTCTGGTAGTATGGTAACACAACACTACCAACAGTGGCACCTCCCTACATCCTGAGAGCATGGACATAGTCAAAAAAGTACTACGCATAGTCAAAGACCCGCTAGGTTGACTGGCCTAGGCAAAAATAAGGGCTTCCCGGCGAATCAAAAGGGTTCGGGCAAAAATAAGGGATGAAAATGAAAAAATCTGTACACCCGGCAAGTCGAAAACCTAAAAAGTCCGCTTGGGCAAAAAAGGGTATCCCGGTGAACTGAAAACCCGAAAGGGCGGTCCAGGCAAAAATTAGGGATCAAAGCGTACGACTATGTCTCGTCAACTCGTCTATGGCCTACCAGAAGAAGACTTGTCATTTTGACCGAAAGATACCAAGCACCTCATAGGTGGGATAATACCCGATCCACAGGGCCTCCACAAGCACCTTCTCCCGCAGAAACAGGGGCAATAAGAATTGTCCGAACTATGTAGTTGCTTTGTCCGCCAGGTACCAAGGTAGGTTCAACTGAAGAATATGACCAAGATACCGTCACTCCCCGCAGAGTAGGACAATATTGGTAGCTCTCCCACTGAGACTTGCAACTACGAACGAATCAGCAATGCTCTCCCCAAGCAGAGTTAATCTATCATCGGCCCTAAAAAGGCTTGGTATCCTCAGAAGGTCTTAATCTTCCCTAGCGGAGTATAAAGATATCCTCCAGCAAGTATAAAAGCGTCCCCGACAGTCTTAACATTCCTCAATGGAGTATAAGAATGTTCTCCGGCAGAATACAAGATACCCCAGTGGAGTCATTTCCCCAGCGCAGTCTAAGAAAGGCTTCCCCACCAGAGTTGAATCATCTTCCCTAGTAGATTCTGGAAGCTTATCCCCTGCAGAACACAAATACATCTCCTCAGCCAAATTCAAAAGGTTATCCTCACAAGAGTCTAACTGGGTTATCCTCAGCAAGTTGCAGCTGAAAGGTCATCCCCAGCAAAGTTCTTTCTACCCCCAGCGGAGCTCATCATTGGAATCCCCAACAGAGCTTATCAACGGAATCCCCAGCAGAGTTTATCATTAAAATCTCAGCAAAGCATCTCTCCCCCACAAAGTAACTCCCCTCAGAGTAATCTCTTCATCAGTTTATTCCCACAATGGAGTTCTTCTCTCCTGCAGGCTTCTTCTCACAATTATCTTCGTTCATCATCCCCAGCGGAAACGAAGAACTCTACTCTATTCTCCAGCAGCTCCGGGATTTATTTTCCCCAGCTAAAACATCACATTTCCATACATCATGATACATGAATATACGCATCATACCATACAATATCATTTATGTTGAGAACATCATTGCCTGATCCACATCATGCATTGCATATGACTGACCTTTACCTTTCAGGAAAGATGCAGTTAAGTTCCCAGCTTAGTCGAAGATCTGACCAGTTCTTAAATCTCAATTGAATTATCCTCGGTTGAATTTCAGATAAGGTTCTCAATCTTGACAGTTTCTCTACGTCATAGTGTGTACGATTACTATAACCTCAACGGTATACTCCCGGTGAGCATGAGTCAGTTCCTAGATCTTGATGTTTTCCTCCGTCATAGTGTGGACAAGTTCTATAACCTCAACGATATACTCCCGATGATCACGAGACAGTTCCTAGATCTTGATGAAGATTCTTCCCTATGTCATAGTGTGGACGAGTACTATAACCTCAACGGTATACTCCATTGAGCACGAGTCAGTTCCTAGATCTTGATGTTTTCCTCCGTCATAGTGTGGACAAGTTCTATAACCTCAACGATATACTCCATTGAGCACGAGACAATTCCTAGATCTTGATGAAGATGTTTCCCTATGTCATAGTGTGGACGAGTACTATAACCTCAACGGTATACTCCATTGAGCACGAGTCAGTTCCTAGATCTTGATGTTTTCCTCCGTCATAGTGTGGACAAGTTCTATAACCTCAACGGTATACTCCCATTGAGCACGAGACAGTTCCTAGATCTTGATGAAGATGCTTCCCTATGTCATAGTGTGGACGAGTACTATAACCTCAACGGTATACTCTCGGTGAGCATGAGTCAGTTCCTAGATCTTGATGTTTTCCTCCATCATAGTGTGGATGAGTTCTATAACCTCAACGGTATACTCCCGGTGAGCACGAGACAGTTCCTAGATCTTGATGAAGATGCTTCCCTACGTCATAGTGTGGACGAGTACTATAACCTCAACGGTATACTCCCGATGAGCACGAGTCAGTTCCTAGATCTTGATGTTTTCCTCCGTCATAGTGTGGACAAGTTCTATAACCTCAACGGTATACTCCCATTGAGCACGAGACAGTTCCTAGATCTTGATGAAGATGCTTCCCTACATCATAGTGTGGACGAGTACTATAACCTCAACGGTATACTCCCGGTGAGCACGTGTCAGTTCCTAGATCTTGATGTTTTCCTCCGTCACAGTGTGGACAAGTTCTATAACCTCAATGGTATACTCCCATTGAGCACGAGACAGTTCCTAGATCTTGATGAAGATTACCCCCCAATTGAATTATGGACAGGTTCTTAATACTCAGCCGAGGCATTCTCTCAGTTGAAGTACAGGCAAGTTCCTAAATCTCAATAAAAGTTAGACTTCCCCGGCGGAATCTTCTACAAAAACAGGTATGCAAGTTCTTGCTAAGGAATCTCTTATGCGATCGACACTCCTGCAGATGGCATCTGTAAGCTCATCCTCCTACCAGCAATCTCCAAATGGCATCTGTAAGCCCATTCCCGACATCACAATGCTGATACTACACCATGCGAGTGCAAATTTCTGGGCACTCTAGTGTTCAATCATCTTCCACCTTCGGATCACGAAAGGCTCAAAAGCCAATCTATATCCTCAGGTTTAAGAAAATTGAACAGGGGCAACTTTTGTACCCCAAAATTTTCCCTCCCATATTCCTCAAGATTTTCCAAGATTGATCTTCAAATTGCTCAAGATGGCTCAAGGGTTGGCAGTCAAATCACCTCCTAAGGCAGTCAAGTAAAAATTAGGGTTTTGTGTTGCACTAAGGTCCTCATATCCAAATGGCCCCAAGTGCTCCCCAATGTCTTAATATGTTCTTAAGTTCATCCATGTCAAATTTCAAGCCTTGCAGAGGAAGTTTAGTCAGTCAATTGCTCAAGAACCCCAAAAATCGATTGTGCTAGAGCAAAAGTCAATTGTGTCCCAAATATAGTCAAACCTCAAGATTTTTTGTCAACATTCTCCTTTTTAAGGTTAATTCATCATTTTATCAAGGGTTGATCATGATTCATCAAGGATTGCTCAAGATTCATCAAGATTCAAAAGTTGCTAAATTAGGGTTTTGTAGGAAAAGTCAACTCAACTTTGACCAAGCATAACATTCTCATACTTTATGAGAAATGACCCATCCAAAGCTCATTTTGAATAGGATGCAATTACCTACAATCCAGCTTCACACCCCAAGATCAAGAAATGCTCTCACAAAAAGTTATAAATTTGGACATTATAGGTCATTTTTGAAAGTCAACAAAAACACCTATTTTACCAAAGCTTATAACGTGAGCATGGAACATCAAAATTATATGATACCAAAAGGGTTGATTAGAGGACATATCAAGGTTTCTAAAAAGTCCAAGAACACTTCCAAAAGTTCAAAATTGAAAAAGCTATGCATTGTTGAAGTTGGGCATTTTTTCAAAATTGCTAAAAGTCAACTATCCTCAAAACTCCAATTTTTGACAAAAGGGCCCACTTTTTTACACTTGATATAGTCTTGTCTTGGCACACACGTGTCCCATACTTAATTTCATGACCATTCATTTATTTTTCTATTTTATTTTATTTTTATTGATTTAATTCATTTTTAATCAATATTAAATCAAATAAAATCTAAAAATTGATGTAAAGGGATCTTTGTGATTTGTACAACTTGCAATTATCATTATTCACTCAATCAAATCGCATCATGGCTCATTCAAGCATAAAAAATCAGATCTTGCCTATATTTGGAAATATGGTTATGGTGATCAAAATCAAATCCTAATTCTTCAATGTACATGGATATTGGCCCATATTTTGACCTAGAATCATTCTATTATATGCAAGCAAGCCTCACAAACCTAGAAGATGTAGAGAACCTTGCAGAAACGGCCATACCAATTTTGTAAAAAAGCTTGAAAAGTGAGAGATCAAAAACAACCTTGGAGGCACTTTCCAACCAAAAGCTCAACACAACTCTCTTCCTTGCCATCTTGTGAAGCTGCAGCGATCAAAACCAAGCATTCCCGTTGCCTAAATCGCCCTGTAAGTCACCACGAACTTGTCCCTGTAACTGGGATCATGAATCAGTTATCTTGCATCCTTTTGCCAAATCTTTTGAATAATTATGCTTAATATCAAATTTCTAACATGATTGCAACATTCAATTTCATTTTCATGCCCTATATGGTGATGCCCGAACCTAGGGTTTCCAAGTTTTGTTTTAGGCATTTCTCGTACAGGTACAATCAAGGCAAACCATGGCCATATTTGTGTTCAGTGGAAAGAGACGAAGCAAGCCTTGGTCTTAGAATTGATTTTCATAGCCTAGGGTGGATTTTAGAAGTAAGCCATGGATTTTGATGCGGAATCAAATCCGCAGGAAAAAAACACAAGGTTTATGGAAGAAGATGAAGACGTGGCTTGTCTTCATTGGCGAATTCAAAAGTTTTAGCGTGTTTTTTATTTTGCCAGCATAATAATTGTTTTGTCCATATATTATTTATTTTGCATTCCACTAACGAATTAAGCAGTTTGGTTGAGTGGCTGGGGCGTTGGCATGTGAACATTGGGACCTGGGTTTGAATCCCAGGTCCCCCAAAACTTTGTTCAATTTTTTCTTCAGATATTCAGGTGCAGGTCTCAAAGGATGGTCCATCATACGCCCTTCTCCAGATACTGGCCAGGTGGTCTCAAATCAGATCCAGGGGCCCAGATTGCACGTTCATCATACTCCCTGGTCAACAAGCATGCACTGAACCACAAAAGTCCAACAAGGCTGCTTGCGTTTGGGCCTGGAATTCTGCTGAATCAACCTCCCTTCTAGGCCTAAACCCCCTTTGGTTTATTCTTTTTCTTTTCTATATTTCTTTTATTTAATTTGTTTTATTATTTTTGTTAATTAACCAATTAATAATTTTTCTCATAAAATCAGAAAACACAAAAAAATATTTTTTTATTAAATTTATCATTTTTGTAAATAAATAATTTAATTGAATTAGTCTTAATTAGGTGTGATTTTAACATTTTGCAATAAATTAAAATTAATTAGAATATTAGGTTTTAATAATCTTGACCATTTTATTTTATTTCCTTAAATAATAAATAACCAAAAAATAATACTTATTAATTTCACTATTTTATTTTTGTAAATAAACCATTAATTAATTTATTTAGTTTAAATAGGTTTAATAACAATATATTTTGCAATAAATTAAAATTGATTTAGAATTAGTTTTTTTTAAAATATTTTTACCATTTTTATTTTATTTCTCTAAATAATAAAAACCCAAAAAAATCTTTTCATTTAATTAATTCAATTATTAATTTAGACCTAATTTTTAATTCAAAAAATAACAAAAAATATGTTTTATTTAACAAAAAAAAAGGGTCAAAACCCTAGGACACTTCGATTTAATTTTCTCGTGCACGAATTATTTTTGATCCATATATTATAATTGCTCCGAGGATGTAATAGTTTTTTAACTTAGGATTTATTTACTTATCGCTTTTATTTACTTTTCGCAATTAAATTTTAAGGGTTTGATTTTGGCGATGTAAATACCCGACGCCTTGTAATAGCTTAGATTTATTTTTCCGCAATTTATATTCCGCAACTATTAACTGTTAGATGTTTGAATAATAGGCTATGCATGACAAGATCTATCTTAACTTAAAATCAACAGTAGCTCACCATGACATACAAAGATAATATAACTGGAAAACAATACACTCGCACATGCCACTCTTAGGGTACGCCTCACTTGGTTGCCTCGAACGTGGTCATTGAGTATAGGAAGTTTTAGAGGTCGCTCTCTTGACCAAAGATCACAAGTTGCCTCGAAACGGTTGCCTCAGATAAAAATGATCTAAGACATTAGGGTTACCGCTAAGGCGTCCTAACATTGCTTTAGTGACCACACGTCCCTTAATCGAATTGACCCGAAAACTCCAACGACGATGCTACCTACTCATCAATAGTGGGATAGAGTTGCCTAAAGGACACTTGCACAATTTAATTCCTTTTTGAGTAGGTAGATGTTCTTAAGTACTTGCTCCTTTTAAAAACAAAACAAAACTTTTCGCACTTACACTCTCTTCAAAACAAAAACTCTTTTCAAATCCACAAACACAAAGAAAAGCAAACTTTTGAAAACATAGTGAGCAAGTACCTAAGAGCCCGTGGATAACCACGGATAGAAAGGGTGCTAACACCTTCCCTTTCTATAATCTACCTCCCGAACCCGAGAAACATCTCAAAAAAGGAATTTTTCTATGCTTTTGTCCTTTTCCTTGTTGGATAAAATAAAAGACAGTGGCGACTCTTGCTTACCGCGACATTTTGCAAAAACAAACGCAAACGCGAACCAACATTCCAAAACAGTCAGTTCTCATTCCCACCGATCACAGGTGTTGATAGGTTGATAAAGCAAATCCATTAAAATGGACGAATGATGTTGATGATATTTGAAACTCTAATCCCTTCCCTCTTCATCTTATTCCCCTTTATTATTGTATTACATGTTATGGGATAATGATCTCTATATCATTTATCCAAACATGAAATACATTGATTTCTATTTACCGGCCTCAAAATAGGTGCGACTTCTACATAAGTCCACTTACGATTGCTTAACATAGTGCTAAATTTTGTCCCGATTCAAATAAATGATCATTCGTGGCCCAAACCTATGTTTGCAATCCCAAGTATGTTAATTTAATCCCTTTGATCCAATAAACTTGAGATTCATCATGTGGAGGCTTTGGTTCTACCAATCCTCTAATGGATCTTCATAAATTTTGGTCAATGCGGATCACTTAAACATCATTGATCATTAAATATTGCCTTGAGAATTCTTAAATGGATGATATACTTGATAAAAAGAAAATGCAACTTGTTGGTGAGAGGCTTTAGTTCTACCAATCCTATAATGAGTTCCAAATTCAAGTTTCAAGATGGTCATCCAACTAACCACTAATTATTAACAATTGACTTTACCTTGTGCTTTTATTTTTTTGCTTTTACTTTATGTACTATTTACTTTAGCATTTACATTTCATGCTATTTTCATCTTTGCTCACTTGAGCTTTTCTTTTCTTTTTAAAGATACTTAATAATCAACATAAACCATAAAAAACTTTAATGATACTTGGACTATTTGGTTACTATCCTTGGCATTATGGAGTATTGGACTTATTGGACTTAGAAATAGAAACCTTGGCCTATGTTGGAGACCTTGTGACCTAAATTGATATTTTGTCTGGAGTTCTTGAGGTTTACCTCAAGACATTGGGTTGTTTGTTTGTTTTACATGCAGGTTATTGTGATTACATACTTTGTTTGTAATCTGAAATTCACCCGTATACAGCCGTTACTCTGCCCAATTTTTGTGAAGACTTAATACATTTGAAGTTTGGTTCTCTCAAGAGGTCTAGTATCTTTGCTTGCTTGGTTTCAATCTAAGGAATGTGAATTCTATCTTGACTCATAATGTCAAGTATTGGCTTCTTGTTGGTTAGATAGTTCTTCTCCTTAGCGTTTACCTTATGCTTTAGGATAGTCCCTTCTTCTTCTCCCATCTTCTTTAATTTCAAAAATATTCTCCCTCCTTTTGAAAACTCTTCTTGTTTTTTTTAAAACTTGAACCACTTTCATAATAAACTTGGACTCATGTCCATGCATTTTCAAAACCTTTTCATAAATAAACTTCAATCAAGTTAATAATACCTTGACATTTTTTGTGAGAAGACTAAAAGTAAATCAATCTCATTTCAAACCATTTTGCCACTTTGGCTTTTATTTTAAACTTTTCTCAAAAGATTAGACTCTTGTCAATCCTTGTAGTGATGCAAATAACTATATTTCTACAATATATAGTGAAGTGAGATATTTTCCACTTGGGTGTTGAGTGAGGCATTGTTGATTTTAAAATCTAAGACATTGATAACGAGAAAACATATCGTATAATTACCATGCTTTTTTACCGATTTTTATATTTCATTAAGCCGTCTAACCCCAGATTATTCCGAGATTATTTGTCTTTTTATAGGTATAACATTTGTCGACTCAAACCGATGGAAAAGGACAACATGAATAAGGCTAGACAATAAACAAAGAGAAAAAGAATAAAAAAATACAAAGTTTAGATTTTTGGAACAGTGACGGTCGTCACATCCTTGTGACAGGCGTAACACCCCCCAACATGAAGAAACGCTCGTCACACACCACTGACGAGCGTAATGCACTACTTCAGAGCGTTACGACCGCCACCCACCTGTGACGACCGTCACACGCATGAAGGTGGACGTTATACATGGATTGAGACGTGGGCATTAAGGGCAGACTCGTTCTCCCTTTTTCTGCTGAGTCTCCTATTTTCCTGCCACCACTATTAGTGCTCCTATATTTTCTCCATTGAAGACTTCATCAAGAATCCTGAACTGCTGATTTTCCTGTGCTATATATATGTGTACCAGTGCATAGTTCAGGGGTCGAAGAAATTTCCTCAGAACAAATATTATTTTCTTTTGCAGTTATTTTCCATTTTCCTTGTTTTGGAATATTGTTTTCACGTTCCTGTAATTTTCATTCAAAGTCTTAGTTTTTAGTTTTAAGTGTTAATTCTTCTTTCAAGAATTAACACGAATTATTTACTGCAAATCAAGCTCGAAGATTGGATTATTGTAATACTTCAAGATTACCATAGCAACTTTGATTCCAGGTTTTATATTGCAATTATTATTCATTCAGTTTTTATATTATGCCAATTGTTGCTATGAATTATATTATGAACTGTATTGCTGTTAAGTTAATTATGTCTGGCTAAATTATTAATACCGATATGTGACCGTAAGAACTGAAAGAATTCAGTGATACCTTGGCCAAAAATATTTATAAAACAATTTCTGGTTTCCAATTTCCAAGATTAATTTAACTATCCTTGTCACGAGAGTGAGAGGTTAATTAACACGATTTTGCCACGAGAGTGGGAAATTAATTAAGGCAAGAACCTGCATGCGAGAGCTGGGGTTCAACCCAGATAGTGGTAATGAAGCATTGATTTTTAAATACACGAGAGTGTTTTAATAAATTAATTAAACTCAAATTGTTTTCAAAAAGTGTTATTAAATTTAAAGTGCATCCACTAGGTTTAGTAGCATGACTTATTTCATAAACACGAGAGTGTATGTCTCAGGTTTTTAAACAATTAGCTTTTACCAAAATACTTTATAGGCCAAGCGATTCACCGAATTCCCTAAGTCCGATTATCACATACCGGTATAATTAGTACTATTATTTTTAATTAAACTATTTCCCCCAAAAATCGAATATTCATCGCTTAGTTAGACAAACTGTAGCATTAGATCGTATGCGATTGATCCTCAGTCTCTGTGGGTTCGATAATCTTTTAAAACTAGAACGACTAAACTGTATACTTGCAGTTAGTATCCCGAAAGATTCATAAAGTCCCGATCAAGTTTTTGGCGCCGTTGCCGGGGACTGGTAGTCAATTAATTACGATTCTTCTGTTGCGCGTTTAGACTAAGCAACAAATACCCTTTTTCGATTTGTATGCCAAGGACTCGCTCACAAGGCGAACCACTTGACAAATCGACGAACGAACCTGAACGCATTCTTTCCGTAAGACGTGCAGTCAGGGATTACTATTTAAATCACGCTATTCCTTTACCCAAACCAGAAATCAAGATTGATTCTGAAACTGATTCTAATTCTTCCTCTGAAACCGAAACCAATCCAGAATTAGACATGGCCGAAGAACAAAGGACCCGTCCACTGAAGGAGTACGCAACTCCATCACAACAAGAACCCCATAACAGCATTGCTGCTCCAGCAATAAACCGAAACAATTTCGAGTTGAAACCTTCATTGATATCAACTATCCAATAACACCAATTCTCTGGAGATCCTTCTGAGGATCCGAATGAACATCTTACAAAATTCATTCAATTTGCCGACACAGTTATAGAGAATGGTGTTAGTAAAGATGCAATAAGATTACGTCTTTTCCCTTTCTCACTAAGAGATAGAGCTTGGGCTTGGTTGCAATCCTTGCCATCAAATTCCGTCACTACGTGGGAAGGACTGAAGATCGTATTCTTAGCACGATACTTTCCCCCAAGCAAGACCGCTGCACTAAGAGCCCAAATCAACGGATTTAGGCAGAAGGATACTGAATCGCTATTCGATGCATGGGAGCGCTACAAAGATATGATGCGAATGTGCCCACATCACGGATTAGAAAAATGGCTGATAATCCACACATTTTATAATGGACTCTTGTACAACACAAGACTATCTATAGATGCCGCCACAGGTGGTACACTGATGGACAAGCCTTATGACGAAGCTAACCAACTCATTGAAAACATGGCTCAAAACCACTATCAGTGGGGAGGAGAAAGAACATCTGTGGAGAAAACTCAAACCAAAGGTGGGATGTACGAGGTTAGTAGCCTAGATAAAGTTAATGCTAAGGTAGATGCTCTTACCCAAAAGATAGAAAGCTTGACCTTACCTCCTGCAGCTACCGTGGCTGCAGTTACCCCAAGCTACGAAGTTTGTGGAGTTCCTGGTCATGTTGGAACCGAATGTCAAATCTTAGCAGGAATATCAGCTGATCAGGTAAATTACGCTCAAGGAAATCCTTATGCCAATACCTATAATCCTGGTTGGAAGAACCATCCTAACTTCTCGTACAAGAGCAATAACGCTTTATATGCACCTGGCCAAGCACCTGCTGTACCTCCAGGTTATCAAAAACCCGCTGTTAATGTTCCTAACATTCCTAAGAAATCTAACCTTGAAATCCTAATGGAAAATTTTATCGCTAATCAAGCCCAACAAAACAAAGAATTCCTCAATCAAAACGTTCACACCGGTGAACAATTGAAGCTATTAGTAAACAAGGTAGATGCCTAGCAACTCACAACAAAATGTTAGAAAACCAAATATCCCAAGTAGCACAACACCAAGCTAGTTCTGCCGCACCTGCTGGTACATTTCCTGGACAACCAAAGCCCAATCCTAAAGGACTTGCAAATGCTATCACATTACAAAGTGGGACAACCCTTGATGGACCGGTAGATCCTAGACTCCAAAACCCGACCATGTATCAAAAACCTGAAAAAGAAATAGAGAAGTCGAAAGATTAATCTGAAAGTGTAGAGGAAGACACGAATGAGAATAGAGAGGCTTCAGAAAAACCTTATGTGCCTCCACCACCATATAAACCACCAATTCCATATCCCCAAAGACTTGCAAAATCCAAGAACGAGGGACAATTCAAGAAATTTGTAGAACTTCTGAAACAATTAAACATCACTATTCCGTTTATAGAAGCTATAACCCAAATGCCGTCATATGCTAAATTCCTATAAGAAATATTGGCTAATAAGAAAAAAATCGTTGAGAAAGAAACCGTTATGCTAACTGCCGAATGTAGCGCCATAATTCAAAATAACATGCTTCCAAAGCTAAAAGATTCTGGTAGTTTCTCCATACCATGTGTAATTGGAAAATCTGTCATAGACAAAGCTCTATGCGATTTAGGAGCCAGTCTCAGTCTAATGCCCTTATCTATTTGCGAGAAGCTCAAATTAGGCGACATGAGACCTACCAAGATGTCCCTACAACTAGCCGACAGGTCAGTCAAATTTCCTATTGGTATGCTAGAAAACATTCCTGTCCGAATAGGACAAGTTTACATACCGACTGAATTCATAATAATGGACATCAAGGAAGATTCAAACATTCCCATCATATTAGGAAGACCATTTTTAGCTACTGCAGGAGCCGTCATAGACGTTAAGAAAGGAAAACTTACCTTCGAGGTAGGAGAAGAAAAAGTAGAATTCATTCTTTCCTAATTCTTTAAAGCCCCTGCTATAGATGACTCATGTTGTCTCCTAGATATCATTGATGAATGTGTCAAAGAACTTGAATGCCAAGAGGACACCTATTCTGAGATGCTGAAAATTCAGACACCAACTATCCTCAAGAACGAAGACCGGAAACAAGAACACTTAGATGCCGACCTAAGCAAATGTTTAGCCTTAACACCCGATCCTGCCCCAACTAATAAGAAACCTGGTATAGAACTTAAAACATTACCTGAAGATCTTAGGTATGCATTCTTAGATAAAGAACTCGAACAACCAGTTATAGTCAATGCCAAATTAGGAGAGATCAAAACCGAAAAACTTCTTAGTGTGTTAAGGAAATATCCAGCCGCATTAGGCTATAATATATCAAATCTAAAAGGAATAAGCCCTTCTCTCTGTATGCACCGCATTATGCTGGAGGAGGACTGCAAGACTTCTAGAGAACATCAAAGACGAATAAACCCTATCCTAAGTGAAGTCGTTAAGAAGGAAGTGAAAAAACTTCTAGAGGCAGGCATCATATACCCAATATCAGATAGCAACTGGGTTAGTCCAGTTCACGTAGTGCCTAAGAAAGGAGGTGTCACGGTTATAACGAACACAAAAGGCGAATCGGTAGCACAACGTACTCAAACAAGATGGAGAATGTGTATCGATTATAGAAAATTAAACAAAGCTACGCGCAAAGACCATTTCCCATTACCATTCATTGATCAAATGCTCGAGCGTTTAGCCAAACATTCCCATTTCTGCTACCTTGATGGATACTCAGAATTATTTCAAATTCCCATTCATCCTGATGATCAAGAGAAAACCACGTTCACATGTCCCTATGGTACCTTTGCATACCGAAGAATGCCATTTGGACTATGCAATGCACCTGCAACTTTCCAACGATGCATGATGGCGATTTTTACAGACTTTTTAGACGGAATCATGGAAGTATTCATGGACGATTTCTCTGTATGTGGAGAGAGTTTCGACGGATGTTTATCAAATCTTGAATTAGTATTGAAACGCTGTGTCAGTGTCAACCTAGTGCTCAACTGGGAAAAATGTCACTTCATGGTGAGACAAGGAATTGTGTTGGGTCACATTGTATCAAACAGAGGGATTGAAGTCGACAAAGCAAAGATCGAAATTATCAAAAACCTTCAACCACCCAAAACAGTTAGAGAAATAAGAAGCTTTCTAGGACACGCAGGTTTTTACCGACGTTTTATAAAATATTTCTCTAAAATCACCAAGCCACTAACTGAATTATTAATGAAAGAGGCTGAGTTTATTTTTGACGATAAATGCTTGAACGCATTCGAGACACTTAAAGAGGCCTTAATCTCAACACCTATTATGCAACCTCCATATTGGAACCTACCTTTTGAAATAATGTGCGATGCAAGCGATTATGCTGTAGGCGCAGTCCTAGGACAACGCAAAGAAAAAAAGCTTCACGCTATCTACTACGCAAGCAGAACGCTCGATCCCGCCCAAATGAATTACGCCACTACGGAGAAGGAACTCTTAGCTGTGGTATTCGCGTTGGATAAATTTTGTTCCTACTTAGTAGGCGCTAAAATCATTATTTATACGGATCATGCTACGATCCGATACTTACTAAGCAAGAAGGACACCAAACCGCGACTGCTCAGATGGATCTTACTCCTACAAGAGTTTGACTTAGAAATAAAAGACAAGAGAGGAACTGAAAACGTGGTAGCAGACTATTTATCGAGATTAGATGGAATCCAAACCGAGAGTGTTCCCATAAACGAAGATTTCCCTTATGAACGCCTTGTTGCCAAGCTAGAGATAAACCCTACCGACAGTTTAGATCAACATAATGAACCTTTAACAACTGCGGTAGTAGAAGCCATTTGTACTAACACCACACTGCCATGGTATGCTGACTTCGTCAACTATTTAGTTGCCGGTGTTTTACCACCCGATTTAACGTACCAACAACGGAAGAAATTTTTCCATGATCTTAAACACTACTTTTGGGATGAACCATTACTCTTTAAAAGAGGCGCCGATGGTATCTACCGTCACTGCGTTCCCAACGATGAAATAGACGACGTCATTTCCCAATGCCATTCCGCCCCTTATGGTGGACACGCTAGTACGTCAAAAACCTGTGCAAAAATACTTTAAGCGGGCTTCTTTTGGCCCACCTTATGGAAAGACGTCCACGTAGCAATCATGAACTGTGATAGATGTCAACGCACAAGAAATATATCTAGACGCGACGAAATTCTGCAAAAAGGAATCCTCGAAGTAGAAGTTTTCGATGTATGGGGAATTGATTTCATGGGACCTTTCCCCGCATCTTTTAGAAATAAATATATTTTGGTAGCCGTCGACTACGTATCAAAATGGATTGAAGCCATCGCCGCACCCACAAACGATACACGTGTGGTACTAAAACTATTCAAGAATATTATCTTCCCACGATTCGATGTACCAAGACTAGTGATCAGCGATGGTGGCTCCCATTTTATCTCTAGAATCTTCGAAAAGTTACTTTCCAAATATGGCGTTAAACATCGCATAGCCACACCATATCATCCTCAAACGAGCGGAAAAGTGGAAGTGTCAAATAGGGAGATAAAACAAATCCTTGAGAAAACCGTAACCTCATCCAGAAAAGACTGGTCCTCCAAGCTAAACGATGCTCTTTGGGCATATCGGACAGCTTTTAAAACCCCTATCGGAACAACACCGTTCAAGTTAGTTTATGGAAAATATTGTCATTTGCCAGTAGAATTAGAGCATAAAGCTTATTGGGCCATAAAAACCCTTAACTTAAATTATAAGAGTGCTGGCGAGAAACGAGTGTTAGATATCCATGAATTAGAAGAATTGCGTTTAGACGCTTATGAAAATGCTAAAATCTATAAAGAACGAACAAAAAAATGGCACGATAAGCGTATCTCATGGAAAGACTTTAAGGAAGGAGACATCGTTCTCCTATTCAACTCTAGACTGAAACTTTTCCCGGGAAAATTACGTTCCAGATGGTCCGGA
The DNA here is from genome assembly GCA_948472305.1 of Vicia faba. Classification (NCBI taxonomy): domain Eukaryota; kingdom Viridiplantae; phylum Streptophyta; class Magnoliopsida; order Fabales; family Fabaceae; genus Vicia; species Vicia faba. Next base: position 409,778,899 of record OX451735.1, read on the forward strand.
CCGTTCGAAATTAACAAAGTTTTCCCAAGTGGTGCGATAGAAATTAAAGGCAGTTCTATTGAACCATTCATAGTTAATGGCCAACGCCTAAAGCACTACTTTAACGTTGGAAATATCGACTACTCGGCTTATCTTCAGTTAAGTGAGCCGCCTACCCCAAATACCTAACTGAATAGGTATTAACTGTCGAGCCGTCGACATAAAATAAAGGCGCTTCGTGGGAGGCAACCCATGTTTTACTTTAATTATTTTTTCTGCTTTAACATGCTTTTATTTTTTTCTTTTTCTTAATCTTTAAAACATTTTCATGATTGCATCTCTTACTCCTTTATATTTTTCTTCTGTTTTTATTTTTCCCTTTTATCTTTCTTTTTCTTTTTAATTTAACTTTGGCAATTTCTTAACCCGAAAATACTTACTTAATTTCTCTTTTTTCAAACATTTATTAAATATTTTCAGGGGGTAATTCTTTTGCTTTCATATTTAGCGCTATGGATTGTGTAAACTTCATGAATGTCAAATTGAGAAGCAGACACCAAAGAAGATGATTTGCGGACCTGGGTGAACGGGAGATGAGCCCTACTATCTACGCAGATGATCATGCTATGACCGCCCTTAGAATTCGTGAGAGTGTCATGTACTTGCTGCATCAGATTGGCTGGGACACTGCTCCTATCCGAAGACGGTTCTGTACCTACAAGAGGCTGACCCTTGAGTTCCTAAGCACCCTGAGCTTCATTCCAAATCATGGGATGGGATTCAACCGTGGGTTGATCACATTCAAGATGTTTAACATGGATTACACTTATAACCTCCAGGAGTTTAGCCAGCTGCTTGGGTTCCCTTTTGGACCCGATGTTATCAGTATGACACAGGAGAACCTCTTGCCTGAATCTGATCTTGATTATGAAGCATCGCTGGTAATAACCATCCTGAGCTGTCTGATCTTTACTCTGAATGCATCCATAACCCGACTATCAGGTATTTCCACAAGATCATCGCCCACACCATCTTTGGCAAACAGCAAAATGTCACATCTGTATCCCGCGATGAGCTGTTTATTATGTATTGTGCATCCCAGAGCCGTCCGGTGAACAGTGCAGCTTATATGCTCGCTAATATGGAGCGTATCATCCAGACTCCAAATGCACCGATCTTGTTGGGTGGTTTGGTTACCATGCTATCTAATGCAATTGGACTCCGCCGACCTATGCTCGGATCTGCTCCGCTTTATGGAATAAAGCCGATGGATATTGCATTCTGTTTCAACACTAGCATGATCAGAAACCTTGGACCAAATCAATTTGACCTGCTAGTTAATCATCAGATCATCCACCAGTTTAAGCTTCCGGACCCTATCACCAGTGTGCACAACAAAGATAACTGGCTGTTTGACCTTCACCATCCTGCTTCACCGCCTTCCTCACCATCTACTGTTGACATTTATGAGGTCCCAAACACTACTAATGCTGATGAAGATCCTGCCACTCCGCCAGGATACCATGAGTTCCCTGATCCTTGGGAACAACAGGCTACTTCCGCTGAGACCGCGACCCAGGCTCCTGAGGTTACACCACCTCCACCTACTGTTACCCTGCACTCCTTACATGAAGCAATTACTGACATGCGGGGCGAGCTGACTTCTCTCCGGGTGGACTTCATAACCTTCATGGACTCGGTGACCGATCAGTTGGACTACATGCATCAGCACATGTTTCTACCTCCCCGTGGCTAGAATTGCCATTGTTATTCTATTCTTTTCTCTCTCGCATTTGTACATACAATGGGGACACTGTTTAGTTTTAGTGTGGGAGGGATTTCAGTTATTATTTCAGCATTATCATTTTTTTATTCCTAGTTACTTTGAAACAATTTGTCATGAATTTATTCAATTAAAGTTTATTTTAATTTTCATTTCTTTTCATTTCCAGTTTACTGTTTTATTTACGGTCTATGTTTATACGCAATATTTCTATTTCGTTATGTACTAGTAACTAGTATTACAAAACTTTAAATTATTAGATCACCTCTATATTTAAAACTCTTATTAATTAAAATATTTCAAAAATTAAAAAAATATATACTTCAAACCTTATTCCCAAGAAATTAATAAAATATAAAAATATAAACACCCCAACGGTCCTGTAACGGTCGTCTCATTAATGATGCTGAACGCGTTACGACCGTCACACCCTTGGCAACACGATCTTCTCCCGTGACAGCAACCATAAGCTCAACTCCAAGGAGCTCTTCTTTTTACATTGCGCGTTCTCTGGGAAAAAGATCAATGCCGCCCCGTTCCTACTTGCTCACATCCACTCTATTTGTGCTAGAGGTGGAAAACCATTTTATTTTGGAGGGCTGGTTACTTCACTTGCCATTGGTCTAAACTACGGTGCTGCTCTCGCAACCTTGCCTTCTATGGCACCGACTTTGCTAACTTTGGATCACTGCAAAGCCGCACACCTCATCTACGAGCGGGAAGACGGCAGATTCCACCCTGTAATCAGGAACACTGTCTATCAGAATATCATTTTGCCGAACAGGGACCGAATCGATCCAAGTAACCGAGCAAACTGGTTGTTCGATCCTGAAATTCCCGCAGAGCGTGCACCTGCCCATGAAGACCAACCTGCAGCCGCTGCAGACGAAATACAAGAAGAGTTGGATAGTTCTCCTCCAGTCCACGACATTCCAGGATCCTCATTTGCACCTCCTCCTATTAATCTTGAAGACATCCTCCGCGCCCTCCATATGCAAAACCAAATGAATGCGGCGCTTGAAAGGAGGCAAGCCGAGCAATTTGAGTCTCTGTGCGCCTAAAACGCTCAGATCTTGACTGGGCAACGCAACATGAATGAGAGGTTAGATGAGGCCCTGTCAGAGCTTAACGCCTTGAGGATGGACGCGAGCACCCTTGGCTTTCAAGACACCGACACTGAAGCCACTCCTACCAGACGCTCTCGCACCAGGAGTAGAGGACGTGGTCACCAGTAGTCTTTCTTTAATTTATATGTAATTTATTATTTTTTCTGTTTCATTTCTTTTTCGTTTTTTTGTGTAATTGTACTTCCCCGCCTACATACCGCAACATTGAGGACAATGTCGGATTTTGTGTGGGAGAGGTACCTTTCAATCTTTTATAAACTAGTAAATTCTTACGATATGTCTCGATTCAAATTCTTCGCTTTATTTTGCCATACCGAAATTTTTTTTTATCTTCGCATTCGCCCGACATACCCATTTTAACGAAATCCCAGTTGAGGAAGCCGAAAACGACATAACAAGATCGATACGGTTCTGACACCGTAGACTTCCTACTTATGCGATCCGTTTCAATAACCATTATACCGATATCTGGAGTTTCAAGTTCTAGAAGTAACCCCTAGTAGTTTATACTAGCGGTCAGCACCGTCTTGACATAAACCACGTGGAGAATCGATGAATATAAGTGTTTGATGCCTGATTCTAAAAATATCCTTCCTATCTCGCTGCTAAAAGAAAAGAAAATTTGTGTACCAAAATAGACGGGCACATATAAGAGCCGAGCAAATAATGAAGGAATCCAGTGTTGGTTGGTTCAGAGGTATCTGGTTCTGAACTCGGTAGGGCGTGCTACGGCCCGATCCCTCACAACCTCCAATTTGGATAACATATGTAGGGTTGCCACATTCATGTACCAGACCCCGTGCTAAAAGGATCAAAGTCGCTAACCGGTTACTCCACTACGTGAGTGCTAAGACAAAGGGCTTAATATGATTGCGCCAGAATGAAACCGGGTAAAATAGATACGAGGAACTCCGGGCAGAATTATAACGAAACTGTTGGATAGCTCGTTTGAAATGGAAGTCTATGGCTAATCTTATTGCTTGTGTCATTAGCGTATCTTTAGTGTTTTACTCAAGTGTTGGCCGAACTGACGAGGATTTCCTGAAACTACTTTAAAAATCCAAGGTATGCCATGCTTATGCGCTTGAAAAAACTTGTCCGACCTTTCGAATGACTATTTTCTTGAGGACAAGCAAAGGTTTAAGTATGGGGGAATTTGATAACGAGAAAACATATCGTATAATTACCATGCTTTTTACCGATTTTTATATTTCATTAAGCCGTCTAACCCCCGATTATTCCGAGATTATTTGTCTTTTTACAGGTATAACATTTGTCGACTCAAACCGATGGAAAAGGACAACATGAAGAAGGCTAGACAATAAAAAAAGAGAAAAAGAATAAAAAAATACAAAGTTTAGATTTTTGGAACAGTGACGGTCGTCACATCCTTCTGATGGGCGTAACACCCCCCAACATGAAGAAACGCTCGTCACACACCACTGACGAGCGTAATGCACTACTTCAGTGCGTTACGACCGTCACCCACCTGTGACGACCGTCACACGCGTGAAGGTGGACATTATACATGGATTGAGACGTGGGCATTAAGGGCAGACTCGTTCTCCCTTTTTCTGCCGAGTCTCCTATTTTCCTGCCACCACTATTAGTGCTCCTATATTTTCTCCATTGAAGACTTCATCAAGAATCCTGAACTGCTGATTTTCCTGTGCTATATATATGTGTACCAGTGCATAGTTCAGGGGTCGAAGAAATTTCCTCAGAACAAATATTATTTTCTTTTGCAGTTATTTTCCATTTTCCTTGTTTTGGAATATTGTTTTTACGTTCCTGTAATTTTCATTCAAAGTCTTAGTTTTTAGTTTTAAGTGTTAATTCTTCTTTCAAGAATTAACACGAATTATTTACTGCAAATCAAGCTCGAAGATTGGATTATTGTAATACTTCAAGATTACCATAGCAACTTTGATTCCAGGTTTTATATTGCAATTATTATTCATTCAGTTTTTATATTATGCCAATTGTTGCTATGAATTATATTCTGAACTGTATTGCTGTTAAGTTAATTATGTCTGGCTAAATTATTAATACCGGTATGTGACCGTAAGAACTGAAAGAATTCAGTGATACCTTGGCCAAAAATATTTATAAAACAATTTCTGGTTTCCAATTTCCAAGATTAATTTAACTATCCTTGTCACGAGAGTGAGAGGTTAATTAACACGATTTTGCCACGAGAGTGGGAAATTAATTAAGGCAAGAACCTGCATGCGAGAGCTGGGGTTCAACCCAGATAGTGGTAATGAAGCATTGATTTTTAAATACATGAGAGTGTTTTAATAAATTAATTAAACTCAAATTGTTTTCAAAAAGTGTTATTAAATTTAAAGTGCATCCACTAGGTTTAGTAGCATGACTTATTTCATAAACACGAGAGTGTATGTCTCAGGTTTTTAAACAATTAGCTTTTACCGAAATACTTTATAGGCCAAGCGATTCACCGAATTCCCTAAGTCCGATTATCACATACCGGTATAATTAGTACTATTATTTTTAATTAAACTATTTCCCCCAAAAATCGAATATTCATCGCTTAGTTAGACAAACTGTAGCATTAGATCGTATGCGATTGATCCTCAGTCTCTGTGGGTTCGATAATCTTTTAAAACTAGAACGACTAAACTGTATACTTTCAGTTAGTATCCCGACATACTCATAAAGTCCCGATCAGACATATCCTCCACTTTGAGATGATACAAATTCTCCTTTCTCATAATTGTGGGTAGTAAGTATGTTTTCCACATGAACAACGACGATGATGTCTTATCTCATACAATTAACCCACACACTTATGTTTTAAATTTTTTAAAGGTGAACTACGAGTACCCTGATCCCCTATTACACGAAAGGTGGTACGTAGGCACTAAAGGTTCAATACCGCGGCGGGTTCAAAAATCATAAAAAATACTTCTTTTCTCACCTCCACCATCTATTTTTATATACAACATTTTATAGCCAAAATATACAGATTTTACAAAGAGGTTCCCACAGAGTATCGTAGATGTTTAGGGTGCTAATACCTTCCCTTTGCATAACCAAGCCCCTTACCTTGAATCTTTCCCCCTCTTTTTGGGTTATTCGCTCTTTTACCATTCCTTTGGAAACAATAAAGCACGATTGCAATTTTTAGTTTGATCTGTGCGAGTCAAGTCAATCTAATGGCTTAGTATCAACATTTCTACCGCTACAAAAAAATGGTGACTTCACTGGGGAAAGATTGACCTCTTGCTTGTCCATCCCTAAGTGGGTTGAGCCTATCTTTGTTTATATCTGTATATGTGCTATTGTTGTTTATGTGTTATATGTTGTATATATATTTGTCTGGATTTTCCTGGTTTTTAGGGTGCTTGGTGATTACTTATGAGTCTTATACCCAGACTTGGGCAAACTTTAAGATAGGATGGACGGTATAGTCATGTTAAATTTGAGGGAGTAATCCTAAAAAAGGAGGCATGAGATCCCCCACTCAGTGGATGCCCCTTTTACTATAGTGTCGTTTACCGAGTAATCAGGAAGATGTGCTGCTTTCGACCTGGGAGCCTGCTAAAGCTGAGGACCGTAGAATACATAACCCATCTTGGCCTTTTAGGTGTAGTGTGGAAGCTATGACGGAGTAATTCGAAAATAGTTGTCACGCGATACTACGCTTGGATGAGTTTTTCTTGGGAGTATTACTAATTACCGAGTTAATCGGGAAGTTGGTAATATCCAAAGGAAGGATATAGACTATGGGAACCTCTAGAACCTTGTTCGGCAGGTGATAAATTTTAAACCATACCTTATGGGTAGTACCTTCGACCTCATGCTTGTGATGTTGAACCTATGAACCCTATGTTTGTGATTTTGTGTGTGATTGTTGGATCATGCATCCATGCACTCATAAGCATCTTTTGAAGAAATTTTATTTCAAGAGACTTAAAAGTTGACTATTTGTGAATATCTCAGGTAACTTTTGACCATGGATTCTGGAAAAAGAAATACCGGAAAATAGAGTTTCAAAGATCCCAAGATAGATGAGTTGATCAGTCTAATTCTCGAGATTGAGTGTTCTGCAGATTTTTGGAAGAAGTATGGATCCATCATTCCTCTCATGAAGCTTAGGATGAAGGAGGGTTTTCTCTCGACCTTGGTCCAATTCTATGATCCGATGTATCATTTATTTACTTTCCATGACTACCAGTTGATGCCTACACTAGAGAAGTATTCTTATCTGGTTGATTTACCTATTACCAATCATGTTCCTTTTACTGGTTTGGAGGGTGAGTCAAAACCCCACGAGATTGTTGCTTTGATTCATCTGGGGAAGTCTAAGGTTAAATCCCATATGACTACTAAAGGAGGGATTAGAGGATTACCTGCTCATTTCTTATTGGAAAAAGCTCGTTACTTTTCCAGGATGAAGAGTACAGTCGCTTTTGAGGCCATCTTTGCTCTACTTGCTTACGGGTTGTTCTTATTTCCTAACGTGAACAAGTTTGTTGACATTAATGCTATCGGGATCTTCATGATTGGAAACCCAGTTCCTACATTATTGAGTGATTCTTATTACTCTATTCATCTTAGAAATTCTTATCACGGGGGGATGATTATCTGTTGCACGCCTCTGTTGTACCGGTGGTTTATTTCTAATATGCCTCAGTCTGATGCTTTCTGGGATGTCAGAAAGGAACCCTGTTGGGCTCCTAAGATCATGGAACTTACTCACTCAGATATTGATTGGTATCATTGGGCTTACCATGATGTAGAGATTGTCGACAGTTGTGGTAGTTTCCCCAATGTACCTTTTCTTGGTACAAAGGGAGGAATTAAATACAATCCTGCTCTTGCACGACGACAGCTTGGTTATCCGATGAGTGATAAACCAAATAGTATTCATTTAAGTAGTTTCTTCCTGAAAGTGGGAAAAGACCATAAGGAAGCTAGGGAGCAGATTGCGAAGGTCTAGCGTCACATTCATAGGAAGAGTAGGAAAGACCTGGGACCTAGGGGGGTTGTTTCTTTGGAGCCTTATCTTCAGTGGGTCCAAACGAGAGCTATTAAGTTGAAGATGCCGTACTCCCCGGAAGCACCTATGCCAGATTTGTTTATGAAGAACACTCCTCCCTTATTAGATGACGTGGAAGAGCTACAGCTTGCTTTGGTCAGGATGCAACAGAAAAAGGACGATTGGAAGAATAAGTGCCAAACTTTAGATATTTCCTATAGAGCAGACTTGAAGGAGAAAGATGACTTGATTGAGATTCTTGAGAGTTGGGATGCAGAGACCACAGAGAGGCAAGGGGATTTATTTTCTCCTAAGCCTTAGTCATATTCTAGTTGCTCACTTCCTGATTCAGGTGATTGGAAGGAAGTTGCCACCAGATATGAGGAAGAAAATTAGAGGTTGAAGGCTCAGATTGCTAGGCTTATAGGGAAGTTCCAGCGTATAGAGTGATCTCCATCAACTTTACTTCTTAGAGTTTTAGACTTTATTTTCATCTTGTACTTGGGATTATTGAAACTTGTAATCCATTTTGAAGTTATAATAAATTTTTTCAGTATTTCAAATGTGTTATTACTTTGATATTTTCAATGTGTCTATAAATCTGTAAGTCCCTTGAAATATTAATAATAAAATGAATCATGTGCATTGTATATCATGCATCATGTTGCACATATTTTTTGCATTTGTTATGCATATCCAGGTGTCTTACCGAGCTTCTTTACTTCTTTCAGTAAGCTGTCTCACCACTATAATACTTGAGATAATTTCATAAGGAAGATGGACAACTTAGATCAAGAGAATCGTGAGTTGCGCGAGGAAGTTTCTGCTCTGAAGGCCGACATGACCAATCTCACTGCTCTGATGGAATCTCTGGTGGCTTCTCAAAATCAGCCATTGAGTGTTCAACATCAACAGATAAAGGTTACTACTAAAGCTCCAGCTGTTCCTGTGTCTGCTACTCCAACTGTTGTTCAGAATCGCATGCCTCAAGGTTGTCCATAGGGAATGCCAGAGAACTTTGTGCCTGAATGTTTCAATCTTGGTCCTCAAGTTACTCCAGTTGTTCAGACTATTGTTATTCCTGCACCTCCTACGGTGCATGCTACTCCTGCTACACCTCTTTCGGTGAATATGGTCCCATTTGCTAATGATGATATCTATCGTCCTTTCCCTCCACCAAGTGAAGGCTTGGATCTCTATGATAGACTGGATGATTTTCAAGATCAATTTGACAAGATGCAGAGGGATATGAAGGCCCTCAGGGGAAGGAATTGTTCGAGCATAATGTGAATGATTTATGCTTGGTCCTGAATGTCAAGATACTTGTGAAGTTTAAAGTCCCGAAATTCAAGAAGTACAAGGGAAACACTTATCCTTATGCTCATCTTGTGATGTATATAAGAAGAATGTCTACCCGCACTGATGATCAACATCTGCTGGTTCACTTTTTTCAGGATAGTTTGACTGGTGCTGCGTTAAAGTGGTATATGAGTTTGGACAATGTCAATATCCATACTTTCAACGACTTGGGAGAAGCATTTATCATACAATACAAATACAACATGGACATGGCGCCTGGCCGTGATCAACTCAGGTCCATGGTCCAGAAAGACAGGGATTCATTCAAAGAATATGCACAGAGATGGCGTGAGGTAGCCGCCCAAGTGATTCCTCCCATGGAAGAAAAGGAGATGACTAAGATTTTCCTGAAGACTCTGGGTGCTTTCTACTATGAGAGGATGGTAGCGAGTGCGCCAAGTGACTTTACTGAAATGGTGGGCATGGGTATCCGTTTGGAAGAGGCTGTAAGAGAGGGCCGTTTAACAAAAAGTGAAAGTTCCGAAAGTACGAAGAAGCCAACCTATAGGTTTGCCAAAAAGAAGGAAGGAGATACAAATACTGTTATGAAAGAGAGGAGGGTTAACCCTCCTAGAAGAAATTATCAGCGTCATCAACAAGTCGCCTCGGTAACTCCAGTTGTTGGTGTAGCTCTAATGACCGTTGCTTATTAGAGACCATCCCATCAGGGGAATCAAGGGTATAATCAGAGAAGGGAGAGTTATGACCCTATACCTATGAGCTATACAGAATTACTCCCGGCGTTAATTCAAAAGAAGTTGGTTCAGACCTGACCACCTCCCGCTATACCATCACCATTGCCTTGGTATTACAAGGTAGACCAAACATGTGCTTTTCATCAGGGAGCATCAAGGCAAATTTTGAGAACTGTTATCCTTTGAAAACCGAAGTACGAAAATTGGTGAAGTATGGTATCTTGTCCTTCAAAGATGTTGACCCTAATGTGAAAGATAATCCTTTGCCAAAGCATGAAGGAGAAAATGCTGTGAACATGGTTTATGGTTGTTGTTGTACCCCAATTTTTCCCCCTAATATCCCTTCATCATACCATATTGTTTCAATCACCACAAAATCACATTAGGGCTTTTGGTTCTTCTACTTATCTTTAGCTTTGCTCTATGAGGAGTTACCAAGCACCTTAACTTGTTTTCTCTTGTGTTCATGGATATTTTGCTTTGATTTTATCTCTAACTAACAAAATGCAATATTGGTTTGTCTTACTTGCTAATAATGTAGGTAAAAGCAATAAGGTCTAGCAAGTTGCATCATGGGTTCATGAGTTTATTTCCATGCCCTAGTCAAAAGCTTGAGAGATCCAAACCTCACCATTGAAGTTGTTTTGAAGTTGGTATGGAAGTAGTTTTGGTGGCCATGAGTCCTCATCATCATCCTCAACAAATTCTATTCACAAAGGAAGAATATTGGCACAAAAAGTTTGTTCAAACTTGGCAAAGTTCCACCAAGCATTCTCTTGATCTAGAGGCTAGGGTTTTGGACTTCATAGGGGCATATCTTTCCCATCTTTTGATATTTTTGAGTGATTCCAAAAACATTCTTCTCTCCAAAGAGTTACCAACAAATCACTTCAAAAGTTCCAAATAGTTTTCACGTGGAAGGAACTTGGTGAAGAAGAAAGATTACAAGTCATCCAGATGAATCCCCAATTTTCCATGTGTGACTTCAAATGATCATAACTTGGTCAATTTGTATCACCTTGAACCCATTATTTTTCCATGATCATCTTGAAGATGTGTACTTTTTTCCTTCTTTTATGTGAAAAGTGAGAAAATGGATGGAAGTTGCCTTAAGAATGCAAGAGATTATAGGTCATTTCATAATTTTTGGCCAACTTCAACAAGTCATAACTTACTCAAATTTTGGAGATTTTGAGTGGTTCAATTTTCAAAATGTCATTCAAGAGGTCTACTTCATTCCATATTTTTTGATCAAAAGCAAATTCTAAGTGCAAGGCCATGTTTGGAAGCAATATATTATAGGTCATTTTTAAAGAAGAATTTGAAATATTTCTAAGTATGGAAAGTCAACTCTTTTTCCTCAACTTTGACTCCATGTAACTTTCAGCTCAAGCATCCATTTGATTCCATTCTTTTTCCATTACAAAGCTTGTAACATCATCTTTCCAAAGCATCAAGAATCTTTCCCTAAGACCCCTTGAGGTGGAAATGCCATTGGATTGAACTTGGTAACTTGGAACTGAAGTTTCACCATGAGTCGGATTTTGAAATCCATGTTTTGGCCTTTAAACATCAAATTAGCACGCGTTTATGATTTAAACATGTTTAACCAAGTTGCCAAAGTGGATTAGAGCCTTGAAACACAAGGATTTGATGAGTTTTGATGCAAATCAGATCACACTTTGCTCGTGTATCATGTTCAGACGATTTCCCTCCAATTTGCATCATTCCACACGCTTGAGCATTCCATTTGATTCCCTATAAATAGAGGGTTATCCCCCATTCAAATTCCCAAGCTTAGATAGCCAGAATCACCCTGCCAAACTTGCTTCACAACTCAGAATTCAGCTACTTCGAATCTTATTCTCAAGCCTTTTTCATTCCATTTTCTCCATCAATTCACCTTCCTTGATCTTCCCTGAACCTAACCATACATTTACATTCAAGAATCGTGCCCTACATTGCTCCATAGAAGTCCAGTTTCAGAGCTCTGCAACTCAATTTCAATAGGTAGATTCCTTCATTAATTCTTCAAAACTTTGGTATCATTGTGTTGCTCTCATTACCTTGGTTCTAGTCGCAACAGTTACTTTCATCTAGAAGCATGTTTTGACCATGAATTTTCAAATCCCCTGTCAAAACTTTTTTTCTAAATTGCTTGAGTTACAGTTTATATAAATTTGTCGCGAAGGTTTGGTTGTCTTTGTCTTGAAGAGACGAAGCGAATGGCATAGGTCTGAGCTTCTAATTTTACAGTTGGAGAGACCTGCAATTCTGAGGGCTGGAGGTTGAAGATGACCAACGTGTCATCTTCTAACCAATGAAAGCGTGACATTTGTTATTTTCAAATTCTGATTTATTAAATGATTCTGTACATTATTCAGTAAAGACCATGATATGCACAACGCGCCAGATCCTTTGGATTTGATTACTAACGCGTTTTGACTCTCATCCAATGGTCCACATCTTTTTCTTTTATTTTCTTTTTCTGATTTTTATATTTTAATTGTTTTAAATTTCAAAAAATCATAGAAAATTCATCTTTAGTCAAAAAAATCTGAAAGAATTATGAAAAATATTTTTGATTATTCTCTTTCTGATTTTTATTTTTTCACAATTTATTTTTGTGTTTTGGTATTTTTTATGAATTTTACCCTCATTTGATTTGTTTAAAATGTTTAAAAATACTTTTACACATTTTTTAATTCTGGAAAAACTATGGGATGATCCAATGACATTGTGACAAATATTGGTGACTTTATTTTATTTTTGTTTCTGACTTTACTATGTTTTACCATTTTTGTTTATTTTACCCATTTATTTTAATTTTTAAAAATAGTTTCTGACTTTTAAAAATTCCCAAAATTTTTATAAAAATATTGGGACCCCTTTCTGATTTTTCTATGGTTTTATTTTTCATTTCTTGATTAATTCGAATATTATTGATATTTTCCCCATTATTTTTTAGTTTATTTTAATATTTTTCATCCTTTAATACATATATTAAATATTATATCATTTTGTGAATATTTTCTGGCTGTCTTGGGTTGATTTTTTGGTCATGTCTTTATTAACATCATTGGATCCATGGTGTTGAGTCTAACTCCACAAAGAATGGATGAATGATTTTAACAATAGTTTGATTAAATATTAATTCAAATGTGGTTTTCTTTTTTACCCTAATTCCCCTTCATCTCATCCCCTTCTTCTTGCACTAAATGTTGTTGGAGCATGATATCTATATCATGTCTCACAACAAATGGTGCATAGATTGCTATTGACCGGCCTCAAAATAGGTGCGACTTCTATATAAGTCCACTTACGATTGCTTAACATAGCGCTAAATTTTGTTCCGATTCGAATATATGATCATTCGTGGCCCAATCTTATGATTGCAAGCCCAAGTATGTCGCACTAATATAGCTATTGCTTCAACCGTGTCGATATACCCCACACAGTTTCCACAACGTATTGCTATCTATGAATGTTTCCCCAGATCCGGGTGTAGGATTTCAAGCCCAAACAAGAGAACCAAAATGTAAAGCAATCAAAGCAAACAATTAGTCATGCAAAAGAGTGATCTAAGCCCTAAGGTCACTCCACTTAAAAGATGAATCCCCAACAGAGTCTCCAGTTCTGTGATACGGTGGGAGAACTGACTTGAGTTTTTGCGTTTGTTTTCGCAAATGTTTCGGTTGAGCAAGAGTCGCCACCGACTTTTTATTTTATCCTAAGGAAAGGTTAAAAAGCACAGAAAAAACCTTTGACATGTTTTCTTGGGTTCGGGGAATAGATTATAGAAAGGGAAGGTATTAGCACCCTTTCTATCCATGGTTATCCATGGGCTCTTAGTTACTTGCTTAGATCACTTGCCTTGCATTTTCAATTGTTTGAAATGGTGCTTTCAGTTGTTTGAAATGGTGCTTTGTGTGTGTTTGAAAGATATTTTGAAAAGAGGCCATTTATTGTGGCAACCTTTGTAATGATCCATGTTTGAATGTATACAAAGGTGTATTGTCTTTTGAAAAGTTTTTCAATGTTTTTGAAAGTTGTTTTGAAGTTGTGTTGTGATGTGTGTTTTGAAAAATGGCAAGGATTGTTTTGCAAGATTTGGTCAAGTAACCAAGAGCTATCTACCCTAAATTTCTCAAAGATCTTTCCTATGTTTTAACCCTTTTAGCAGTATTGTTCCACCATTGTATTTGGTGGGAAATCTTGTGTTAGGATATTAACGGGACGGGCGCGGTTCATCGTTTAGACCATGAATGCAATAGTGCCAAGTGTCTTTGGCAATTTTTCTTTAAGGGACTTGATCATTTTTTATGCAACTTGAGAAAACGTCATCGAGGGACTATGATCATTTGATTTGTTTTTGTTTTGCCAAAGACACTCAACATGCAACATGGCCCATTTTTTGAAGGCAACAAGTGGAGTAACCCTAAGGGTGCAAGTGTGCATTGGAGTTGTCCATTTTCATGCTTTTTTGTCTTTGTATTAGTCAAGCTATTTGTTATTTGATTTGCATACAAACCCTAGGTCTATCATGGCATAATTTGAAAGCTTTTAAATGCGGAAATTTAAAGTCCTAAATTATTACAACATGATTATGGGGATGGGGGTACAAATGTTTGAATGAGGGGATATTTGACAAGAAATTAAATCTAAACTATTACATCCATATCGAATATACAAATATTTAATTGTACAATGTAAAGTAAATACAATAAATATGCAAAAATGTATTATGCACAAAAATGATTTTTTATGTATGTGAAAGTATTTTTCAATGTGAAATATAAACAAAAATAAAAAGGTCAAATTTTGAACATTTTTGTTATTTAGGGCAAAACCCTAGTTTTTGAATAAATAGTATTTATTTATTAATTATATACAATATTTGTTAATTATATACAAAAAATAAGAAGCATATTGTAAAAAAGTATTTTTGATGTCAAATATTAATAAAAATAAAAAGGTATTATTTTCATATTTTTATCCTAAATATTCTAATAAAATATACAAGTATTTATATTTATATATTAAATATACTAAATATACATAAAAATAAAATATTAATTATTTTCAAAAAAAGTATTTTTTAGAAGATCTTTTCAAAATGTAAATAAAAAATAATAACTGAAAAATATTTATTTTTGTATTATTTTTAGGGTTTTAAATAAAAAGGTTTTTATATTATTTACATATATATACTAAATAAAACAAATAAATGCCAAATAAATGCAAAAGAGTGAGGAAAAATATTTTTAGTGTTTTTTCATGTTTGAATAAAAATATAAAATCAGAATCAAAAATAAAAAGTCAAAAATGATAAATATTTCACACAATGGGCCAGGGGGTGTAAATTGGAAAAGGGGGTGCAAAGAGCAGGACTGACTCAGGCCCAGCCCAAGCCAGTCATCTTCAACCTTCAGCATTGTTTAAACAAGCAAAAACGCGCGTTTCTTAACTCCTGATTCCTGGACTTTCATGCAAAACTCATAACACCAATAATGTAGAGCATCAAGAGACGAATTCAGACATATAAAATACTTGACTTAACTATAAGAAACCAGGGAGAATTTCTTCATCCCCAATTTCTGACCTAATTTTTCTTCAATGTTCATGGCCAAAATTCTCACAGCACGTATGAAATAAATGAAAAGTAATCATATGTATGGCTTCAGGGCTATGAGTAGAGCTTGTCTCATTCACAAACCTAAGCCTAACTCTTCCTAGATTGAGAGATAGAAGTTCATGGTTTACCTGTTTCAGCTTGACTTGGACAGAGCAATGTAGGTATCTTCAATGGAGTTTGAGCTCTGGTACAGCTTGCCTGAAGTCCAAGGATGCTTCTCCAACACTTAGCTTGCTTTGAATCACTCTGAATCGTGCTACGAAAGTCCACCTGCAAAACTGAAAACTAAAAATGGCAAGTAATGTTAGGGATGTTACAACTTGGGTTTAAGGCTTGGGATAGTTCCAATGGATGATATGGAATGTATTTGAACTGGTTTTAGCCAAAGTGCACGAGTGGAATGGATTGTGGAAGTCAAGTTGCAGAACTTGCTCTGTTTCTGCAGCAAGAGGCTGTTTTTGTGTTTTGGGAGGTATGAGAGATGGTTGAATCGTGCCTTAGGTCTGTTTTGATGTGTGTAAGATGTTCACAAAGTTTTTTCTGGCTTATGCTTGCAGGAAGTGAGAGTTGGATCTCTTTTGCAAACTTGCTTCTTTTTGAAGTAAGAAGGTTCAAGTTCTTATGCAGGCCTGTGTACCCTCTCTATCTATGCTGCACACTTTGCTCTTGATCAGTGGGATTTGTCTACAAACTCTTGCCTCAAAGATCTGGCTTGTACCTCTTGGATTTGGTATTTGACATAAAGCACTACTTTTCAAAAATGGCAAGTTTGCTTTTTCTACTTAAGGGTTAATTCTTTGTGTAATGACCAAATGCACAAAACAATGCTTGAACACAATGGTTAGTCATTTAATTATGGAGTGAAAACTTGGTTTAGAGGCCTGCAAGCAAGTACCAAGCATGCTGATTTGAAAATGAAACTTGTATGAACATGTATTTGGTTATGAATAAAAGTGAATTTTGCCCAACTTTGCAAATTCGATTCTCCCTAACCACAAGGGTGTTTGAGAAGTTCTTGGACAATTTGGAAAGCTTGGAATGTGTACTACAATCCATATATGTAATGAAAATTGAAACTCCAAGTGGAAGCATGTGAAAAATGGCCAAGAAGTTAGACAAAAATCCTGCCTAGAATAGGTCAAAATTTCTCTAAGTTAAAAATGTTTTGCACCCTTGTTCCAAAAATCATAACTTGAGATACAAGCTTCCTTTGAGAAAACTTTGTGAATCAAAGTTGTATATTTTGCAATGGACTACAACTTTCATGTTTCAAGTTTTGTTTGAATCCATTTGTATCTTGGTGAAACAAATGGGACAAAGTTAGGAAAAAATAAGGAAGTTTCATAGAAGAAATTATCAGCGTCATCAACAAGTCGCCTCGGTAACTCCAGTTGTTGGTGTAGCTCTAATGACCATTGCTTATTAGAGACCATCCCATCAGGGGAATCAAGGGTATAATCAGAGAAGGGAGAGTTATGACCCTATACCTATGAGCTATACAGAATTACTCCCGGCGTTAATTCAAAAGAAGTTGGTTCAGACCTGACCACCTCCCGCTATACCATCACCATTGCCTTGGTATTACAAGGTAGACCAAACATGTGCTTTTCATCAGGGAGCATCAAGGCAAATTTTGAGAACTGTTATCCTTTGAAAACCGAAGTACGAAAATTGGTGAAGTATGGTATCTTGTCCTTCAAAGATGTTGACCCTAATGTGAAAGATAATCCTTTGCCAAAGCATGAAGGAGAAAATGCTGTGAACATGGTTTATGGTTGTTGTTGTACCCCAATTTTTCCCCCTAATATCCCTTCATCATACCATATTGTTTCAATCACCACAAAATCACATTAGGGCTTTTGGTTCTTCTACTTATCTTTAGCTTTGCTCTATGAGGAGTTACCAAGCACCTTAACTTGTTTTCTCTTGTGTTCATGGATATTTTGCTTTGATTTTATCTCTAACTAACAAAATGCAATATTGGTTTGTCTTACTTGCTAATAATGTAGGTAAAAGCAATAAGGTCTAGCAAGTTGCATCATGGGTTCATGAGTTTATTTCCATGCCCTAGTCAAAAGCTTGAGAGATCCAAACCTCACCATTGAAGTTGTTTTGAAGTTGGTATGGAAGTAGTTTTGGTGGCCATGAGTCCTCATCATCATCCTCAACAAATTCTATTCACAAAGGAAGAATATTGGCACAAAAAGTTTGTTCAAACTTGGCAAAGTTCCACCAAGCATTCTCTTGATCTAGAGGCTAGGGTTTTGGACTTCATAGGGGCATATCTTTCCCATCTTTTGATATTTTTGAGTGATTCCAAAAACATTCTTCTCTCCAAAGAGTTACCAACAAATCACTTCAAAAGTTCCAAATAGTTTTCACGTGGAAGGAACTTGGTGAAGAAGAAAGATTACAAGTCATCCAGATGAATCCCCAATTTTCCATGTGTGACTTCAAATGATCATAACTTGGTCAATTTGTATCACCTTGAACCCATTATTTTTCCATGATCATCTTGAAGATGTGTACTTTTTTCCTTCTT
Source organism: Vicia faba (assembly GCA_948472305.1). Lineage (NCBI taxonomy): Eukaryota > Viridiplantae > Streptophyta > Magnoliopsida > Fabales > Fabaceae > Vicia > Vicia faba. Next base: position 409,797,024 of record OX451735.1, read on the forward strand.
TTATGTGAAAAGTGATAAAATGGATGGAAGTTGCCTTAAGAATGCAAGAGATTATAGGTCATTTCATAATTTTTGGCCAACTTCAACAAGTCATAACTTACTCAAATTTTGGAGATTTTGAGTGGTTCAATTTTCAAAATGTCATTCAAGAGGTCTACTTCATTCCATATTTTTTGATCAAAAGCAAATTCTAAGTGCAAGGCCATGTTTGGAAGCAATATATTATAGGTCATTTTTAAAGAAGAATTTGAAATATTTCTAAGTATGGAAAGTCAACTCTTTTTCCTCAACTTTGACTCCATGTAACTTTCAGCTCAAGCATCCATTTGATTCCATTCTTTTTCCATTACAAAGCTTGTAACATCATCTTTCCAAAGCATCAAGAATCTTTCCCTAAGACCCCTTGAGGTGGAAATGCCATTGGATTGAACTTGGTAACTTGGAACTGAAGTTTCACCATGAGTCAGATTTTGAAATCCATGTTTTGGCCTTTAAACATCAAATTAGCACGCGTTTATGATTTAAACATGTTTAACCAAGTTGCCAAAGTGGATTAGAGCCTTGAAACACAAGGATTTGATGAGTTTTGATGCAAATCAGATCACACTTTGCTCGTGTATCATGTTCAGACGATTTCCCTCCAATTTGCATCATTCCACACGCTTGAGCATTCCATTTGATTCCCTATAAATAGAGGGTTATCCCCCATTCAAATTCCCAAGCTTAGATAGCCAGAATCACCCTGCCAAACTTGCTTCACAACTCAGAATTCAGCTACTTCGAATCTTATTCTCAAGCCTTTTTCATTCCATTTTCTCCATCAATTCACCTTCCTTGATCTTCCCTGAACCTAACCATACATTTACATTCAAGAATCGTGCCCTACATTGCTCCATAGAAGTCCAGTTTCAGAGCTCTGCAACTCAATTTCAATAGGTAGATTCCTTCATTAATTCTTCAAAACTTTGGTATCATTGTGTTGCTCTCATTACCTTGGTTCTAGTCGCAACAGTTACTTTCATCTAGAAGCATGTTTTGACCATGAATTTTCAAATCCCCTGTCAAAACTTTTTTTCTAAATTGCTTGAGTTACAGTTTATATAAATTTGTCGCGAAGGTTTGGTTGTCTTTGTCTTGAAGAGACGAAGCGAATGGCATAGGTCTGAGCTTCTAATTTTACAGTTGGAGAGACCTGCAATTCTGAGGGCTGGAGGTTGAAGATGACCAACGTGTCATCTTCTAACCAATGAAAGCGTGACATTTGTTATTTTCAAATTCTGATTTATTAAATGATTCTGTACATTATTCAGTAAAGACCATGATATGCACAACGCGCCAGATCCTTTGGATTTGATTACTAACGCGTTTTGACTCTCATCCAATGGTCCACATCTTTTTCTTTTATTTTCTTTTTCTGATTTTTATATTTTAATTGTTTTAAATTTCAAAAAATCATAGAAAATTCATCTTTAGTCAAAAAAATCTGAAAGAATTATGAAAAATATTTTTGATTATTCTCTTTCTGATTTTTATTTTTTCACAATTTATTTTTGTGTTTTGGTATTTTTTATGAATTTTACCCTCATTTGATTTGTTTAAAATGTTTAAAAATACTTTTACACATTTTTTAATTCTGGAAAAACTATGGGATGATCCAATGACATTGTGACAAATATTGGTGACTTTATTTTATTTTTGTTTCTGACTTTACTATGTTTTACCATTTTTGTTTATTTTACCCATTTATTTTAATTTTTAAAAATAGTTTCTGACTTTTAAAAATTCCCAAAATTTTTATAAAAATATTGGGACCCCTTTCTGATTTTTCTATGGTTTTATTTTTCATTTCTTGATTAATTCGAATATTATTGATATTTTCCCCATTATTTTTTAGTTTATTTTAATATTTTTCATCCTTTAATACATATATTAAATATTATATCATTTTGTGAATATTTTCTGGCTGTCTTGGGTTGATTTTTTGGTCATGTCTTTATTAACATCATTGGATCCATGGTGTTGAGTCTAACTCCACAAAGAATGGATGAATGATTTTAACAATAGTTTGATTAAATATTAATTCAAATGTGGTTTTCTTTTTTACCCTAATTCCCCTTCATCTCATCCCCTTCTTCTTGCACTAAATGTTGTTGGAGCATGATATCTATATCATGTCTCACAACAAATGGTGCATAGATTGCTATTGACCGGCCTCAAAATAGGTGCGACTTCTATATAAGTCCACTTACAATTGCTTAACATAGCGCTAAATTTTGTTCCGATTCGAATATATGATCATTCGTGGCCCAATCTTATGATTGCAAGCCCAAGTATGTCGCACTAATATAGCTATTGCTTCAACCGTGTCGATATACCCCGCACAGTTTCCACAACGTATTGCTATCTATGAATGTTTCCCCAAATCCGGGTGTAGGATTTCAAGCCCAAACAAGAGAACCAAAATGTAAAGCAATCAAAGCAAACAATTAGTCATGCAAAAGAGTGATCTAAGCCCGAAGGTCACTCCACTTAAAAGATGAATCCCCAACAGAGTCTCCAGTTCTGTGATACGGTGGGAGAACTGACTTGAGTTTTTGCGTTTGTTTTCGCAAATGTTTCGGTTGAGCAAGAGTCGCCACCGACTTTTTATTTTATCCTAAGGAAAGGTTAAAAAGCACAGAAAAAACCTTTGACATGTTTTCTTGGGTTCGGGGAATAGATTATAGAAAGGGAAGGTATTAGCACCCTTTCTATCCATGGTTATCCATGGGCTCTTAGTTACTTGCTTAGATCACTTGCCTTGCATTTTCAATTGTTTGAAATGGTGCTTTCAGTTGTTTGAAATGGTGCTTTGTGTGTGTTTGAAAGATATTTTGAAAAGAGGCCATTTATTGTGGCAACCTTTGTAATGATCCATGTTTGAATGTATACAAAGGTGTATTGTCTTTTGAAAAGTTTTTCAATGTTTTTGAAAGTTGTTTTGAAGTTGTGTTGTGATGTGTGTTTTGAAAAATGGCAAGGATTGTTTTGCAAGATTTGGTCAAGTAACCAAGAGCTATCTACCCTAAATTTCTCAAAGATCTTTCCTATGTTTTAACCCTTTTAGCAGTATTGTTCCACCATTGTATTTGGTGGGAAATCTTGTGTTAGGATATTAACGGGACGGGCGCGGTTCATCGTTTAGACCATGAATGCAATAGTGCCAAGTGTCTTTGGCAATTTTTCTTTAAGGGACTTGATCATTTTTTATGCAACTTGAGAAAACGTCATCGAGGGACTATGATCATTTGATTTGTTTTTGTTTTGCCAAAGACACTCAACATGCAACATGGCCCATTTTTTGAAGGCAACAAGTGGAGTAACCCTAAGGGTGCAAGTGTGCATTGGAGTTGTCCATTTTCATGCTTTTTTGTCTTTGTATTAGTCAAGCTATTTGTTATTTGATTTGCATACAAACCCTAGGTCTATCATGGCATAATTTGAAAGCTTTTAAATGCGGAAATTTAAAGTCCTAAATTATTACAACATGATTATGGGGATGGGGGTACAAATGTTTGAATGAGGGGATATTTGACAAGAAATTAAATCTAAACTATTACATCCATATCGAATATACAAATATTTAATTGTACAATGTAAAGTAAATACAATAAATATGCAAAAATGTATTATGCACAAAAATGATTTTTTATGTATGTGAAAGTATTTTTCAATGTGAAATATAAACAAAAATAAAAAGGTCAAATTTTGAACATTTTTGTTATTTAGGGCAAAACCCTAGTTTTTGAATAAATAGTATTTATTTATTAATTATATACAATATTTGTTAATTATATACAAAAAATAAGAAGCATATTGTAAAAAAGTATTTTTGATGTCAAATATTAATAAAAATAAAAAGGTATTATTTTCATATTTTTATCCTAAATATTCTAATAAAATATACAAGTATTTATATTTATATATTAAATATACTAAATATACATAAAAATAAAATATTAATTATTTTCAAAAAAAGTATTTTTTAGAAGATCTTTTCAAAATGTAAATAAAAAATAATAACTGAAAAATATTTATTTTTGTATTATTTTTAGGGTTTTAAATAAAAAGGTTTTTATATTATTTACATATATATACTAAATAAAACAAATAAATGCCAAATAAATGCAAAAGAGTGAGGAAAAATATTTTTAGTGTTTTTTCATGTTTGAATAAAAATTTAAAATCAGAATCAAAAATAAAAAGTCAAAAATGATAAATATTTCACACAATGGGCCAGGGGGTGTAAATTGGAAAAGGGGGTGCAAAGAGCAGGACTGACTCAGGCCCAGCCCAAGCCAGTCATCTTCAACCTTCAGCATTGTTTAAACAAGCAAAAACGCGCGTTTCTTAACTCCTGATTCCTGGACTTTCATGCAAAACTCATAACACCAATAATGTAGAGCATCAAGAGACGAATTCAGACATATAAAATACTTGACTTAACTATAAGAAACCAGGGAGAATTTCTTCATCCCCAATTTCTGACCTAATTTTTCTTCAATGTTCATGGCCAAAATTCTCACAGCACGTATGAAATAAATGAAAAGTAATCATATGTATGGCTTCAGGGCTATGAGTAGAGCTTGTCTCATTCACAAACCTAAGCCTAACTCTTCCTAGATTGAGAGATAGAAGTTCATGGTTTTACCTGTTTCAGCTTGACTTGGACAGAGCAATGTAGGTATCTTCAATGGAGTTTGAGCTCTGGTACAGCTTGCCTGAAGTCCAAGGATGCTTCTCCAACACTTAGCTTGCTTTGAATCACTCTGAATCGTGCTACGAAAGTCCACCTGCAAAACTGAAAACTAAAAATGGCAAGTAATGTTAGGGATGTTACAACTTGGGTTTAAGGCTTGGGATAGTTCCAATGGATGATATGGAATGTATTTGAACTGGTTTTAGCCAAAGTGCACGAGTGGAATGGATTGTGGAAGTCAAGTTGCAGAACTTGCTCTGTTTCTGCAGCAAGAGGCTGTTTTTGTGTTTTGGGAGGTATGAGAGATGGTTGAATCGTGCCTTAGGTCTGTTTTGATGTGTGTAAGATGTTCACAAAGTTTTTTCTGGCTTATGCTTGCAGGAAGTGAGAGTTGGATCTCTTTTGCAAACTTGCTTCTTTTTGAAGTAAGAAGGTTCAAGTTCTTATGCAGGCCTGTGTACCCTCTCTATCTATGCTGCACACTTTGCTCTTGATCAGTGGGATTTGTCTACAAACTCTTGCCTCAAAGATCTGGCTTGTACCTCTTGGATTTGGTATTTGACATAAAGCACTACTTTTCAAAAATGGCAAGTTTGCTTTTTCTACTTAAGGGTTAATTCTTTGTGTAATGACCAAATGCACAAAACAATGCTTGAACACAATGGTTAGTCATTTAATTATGGAGTGAAAACTTGGTTTAGAGGCCTGCAAGCAAGTACCAAGCATGCTGATTTGAAAATGAAACTTGTATGAACATGTATTTGGTTATGAATAAAAGTGAATTTTGCCCAACTTTGCAAATTCGATTCTCCCTAACCACAAGGGTGTTTGAGAAGTTCTTGGACAATTTGGAAAGCTTGGAATGTGTACTACAATCCATATATGTAATGAAAATTGAAACTCCAAGTGGAAGCATGTGAAAAATGGCCAAGAAGTTAGACAAAAATCCTGCCTAGAATAGGTCAAAATTTCTCTAAGTTAAAAATGTTTTGCACCCTTGTTCCAAAAATCATAACTTGAGATACAAGCTTCCTTTGAGAAAACTTTGTGAATCAAAGTTGTATATTTTGCAATGGACTACAACTTTCATGTTTCAAGTTTTGTTTGAATCCATTTGTATCTTGGTGAAACAAATGGGACAAAGTTAGGAAAAAATAAGGAAGTTTCATAACTTAGAAAAATTCTAAGTTATGAAATTTTCTCATTTTAAACCCTAATTTGCAATTTTTGATTTCTTGATGAACAAGTTTCATAAATTGACATGTCTTGATGAAAAATGAATCTTGGCACTTGATTTTGACCAAAAAGTCAAAGTTTGAATTTTCAGTGTACAGTCAAATTTTGATCAGTTGACTGAAAAATTCATCTGTCAATCCTATGCATTTGGGATCTTTTGAACTTGTTGAATGGGTCAAGACAATGCCATTGAGTCCTTGAGTCCATATGTGAGCTTGGTTTGCCATTGGTTAGGTCAAACAGTCAAAAATTTCCTTTGTGCAGTCAAAACCCTAAAATGACCATTTTGCCCTTTTGGTGATCTGATCAAATTTATTGTAGAATTGTGATCCAAACTTTGACCAAATGGTTCATATGAGTTTATTATGTTGATGTGGGTCAAATTTCATGAGGTTTGACTGTCAATTGGCCACAGTTGACTTTTTCCCCAATATAGCTGATTTCTAGGTCAACTGTCCAATTGACTGGGCAAAGATTGGAATCAAGGCTTGAAACTTGGTATGGATAAACTTGTGAGTTCAACATGAAGCATGAAAGTTACTTTGGGCAGTTTAAGTCAAAACATCCCTGTGCAAACTCAAACCCTAATTTGGGTCAACAGTGCAAGGAGGGGTCTTGAGCAGAGCAAACCCTAACTTGATCTTGGGTTCCAACAGTCTTGTGGTGAGAAAATGTTGATGAAATGAGAGGGAAAATTTTGGGGTACAGCAGTTGCCCCTGTTCAATCTTCTTGCACCCGAAGAGTTAGATTGGCAGGTTTTCCTTTCGCGACTCGAGGGTAAAAGGAGATTGGACACTAGAGTGCCCAAAAAATTTGCACTCGTCCAAGCGTAGTTGAATGAATGGGCTTAAAGATGCCATTTGGAGGTGTGACAGAATCTCCTAGGGGGATGGGCTTAAAGATGCCATATGGAATGTTTGTTGAACTGTAATGTGATAGGTCAGAAAAATGAGGATCAAAATGGTATCCGTGTCTGGAATGCATTTGAACTGTATCTGAGTCTGTATGAGCAAAAGAATGGCGTCCGTGTCTGGAGCGTATCTGAGCTGTAACTGTATTTGAACGTAGAATGAATATCAGAATGACTGCCGTGTCTGGAGTGTATCTGTATTGTATCTGGGCGACAGAGAAATATCTGTGTATGGAGCAACTGCGTGCTGGGGATAAATTCTGAATGAGTGACAGAATGGCAACCGTGTCTGGAGTGTATCTCAAACTGTAACTGGGATCTGAATAAATGACATAATGACTTCCGTGGCGAATGCACTGGGGAGAATCAAACTGCTGTTGTAAGGGTCAAAATGGTATCCGTGTTTGGAATGCACTAAACCTTGAGGTTGATAAATGAATTTGAATGAGAGATATAATGGCTGTCGTGTCTGGAGCGTATCTAGCCTGTATTTGATTTTTGTAGTCTGAATGAGTAGTAGAATGACCGCCGTGTCTGGGGTGTATCTGTACTGTATCTGACTTGAGATTCTGAATGAGTAATAGAATGACCGCCTTGTCTGGGGTGTATCCATACTGTATCTGAATAATTGTTAATGATAGCCTTTTAATCTTATCCTGAAAAGGATAAAATGTTAGCTGAAACAAAAACTTATGTTGCATGATATGTATGATGCAATATATATGTTATATCGATGTTTATGATATATGAATGTAATGAATGCGCATGTAAGCTGATGAGCTATCTCGCTGAGGATAGATGAATCCTGGATAGCCGGAGATAATAGAATCTTGACTGTTGTCGGGGAAAGTGAATCCTTGACTGCTGCAGGGGAGCAAGATCTTCAGTTGTTGAGGGATTTTAGGACCACTGCTGGGGATTGGAAAATCCTTGGTGACTTGTGGGGAATGAGAATTCTGATGATCTCTACTGGGGAGTCTCGAATCTAATAGACTTATGCTGGAGAAGTCAGAATGAGAATCTTCAATTTAATGGGAAGTGCCTCTGTGGGAGAATGTTCACTAATCTGGCTCCGCTGGGGATTGATAGTTGGAAGTTTTAGCTCCGTTGGGGATTAACAGCTTTGACTTTACTGGGGATAGCACTTTCAGATTTTAGGGCTCCACTAGGGATATTGAAGCTTAACTCTGAGGGGATCTGGATTCTGGAAGGCTCTCTGGCTGGGGAAATCAACTTTTGAGAAAGATTTTGCTCTGCTGAGGATCTTGAAGTTTAACTCTGTTTGGGGAATTAAGTTCTGGATTTTGACTTTGTTGAGGAATTTGGATTTTAGTTCCGCTGGGGATTTCTTCTGAAAGGGCATCAAGATATCTATCTGTACCTTTAACCTATCAGCAATCATCTTTCTTGATTTGTAAGAAAATGATTATGTTCAAATGCATATGCCTATTTAACAAAACATTGGACGTTTCTCAAAATAAAACATAAGTGTAAAAAAGAAAAAGGAATACAAAGCAAACTTCTGTATTGGGAAAAGTATTTGTATTAACTTTTTATGAGTATCTTTGTACAAAGGAGACAGACATCCTAGTAAGAGGATGTTGTCGTAAAAATTGAAAAATTTATACAAAAGAAAGATGGCTATGTGAAACAATTCCATGGGATCCCCATTCTGCTATAACCTTCACAACTCTGAACATCTTGTCCATTCAATGCTTCGTCCGCCGATGATTGGATTGATCAGAAGTTTGGAGCTTGTTGATGAAGAGATTGTTCTTTAAAGTGATCCGACGAGACACAGTCATACGCTTTAGTTCCCTAACTTTTGCCTGAATCGCCCTTTCGGGTTTTCGATTCACCGGGAAACCCTTTTTTGCCCAAGCCGTCCTTTCGGGTTTTCAACTTGCCGGGTGTACAGATTTTTTTGTTTTATCCCTAATTTTTTCCTGAACCGCCCTTTCGGGTTTTCGGTTCACCGGGATGCCCATTTTTGCCCAAGTCGCCCTTTCGGGTTTTCAACTTGTCGGGTTTGTTTCATGCGTAGTATTTTTTGACTATGTCTGTGTTCGCAGGGTGTGGAAAATCGTCGCCGTCCATGGTGGTCAGAATCATTATACCACCAGAAAAGATGCTCTTGATTACAAATGGTCTTTCGTAAGTAGGAGTCCATTTGCCCCTGGGATCACTTTGCGGCAAGATAATCCGCTTGATTACAAGATCTCCGACTTGGTATACTTGACGTCTGACTTTCTTGTTGAAAGCCTTGATCATCCGTTTTTGGTACGTCTGACCATGGCAAACAGCAGTGAGTCGTTTCTCGTCGATCAAATTGAGTTGATCAAGTCGGGTCTGAATCCAATTGTCTTCACTCAAACCAGAGTCCTTCATAATCCTTAAAGAAGGAATCTGAACTTCCATGGGTAGGACAGCTTCCATGCCATATACCAAAGAAAATGGGGTTGCCCCTATTGAAGTACGTGCCGTGGTACGGTATCCATGCAGAGCAAACGGTAGCATCTCATGCCAGTCCTTATAGGTCACTGTCATTTTCTGAATGATCTTCTTGATGTTTTTGTTCGCGGCTTCAACAACACCGTTCATCTTCGGCCGATAGGGAGATGAATTGTGATGATAAATCTTGAACTGTTCGCGTAGAGCGGTGATCATAGTATTATTCAGATTTGTACCGTTGTCTGTGATGATCCTGTCGGGGACACCATACCGGCATATGAGGTTCTACTTGATGAAGCGGGCAACCACATTCTTTGTAACAGAGGCGAAGGAAGCTGCTTCGACCCATTTGGTAAAATAGTCAATGGCGACCAAGATGAAGCGATGTCCATTAGACGCTGTGGGCTTGATCTCTCCAATCATGTCAATGGCCCACATTGCAAATGGCCAAGGAGCTGTCAGAATGTTGAGAGGAACAAGAGGAATATGAATCTTGTCAGCATAGACTTGACATTTGTGGCAAGTACGGGAATGTTGATGGCAATCAGCTTCCATGGTAGACCAGTAATAGCCTGCCCTTAGAATCTTCTTAGCCATCGTATGCCCGCTTAAGTGGGTGCCAAATGTGCCATTGTGTATCTCAGTCATGATCAACTCTGCTTCAGCTTTGTCTACACATCGGAGTAAAACACAATCATGGCTGCGTTTATAGAGGATGTCGTTGCTTAGGAAGAACTTGGCAGCAAATCTCCTTAGGAACTTCTTGTCATTTACGGAAGCTCCTTCGGGATATTCTCTAGTCTGGAGATACCTTTTGATTTCGTGAAACAAGGGTTGTTCCACTACTTCTTCAGTATTAATCTCATGACAATGTGCAGGTTCATCCATTTGCTCGATGGTGATTTGGGGAGCCTCGTTATCCCAGTTGAGTTTAAACATGGAGGACATTGTTGCCAGAGCATCTGTAAGCTGATTTTCTTCTCGTGGGAAGTGCTCGAAGGTGATCTGCTCGAAATGAGGCAACAATGTCAAAACATATTCTTTGTATGGGATAAGATTAGGATGTTTGGTGTCCCACTCTCCTTTAATTTGACTGATAACCAAATCCGAATCCCCAAATACGACCAAAGATTTGATCCCCAAGTCTATAGCAGCCTTGAGACCAAAGATGCAAGCTTCATATTCAGCCATGTTGTTGGTACAATGGAAACAAAGTCGGGCCGTGAAAGGTGTATGGCAACCTTCCGGGGAAATGAGTACCGCACCGATACCGTTTCCAAGTGCATTTGAAGCACCATCAAAGTACAGGGTCCATCGGGATCCATTTTCAGGTCCGTCATACGGTCCGTTACCTTCAATGTTGTCCAAGGTCATGATGTCCTCGTCCGGGAAGTCGAATCTCATGGATTGATAATCTTCGATAGCTTGATGAGCTAGATGGTCAGCTAGTACACTCCCTTTTATAGCTTTTTGGGTAGTATACTGGATGTCATACTCAGTCAGGATCATTTGCCATCTAGCAATTCTTCCAGATAAAGCAGGCTTCTCGAAGATATACTTGATAGGATCCATTTTGGAAATCAGCAAGGTGGTATGAGTCAACATATACTGCCTTAGTCGGCGAGCAGCCCATACCAAAGCGCAACAAGTTTTCTCGAGCAGTGAGTAGCGAGTCTCACAGTCGATAAACTTTTTGCTAAGGTAATAAATGGCATACTCTTTTCGACCAGACTCGTCATGCTGGCCCAGTACGCACCCCATTGAGTTGTCCAAAACAGTCAGATACATGATCAGCGGCCTTCCTTCGACGGGTGGCATCAGAATAGGAGGTTCTAGCAAATACTCCTTGATCTTATCGAAAGCAGTTTGACAATCATCGTTCCATTCGACTACCTGATCTTTCTTTAATAGCTTGAAGATTGGCTCACAGGTAGACGTCAGGTGAGAGATGAACCTTACAATATAGTTCAAGCGTCCCAAGAATCCTCTAACCTCCTTTTTAGTACGGGGGGCAGGCATTTCTTGTATAGCTTTCACTTTTGCTGGATCGACCTCAATGCCTTTGTTGCTGACAATAAATCCTAGAAGTTTACCATACCTAACTCCGAAAGTGCACTTACTTGGATTCAGCCTGAGTTTGTATTCCTTCAATCTGGCAAACAGCTTCTGCAAATGTTCAATATGTTCCTCCTCTGTTTGTGATCAAGCTATCATGTCGTCTACGTAAACTTCGATCTCATGATGTATCATATCATGAAACAAAGCTACCATGGCGCGTTGATAAGTTGCCCCTGCGTTCTTCAGTCCGAACGACATCACCTTGTAGCAGAAGGTACCCCATTGTGTAACAAAGGTCGTTTTCTCCATGTCCTCGGGGGCCATTTTGATCTGGTTGTAGCCCGAGAATCTGTCCATGAAGGAAAATACCTTGTGCTGAGCTGTGTTGTCAATCAAAATGTCAATATGCGGTAGCGGAAAAATCATCTTTAGGGCTAGCCCTGTTCAAATCCCGGTAGTCCACACACATTCTGACCTTGCCGTCTTTTTTAGGAACGGGAACGATGTTAGCAACCCATTGCGGATAGGATGTAACATCCAGAAAGCCAGTGTTGAATTGCTTCATTACTTCAGCTTTAATCTTCTCAGACATGTCGGGCCTCATTCGGCGGACTTTTTGCTTGATCGGTGGACAATCTTCTCTTGTAGGGAGACGGTGAACCACGATGTCTGTGTCTAACCCTGGCATGTCTTCATAAGACCAGGCGAAGATTTCAACGTATTCATTCAACAGCTGTATTAAGCGCTCCTTGACACTTGGTTCCAGATTGGCACCCACTTGTACTTCCTTCCGGTCTTCCTCTGTTCCTAAGTTGACAGTTTCCAACAACTCTTCATGAGGCAAGATGGCCCTTTCTTCTTGCTGTAGAAGTCTGGCTAGCTCTCTCGGTACTTCACAATCTTCGTCGTCTTCGCACTCAGCCTGATTGACCAAATCTTCAGAGTTATTGAAGGATACAACAGAATAGTCACCCATGGAATCCGGAGTGGATGGGTACCTGCATTTGTGAGTGTGGGTGTGTGTAAGGGATAGCCATCCTTAAACAAACAAAAATGCAAAAGGAAAGAAAAATGAACACATCAGTTTATAAGTGAAAAACATCCAATGATTCATTAAACATGGCATATGATTATGAAGGAAAATCAAGCCCTTACAAATGGACCTACATACCCGGGCAAGGCATGAGGTGAAAAATAGTGTGCAGATTGTTTTAAAAGTAATTATTACAGACCAACAGGAAATGTTCGAAAGATAAATTACTAATTAATGAAAGTAATGGGGACGAAATCTTTCGCCTCCCAGTTGTGCAGTCCCCCTTCAATGGTTGGGAAGATCCAATATTCAATGTTACCCTCTTCGTCTTTGTCTTCCAAAGCGTTGATTCCATGAGGAGAAATCTTGACGGGTGTCTTCTCAATTTTTGAGCGACGCATAGCTTTTTACCCGCAGCGGTAAATCCCAATCCAAACTTGTCTGTCTTGTGAGGAAAGTCAGGCAACTGACCCCATGTTGAGCTCTTCCCCTCCTTCATTGCAGCCCTTGCGTCTTTCAGAGATGCCATCCTGGCCACCTGCTTGGGTACCTCAACTACTGCCTTTGCTACTGCAACCTCGGGAGAAACTTCCTCGAAGTGCTGAAAGGGTGTTTCAATGAATTCGCCGTCCACTTCCACATACCGAAAAGAATTCAAATGACTGATCATGTACTCCTCTTCACCGTGTACAGTTATGATTTTTCCCTTAACAGGGTATTTCAACATCTGATGCAGAGAGGAAGTGACTGCCCCAGCATTATGTATCCATGGCCTCCCTAGCAAGCAAGAGTATGACGGACGGATGTCCATCACATAGAAGGTTGAGTGGAAAACTTCAGTGCCTACCTTGATGGGAATGTCGACCTCCCCATGCACCATTCTTTTAGACCCGTCAAAGGCCCTGACAATGATATTACTTGGTTTCAGCTCCAAGCCTTCGCAATCCAACCGGTCGAGAGCCTTTTTAGGCAGCACATTTAGGGAAGAACCAGTGTCGACCAAGACATGGGCGAGAGTGGTTCCTCGGCATTCAACTGACACATGCAATGCGTCATTATGCTTTCTTCCTTTCGGAGTCAGGTCAGCATCAGAGAAACCCAGGCCGTTGTCGGCGGTAAGGCTGACTACACAATCCTGGAATTGATCGGCTGAGGTTTCCTGGGGAACATGGGCTGTCTTCAGAAATCTTATCAATGCTTTGGCATGAGCCTCCGAACAAAGCAGCAATGCTAACATGGAGATCTTCGAGGGGGTTTACCCCACTTGCTCTACCACATCATAATCACTCTTCTTAATTATTTTCAGAATCTCCTCCATTTCTTTTTTAGAGGTTTCGGGGATGACCAAGGGTTGAGCCCTCGTCCTGACGAGCTCTTCTTGGATCCCTTTCCCCTTATCAGCAGAATTAGGAGGGACAACCACATGAGTAACAACTTCTTCAATCAACGGAGTTCTTGCAGAAAGTTTTATCGGTGCAGGAGTAACCTTGGCAGCAGCCGAGGGTCCAAAGATTGCCTTTGGAGGGGCAATATCTGGAGAGAAAATTCTACCACTTCGGGTAATCTTGCTCGTACCGGCAATGTTTCGAATGTCATCATTTTCTTCGTCAGAGCTCTCTTCAGTTATCTCAATTTGTTTAACACCGTGGTAGTAGATTTCTCCACCATAATTCCATGGTATCGATTTATCTGATATGTAGGGGACGGGCCCAGGCATGGTTATCTTCAAGGGAACAATCTTCGTAGCGGATGTAATCTTAACAGGCCTTTTAGGGACCTTGGAAAGATTGGCGGAAATGGTGATTATTGAAACATCTTTGATAGGAGTTGGAGTAATAGGAGTCTTTTCGAAAAGAATTTGTTGGTTGTCCATTAGGCCTTGGATGCCTATCTTCAACAATGGACAGTCAGTTGGTAGGGAGGAACAAAAGTAGCAATCTTCTTTACAACCTGGGAAAATCCCAGCTTTCAACAGATTCAACTTGATTGTCAGTAATGGAGTTACCAGATCATCAACAGCAGAAACATACAGATCTTCTTCAACAACATGAACATGATGGCCATGCTTTGGCATCGGAGCGGATATTACGTTCGACTTCTCGGGGGCGTCGAACTCAACCTTTTTTGCGTCTATCAAGTCTTAAATTTTATTCTTTAGCGCCAAACAATTGTTGGTGTCATGTCCGACGCTGTCAGAATGATAGGCACATTTGGCATTGGCATGATAGTATGGAGATGTGGTGTTAGGGTTTTTCGGTGCCTCCTTTAAACCAGTCAGATTCAACTTCAACAAATGGGGAAGGACTTGTGCAGGCGTCATATTGATGCGGGTGAACTGCCGTGGTGGCCGTTCTACCCGTTGTTGGTTAGGTCTAGACTGATTGGTACGAGGCTGATCATTTGACGAATTTTGAATCATCATGGCTCTTACAGTCGGCCGACGCTCAGTTCTCCCCAATCCTTTTTGAGAGTACACAACAGCTGCCTCCTTCTTGGCTGGAAATAGCTTTTTAACAGTTGTAGATGCAGAGGCATCCCTTTGAATCTTCCCACTCTTAATACCAGCTTCCACCCGTTCTCCAGTCAGAATCAATTCAGTAAACCCTGCGGAAGAGCTCCCGATCAAATGGTTGAAGAACGGGCCAGATAGGGTCCCCAAGAACATATCAACTAGTTCCCTATCTGAAATAGGTGGCTGCACTCTTCCGGCCAAGTCGCGCCATTTCTGGGCGTATTCTTTGAATCCTTCATTTGAGGCTGTCCCCATACTCTGTAGCTGAGTACGGGTTGGCGCCAAGTCAGCATTATATTGATACTGGAGATAAAAGGTAGCTGCCAAGTCTTCCCAGTTATGCACTTCTGACCTCTCAAGCTGGTAAAACCAGTCTAGCTGTGTACCGGACAAGCTGTCCTGAAAGAAGTGTACCCAAAGATTTCTGTCGGATGTATGAGGTTGAATTCTTCTGACATATGACCTCAGGTGCATCTTCGGGCAAGACAACCCGTCATATTTTGCAAAAAATGGCACCTTAAACTTTGGAGGGATCACAATCCCAACAATCAATCCCAGTTCTTCAAAATCTAGCCCGGGAACCCTTTGCAGCTCCATAGCTGCCAGTCTATCCTCCAGGTTTTTGTATTTGTCGTCCGCTGGCGGGTATTGTTGCTCTGAGTAGTCTTCATCTTCCTCAACCTCTTCCTCTTCAGCCTCGGACTCAGAAGGTAATGCAGCCCCTTTTCCCTTACTGGTCCCCTCATCAGATGTGGAGGGGAATTCAAGAACTCTCCTAGCTTCATTCTCAAACCTTCTTCCCAGTGTAGCTACCCCAACTCTTTTCTTCTTCTTTTTTACTTTTTCTTGCTCTTTATTCCCTAACAGTGCTTTAAGATCCTCCTGACCCTTTGCTAAGGTCATTAGGAGCTGTTGAAACTGCGAGTTTTGTGACTGCAGATCTTTGACCGTCTGTTCAAGATCCATCCTACTGAAATAAACAGCAGAAAGATAAGGAAACCTGGCGTGAAGACCTGTTTATGCATATGATGAATGATATGTTTATTCATGCAATGCATTCAAGGATTTAGAAATTCAAAGTTGTTGCAAACAAAAAGAACGCACGTCATATTAATAAGAAGAAATTTTGTCAGTACATAAATGCCCCATGGGCCAAATATTACAAAAACTTCTTAAGGTAAAAAGATGTTGCGCATCCTCTTTGGTGCGATGTAAGTGTTGAGGGTCTCCTCCTCGTGAAGTCGGCGGGTAAGCTCCAAAACCTTCTTCTCATTGGCGTAGAAGCTGGCTTCAAAAGTATCCCTTTCTTCCTTGAGTTGGATCCAACTCTTCTGCATCTCCTCCCATGATGTTGGCATGTCAGGATGTAGGATGGTGTAGGGAACCTCTCCTTCCTTAACAGGATCTTTAATCAAAGGGATAATATGAGGGTAAGGCATCATAAGACTCTGGGCTCGGGTTCGTACCCACTTGAGGTAAGGCTCAAGAGGGATGGAATTTTTCTGGCCCAGTGTCTTGCTATCTACCTTGTTAGGCATCCTCCAAGCTCTGATGAATCTTTGGCGAAGTCCTTACGCATCGTTGTCGAAGTCAAAAACTAGGTCAGGAATCAGCATGTCATGAGGGCCATCCCTCCGTGCATATCCAAATTGTCTCAAAGCTAGACAAGGGTTGTAGGTAATGCCCCCTCTAATGCCAAGTAATGGAACATTAGGGAACTCACGACAGCGATCGATGATGATGACATTTTCTCTGGACCGAGAACACCAATGTACATCAGAATGTGTAAGGGTCATCAATCGTTGTGACCACCTTAAGCCTTGTTCATTCTTCAAAACAGATTGTGGAAGGTGAGAAATAAACCACCTTGCAAGGAGAGGAGTACAACACATGAGAATACCTCTCTTCCTCATTGTTCATGTGTAAAATGAGTGGAGGATGTCCCCAAGTAGTGTAGGTATGGGATTCCTGGACATGAAAATCTTGACAGCATTTACATCTATAAGTTGGTCAGCATTTGGGAACAAAACCAACCCATAAATGAGGAGTGCCACAATCTCTTCAAAGGCTTGTAGATCCAAGGAATTCCAACACTCTTGTGCTTTCTCAAACAATAATTTTACCAAGAAGCCTTTGACACCACTTCTAGTTTCCCAATGCCCCTTGATGTCAGATGGTTGCTAGTGTAGTGCTTGAGTAACATCTTCAGGCTTTGGTTCTTTTTCCGTACCGTTGTAGGGTAGTTGATTAAGAATAGGAATTCTCAGGAGTTGAGAAAATTCCTCCAAAGTAGGCACCAATTGGTAGTCGGGGAATGTGAAACAGTGGTGAAGGGGGTTAAAGAATTGGAACAACACTTTCACCATGTCTTCTTCAATGTTGGTGTTGACTAGGCTGAGCAGTCTACCATGTCTTTCACTGAAGTGAGAATTTTCAGGAATTCTGGATGTAAGCTCCTTGAGTTGAGGAGGGGTTCTCACAAGGTTGACTTGGATAGTTTTCCTGCGAAGAATTTCCATGACCTACAAAACAAGAACAAAGATGAAGATCCAAAACCCTTGAAATGGTTAGTGAATGCATATGATGCTTTATGATGTTCATGATGTATGCACAAACACATGTACAAGCAAGTCACACAAAACCCTAGCTTCAGGCTTGCATGGGGTTTCATAGATAAGTACCCTCTTGAGTTTAGTTGGCTCAAAACCTGTCCTATAAATAGTAACCGGGTTCTAAGGAGCTCAATATCATTGGATTGTTTTCCATGTTCATTGTTTTGGTTTAGCCACTTAACTAGCGACCAAAATATTCCAAGAAAACAACCCTCAATGAGTGTAGTATCGAGTATCTACCAACTTTGGACTGCACCAAAGCCGGTCATCTCACTACCCCTAATAGAAGGCCAAGATGGTTAAGTAAGGTTCTAGGTCATTAGTGCTTAGTGACATCACTCAGCGGCCCCGTACTCTCCTTGATTGAACTCAAGGGTTACCGGTACTCACAAATATGTCGCACTAATATAGCTATTGCTTCAACCGTGTCGATATACCCCGCACAGTTTCCACAACGTATTGCTATCTATGAATGCTTCCCCAAATCTGGGTGTAGGATTTCAAGCCCAAACAAGAGAACCAAAATGTAAAGCAATCAAAGCAAACAATTAGTCATGCAAAAGGGTGATCTAAGCCCTAAGGTCACTCCACTTAAAAGATGAATCCCCAGCAGAGTCGCCAGTTCTGTGATACGGTGGGAGAACTGACTTGAGTTTTTGCGTTTGTTTTCGCAAATGTTTCGGTTGAGCAAGAGTCGCCACCGACTTTTTATTTTATCCTAAGGAAAGGTTAAAAAGCACTGAAAAACCTTTGAGATGTTTTCTTGGGTTCGGGGAATAGATTATAGAAAGGGAAGGTGTTAGCACCCTTTCTATCCATGGTTATCCATGGGCTCTTAGTTACTTGCTTAGATCACTTGCCTTGCATTTTCAATTGTTTGAAATGGTGCTTTCAATTGTTTGAAATGGTGCTTTGTGTGTGTTTGAAAGATATTTTGAAAAGAGGCCATTTATTGTGGCAACCTTTGTAATGATCCATGTTTGAATGTATACAAAGGTGTATTGTCTTTTGAAAAGTTTTTCAATGTTTTTGAAAGTTGTTTTGAAGTTGTGTTGTGATGTGTGTTTTGAAAAATGGTAAGGATTGTTTTGCAAGATTTGGTCAAGTAACCAAGAGCTATCTACCCTAAATTTCTCAAAGATCTTTCCTATGTTTTAACCCTTTTAGCAGTATTGTTCCACCATTGTATTTGGTGGGCAATCTTGTGTTAGGATGTTAACGGGATGGGCGTGGGTCATCGTTTAGACCATGAATGCAATAGTGCCAAGTGTCTTTGGCAATTTTTCTTTAAGGGACTTGATCATTTTTTAGGCAACTTGAGAAAGCGTCATCGAGGGACTATGATCATTTGATTTGTTTTTGTTTTGCCAAAGACACTCAACATGCAACATGGCCCATTTTTTGAAGGCAACAAGTGGAGTAACCCTAAGGGTGCAAGTGTGCATTGGAGTTGTCCATTTTCATGTTTTTTTGTCTTTGTATTAGTCAAGCTATTTGTTATTTGATTTGCATACAAACCCTATGTCTATCATGGCATAATTTGAAAGCTTTTAAATGCGGAAATTTAAAGTCCTAAATTATTACAACATGATTATGGGGATGGGGGTACAAATGTTTGAATGGGGGGATATTTGACAAGAAATTAAATCTAAACTATTACATCCATATCGAATATACAAATATTTAATTGTACAATGTAAAGTAAATACAATAAATATGCAAAAATATATTATGCACAAAAATGATTTTTTATGTATGTGAAAGTATTTTTCAATGTGAAATATAAACAAAAATAAAAAGGTCAAATTTTGAACATTTTTGTTATTTAGGGCAAAACCCTAGTTTTTGAATAAATAGTATTTATTTATTAATTATATACAATATTTGTTAATTATATACAAAAAATAAGAAGCATATTGTAAAAAAGTATTTTTGATGTCAAATATTAATAAAAATAAAAAGGTATTATTTTCATATTTTTATCCTAAATATTCTAATAAAATATACAAGTATTTATATTTATATATTAAATATACTAAATATATATAAAAATAAAATATTAATTATTTTCAAAAAAAGTATTTTTTAGAAGATGTTTTCAAAATGTAAATAAAAACTAATAACTGAAAAATATTTATTTTTGTATTATTTTTAGGGTTTTAAATAAAAAGGTTTTTATATTATTTACATATATATACTAAATAAAACAAATAAATGCCAAATAAATGCAAAAGAGTGAGGAAAAATATTTTTAGTGTTTTTTCATGTTTGAATAAAAATATAAAATCAGAATAAAAAATAAAAAGTAAAAAATGATAAATATTTCACACAATGGGCCAGGGGGTGTAAATTGGAAAAAGGGGTGCAAAGAGCAAGACTGACTCAGGCCCAGCCCAAGCCAGTCATCTTCAACCTTCAGCATTGTTTAAACAAGCAAAAATGCGCGTTTCTTAACTCCTGATTCCTGGACTTTCATGCAAAACTCATAACACCAATAATGTAGAGCATCAAGAGACGAATTCAGACATATAAAATACTTGACTTAACTATAAGAAACCAGGGAGAATTTCTTCATCCCCAATTTCTGACCTAATTTTTCTTCAATGTTCATGGCCAAAATTCTCACAGCACGCATGAAATAAATGAAAAGTAATCATATGTATGGCTTCAGGGCTATGAGTAGAGCATGTCTCATTCACAAACCTAAGCCTAACTCTTCCTAGATTGAGAGATAGAAGTTCACGGTTTTACCTATTTTAGCTTGACTTGGACAGAGCAATGTAGGTATTTTCAATGGAGTTTAAGCTTTGGTACAGCTTGCCTGAAGTCCAAGGATGCTTCTCCAACACTTAGCTTGCTTTGAATCACTCTGAATCGTGCTACGGAAGTCCACCTGCAAAACTGAAAACTAAAAATGGCAAGTAATGTTAGGGATGTTACAACTTGGGTTTAAGGCTTGGGATAGTTCCAATGGATGATATGGAATGTATTTTAACTGGTTTTAGCCAAAGTGCACGAGTGGAATGGATTGTGGAAGTCAAGTTGCAGAACTTGCTCTGTTTCTACAGCAAGAGGCTATTTTTGTGTTTTGGGAGGTATGAGAGATGGTTGAATCGTGCCTTAGGTCTGTTTTGATGTGTGTAAGATGTTCACAAAGTTTTTTCTGGCTTATGCTTGCAGGAAGTGAGAGTTGGATCTCTTTTGCAAACTTGCTTCTTTTTGAAGTAAGAAGGTTCAAGTTCTTATGCAGGCCTGTGTACCCTCTCTATCTATGCTGCACACTTTGCTCTTGATCAGTGGGATTTGTCTATAAACTCTTGCCTCAAAGATCTGGCTTGTACCTCTTGGATTTGGTATTTGACATACAGCACTACTTTTCAAAAATGGCAAGTTTGCTTTTTCTACTTAAGGGTTAATTCTTTGTGTAATGACCAAATGCACAAAACAATGCTTGAACACAATGGTTAGGCATTTAATTATGGAGTGCAAACTTGGTTTAGAGGCCTGCAAGCAAGTACCAAGCATGCTGATTTGAAAATGAAACTTGTATGAACATGTATTTGGTTATGAATAAAAGTGAATTTTGCCCAACTTTGCAAATTCGATTCTCCCTAACCACAAGGGTGTTTGAGAAGTTCTTGGACAATTTGGAAAGCTTGGAATGTTTAATACAATCCATCTTTGTAATGCAAATTTAAACTCCAAGTGGAAGCATGTGAAAAATGGCCAAGAAGTTAGACAACAATCCTGCCTAGAATAGGTCAAAATTTCTCTAAGTTAAAAATGTTTTGCACCCTTGTTCCAAAAATCATAACTTGAGATACAAGCTTCCTTTGAGAAAACTTTGTGAATAAAAGTTGTAGATTTTGCAATGGACTACAACTTTCATGTTTCAATTTTTGTTTGAATCCATTTGTATCTTGGTGAAAAAAATGGGACAAATTTAGGAAAAAATAAGGAAGTTTCATAACTTAGAAAAATTCTAAGTTATGAAATTTTCTCATTTTAAACCCTAATTTGCAATTTTTGATTTCTTGATGAACAAGTTTCATAATTTGACATGTCTTGATGAAAAATGAATCTTGGCACTTGATTTTGACCAAAAAGTCAAAGTTTGACTTTTCAGTGTACAATCAAATTTTGATCAGCTGACTGAAAAATTCATCTGTCAATCCTATGCATTTGGGATCTTTTGAACTTGTTGAATGGGTCAAGACAATTCCATTGAGTTCTTGAGTCCATATGTGAGCTTGGTTTGCCATTGGTTAGGTCAAACAGTCAACAATTGCCTTTGTGCAGTCAAAACCCTAAAAATGACCATTTTGCCCTTTTGGTGATCTGATCAAATTTCTTGTAGAATTGTGATCCAAAATTTGACCAAATGGTTCATATGAGTTTATTATGTTGATGTGGGTCAAATTTCATGAGGTTTGTCTGTCAATTGGCCACAGTTGACTTTTTCCCCAATACAGCTGATTTCTAGGTCAACTGTCCAATTGACTGGGCAAAGATTGGAATCAAGGCTTGAAACTTGGTATGGATAAACTTGTGAGTTCAACATGAAGCATGAAAGTTACTTTGGGCAGTTTAAGTCAAAACATCCCTGTGCAAACTCAAACCCTAATTTGGGTCAACAGTGCAAGGAGGGGTCTTGAGCAGAGCAAACCCTAACTTGATCTTGGGTTCCAACAGTCTTGTGGTGAGAAAATGTTGATGAAATGAGAGGGAAAATTTTGGGGTACAACAAGTTCCAAATGCAAGTTTCAAGATGGTCATCCAACTAACCACTAATTATTAACTTGCTTTATTTTATGCTTTCTATTCTTTTATGCTTTATGTATTATTTATCTTTTAGCATTTTTACATTTCATGCCATTTTCATCTTTGCTCATTTGAGCATTTATTTTCTTGTCATTTTTACTTTGCTCACTTGAGCTTTTCTTTTTTCCTTTTTCTAAGATACTTAATAATCAACATAAACCCTAAAAAAACTCTTAATGGTACTTGGACTATTTGGTTACTATCCTTGACATTATGGAGCAGTGGACTTTTTGAACTTAGGATTAGATACCTTGGCCTATCTTGGAGACCTTGTGATCTTATCTGATTATTTTGTCTGGAGTTCTTGAGGGTTTACCTCAAGACATTGGGTTGCTTGTTTGTTTTTGTGTGCAGGTTTTTTGTGATTACACTATGGGTTTTGTAATCTGGAATTCACCCGCATACAGCCGTCACTCTGCCCAATTTTTGAGAAGACTTAATACACTTGAAGAGGTCTAGTATCTTTGCTTGCTTGGTTTCAATCCAATGAATGGGAATTTTATCTTGGCTCATAATGTCACGTTTTGGCTTCTTATTGGTTAGATGGTCCTTATCTTTAGCTTTTACCTTATGCTTTAGGATAGCCTCTTCTTCCCCTCCCATCTTCTTTAATTTCAAAAATCTTCTCCCTCCTTTTGAAAACTCTTCTTGCTTTGGAACTTAAACCACTTTTATAATAAACTTGGACTTATGTCCATGCATTTTTCAAAAAAATATTTTCACAAATAAACTCCAATCAATTTAATAATACCTTGACATTTTTGTGAGAAGACTAAAAGTCAACCAATCTCATTTCAAACCATTTTGACACTTTGGCTTTTATCTTTAAAACTCTTTTCTTAAAAGATTAAGGCTCTTGTCAATCCTTGTAGTGATGCAAACAACTATACTTATACAATATGTAATGAAGAGAGATATTTTCCACTTGGGTGTTGAGTGAGGCATTGTTGATTTTAAAATCCAAGCCATATCCTCCACTTTGAGATGATGCAAATTCTCCTTTCTCATGATTGTGGGTAGTAAGTATTTTTTTCCACACGGACAATGACGATGATGTCTTATCTCTTAAAATCAACCAACACACTTGTGTTTCAAACTTTTAAAAGAGGAACTACGTGTACCCTGATCCCCTATTGCACGAAAGGTGGTACATAGGCACTAAAGTTTCGCAACCGCGGCGGTTGCAAAAGTCATAAATAATATATTTATTTTCTCACATCCACCATCCATTTCATATATAACACATTTTATAGCCAAAATATATAGATTTTACAAAGAGGCTCCTGCGAAGTACCGTAGATGTTTAGGGTGCTAATAACTTTCCTTTGTATAACCAACCTCCTTACATTGAATCTTTCCCCCCTTTTTTGGGTTATTCGCTCTTTTCCCATTCCTTTGGAAACAATAAAGCGCGATGGCGATTTTTATTTTGATTTGTATAAAGTCTAGTAAATTCAATGGCTTAGTCTTGAACATTTCTACCGCTACAGAAAAATGGCGACTTCACTGGAGAAAGATTGACCTCTTGCTGGTCCATCCCTAAGTGGGTTAAGCCTATCTTTGTTTATATATGTATATGTGGTATTGTTATTTATGTGTTATATGTTGTATATATGTTTGTTTGGATTTTCCTGGTTTTCAGGGTGCTTGGTGATTACTCATAAGTCCTATACCCGGACTTGGGAAAACCTTAAGATAGGATGGGAGGTATAGTCATGTTAACTTTGAGGGAGTAATCCCAAAAAAGGAGGCATGATATCCCCCACTCAGTGGAGGCCCCTTTGACTGTAGTGTCATTTACCGAATAATCGGGAAGACGTACTTCTTTCGACCTGGAAGCCCGCTGAAGCTGAGGACCGTAGAATACCAAACCCATCTTGGCCTTTTAGGTGTAGTGCGGAAGCTATGACAAAGTAATCCGGAAATAGTTGTCACGCGATACTATGCTCGGACGAGTCTTTCTTGAGAATATTACTAATTACCGAGCTAATTGGGAAGTTGGTAATATCCGAAGGAAGGATGTAGACTCTGGGAACCTCTAGAACCTTGTTCGGCAGGTGATAACTTTTTAGACCAATACCTTATGGGTAGTACCTTCGACCTCATTCTCGTGACGTTGAACCTATGAACCATATATGTGTAATCTTATGTGTGATTGTTGCATCATGAATCCATGCACTCATAAGCATCTTTTGAAGAAAACAATATTTCAAGGGATTTAAAGGTTGACTATTTGTGAATATCTCAGGTACTTTTAACCATGGATTTTGGAAAGAGAAAAGACCGGGAAATACAGTTTCAAGGATCCCAAGATAGATGGATTGGTCAGTCTAATTCCAGAGATCGAGTGTTATACAGACTTTCGGAAGAAGTATGGATCCATTATTCCTCTCATGAAGCTGAAGATGAAAGAGGGTTTTCTTTCGACCTTGGTCCAGTTCTATGATCCGATGTATCACTTCTTTACTTTTCCCGATTATCAGCTGATGCCTACACTGGAAGAGTATTCCTATCTATTTGATTTACCTATTACCGATCATGTTCCTTTTACTGGTTTGGAGGGTGAGCGAAAACCACATGAGATTGCTGCTTTAATTCATCTGGGGAAGTCTGAGGTGGAAGCCCATATGACTACTAAAGGAGGGATTAGAGGATTACCAACTCAATTCTTATTGGATAAGGCTCGTTACTTTGCCAGAATGAAGAGTACGGTTGCTTTTGAGGCCATCTTTTCTTTACTTGCTTACGGATTATTCTTATTCTCTAATGTGGACAAATTTGTCGACATTAATGCTATCAGGATTTTCATGATTGGAAACCCAGTTCCTACACTGTTGGGTGATACTTATCACTCTGTTCATCTTCAGAGTTCTTATCATGGGGGAATGATTATCTGTTGCACACCTTTGTTGTACCGGTGGTTCATCTCTCATATGCCTCAGTCTGATGCTTTTTGGGATGTCAAGAAGGAACCTCGTTGGGCTCCTAAGATCATGGCACTTACTCACTCGGATATTGATTGGTATCATCGAGCTTATCAGGATATAGAGATTATTGATAGTTGTGGTAGTTTCCCTAATGTACCTCTTCTTGGTACAAAGGGAGGAATTAACTATAACCCTGTTCTTGCACGGCGACATCTTGGTTATCCGATGAGGGATAAACCGAACAATATTCATTTAAGTAGTTTCTTTCTGAAGGAAGGAGAAGACCACAAGGAAGCTAGGGAGCAGATTGAGAAGGATTGGCGTCACATTCATAAGAAGAGTAGGAAGGATTTGGGACCTAGGGGTGCTATTTCTTTGGAGCCATATCTTCAATGGGTCTGATCGAGAGCCATTCAGTTGAAGATGCCGTATACTTGGGAGACACCCATGCCTGATCTGTTTGTGAAGACCACTACTCCCTTATTAGATGATCTAGAAGAGCTGTAGCTTGCTTTGGTCAGGATGCAACAAGAAAGAGATGCTTGGAAGAAGAAGTTCCAGACTTTAGAGAGTTCCTATAGAGAAGACTTGAAGGAGAAAGATGATTTCATCGAGATCCTTGAGAGTCGAGCGATGGAGTCTATGGAAAGGCAAGGGGATTTATTTTCCCCTAAGCCTCAAACTGGTGCTGGTCGTTCACTTCCTGATTCAGATGATTAGAAGGAGGTTGCCATCAGAAACGTGGAAGAAAACCAGAGGTTGAGAGCTCAGATTGCTAGGCACACAAGGAAGCGCCAGCGTATAGATTGATCCCTATCAGTTCCTTTTCTTGGGATTTTAGATTGTATTCTCGTCTTGTACTTCGGATCATTGAAAATTGTAACCCATTTTGAAGTTATTATAATAAAAGTTTTCAGTATTTCGAATGCGTTATTATTTTGATGTTTGCAATATGTCTGTAAACGTTAAATCCCTTGAAATATTAAGTGATAAAGTAAAAAATAAATCATGCGCATTGCATATCATGCATCATATTGCACATATTTCTTGCATTTACTATACATATCCAGATGTCTTACCCAGCTTTTTACTTCGTTCAACAAGCTGACTCATCACTACAACACTCGGGCTAATTTCAAAAAGAAGATGGACAATTTGGAATAGGAGAATCGCAAGCTACGCGAAGAAGTTTATGCTTTGAAGGCTGGCTTGGCCAATTTGACTACTCTGATGGAAGCTCTGGTGGTTGCTCAAAATCAGCCACCGAGTGTTCAACCTCAACCAACAAGGGCAAATGCTGAAGTTCCTATTGTTCCTATATCCGCTACTCCAACTGTTATTCAAAACCGTATGCCTCAGGGTTATCCGTGGGGAATGCCGGAGAATTTTGCATCTGAAGGTTTCAATTTGGGCCCCCAAGATGCTCTAGTGGTTCCAAATGTTGTTACTCCAGCACCTCATGTGGTGTATACTGTTCCTATTGCACCTCCTTCGGTAAATCTGGTTCCAATTGTTAATGAAGATGCGTGTCGTCCTTTCCCTCCGCCAAGTGAAGACTTGGGTCTTTTTGACATAATGGATGATTTCCAAGAGCAGTTTGTTAGAATGCAAAGAGAGATGAAGGCTCTTAGGGGAAAAGAGTTATTTGGGCAGAATGTGAATGAGCCGTGTTTGGTCCCGAATGTTAAAGTGCCTGCTAAGTTCAAGGTCCCGGAGTTTGAGAAGTACAAGGGCAACACTTGCCCTCGTGCTCACTTGGTGATGTATGTAAGGAGAATGTCTACCCACACCGGTGATCAGCGTCTGCTGATTCACTTTTTCCAGGATTGTCTGACCGGCGCAGTGTTGAAATGGTACATGAGTTTAGATAGCGCCAACATCCATACCTTTAATGATTTGGGAGAAGAATTCATAAAACAATACAAGTACAATGTGGACATGGCACCTGATCGTGATCAGCTTAGAGCCATGGTTCAGAAAGACAGATAATCGTTCAAAGAGTATGCGTAGAGATGGCGCGAAGTGGCGGCACAAGTGATTCCTCCTATGGAGGAAAAGGAAATGACTAAAATTTTTCTTAAGACGCTGAGTTCCTTTTACTACGAAAGAATGGTAGCAAGTGCCCCGAGTGATTTTACAGAGATGGTACGAATGGGTGTCCGCCTAGAAGAGGCAGTAAGAGAAGGCCGTTTGACAAAGGGAGAAGGATCCGGAGGTGTGAAAAAGCCAGCTTATGGGTTTACAAAAAAGAAAGAGGGGGATACCAATGATGTCATACAAGAGAGGAGAGTGAATGCTCCTAGAAGGAATTATCAGCGTCACCAGCAAGTTGCTTCAGTTACTCCTGTTATGAATGATGCTCCGACTACCGTTGCTTATCAGAGACAGTCCCAGCTGGGGAACCAAGGGAATAATCAGAGAAGGGAGAACTATGACCCTATTCCCATGAGTTATGCAGAGCTACTACCAGCATTGATCCAGAAGAAGTTGGTCCAGACACGACCACCTCCAGCAATACCATCTCCATTGCCTTGGTATTACAAAGCAGACCAGACATGTGCTTTTCATCAGGGAGTGCTAGGTCATAGTGTTGAGAATTGTTATCCTTTGAGGACTGAAGTGCAAAAGTTGGTGAAGTATGGAATTCTTCTTTCAAGGACATGGGACCTAATGTGAAAGAGAATCCTCTACCCAAGCACGGGGGAGTAAATGCTATAAATATGGTGGCCGGTTGTCTAGGTGACTTCCAAATTTTTGACATTAATCTGGTTAGCGGAGATTTGGTGAAAATGCACGCAGACCTCTGTGGATTCAGTTATTATACGCATGACCATTCCGGTTGTGCTATTTGCAGTACAAATATATAGGGTTGCGAGAAGATAAAGGCTGATTTGCAGGAGATGATGGATGAAGGTTTAATCCATATAATCAGGCCTAGGGAAGAGTATGAAGAGGAAGTGAATATGGTTTATGGATGTCCTGGTGAATTCAGAATTTTCAATGTGGAGTATTTGAATGAAGATCTCGTACAGTTGCATGCTACCTTTTGTCGTACTGCTGGTCAGGTGGAACACCAATATGGATCTTGCATAGTTTGTTGTCAAAACCCCGAGGATGTTCTATTGTGAGAGAGGGTGTTCAATTGCTGTTAGACAATGGGACTATCAATATCACAGGTCAGAGAGATGATTATCACGAGATTGATATGGTTGAAGTTTGTTTGATGGGAGAAGAGTCAGAGGAAGAATATGCCTCCACGAATGAGTATTTTTCTTCAGACGAAGATTTGTTGGCTGAAAATGATCTTTTGAGGGCTGATTGTGTCGAGGAGGCTGTAAACGTCATTGTACCTTGTTTTGGAGCACCCGCTCATCTTGAGGTGGAGTACCATAGCAAACCAACTGTTACCCCACTGGTAATTAGTCTGCCAGGTCCTGTTCCCTATAAATCAGATAAGGTTGTGCCTTACAAATACAACGCTACAATCTTAGAAGATGGGGTGGAAGTTCCCATCCAGCCAATTCCAGATGTTGGAAATATAGCTGATAGTAGCAGGGTGACCCGTAGTGGTCGTGTGTATGCGCCAGTTATTCGAAAAGACGTTGTTGCTAGAAAGAAAATAGCTGAGAATGATGAACCGAAGAAGACTACAGGAGAGACTAGTGGAGCTACATTGGAGAAAGAGGTGGATGATATCTTGAAAATAATTAAAATGAGCGACGACAAAATTGTGGATCAGCTATTGTAGACTCCTTCAAAGATATCCATCCTAGCTTTATTGATGAATTCCTCCGCTCGTAGAGAATCACTAATGAGAGTATTAGACCAAGCTTTTATGGAGAATGACATGCCATTTGAATAGTTCAGCAGCGTAATTGGAAACATTACATCATGTAACAACTTGAGTTTATGTGATGATGAGTTACCAGATGAAGGGGGGAGTCAAACCTTGGACCTCCATATTTCTATGAATTGCAAGAAGGATTCGCTGTCCAATGTGCTAATTGATAACAGATCTACGTTGAATGTTATACCGAGAAGTACCCTCATGAAGTTAAAGTATCAGGGAACACCTATGTGCCCGAGTGGCATCATTGTGAAGGCTTTTGATGGGTCGAGAAAATCTGTCATCGGTGAAGTGGACTTGCCCATCCATATAGGACCGCACTTGTTCTTGATAAATTTCCAAGTAATGGACATTATTCCCGCATATAGTTGTTTGCTTGGACGACCATGGATACACGAAGCAGGGGCTGTCACTTCAACTCTACATCAGAAGCTAAAATTTGTGCGTGAAGGGAAGGTAGTGATCATAAACGGGGAGCAGGCATTATTGATATCCCATTTATCCTTTTTCAGTATTGTAGAAGCGGATGAGGCTGCTGTTGGAACCCAGTTCCAAGCCCTATCCATTGACAACATAAGGAATAATGATAATTATGTGGTTTCCCTGAAGGATGCACAACAGGTGGTGCACAATGGTCATAATGTAGTTTGGGGACGACTTGTGGATCCACCTGTGAACAAAAATAGAGCTGTTTTGGGTTTCTCTATAAGGAGTGGCAAAGGTGAAGGTTTGAAGTCAAAGTCTTCTGTGAACAGTTATCAGGATGTTTTCTGCAGCAGAGGCTATCTCCATCCGATTGGGTCTGGAATTAATGCTGTTGAAGAGGATGGAGTGGAGCAGGAAGTACCGAATTATGTGACGCATGGAGTCTGAGTTCAAAACTGGGTCACCATTGATATTCCTTCTTGCATACATGTTTCAAAGTAATTTGGTTTGTTAATCTGTTTCTTTATTTTGAAAAGCTTTCACTCTGCCCAAGGTGGAAGTATTAATGTTGTAGGGCTTATCTATTTTCTATAACTGTTAAGATCATTAACAAAAGCTGTCTTTGATTCCAAATTATGTCTTTTATTTTCTTTCTTGGGAATTGATAATAAAAAAAACCTTTCAAAATAAATAATAACTGAAAATTAATCTGCATGATCACTTGTTATATGTGTCAGTTTCTAAAAGCAATCATAAATCATATGTGCAGATTAATTAAAAAACCCGTTGAATACAATGACCCTGCACCCTCTCCCAACTTTGAATGTCCTATGTTTGGGGCTGAAGAAGAAGATTATGATGAGATTCCAGAAGAGGTCTCACGGTTGCTTGAGCACGAGGAAAATACCATTCAGCCGTACAAAGAGCCTTTGGAAGTGGTTAATTTGGGTTCAGAGGAAGATCCGAAGGAAGTCAAGATTAGAGCAACGTTGCATCCTGATGTAAAAAGCGGGTTGATTGAGCTATTGAAAGAGTATGTGGATATTTTTGCCTGGTCTTATCAAGATATGCATGGTCTAGATACAGACATTGTCGAGCATCGTTTGCCGTTGAAGCCAGAGTGTCTGCCAGTTAAACAAAAGTTGAGAAGAACCCACCCGGATATGGCAGTAAAGATCAAAGAGGAGGTCCTAAAGCAGATTAATGCTGTTTTTCTTGTGACGTCAGTGTATCCTCAATGGATTGCCAATATTGTCCCAGTACCGAAAAAAGACGGAAAAGTCCGCATGTGCGTAGATTACAGAGATCTAAATAAATCTAGTCTAAAAGATGATTTTCCACTGCCACACATTGATATGTTAGTGGACAGCACAGCAAAATTCAAGGTATTCTCCTTCATGGACGGATTTTCCGGGTATAATCAAATAAGAATGGCTCTAGAGGACATGGAAAAACAACATTTATAACACCCTGGGGAACATTCTGTTACAAAGTGATGCCCTTCGGGTTGAAGAACGCTGGTGCAATGTACCAGAGGGCTATGACAACCCTATTCCATGATCTGATGCACAAAGAAATCGAAGTATATGTTGATGATATGATTGCCAAATCCCAAACTGAAGAAGGGCATATAGAAGATTTGTTGAAGTTGTTTCAGCGTTTGAGGAAATGTCGTCTCCGCTTGAATCCAAATAAATGCACCTTCGGAGTTAGATCAGGGAAATTATTGGGTTTTATTGTTAGCCAGAAAGGAATTGAAGTTGACCCTGACAAAGTCAAAGCAATTCAAGAAATGCCAGCACCAAGAACTGAAAAGCAAGTCAGGGGTTTTCTTTAAGCTGTTGAAGAAAGATCAAGGTTGTGTGTGGACGGATGACTGCCAAAAGGAATTTGAAAGTATTAAAGAGTATCTGCTTGAACCTCCTATTTTTCTCCCTCCCGTAGAAGGAAGACCGTTAATTATGTATCTAACAGTGTTGGATAAATCCATGGGTTGTATTCTGGGACAACAAGATGAAACAGGAAAGAAAGAGTTTGCCATTTATTATCTCAACAAAAAGTTTACTGATTGTGAGTTGCGGTATTCTATGCTAGAAAAAACATGTTGTGCTTTAGCCTGGGTGGCATAGCGTTTGCGGCAGTATATGTTGAATCATACCACTTGGTTGATCTCCAAAATGGATCCAATCAAGTATATTTTTGAAAATACTGCTCTTATTGGGATAATTGCCCGTTGGCTGATGTTGTTATCTGAATATGATATCGAATACCGCACTCAAAAGGCTATTAAAAGTAGTGTGTTGGCAGATTACCTTGATCACCAGCCGGTGGAGGATCATCAGTCTGCAGAGTATGAATTCCCCGATGAAGATGTGATGTTCTTAAAAGTTAAAGATTGTGATGAGCCATTTTCCGAGGAGGGTCCCGACCCTGAATCTCGTTGGAGTATGATATTTGATGGAGCTGTGAATGCTTATGGTAAAGGAATTGGTTCTGTGATTGTTACTCCTCATGGATCGCATATTCTTTTTACTACGAGGTTAACATTTGATTGCACTAATAATATGGAAGAATATGAGGCTTGCATCATGGGTCTCGAAGAAGCTATTGATCTCAAAATCAAGATTCTAGATGTTTATGGCGATTCAGCTTTGGTAATAAATCAGATTAAAGGAGAATGGGATACTCGTCACCCTGGCTTGATCCCTTACAAATATTATGCTAGAAGATTATTACCCTTCTTCAATAAAGTTGAATTCCATCACATTCCTAGGGATGAAAATCAGATGGTAGATGCTCTTGCAACTCTGGCCTCCATGTACCGAGTGAATACTTGGAATGATATACCCCAAATTACAGTTCGACGGATCGATAGGCCCGCTCACGTGTTTGCGACAGAGGAGGTAGCAGATGAGAAACCTTGGTATTATGATATCAAGCATTTTCTTCAGACTCAGGAATACCCGTTTGGTGCGTCAAAGAAAGATAGAAAGACACTGAGAAGGTTGGCAAGCAGTTTCTTCCTCAGTGAAAATGTGTTATACAAGAGGAATTTTGACATGGTCTTGCTCAGATGCGTGGATAGACACGAAACAGACATGTTGATGCATGAGATTTATGAAGGTTCATTTGGCACTCATGCTAATGGATGTTCAATGGCTAAAAGGATGCTAAGGGAAGGATATTATTGGTTGACAATGGAATCTGATTGTTACAAGTTTGCAAAGAAGTGCCATAAATGCCAGATTTACGCAGATAAGATCCATGTACCTCCGACACTGCTCAATGTGATTTCCTCCCCGTGGCCTTTCTCTATGTGGGGTATTAACATGATCGGGATGATAGAACCTAAAGCTTCGAATGGACACCGTTTTATCTTGGTAGAAATTGACTACTTTACCAAATGGGTAGAGGCTGCTTCATATGCAAATGTTACCAAACAGGTGGTTGTGCGTTTCATCAAAAACAATCTTATATGCTGGTACGGTGTGCCAAGCAGAATGATCACTGACAATGGCTCAAATTTGAATAACAAGATGATGACTGAACTGTGCGAAGAATTCAAGATTGTCCATCACAATTCATCTCCATACAGGCCAAAGATGAATGGGGCTGTTGAAGCTGCTAATAATAACATCAAGAAGATCATCCAGAAAATGGTTGTTACTTATAAGGATTGGCATGAAATGCTCCCTTTTGCTCTACATGGATATCGAACATCTGTTCACACTTCAGCAGGAGAAACCCCATTTTCTCTAGTATATGGAATGGAAGCTGTACTCCCTGTCGAGGTAGAGATTCCCTCGTTGTGTGTGATAATGGAAGCCAAATTGACAAAGGATGAATGGGTTTAGAACAGGTTTGACCAATTGAATTTGATTGGAGAGAAGAGAATGACAACTTTGTGTCATGGGCAGTTATATCAGAAAATAATGAAGAAAGCATTTGATAAAAAGGTCAAACCTCATGAATTCAGAGAAGGCGACCTCATGCTTAGGAAGATCATGTCTTTCAACACTGATTCTAGGGGCAAGTGGACTCCCAATTTTGAAGGCCCGTATGTTGTCAAGAAAGCCTTCTCTGGTGGTGCATTAATTCTTGAAAATATGGATGGCGAGGAGTTCCCACGTCCCATGAATGCTGACGCAGTCAAGAAATACTTCGCCTAAAGAAATAAAAGAACAGCTCGCTAAGTTGAAAACCCGAAAGGGCAGCTTAGGAAAAAATGAGCGTCTCGGTAGGCCGAAAACCCAAAAGGGCGGTCTAGGCAAAAATTAGAGACATAAACAGAATAAATTTTCCGCTTAGTTGAAAACCCGCAAGGGCATCTTAGGAAAAAGTTAGGGACTTTCTTGGCAAGTAACTACGTCAGACAATACCTGATCGTTGAAGCAAAAATCTTCTTAGATCCTCACCATACTTCAACGAAAGCTGCTGCTCAGGATTTCAAAAGTTGTTAGGGGGATAGTGGTCATTGTATCTCTATATATCTTTTCCATTATGTATTACCATTTCCCAAACTTTTTAATCATCCATGGAGTCTCGCCATTCGCAGACTACCATTCTATTAATGAAATTCGAGCTTTTGCCCAATTCTTTGTGTTCTTATTTTTATTTAGCTTGCAAAGACGTCATTTATTACTGATAATAACTTTTAAAGCAAAGAGATTAAAAAGAAAAATTGACTTTTAAAAAAAAGAGATCTTTACAATTCAATTTACTTTGGAATTTGTGATGAAACAATGACAACAAGAATGGTGATCCCAGGAATGAACAAACTGTGGTTGTTTTAAGAAAGGTTACTCCATTCATGAAAGTATTTCTCAGGTCATTTTGCTGGTAGATGCGTAATCCTTGTGTGCCTCTCAGATGGTTAAAGACGATATCAGTGGGTGTAAGATGCAATATTCAATTTGTGACCCCACTATCCCCAGTTGACTTCTTGATTTCCCAGGAAGGTTATCCTAGGGAATCTCTTATTGGTAATGAGTATTCTTGATGAAAGGTTTCTACAGTGAGATAGGCTTGATTCCCCAAAGAAGTTTGGTTGTGCCAGCATCAGTCCACTTTGTTTGAGGCTGGTCTCGCAATCTCCCGTAGACATGTATCTTTTGAAAAGCTGTTTTCTCTGATGAAACCGGAAGAAAGATGTTCTTTCCTGATTATTTGTTTGACTTGGTTACATCCGGATTATGTTTCTCCTCAATAAACTTAAGCCAGGCAATGGGTTTGGTTTCCGCCGTTGCTTTTACCCTTTTGGATTGATCTTTCTGGTTGAAGTTAGCCTATTGTTGTTAGTACCTTAGGCGGTCTTGTTTGTTTGTGCTGATTATGTATCCTTTTATCATCATATGCACGATAGCACTCATACATTCATACATGCATCATGCATAACTAAAAATCATCATTCATTAGCATTGTGTTCTGACATTTCCTGCAGAGTTCTTGGCTCAGTTGATTTTGGTTGTTCCGCTTGGGTTTATTTCTCAAAGGATGTATCTACACTAGCCGTCTTGCTCCAGTTTATTTTTGAATTGGATTTATGGATCTCTGGAAACTTTGAGTTTTGGTTCGTGCATTTATTTTGCACAGGAAGACTCTATCTCCTCAGCAGGAATATCATGGCATGTCCCCGAGAAGTCATATCGCTATTCCAAGAAAGTCACTTCTCTTTGCAATTTCCCCTTGACAATAAGTAAATGTCTCTTTATTTGAGACATATTATGTATTACCCTTTCCAGGCAGATTTCCTTGGTTAAAGAATAAGTTGGGACCCGTTCTTAACAAAACACAAGAATCTTGGGGAAACTTTATATCTTTTTTTCTTTTTTCTACCTTCAGTAAACGTTGGTAGTACATCGGCAGTGAACGTCGGTGTTGGTTATCTTTTTGCTATCTTCAGTTAACGTTGATAGTTCATCGTCAGTGAACGGCGGTGATATGTTATATTTTCTCTTTCTACCTTCAGTGAACGTTGGTAGTACATCGACAATGATCGTCGGTGTTTCTTATCTCTTTGCTATCTTCAGTGAACTTTGATAGTTCATCGTCAGTGAACGAGGATGATATGTTATATTTTCTCTTTCTACCTTCAGTGAACGTTGGTAGTACATTGACAGTGAACGTCAGTGTTTCTTATCTCTTTTCTATCTTCAGTGAACGTTGATGGTTCATCGTCAGTGAACGACGATGATATGTTATATTTTCTATTTCTACCTTCAGTGAATGTTGGTAGTACATTGGTAGTGAACGTCTGTATTTGTTATCTTTTTTCTATCTTCAGTGAATGTTGATAGTTCATCGTCAGTGAACGGTGGTGATATGATATATTTTCTCTTTCTACCTTCAGTAAATGTTGGTAGTACATCGACAGTGAACGTCAATGCATGTTATCCTCCTCTCTGATTCTTTTCTTGTGGTTTACCAGTGATTTATTTTCCTGGTGGGATTGCTCTTTTGTTGTTACATTTCATGTCACATCCCTAATGCTACTTTGTGTCTCTTTTATTCCATTCATATGCATTCATATGCATAATTGTTTTCATGGAATCTTAGGGCCAAAAACAGCGTTTGTTTTATATTTAAGTATCTTCGATCACGTCGACATGAAGATTTTTAACCTTCGTATCTCTGGATAGAAGAAACTTAAATAAGGGCAGTTGTTGTACCCTAATTTTTGCCCCTAAGATCCCTTCATCATACCATATTGTTTCAATCACCACAAAATCACATTAGGGCTTTTGGTTCTTCTACTTATCTTTAGCTTTGCTCTATGAGGAGTTACCAAGAACCTTAACTTGTTTTCTCTTGTGTTCATGGATATTTTGCTCAGATTTTCTCTCTAATTAAAAAAATTCAATATTGGTTTTTCTTACTTGCTAATAATGTAGGTAAAAGCAATGAGGTCTAGCAAGTTGCATCATGGGTTCATGAGTTTATTTCCATGCCCTAGTAAAAAGCTTGAGAGATCCAAACCTCACCATTGAAGTTGGTATGGAAGTAGTTTTGGTGGCCATGAGTCCTCATCATCATCCTCAACAAATTCTATTCACAAAGGAAGAATATTGGCACAAAAAGTTTGTTCAAACTTGGCAAAGTTCCACCAAGCATTCTCTTGATCTATAGGCTAAGGTTTTGGACTTCAGAGGGGCATATCTTGCCCATATTTTTATATTTTTGAGTGATTCCAAAAATATTCTTCTCTCCAAAGAGTTACCAACAAATCACTTCAAAAGTTCCAAAGAGTTTTCATGTGGAAGGAACTTGGTGAAGAAGAAAGATTACAGGTCATCCAGATGAATCCCCAATTTTCCATATGTGACTTCAAATGATCATAAATTGATCAATTTTTATCACCTTGAGCCCATTAGTTTTCCATGATGATCTTGAAGATGTTTACTTTTTGCCTTCTTTTATGTGCAGAGTAAGAAAATGGATGGAAGTTGCCTTAAGAATGCAATAGATTATAAGTCATTTCATGATTTTTGGCCAACTTCAACAAGTCATAACTTGCTCAATTTTTGGATATTTTGAGTGGTTCAATTTGAAAAATGTCATTCCAGAGGTCTACTTCATTCCATCTTTTTTGATCAAAAGCAAATTCTAAGTGCAAGGCTATGTTTGGAAGTAATAGATTATATGTCATTTTTAAAGAAGAATTTGAAATATTTCTAAGTATGGAAAGTCAACTCTTTTTCCTCAACTTTGACTCCATGTAACTTTCAGCTCAAGCATCCATTTGATTCCATTCTTTTTCCATTACAAAGCTTGTAACATCATCTTTCTAAAGCATCAAGAATCTTGCCCTAAGACCCCTTGAGGTGGAAATTCCATTGGATTGAACTTGGTAACTTGGAACTGAAGTTTCACCATGAGTCAGATTTTGAAATCCATGTTTTGGCCTTTAAACATCAAATTAGCACGCGTTTGTGATCTAAACATGTTTAAACAAGTTGCCAAAGTGGATTAGAGCCTAGAAATGCAAGGATTTGATGAGTTTTGATACAAATCAGATCACACTTTGCTTGTGTATCAGGTTCACACGATTTCCCTCCAATTTGCATCATTCCACACACTTGAGCATTCCATTTGATTCCCCATAAATAGAGGGTCATCCCCCATTCAAATTCCCAAGCTTAGATAGCCAGAATCACCCTGCCAAACTTGCTTCACAACTCAGAATTCAGCTACTTCGAATCTTATTCTCAAGCCTTTTTCAATCCATTTTCTCCATCAATTCACCTTCCTTAATCTTCCCTGAACCTAACCATACATTTACATTCAAGAATCGTGCCCTACATTGCTCCATAGAAGTCCAGTTTCAGAGCTCTACAACTAAACTTCAATAGGTAGATTCCTTCATCAATTCTTAAAAACTTTGGTATCATTGTGTTGCTCTCATTACACTGGTTCTAGTCGCAACAGTTACTTTCATCTGAAGCACGTTTTGACCGTGAATTTTCAAATCCCCTTTCAAAACTTTCTTTCTAAATTGCTTGAGTTACAGTTTATATAAATTTATCGTGAAGGTTTGGTTGTCTTCGTCTTGAAGAGACGAAGCAAATGGCATAGGTCTGAGCTTCTAATTTTACAGTTGGAGAGACCTGCAATTCTGAGGGCTAGAGGTTGAAGATGAACAACGTGTCATCTTCTAACCAATGAAAGCGTGACATTTGTTATTTTCAAATTCTGATTTATTAAATGATTCTGTACATTATTCAGTAAAGACCATGATATGCACAACGCGCCAGATCCTTTGGATTTGATTACTAATGCGTTTTGACTCTCATCCAATGGTCCACATCTTTTTCTGATTTTTATATTTTAATTATTTTAAATTTCAAAAAATCATAGAAAATTCATCTTTAGTCAAAAAAATATGAAAAAATTATGAAAAATATTTTTGATTATTATCTTTCTGATTTTTTTTTCACAATTTATTTTTGTGTTTTGGTATTTTTTATGGATTTTACACTCATTTGATTTGTTTAAAATGTTTAAAAATACTTTTATACATTTTTTAATTCTGGAATAATTATGGGATGATCCAATGACATTGTGACAAATATTGGTGACTTTATTTTATTTTTATTTCTGACTTTACCACTTTTTATCATTTTTGTTTATTTTACCCATTTATTTTAATTTTTAAAAATAGTTTCTAACTTTTAAAAATTCCCAAAATTTTATAAAAATATTTGGACCCATTTCTGATTTTTCTATGGTTTTATTTTTCATTTCTTGATTAATTTGAATATTATTGATATTTTCCCTATTATTTTTTGTTTATTTTAATATTTTTCATCCTTTAATACATATATTAAATATTATATCATTTTGTGAATATTTTCTGGCTGTCTTGGGTTGATTTTTTGGTCATGGCTTTATTAACATCATTGGATCCATGGTGTTGAGTCTAACTCCACAAAGAATGGATGAATGATTTTAATAATAGTTTGATTAAACATTAATTCAAATGTGGTTTTCTTTTTTACCCTAATTCCCCTTCATCTCATCCCCTTCTTCTTGCACTAAATGTTGTCGGAGCATGATCTCTATATCATGTCTCAAAACAAATGGTGCATAGATTGCTATTGACCAGCCTCAAAATAGGTGCGAATTCTATATAAGTCCACTTACGATTGCTTAACATAATGCTAAATTTTATTCTGATTCGAATAAATGATCATTTGTTGCCCAAACTTATGATTGCAAGCCCAAGTATGTTAATTTGATCTCTTTGATCCAATATCATTGAGATTCATTGTGTGGAGGCTTTGGTTCTACCAATCCTCTAATGGATCTACAATACCTTTGGTCAACGCGGATCACTTAAACATCATTGATCGTTAAATGGTACTTATGAGAATTCCAAAAGGATGATATACTTGACAAAAAGCAAATGCAACTTGTTGTGCGGAGGCTTTGGTTCTACCAATCCTCTAATGAGTTCCAAATGCAAGTTTCAAGATGGTCATCCAAATAACCACTAATTATTAACATGCTTTATTTTATGCTTTCTATTCTTTTATGCTTTATGTATTATTTATCTTTTAGCATTTTTACATTTCATGCCATTTTCATCTTTGCTCATTTGAGCATTTATTTTCTTGTCATTTTTACTTTGCTCACTTGAGCTTTTATTTTTTCCTTTTTCTAAGATACTTAATAATCAACATAAATCCTAAAAAACTCTTAATGGTAATTGAACTATTTGGTTACTATCCTTGGCATTATGGAGCAGTGGACTTTTTGGACTTAGGATTTGAAACCTTGGCCTATCTTGGAGACCTTGTGATCTTATCTGATTATTTTGTCTGGAGTTGTTGAGGGTTTACCTCAAGACATTGGGTTGCTTGTTTGTTTTTGTGTGCAGGTTTTTTATGATTACACTCTGGGTTTTGTAATCTGGAATTCACCCGCATACAACCGTCACTCTGCCCAATTTTTGAGAAGACTTAATACACTTGAAGAGGTCTAGTATCTTTTCTTGTTTGGTTTCAATCCAATGAATGGGAATTTTATCTTGGCTCATAA
Organism: Vicia faba; assembly: GCA_948472305.1. Lineage (NCBI taxonomy): Eukaryota > Viridiplantae > Streptophyta > Magnoliopsida > Fabales > Fabaceae > Vicia > Vicia faba. The sequence continues at coordinate 409,837,132 of OX451735.1, forward strand.
TGTCAAGTTTTGGCTTCTTGTTGGTTAGATGGTCCTTATCTTTAGCTTTTACCTTATGCTTTAGGATAGCCTCTTCTTCCCCTCCCATCTTCTTTAATTTCAAAAATCTTCTCCCTCCTTTTGAAAACTCTTCTTGTTTTGGAACTTAAACCACTTTTATAATAAACTTGGACTTATGTCCATGCATTTTTCAAAAAAATATTTTCACAAATAAACTCCAATCAATTTAATAATACCTTGACATTTTTGTGAGAAGACTAAAAGTCAACCAATCTCATTTCAAACCATTTTGCCACTTTGGCTTTTATCTTTAAAACTCTTTCCTCAAAAGATTAAGGCTCTTGTCAATCCTTGTAGTGATGCAAACAACTATACCTCTACAAAATATAGTGAAGAGAGATATTTTCCACTTGGGTGCTGAGTGAGGCATTGTTGATTTTAAAATCCAAGCCATATCCTCCACTTTGAGATGATGTAAATTCTCCTTTCTCATGATTGTGGGTAGTAAGTATGTTTTCCACACGGACAATGACAATGATGTCTTATCTCTTAAAATCAACCAACACACTTGTGTTTCAAACTTTTAAAAGAGGAACTACGTGTACCCTGATCCCCTATTGCACGAAAGGTGGTACGTAGTCACTAAAGGTTCGTAACCGCTGCGGGTTCAAAAATCATAAATAATATATTTCTTTTCTCACCTCCACCATCCATTTCATATATAACACATTTTATAGCCAAAATATAAAGATTTTACAAAGAGGCTCCTGTGGAGTATCGTAGATGTTTAGGGTGCTAATACCTTCCCTTTGCATAACCAACCCCCTTACCTTAAATCTTTTCCCCCTTTTTTGGGTTATTCGCTCTTTTCCCATTCCTTTGGAAACAATAAAGCGCGGTGGCGATTTTTATCTTGATTTGTATAAAGTCTAGTCAATTCAATGGCTTAGTCTTGAACATTTCTACCGCTACAGTTGTCCAGGCGACTTTCGAATTTTTGATATTAATTTGGTTAGAGGGGATTTGGTAAAAATGTATGCAGACCTATGTGAATTTATCTATTATACATATGACCATACTGGTTGTGCTATTTGCAGTACAGATATACAGGGTTGTGACAAGATAAAGGCTGATTTGCAGAAGATGATAGATGAGGGCCTCATCCACATAATCAGGCCTAGGGTAGAGTATGAAGAGGAAGTAAAATTGGTTTCTGGATGTCTTAGAGAGTTCAGAATCTTTGATGTGGAACATATGAATGAGGATCTTGTACAAATGCATGCTACTTTCTTCCACATGGCTGGTCAGGTAGAACATCAGTATGAATCTTTCCGAATTTGCTGTTGGGACTCCCGAGGATGTTCAATTGCAAAGAAAGGTATTCAGTTGTTATTGGATAATGGAGATATCAAGGTTACAGGCCAAAGGGATGATTACCATGAGGTTAATGAGATTGAGGTTTGTTTGGCTGAAGAAGAGTCAGATGATGAGTATGGCTCTGCGAATGAGTTCTTCTCCTCAGATGAAGATATGTTTTCCAGAGATGACTCTGCAATGACTGAATGCAATGAAGATATGTTTGAAGAGGGATTAAATGTTATTTTGCCTTGTTTTGGTGCACCCACCCCTTTTGAAGTTAAATATCTTAGCAAGCCAGCTATTGCTCCATTGGTGATTAGTTTGCCAGGTCCTGTCTCTTACAAGTCAGACAAGGCTGTACCCTATAAATATAATGCTACAATTTTAGAGGATGGTGCAGAAGTTCCCATCCAGCCAATGCCTAATGTTGGAAATATTGCTGAGACTAGCAGAGTGACCTGTAGCGGTCGTGTATTTGCACCAGTTGTTCGTGGAGATGTTAATGCTGGAAAGAAAATTGTTGAGGATGTTGAACCCAAGAAGGAAGTGGGGGAACCTAGTGGAGCTACTATGGAGAAATAGGTGGATGATATTTTAAAGATAATCAAGATGAGCGACTATAGAATTATAGATCAGCTACTGCATACTCCTTCAAAAATATCTGTCTTGGCTTTATTGATGAACTCCTCTGCTCACAGAGAATCTTTGATGAGGGCATTGGAGCAAGATTTCATGGAAAGAAATATGCCGGTAGACTAATTCAGCAGTGTGGTAGGGAACATTACATCATGTAATAACCTGATTTTCTGCAATGATGAACTACCCGATGAAGGAAGGAATCATAATCTGGCCCTCCACATCTCTATGAACTGCAAGAATGATCATTATCCAAGGTGCTGATTGATAACAGATCCACATTGAACATTATACCAAGGAGCACACTTATGAAGTTGAAATATCAAGGAACGCCCATGCGCCCAAGTGGAATTATTGTGAAAGCGTTTGATGGATCAAGGAAATCTGTTATTGGTGAAGTGGACTTGCCTATTCACATAGGCCCACATTTGTTTCAAATTAATTTCCAGGTCATGGATATTATACCCGCTTACAGCTGTTTGTTGGGACGACCGTGGATACATGAGGCAGGGGCTGTCACTTCGACTTTACACCAGAAGTTGAAGTTTGTGCGTGAAGGAAAAGTGGTAATTATAAATGGAGAACATGCATTATTGATATCTCATTTGTCCTCTTTCAACATTGTGGAGGCGAATGAAGCTGTTGTTGGAACCCAACTCCAAGCTTTATCCATTGATAATATAAGAGGAAATGAGAATTCTATGGCTTCGTTTAAGGATGCTCAGCAGGTTGTTCGTAATAGCCATAGTGAAGTATGGGGACAAATTGTTGATGCACCTGTAAACAAGAATAAAGCTAGCTTGGTATTCTCTATGAAGAATGATAAAGGCAAGAGCATGAAGCCGAAGCCTGCTGCAGGCAAGTATCAATATGGAGGAGAGAAGAGAGGGAGTGCTTCGTCATGTGCGATGGTGGAAGACGGATGAAGGGAAGAGGTACCGGCGTCGGGAAGAGACACGACAATAGGTGGAAGATAGAACCCCATGGTTCTATGATAGAATCCCGTAGTCACATGGAGGAGAGAAGAAAGGGAGTTTTCCGGCGGGAATGTGTGGTGTTCTTGGAGATTTGATTTTTTTTAGATCTCGAACTTTGAGAGAAAAGATGAGAGAGTTATAAGAATTTTGTAGTGTAAATTTGACAAATGAATCAAGTATTGTGAAAATAGTAAGGAAAAATCAATATATAGTTGCATTTTGGGCCTGGTTTGGGCCAAGAGAAGCCTAAACATTTTCTCAATAATGCATATTTTCTCAGTGTCAGAAGCGCCCTTGGACGAAAACCCATAAGCTCATGATAATCAGTGTGAAATCCTGACGCGAGATCAACACAAAAATTGTAGGTGATGAAATTTGTGACATTGTTCCGAAAGAATCAACTCGATACAATAAAAATCGAAGGAGTTTTGAATTGTTGAATGGCAAGAACATTTGACACTGACGCTGTCTTTTTCAGTAATGCAGAATTTTTCACCGATCAGTTTGAGAAGCGAGCCATCAACTGAAACCTTCAGAGCTAAATCGTGTTAAACGACGGCGTGTATCTAAATGGGGGTGAATAGAGGCGCAAAATTTTTATTATAGACACAAATATAGAATTTAATTATTTTGAAAACTTGTTGACACGGAAGCAATTAACTCGATAAGTCGTCTAAAAAAACAAAAACTCAGATATAAAAATTATGAAAGATAAATCTATGAGACAAAATGAGTAATAGATTGATACAAACTCAAATAACCAACCCACTTATTTATTGTTTGAACATAATAACTTTGCAATGCTATTTCCAAGGCAAAATAATCAAAGATCTAACTTGATTGTTTTATTAAACACTTGGCGTGCGAGTGAATTTTAAGAATTTCTCTTTGATTAGTGTTGATATACAAAACCACTTATAATCAAAATTGATTATAAGTTATATCCACACCTATTTCAAAAACAGATTTTAAAGAGAATAATTCTTACAATCCAATTACTATCACAATGCTATTTGATAAAAAGATTGATGAAATTGAAAGCAAGTAAAAGCGGAAAAGTAAAAACACACAAGGAATTTGTCTACACAGTTTCCCACTATCATCCTCGCGTGTGGGTACGTCTGCGCCTAATTCCAATGGAACTAGGATAATTCTTATATGCAAAATGTTTAATATAATGGAAGAGTTAGAAACAACAATACAAAATTCTCCAATTTGGTGTTGATACTCCTTCTTCTAACCTTTGATCATAAGCAAGATCAAATCAATCGATAGATGCAACCTATTTGCCGCTTAAGCTACTTTCTTAAAAGGATTTCAAACACCCCAAGGTTCCTTGCAAAGGTTTCAACCACTCCAAGGGGTATTTCACTCGAGTAAATTCGATTTCATACTATCCACACAAGATCACCATTCTATCATCCGATTCTTGCTACTTCCTTAAATTTTTTTTAACCACTCTAAGGTTCCTTGAAAATATTCCTTCTCGCACGATCTTGCACGAAAACCCCCAATTCAACAAATGATGTTGGAGGGAAAACCCGATGGTTTTTATGGATGAAGACCCATATAAGAACTCAACCCAAACTAATTTGAAATCTTCAATTCTTCGTCTAGATGGCACCCTGACGAAACATCATTATAATGTAATGTTGGTGTGTATGCATAAATTTGAAGGTTGAAGATGAAGAGAAAAGTATGATAATTTAATGGTATTATCATGTTAGAAATGATGCATGAATGGGTATTTATAGTTTGGAAAACTTTAGGGCAAAAAGGACAAATTCAGAATAAAAGAAAATTAAAATTTGACCAAAACAAAATTTATGTGTCGACCTCAAACTCGTATGTGTCGATACATACTATATAAAAAAGCTGCATGTGTTAACCTGAAGGACTCTATGAGTCGACCTGAGCAAGTCAGCAGTTAGAGGCTTTAAAACGTGAGTAAATATGTTGACCTGAAAAATGGATGTGTCGACACATAAAATAAGAATTTCTTTAATTTCATAAATCTTTCAGTACGTGTCGACACATGCAAGATAAAAATGTGCAGAATTTTTTTCCAATGAGCTTGGTCAATTTCGAATTGATGATTCCTAAGATCTATGATGCACAGGAATTCCACAAGACAAAGAGATGCAATTAATTTTACCATCGTGCCACCTTTTCCGGTTTTGACATCATGCAAAACATCGTATATTGAAGTTGTTCTCACAAACTCCCCCTTTTTGATTATGGTAAAACTTTTGACGATGCATTACAAAGGCTCCCCATGTCTTTATGTTTCCTATCTTCATCTCACATATGCTTCTCCCTCTTCGACAACATCAAAAAGAAGATTGCAACCGATTAGAAGTACCAAAGTTTCCAAACAATTAGCAAATACCAAACAAAGGCAACTTTTGCAGATAAGAGAAATAATTACATATCCCCATATATATGTAATGATGCAAACTTTTAAATAACTGACAACACATATCACAACAAATGTAATGTAATTCAAAAGTAATGAAAGTTAATTTGAGCGTCATGATTTTGTAACATTTCATAATGGAATTCCCTGATGTCGCGCACGCATGTGCCAACCATAGCAATAATATAATATCACTACTAACACCAAAATGAAAATGTTTATTAAACAAAGTAATTATGACAATATGTACAATACATTGCAAAGTAAGGTAAGGAAAATAACCAAAACACATGCTTGCATATTGTGAACAAATCTATACAAATCTGAAAGAATTAATACATGAATTCATTATAAGCATATAGAACAAGAACACACAATGGTTGTTGAACATAATTTTTTGGAAATGAACATTCATGGTTTTCATCATTTGAAATTATATGAAGCATTTTTGAAAGAATCCTAGGAATGTGCATTAAGGAAAAACTTACGTTCAATGAGAAATTGAAACAATATTACCTTATTCTTGAAGGATTATAAGTTGCACTCACCAAACATAACACACTCAAACACAAAGTTAGAGTGAATACTTGAAGTGCAATTAATGAGGAGAAGTAGGCAACATTTGAGATATTGATTATCCCCAATTCTCTGCGTATGTTTATTGCACCCCAAAATTTACCCTCTTGATTTTATAACTTTAAAGGCTTATGTTTCATCATATGCATTCATACATTGTGATATGATCAAGGTATTTTGGTTCCCAAGTTCCTCTGCAAGTTATGAAATATGGTTGTTTTGTCAATCAATTCAATAAGAGTCTCATGCCCTCAAAATTTTATTCACTCAAGCTACAAGGGTTTCTTATAACTCAAGACATCTCAATTGTCTCTTGGATTCATCAGAAGTTTGCAAGTGTTAATTCTTGAATCAATATTCTCGTATGCATCTTTTGAGATTAGGGTTTTTGGCCAGATGAAGTGTTTGATACTTTTGTGGGCCAAATTTGTGAAGAAATATCCTCTCATTGTTATATGAGACATTTTTGTCCAAGAAATTTCTCATCATGTCCAGAGGGATTAGGGTTTTAAGACTGGATCATCATCTCCTAGCACAGAGGGCCAAAATTAGGGTTTTTGATTTAATCAGGATATCTCTGACTTTTTTTGAAAGACTTGATTCTATGCTTCTCTACATGTTTATGATCACCTATGATTGAATGATTAAGCATCAATTTTGATTTGAAATGGTTCAATTGATCAATTGGGGGTAAAATAATCATTTGAGTAAAAGTCAACAAAAGTCAACTGTTGACCAAGGGGACTTTTGGTCAAAACTCAATTCAACATCCACATTTTTATGTTACATTGTCATTGATGGAAGAAAACCAAGAGAATTGTTAAATTTGAAGATAACTTGTCAAGGAAGTCATTTGAACATTTGAAATGTTTCTAAGTATGGAAACTCATAAGGCTGAAATTCAAAAAATCTTAACTTCTTCGTTTTCTATTGAAAAAATGAAAATTTTACATGGTTGGAAAGAGGAGAAAAATTTCTTCAACTTTGTCCTTGTGAGTCCAAGTCCAAAAAGTGAATGGAAAGAAAGTTATTCAGCTTGGAATATTCTTGACACTTCGTAAATTTTCAAATGATGTGCTTAAGGTCTGATTCTTCATGGCCATGTTTGAGGGTTTAAAGGGACTTAATTAAAAAAGTAATCAACATCAAAATTGAATCTTGAGTCCTCATATCCAACTTTGGTTCAAGAATATTTTCATTTGGCTCAGTATTTAGAGAGATATGATGTTTAGGACTTGAAGCCTTGAGATGGCAAATTGCCAAAGTCACGCGCATGTCAGGCCAAGAATTTCAACAAACAGGTGGTGGGCATACATTCACAACCATTTTTCTCATTGAATTAATCTTCATTTTGAAAAGTGTTGAACATCAAAGTTGGAGTTTGATGTCTCCTCTTCAATTTTGGTTCAAGGTTTGTTTCATTTTGTGCATTATAGAGAAATTTATAGTGTTGTGAATCCAAGGGCATAATGTGTCAATTTTCTGGCTAGCAAGGCATGGTATATACACGCAGAAAGCTTGGCCAGTAAAATCTTGATATTTTCGTGCCAACTTTTCAACATGTTGCAATGTTAATTTCAAATGATCATCAACATCATTATTAAAGCTCATCCTCATAGATTTCCAGAGGCCCCATTTTTATGAGAAACACACGAGGGAATATTGATATATGGAGATCTGGTCATGGTTGGGCCAATGAGATGCATGGCAAGGCACAAATTCTTGTGCATGTGAGAAAGTTTAGCTGCATGATTTTTATCATGCACATGATACAAATCATGATTTCATCATCTTTCTTTCCAAATAAGGACAAACAATGAACTTGAGAAGCATGCTCATGAATTTCCCAATCTTTGCCAAAATAAGCAACTTTCTCTCCACTCATTTTTCATCCAATGTGCAGCTTGTTCCAGCTCACTCATCATGCTTCCCTCACTCAACTTTCACTCTTTATCCACTCCTAAAAATGCAAGCAATGTAACATCAGTTCAACTCAAAATGCAGCTACCTTGTGCATTTTTCATTTGGACAAAAGAGCCCTCCAATGGCTATGCACACCAATTGTCCATCTTGCCCTCACTCTCCTCACTATTTATAAGTAGCATCACTCTTCATTCACCTCAGACACACAAGAAGCTCAACTCTCTCTCTCTCTCTCTCTCTCTCTCTCTCTCTCTCAAGTCAGAATTGTCTTCTTCAATTTTCTCTCCATTTCCTTGCTCAAGTTTCAATTCTTTCTCGATTCTACTACTTTGAAGCTGAAAGAAGAAGATTGGTTGGATTTCTCGCTTCAAAACCAGAGGCATTTGTGATTTATTTTTCACAACTTGAGGTAAGTTTCATGAACTTCCAATCTCACATTTTAGCATGAATTTTTGCTTTAGATCTTGTTCATATTGTGTTAGTTGGCCAAACTATTGGTCTGATGTATACATGTGTGGGATTTGAAGCTTGATTAGAGTGTTCTGTAACTTTTATGAGCTTCATGTTTCAGTGATTTCGTGTTCATGTTTCTCTTTAATCTTGCACCTTTTGAAAGATCTATGATCATCTTGTTGTTCCTTGTTATTCTGTGATGATTTTTGATTTTTAGATCTTGTTATTTGGTTGAGAATTGAATGAGAAATTTGGATATGAAAACTGGTTGATAACTTTTCATTTTAAAACTCATGTCCATGCATTGGTTTTCATGCCTCATTATCTATATGGTTGATGCATCATTTGATGTATTTCTTGATTCTATTGCATTCTACGCATTTTGATCTTGAACTTTGATGTTTACATCACACATTTTCATCAAGAAACAAGGGGGTTATGAGCTTGTGAAGTTCACATGTCAAAATTGTAAATCGTGTCAGGGCTTGGCATGAGGTTAGAGACGATGTGTTGGCATTCTCTGATTGATTTATAGATAAAGCTTTTCGCAGTGCATTTTGATCACAGTAGGTGTAATAGATCTGGATTTATTTTGAGTTTTAGTTCATTTTCATTATTTTTGTCAAATTTATATTTAATAGTTTCATTAATTCAAAAATTACCAAAAAAAAATGTTAGACTTTATTTTTTGTCTAATTTCTGATTTTGAATTTTATTTCTTAATTTCATCATTTTTAGAAAATTAATTAATTCATAGAATTTAATTAGTTGTTTTAATCACATTTTAGGGTTTTGATTTGATTTTTCAACTTTCATCAATCTAAAAAATCATTAAAAAAATATTTTCTGACTTCCTTGACATGTTAAGTTAATTGTTGGATTTCTATCTCATTTTTATTGTTGATTTCTAATTAAATTTAAAAAATTTAAGTTTGGTGATCATTTTTGGTAATGTCTTTTGCTTAGGTTGCAAGTTTGATTTAACTTTCAAATTTCTTCAACTTCTAAAATTCAAAAAAATATGTTTCAGGTTCTTGGATGGATTGAGGTCATGAAAACCATTTTTACAGAATTTTAAACATTGATCACATATTTTTCACAAATTATTTTGTTAAACTTCTCTAGTTTGAGCCCTTTGCCAATTAGTCTTGGTGTTTGTACTCCAAAACCAAACTTCTTCTTCCATCCAAGAAATCTAAACTTTGTTTCTGACTTTTAGAAGTCCTTTTAGAGTTATTATTAATTTGGTGTGACTTACAAGTTCTCTTTCTATTTTTGCCCTAATTTTTTATTGAATTGATCCATTGTGACTTGCTTGAACTCCTCGCCTTTAATTAGATATTGTGTGAAACTTTTTGAGGTTGAGCTTTGTACTCATGATTTTCCCTGGACCTGTTTAGTTTCACATTAGCTTGGAGTAATTTAATTAATACATTATAGATATTGATGATCATTTGATTTGAACTTCCAATTTGTGCAAGTTTTTGAGCCCTAGTTTGTGACTTTTGGTGAATCCTTTGAGCCAATCTTCTTCATGATTGTGATTCATTGTGATTTAGAGAAATGATAACTCAAGGATGTAATCATTCAAGGAATGAGAGGAATTTTATCTCTTTTGATCATCTTCTCATTTCATTTTGAGATTGACCTTTGTTTGTGTATCTTTGTGAATTGTGTGAGATATAAGGTATGCACTTGTGCAACCTATAAGGAATGAAGTTCCTTATTCTTTATGTTATTCTTATTAGCATGTATAGACTCTTTAGTTCATTTCTATGAACCATTAAAGTGCTCTAACATCTCACCTTTGTTTAGAGGTCATTTACTCATCATTTATGATCATGATTTTGGAGAGTGTATTTGTACATTTCTAATTGAGTATCATTGATCTAAGAATATTGATATCCCTTTGCTTATACTTATTAATTCATGTTTTATGACCTATAAATCAATTCTCCTTTGATTCCTTTATAGACATTTCATTGTCAATTCATCATGATGACATGTTAGGAGCCATATCTTGCTTATTTTGACCTAGTTTTGTAAATGATGTATGTTAATGTTGCTTGAGGACTTTGAGTCCAACAATTTTGTGTTTATGTTTTGACCTTAATCTCTCTTTTCATCTCATTTATCATGCTTCCTTTATCCTTGGTTTAGCACTTCCTTGCTAACCAACTTGGTGATACATAAGCTATACTTTCTTTTCTACTTGTGTTTTGAGCATCATTGTCTAATAACTGCCTCATGAGATTTTGTGCCTTGTCCAATGAATGTATCTTTATGTTGGCTATTTCTCATAACTTTTAAGAACATTTACTTTGATTTATTTAAATCATTTTGCTTTTATGCATCTAAGGGACCATACTTTACTATGTATCATGACACTTAAGTATGTTATCTTGTTGGCATTTCTTGAGTCTTTAAGTTCATGATTGATATATTTTGATGGATTCATTATCACCCTATGAAATACAAGATTTAGTTTCACTATTGTTGATCTTTATCAAACTCATTTGATTTAAGACAAGTATTACTCATCATTAGATGATTTTGTCCATCAACTAGGTGACTTTTCTTGTGTAAGAAGTTTCATCTTCTTACTTAGTTACTCTTGAGTCTCATATTGAGTTAACTTGCTATATAAGTCACACATTTCATAATTCTTTAATTATGCTCTCTCTTCTTTTTTATCTTAAATTCTTAAATTGAAAATTGTGTGCTTGCTTCTTTTGACTACTTCCTTTGTGTTCTTTGTATGCATTCCTTTCTCCATGCTTCTGATCTTTGAATTTGTGATCTTAGAGATCACTTTCTACTGAATTGTGTGTTTTTACACTCTCTAAACATGTTCCCTCTTCATATATCCATTTCTTATGCTTCACTCACCTTTATGGATATGTTAGGGTTTGGTTTTAACCTAGTCATGCCTTAACTTTTGATATGCTCAAGTAACGATATTTAAAAGTTTATTAGAGGTATTTGATGTGTGTTATCCTTGATTGTGTTCTTTTGATTTCACTCTTACTTGACATGTCTTTCCATGTTCACTTGATTATACATTTGTGCTCACTTCACTACACCATTTTGATGGATGCTAGTTTGTTTGCTTTTGTGTGTGTATCATGTTTTCAATGGCTATTTGAATCTCTTCTTGATTATTTGGTATATGTTGAGTGTAGAACATGTCAATGTTTTCCTTCTCTTCTTCATATTATCTCTTTCATCCCACATGATTGCTTGTTAGCATTGCATGAGGACATAAGTCCATTTAGGATTCTTCAACCAACTTTCCTTGTATGATTTAATTGTGAATCTTCCTCAAGTTTTTTTATGTGATGATGATGAGTACTTGATGTATTTGCTTCTGACTTATACACTACATCATCTCTTTCACATCATTTCACCTTTTTTGCACCCAAAAATCTCCCCCCCCCAATTTTTTCTTCATGACATTCTTCTAGGGTCCTCATTTGCTCAAGATGGCTCAAGAGTTGGTTAGACAAATGCTCCTCCTAAGCAATGAGTCCATGACTAGGGTTTTGTGTTTCTCAAGGAAGATTGGATTTAAAATGCCTCAAGTGGTTTTCATGGCTCTTCATATGTCCCTAATAATGCTCATGTCAAGTTTCAAGCATTGCATCACAAGTTTGCCCAGTCAATGGCTTAGATGATTGAAAATCAACTATATTGGGTAAAAAGTCAATTATGGTCATACAGTAAAACTTAAATATTTTTTGTCAACATCAACATTTTGAAGTGATATTCATCATTTTATCAAGGTTTGATCATGATTCCTCAAGGAAATCCCTCAAATCATCAAAAGTCAAAAGTTACCAAAATAGGGTTTCCTTAGGAGAAGTCAACTAAACTTTGACCAATCATAACTTTCACATGCTTCATCAACTTTTCCCTAACCAAATCCCATTTTTAATTAAATTCAATTCTCTAAAACTTTGTATATGTATGCTCAAGTACAAAAAGTGCTTCAGTTGAGAGATATGGGCCCATACATTATTGGTCATTTCAAAATTCAACAAAAAGACACTTTTTATCAAGGAAACTTACATCAAGATAAAGTATCCAAATGCAAAAATGATAAAAATATAGATTGTAGAGGACATATTGAGTTTCCAAAAAGTATAATATCACCTTCAAAGATGAAAATTGAGAGAGTTATGACCAATGCAAGTTGGGAAATTTTGAGGAAATGCATGTAATGCAAAGTGAGCAAACTTGAAATTTTGAACTAGTGAACCTAAGTTTTGATGTTCAAACATGTTCACAATGTGTTAGAGGACCTCTAAATTCATGCACATATTTTTTATGATTTTTATTTTTTTTATTTGAATTTTTATTCACTTAAATGCAATTAAATCAAATGAAATACAAAATCATTGGGCCAAGGTGTGTGGGCTTTGAATTTCAATCACGTGGAGGCCCAAGAACACATGAAGAATATGCTAAAACCGTGTGAACTTGAAAATGGCAAGAAAAATCTCAAAAATGTAAGGTTATAAGTGTGTTTGATTCTTATCTTATGGCCATGAATGCATTTTTTTCTCGCCATACTTGTTCACCCTACTCCTCCCTCTACATAAACACAACAAGGTCAGAAGCAAAGCACACACATCCTTGCCTCTAAAAAGTTTGCCAAAATTCTCCATATTTTTCAAAGAAACGCATTTTTGGGTAGCAATTTCCAGCCATATTCAAGCAGTTTCAAGCCTCATACCATATTCTCGAGGTTGCCAGGAGTCTATACGAGACCTCACTCATCGCGAATCAACCCCATAATCCTCCTTTGCACTAGCTCTGATTGGTAAGTTGGTAAGTTTCTGTTTACAAATTTCAGCATGGTTTCAATCATTGAAAGAATGCCAACATGATTCATATCCATGATTTGAGTCGTTCTAACATTTAACATTTGAGATTTAACGCAGAAACAACATCGTGCCATTGTCAGGGCACGGAGCTTTTAAAGCTTCAGATCTTGCAATACAAGCATTTTTAGGTAAAACTAATGCACCATGGGATTCGCAGTGCCTTAATTAGTCAAATATGATCATTTTCTTTTCTGTTTCGTTTGAATTGTGCAGGTTTGATTTTCACATCACTGGAGGTGATGACCGGAACCACCATCCAAGGTGGTTTTACCGGTGGGTGAATCTATGTAGCATTTTAAGGAGCCCTGATTGGTCCATTCAAACAAGGGCGTGCACATTTTTGTTGTTTGTCTGATGTCAGCATTCACTTTGTATTATATACATTCTTGATTGATTATACTACCGGATGTAAGGGCCTCCCCAGCGGTAGGAGAGTGTGTTACTAAGGTGTTAATGTACCAGGGCATGTGTTCGATCTCTGCCCCTGGTATTTCATTTTTTTCATATTTTTCTCTTGCAAATCCAATGCCTGCTAGTCCACGCGCACACCATACAACCCCTTAATCATCACCATCCAATCCAGATCCAGCATTTCAGATCTCACGTCCATGTTATACCCTAATGGAAGAGGTGCACTAGATTTCATTCAGGCAGCTAGGCCAACGTGTTTGGGCTTAGTGAATTTGCTTTGCTACACCCCAGGGTTTACTCTTTCAACCCCATCAATTCTTTTTTTATTTTCAATTATTTTTTAAAATATAATTAACTTTTTTAATTAATTAATTAAAACTAATTTAGATTTAGGTTTTCTTTGATTAAATTAACTTGACTTTTTTCTCTTTAACTTTAATTAAATCAAGTTAACTTTTTAAAAGAAAATTAATTAAATTAATTAACATAATTTCCTTTCAATATTAAAATTTTCTTCAATTAAAAAAACTTAGGTTTTTATTAGGTTTTAATTCCCTTTTCTCACAATAAAAAAAATTAATCATCAATTATTTTCCATCAAATAAACTCCCTGTTTCTTCTTGCAATCTTCGCGTTTTTCTTACTCCCGCATTAATTTTATCATAATTATGTAACTGCTAAAGGTTGTAATAGATTAAATAGGTTTTTATTTTTCTTTATATTTCCCCTAAATTTTGTGGTTCGTATCCCCCTTCCCCGAAGCTTTGTAATAGCGTAGGAAATTTATTTTCTGTCTTTATCGCTTTCCTTATAAACTCTGCTAGATGTATGCTAATATGCTTGTATGGAAAGACTAAAAAAACGATAGATAACCATAATCAAGATAATATATCTGAATCAAATCACTTTTCACACAAGCACCTCTAGGGTGACTCCACTTGTTGCCTTCGGAAAATACAGTCATGTCCCTCGAACGTAGGGATACCATTAGCAAAAACCCTTGGTTAAAAATCATCATAAAGATCATAGTCCTTTGATGACCCTTCAATGCTGCCTTCGGTAAATGATCTTGTCCCTCGATGTTTCCTATGAATATACGATGATAGTCCCTTTGAGTTGCTAAAGGTATCCCTATATGTTGCCTTTATGATTGTACGATGACCCGCGCCTGTCCCTCAAACATCCAACAATAGGGCTTCCTACTAACTAATGGTAGGATAACACTATCTAAAGGAAGAGGAAAAGAAAAAAAAGACTTTTTGAGTAGGTAGGTAGTTCTTAATCACTTGCTCGCGAACATTTCAAAATTTTTTTCACACAATGACACTTTTTCAACAAATATTTTCAAAATAAACATTTTGTATGCATCCTCAATGATACGAGAATCATTACAAAATTACCGCATTTAGGCATTTTAAAAATATTTTCAAACACACAAAGCATTTTCAAAAGTGAGCTAGCGATTAAGAGCCCGTAGATAACTACGGATGAAAAGGGTGCTAATACCTTCCCTTTTCATAACCTACCCCCCCTTACTCAGAAAAATTCTCAAAGGTCTTTCATGTTCTTTTCACCCTTTCCTTATTGGATAAAAGAAAATTCGGTGGCGTCTCTTGCTATCTGCTACATTTGCGATAAAACACAAAAACCAAAAGTCAATTCTCCCACCGTATTACAACCTTCTTATACCATGCTTGGTTAGGCACTTGACACATAAATGCTCTTATGCTAGTGTACTTGCCTTGATACCTTGTCTTATGATCTTTAGATCTCTATCTCTTATGAATGACCCTTAGGAATTCATCTAATTCTCTCATGCCTTCTTGAAGCCATAGTGTTGCCTATCCACGATCTATCACTTACTTGTAGGACAAGTCTTGTGTTGTCACTTGCTTGAGTTTCATCTCTTTTCATCACGTGAACTTATCTTGATTAGGTGATGTTTGTTAACGTATACTTTCTTAATGATAGTTTATGATATCTTAAACCATGTCTAGGCTTAGGTATCTACCTCTTGTCTCATCCATGCTTAAATGTTTTATAAGGTGTTAAAGTTTTATCTTCTAATTGCACACTTGCACTCTTACTTGCCTAGTTGGGTAATAATTCATTCTTCTTAACCTTTGTTTCTATGCTTAGGGTAGTCTAAGGTTTTTAACATTTTAAGGTCATAACCTATATCATGTCTTGATGTGCTTGTATCCCATACCTTTTGATTTCTTATAATTTCTTTCATGCTTCTTCTTCACTTCTTTAACTTTGTTTGTGAGATCTCCATCTCTTTTGATGTTTTATCATCATGTATTGTGTGATTGTTAATGTGCTATCATCTTACTTGTGTGATGTTTTTCATCCATGCTTGATTTTTTATCATCCAATTTCTTGATGTTTTTTCATCTCCTTTTTATGTGATGTTTTATCATCTCTCCTCCTATGTGTTTTATCACATTGCTTTGTGTGCTTGATGTATTACCATCTTGGCTATACTTGATGATTTATCATATCACTACTTGATGTTTTGTCATCCTTTGCTTGATGTTTTATCATCTTTGATTGATGTTTTATCATCCCTCTTTCATCTGGATGTTTTTATCATCATTTCTATGTTTCTTACTTGATGTCTTATCATCTATTCTTATATGCTTAGGTATCTACCCTATTGCACTTGTACTTGTGATATTTACTTTTTCTTGTTTCTTCTCTTTCCTCTCTTTTGTGACATTTCTGTGTGCCCCATAGGATCTTTAGTTCGCTCTTCTCTAAGTTAGAACTTGTCATACCCCAAAATTTTCCTACCTTTTACTTTTGTCTGGATTAGACTTCGCATTTCATCTACATCATCTTCACTGGTTCATTTTCATATCATACATTTCATTGAATAAATCACTCTGTTTCAAGAAACGGTGTTCGTGCAAGACTAGGGTTTCATGTTGGTTTTGAGGTTCCTTCATTAGTTAAAGGCAGTTTCATCTGGTTCTTGAGCAGTGGACTATGTGGAATTAGGTTTTTGAAGTATGGTTATTATGGATTTCTCCAATATCACTAATGTCTAGGACTTGTTCAAAGTGTTTCAATAAGTGAATCACGTGAATTGGGGTTTTGGCAACTTGGCTACCTCGAGCATCATAACTTTAGCATTGTCAAGTAGGATGGGATCTATTAACTTCTTGGTTGGAAATAGTTAAGATTTCTGGTATACTTGGGTTCAATATCTTTCTCTATGGATAGTGAATCAAGTTACCTAAGAATTTGTGTTTGTTCACCGGTGCATATAAGGTTTCCTTGAGAGCTATCATATGGTGCATTGAGATATATTTTCATCAAGTAAATAGGTTTTTGGTTCATTGAATATCATGATTCTTCTATCCGTGAATTAGGTTTTTGATACTCATCATGACTGGGCTTGTAAACATGCATCAACTGAAAGTCATTTGGTTAGGGATTTCATGTCAAATATCTCCTCACACTTCAAGTCTTATTCTTGAGATCTTTAAGCCACAAATTCAAGAGTCTGAAGGTTAAATTGATAAACATTAATTCATGGCACAAGAAATAATGTTATAGTTTCATCGTAATCAAGGCGTTCTTGTTTCCTCAAGCACTTGTCGTTCTAATGCAAGAAATTTTGGACTTAAATTTGAAGACAAGTTGTGAATTTGGATCCATTCGAGTGATTGTTTTGAGATTAATTCAAGTTTTATCCATTCATCATCATTCAATTTATACGAAGTCCACCTTGATTCAAATTTATTTTCAAAAGTGGCTTGTATCAAGCATATTCATCATCAAAGGAATTTCAATCGAAATTCGAGATTCAAATATCATTCAAGATTCAACCAAAAGTCAAAGACTTATCCAATTTCCATATAACAAGTTCATCATTCATAAATTCAAAGAGAAGAAATTCAAGTTCCATATTCATTACATTTGGAGCATTTTACAAAGAAACTTACAAAGTTGAAATACAAGTTACAAGTATCTTGTTTACAAAGAAAATATAATTGTTCTTCAAATTTTTTTGCTCCATCTTCAAGCGAATTGTCTAACACCTTGCTATGACTTTTTCTTCAAGTTTTTGACCTGGCCTCTCCTTCTTCATCTTCCAATCAACAATCATCGCATGAAAAAAGAAAAACAAACAAGAAATTGGTTAATTACATCGTAATTTGAATAAGAGGTTTGCAAGCGAAGTTTTTTTTTAGTCTCACCATGAGGGTTTATGCTTGGAATCAGGAAATTAGAGGGTGTTTTCAATCATGTGCTAAGCCCAAATTCAAAGCCCCATCCAAATCAAGTTTCAGAATTTTAAATCATGGGCCATGTTCCAATTTCAAATCACAAAAGTAAATTTTGGTTCACAAAAAGAAGGAGGTGCAAATCTCAAGTTTAACAAATCAAAAGAAAAAAAGATTCAAAAACAAGCTGCAGCAACAACAGACCACAAAATAGTTCATAAAATCAGACCTACCTCCCCGCACATTAACAATCCAAAACCTGTCCAAAACTTGCACAAAATAGAAAAACAAAAGTCAACAAAAAAGAATTACCAAAAACTCAACCTTGCTGCCAACAATCTGTCTACAGTAACACCCAAATGCAACAAGCCAAAACAGCCCCAAAACTCTAAGTTTTGTTCATCGTTTTCCTAAAATCATAAACCCTTTAGAAAGTATATGAGAAAAGAAGAACAATAGTTCTGCATTATAGACAAAAAAAGAGAAAAAGATTAAGACCAGAAGGGCATCACCAAGGCATAACAGTCTGAAAGTCCGCGCAAACAACCCTACATAATCTGTGTTATGTTGTTGTCCCAAAATTAGCCTCAGCAAGCATGCCAAAATCGAAACCTGCTGCATATCCTACAAAACAGCATGCATAACCTGCAAAACAGCATGCATAACCTGCAAAACAACATGCATACCTAAGCACAAGTTTGTCAAAAACCTGAGATTATAAGCCACAAAAAAACTCCAAACACATCAGTCCATAATAGTGCCAAACCTGCCTCATGTCAGTCTAAACATCACACAAAGATGGGTAAACATAAAGATGAATCATAAAGTGTCAAAACAGCCAACTAAATCTGTTCAAAGCAATCCTATTTTCCCTCCAAAATTTTATCCCTTCATCTATAAATACAGCAACTCAGAATAATGAAAGAGAGAAAATTACACAGAAAAAATACCAACTACGTACAACCTAAACCACTGTTTCATCACTTTCAAAATCCCTCTCCAAATTCACCCTACATACAAAAGATTCCACATATAAAAATCTCATAGGAAAAGATCACAGAAAAATACAACCTCTTAACCATCACCATAATACTCCAACCAATAACCTTAAGCTAGTAGGCTCCCTCCTTTGTATTCAACCAAGCCAGATTTGAAATACAAACTTACAGGAATCGTACTACAAACAACAACATCAATAAATGGTGTACACAACAATTGCTGCAACAAGTTCCACCCAACAATCTGCTATGTGTTCATAGTTCTCAATCTGTAACCATCTCACAAACAAAAATGTGAAGCAGAAGAATGCACAAGAAACCAGCAGAAGAATACACTGAAAAACATGCAGAAGAATACACAAAAAAACCAGCAAGAATATACAAAAAACTAGCAGAAGAAAAAAGGAATATTAGACAAGCCCCGATCAGAGGGATGTCATCAGAGTGGTAACCGACAATCACGTCCTCTCTTTATTTCTCCTTTCCTTTCTCCTTTCTCTTTTTTGTTTCTGTCAAAAATCGTGATTCCGCAATGTTGTACCCCAAAATTTTCCCTCTCATTTTATCAACATTTCTCATCACAAGGCTTTTGGAACTCAAGTACAAGCTAAGGCTTGCTCTGCTCAAGACACCTCCTTGCACTGTTGACCTAAATTAGGGTTTGAGTTTGCATAGGGATATTTTGACCTACAATGCCCAAAGTGACTTTCATACTCCATGTTGGACTCATAAGTTGGTCCATACCAAGTTTCAAGCCTTGGATCAAATTTTTGCCCAATCAATTGGACAGTTGACCTAGAAATCAGCTGTATTGGGGAAAAAGTCAACTGAGGCCAATTTACAGTCAAACCTCATGAATTTTGACCCACATCAACATTATGAACTCATATGAACCATTTGATCAAGTTTGGACCATAATTCTACAAGAAATTTGATCAGATCACCAAAAGGGCAAAATGGTCATTTTTAGGGTTTTGACTGTACAAAGGCAATTTTTGACTGTTTGACCTAGCCAATGGCAAATTATTTTCAACCATGGACTCAAGGAATAAATGGCATCATCTTGACATATTCAACAAGTTCAAAAGATCTCAAATGCATGGGATTGACAAATGAATTTTTCAGTCAACTGATCAAAATTTGACTGTACACTGAAAAGTTAAACTTTGACTTTTTGGTCAAAATCAAGTGCCAAGGGTCATTTTTCATCATGATGTGTCAAATTATGAAACTTGTTCACCAAGAAACCCAAAATTGCAAATTAGGGTTTGAAATTGAAAAAATTTCATAACTTAGAATTTTTCTAAGTTATGAAATTTTCTTAATTTTTCCTAACTTTGTCCCACATTTTCACCAAGATACAAATGGATTCAAACAAAACTTAAAACATGAAAGTTGTAGTCCTCCACAAAGTATACAACTTTGACTCACAAAGTTTTCTCAAAAGAAGCTTGGATCTCAAGTTATGATTTTTGGAACAAGGGTCCCTAAAACATTAACTTAGAGAAATTTTGCCCTAGTTTAGGCAGGATTTTGACCCATCTTCTTGGCCATTTTTCACATAGTTACACTTGGAGTCTCAAGTTGAATTTCAAAGATGGATTATAGTGCTTGTTGCAAGATTTCCAAATTGTCCAAGAACTCCTCAAACACATTTGTGGTTAGGGAGAATCGAATGCTTGAAGTTGGCAAAAACTCACTTTGTATCCATGGCAAACTCATGTTCACTCAAGTGGAATTTTCAAACCACCATGCTTTCTACTAGTTTGCAGGCCTCTAAACCATTTTACACTCCTTAATTGAATTCAAATCCACTGAGCTAATGCATTATCGTGGCCATTTGGACATTGCACACAAAACTAATCCCTAAATGGTAAAAGGTACATTTCCATTTTGGAAAAGGTATGCTTTATGTCAAAACATGATCTTTGAAGCATAGGGCCAAAATCTCAGAAGCCAAATCAAATCCACAAATTGCAAGTATCAAGAGGATTGTATGCAGCATGTTATATGGCTTGTACAGGCCTGTGATACCAACTTACACATTCTTGCTTCACAAAGAAGAAACTTGTCAAAATCCCCCCAACTTGAAAACCAGCCATTGTTAGCTTACACAAACATTACAAACATACTTCACACAACCCTTTAATCAAGAAACACGAGCACTTGAGCCTCAAAACCCCCATAGCCAGAAATCACTCTTCTTTGGCAAAACAGGGCAGGTGTTGCAACTTGAGTTCTCCAGCTCATTTGGCTTGTGCGTTTTGCCCCTTTTTGCTTCAAACACCTTCCATTCAACTCACTCAAGCTATCCCAAACCCCCATTGCCAACTGTAACTCCATTTATAGTGTTCACCATTTTCATTTCAAGCTTATGCAGGTTGAGTTCTAGAGGCTGATTCAGGGACATTCAAGGCAAGCTAGCTATTGGAAAAGATCAAGTGAAGTTCAGGCAAGATACCAGACACCTCAAAACTTGTTGAGAAGCACTGCATTTCCCTACTCGAATCCAACTGAAATAGGTTTTTCATCACTTTCTATCTCTCTATTTAGGAACATTTAGCCTTAGGTTTGTGAATGAAAAATGTAGTATTCAATGCCATGAAGCCATACATATGCTCAACTTTCATTTATATTAAGTGTGCTAGGAGAATTTCATCCATGAACATGCTGAAAAAACTAGGTCAGATTTTAGGGCCAGATAAATTCTCTCTGGTCTTTGAGAGTTAGGATTAATGCTTTATATGGTTAGAATCGTATTGAAATTCTCTACAAGTTTGATATTGTGAGTTTTGGAAAAAGATCACGTTTCCAGGATATCCAAGTTTGAACCAGGCGCGCGCGCGTTTGACAATTGTTGGAGGTTGAAGATGAAGGCTTGGGCTGGGCCTGGCTAGTTTTGCTTCTAACACCCTCTCTTTTCAGTTTCACACCCCTGTCCCAATTTCTTATATTTTTGCATTTTTGAATTTTTGTTTTCTTTTCTGACTTTGTTATTTCATTTCCAAATATAATAAATGCTCAAAAAATATTTTCATAATTTTTTTAAATTTATTTGGCATTTTATTCTAATTTTTTCTAACATTAAAAGTATTTAAATATTCTTTTATATTATTAAGACTTGAAAAATATTTACATTTATACTTTTATTTTTTTTTCTTTACTTTTATTTATATTAAAAATATTTTCTTGAATATATTTTATTTTGTACATATTTTATTTTATTTTATTTTATACAATTTTAATTTGATTAATATACACATAATAAACATATATACTTTTATTTTATTAAATACTTAGAATAAAAATACAAAAATATTACATTTTTAATTTTATTATTATTTATACTAAAACATACCTTTTTTAGATATATTTCATTTTTTTACACATATTAATATATTTTTGTACATAAATAATATATTATATTTATATAAAGAAATTAGGGTTTTACCCTAAAAACAAATAAAATTAATCTTTTATTTATTTCTTTATACTTTTTTACATTAAAAAATACTTTTGCATACATGAACAAATAAAAAATTCTTTTTTGCATAATACATTTTATTTAATATTTATTTATCTTGTTTAATTAAATATTGCCCATTTATTTATTTGCACAAAGAATTCAATTTGGATGTAATAGTAAACTAGGGTTTACATTTCTTGTCAAATACCCCCCATTCAAAATTGTATCCCCATCCCTATAATCATGTTGTAATAGCTTAGAACTTTAAATTCTCGCATTTTACGCTTTCAATTATGCCATGATTAGAGAATTAGGGTTTGTATGCAAAAATCAAAACCAACAAATAGTTTGACCTAATCAAAGACAAAAATGCATGAAAATCAAACACAATACACACTTGCACCCCTAGGGTTACAATCCACTTGTTGCCTTCAAAAATGGGCCATGGTATGCATGTTGAGTACTTTGGCAAAACAAAAACAAAACAAAAGATCATAGTCCCTCGATGACGCTATCTTGGTCGCCTAAACAAAAATGATCAAGTCCCTCAAGAAAATTGCCAAAGATACCTAACACAATTGCTATCATGGTCTATACGATGACCCACGCCTGTCCCGTTTAACATCCTAACACAAGGTTGCTCACCAAATGCAATGGTGAAACAACACTATTAAAAGGGTTAAAAACATAAGAAAGATCTTTGAGTAAAATAGGGTAGACAACTCTTAGTTACTTGGTCAAAAGCTTGCAAAATATCCTTGCTATTTTCAAACACACTTCACAATCCAATTTCAAAACAAACTTTCAAAAACATTGAAATCTTTTCAAAAGACAAAAACACCTTTGTATACATTCAAGAAAGAATCATTACAAAGGTTGCCACAACGATGGCCTCTTTTCAAAACATCTTTCAAAACCACGCACAAAACACCATTTCAAACAATTAAAAAGCAAAGCAAGTGATCTAAACAAGTAACTAAGAGCCCATGGATAACCATGGATGAAAAGGGTGCTTGCACCTTCCCTTTTCATAATCTACTCCCCGAACCCAAGAAAACATATCAAAGGTCTTTCCTGTGCTTTTTGACCTTTCCTTAGGATAAAATAAAAAGTCGGTTGCGACTCTTGCTAAACTGAAACATTTGCAAACACAAAACGCGAAACCTCAAGTCTGTTCTCCCACCGTATCAAAGAATTGGCGACTCTGTTGGGGAGAACTTTAAAAGTGGAGTAACCTTAGGGCTTAGATCACCTTTGCATGCTTATCTTGATTGCTTTGATTGCTTTACATTTGATTCTCTTGTTTGGGCTTGAAATCCTCTACCCAGATTTGTGAAACACTCATAGGTAAATAACAATACGTTGTGGAAACTATGCGGGGTATACTGACATGAATGAAGCAATAGCTATATTAGTGCGACATATTTGTGAGTATCGGTAGCCTTTGAGTCAATCAAAGAGAATACGGGGCCGCTGAGTGATGTCATGAAGCACTAATGAACTCTTAGAACCTTACTTGACCATCTTGGCCTTATTAGGGGTAGTGAGATGACCGGCTTTGGTGCAGTCCGAAGTTGGTAGATACTCGATACTACACTCATTGAGGGTTGTTTTCTTGGAATATTTTGGTCGCCAGTTAAGTGGCTAAACCAAAACAATGAACATAGAAAATAATCCAGTGATATTGAGCTCCTTAGAACCCGGTTACTATTTATAGGACAGGTCGAGCCAACTAACTTCAAGAGGGTACTTACCTATGAAACCTCATGCAAGCCTGAAACTAGGATCTTGTGTGGTTTGCTTGTACATGTGCTTGTGCATACATCATGAACATCATAAAGCACCATTTGCATTCACTAACCATTTCAAGGGTTTGGATCTTCATCTTTGTTCTTGTTTTGTAGGTCATGGAATCTCTTCGCAGGAAAACAATTCAAGTCAACCTTATGAGAATCCCTCCTCAACTCAAGGAGCTTACTTCCAAGATTCCAGAGAATTATCTCTTCAGTGAAAGACATGGTAGAATTCTCAACTTGGTCAACTCCAACATTGAATAAGACATGGTGAAAGTTCTCTTCCAGTTCTTTGACCCCCTACACCACTGTTTCACATTCCCTGATTATCAATTAGTACCTACTTTGGAGGAATTTTCTCAACTCCTGAGGATTCCTATTCTTCATCAACTACCCTACAACGGTACGAAAAAAGAACCAAAGCCTGAATATGTTGCTCAAGCATTACACTTGCAACCATCTGATATCAAAGGACATTGGGAAACCAGAAGTGGTGTCAAGGGTTTCTTGGAAAAGTTTCTGTTTGAGAAAGCACCAAACTGCTGGAATTCTCTAGATCTACAAGCTTTTGAAGAGATTGTGGCACTCCTCATCTATGGGTTGGTCTTGTTCCCAAACCCTGATCAGGTTATAGATGTGAACACTGTCAAGATTTTCATATCTCGGAATCCTGTGCCTACATTGCTTGGGGACATCCTACACTCATTTTACACACGAACAATGAGAAAAAGAGGTGTTCTCATGTGATGTACTCCTCTTCTAGCAAGGTGGTTTATTTCTCACCTTCCCCAATCAGTTCTGAAGAATGAGCAGGGTTTAAGGTGGTCACAACGGTTGATGACTCTCACACATTCTGATGTTCATTGGTGTTCTCGGTCTAGAGAAAATGTCATCATCATTGATCATTGTGGGGAATTCCCTAATGTCCCACTACTTGGCATTAGGGGAGGCATTACTTACAATCCCTGTTTATCCCTAAGACATTTTGGATATGCTAGAAGGAATGACCCTCATGATATGCTGATTCTTGACTTGGTTTTTGACTTCGACAATAATGCGCAAGGACTTCGACAAAGGTTTATCCTAGATTGGAGGATGCCCAACAAAGTGGATAGTAAGACACTGGGGCACAAGAATTCTATCCCCCTTAAGCCTTATCTCAAGTGGGTACGAACCCGCACCCAGAATCTTATGATGCCATACCCTCACATTCTCCCCGTGATCAAAGAGCTTATTGTAGAAGGAGAGGTTCCATACACCCGCCTACATCCTGATATGCCGACATCATTGGAAGAATTACAAAAGAGTTGGATCCAACTCAAAGAAGAACATTATACTTTTGAAGCCAGCTTCTATGCCAGTGAGAAGAAGGTTTTGGAGCTTACCCTCCGACTTCACGAGGAGGAGACTCTTAACACTTACATCGCACCAAAGAGGATGCACAATGTCTTTTTACATTAAGAATTTTGTAATATTTTGCCCATGGGGAATTTATGTACTAACAAATTTCTTCTTAATATGATGTGTGTTCTTTTTGTTTGCAACAAATTTGAATTTCTGGATCCTTGAATGCATTACATGAATAACATATCATTCATCATATGCATAAACGAGTCTTCACACCAGGTTTCCTTATCTCTCTGCTGTTTATTTCAGTAAGATGGATTTGGAGCAGACGGTTAAGGATCTGCAAGCATAGAATTCACAATTCCAGCAACTCCTCATGACCTTAGCAAAGGGTCAAGAGGGCCTTAAAGAACTATTGGACAAAGGGAAAGACAAAGAGAAGAAAAAGAAAAGGACCGGTATGGCCACTACGGGAAGAAGGTTTAAAAACCAGGCTAGAAGGATTCTCGAGTTCCCCTCAACGTCTGATGAAGGGGCTGGTAAAGGTAAAGGAGCTGCAGTTCCCTCTGAATCTGAGGCTGAAGAAGAAGAGGAGGAAGAGGATGAAGATTACTCCGAACAGCAATATCCCCCGACGAATGATAAGTATAAAAATCTTGAGGATCGATTGGCAGCCATGGAATTGCAAAGGGTACCTGGTTTAGATTTTGAAGAACTAGGGTTGGTCGCGGGGATCGTCATTCCTCATAAGTTCAAAGTTCCTACATTTGTTAAGTATGACGGTCTGTCATGTCTGAAGATGCATCTGAGATCCTACGTCAGAAAGATCCAACCCCACTCATCTGATAAGGATCTTTGGGTCCATTTTTTCCAAGACAGTTTGTCAGGCAGACAATTGGACTGGTTCTATCAACTTGAGAGATCGAATGTTCATAACTGGGAATATTTAGCTGCTGCTTTCTACCGAAAATACCAATACAATGCAGATTTAGCGCCTACTCGTACTCAGCTACAAAGTATGGGTATGACCTCTAATGAGGGATTTAAAGAGTATGCCCAGAAGTGGCGGGACTTGGCTGGAAGGGTGCAGCCACCTTTGTCGGATAAAGAGCTGGTTGACATGTTTTTAAGGACCCTGTTTGGCCCTTTCTTCAATCATTTAATCAAGAGTTCCTCTGCAGGATTCGCCGAATTAATTCTGACCGGTGAAAGGGTCGAGGCTGGCATTAAAAGTGGTAAAATTCAGAAAGATGCCTCCGCTTCCACTGCTATTAAGAAGACCTTCCCAGCTAAAAAGGAAGTTTCTGCTGTTCACAATCAAAGAAATCAAGGAAGAGCGGAATGCCGACCAACGGTGGGGGCTGTGATGATCCAAAACTCTTCAACCAATCAACCTCGCAGCAATCAACCAAGATCTAATCAGCAAAGGGTAGAAAGGCCACAACGGCAATTCACCCAAATCAACATGACACCGGCTCAAGTCCTCCCTCATCTGCTAAAGCTGGATCTTACCAATTTGAAAGAAGTGCCAAAGAACCCTAATACTTCTTCTCCTTATTATCATTCTAATGCAAAATGTGTGTACCACTCTGACAGTGTAGGGCATGATACCAACAACTGTTGGTCTCTTAAGAACAAGATCCAAGACTTGATAGACACCAAGGAGGTAGAATTTGATGCGCCCGAAAAGCCGAATGTAATTTCTGCCCCAATGCCCAAGCACGGTCATAATGTTCATGCCGTTATGGAAGACCTTCATGTTACCAATGTTGCTGACCTTTTGACTCCTTTACCAGTGATTAAAGTGAATTTGATGAAAGCCGGGATATTCCTAGGCTGTGGAAAAGACTATTACTTCTATTCAAACTTGCAAGCTGTTTGCCCACTGTTGAAATCAGGCATCCAACGCCTGATGGATACCCAAGAGATCCTCTTTCAAAAGACTCTTGTTGATACCATCACTCATGTTACTCCTACCACCGTTGATACTCCGACCAATGACATTGCTATAATAACCATCTTCGACGATCTTTCCAAGACCTGCAAAAGGCCTGTTAAGATCACGCCTGATCCTAAGTTTGTGCCGTTGAAAATCACCATGCAGGGGCCTGTCCCGTATAAATCTAACAAGACGATACCATGGAACTACGAAGGAGAAATCTTCTACCATGGTGTCAAACAGATTGAATCAGTCTAAGAGAATTCCGATGATGAAGCCCCCTGATATAGGGAATATTGCGGGAACGAGCAAGATAACTCGCAGCAGAAGGATTTTCTCTCCGGAGATTGCTCCTCCACGAGCAGTCTTCAGACCCTCGAGAGTTTCTGTGCCTGTCAAGCCATCTGTGCAAAGCCCGATAATTGAAGAAATTGACGCTCCTGGAGTTAGACCATCTGATGTTGCTACCAATAAGGGTAAGGGGATACTAGAAGCGCCTGTCAGGATGAAGGCTTAAACTGTGGTAATCCCCGAGACCACCCAGAAAGAGATGGAAGAAATCTTAAAGATAATCAAGAAGAGCGACTACGATGTCGTGGAGCAGCTAGGGCAGACCCATTCCAAAATCTCCATGTTGGCTCTCCTACTCTGCTCTGAGGCTCATGCTAAGGCCTTAATCAAATTTCTAAAGACGGCACACGTGCCTCAAGAAACTTCGACTGACCAGTTTCAAGAGTGTGTGGCTATCCTTACTGCTGATAATGGTCTTGGTTTTTCCGATGCTGATTTGACTCCTAAGGGAAGAAAACACAATGATGCGCTGCATGTCTCAGTAGAGTGCAGGGGAACAACACTTGCCCATGTCCTGGTGGATATCGGTTCATCTTTGAATGTGCTACCAAAAAAGGCGTTGGACAGATTGGACTGCGAAGGTTTGACTCTAAAGCCTAATAACATCGTTGTTAGAGCCTTCGACGATTCTAAGAGGATGGTTCACGGAGAAGTGGACATCCCAATCAAAGTGGGCACAGAAATTTTCAACTCTACCTTTTATGTGATGGACATCTTTCCTTCATATTCTTGCTTGTTGGGAAGGCCGTGGATCCACAATGCTGGGGCAGTCACCTCCTTTCCGCACCAAATGCTAAAATATCCAGTTCAAGGAAAGATCATAACGGTTCACGATGAGGAAGAGTACATGATAAGTCACCTCAACTCCTTCCGCTATATGGAGTTGGATGGCGAGTTCATAGAAACGCCTTTCCAACATTTTGAAGAGGTTTCTCCTGTCGCAGTTGCAAAGACAATGACTGAGGTGCCTATTATTTCCAAGCCTGTGCCTAGGATGACATCCCTCAAAGATGCGGAGGCTATAATCAAAGGAGGAAGGAGTACAGTATGGGGGCAACTGCCTAATTTTCCTCACAAGACGGACAAGTTCGGACTAGGTTTTACTGCTGCTGGCCAGAAAGCTGTGCGTCGCTCCAGGGCTGGAGGACCACCCGTAAAAATCACTCACCATGGAATTAATGCCTTAGAAGATGATGATAAAGAAGACAACTTTGAAGATTGGATCTTTCCGACCGTCGAAGGAGGATTAAGCAACTGGGAAGCAAAGGACTTCGTTCCCATCACTTTCATCAACCGGTAATTTATCTTTGAACAATTTCCTATTTTGGTCTGTAATAATTAAACAATTCTTACACTATTTTCACCTTATGCCTTACCTGGGGCATATAGGTCCATTTGTAAGGGCTTGATTTCTTCATTATCATATGCCATGTTTAATGAATCATTGGATGTTTTCATTTATAAACTGTTGTGTTCATTTTATTTCCTTCTACATTTTGTTTTGTTTAAGGATGTCTATCCCTTACACACACCCACACTCACAAAATGCAGATACCCATCCACTCCGGATTCCATGGGTGACTATTCTGCTTTAGCCTTCGGTGTCCCTGAAGATTTGGTCAATCATGCCGAGTACGAAGGTGATGAAGACTGTGAAGTGCCTGGAGAGTTAGCCAGACTTTTGCAATAAGAAGAGAGGGCTATTCTGCCCCATGAAGAGTTGCTAGAGACCATCAACTTGGAAACAGAGGAAGACAAGAAAGAGGTAAAAGTGGATGCCAACCTGGAGCCAAGTGTCAAAGAGTGCTTAGTGCAGTTGCTGAATGAATATGTTGAAATCTTTGCCTGGTCCTATGAAGACATGCCGAGACTAGATACAGATATTGTGGTTCACCATCTCCCTACAAGAGAAGACTGTCCACCGATCAAACAAAAGGTCCGCCGAATGAGGCCCGACATGTCTGAAAAGATCAAAGCTGAGGTGATGAAGCAATTCAATGCTGGTTTTCTGGCTGTTACTTCCTATCCATAATGGGTTGCTAACATTGTGCCCGTGCC
The DNA here is from genome assembly GCA_948472305.1 of Vicia faba. Classification (NCBI taxonomy): domain Eukaryota; kingdom Viridiplantae; phylum Streptophyta; class Magnoliopsida; order Fabales; family Fabaceae; genus Vicia; species Vicia faba. The sequence goes on from OX451735.1 coordinate 409,866,956, forward strand.
TAAGAAGGACGGCAAAGTCAGAATGTGTGTGGACTATCAGGACTTAAACAGGGCTAGCCCTAAAGATGATTTTCCAGTACCACACATCGACATCTTGGTTAACAACATAACTCAACACAAGGTATTTTCCTTCATGGATGGATTCTCGGGGTACAACCAGATCAAAATGGCCCCCGAAGACATGGAGAAGACTACTTTTGTTACGCAATGGGGTACCTTCTGCTATAAAGTGATGCCATTCGGACTGAAGAATGTCGGGGAAACCTATCAGCAAGCCATGGTAGCTTTGTTTCATGATATGATACATCATGAGATCGAAGTCTACGTAGACGACATGATAGCCCGTTCACAGACAGAAGAAGAACACCTTGATCATCTGCAAAAGCTGTTTGTCAGGTTGAAGGAGTATAAGCTCAGACTGAACCCAAGCAAGTGCACTTTTGGAGTCAGGTCTGGTAAACTTTTGGGATTTATTGTAAGCAACAAAGGCATTGAGGTTGATCCTGCTAAAGTCAAAGCTATACAATAAATGCCTGCCCCCCACACTGAAAAGGAGGTTAGAGGTTTCTTGGGACGCCTAAACTATATTGCAAGGTTCATTTCTCACCTAACATCTACCTGTGAGCCAATCTTCAAGCTGTTGAAGAAAGATCAGGTGGTTGAATTAAACAATGATTGTCAAGTTTCTTTTGATAAGATCAAGGAGTATTTGCTGAAGCCTCCTTTCTTGATGCCACCCGTCGAAGGAAGGCCGTTAATCATGTATCTGAATGTTTTGGATAACTCAATGGGGTGCGTACTGGGCCAACATGACGAGTCTGGCCGAAAAAAGCATGCCATTTATTACCTTAGCAAAAAGTTTACCGACTGTGAGACTCGCTACTCACTGCTCGAGAAAACTTGCTGCGCTTTGGTATGGGCTGCTCGCCGGCTAAGGCAGTATATGTTGACACATACCACTTTGCTGATTTCCAAGATGGATCCGATCAAGTATATCTTCGAGAAGCCTGCTTTATCTGGAAGAATTGCTAGATGGCAAATGATCCTGACTGAGTATGATATCCAGTATACTACCCAAAAAGCTATAAAGGGGAGTGTACTCGCTGACTATCTAGCTCATCAAGCCGTCGAAGATTACCAATCTATGAGATTTGACTTCCCTGACAAGGACATCATGACATTGGACAACATTAAAGGTAATGGACCGTATGACGGACCTGAACAAGGATCCCGATGGACCCTGTACTTTGATGGTGCTTCAAATGCACTTGGCAGCAGTATCAGTGCAGTACTTATTTCTCCGGAAGGTTGCCATACACCCTTCACGACCCGACTTTGCTTCAGTTGCACCAACAATATGGCTGAATATGAAGCTTGCATCTTTGGTCTCAAGGCTGCAATTGACCTGGGAATCAAATCTTTGGTCGTATTTGGGGACTCAGCTTTGGTTATCAGTCAAATCAAAGGAGAATGGGACACTAGACATCCTAATCTTATCCCATACAAAGAACATGTCTTGACATTATTGCCTTATTTCGAGCAGATTACCTTTGAGCACTTCCTGCAAGAAGAAAATCAGCTAGCGGATGCTCTGGCTACAATGTCTTCCATGTTTAAACTCAACTAGGATAATGAGGCTCCCCAAATAACCATTGAACGAATGGAAGAACCTGCACACTGTCATGAGATTAATACCGAAGAAGTAGTGGAACAACCCTGGTTTCATGAAATCAAAAGGTATGTCCAGACTCGAGAATACCCTGAAGGAGCTTCCGTCAATGACAAAAAGTTCTTAAGGAGATTTGCTGCCAAGTTCTTCCTGAGCAATGGTATCCTTTATAAGCACAACCATGATTGTGTTCTACTTCGTTGTGTGGACAAGGTTGAAGCGTAGTTGATCATGACCGAAATATATAGTGTCCCCTTTGGCACCCACTTGAGCGGACATACGATGGCAAAGAAGATTCTAAGGGCAGGCTACTACTGGTCTACCATGGAAGCTGATTGTCATCAACATTCTTGTACTTGTCACAAATGCCAAGTCTATGCTGACAAGGTACATATTCCTCCAGTTCCTCTCAATGTTTTAACAGCCCCTTGGCCATTCGCGATGTGGGGAATCGACATGATTGGAGAGATTAAGCCCACATCATCCAATAGACATCACTTCATCTTGGTCGCTATTGATTATTTTACTAAGTGGGTCGAAGCAGCTTCCTACGCCTCCGTTACAAAGAATGTGGTTGCTCGCTTCATCAAGCAGAATCTCATATGCCGGTATGGTATCCCCGACAGGATTACCACGGAAAATGGTACAAACCTGAATAACACTGTGATCACCGCTCTGTGCGAGCAGTTCAAGATTCAACATCACAATTCATCTCCCTATTGGTCAAAGATGAACGATGTTGTTGAAGCTGCAAATAAAAATATCAAGAAGATCATTCAAAAGATGACAGTCACCTACAAGGACTAGCATGAGATGTTACCGTTTGCTCTGCATGGATATCGTACCACGGCGCATACTTCAACTGGGGCAACCCCCTTTTCTTTGGTATATGGCATGGAAGCTGTTTTACCTATGGAAGTTCAGATTCCTTCCTTGAAGATTATGAAGGATACTGGTTTGAGTGAAGACGATTGGATTCAGACCCGGCTTGATCAACTTAATTTGATCGACAAGAAGCGACTTACTGCTGTTTGTCATGGTCAGACGTATCAGAAACAAATGATCAAGGCTTTCAACAAGAAAGTCAGGCGTCAGGTGTATCAAGTCAGAGATCTTGTAATCAAGCGGATCATCTTGCCGCAAAGTGATCCCAGGGGAAAGGGGACTCCTACTTATGAAGGACCATTTATGATCAAGAACATCTTTTCTGGTGGGGCAATGATTCTGACCACCATGGACGACGACGACTTGCCGCACCATGCGAATGCAGACATAGTCAAAAGATACTACACATAAAACGACCCGACAAGTTGAAAACCCGAAAGGGCGACTTGGGAAAAAATGGGCATCCCGGTGAATCGAAAACCCGAAAGGGCAGTTCAGGAAAAAATTAGGGATAAACAAAAAAATCTATACACCCGACAAGTTGAAAACCCGAAAGGGTGACTTGGGCAAAAAAGGGTTTCCCGGTGGACCGAAAACCCGAAAGGGCGGTCTAGGCAAAAGTTAGGGAATTAAAGCGTATGACTATGTCTCGTTGGATCACTTTAAGGAAAATCTCTTCACGACCAAGCTCAAAGCTTCTGATCAATCCAATCATCTGCGGACGAAGCAACAAATGGACAAGATACTCAGAGTTGTGAAGGCTATAGCAGAATGGGAACCCCATGGACTTGTTACACATAGACATCTTTCTTTTTGTATAAATTTTTTCTCAAATTTATGACAACATTCTCTTACTAGGATGTCTGTCTCCTTTGTACAAAGATACTTACAAAAGTTAATACAAAAATACTTCAAAGTGCAGAAATTTGCTTGCCTTTCTTTTCCTTTTACACTTATGTTTTATTTGAAAACGTCCAATAATTTGTTAAATGAGCATATGCATTTTGAATATAATCACTGCTTACAAATAAAAGGAAATGAGAAAGGATAATTACTGGTAGGTCGAAGGTATGGGAAAGCGTCTTTAGGCTATTCCAGAAGAAATCCTCTGCAGTATGTCATTCAGATCCTTAACAAAGCTAAAACCTTGGAGTATATATCCCCAGCAGAGTTAAGTTTCAAAATTCCCGTCAGAGTTAAATTTCCAAACTCCCGATCCCCAGTGGAGCCCGAAAACCATGAAATACATATCCCCAGCGGAGCTAGAATACTCTAAAACCTTCTTCCCCAGCGGAGTCAAATTTCCAACTATCAATCCCCAACGGGAACTATTCAGCTTTCCCCAACTTCCCCAGCAGGTTATCTTAAGAGTCTAAAAATCAATCAGATAACAGTTAACTTTTTGTCTTATCCCCAACTAGGAATCCCCAGTAGATTGGCATACAACCCAAGCTCCTGATTTCCTAAGCAGAGTAAACACTCTCCCCACAGAATTATTTCCCAACAGAACGAAGATTCTAGTTCCTGTTTCTCCATTTGTAGCCTCCCAGGTTTTAATTCCCCAGTAGAGATCGTCGGATTTTTCCTTATTTCCCCAGGAAAGTCATGAAGAGTGCTCACATCCCCACAGAAGTTGTCAAGCTCTTGTTAATCCCCACGAGTCACCAAGGATTTTCAGTCCTCAGTAGTGGTCCCAGGATTTCTCATCTTCAATAATCAAAGATTTTTGGAATCCCCAGCATTGGTCAAGGATTTACTTTCTCCGACAGCAGTCAAAGATTTCATTATCTCTAGCTATCAAGGATTTATCTTCCTCAGCAAGACAACTAATCAGCTTATATGCACGTCCATTACATTCATATATCATAAACCTTGATGAAACACATTTTATTGCATCATACATATCATGCAACATAACTTTGTGTTTTTAGCTAACATTCTACCCTTTTCAGGATAAGATTAAAAGCTATCATTTACAACTATTCAGAGATTTCAGATACAGTATTGATACACCCCTAGACACAGCGGTCATTCTATTACTCATTCAGAATTTCAAGTCAAGATACAGTATGGATACACCCCAGACACGACGGTTATTCTACTACTCATTCAGACTTCAGCAATCAAATACAGACTAGATACGCTCCGGACACGGTGGCCATTCTATTTCTCATTCAGATTCAACTATCAACTTCAAGTTCAGATACACTCCAGACATGAAAGTCATTCTGTCACTTGTCCGGATCCCAGTTACAGTACGGATACACTCCAGACACGGAAGTCATTCTGCTACTCATACAGATCTCAACTTCAGATACACTCCAGATACGCTCCAAACACGGTTGCCATTCTGTCACTTATTCAGAATTTATCCCCAACACATAGATGTTCCATACACAGATGTTTCTCTGTCACCCATTCAAAATACATATACACTCCAGATACGGCAGTCATTATGATGTTCATTCAAGAATCAAATACAGTTACATCTCGGATACGCTCTAGACAAGGACGCCATTCTCTTGCTCATACAAACCCGATCTCCAGAGACAACTCAGATACATTCCAAATACGAATACCATTCTGATGATTCATTCTGCTGATTTTCAACAAACAAATTTTGGATGGCATATCTAAGCCCATCTCCAACCAGATTCTACCATCTCCAAATGGCATCTTTAAGCCCATTCCTTCAGATATATTTTGACGAGTGCAAATTTACGGGCACTTTAGTGTCCAATCCTCTTTTACCTTTAAGTCGCGAAAGGCAAACTTGCCAATCTAACTCTTCAGGTTCAAGAAGATTGAACAGGAGCAACTGTTGTACCCCAAAATTTTCCCTCTCATTTTATCAACATTTCTCATTACAAGGCTCTTGGAACTCAAGATCAAGATAGGGCTTGCTCTGCTCAAGACACCTCCTTGCACTGTTGACCTAAATTAGGGTTTGAGTTTGCACAGAGATATTTTGACCTACAATGCCCAAAAGTGACTTTCATACTTCATGTTGGACTCATAAGTTGGTCCATACTAAGTTTCAAGCCTTGGATCAAATTTTTGCCGAGACAATTAGACAGTTGACCTAAAAATCAGCTGTATTGGGGAAAAAGTCAACTGAGGCCAATTTACAGTCAAACCTCGTGAATTTTGACCCACATCAACATTATGAACTCATATGAACCATTTGATCAAGTTTGGACCACAATTCCACAAGAAATTTGATCAGATCACCAAAAGGGCAAAATGGTCATTTTTAGGGTTTTGACTGTACAAAGGCAATTTTTGACTGTTTGAACTAGACAATGACAAATTAGTTTCAACCATGGACTCAAGGACTCAATGGCATCATCTTGAATTATTCAACAAGTTCAAAAGATCTCAAATGCATGGGATTGACAGATGAATTTTTCAGCCAACTAATCAAAATTTGACTGTACACTGAAAAGTCAAACTTTGACTTTTTGGTCAAAATTAAGTGCCAAGGGTCATTTTTCATCATGATGTGTCAAATTATGAAACTTGTTCACCAAGAAACCCAAAATTGCAAATTAGGGTTTGAAATTGAAAAAATTTCATAACTTAGAATTTTTCTAAGTTATGAAATTTTCTTAATTTTTCCTAACTTTGTCCCACATTTTCACCAAGATACAAATGGATTCAAACAAAACTTACAAAATGAAAGTTGTATTCCTCCACAAAGTCTACAACTTTGATTCACAAATTTTTCTCAAAAGAAGCTTGGATCTCAAGTTATTATTTTTGGAACAAGGGTCCCTAAAACTTTTAACTTAGAGAAATTTTGCCCTAGTTTAGGCAGGATTTTGACCCATCTTCTTGGCCATTTTTCAGATAGTTCCACTTTGAGTCTCAAGTTTAATTTTAAAGATGAATTATAGTTCTTGTTTCAAGCTTTCCAAATTGTCCAATAACTCCTCAAACAAATTTGTGGTTAGGGAGAATCGAATGCTTGAAGTTGGCAAAAACTCACTTTGTATCCATGGCAAACTCATGTTCACTCAAGTGGCATTTTCAAACCAGCATGCTTTGTACTAGTTTTCAGGCCTCTAAACCATTTTAAACTCCTTAATTGAATGCAAATCCACTGAGCTAATGCATTATCTTGGCCATTTAGACATTGCACACAAAACTAATCCCTAAATGGTAAAAGGTACATTTCCATTTTGGAAAAGGTATGCTTTATGTCAAAACATGATCTTTGAAGCATCGGGCCAAGATCTCAGAAGCCAAATCAAATCCACAAATTGCAATTATCAAGAGGATTGTATGCAACATGTTATATGGCTTGTACAGGCCTGTGATACCAACTTACACATTCTTGCTTCACAAAGAAGAAACTTGTCAAAATCCTCCCAACTTGAAAACCAACCATTGTTAGCTTACACAAACATTACAAACATACTTCACACAACCCTTTGAGCAAGAAACACAAGCACTTGAGCCTCAAAACCTCCCATAGCCAGAAATCACTCTTCTTTGGCAAAACAGGGCAGGTGCTGCAACTTGAGTTCTCCAGCTCATTTGGCTCGTGTGTTTTGCCCCTTTTTGCTTAAAACACCTTCCATTGAACTCACTAAAGCTATCCCAAACCCCCATTGCCAACTGTAACTCCATTTACAGTGTTCACCATTTTCATTTCAAGCTTATGCAGGTTGAGTTCTAGAGGCTGATTCAGGGACATTCAAGGCAAGCTAGCTATTGGAAAAGATCAAGTGAAGTTCAAGCAAGCTACCAGGCACCTCAAAACTTGTTGAGAAGCACTGCATTACCCTACGCGAATCCAACTGAAATAGGTTTTTCATCACTTTCTATCTCTCTATTTAGGAACATTTAGCCTTAGGTTTGTGAATGAAAAATGTAGTATTCAATGCCATGAAGCCATACATATGCTCAACTTTCATTTATATTAAGTGTGCTAGGAGAATTTCATCCATGAACATGCTGAAAAAACTAGGTCTGATTTTAGGGCCAGAGAAATTCTCTCTGGTCTTTGAGAGTTAGGATTAATGCTTTATATGGTTAGAATCGTATTGAAATTCTCTACAAGTTTGATGTTGTGAGTTTTGGCAAAAGATCACGTTTCCAGGATATCCAAGTTTGAACCAGGCGCGCACGCGTTTGACAATTGTTGGAGGTTGAAGATTAAGGCTTGGGCTGGGCCTGGCCAATTTTGCTTCTAACACCCCTCTTTTCAGTTTCACACCCCCTGGCCTAATTTCTTATATTTTTGCATTTTTGAATTTTTTTTTTCTGACTTTGTTATTTCATTTCCAAATATAATAAATGCTCAAAAAATATTTTCATAATTTTTTTAAATTTATTTGGCATTTTATTCTAATTTTTTCTAACATTAAAAGTATTTAAATATTCTTTTATATTATTAAGACTTGAAAAATATTTACATTTATACTTTATTTTTTTTCTTTACTTTTATTTATATTAAAAATATTTTCTTGAATATATTTTATTTTGTACATATTTTATTTTATTTTATACATATTTAATTTGATTAATATACACATAATAAACATATATACTTTTATTTTATTAATTACTTAGAATAAAAATACAAAAATATTACATTTTTATTTTTATTATTATTTATACTAAAAAATACCTTTTTTTTAGATATATTTCATTTTTTACCCATATTAATATATTTTTGTACATAAATAATATATTATATTTATTTAAAGAAATTAGGGTTTTACCCTAAAAACAAATAAAATTAATCTTTTATTTATTTATTTATACTTTTTTACATTAAAAAATACTTTTGCATACATGAACAAATAAAAAATTCTTTTTTGCATAATACATTTTATTTAATATTTATTTATCTTGTTTAATTAAATATTGCCCATTTATTTATTTGCACAAAGAATTCAATTTGGATGTAATAGTAAACTAGGGTTTACACTTCTTGTCAAATACCCCCCATTCAAAATTGTATCCCCATCCCTATAATCATGTTGTAATAGCTTAGAACTTTAAATTCTTGCATTTTACGCTTTCAATTATGCGGTGATTAGAGAATTAGGGTTTGTATGCAAAAATCAAAACCAACAAATAGTTTGACCTAATCAAAGACAAAAATGCATGAAAATCAAACACAATACACACTTGCACTCCTAGGGTTACAATCCACTTGTTGCCTTCAAAAATGGGCCATGGTATGCATGTTGAGTACTTTGGCAAAACAAAAACAAAACAAAAGATCATAGTCCCTCAATGACGCTATCTTGGTCGCCTAAACAAAAATGATCAAGTCCCTCAAGAAAATTGCCAAAGATACCTAACACAATTGCTATCATGGTCTATACGATGACCCGCGCATGTTCCGTTTAACATCCTAACACAAGGTATCTCACCAAATGCAATGGTGAAACAACACTGTTAAAAGGGTTAAAAACATAAGAAAGATCTTTGAGTAAAATAGGGTAGACAACTCTTAGTTACTTGGTCAAAAGCTTGCAAAACATCCTTGCTATTTTCAAACACACTTCACAATACAATTTCAAAACAAACTTTCAAAAACATTGAAATTTTTTCAAAAGACAAAAACACCTTTGTATACACTCAAGCAAGAATCATTACAAAGGTTGCCACAACGATGGCCTCTTTTCAAAACATCTTTCAAAACCACACACAAAGCACCATTTCAAACAATTGAAAAGCAAAGAAAGTGATCTAAACAACTAACTAAGAGCCCATGGATAACCATGGATGAAAAGGGTGCTTGCACCTTCCCTTTTCATAATCTACTCCCTGAACCCAAGAAAACATCTCAAAGGTCTTTCCTGTGCTTTTTGACCTTTCCTTAGGATAAAATAAAAAGTCGGTGGCGACTCTTGCTAAACCGAAACATTTGCGAACACAAAACGCGAAACCTCAAGTCAGTTCTCCCACCGTATCACACGCAACATTAGGGTTTTACCCCCTTTCATAAATCTCCACATTTCTCTGTAAATCAAACCACAAGCGGTTAGTAAAACACAGTAACTAAGCAAGATCACTTGAAATCATAAAAGAAAATCACAGAAATCAGAGAGGAGAGTCGTAGAATCAGGGTGGCACCGTCGTAGGCTTGGCGCGCCACCACACCATATCACCAACATCATCTTTTCTTAGATAAGAGAGAGAGAGAGAGAGAGAGAGAGAGAGAGAGAGAGAGAGAGAGAGAGAGAGAGAGAGAGAGAGAAAAGACAGAATCATGGACCGTAACAACACAATGCGAGATGAGACCGAAACAGTAGTGGCATGAGAGAGAAGAGAAACACGTTTGAGAGAATTGAGAATGGCGTGGTAAGAGAACCAAGGGAATCAGAACTGGAAGAGAAACTGATAGGTGCCAGAGGGATCGTGAAAGGCATGAAACGATTAGGAGGGGGAACTATTTGGTGCTGTTGTTTCTTTTTTCTGATTTTTAAACCGAGAAATCTTTGAGAAAATAAGAGGAATATGTTTGGTATAGGGTTTTACTACAAACCAGTTATTGAGGTAAGAGGCCTTGGATCCGAGTTATACCCGGTCCAACCACGTTTTTTTGTTGGGTTCTTTTTTTGGGTGTTTGGTTAATTTCTTTGGGCCTTACCATCGGATTTCACACTGCACCCCCTTGCCAAATTTTTCTTATTTCTTTTATCTATATTGTTTATCTTCATTTAATAAATCTTTTTTTTTGAATTGTTTTATAATTAGAATTTTAATATTAGAATTTCTCTACATGGTAACCCTAGATAGTTTTAGAATTCAGGTTTTAATTTCCTTTGATATTATTATTTCTTTAACTTGATAAAAAAACCATAAAAATAATAAGAATTTAAGTTTCTTTATTCATTTGCTTGTTCAAATCTGGATACACTACTCCCTTGGGTAACTACATGAGGCGATTAAATTCCATTTCGATAGTCTTATGTTGAGGTAGACTTTTAGCCCATCAAGTACACAATAACATTAGGGTAAACTTCCCCTTTTAGACTTTTTTCTTTTGTAATTAAAACCAAAACTTCTCATTCACAAATAAAAAAAAATCTAAAAACATTTTATCGTCATTCAAATTCATTTTAAAACTTGCAAGACACTCAACCAATTAAAACCTCCCCAATATGGCATGTTATCTCCGCTCTACCGCGATACCGGATGTGCCAATTGCTAGAATGCACGCGTTAACATCATCCACTAAAAAACACCAACAAACCAACATTTCTAGAAGAACTACAATGTTCTGATTCCTTCACTAGATACGTAGGCAAAGGGTGGCGAGACCCTCACGAACGCACTAATAAAAAACAATTTCTTTCCCTTTAGCAAGTATAGTTATAGATAAACACACACTTAGAAGCAAACAAATAAAATGAATCCCATTGAGTACAACAGATGTGAGGGGTGCTAATACCTTCCCCTAGCATAATAGAATTCCTTACCCTTTCTCTTGGTTGCAAGACCATCTTATCCATCCTCTTGTGGTTTTCTCGATATTTTCCTTTCCTTCGGAAATAAATAAAGTTTAGTGGCGGCTCTGTGTTTTTTGTCGGTAGCTTCAGAACTAAGTAGACCTTAGGATCTCTATCCATGCATGACAACATTAGGTAGATGTTTCTCTCATATCCCAACTATATGATCAATATTGCATGATAACTTTAAGACTATTTTGCTAGTCTCCCTTAGACTTTTTCTTTCCTCTTTTGCATTTGCATTAAAACAAAAAACTTATTTTTCTTTCAAACTCTCAAAACACTTAATAATAAATGATGAGAATCTCACTTTTACTAAGTATGGGAAATGATAAGCGGGTTTCTTCTTGATCTTATCGTTCTTTCATTCTTAGACTTTTGTGTGGTTCAAATCTCAAATCTTTTTTCAAGGTAAAAAATATCAACCAATGCAAATCTTTTTGTCTTCAGACTTTTTCTTTTAAAACCTTTTCAAAAAAGACGTGCTTCACTAGCATCATCTATAAAAAACACACAACAAATGGAAACTATTGAGCCAAACTATAACACTCTGATTCCTTAAGAGGGATACGTAGGCATCTGGTCGTGGGGCTAAGCCGAGCGAAACTTTGTAATTATTCCCTTCTTTTCCCCATGTTTTCTTTTGCATGCATTCCCTCTTTGCATTTTCCCTTTTAGAATCAAGCTTTAGACATATATTTTATACACCCTTAGATTAGAACAAATTTAAGTGGATCCTGGGGAGTACCATAAATGTGAGGGGCGCTAATACCTTCCCCTCGCATAACCGACTTCCTTACCCTTTTTTTCTCTTGGTCGCGATGACCATGCTCCTTTTCTTCCCTTCAGATTTACTCGATGCTCCTTTCCCTCTCTCGGAATAAATAACATTGGTGGTGACTCTTATGACTTTTCAGCCTCCGTTCGTGCTTCGATGAAAATCCCATACGCGATAGTTGGCGACTCTGCTGGGGATAGATTGACCAATTTTTGTTCCATCCCATGCAAATCAGTCCTAGCTTCTGCTTGTTTTCTTTTCTTTGGGTGTTTTGTTTATTTATTTCTTTATCACTTCATTTGTTTATACGCTTTCATGCATTGCGTCTTATTTCATGATTTGCTATACTCTGGATATTGCTGTTGTATTGTTCCTTTGTTAGGATAAGATGATACTATTGAGGTAAAAGGACCAGTACCCATGTGTTATACCCAGATTTTTTCCCCTAAGATCTATCATCATCTTATATTATCAATACATCAAAATCACACATTAGGATTGGTTCTCCCTTTCTATTTTATCATATCTTTAAGTTTGCTCTTGAGAGATCACCAAGCACCTTGAATTGTGTATCTTGTACATGTTTTCTTTTAACTAACATCAAAATATGTATATATGTCTCTTTGAATGTTCATATTGTAGGTGATGACACAATTACATTCATCTCACCATCTAACCTAGAGTTTGAGGGATGGTCCTCAGTCAAATGGTTCTTAATGGATTGCAAAAGTTCAAGCTTCAAGACTATGTCTATGTAACCAAATATTTGTGGTTCAGAGGACTCCCTAACTTTATTAAAGTCAAGTTCTCCTCAAAGATGGCGATCGAGTTCATCAAGAAAATTCATAGGTTCATGTGTTTATTTCCATGCCTTCTTCAACAAGTTCATTGAGACTTAAGCTCCATATTTGAGTGTGCTCCAAGATAACATCATTTCAAGGCCTATGGTGATTCATCATGCTTTATTTTGTCAATAAAGTTCAAAAGATTCAAGGTTGGTTCAACAAGTTTGACCTAATTGAGCAAGTGCTTTATTTAGTGATCACAAGTGTATAACTCTCTCAATTTTCAACATTTTGAGTTTGTTCTTTTTGCTATGGATTCTTATCATCATCTACAACAACCTCTCTTCACATTACAAGATCCAATTTTGCAAGAAAAATCATCAAAAGTTGAAAGGGGTTTCAAAGTCATTTTGACACTCTCTGAGCTAGGGTTTGTTGACTTCTAAGGACCGTATCTTGTTAATTTTTTGAGATTTTTGATTGACTCTAAAGCCATGATTCTCTTTAAAGGGTCCTTAACAAGTTCCCTTCATGGATCTAAGGCAAATTTTGAATGGAAGATCACTAATGGTTGATAAAGATTGCAAGTCTCTTTGAAAAGCCTTAGAATCTTAGGGTTTGACTTCAAATGATCATAACTTGGTTAATTTTTATCTCCTTGAGCCCATTATTTTTCCATAATAATCTTTTGGATGTCTCCTACAACTTTGCTTCAGTGTGCAATACTTGAAGATTCTTAGAAAGTGGTTGAAGAATTGAAAAGATTATAGGTCTTTTGTGAATTTCCCCAAAATTTATTCATCATCTTTCAGAGACCATAACTCTTTCAATTTTTATGATTTTTGAGTGATCTCAATTCCCCAATTCAATTCAAGAGGTATACTTCATGTCTTCTTCGAACTTTCAAGTTCAAGTTTTTCATAGGTCAAGTCTAAATTCAAATTCAAAATTTTCAAGTGGTCAAACTCAACCTTTTGAGTCAATTTCAAACTCTGCGATTATCAAATTCAAACATTTCTTGTCAAATGTTTCACATATCATTTTTTTTCAAATAAAAATCTTTTAGATTTAAAAACTGTCAATTTCAAGTTCAAATTTCGGACTCACATTATCTACCCCCTAGGTTGCGGTAGATAGGAAAAATTTGTGATATCTTACTATGTTAGTCTCAAGGTGTTAGTAAGTTCTTTTTCAAGACTCTTGTTATCTACTCCCTAGGTTGTTGTAGGTATGCAAAAATATATGATATAATTTATTGTGTCAGTCTCGAAGCAACAATGAATTATCAAGTTTGTGTTATTTATCCTCTAGGTCGTGATAAATACACAAACTTATACTCGTGTTATCTACCCCCTAGGTTGTGGTAGGTATGCGAAAATATGTGATATAATTTATTGTGTCAGTCTAGAAGCAGCAATGAATTATCAAGTTTGTGTTATTTATCATCTAGGTCGTGATAAATACACAAGCAAATACTCGTGTTATCTACCCCCTAGGTTGTGGTAGGTATGCGAAAATATGTGATATAGTTCATTGTGTCAATCTTGAAGCAACAATGAATTATCAAGTTTATGTTATTTATCCTCTAGGTCGTGATAAGTACACTAGCAATGCCTTACTATGTTAGTCCCTATGCGTTAGTAAGATATTTTCAACCTATATCATTTACTCCCTAGGTTGTAGTAGATGTATGAAATCTACAATATAACTCATTGCGTTAATCTCGAAGCAGAAACAAGTTATCCGCCCCTCGATGATATAATTCATTGTATTAATCTCCATGCAACAATAGATTATCAAAATTTGTTTTATTCATCCCCTAGGTTGCGATTTGTGTATGAAATTTGTGTTATAACTTACTATGTTAGTCTTGAAGCATTAGTAAGTCAATTTTTAAACTTGTGCTTACCTCCTAGGTTATGGTAAATACGCAAAAATCTATGACTACTTTTCTAGATATTGGCGAGTTATCCGTGTCATCGTATCTAAGTCAATCATACTCTTTACTCTAGTCTTGGTGGGATGACGACATCATACCTGCCTAATTTTTCTTACTTTTGGGTATACTTTACAGTTTATCCTTATCTTTTCTCTTTGGTATGCTTTATAGTGCATCCTTATAATCTTTTGGTCAAATTTTGGGGTTCTTCAAAATTTAATAACCCTTAGATCCGAATGTGCGAGACCTTCGTATTCTTGCACTCTTCAATCGAAGAGTAATTAAATATGGGCAGATGTCATACCCCAAATTTGTCTGCCCCATTTTTAAAATATTCAAATTATTTTTAAACTTGGTTTCATAAATTTTTTGGGTATTACTCACATTTTGTTTAACAATGATTTATTTTTCCTCATTTAAAATATATAATAATTTACTTTAAATTATTTGTATTTTTAAAATAGAAAAATATTTTCACACCTTCATATGCTTCTATGTGCCTTTTTGTCTGGAATAGAATGAAATAGCACATTTGGTAAGAGAGTAAGGCTTGTAAGTGGAAGGTCTTGAGTTCATGTGAAAGACTTACAACGGATGTGAGGGGTGCTAGTACCTTCCCCTTGCAAAATCTAATTTCTTACCCTTTCTCTTGGTCGCAAGACCATCTTATCCATCCTCTTGTGGTTTTCTCAATATTTCCCTTTCCTTCGGGATAAATAAAGTTAGGTGGCGGCTTTGTGTTTTTTGTCAGTAGCTTCAGCTAGCGACTCTACCGGGGAATGACAAAATGAGTCTATCCTAGTTTTATTTATTTGTTTCTTTGGGTATTTATTTATTTACTTTATTTACTTTATTTACTTTATTTACTTTATCGCTTTATTTCTTTATTACTTTATTTCTTTCTTTTGTATATATTGCATTATACTGTTGCTACTCACATATTCTGGATATGCTATATCTTTTGTGATGTTGGGTTGGGTAATTACATTCGATAAGTCCTATACCCGAACTTGGGGTTACATTTAGGATTAAGACGGACAATATAGTCATGCTAACTTTGAGGGAGTAATCCCGAAGAAGGAGGTATGAGATCCCCCACTCAGTGGAGGTCCCCTTGAATGTAGTGTTGTCTACTGAGTAATCGGGAAGACATTGTTACTTTCGACCTGGGAGCCAGAGAAGCTGAGATTCGTAGGACCATTAACCCATCCTGTCCTTTTTAGGTGTAGTGCGGAGACTATAACGGAGTAATCCAGAAGTAGTTGTCATGCGATGCTGCACTCGGACGAGTTTTCCCTACGAATATTACTGATTATCGAGTAATTGGGATGTCGGTAATATCCAAAGGAAGAGCATAGACTCTGAGGTCTCCATAGAACCTTGTTCGGCATGTGATAAACCCCTAGTACATACCTTATGGGTGGTTACTTTGACTCCATGTTTGTGACGTCGGACTTTTGATCCTGGTACTTTCAGTTTATGCAAAGGATTACATAGTGGTTATCCAGAATATATGGAGATGAGATCTCATTCCATAGCATACCATGACATCATACCATCATGTATATACATCTCATATCTAAGGAATTCCAATGATAAGTCTCGTTGGTCGAGCTCTTCAAAAATGAAAACAAATTTTTTAAAAAGATAGGCGAGTCTTTGGATTTCCTCGGAAATGAAGTTAAAACATTCATTCATACTATCATGCATTCATTATTCACGACAAAAACTTATTGGGGTCCCTTTTCTATTAGAATACTTCAGTGAACAACAAAGACGACTTCTCTACATCCCTACCGTATAAGAAGCAACCATCAAAGACTTATGGATATTTTCAAAGAAAATCAGAATGTTCTCCGCTGAGATATGGACACCATGGGCAATCACATGGATCAACTCATGGAAACCCTTCATACTATCACCAAGGGTCAAGAAGAGTTACATCAAAGTGTTGCCAAGCTTTCCACTGCTGCCCCCTCCACTTCTGCAAATGGAGGGAATAATAATGCAAATGTTGAGACACCTACTGGAGTTCCTCGAAATGATGTTGATGATCATCACGATGTCATTGATCTTGATGAACCCCACGTGAATCTCGCTGCTGGAGTTGTTGAAACTGCAAAAATGTACCATGCTCTCGAAGAGCGTCTCAAAGCCATGGAGGGTATCAAGACTTCGGGATTCAATATTGCTGCAATGTGTCTCGTGCCTAGGGTAGTTATTCCTCCCAAATTCAAGGTTCCTAATTTTGACAAATACAAAGGTACCTCCTACCCAGAGACTCATCTTCGTTCCTACTGTCGCAAGATGGAAGCCTATGCTGAAAATGAACCTTTACTCATGGACTTCTTCCAAGATAGCTTGACCGGGGCACCGTTGGACTAGTATATGCAACTAGAAAGAACTCATGTCAGTACTTGGGGAGAGCTTGCTGACGCCTTTTTGAAACATTAACATTATAATACTGCCATGGATCCTAGCCGCACTCAGCTTCAAGGGATGATACATAAATCTGAAGAGTCGTTTAAAGAGTACGCCCAAAGGTGGCGTGAATTGGCTGCAAGGGTCCAACATCCTCTCTTGGATTGTGAATTAATTTGATTTTTTCATGGGTACTTTACGAGGTCCTTATCTCCAACACAGGCTCAACAATACCTCTACTTATTTCTCTGATATGGTCATTATTGGAGAACATGTTAAAACTTGTATTAAGACTGGAACGATCCAAGGTATCCCTAACAATACCAACAATAATGCTGGCATTGGTAGGAAGTCATTTTCCGGTTTTGTCAAGAAGAAAGAGGGCGAGACTAATGTTGTCACCGTCAACCAAGGAAAAGCTCCTGCATATCCTCAAGTTCTATTTTTGAATTTCCCAACACCTTCTGTTGTTCCTAATTAATATATTCCTCAAGTGTATGCTTCTATAACTCCAGCATCCTAGATGGCCCAACAACGACCTTTCGCTCCTCAACCACAATATCTTCCACAACAACAATTGGCACTACCTCCAAATTATCAACAACAGAATCAGAAACCTTAAGGTCCGAGAGCTCCACAAATACAAAGGGCGCACGAAATAAGATTTGATCCCGTTCCTATGTCCTATGCTCAGCTTCTCCCTCATTTACTTGCCAATCAGTTGGTTCAACTGCGTGAACTTGGTCCACCACCAAATCCTCTCCCCCGGGGATATGACATTAATGCTCATTATGAATTTCATTCTGGAGCCCCAGGCCACACGATTGAGAATTGTAGAGCATTTAAATGTAAAGTTCTGGACCTCCTTGACGTAAAGGCAAATTTCAACCCTGTTGGTCCCAATACTCAGAATAATCCCATGCCTCCTCACCCAAGGGCAGCGCTAAATGCTATTGAAGAAAGTAGTGAAAAGACTCTAGTAACCAAGGTTGACGAGATCAAGATGTCATTAGGAACTATTAGATAACATTTGTTAGAGCACGAGGTGCTGCAGTAACTCCATGATTTTTTCTTAACATGTTCCTCTAAACTTGAAGAGTGTACTAGTTTGAAGACGGCTATCCAACAACTAATGGATGAAGGTGTCCTACAGGTAGATAATATATTTCAAGAAGAAGATATTGATGTCTTAGAAATTACTTATTATCCAAGAAGCGTCTCAGTAACACCAGGAACCCCGTTGACAATTCAGGCTCCTGCTACCCCATTAATGATTCAAGCTCCAGTTACCCCCGCGACAACACAAACTCCTATTCCTCCTCTATGTAACAACTCAAAGGCAGTTCTGTGGGAGTATAATGTGGTCTATATTATTGGGAAGAAATATGATTGTCCTCCAGTAGATGACGAGAATATTACCAACATTGCAGGAACCAGTAACATGACTCGTAGTGGCAGGATATTTTCTCCCCCACCACCGCCTCCCAAAGAAACTAACAGTGATGCTCTGGCCAAGGCTAGGGGCAAGCAAGTGATTGATAGCCAGCCTGAACCTTCTGTAGGACAAGAAGAAAAGAAGCTTTTGAGGATTCTTAAGTGAAGTGATTACAAAGTGGTGGATCAACTCAATCATACGCCTTCCAAGATCTCTATCTTATATCTTCTTTTGTATTCAGAGACCCACCGTAATGCCTTACTGAAGATTTTGTGTTCTGCCCATGTTACACAAGACATTTCTGTGGCCCAGTTTGAAGGGATCGTAACCAATATTGCTGTGGGAAATTGTTTGGGTTTCTGTGATGATGAGCTCCTAGTTGAAGGCAGATTCCACAACAAAGCGCTGCACATTTCTATGAAGTGTTTGGATACAGTTTTATCTCAAGTTTTGGTAGATATGGGTTCTTCACTCAATGTGATTCCTAAGGCTACTTTGTTTAAGCTGAATATGGACGGGGTAATGATGAGGCCTTCCACCCTGAGTGTTCAAGCGTTTAATGGTTCAAGGAGACCTGTGGAGGGAGAAGTGGATTTCCCTGTCAAGATTGGTCCCCACACTTTCTATCTTTCATTCTATGTTATGGACATTCGTCCACCCTATACTTTCCTTTTGGGTCGCCCATGAATCCATGTAGTAGGATCCGTGACATCTACTCTTCACCAACGCCTAAAATTCATTGTAAACGACAAAGTTGCTGTCGTTTATAGAGAAGAAGATGTAGTAATTAACAATCTGACAACCTACTGTTATGTGGAAGCAGAAGGTGAGGTGCATGAGTTTCCCTTTGAAGCTCTAGAGATTGTTTCTGTTGACAGGTTCGCCGTCGTGGAAAGTAAGAAGTATGAAGCACCCATGGCCTCGTTGAATGATGCCAAAGCCCTCATGGAAGCTAGATCTCCCCATGATGGTTGGGGTAAATTGATTGAAGTACCTGAGAAGAAAGATCATTATGGTCTTGGGTATCAACAACCATCCTCCGTGGAAGCTAGTTTGGTTTCTCTCAAAGGAAAGCAAGTTCTCCCAATTTCTGAAGTGTTCATCAGTGTTGGTACAAGCAAAGAAGGACAAGTTCTTGCAACAAATGACGAAGGTGACGATGGAGATGTTTCCAAATTTATCTATCAGGTTGCGCCGGACCAGGAGCTCAGTAATTGGACTACCGTGGACATCCCTGAAGTTGTTTTCCTTGATGTGTAATTTTCTTTTTCCATTAAGTCATATGCCCTGCCCAAGGCACAGATACAACTTGTATAAAGAGACCCTTATGTTTCAATCTTCGTTTAAAATTGAATGAAAAATCGCACTTTTGCATACAATTTTGTTCCCTGTCTTTTTTTTTTGCATTTACTTTTCAAAATAAAATGGAAATTATTTTCTTTTCATATTCTAAGTATTTTCTTGCACTTTCTAAAATAAAACATAAAATCATCAATCATGCAGATCCATCTCGAATTCCATCGAAAATGATAGTGCTATGGTTCCTAATATCCTTGAGGATTCAGTTGACCATGCTAACGAGGATAGTGGGGAAGATTGTGAAGTTCCTGAAAAACTGGCAAGACTCTTGAGATAGGAAGAGAAGGTCATCCATCCATATAAGGAAGAAACAAAAGTTATCAATCTCGGTACTGAAGAGGTAAAGAGAGAAGTCAAGATAGGTGCCGCCTTGCAAAGTGAAGCAACGAAGGAGTTGATTGAGTTGCTTCGAGAGTATGCTGATATCTTCGCCTGGTCATATAAAGACATGCCCGGTTTAGATACTGATATAGTGATGCACAGATTTCCACTCAAGCCATAATGTCCCCCTTTAAAGCAGAAGCCATGAAGGACCAGACTCGACATGGCTTTGAAGATCAAAGAAGAAGTTCAGAAACAGCTTGATGCGGGTTTCTTATCTGTGATAAATTATCCACCTTGGATTGCTAACATTGTGCTTATACCTAAGAAATATGGTAAGGTACGTATGTGTGTTGACTACCGAGACTTGAATAGAGCAAGCCTAAAGGATGATTTCTCGTTGCCTCATATTGATGTATTGGTTGATAATATTGTTTAGTCTTCAGTGTTCTCCTTCATGGATGGATTTTCGGGTTACAATCAGATAAAGATGGCTCCTGAAGACATGGATAAAACAGCTTTCACAACTCCTTGGGGTACCTTTTGCTATAAGGTCATGCCTTTTGGTCTCAAAAATGTTGGCGCAACATATCAGCATGCTATGGTGACTCTCTTTCACGACATGATTCATAAAGAGATCGAGGTGTATGTGGATGATATGATTACAAAATCGCAAACTAAGGAAGAACATTTGGTCCATTTGCGGAAGTTGTTTTATCGTCTATGAAAGTTTAGGTTAAGGCTAAATCCCAACAAGTGAGCCTTTGGGGTTCGATCAGGCATGTTACTTGGTTTTACTGTAAGTCAGCGAGGGATTGGAGTAGATCCTGACAAAGTAAGAGTAATATAGGATATGCCGGCACTAAAAAATGAAAAGGAAGTATGTGGGTTCCTTGGAAGGTTGAATTACATAGCCAGGTTCATTTCTCATCTTACAGTTACCTATGAACCGATCTTTAAATTGTTGCACAAGAATCTAGATGTCCATTGGGATGATAGTTGTCAAGAGGCCTTCGAAAAGATTAAATGGTACCTTCAGGAACCACTAATACTCATATCTCCAGGTCCAGGGAGACCTCTCATTATGTACTTGACTGTGCTTGAAGGATCTATGGGTTGTATGCTTGGACAACATGATGATATGTGACAAAAAGAACACACCATTTATTACTTGAGCAAGAAGTTTATTGATTGTGAATCAAGGTATACATTACTTGAGAAGACTTATTGCGCTCTTACGTGGGAAGTTCGATGTTTGAGGCAGTACATGTTGATGCACTCTACACTTCTGATATCTAAGATGGATTTGATAAAGTACATCTTCGAGAAACCAACACTTACAAGCCGATTGGCTCAGTGGAAAATGCTTTTGTCTGAGTATGACATCCAATACGTCACACAAAAGGCTATCAAAGGTAGAATTCTTGATGATCATATCACCCACCATCCTTTGGAAGAGTATCAGTCAATGAAGTTCGATTTTCCAGACGAGGATGTTATGAAACTTGATGATAAGGAAGGACTCGAACCAGGGTGGTGATAGAATCTCACGTTTAATGGTGCATCAAATGCCATGGGCCATGGTATTGGGGAAGTTCTGACTTCTCCATGAAATACTCACATACCTTTCACGACCAGGGTATGTTTTGATTGTATGAATAATGTTGCGGAATAAGAAGCTTGTGTAATGGGTCTTGAAGCAGCCATTGATTTGAAGATCAAGATTCTTGAAGTTTATAGGGATTATGCCTTAGTAATATATCAAGTACGAGGTGATTGGGATACACGACACCCTAATTTAGTTCCATATTGGGATTACATATTAGAGTTATTGTCTGCCTTTGATGAGATCACATTTGAACATATTCCTAGAGAAGTAAATCAACTTTCAGATGCTTTGGCTACTTTAGAAGCAATGTTCAAAGTCAGTTATCCAAATCATGCACCCAATATAAGAATCCTCCGTTACAAGGAGCCAACACACGTTTTCCCTACTCATTGTCTCACAACTGAAGACGTGTCAGATGAAAAGTTGTGGTATTTCGACATCAAAAGATATCTTGAGAAGCAGGAGTACCCCGAGGGTGCTATAATTTGTGATAAGTGGACTCTTAGAAGATTAGCATCCAAGTTATTACTGTTAGGATACATTTTGTACAAAAGAAACTATGGTTCGGTTCTTCTCAGATGCATGGATAGACACGAAGCAAAATCCATCATACGAGAAATTCACGAGGGCTCTTTTGGGACTCATGCCAGTGGACATGTAATGACCAAGAAAATCCTACGAGCAGGTTATTTCTGGATGACGATGGAAAGTGAATGTTTTGTGTATGCGAAGATGTGCCACAAATGTCAAGTTTACGCAGACAGGATACATATTCCTCCCACTCCTTCGAATGTAATGACTTCACCATGGCCATTTGCAATGTGGGGCATTGATATGATTGGAAGGATTGAGCCAAGACCTTAAAATGGACACAGGTTCATTCTCGTTTCTATTGACTACTTCACCAAATGGGTGGAAGTGGATTTGTACAAGAATGTGACCAAGCAAGTCGTCACCCCGTTTCATCAAGAAATAAATCATATGCTGTTATGGAACTCCTAACAAGATCATCACTGATAACGGGTCAAATCTCAACAACAAGATGATGAAGGAAATGTGTGAATAATTCAAGATTGAGCACCATAATTCATCACCATATCAGCCAAAGGTGAATGGTGTAGTCGAAACACCTAACAAGAACATAAAGAAGATTGTCCAGAAAATAGTGAGAACATACAAGGTTGGCATGAGATGTTGCCCTTTTCTCTACACGGATATCGAACTTTGGTGCGTACTTCCACTAGGGAAACTCCTTTTTCACTAGTCTATGGTATGGATACGGTGCTCCCAGTCGAAGTGGAGATTCCTTCATTAAGGGTTCTGATGGATACTAAACTAGATGAAGCTGAATGGATTCAAACAAGGCTCGACCAACTCAATCTCATAGAAGAAAAGCGCCTAGCAGCCATTTGTCATGGTCAGTTATATCATCAGCGTATGAAGAGAGCATTTGACAAGAAGATTCGACCTCGAGAGTTCCACATAGGTGACCTGGTCTTAAGGAAGATTCTCCCAATTCACTCTGATCCAAGAGGCAAGTGGACTCCGAACTATGAGGGGCCGTACATCGTGAAGAAAGCTTTCTCAGGAGGTGCTCTAATCCTGAGAAACATGGACGGGGAAGACGTTCCACTTCCAGTCAATTCAGACTCAGTAAAAAAATACTATGCATAAAAAGATCCACTAAGTTGAAAACCCGAAAGGGCGGCTTAGGCAAAAGTTAGGGCTAAAAAAGGGGAAAAAAGGAAAAAAGAGAATAACCCGCTAAGTCGAAAACCCAAAAGGGCGGCTTAGGAAAAAATGGGTATCTCGGTGGATTGAAAACCCGAAAGGGCGATCCAGGGAGAAATTAGGGACAAAAAGCGAGAGACTTTAGTCTGAAAGCTCTTCATGAATAACAAGTACACCCTCCTAACACTGGATGGATCGATTCAACTATTATCCTTCGGAAGCACAACACTAGAACATTCCAGGATATGGGAACTATAGCAATATCAGTTTCAATCGAAGTTTGAGATTTTCTTATTGCCATTTTACCTGTTGTATTTTGTCTTTTCTTTGAAACTTCCTCATTTAGGAGTTGTTTCCATGTACGAATGTCTATTCACAGGCCAAACTCATTAATAAAAATGTGCCCTTCCACCAAGAAGTTTTTGTTATGTCCTTATTACTTTATTTTTCATATGAAAATTATGATTTAAATTCTTTATTAAGCATTGCATTGAAAACAATAAGGCAATAATAATCTCAAGCCAAGATGTGAAACACGGCGTTACATGGACATGAAGGCATCCTAAGGGAATGCCATGGCATTCAAATGTTGTTTTTCTATGCAGGTAGCAAGTTATAACGGTCACCTCAACCAATCTTTCATCCTCATCACCTCCTTACAGACGGTTGAGCATATGATTCTCCAACACTGAGAAACTCTGGGCATTTGATGAGATCCATGTCTCTACTCAGTCATCCATAAGAAGTCCATCATGTGAGGAAAGTCAGATCAAGCTCCTCCTCCTCAGCAAGATTTAATCCCCAGTAAACTCGACAAGGCTATAACTCAATTCTCTAAGTTTTCAAGCACCAATCTGTATTGGCATCTCAAGACAACAGGCAACGGACCCCATTGAGCCTAATCACTTGCACTATGTATATAGTAATCATCATTTCATATTACATTGCATCCTCAAACACATAGCATATCCATTGAAATGGATCATCACGCCACACTTCAAAATGCATATGAAGTATGAGCCATATTTGGTACCTTGTACAAAAGCCCCAAATCAATCCTCAAAACAACAACATCCCCACAGAGAATATCATCCTCATAATTCCCATTTGGCTTCCGTCATTACACTACCAACCAAATAAGCCGTGGTGCTAGTACATTGCACTCTCAATAACCTTTTTTTATCTTTTCAAGGGTCGTAGGTCGCACATAGGTCTTACCCCCACGTTATCTTTTCTTGGATCGTAGGTCGCCAATAGGTCTTACCCTCACGTTATCTTTTTCAGGGTTGTAGGTCACACGTAGGTCTTAGCCTCACGTTATCTTTTCTTGGGTCGTAGGTCACCCATAGATCTTACCCTCACATTATCTTTTCTTAGGGCATAGGTCGTCCGTAGGTCTCACCCTCACGTTATCTTTTCTAAGGTCGTAGGTCGCCTGTAGGTCTTACCCTCAGGTTATCTTTTCTAGGGTCGTTGGTCACCCGTAGATCTTACCCTCATGTTATCTTTTCTAGGGTCGTAGGTCGCTCGCAGTTTTTACCCTCACGTTATATTTTCTAGGGTCGTAGGTCACACATAGGTCTTACCCTCACGTTATCTTTTCTTGGGTTGTAGGTCACCCGTAGGTCTTACCCTCACGTTATCTTTTCTTGGGTTGTAGGTCACCCGTAGGTCTTACCCTCACGTTATCTTTTCTTAGGTCGTAGGTCGCTCGTAGGTCTTACCCTCACATTATCTTTTCTAGGGTCGTAGGTCGCCCGTAGGTCTTACCCTCATGTTATCTTTTCTAGGGTCATAGGTCGCTTATAGGTCTTACCCTCATGTTATCTTTTCTAGGGTCGTAGGTCACTCGTAGGTCTTACCCTCACGTTTTATTTTCTAGGGTCGTAGGTTGCTCACAGGTCTCACCCTCATGTTATCTTTTCTAAGGTCGTAGGTCACTCGCAGGTCTTACCCTCACGTTATCTTTTCCAGGGTTGAAGGTCGCACGTAGGTCTTACTCTCACGTTATCTTTTCTTGGGCCGTAGGTCACCCGTAGGTCTTACCCTCACGTTATCTTTCTTAGGGTTGTAGGTCACTCGCAGGTCTTACCCTCACGTTATCTTTTCTAGGATCGTAGGTCGCCCTTAGGTCTTACCCTCACATTATCTTTTCTAGGGTCATAGGTTTCTTGTAGGTCTTACCCTTATGTTATATTTTCTAGGGTCATAGGCCGCTCACAGGCCTTACCCTCATGTTATCCTTTCTATTGGGTCATAGATCATACGTCGATCTTTACCCGTTGTCTTTACCTTTATTTTTGGGTCGTGAATCCTACACGATAGATTCCCTGTTATCGTCGAGTTCTACCCATCATATTTAAGTTATCATGTTATCATTAATCCTGCTTTCAGTCACCACGACATCATAAACCGTATATTTTCCATCACTTTAACACCCACTTCCCTGAGAACCTTGTATTGGCACCGTTACCCCAGTACAAGCTATCATTATTCAAACCGCATTTACCCATCATGATCAGTTCACCAGAAAATTCATTTTTATCCCCAACAAGTATCACAAATAATAACACTCACACCATCTCTCCAAGACAAATGTCAGGTCTTAGTATTTAATCATCTTCTACCTCGAATGATTGAAAGGCTGACGCCAATCTCCCCTATAAGTTTAAGACGATTAAATAGGGGCAGCTGTCATACCCCAAATTTGTCCTACCTTTTACTTTTGTCTGGCTTAGACTTCACATTTCATCTACATCATCTTTACTGGTTCATTTTCATATCATGCATTTCATTGAATAAATCACTTTGGTTCAAGAAGAGGTATTTGTGCAAGACTAGGGTTTCATGTTGGTTTTGAGGTTCCTTCATTAGTTTAAGGCAGTTTCATCTGGTTCTTGAGCAGTGGACTATATGGTATTAGGGTTTTGAAGTATGGTTATTATGGATTTCTCCAAGATCACTAATGTCTAAGGCTTGTTCAAAGTATTTCAACAAGTGAATCTCGTGAATTGGGGTTTTGGTAACTTGGCTACCTCGAGAATCATTCCTTTAGCATTGTCAAGTAAGATGGGATCTCTTAAATTCTTGGTTGGAAATAGTTAAGATTTTTGGTATACTTGGGTTCAAGATCTTTCTTTGTGTATAGTGAATCAAGTTACCTAAGCATTTGTGTTTGTTCACCAGTGCATATAAGGTTTCCTCGAGAGCTACCATATGGTGCATTGAGATATATTTTCATCAAGTAAAGAGGTTTTTGATTCATTGAAGATCGTGATTCATCTATCCGTGAATTAGGGTTTTGATACTCATCATGATTGGGCTTGTAAACATGCACCAACTGAAAGTCATTTGGTTAGGGATTTCATGTAAAATATCTCCTCACACTTCAAGTTTTCTTCTTGAGATCTTTAAGTCACCAATTCAAGAGTATGAAGGTTAAATTGATGAACATCGAATCTGGGCATAAGAAATAATGTTGTAGGTTCATTGTAATCAAGGCGTTCTTGTTTCCTCAAGCACTTGTCTTTCTAATGCAAGAAATTTTGGACTTCAATTTGATGACAAGTTACAAATTTGTATTCATTCGAGTGATTGTTTTGATATTCATTCAAGTTTTATCCATTCATCATCATTCAATTTGTACGAAGTCCACCTTGATTCAAAGTTATTTTCAAAAAAGGCTTGTATCAAGCATATTCATCATCAAAGGAATTTCAATCGAAATTCAGGATTCAAATATCATTCAAGATTCAACCAAAAGTCAAGACTTATCCAATTTCCATATAACAAGTTCATCACTCATAAATTCAAAGAGAAGACATTCTAGTTGCATATTTATTACATTTGGAGCATTTTAGAAAGAAATTTACAAAGTTGAAATACAAGTTACAAGTATCTTGTTTACAAAGAAAAGATAATTTTTCTTCAAATTTATTTGCTCCATCTTCAAGCGACTTGTCTCACGCCTTTCTATGACTTTTTCTTCAAGTTTTCAACCTTGCCTCGCCTTCTTCACCTTCCAATCCACAATCACCAAATGAAAAAGAAAAACAAACAAGAAATTGGTTAGTTCCATCGTAATTTAAACAAGAGGTTTGCAAGTGAAGTTTTCTTTTAGACTCATCATGAGGGTTTATGCTTGGAATTAGAAATTTATAGGGTGTTTTCGATCATGTGCTAAGCCCAATTTAAAGCCCCATACAAATCAGATTTCAGAATTTTAAATCATGGGCCATGTTCCAATTGCAAATCACAAAAGTAAATTTTGGTTCACAAAAAGAAGGAGGTGCAAATCTCAAGTGTAACAAATCAGAAGAAAATAAGATTCAAAAACAAGCTGCAGCAATAAGAGACCAAAAAACAGTCCCAAAAATCAGACCTACCGCCCTGCACATTAATAGCCCAAAACCTGCCCAAAACATGCACAAAGTAGCAAAACAAAAATCAACAAAAAAGCATTGCCAAAAACTCAGCCTTGCTGCCAACAATCGATCTACAGTAACACCCAAATGCAACAAGCCAAAACAACCCCAAAACTCTAAGTTTTGTTCATCATTTTCCTAAAAGCATAAACCCTTCAGAAAGTATATGAGAAAAGAAAAACAATATTTTTGCATCATAGAAAGGAAAAGAGAAAAAGATTAAGATCAGAAGGGCATCACCAAGGCATAATCTGTGTTATGCTGATGTCCCAAAATTAACCTCGGCAAGCCTACCAAAACCGAAACCTGCTGCATACCTTGCAAAACAACATGCATAACCTATGCACAAGTCTGTCCAAAACCCGAGAATATAAGCCACAAAAAAATCTCCAAACAAACCAGTCCATAATACTGCCAAACCTCCCTCATGTCAGTCTAAACATCATACAAAGATGGGTAAACATAAAGCTGTATCAGAAAGTGTCAAAACAGCCAACTAAGCCTGTTCAAAGGCATCCTGTTTTCCCCCCAAAATTTCAGCCCTTCATCTATAAATACAGCAGCTCAGAATAATGAGAGAGAGAAAATTACACAAAAAATACCAACTACATACAACCTAAACCATTGTTTCATCACTTTCAAAATCCCTCTCCAAATTCACCCTACATACAAAAAATTTCACAGATAAAAATCTCATAGGAAAAGATCACAGAAAAATACAACCTCTTAACTATCACCATAATACTCCAACCGATAACCTTAAACCAATAGGTTCCCTCCTTTGTATTCAAACAGGCCGGATCTGAAATACAAACTTACAAGAATCGTACTATAAACAACAATAGCAATAAATTGTGTACACAACAATCGCCACAACAAGCTCCATTCGACAATCTTCTATGCGTCCATAGTTCTCAATCGGTACCCATTTCATAAACGAAAATGTGAAGCAAAAGAATGCACCAAAAACCAGCAGAGGAATACACATAAAAACCAGCAGAAGGATACACATAAAAACCAGCAAGAATATACAAAAAACCAGCAGAAGAAAAAAGGAAGATCAGATAAGCCCCGATCAGAGGGATCTCATCGAAGTGGTAACCACCAATCACAGCCTCTCTTTATTTCTCCTTTCCTTTATCCTTTCTCTTTTTTGTTTCTGTCAAAACTCGCGATTCTGCAACATTAGGGTTTTACCCCTTTCACAAATCTCTGCATTTCGCTGTAAGTAAAACACGGTAACTAAGTAAGATCACTTGAAATCATAAAAGAAAATCATAGAAATCGGAGAGGAGAGTCTTATAATCAGGGTGGCATCACCGTAGGCTTGGTGCGCCACCATACCATATCACCAACTTCATCTTTTCTTAGATAAGAGAGAGAGAGAGAGAGAGAGAGAGAGAGAGAGAGAGAGAGAGCGAAGATGGAATCATAGATCATACCACAACCATGCGAGATGAGACTGAAACAGTAGCGCGTGAGAGAGATGAGAAACACGTTTGAGAGAATTGAGAATGGCGCGAGAAGAGAACCAAGGGAATCAGAACTGAAAGAGAAACTAATAGGATCTAGAGGGATCGTGAAAGGCATGAAACGATTGAGAGGGGTAACGATTCGGTGTTCTTGTTTTTTTTCTGATTTTTGAACCGAGAAATCATTGAGAAAATCAGAGGAAGATGTTTGGTATAGGGTTTTACTACAAACCAGTTATTGAGGTAAGGGGCCATGGATCCGGGTTATACCTGGTCCAACCTAGTTTTTTTGTTGGGTTCTTTTTTTGGGTGTTTGTTTAATTTCTTTGGGCCTTACCATCCGGATTTCACACTGCACCCACTTGCCCAATTTTGCTTCTTTCTTTTATCTATATTATTTAGCTTCATTTAATAAATCTTTTTTTTTTGAATTGTTTTATAATTAGAATTTTAATATTAGAATTTCTCTACACGGTAACCCTAGATAGTTTTAGAATTCAAGTTTTAATTTCCTTTGATATTATTATTATTTATTTAACTTGATAAAAAAACCATAAAAATATTTATAATTTAAGTTTCTTTATTCATTTTCTTGTTCAAATCTTGATACCCTACTCCATTGGGTAACTCCATGAGGCGATTAAATCCCGTTTCGATCGTCTTATGCTGAGGTAGACTTTTAGTCCATCAAGTACACAATAACATTAGAGTAGACTTCCCCCTTTAGACTTTTTTTGTTATGTAATTAAAACAAAAACTTCTCATTCACAAAAAAAATCCAAAAACATTTAATCGTCATTCAAATTCATTTTAAAACTTGCAAAATACTCAACCAATAAAAACCTCCCCAATAGGATATGTTATCTCCGTTCTACCGCGATACTGACCGTGCCTATTTCTAGAACGCATGTGTTAACATCGCCCACTAAAAAACTCCAACAAACCAACATTTACTAGAAGAACTAAGGTGTTATGATTCCTTTACTGGATACGTAGGCAAAGGGTGGCGAGACCCTCACGAACACACTAATAAAAAACCATTTATTTCCCTATAGCAAGTATAGTTATAGATAAACACACCCTTAGAAGCAAACAAACAAAACGAATCTCGTTGAGTACAACAGATGTGAGGGGTGCTAATACCTTCCCCTCACATAATTGACTTCCTTACCCTTTCTCTTGGTTTCAAGACCATCTTATCCATCCTCCTGTGGTTTTATCGATATTTCCCTTTCCTTCGGGATAAATAAAGGAGCATGGTCATCGCGACCAAGAGAAAAAATGGTAAGGAAGTCGGTTACACGAGAGGAAGATATTAGCGCCCCTCACGTCTGTGGTTCTCCACATGATCCACTTAATAGTCTTTTCAGCCTCCATTCGCGCTTTGATGAAAATCCCATAGACGATAGTTGGCGACTCTGCTGAGGATATATTGACCAATTGTTGGTCTATCCCATGCAAATTAGTCCTAGCTTGTGTTTGTTTTCTTTTCTTTGGGTGTTTTGTTTTTTATTTCTTTATCGCTTCATTTGTTTATACGCTTTCATGCATTGAATCTTATTTCATGATTTGCTATACTCTGGATATTGTTGTTATGTTGTTTCTTTGTTAGGATAAGATGATACTATTGAGGTGAAAGGACCAGTACCCAGGTAATATACCCTAATTTCCCCCCCTAGGATCTCTCATCATCTCATATTATCAATACATCAAAATCACACATTAGGGTTGGTTCTCCCTTTTCTATTTCATCATATCTTTAAGTTTTCTCTTGAGGGATCACCAAGCACCTTGAATTATGTATCTTGTACATGTTTTCTTTTAACTAACATCCAAATATGTATATATGTCTCTTTGAATGTTCATATTGTAGGTGATGAAACAATTGCATTCATCTCACCATCTAACCTAGAGTTTGAGGGATGGTCCTCAGTCAAATGATTTTTAATGGATTGAAAAAGTTCAAGCTTTAAGACTATGTCTATGACACCAAATATTTGTGGTTCAAAGGACTCCCTCACTTTATTAAGGTTAAGTTCTCCTCAAACATGGCGGTGGAGTTCATCAAGAAAATTCATAGGTTCATGTGTTTATTTCCATGCCTTCTTCAACAAATTTCATTGAGACTTAAGCTCCATATTTTAGTGTGCTCCAAGATAACATCATTTCAAGGCCTATGGTGATTCATCATGCTTTATTTCGTCAATAAAGTTGAAAATATTCAAAGTTGGTTCAACAAGTTTGACCTAATTGAGAAAGTGCTTGATTTAGTGATCACAAGTGCATAAATCTCTCAATTTTCAACATTTTGAGTTGGTTATTTTTGCTACGAATTCTTATCATCATCTACAATAACCACTCTTCACATGACAAGATCCAATTTTGCAAGAAAAATCATCAAAAGTTGAAAGGGGTTTAAAAGTCATTTTGACACTCTTTGAGCTAGGGTTTGTTGACTTCTAAGGACCATATCTTGTTCATTTTTTGAGATTTTTGATTGTCTCTAAAGCCATGATTCTCTTTAAAGGGTCCTTAACGAGTTCTCTTCATGGATCTAAGGCAAATGTTGAATGGAAGATCACTAATGGTTGATAAAGATTACAAGTCTCTTTGAAAAGCCTTAGAATCTTAGGGTTTGACTTCAAATGATCATAACTTGGTTAATTTTTATCTCCTTGAGCCAATTATTTTTCCATAATAATATTTTGGATGTCTCCTACAACTTTGTTTCAGTGTTCAAGACTTGAAGATGCTTGGAAAGTGGTTGAAGAATTGAAAAGATTATAGGTCTTTTGTGAATTTCCCCAAAATTTATTCATCATCTTCCAGAGACCATAACTCTTTCAATTTTTACAATTTTTGAGTGATCTCAATTCCCTAATTCAATTCATGAGGTATACTTCATGTGTTTTTTGAACTTTTGAGTTCAAAATTTTCATAGGTCAAGTCTAAATTCAAATTCAAATTTTTCAAGTGGTCAAACTAAACTTTTTTCATTCAAGTTCAAACTCTGCGATTATCAAATTCAAACATTTCTGGTCAATTGTTTCACATATCAATTTTTTTCAAATACAAATCTTTTAGATTTAAAAACTGTCGATTTCAAGTTCGAATTTCAAACTCACATTATCTACCCCCTTAGGTTGCGGTAGATAGGAAAAATTTGCGATAGCTTACTATGTTAGTCTCAAGGCGTTAGTAAGTTCTTTTTCAAGACTCGTGTTATCTACTCCCTAGATTTTGGTAGGTATGCGAAAATATGTGATATAATTTATTGTGTGAGTCTCGAAGCAACAATGAATTATCAAGTTTGTGTTATTTATCCTCTAGGTCATGATAAATACACAAACTTATACTTGTGTTATCTACCCCCTAGGTTGTGGTAGGTATACAAAAATATGTGATATAATTTATTGTGCCAGTCTCAATGTAATAATGAATTATAAAGTTTGTGTTATTTATCATCTAGGTCGTGATAAATACACAAACTTATACTTGTGTTATCTACCCTCTAGGTTGTGGTAGGTATGTGAAAATATGTGATATAGTTCATTGTGTCAATCTCGAAGAAACAATGAATTATCAAGTTTGTGTTATTTATCCTCTAGGTCATGACAAGTACACTAGCAATGCCTTACTATGTTAGTCCCTATACGTTAGTAAGATATTTTCAACCCGTATCGTGTACTCCCTAGGTTGTAGTAGATGTATGAAATCTACGATATAACTCATTGAGTTAGTCTCGAAGCAGCAATAAGTTATCTGTCCCTCGATGATATAATTCATTGTATTAGTCTCCATGAGGAAATGGATTATCAAACTTTGTTTTATTCATCCCCTAGGTTGTGATTTGTATATGAAATTTGTGTTATAACTTAATATGTTAGTCTTGAAGCATTAGTAAGTCAATTTTCAAACTTGTGTTTACCTCCTAGGTTATGGTAAATACGCAAAAATCTACGACTACTTTTCTAGATATTGGTGAGTTATCCGCGTTTTCGTATTTAGGTCAATCATTATCTTTACTCTAGTCTTGGTGGGATGACAACATCATTCCTGCCTATTTTTCCTTACTTTTGGGTATACTTTATAGTTTATCCTTATCTTTTCTCTTGGGTATGCTTTGCAGTGCATCCTTATAATCTTTTGGTCAAATTTTGGGGTTCTACATTATTTAATAATCCTTTGATCCGAATGTGCGAGACCTTCATATTCTCGCACTCTTCAATTGAAGAGTAATTAAATATTGCCAGATGTCATACCCCAAATTTGTCCGCCCCATTTTTAAAATATTCAAATTATTTTTAAACTTGGTTTCATAAATTTTTTTGGGTATTACTCACATTTGGTTTAACAATAATTTATTTTTACTTATTTAAAATATATGATAATTTACTTTAAATTATTTGTATTTTTAAAATAGCAAAATATTTTCACACCTTCACATGCTTCTATTTGCCTTTTTGTCTGGAATAGAATGAAATAGCACATTTGGTAAGAGAATCAGGCTTGCAAGTGGAAGGCCTTGAGTTCGAGACCCATTACACTACTTTTTGGTATTTATATTCTTTTGTGTGTTTTTTTTTTAATAAAAAGGATAAAAAAGTCATTTTTCAATTATTTTATTATTATTTTTTATTTTTATTTTAAGGTTATTTTAAAATTATTTTTTTAATTTTTTCAAATCTTTGATTTTATACAATTAATAGTGAAGATGTTAAAAATAATTAAAATCTTTTAAAATTAATTTTTATTAATTACCAAATCAATCACAATATTGAGAAAAATCACAAAAGTGTCTAGGTTCATAATCTTGTTTTCCAAGTTTCAATCAAGTCTCAATTTATATAAATCTTTCGAAAAATATCATAAAAAAGTGTTTTTTATTTATTTAAATAATATTTTGTTTTTCTATATTTAATATATTTTAATTTTTTTATTAAAATCATAATTTTATGCAAAAAATCTAAAAATAAATGAAATCTTTTCAGCTTAAATATTTTTCAAAACATATCTTGTATAGAGTCACAAATAGGACCAGATTCTTAAACTTGCTGACTAAGATAAAAATTTGGACTTTTTATGTTGGGTAATTTTCTTTTTGGTATTTTAAACCTAATTTCTAATTCTATAAATAGAGCTCTCTTCACCATAATTTTTCATCAACAATTACATCAACAATTTTCTATCTCTCTCTCACAAACATTCTTTCTACACAACTCTTTTGGTTAATTTTAGGATTTTGAACAGAACACCTAAATTTTTTCCATCAACAATCATTTGGAGAATCAACAATAATTTAGAGAATCAACAATCATTTGGAGAATCAACAATTGTCAACAATATTTAGATTATTGTCTTGGACAGACAATGGCCTAAGAACAAACACCAATTTTCCCCTCACTTTGTAAGTTATTTTCAATTTTAGTTTTTGTTTGTTTTTTTTACATTATTATTACGGATTAAATTACTTACCTTATAGAAATTAATTACATTCATTTCGAAATAAATTAGACCCCATCCCCATTGTTACTCAGACCCCAAAAATTACTACACCCCTCATGCACTTTTTGGACCTAGTTCAATATCTGAACTTGGACCCTTACTTGTCAGACTCTCCTATTTTACTTCCTAGTTATAAAATACACCCCCAACCATTTGGGTTCAAAATTTCTTTGGGTCCAAATATTTTTCTAGTACACCCCCAGATTTTAGTCTTGCACACTCTTTAATTAAATTAATTAATTAATTTGTTTAATTGTATTTTCTTGTTTTAGTTGATCTTATCTTATTTTTGTTTAAATGACATTTTTTTTTTTGCATTTTTGCATTAAATATTTTTTGCATAATTATTAGATTTTTTTATTAAAAATATTTAACATATTTTTTAATAAATTATAAAATAGTTATTTATTAATCAAACTATTTTTAAAACACTAACCCTATTTTTAATTGCACTAAACTTTTTATTCATTCAAATTTATTTTCTCATTTTGCATACACATTTAAAATAACTAACCAATCAAACACAAACATTTTTCTACTAACCTAAAAAATCAATATATTTTCAAAAAGGATTGTGGATACCTCTTTTATTAATTGCGAACTGCGTCTACGTTTGTCTATTTTCAAACTCAGACTTGGTTCAAGGATTAATTCAAAATATTTCCACAATCCATAAAAAAAATAACCAATCAATTCGAACTACGAATTGAGACTTTGATTCCTCATAAGAGGATACGTAGGCACACGAATTAAAAACCAAGGCAAGTTCCCCTAATTAAAAGACTAAAACTCTTTTCCCCAAATGAAAACTTTAAAACTCTTTTCACAAATTATTTCTGAAACTTATCTAACCCTTAAACCTAAATTTGGGACATCCTTGAGGCCAAGGTAGATGAAGGATGCCTAACAACTTTTCTTCGTCTAAAACGAAGCACAGGCTTAGAATCTCTATAAAATTAGGGTTATTCCATTATTCACCCGTTGTTAGGACAAAAAGTAGTGGTGGCAACTCGTTAGTTTTTGCCGGTTACGACACTAGTCAAAGACATCCATCTTAAGGAAGAAAGCACCCAGAGTCTTGTGGTAGAAACTCTATTCAAGGGGGGAAATATTCAACTATCACAGGCCATAGAAGAAATTGCAAGTCTCAAAAGTAAAATGAGAGGAAAAGGATCCGCGAGCTATCCGATGTCAGATGTTTAACTTTTGTGTTCTTTATTTTTGTTCTGTTTTTAAAAGGTCATCATTAGGCTTGTTGATGGGGTCTCTCATTTGCTATTGTAATACTCTTGATATTGATCTTTGAAATATTTGTATCCCTTCTTGTTCTATTTTAATGAGAATCTGGATTATTGGTGTTCATTATTTCATCTCTTGATATTGCCTAAGAACTTGAATCAAAGCTCTAGGACCCTAGAAATATTTAAACATGTCATTACATGCATTACATGCACTCATGAATTCATTCAAATCATGCATAACAGGTGGTTCCAACATGTTTTCTTATTTCTAATCTGGCTTTTTAAAGAGATTTCTACTACAAACTCTCACCGTTACAACACTCTAAGTAATTCCAAAAGATAGATGGAACAAATCCAAGCCGATGTTACTGCTATGGGTGTCAAGATGGACACTCGTGTCGAGCAGCTAATGCATATTATCCAGAATATGGCCCGTCAATAGGATAAATTGAGAGCGTTGATTGTAAGGCCCGCTGCAACTACAGATAATGAGAATGAGACTCTAGTCGTCACTCCTTAAGGGGTCATTATTAACAATCCAAATGGTAATCCAAGTGGAGCTACTCTGAATGGTAATCCAGGAAGTGTTACTCTGAATGGTAATCCAGGTGGTCAGAATTTGAAAGCAAATGTTGGTTTGAGTCAGAATGGTCCTACTGTGAACCTTGGTAATCCTGCTGGTAATAATCAAGGTGTTTCTTTGGTCTAAGTTATGGGAAATCATCCTCCACCCGCTCCTACTCGAAAGAATAATGAGCAACCTTTTGTTTATCCAAGACCTGTGTATACACATGCTCGACATCTTGAGGAGGATAATTACGATGATTGTATGTCTAATGTTGATGAACCTGCAGAAGCGGATAAGAAATTATGTATGCTCGAGGAGCATATGCAAATGTTTGAGAATCAGGGCGCCATGTGCCTTGATATGTCTGATTTGGGCTTGGTCCCTGGAGTGAAGATTCCTCCTAAATTTAGAGTGTCATACTTTGTGAAGTATAAAGGCACCTGTTGTCCAAGGACACATGTCAAGTCTTACTACAGGAGGATGTCAGCGTATTTCGACGATGAAAAGTTATCATGCACTTCTTTCAGGACAGTCTGACTGGTGGACCATTAGAATGGTATATGCAACTTGATAGCAACCACATCTGTATCCGGAGAGAGCTAGTTGAAGCTTTCATCCAGCGTTATCGATACAACTCTGACATGGCGCCTATAAGAACTCAGCTGCATAATCTGTCGTAGAAGCATAATAAATCATTTAAGGAATATGCATAAAGGTGTCATGAAATGGCGACTAGGGTCCAACCGCCACTGATGGAAATATAAATGGTAGACGTGTTCACCAGCACCCTGCAGGGGCAATATTACATGAGTTATAGTAATTCTGATACATTTGCTGAAATGGTGACGTACGGGGAAAGGATTGAAATTGGAATTAAGTTAGGAAAGATTTAGGATGTCTCTGAAACTAATGCTGGTAGTGCCAAAAATTCTTTTGGGGGTTTATAGAAGAAGAAATAAAGTGAATCTAGTGCATTGTATGCGTGATAAAGGAAAGGTAGATATCAGGGGTCAGATCATCAGATTGCTGCCATGACTATTCCGACTACTGCGCCTAAAAAACAAGCCTATACATCAAGAAGGGATAATCAGCAGAGGCAAAGGAAACCCTCGCAGAAGTTTGATGAACTTCCTATGTCTTGTGCCAAATTACTACCTCAGTTACTTGAGTTGAAGTTGGTTGAATTGCGCCCTTGGAAGGTTGATACAGAGAAATTACCATACAACTTTGATTCAAATGCCTGATGCAATTTCCACTCTGGTGGGAAGGGGCATACTTTTGATAATTGTATGGCGTTCAAGCATAAAGTGCAGGACTTGATTCAGCGACATGTCTGTAAATGTCTGAAAGATGCAGTTCAAAGTTTGATTACCAACAGAACTCTTCAGTTTGATTGTATGGTTGTTGACCCTAAGGTTGAAGAAGATGAGGTTGACGTTATTAATATTACTGTCAAGTCCAAGACAAATCACGTGCATGTCACAATTTCGATCCCTGCCAAGAAGTCTCCACTGACCATCACTTTACCAGTTCCAGTGTCGTATGTTAGTGACAAGGCAGTTCCCTGGAACTACAGTGGTGAATTTTTTTTATCAAGGGCAGAAGCTTGTTATTGTGAAGCCTGAGGAAATTAAGTCTGAGGATGATAAGCCTGAGGTTCACGATATTATCAGTGAAAGCAGGATTACCCGAAGTGGTCGGATTTTCTCTCCACCTGTTCAACTTGAAAGCAATACAGATGCCTTGGTTAAGGTTAAAGGAAAGCAAATCATGGTTATTGGTGAAAAACCGGGGCAAGATCCTCTTGTTTCAAATAGGGACATCGAGATGGCAAAAGATGTGAAAAAATTGATGAAGTACATAAAGAAGAGCAATTACAAGATAATCGACTAGTTGAGCCAGACGCCTTAAAAGATTTCAATTTTTGCTTTACTCCGGGATTCTGAATCTCACAAAAATTCACTGATGAAGCTATTAGGGACTTATTTTATTCCTTAGGAGATTTCAATGAATCAATTTGAAGGAATCGTGGCTAGCATCACTGCGAGAAATTGGCTAGGTTTCATAAATTTCGATTTACCTCCTGAGGGGAGGAAGCATAATAAGGCGCTACACATCTAAATGGAGATTGTGAAGACTACCTTATCCCGTGTGTTGGTCGACACGGGATCATCCCTCAATGTTCTGCCAAAGTTTGCTCTCATGAAGTTGGATTATGAAGGGCTTGTGTTGAGACCCAGCGATTTAGTGGTTAAGGTGTTTGATGGGTCGAAGAGAACTGTATTCGGCGAAGTTGATTTGCCTATCAAGATAGGTCCTCATATCTTCAATGCGGCATTCTTTATCATGGATATCAATCCTTCTTACTGCTATTTGTTAGGGTGCTCGTGGATCCATGGGGTCGACGTTGTCATCTCCCCTTTGCATCAGAAGTTGAAATTCCTGGTTAATAGGAAAGTGGTCATCATTTATGGTGAAGAGGACTATATTATCAGCCACCTGAGTACCTTCTGCTATGTTAAAATTGAGGGAGAGGTACATGAGACTCAGTGCCAAGAATTTGAAACTGTGCAGGTTGTCAAGACTCCTCATAAAGAGATTAAAAAGACGGAAGTCTCTATGGCATGTTACCGACAAGCTCAGGCAGTTGTTGAGTCTGGTCCACTAGTGCAGAAATGTCTTTTTACATCGGGTGAAAATGACTTTTTACATCAGTTCTGGGTCCGATGTAAAGTCAGGCGATATAGTAAATCAGGGACTTTTTACATCGGTTCTGGGTCCGATGTGAAAAAGACAGTTAACACATCAGTTATAAGCTAAGCCTGATTTAAAAAACAATTATAACATTATTTTAAAAAAAATTGACGCAACATTTTACATCGGGTTAACATGTGGAACGATGTAAAATATACCATTTTTACATCGGTTGGGATTAATGCCCGATGTAAAAGATTCAGCGTTGACAGTTTTTACATCGAATGCTATTAATGACCGATGTAAAATGTAAGCAATTTTTTTGAATAAATTATTTATTTTCTGGATGATTCCCTGTAAAATAAAAATTGGTACCCATTTTTTCATATTTTTCCAATTTCATACAGACTAAATTTAGGTCGCTATATATATGTCATAGCTTTCCAACATCACATAGACCACATCTAGGTCGATATTTTCATATTTTTCACAATAAACTTACAAAATGAACAATTGTATGGCAAACTTGAATTGTATCACAACAAACAAACTCACAACAAACTTACAAATATATATTCTTCACAAAACATACAAAAATATTCAACTATTTATAAGTCTTTTTCCAAACTTGAATTACCAATATAAAATTCACATGTAGATGAGTTTTGGCTTCGGTAGACAACACCAAAATCACATTGCCTAACAATAAATAATAACAATTAACATCAGCAAAAAATATCAAGAAACTCAATACATGTGCAAAAACCACATGTAATGTGCAAAAACTCAATAATAACAATTATGTGCAAAAACCACAACTTAGACAATTATATAAAACTCACCAGATAAAGCTTAATTTTTATATAACTCAGAGAAACATTTTGCCCAATGGAGTCGTAAATCATACAAATTATCTTGTGTTAATTTTGTTGGGTCATCAAATACCTATAATACATAAATATAACAATATAGAGTTATTCTTTAAAAATTCATATTAAGTTGCAAAACAAAAAATAAATAACAACGTAAAGTTATTTTCATTACCTGCATCCAATTCTCGGTTATATTGGCAGAGACAATATCT
Source organism: Vicia faba (assembly GCA_948472305.1). Lineage (NCBI taxonomy): Eukaryota > Viridiplantae > Streptophyta > Magnoliopsida > Fabales > Fabaceae > Vicia > Vicia faba. Next base: position 409,907,350 of record OX451735.1, read on the forward strand.
AACATATTTTTCATCACATAGTACCCATAATCATTAGAGTTATGTTGTTGCCTTGTCTACAATTGAATGACATAATTAATGAATATTTATCATAAATTTAACTATAGAATTACAATTTACATCACACGTACACTGGGATGAAGCCATGTAGCCTCTTTTCTATTTCCATTTGCCATTTGATGAATCCCAAAAGAACTAATACAGAAAGATAAACATCACATAACTAAATTTACTCGCCAATGAAAAATTGCATAACTATTAATGGCCAATGAAAGTCACATGAAAGATAAATTTACTTTGTAATAATTTTCTTCGTGTTTTGGTCAATTTCCCGATGAAGTGAACAAAATACAACAAATAAATTGTCTCTTGGACACATGACTATTAATTGCCAATGCCTCCTGTACATGTGTGTAGAAACAGAAAAGTCACATAAAATATATATGTTATCAAAATTAAATAATATAAAACACAATTTCATAAAATTTCTTATCCATGAATTAATAGTAGTAAGTGGAACACTCTGTTTTCATCATGTAACTTTTCTAGTACGTAATTTTTAACATCCTTTTGAGATTTCGCCTCATTATCATTATAAATACATCTAGCAGGATCCATAAATCTATATAATTCTGAAATGGAGTTCTCAAGACATACACAACGAATATACCTGAATAATTTTAAAATAAACATTAGGATCAAAGTGATGAGAGATATAACATATTAATAGAGATTGACTTTAATAAAATAATAAAATATACTTACGTGCACCAAATTTGCAGAATAGACACGTCAAGCCAATGACCTAAACCCACCAATAACTCTCTGATACACTTAGCTGAAATATAAAAATTAGAGACACTCACACAATGACTTAATTGTATTTCCAAATGGTTGTCATCCATTTTCAAAACCATGAGTAACAATCTCTGAACATCATCAACTTCCACGTCTTTTGTGCTTCCTTTTGTGCTTCCTTTTGCAGCTGAACAACTTCCTTTTCCGCCTCCATCGACAATTTCCATTTTTTCAATGCATTTAATATTATCTATTCTTTGTGATAAACCCATAGACTTAAGTGTCTCCATTAATGATTGTTGAAACATATTACGCTCTTCAACCAACTTTTCTTCAAGTTCAGCTCTAAATTTTATTTCCAATGTTGCAAGTTGTTCATTTACGTCAATATGTTGATGTGACCTTTCAAAGTAAGTGCTTTGTTTATGGCGTTTTCTAACACCACGAGCACGACCTCCATGCTCAGATGTTCCAATGGCTAATGTTAAGACATCGTTACGTCCAACGGGAACAATTTCACCTTTTTCAGCTTCTTGAACTAGAGAATCCTACAAATTTCAAAAACCACAATTAATCAATCACAAATATAATGATACTTGAATTATTTTTCATTATTGACTTACAATTTTTTTAGCAACCTCTTGTGTAGATTTTGATGTGTATTCTCCTCCTTTCTTTTGTCGTGCTCTCTTCCATAACTCATGGCGTGATGGTGGAGATGGACTACCATTATCATCTAATGTGGAATTATCTCTTGATGATGACTTTTCTTTCATAATTTTCTCCTCAAGCAAGCGATACCCTCCACGAGACAATAAGTGTGGGTATACATTCTTAGCCACATTATCCTTACCCTTTTGACTTTTTTCCTATTCTTTCCATGTGTCTTCTGTAATAAAGTTATACTTGACATATGGAGGAGGATCATTTTCTATTGGATGATTAATATATATTTCTGTGAGTTGTGTCTTAAAACCTCTCCATCGCTCTCCCACGTATTTAATCCATTCTTTCTTCAACCTATCCTTCTTTGGATCATTACATTATCGAATAGTGAAATGAGCCTACAAATATAGTATATGTCATATGTTGTTAATTTTTATATGATTCTAAAATATAATAAAGTGTTGTTTTTAAAATACCTGAATATCAGTCCAAATAGAATCTTTTACGCCTTCATCTACTTCTTTCCAATCATTTTTCACAATACTACAGTACTATCGAGCAAGACATGCTATATAACTCTTAAAATGTGTAGCATTTTTACCAACACCAATACATTCATAGGTTCTTGGATTAAACTCGACCTTTATCTTTTCACCTATTTGATGAACTTTGTCAATTTGTGTCATGAAAGTGGGACCTCTAACTCTTATTTTATTAGGGTTACTAGATGAAGAAGGGTTGTCGTTTGAATCACCCATGTATCTATTTACACAAAATAAAAATAATTAGAAATAAAATTAAGCACAAAATAAAAATAATTAGAAATAAAATTAAGCACAAAATGAAAACAATTAGAAAATAAAGTAACGTGGAATTAACTTATAAAAAAATCTTACTATTCCTCCCATATCCCTTCTTCATGGTCTATGCGAATAGCATGCACATCATCCCCTTCATTTTCTTCAATGAATGTAGTCACATTTGTTGAGAAAGGATGAGTTTAGGAAATATCAAGATTCTCATCATGATTTTCATCACTATCATGGACCTTTCCTTGTAAAACCACTAACCACTTTTTATTAGAAGGATCTGTGACATAAAACACTTGTTATGCTTGAGATGCCATGATGAAAGGTTTGTTCGCATAAGCTAACTTGCTAAGATCAACTAGTGTAACTCCAAATACATCAATTCTTACACCATTGTTGATATCAATCCATTTGCATTTAAACACAGGAACTTTAAACATAACATAATTAACTTCCCAAATATCTTCAATCACCCCAAAGTACGGTGTAGATGCCATAACCGGGTTTTTATCTTTAGCACTAGAGAAGTGCATGGACTCGGCCACAATCATTACCCCACTATTTTGCGTGGTACTACGGTCATCCTTTGACTTTGTATAAAAAGAAGTTTTATTAATATCATATCCACTCCAAGTTATTATGTTACATTTAGGCCCATAAGACAACCACTTAATTGTATTAGAATCACTATCTTCACTAGCAATTCTTTCTTTAAACCATTCAAAGAAACTCTTATTATGCTCTTTTAACAACCCTCTTTCATTCATCTTGGGGTACTTTTTCTTTATGATGCTTTTGTGAGAAGATAATTAAGGTTGAACTTCATCTATGTTATTCAATATATACAAATGCACTTGGACAACCACATCAATACTTAAGCTCTTGACCTTTAAACCTTGTGTACCCACACCCTCATATCTTCCACCATGACGAGACTTGGGAACCCCTACAACATCCACTCCTGACAAATAGTTAGAACAAAACTCAATTGTTTCTTCTGCAATATACCTCTCAATAATCGATGCTTCCGGATGGTGTGGGTTTTTTGTATACCCTTTTAGGATCTTCATGTATCGCTCTATTGGATACATCCACCGTAAAAAAATTGGACCATATAACCTAATCTCTCTTACTAGATGAACAATCAAGTGAACCATAATGTCAAAAAATGAAGGAGGAAAATACATCTCTAATTGGCACAAGATAACTGCAGCCTCATTTTCCAAATCGTCTAACTTTAGTTGATCAATGGCTTTACAACAAATTGCATTGAAAAATAAGCACAACCTAGTTATAGTCTTCCTAACGTTGTTAGGCAATATCCCACGAATAGCCAGTGGTAGTAGTTGTTACATTAAGACATGATAGTCGTGAGATTTTAATCTAACTAATTTAAGATCTTTAACTGATACAAGCCTCTTGACATTTGATGAGTAACAATGCGGCACTTTGATACTTTGTAAACACTCACAAAAACTTGTTTTCTCTTTTTTAGACAAAGTGTAGCAGGCGGGAGGCAAATATGTCTCGTTACCTATATATTGTGGAGTTAACTCTTCTCGTATACCCATCAAACCCAAATTCAGACGAGCATTAGTACCATCTTTTGTCTTGCGTTGAATGTTGAGAAGTGTTCCGATTACACTATCGCATACATTTTTCTCCACGTGCATCATATTAATACAATGTCTTACATCAAGACTAGACCAATATGGAAGATCATAGAAAATCGATCTCTTTTTCCATACATTTTTAACAATAGATCATTTTTAGTACTTTCTAGAGACAACATCAAGTCCCTGTTGTCACTGATAAACTTCCTCTCCAGACAAGGGATTTGGAGCAACACCATGCTCTTGTTCCCCATTGAAAGCTTTCCGCAATCTACGATATGGATGATAACGTTTTAGAAATTTTCGATGCCCAAGATAAACAGTCTTCTTTCCTTTTTCAAGCTGATGGTAACATGTGTCTTTTTCACATATAGGACACGCCTTATGCCCTTTAACTTTATACCCATAAAAATTACCATATGCCGGAAAATCGTTGATGGTGCAAAACAACATGGCACGCATATTGAACTGTTCTCCAGAATACGCATCAAAAACATCCACCCCTTCCTCCCACAACACTCTTAAATCATCAATCAATGGACTTAGATAAATGTCTATGTCATTTCCTGGTTGTTTTGGGCCCGATATCATGATTGATAACATAATATATTTATGCTTCATGCACAACCTAGGAGATAGGTTGTAAATCATCAGGAGAACAAGTCAAGAACTATGGTTAGTACTCAGATTACCAAACTAATTCATTCCATCAGTAGCAAGTCCAAGTCTAAGGTTTCTCGACTCTTTGCCAAAATTTGGAACAAAGAATCTATTTTCTTCCATTGCAAAGAATCAACTACATGACGAACTTGTCCATCATATTTTCTTTATTCTGAATGCCATCTAAGATTCTTTGTGTCATCTGTATTGGCGAATAATCTCTTGAACCTTGAAATTATTGGTAGGTACCATACCACTTTCGCAGGAGGACCCTTTTTGACCACCTCATCATCAATTGATTCACCATCCTTTTTTTTGTAGCGTGACGCCTTGCACTTCGGACAATGATTATAGTTTACATACTCTTTTTTGTATAATATGAAATCATTAGGGCATGCATGTATATTTCATATTCCAAACCCATCGGACACAATATTTTCTTCGCCTCGTAATAACGACTTGGCATTACATTACCTTCTGGAAGCATTTCGGTCAACAATTCAAGCAACTCGATAAAACTTTTGTCAGTCCACCCATTCTTTGCCTTCATATTAAATAATTTTAACACAAATGATAGACGTGTAAATTATTTGCATCCCGGGTACAATGGTTTATCCTTGTCACTGCATAAAGTATCATACGCATGTTCCCTCTTAAACGAATCTTGTCCAATATCACGCATCATGTCTTCTAGACGATCATCCATTTCTACACTAACATCATATCTTTGAGACACATTTGACTTTGCTACTACTTCACCGTGCCATATCCATTCTTTATAACTTTGACAAATCCCTACACAAATTAGATGATCCATGATTTCTTTCTTACTACGTTTTGGTTCTTTATTTGCACAACGAACACATGGACAGAGAAAAAGTGCAAGAAGACTTTTTTCAGCATTACATTCAACAAACTGTAGAAATTCCATCACTTCAAGTTCGTACTCGTCACTTAATAAATTATCTCTAATCCCACTATGATCCATAACTATGTTCACACAGAGGAAAGTCTGACGAAGGGTGTGCCCGCGGCTGTGCTACTTCACGGAGATTCTGAGATCGCAAGTTGCGCTGCTTCGCAGAGAAAGAAAAATAGAATCAAATTTCAATGGCAAGATGATAATTCTATTAAGTTTGATAAGTTAAAGATAAAATATGTGTTTCTGAGAGGACCATTAACATTTCATTCGGAGGTTTCTAAGGAGACAATTTCTCTAATGAAAAAGAATGACATATACACAACATGTACTATATTCTTAACTCTATACAAAATATATACTATTTATAACTAATTAGACTTAATAAACTCTCTAAGAATAATAAACTGTTTAGTAATTAAAAAACATATATGAACAAAGGAATGGATTCACCAAGCCACTGAGTTAGTATCCAGTATAATCTTATAATTTTTTTTATATGTACTTCTAATTTTTTATAATGTATCTCAGTAGCAAGCAAAACAACAAGAATATCTTAAAAAAAATTTGTATATATATATATATCTCTTAGAAATCCATAGATATACAATGAAGTTGAACAAAATAGAAAATTTCTTACTGGAATCGTAGTTCGACGGCGGAGGGGGTTTCTTACCGGAACCGTCTTCGTGAACGGCGGGAAAGGACGGAGGGCAGAGGGCATTGGTAGCAGATGGAGATGGACGGAGGGCGTCCATAGCAGAGAAGAACAAACGGTGTTGGTGGAGCGGTGGGTGGAGAGAACGAACGGTGTTGGCGGAGTGCAGATCTCGTTCATAGGGATTCTGTTTTAAAGAGAAAATAAATAAATGAACAGCAGTAGGGTTTATTTCATAAATATATATTACAGTTTTTACATCGATGGATTGAAATAACTGATGTAATAGTTATTTCGGAATAATGTTTTTACATCGGTTCTAGTAAATAACCGATGTAATGGTTATTTTTTACATCGATGGAAGTCAATGCCCGACGTAAGGATTTTCGGGTTTTTTACATTGGTGGAATGCAAGGCCCGATGTAAGGGTTTTCTGGTTTTTTATTTACCAATCTGCCACCTAGTTTTTTACATCGGTGGATCGCAAGGCCCGGTGTAAGGGTTTTCTGGTTTTTTATTTATCAATATGTCACCTAGCTTTTTATTTACAATACTGCCAGCGTGTTTTTTTTATAAAACCTTTTACATCGGTTTATTACTTGGACCGATGTAATAGCCAGCGAAATTTTTTTTTGTAATATTTTTTATATCATTGAAATAAATACCTGATGTAAAATATTTTTAATTTTTATTTTTTACATCATATATTTTAATACCTGATGTAAAGTCCTTTTCTCAAATGTCATTTTTTTAGTAATGGTCATCCTGATGGCTGGGGCAGAGTTTTGGATCTCCCTACGTAGAAAGATAAGAAAGGTTTAGGTTTCATAGATTGACGAAGCGCGCCGAATCCTACCAAGGTTCAAGGTATTCCCTCTCTGATCCAATTCGCCAGTGATGGTGTTATCCATAAGGAAGCTCATTTTGTGAGCGAGGAAGGGGATAGTGATTGTGAAATGGACAAATGGATTCATCCTATTGTTCTAGGTAAAGAGTCTGCCAATTGTTTTACCAGGGATGTTGCCACAGTTATCCACTATGAAGAGTAATTTTCTTTTGTTTTTATCATGAAATAATTCCTACATTATACCCAAGATGTAGTGATCATGCTGTAGGGACACAATGTTTTTATTTTAAAATTATCATCAATAAAAGACGTCTTTTTGCATTCAAATATTTTGCTTCCTATCTTTCTGTTTATTTTTCAAAAATGGCAATATGCTTTTATTTTTATTTTTAAATCCTAGACTAAAATAAAAGCAAAATCACAATCATGCAGATACAATCCCCATTAATCCTAAATTTTGTCAAAAACGATTCTTCTATGGCTCATTATGACTTTGAAAATCTAATCTATCAAGCTGATGAAGAAGCTGAAGAAGATTGTGAGCTTCCTGAAGAGATGTCTAGATTGTTGAGGCAAGAGGAAAAGTTCACTCAGTCGCACCAAGAGACTATTGAAATGAATAACTTGGTTACCGAGGATCTCCGAAAACAAGTCAAGATTGGGGCAGCATTAGAAGAAAGTGTCAAGCAGAGATTGGTTAAAATGCTCTGTGAGTATGCTGATATCTTTGCTTGGTCTTATGAAGACATGCATGGGTTGGATACATATATCGTCGTGCATAAATTGCTTCTTAGAGAATATTTTCGTCCGGTTTAAAAAAAGCTTCGAAGAACTTATCCCTAGATGTCTAAGAAGATCAAAGAGGAGGTTTAGAAACAGTTTAATGCGGGTTTCTTGAAAGTTACCTCTTATCTGCCATGGATTGCAAATATTGTTCCGATGCCGAAGAATGATGGCAAAGTGAGAATGTGTGTGGATTATAGGGACTTGAACAGAGGAAGCCCTAAAGATGATTTTCCGCTCCCTCATATTAATATTCTGGTTGACAATACTGCTCAAGCTAAACTATTTTCAATCATGGATGGTTTTTCTGGATACAATTAGATTAAGTTGGTGCCGAAAGACATGGAGAAGACTACTTTCATTACACCTTAGGGAACATTTTATATAAAGTAATTCCCTTTGGTTTGAAGAATGTAGGGGCAACATATCAACGTGCTATGGTTACTCTATTTTATGACATGACCCATAAAGAGATTGGAGTTTATGTTGACGATATGATTGCCAAATTCCATACAGAAGAGGAGCATCTTATCCACTTGCTGAAATTGTTTGAAAGGTTAAGGAAATTCAGATTGAGGCTGAACCCTAACAATTTCACCTTCGGGGTGAGATCAGGGAATTTATTGGGCTTTATAGTAAGCAAAAGAGGAATTGAGGTTGATCCTACCAAAATAAAAGCAATACAAGAAATGCCTGAGCCAAGAACAGAAAAAGAGGTTTGTGGTTTTCTCGAGAGGTTGAACTACATTTCTAGATTTATCTCTCATTTTACAGCCACACGTGAACCAATATTCAAGGTATTGAAAAAATATCAAGTGGTCAGGTGGAATGACAATTGCCAAGAGACATTTGATAAAATAAAAGAGTATTTGCAGGAACCTCCAATTCTCTTTCACCCTGTGGAAGGCAGGAAATTGATAATGTATCTGACTATGTTGGGAAATTCTATGGGTTGTGTACTCGATCAACATGACGAGACGGGTAGGAAGGAACATGCTATTTACTACCTGAGCAAGAAATTTAGTGATTGCAAGTTGAGGTATTCATTGTTGGAAAAGACTTGTTGTGCACTCGCGTGGGCAACAAAGTGTCTCAGATAGTATATGCTGAATCACACTACTCTCTTGATATCCAATATGGATCCAATAAAGTACATTTTTGAAAAGCCAGCTCTCACGGGAAGATTAGCCTGTTGGCAGATGATTTTAACAGAATATGATATCCAGTATACTACCCCAAAAAATATTAAAGGTAGTGTATTGGCAGATTATCTTACTCACTAGCCTATGGAAGATGACTATTAGGCGATGAAGTTTGAGTTTCCATATGAGGACATTATATACATACAAGATTGTAATATTCTTGTCCCAGAGGAAGGACCTGAACCAGGATCGCGATGGACGATAGTGTTCAATGGTGCTTCCAATGCATTTGGTAATGGTATTGGTGCTATTATTACTTCTCCTGAAGGTTTCCATACTCCTTTCACTGCCAGAATTTGTTTTGATTGCACCAATAATATGGATGAGTATGAAGCATGTATTTTTTGGTTAGAAGCTGCTATTGATTTGTGAATCAAGAACTTAGAAGTATATGGGGAATCTTCTCTTGTAATCATCCAGATCAATGGAGATTGGGAGACTCATCACCCTAATTTGATTTTGTATCGTGAGCATGTCATGAAGTTGATCATGTACTTCGATGAAATCACTTTTAAGCACATCCCGAGGGAGGAGAATAACTTGGCTGACGTCTTGGATACTCTGTCATCTATGTTTAAAGTCATATGGGAAAATGTGGCCCCCTCTATCACTATCATGAGGTTGGATGAGACAACATTCTGTTATGAGATAAAAGAAGAAGTTGATGAGAAACCTTGGTTTTATGATATCAAAAGACATCTTGAAACACAATAATACCCAAAGGGTGTATCTATCACAGATAAGAAGACTTTACGGAAGTACTCGGCTAAGTTTTTCTCAATGGAGGTGTTATGTACAAGAGAAACTATGACTTTGTTTTTCTTAGATGCATGGAAAGACACGAAGCAAATAAGATCATAAAAGAAATTGATGAAGGTTCCTTCAGAACACATTCTAGTGGGAAAACCATGGCCAATAAAATCTTGAGAGCAGGCTATTATTGGTCTACAATGGAAAATTAGTGTTTCAATCACTTTATAATCTATTACAAGTTTCAGATTTGTGCCGACAAAATGCATGAGTCGCCCAATCCGCTGAATGCTTTGACTTCACCTTGGCCCTTTTCAATGTGGGGCATCTATATGATTAGAAGGATTAAACCAACTGCTTCCAACAGACATCGCTTTATTCTGGTTGCCATTAACTACTTCGCCAAGTGGGTCGAAGCTGCATCCTATGCCAATGTCGCCAAGAAAGTGGTCACTCTTTTCATCAAGCAGAATATTATTTGTCGTTATAGAATTCCCAAAAAGATAATTATTGATAATGGATGGAATCTCAACAATAAGATGATGAAAGATATGTATGACAATTTCAAGATAAAGCATCACAATTCTTTTCCATATCTTCCAAAGATGAATGGAGTTGCTGAGGCAGCATACAAGAATATTAAGAAGATTGTGCAGAAGATTGTTGTTACCTATAAAGATTGGCATGAGATGTTGCCATTTGCATTGCATGATTATCGCACTTTGGTGCATACTTAGACTAGGGCAACCTCATTCTCTCTGGTATATGGCATGGAAGCAATCCTGCCAGTGGAAGTAGAGATTCCTTCTTTAAGGATTATGACAGATGTACAACTAGATGAAGCCGAATGGGTTCAAAATAAACTTGATCAGTTGAATCTCATTGATGAGAAGAGACTGATGACTATTTGTCATGGGCAGTTATACTATCAGAGGATGAAGAAAGCTTTTGATAAGAAGGTGTGTCCTTGAAATTTCCAAGATGGTGATCTCATGCTGAAGAGGATCTTGCCTCCCAGCAATACAGATGCTAGGGGAAAGTGGGATCCTAATTATGAAGGACCATATGTTGTGAAGAAAGTCTTCGCAGGAGGATCTATGATTCTCACAACTATGGATGAAGAGGATTTCCCTCAGCCCGTCAATGCAGACGTAGTTAAAAAATACTTCACATACACAAACCCGTTGAGTCGATGACTCAGGAAAAAAAGGGCGTCCTGGCGAACCAAAAAAAGAAATAAAAGGTTCGACCAAAAATTAGGGACAAAAAATAAGAAGTAAAAGGAATGAAAAAGAATTATGTACACCCGCTAAGTTGAAAACCTGAAAAAGGCGACTTTGGCAAAAAAGGGTATCCTAGTGAGTTGAAAATCCAAAAGGGCGGTCCAGAAAAAAGTTAGGGATTTAAAGCGAATCACTATGGTTTGCGTTGCATTTGTGCTATCATTCTATACTATTGTTGGAAGCTTGGAAGGATAAGGAATCAGTCCAATCAACTTGTTTAGAAAGCAAGATACTAAGGAGCTTTAAGGTCATAAGAATCATAGAAGAATTGGTACCCAACAAATCCGCACTCACATTTCCATCTCTGTATTCTCCTTTGTATGATTTGTACGCAATTACCTCTTTCTAGGAATTGCTTCTTAATGTAAATGCCTATTTACATGCCAAACAATCAATAAAATTCTTTTTATCCAAATTGTGCCTCTTTGTTTTTATTTTTGTTGTTTTATTTGCGAAAGACGTTCAATATTTTTATAAACTTTGCATTTAAGAAACATTGAAGCTTTACAGCACATGATATAAATATATGAAATTGCTTGAAGTTTTGGGTGTTTGGAGTGACGACTAAGGTTTCCATTTCATACCTGGAATATGTATTTGTGGTTATATTGTTGTAGGTACCTTTTCCCATTTGTGGCATGAGAATAAGGCATGTTTGGTTCGTTACCAACATAAGGATCTTAAAGGTTGAGGTTTTCTGCATGCACAATTCCTTATCCCCAACGAAGCAAGACGTTGTGTAATCTTCTTCCCTAGCGCGATCTAATCCTTTCAAGGATTGTTGGTAGAATCATTTTATTTTCCGACCGGAGATTTTTGATATATCCCCTTGAAGTTGACATATACTTTCCCAGTGAGGTTGGTGCTCATTTTCCTCATTAAGTTTGAATCTTCCTCCCTAATACGGTCTTCTCTTATCAAGGTTTCTTGAGGAGATTTCTATTTACACATGGGAGATTCTGGTTTGTATCCATGAACACACTTGTTGTTCCCGATGGAGTAATTTCTTCTCCCCAGTAAAATCCTGTGTTGGCATAAATACTGCAAAGGTGGCTTCCCCAGTGTAGTTTGTTTTAGACGATGTGATCGATTTAGAAGGGGGGTTGAATATATATTTAAAAATAATTTTCTCTTTTTGAAGTTGTTTTTCAAACATATATGCGAATGCTCCCGGAATCTCCAATCGTCTAAATGATCCTCTATTGAAAATATTGGATATTCATAACCGTATGGGATAGAATAACAAAGTAAGAATCAATGTGTTTTACTTAATTGGTCAATCACATATACACCCTCAATGAATATGAATTACTTCCAATGAGTTGATTAAGATAAAGCTAAACACAATGAATAATTTGTGAATGAGTCAATTTGTCAAACACCTTATGAGCAAACACCTTAGGTTTGATTTTATTGAATTATAGTGGTGAGTTTTCTTGGGTATCAATCAAAAGGATTGTTACCAATGTTGTGAAATGATCTCAACACACCACAATTTCAGTATATGCATATTTGACAAGTTAATTTTCATAAATTATAGTAATCAAGTATGGAGATAAAGAAAAAGAATAAGAACACATGATTTGTTAAGGCAGTTCCCCTTGTCTTCCTCGCGTAGGGTACTCTGCCTCCAATTCTAGAATCTAGAATTAAGATACTTGATATTATATTGCAAATGTTACAAGAGAAGAGATATTTCACAATACAAACAAACCAATTTTGCTAATGTAACAGTCTTCTTCCCTTTCCTTGGTTTGAGCAAAACCATGTACCAAAAGCTTCAAACAAACATCCGGTTACTGCTAATTGATTAAGCAAAGTTTCTTAATCCTTTCACTCTTCTAATTTTGATAGCCAGCAATTTGACCCCAAATCAATCTTCACAATCCCCCGGTTACCGCTACTTGATTAAGCAAACCCACAGTTTCTTAATCCTTTCACTCGGCTGAATTCAATGAAGCAAAGACTTATGAAAAAACTCCTACACCAATAGGAATCTTGGAGGAGAAAATCGAAATGATTTTATTCAAGAACAGCCTACAATTGCTCAACCCAAATCTGAATTGAATCCTTGATTTGAACGTTATCACCACAACACTTTTCTTGAATCAACAACCATGATTATGTGTATATGTTGATTTTTGAGAAGAGAGGATGAAGATGATGAGCACTATGTGTATCTTTAACTTGTTCTTGTTAACTTCAAATAATGATGCACAATGAATATATATATATATATATATATATATATATATATATATATATATATATATATATATATATATATATATATATATATATATATATATATATATATATGTTACCTAATAGTTAAGACCCATAAACATAATAGAAAAACTGATGAAAGCAGCGAGCGGTTGACTTAAATAGAAAGGGGGTCGGCGCGACACAACCCGCAGAAGAAGGAAAGCCATTTTGAAGTGTAATGCATCAACCGCTTCAGGCTTACATCAATGCAATCTTTGAATATTTTTATTCCCAGGTTGAGTCTATCAGAACGGTCGACGTGACACATCCAGCACGTGGAGGAAAAACCATTATGAAGTATAGTGCGTCGACCGCTATAGGGCTTGCATTGATGCAATAGTTGAATATTTTGATTCCCAGGTTGAGTCAACCAGAAGGGTCGACGTGACACATCCAGGGCTTGGTTGAAAGTGATGAGTCGACCGCACATATCTTTGAGTCGACGCACAAATTGAATTTTCTCAAAAATAAATGTTTCTGGAGATCTTCATTCCAACCATTCCACAACCAGATTGTTCATAGGACCAACCCAAATTGAGAGTGAGTAATAATAATTTTGACATTATTTAAATACTTCTAGAGGTACTTTTCCCTCACATACTACCCCTTTTTGATGATGGAAAAACTTTGAATTTGTGCTCAAATATGCTCCCCCTGAATTTGTGTGTCATGTAAAGCACCGATTGCAAGCTACATATAATCTTATGTATATTAACTTATCCCCCTTTGACAACATCAAAAAAAGAAAAAGCACAGGGTCAAGAGTAAGAAAATTATTCAAATGCAAAATCATCATCTATTTGCAACTTAATACACTAACAATCATTCATATAAAATGAGATTAGTGCTGATCATAAAGTTGAATAATTAGACAAAAGCATTTAGTATATTACAAACACAAAGTAGGTTTGAAAGTTAATAAAGATAAATGTATAAGCTTAACCAAAAAGAAACTTAAGGACTTAAACATAATTTCACATAGACACAAATCAATTATCTAGGTTGTCATTGTCATGGTTTTCTGGAGCATCTGGTGAAAGGTTTGGAAAATGTTGATGGAAGGTGGATTGGAAGGAGGCAAGGTTTTCAGCTTGTGATTGAAGCATGCCATGTAATATGGAGTACCTATGAGTTTGAACATTTGAATAGGTTTAAAAATTTTCATTTTGGACTTTAACAAGGTTGTAGAGGTTTGAGATCCTCTCATTTTGAAGGAATGTGTCTTCCTTTTATTGGATATGCATTTTCTCCAATAGGACTATCACATTTGCATTGTTGTCTTGAAGAGCTTGGGAATCCTTGTCCATATTTGCTTGACCTTCTTCTTCCTCGTACTCTTCTTCTTCATTATCATCCTCTTCACCATTACTGTTTTGGAACGTAACATAAGTACTTCTCACAATGTAACGGTATCTTTGTTCTTTGTGATCCCATTGGAAGCCCATTAAAGTAAGTGATTTCTTTGTAAATTCTAGATCAAAAGACATAACAACATAAGGGATTCCTGGAACTTTATATTTTCTCGACTCAGAACTCTTTGAATGAAGGAGGGATAGCATAGAGTGATGCCTCTTCCTGAATTGTACAGATCAAACATTCAAATAGCAAAATAATGTGGCCAATGAACCTTTATCTTATTTTTCAAAACATAAATCAGTTGAACCTCAACTATATCCACACGAGAGAGACCTCCCTTCTTGGGTCGAATAATGGGGCAATCGATCCAAAAGAGAATTCTGTCAAATAGAGCTAGGGCACCAGTTGTTACAGATCTTGGAAATAAGTCATTCTTCACAATTCTATCACTGTAAGGCTTCTTAAGAATGGAGTTTAAAGCAAACTTAAATTCATAGTTTGGAGCAAGAATAGTATCAGAAATCTTAATTGCATCAGAGTCAATTGGCCACATACCAAATAGATCTTTCTAGACATGTGAGCTCACCATATAATATTTGTTGTTGATTCTATACTTAAATTCAAATCCTTCAAACTTTCCTTGCATGCCCGCATAAAACAATTTAACTAAATCCTCATTATAACGGGTATCACATTCAAGAAATAAGTGGAATATCTGAAATCTTAGCAATTCTATGATTTCAGGTAGATGCATATGACCCAAGGTTTTCATATATAAAGTTGATTGCCTAACTATACTTCTTTTACCAAAAGTTTTTACAAAAGTACCAGCAATATCATTAGAGAGAAGTGAAAGGGCAGTTACCGGAATATCAAAAGGAATACTGGAGGAGCTGCCTCTGAAGGTTCTTTTTTTGGTTACCCTTGAATCCATTTGAGGAGTTTCTTGAGAGAGATTTTGATTTTTAGGGTTTTGAGAGAAATGGGTATTTTTAGGGAAAAACAATATGATATATGAGATTCATGAAACAGGGATGCAGATTTTTACGCGGTGCATCGACCACTTATAGAGCCTTGAGTTGACGTAAAGATAATTTTAATTAATGTTGAGTGTGTTATTTGGTACGCGTCGACGCATGCATGCTATGAGTCGATTCAATAATAAAGATGTTTGATTTCATGCAGCTTTTTCAATTGATTTCATTCAATTAATATAACAAGTAGAAGCCCTATGCACTTAACAATAAAAAATAAAGAAGAGAAAGTTTAGAATTTACACATAGTCAAGAATAGAAAATAGATAGGAACGATATTACCTTCATGAAGATTGATGAGAGCTTTCACTAAAACTATCCATAAGTGCATCAAACATTAAGAGAATATGTCCAATAAAATAAGGAGCATGCAACTTAATTAACTTAAAACCTATCCGAGATATCGAGAACACCAAGTTTCCTACGGATGTGAAAGAATGGTTCCGTAGCGAGTGGTTTAGTAAAATTGTCGGCAAGTTGATTTTTGCTATCAACATGCTCGAAAATGACATCCCCCTTTTCCACATGATCCCTTAGGAAATGATGTATAATCTCAATATGTTTTGTGCGAGAGTGCAAAATCAGATTTTTAGTTAGGTTGATAGCACTTGTATTGTCACAAAATATAGGAATGCGATCAAGTCAGACATTGAAGTTGAGCAATTTTTGTTTAAGCCACAGGATTTGGGCACAACAATTACCATATGCAACATATTCCGCTTTGGCGATTGACAAAGCAACAAAAACTTGTTTTTTGCTATGCCAACTGACCAAAGAATTTGAAAAGAAATGACAAGTACCACTAGTGCTTTTCCTATCCAATTTGCAACCAGCAAAGTCAGAATCGGAATAGCCAACCAAGGAACAAGCACTACCCTTGGATAACCAAAGTCCATACTTAGTTGTACCACTAAGATACCTAAGTATGTGCTTTACGGCTTTTAAACATGACTCCTTAGGACATGATTGAAACCTAGCACACATGCAAACACTAAACATGATATCTGGACGAGAGGCCGTAAGATAGAGAAGGGAACAAATCATACTTCTATAACTTTTTATATCAACGGGCTTACCATTATCATCTCGGTATAAGTTCACGGCCGTAGGCATAGGAGTATCGATTTCTTTTGAGTTTGTCATGTCGAATCGCTTGAGTAGGTCAAGATAATATTTTGTTTGACTCATGAATGTCCCTTCATTTATTTGCTTGATTTAAAGTCCAAGGAAGTAGTTTAACTCCCCCATCATGCTCATCTCAAATTCTCCCTGCATTATCTTAGAGAATTTATTGACCAAAGATATGTTAGAAGAACCAAAAATAATGTCATTTACATAAACTTGAACTAAAATAAAATGTTTTTCCTCCATGCTTAATAAAAAGGGTTGTGTCAACCTTTCCTCTTGAGAATCCTCGATCTAGTAAGAATTTGCTAAGACGTTCGTACCAAGCCCTAAGGGCTTGTTTAAGACCGTATAGCGCACTCTTAAGTTTGTAAATATATTTAGGATTCTCAAAATTCTTAAAACCGGGAGGTTGAGACACATAAACCTCTTCATTAATGTATCCATTTAAGAAGGCAATTTTTACATCCATTTGAAATAATTTGAAGTTTTGTGAGCACGCATATACAAGTAAAAGGCGTATAGCCTCGAGTTGGGCAACCGGAGCATAAGTTTCCTCATAATCGATGCCTTCCTCTTGGTTATACCCTTGGGCAATAAGTCAAGCCTTGTTGCGAGTTATAATTCTGTTTTCGTCTAGTTTGTTCCTAAAAACACATTTAGTTCCAATACCTCGATGATCTCGCGGAGGGGGGATAAGGTCCCAGACCTCATTTCTTTTAAACTGATTTAGTTCCTCTTGCATGGCTAAAAACCAATGTTCATCGAGTAAGGCATCTTTAGAGTTTTTGGGTTCAATTTGAGAGACGAAAGCAAAATGATAACAAAAGTTTCTTAACTTAGAGCGAGTGGTAACTCCATTTGATATATCTCCTAGGATGTTGTCGATGGGATGATCCTTAGAGGTTTTCCATTCCAAAGGAAGATCATTTTTATTGCTTGGATGATCTTCCCCTCTTTCTTCAGATACTTGATCCAACTCTTCTTCAATTTTAGTAGATTCCGAGTCCTTTTCTTTGGGATCTTGTAGTATGTTTTTCGAAGATACACCTGCACCATCATAAACACTACCCTTTCCGACTAATTCCAGATTAGATTCATCAAAGGAAACATGCACAAACTCTTCAACTATATGTAATCCTTTATTAAATACTCTATAGGCTTTACTTAATTAAGAGTATCTAAGAAAGATAGATTCGTCAGATTTTGAATCAAATTTTCCTAGATTCTCCTTACCATTATTTAACATAAAGCATTTACATCCGAAGATGTGAAGATGAGAAATATTTGGTTTTCTTCCTTTCAAAAGTTCATAGGGAGTTTTGTTTAGAATAAGACGTATTAGAACCCTATTCAACACATATTTTGGAAGATGGTGTTCATTGATCATAGTTCTTCCGAGTTCTTTTAAAACACGGTTTTTACGTTTCACCACTCCATTTTATCGTGGAGTACGTGGGGCGGATAAATTAGGATCAATTCCGTATTTTCACAAAATTTATCAAAGAGATCATTCTCAAATTCACCACCGTGATCGCTTCGAATAGTAACTATGCTAGTATTCAATTTGTTTTGAGAAAGCTTGGCAAGTTTTTCAAATTCCGGAAAGGTGTCACTTTTATTTTCTAAGAAAATTGTCCAATGAAATCTCGAGTAGTCATCTACAATAACGAATCCATAGTAGTTACCACCTAGACTTTTAATTCTAGATGGTCCAAAAAGGTCCATATGGGGAATTTCAAGAGGTCTCGTTGTAGAAACAATGTTTTTAGATTTAAATGAGATTCTTGTTTGCTTCCCCATTTGGAAAGCATCACATAAGTGATCCTTGGAAAATTTTATTTTTGGTAAAACGACTACTAAATCTTTTGAGCTAATTTTATTTAACAAATCAAAATTCATGTGAGCTAGACGTTTATTCCAAAGCCATGAGTCCTAATTTAAAGTGACTAGACATTTCGCTCCAGTTAGGGATACATTATTCAAGTCAAGCATGTATACATTGTTTACCCTCAAGCCTTTGAACACATCATCTTTCTTATCACTGTGTTCAATTATGCAAGTCTTTTGAAAAAGAGACATTGTATACTTTGTTCCATAATTAACTAATGCTAATAAGATTGTGTTTAAGACCATCAACTAATAGGACATCTAAGATAGTAGTAGCAGAGGGATTACCTACACTACCTTTACCGAGTATTGCTCCCTTATTATTGTCGCCATAGGTGACAAATCCTTTCTTTTTCTCCACAAAGTCAAAAAATAGGGAGATGTCTCCCGTCATATGTCTTGAGCACCCACTATCGAGAAACCATCTTTCCTTCGTAGTCTCAAGATATTCCACCTACAAATTTAAACAAGGGAAATAGGTACCCAATTTTTATTGGGTCCTTGAGTGTGAGTGATACTTGAGTTGCATTTTGGCAACCATTTGAAAATTCCTTGAGGAACCAAAAACCTCCTAAATCGACATTTGCCAATAGTGTGCCCCATTTTGCAACAATATAAACAAGTTAGAGTTTTGGGTAAGTTACTTTTGCTTGGAGGATCTCTTATTTCATAAGTGTATTTTTGATAAGGATTAATCATACTACTTCGTAAATTTGATCTATCAATGCTAAAAGTAATTTTGGGTTGTAAAGCCCTGTCAAGTTTGGCTTTAAGAGTTTTTACTTCTCTTTGCCAAATATAACAAGTTTCACATCCAGCCCAATCATGCCAAGAAAACTTGTCATCTTTGCTATCAGTTTTGATTTTCTCTACCATGGATGTCTTGAGAGCTTCCAACTCTTTTTGGGAATTGGACACTTTTTGCTCAAGGTATGAAAAGATTTTCTTGTTTGAGGATAATCGTTTAAAAGCTTCTTTAGCCTCATTTTGTAGAGTATCAAAAGCTCTTTGCAATTCTATGTGAGACATTTCATCAATATGATCATATTTATAGTGGCTTACATTGCTTTTCTTCTTTTTATGAGCCATGAAGCAAAGATTGACCATTTCTTATTCGTCATTAGAGTCACTTTTGCTTGAGGCTTCACTATCAATATCCCAAGCAATGTATGCTCTTCTAGCTTTGTTCGGTCTCTTTTGGAATTTGTCTTTTCCTTTGTCTTTCTTGAGCAACGGGCAGTCCGGTTTGTAGTGACCGGGTTTTCCGCAGTTGAAACATGATCCTCTTAATTTAGATTTCTTACCTTCATCTTGTCTTAAAGGTTTTGATTGGCTTCTATAATTGATGAGATTTTTTTCCGAGTGTTAGACTTCATTCTTTCAGAGATATCTATGATATTTTCTCACAAACAACCCCATGTCTTCACTTGAGATTTCATCATCATCACTATAATCACTCACACATGAGTTATTGGTGGAGGCCTTTGAGCTTGAAGCCTTTAATGCAATAGATTTCTTTTCCGTGTCTTTTGGTTTTTCTTTCTTTTCCTTTTAATCGTGCTTATTGAGATTTATGAGCTCTTGCTCATGCTCTTAAAGCTTCCCAAACAATGTTGTTATGTCGAGTGTAGCTAGATTGTTGGCTTCCTTGATTGCTGTAACTTTAGGTTGCCATTCCCTATTAAGATATCTCAAAATTTTGTTAGTAGCAACATCATTGGGAGTAACATGACCAAGAGTGTGTAAGCGATTGTTTATATGAGAAAATCTCTTTTGCATATCCGCAATGGTTTCACCATGCTTCATGTGAAAGAGATCAAACTCTTGAGTCAATGTATTGATTCTAGCAAGTTTAACATCATTTTTCCCCTCATGGGAAATTTGTAGAGCATCCTACATTGCCTTAGAAGTAACACAATATGAAACTCTAAAATATTCATCAATGCCTAAAGAAGCAATAAGCATATTTCTACCTTTCCAATCATAACTATACTTTTCTCGTCTTCCTCATCCCATAGTGCTTCCGGTTTGGGTATGGAGATGTTATCCTCATTAGTCATGGTTATTTGCATAGGACCATCCTCGATAACTTTCCATATCTTTCTACTAACAGAGTTAGTATGCACACGCATACAATCTTTCCAATATCTATAGTTTTCACCGGTGAAAACAGGAGCTCTCGTATAAGCCCCTTTTGGATTATTCTCCATATTCTACAAAGTAATATGTGAAGCACCAGATGAACCAATGCTCTGATACCACTTGTTAGACGATGTGATTGATCTAGAAGGTGGGTTAAATAGATCATTTAAAATAATTTGCACTTTTTGAATTTTTTTTCCAGAAATATATGTGAAAGCTCCTGGAATCTCCAATCATCTAAACGATCCTCTATTGAAAAGATCGGACATGCATAACCGTATGGGATAGAATGATAAAGTAAGAATTAATGTGTTTTACTCAATTGGTCAATCACTTATACACCCTAAATGAATATGAATTACTTCCAATGAGTTGATTAAGATAAAGCTAAACACAATGAATAATTTGTGAATGAGTCAATTTGTCAAACACCTTATGAGCAAAGCACCTTAGGTTTGATTTTACTGAATTGTAGTGGTGAGTTTTCTTGGGTATCAATTAAAAGTATTGTTACCAATATTGTGAAATGATCTCAACACACCACAATTCCAGTACATGCAGATTTGACAAGTTAATTTTCACAAATTATAGTAATCAAGTATGGAGATAAAGAAAAAGAAGAAGAACACACGGTTTGTTAAGGCAGTTCCCCTTGTCGTCCTCGCTAAGGGTACATCTGCCCCCAATTATATAATCTAGAATTGAGATACTTGATATTAAGTTGCAAATGTTACAAGAGAAGAGATAGTTCACAATACAAACAAACCAATGTTGCTGATGTAACAGTCTTCTTCCCTTTCCTTAGTTTAAGCAAAACCAAGTGCCAAAAGCTTCGAACAAACCTCTGGTTACCGCTACTTAATTAAGCAAACCCACTGGTTCTTAATCCTTTCACTCAGATGATTTCAATCGCAAGCAATTTGACCCCAAATCAATCTTCACAATCCTCCGACTATCGCTACTTTATTAATCAAACCCATTGTTTCTTAATCCTTTCACTCGACTCAATTCAATGAAGCAAAAACTTATACAAAAAACCCCGCACCAATAGAAATCTTGGAGGATAAAATCCAAACAATTTTATTCAAGAACAGACCACAATTGCTCAACCCAAATGCGAATTGAATCCTTGATTTGAACGTTATCACCACAACACTTTTCTTGAATCAACAACCATGATTATGTATAGATGTTGATTTTTGAGAAGAGAGGATGAAGATGATGCGCATTATGTGTATCTTTCACTTGTTCTTGTTAACTTCAAATGATGATGCACAATGAATATATATATATATATATATATATATATATATATATATATATATATATATATATATATATATATATGTTTGCATGTGTGTGTGTCTTATACCTAATAGTCAAGACCCACAAGCATAGCGAAAAAACAAATGAAAGCAGCGAGCGGTCGACTCAAACAAAAAGGGAGGTCGGTGCGACACAACCAGCTGAAGAAGGAAAGACATTTTGAAGTGTAGTGCGTCTACAGCTTCAGGGCTTGCATCGATGCAATCTTTGAATATTTTGATTCCTAGGTTGAGTCGACTGGAAGGGTCGACGTGACACATCCAACAGGTGGAGGAAAAACCATTATGAAGTATAGTGCATCGACCGCTACAGAGCTTGCGTTGATGCAATAGTTGAATATTTTGATTCCCAGGTTGAGTCGATCAGGAGGGTCGGCGTGACACATCTAGGGTTTGGTTGAAAGTGATGAGTCGACCGCACATATCTTTGAGTCGACGCACAGATTTAATTTTCTCAAAAATAAATGTTTCTGGAGATCTTTATTCCAAAAATTCCACAACAAGATTGTTCATAGGACCAACCCAAATTAAGAGTGAGTAATAATCGCTTTGACATCACTAAAATACTTATAGAGGGACCTTGCTCTCACAGTTTGCACCAACAAGATTACTATTAAGAGCTTCTCGATTCCCCAGCGGAAGATATGGTATTCTCCCCAGTTTGAATCCTAGTTTTAGGGATCATCTTGATTAACTTTCATCTTATCCCCAATAGAGAAACTTTCTAATCCTCAGTAAAGCCTAGTGATGATGAATATTGTACAAAATATCCTATTTCTCTTGTGAGGTGTGTATATGAAACTGCTGGTCAGAACTCTTCTTATCCCCAATGATAGAAGATTGTTGAGATATCCCCAATGGAGTTTTGGAACCTCAAATCTCTGGTTCAAATATTCTTTTTCTCTTCCCCAAGTGAATATTTGTATCCCAGTGGTAAAGGCCCCAGTGCAGTCTGATGTTTGTTTTCTTTTGATTCAAGAATTCCCATTATCCCCAGTAGAAGTTATCTTCATCAAGAGATTCTACGTGAGAATTCTTTCATTCCCAACAAAGTTATCCTCATCATAATAGGAGACAAGGGATATGTTCCTCAGGAAGTTAAGATTTTGACCAAAATTCAAGATTTTATCTGGCCTACAATTTAATTTTGCGGTATTTCTCCCAAGAGTTTATTTCCCTAGTGATTTTGACCCTTGGAAGTTGATATCTCAGATTTGTAATCTCCCAATGAGTTCCGATTTTAATTCCTCTCTACAAAAGATCGGATGTGCAAGGATAATTATTTGGAAGTTCTTTGTCTTCTCGACATTAGATTATTGTTGTGTTTCCCCAGTGAAACACTAAACATGCATCATTACATTGCATCTACCAAAATGAGTAGCATTTCCATTGTATGGAGCCTTACACTGTAAAATTTCAAACATGCATTGCAGTATAAGTTGATTATGGTATGCACCTGACATAACCAAATATTGTGGTCCTGAAGCTGGATAACCCATATGTTTCCCCCCAGGATGTTTGTTCCAATCGGTGTGTTCCCGGATATTCACTTTATATTAAGTGTCTTATCTTGTGGGAGTCTTGACCAATTTCCCCAATGGAGTTTGTTTGGTTTCTCCACCAGCCGGGTCTTTGGTATTTCCCTTTTCCCCAATGAAGTTTAAATTTCCCCTTTGCCTATGCATGAGCTCCAAAAGTCCACTGTGTTTTGGCAACTCTTGTCTAGAGTCCGGTCAATTGGTCTCTTTTTCATTAGCAGGATCGCCTTTGATCAGCGTCATATCCAGGTTCAATATATATGTGAGTTCCTAGTAAGTTCACTTCTGATTAGCATTTCTTTCCTCAAGAGTCTATCTTTGGCTAGTCTTCTTATCATTATAGGTTCTCCTTTGTCCGGGCATCCTTTGTTAGAGTCTGCTTTGGTCAGTCTCTTTCTTACACATGTCTAACTCATACTAGACATGTATATCTTATCCTTAGCAAGTCAGCCTTCTCCCGATGTTCTTTCATGTAAAGTTCCGCCTTCACCCGACGCTCTTTCGGTTTGTTGAGTTTTTCCTTCGCCTGACGTTCTCTTAGTTTGTTAGGTTCGCCTTCACCTGACATTCCTTCCGCTTGTTAAGTTTTGCCTTCTCCCTACATTCTCTTTGTTTGTTAGGTTCGCCTTCACCCGATGTTCCTTCTGCTTGTTAAGTTTTTCCTTTTCCCAATATTCTTTCCTTTTGTTAGGTTCACCTTCACCCGACATTCCTTCCGCTTGTTAATATTCGCCTTCACCCGACGTCCTTTTCTTTTGTTGAGGTTCGCTTTTGCCTGGCATTTTTTTGGCTTGTTAAATTCTCCTTCTCCTGGCGTTCTTTTGGCTTATTAAGTTTGCCTTCACGTTCTTTTGGCTTATGATGTTCGCCTTCACTCGACGTTCTTTTGGCTTGTTAAGTTCGCCTTCACCCGACGTTCTTTTGGCTTACTAAGTTTCTCCTTCGCCCGATGATCTTTCCTTTTGTTAAGTTTGCCTTCACCCGACGTTTCTTTCCTTTTATTAAGGATGTCCTTCACCCTAAAATATTTCCTTTTGTTATGTTTACCTTCACCCGACATTTCTTTCGTTTTTTATGTTTCTCCTTCGCCCAATGATCTTTCCTTTTGTTGAGGTTCGCCTTCACCCGATGTTTCTTTCATTTTCTAAGTTTCACCTTTGTGCGATGATCTTTCCTTTTGTTAAGTTCGCCTTCACCTGGCGTTTCTTTACTTTTATTAAGGTTTGCCTTCTCCTGATGATAATTCCTTTTGTTAAGTTCGCCTTCACCCAGCCTTTCTTTCGTTTTTTAAGTTTCGCCTTCGCCTAATGATCTTTCCTTTTGTTAAGGTTCTCTTTCACCCGACATTTCTTTCGTTTGTTAAGTTTCTCCTTCGCCCGATGATCTTTCCTTTTGTTAAGGTCTGCCTTCACTCGTTGTTTCTTTTCATTGGTAAGTTTCTCCTTCTCTCGACGATCTTTTCGAGTGTTGGTTGTTAGAGTCTGTTTTTAACCAGGTCTCTTTTTGTATGTGTCCAAAATCTTTACCGGACGTGTACATCTAATCCCTCTTTTGTGTGTCTCATCTTGACCTGACACACATTCACCCCCTCATAACCACTATTCACAAAAAAAAAAGATACAAAAAAACCAAAAATATAATAATACCTGACTGTCTTCAGAGTGCAAATTTTACGGTTCTATTAAGTATTCAATCCTCTTTTACCTTGATTGTTTGAAAGGCTACCTCTAATCTCACCCTCAGGTTAAAGAAGATTGAATAGGGGCAGCTATTGTACCCCAAAATTTTCCCTCTTCATGTTAACCCTAATTGGATTATACTTTATCATCATATGCATACATACATGTTATAAGGTCTACACTCCTGGGATACAGGCTTTTCTTTATAAGAAGAACTGTGAAAGTTGATTATTCCATTAAGCAGCATTGTGAAGCAGAAATCGGGGTTTTTATATTTTAAATGCATGTCGCATGTGTTCCAAGTCATCCAATCTGGGATTAATCAAGTCAGTATTATATCAAGCTCTTATATGTTCCAACACGCTCTAAACTGTGTAGAAAGTCAAGGTGTTTCAATTGATTTGAGACATTGCAGGCAAAAATTCAGTATTGTGCATTTCAAACTCCAAAATTCATAACTTGAGGTCAGAAAGTGTTTTAGGATTGATTTTTCAGTCTTTAGAACCGTCTTGAGGTCTTCTTTAATTCACATGTTCATGTCGAAGGATAATTTTGTGAGGAAGATTTTCTAAAGCGCCAAATATTGGAAATGCGTTATATAGTGGATTTACCGTTTCACGGGTTTTCAGATGCTTAAAAATTTGTAACTTCTGACAGGAAGATCATCTTTGAGTGTCTCTTGGAGAATTTGAACTGTCTTGTTATTTCTTCAATTTTCATGTTCGGCTCAGAAGCTAATTTATTGAGGAAAATCTCTGAATGTGCGAGTATTCAAAAGTTATGCGGTGGAAATACCGTGAAAATAGTGTGTTGAACCACTGTTTTTCAGATGTTCAAAAATTCATAACTTTCTCCTGGTTCAATGTTTTCAGATGGTTTTTTAAGCGAAAAATATGTCTTGATTTTATCTTCGATTCGTATATTCGAGTTAGGAGCTAATTCTTTGCAGGAGATTTCCGAAAATGCCAATTACCAGAGAAAATTGCACTCTGAAATGGTTTTCTACCGTACGATTTCTTGATATTGTAAAAATCGTAACTCTCTTGATTTTTATTGTATCGGGATGATTCTTGAAGCAGAAGATCATAAAATTTGTAAGCTTTAACTTTGCTCCAGGACCCGAGTTTAGACTATGCTTCGAAGGCTTCGGTTTGTGGCTCGCATCTGAAAGTGCGCACGTAAATAAGCTGTAAAATTCTACACTGAATTTTTACACTGCATTTCTCGCCATTCAGGGCAACGTAACTTGCTCAATTTTTATTGTATCGAGATGATTCTTTCAGTGCCACATCATAAATTTCGTCATCGACATCTTTGTTTCAAGTCGTGCGTCAGGATTTCACATCGATTGTGTTGAGCTTGGATTTTGATCTCGCATTGTGCACAAAATAAGTTGAAAACTCAAGTTTTGGAACCAAACTATATATTTCAAATTTAAAATTTCAAACACAACAACTCTCATAATTTCCACTCTCTCAAAATTAAACTCCCATTTTATCTCAAATCCTTTCACTATTCTTCAAACTTTCTCAAGAACACAAAAGAGATTCAAAGCAAAATTAACAAATCTTCCTCCTCTCATAATTTTTTGCGAGAAAGCCGCCTCCTCCACCTAGAACCTCTTATCGCCGGCTGGTCCGCCTCTAGCCACCTTTCCTCTCACCGACACGAGTTTTCCGGCCGCCTCTCCCTACACATCTCCGCGTGCAAGCCTCCTTCTCCACCGCGTGCTCCCTTTGGCAATCCAACCCCTTGGTCATGATAATTTTTTGGCGGATACATACTCCCTCCTTCGCGTGACTTTTTCCGGAAAGCAACTCCTCCTCCTCTTCGATCCATTTTATGTTTCAGTAATTCTTGAATTCTCTTGTTTTAATTGATTTCTCGCATAGTTGATTTTGAGAATTGTGTTGATTTGCAATTAATTGACATACATATGGATTAAATTCTTTAATTCTTGAGAGATATTTAATTCTTGAATTTGTGATAATGCTTGAATCATGTGGAATTGGTTGATTGATGAACATAATCGATATGGATCTTGATTTTATTCGGTAAAATTGTTGATAATTTTTAGATACCGAGTTTTAGATCTACATATCAATTATTGATTTTTAATGAGATTCAATTGTGTTTTCATAAGTTAATGCAATTTTCGTGTCAATTTATTGATAAATTCCATTTTTTGACATAAAAACCTCAAATTCGGAAATTGTATTAACACTCGAATTGTGTTGTTTTTGGTTTGGAATATGCGGATTTAATTGTTGCAAAGTGTTTGCAGTTTCTAAGCGACATAACTTGAACCAGTAAATTCTTTCATGCGTCCGTTAGTGATATTTATATCTGGTTTTTATCAATATCGATTCATATGCGTGTTGCTATCTGGAAACTATAAACAAGTTGCAAATAACCTTTCAAAAGTGTTTTGATGCTTATTCATGCATAGTTGTGCGTTTAAGAATTGTTGTTGTTGAATTTAATCGTTTCCGACATGTTTTCCGGGTAATTTTGTGATAGTGTAGTGCTGTCCGGATTTTGCAAATGCACTTGAAACTTGATTTGATGGTTAGATATGGCTCGATTCAGTTTGCTTTGGTACTTAGATGACGTTTATGTCAAGTTTTAACGTTTCTAGATCAATATTTTGTGCAACTTTGTGATACGGTGTAGTGCTGTCCGGATTTTGAAAATGCACTTAGAATGCGATTTAATTGTGGTTTAATATACAATGTGGATGATATTTATGTCGAGTTTCATTGATTTTGAACTGTTGTTTTATAAGTATTATGATATTAACACGTGTTGTCCGGTTTTTCTTTTAACATATACATTGTGGTTTAATTCTCATCTAATACTTACTTGAGTTTAACCGGTTGATTGTTGGATATTGTTGAGTTTTGGTGATTTCAACGCAATTTTTTGGTTGGTTTTGTTTTTAAGCATGTTGCTTCCCGGACATAGTAAGTGTGCATAAATTCATGATTTCATTGTTGGTTATTGCATATGTATGCTTACTATGACATTTGTATGACATCTATACCAAGTTGTGACAATTTTAGATCGACTTATTTTCTGATTCATGAAATAATGGAGGTACTGCCTGGTTTTTATAAGTTGAGCTTGGAATGAATCTTAATTGTTGGTTTATGAACTATTACACTAGCCTTGGCATTTCTTGGACATGTTCATCAAGTTGTGGCAATTTTATATCGATATGTTGTGCAATTCATGAGATGACGTACTTGTTGCGCGGGATTTGGTTTTATGATTCCATTGCTTGTTTGACTTTGCTTTAAGCATGATAATATGTCATTTTGAGTTATGATGTTGATTGTTTAAGTTACAATTGATTTTTCTTGTTAGTTTCTATCTCATCTTGTGATATTGTGCAAGTTTCGGGAGGTGATTCATCACACGTCATATTTGTTTGGATTATTCTTTGCTTGTGTAACATTGTTTTGTGCATGATAATTGGCTTGATGCAACGCATTCATTGTTTGAGATTTATTTTCGTATTATGACACTGGATTCTGATATTGGATATTATTTATGATTTGATTTATTTGTTGATGCTAGCTTGCTCGAAGTTTTCCGGGTTTCTCTGCTTTGCTTGCTTGCTACGAACTCTTGTTTGTTTGGTATTGTACTGATTTTGGTTTATTTTTCA
The DNA here is from genome assembly GCA_948472305.1 of Vicia faba. Taxonomy (NCBI): domain Eukaryota; kingdom Viridiplantae; phylum Streptophyta; class Magnoliopsida; order Fabales; family Fabaceae; genus Vicia; species Vicia faba. The sequence goes on from OX451735.1 coordinate 409,936,365, forward strand.
GCATCGCATTTTCTTTTCCTTTCCATGAGAAGTAGGAATAGAGATGCATGACGGGGAATCCCTACTATAGGTAGGCAAATCTGTTTTAAAGAACTTTAGAAGGCATTCTTGTTTGTGTTTGCGCAAAGTTCTCGATATGAGGCCATGTTTATGTTTGCTTGTGTGCAAAAGACCTCAAAAGAGGAAAATCCAACTCCCCTCCCATTTCCCTTTTATTTTGTGCTTGCTATTGAGTTAAATAAGTGGAACAGAGGGTCCCCAATTGACCCCCATGCATTCTGGTTTGTGTCGTTCTTGGCTCGTGTTATGTGTTAATGCTTTGAATTGTGCCTATTCTTGTCCATTGAGTCAAATCAAGTGGAAGACAAGGGTTTGTAACCAACCCCTCACGCTTTGTCATTTGTTTCGACGATGTGAGCTCACGTCACTCAATGTTGATGCTCTTTGTTTGTTGCTAAGGTCGCACTTGATTTTTTGTTTGTTTTGGTTCGACTTTGTTTGATTGCAATTATGCTTATGCTTTTCATTAGGTTGTAACCTTTGCATGTTCCCTTAGGATATACTTGTTTCTTTTCCGATACAAGTTAGACATTAGGATAGTAATCCATGCATACTAACTTAGGTAGTGTTTTCCCTTTCAAAACTCAACTATAGGATCAATCATTGTATGATAACATTAGGGATAGAGATAGATAGTTTCCCTTATATGTTTTATTTTCTTTTTACATGATTAAGACTAAAACCTTTTTCTTGGCAAATGCATAAAATACTCTAATATTTTAAAATCCTTTTTCAAGGTAAAATAATCAACCAATCCAAATTTGTACCGCCTTCGGGCATTTCTTTGAAATCATTAAAAATATGTGTTAATACTACTCTACGCAATACGACGCGTAAATCCTCAAGGGCCGGATAGCCCCATGTCTACTTGTTAGAGCATGAAAAGTAGCATTATCCGTCTTCAAGCATTTTTCTTTTGAAAATACCTTTTCAGGTAGAACATGTTAATTCATTTCTGTGCCAACGCGTGAGTCTCTAAAGGTCGAGCTGCGACAGAAAGTGAAATTAATATTATTCATAAAAAATACAAAACCAAACTGAAACTTTTGAGCCGAACTACAACGCTCTGATTCCTTAAAAGAGATACATAGGCATTTGGTCCCTGGGGACCAGGAGAGTGAAACTTTGAAAATATTCCTTCTTTTCCCCATGTTTTCTTTTGCATGCATTCCCTTTTTGCATTTTCTTTTAGCTCGTAAGCTTTAGGTTAGAACACACCCTTCTATTAGAACAACAAGAGTGGATCCCATGGAGTACCGTGAACATGAGGGGTGCTAATAACTTACCCTCGCATAATAGACTCCCTTACTCGTATCTCTCAGTCGTTTTACCTTGATTTCACCCTTCCCAGGTTTACTCAATGTTTACCTTTCCCTTCCCGTGGGATAAAAAACGTTAGATGGTGACTTCATTGATTTTCTCTCAATGATTGTTCCACCGGTTGTTTCAACAAGTACCATTGATTTACTTTAAAATCCTTTTCACTTGATTGATGTGACTTGTTATTGGCTAAGCTTGATATCTTGCACACACACACACACACACACACACATACACACACACACACACACACACACACACATAACAAATGTGATATCAGGTCTGCTAACAAACTACTAATCATACTTCTGTATGAGCTTTGATCAACAACAACACATTTTTCATCTTTTGATAGTTTCAAATGAGTAGGAATAAGTGTCCTTTTATGATTTGCATTTTCCATACCAAACTTCTTTACTATGTTCTTGGCATACTTACTTGTAGAGATGAAGATAGAGTCACCCATCAATTTTACTTGAAGTTTAAGAAAATGTTCTAATTGAATTTGTTTGACAAAATGTTCGACCATCTGGAATGACATCCCTCCAAACACAATGTCATCAACATATATCTGAGCAATCATAAGTTTTTCATCCTTCTCCTTGACAAACAAGGTCTTGTTTATTCCTCCTTTCATGTAGCCATTATTGACAAGAACTTTCGTCAACCTCTCATACCAAGATCTAGGAGCTTGCTTCAATCCATAGAGAGATTTCTTTAACTTAAACACATGAATGGATAAGTAGGATCAATAAATCCCTTTGGTTGTTCAACATAAACCTCTTCATGTAAGTACTCATGACTTTGAGAGTCTGTCTGGTGTAATGAATGTAAGTGCATAGTCTAATCGCGTAGTTTTAAAAGATATCGAACCCACAATGACTGATGGTCAAACTACTGTTATCTAGGGTCAATGTGTAAAGCTAAGGCTAATTATAAAATTAGGATGTGGGAGTTTAGAAGGGAATTAACTAAAATCTAATAATTGATAACGGGACACTGGTATGTAATTTGTCAACTTCATGGATTCAATAAGTCATTGGCACATTTTTAAGTATTAAAACATTGTTTCAATTGAAACTATTAATTTAAAAACCCTTGTCTCACACTTTCGTTCTATCGATTCAGGCCATATTATAAAACTCAAATGAGCGCTCTCGCTGTTTCATTTAAAATTTAAAAGTATTTTTTGAAAACAAATAGAGTCCAATTAATTTTAAAGCGCTCTCGCTGTTTTTAAAATTAATGTTCAATCACCACTATCTGGTTAAAACCTCAAACTCTCGCTCTATTGATTTTATCCTTAGTCTGTCTTTTACTCTCGTAATAAAACAGTTTAATATCCAAATTGGAAATCAAAACCAGAAAAGTGTTTTTGTAAAATATTTATGCCAATTAATTACTGAATCCCTTCGGTTTAGGACCTCACATACCGGTATCGGGGAAATTAGCCAAACATAATTTTATTGCGTGATAACATAAAATAAAAACATACATTCAATAACACAGGCATGGTAAAAATAAATAAACTAGATTTAAAATTAGAACCTAGAATAAAACACTGAAGAATAATTGTGCAGTATGTTAATCCTCCACAAGTCGCAGGATTAACTTCAGAATGAAATATCTTGAAGAAATAAAAATAAACCTAAACGAATTCTGGAAGCTAGAAAGAAACTAAAGTTGCAATATTTCTCCGATGTGAAGAAATATTTATTTAATGGTAATGGTTTTCTTTACTTATGGAAATTCTAAACGAAACTGGAAAAAGTAGCAAAAACTGTACAATTGGAAATAATAACAATGTTGCAGAAAAATAAGAAATTGGAGTAGGTATCAAACGTTTCAAATTTTGATAACTTTCTTGGTTTTATAGATTCCATCAGCTGAGAAAAAGTAGGAACAATCCCTTAATCTTTGTTCTTCAATCGTGCAGAATTTTCAGTAAGTTGTGCGCTTCATGGAGACAATCTTGTAATTGATATATGAGTTGTAACGAGTGTCATGCGTTGTGGCATGGGGCAAGTATCTTCATTCTGTGTCGGTCGGGATAATAAGTGTGCCGAGGGGAACATTATTGGACTTTGTAGCGGGCGACGGGCGCTTATGACGGGCGACATGGCTTCTGATACAGAATGCTTGCGTTTTGCTGCTAAAGTGTCATTTCTTCTTCATTTCTTCAATATTCTTCTTCCTTTTCTGATTTATGCTTTGCAGAAACTAAATACTTGAAATATGCTGCAAATACTACAAACAAAGACATAATGTGACATAATAAATGAAGAATCAGAAGCTTTATCTATGTAAATCGGGCGGAAAATTCTATAACTTTTCGTGTTATCAAACTCCCCTAAGTTTGAACCTTTACTTGTCCTCAAGCAATATAGTTAGTATAAAAATCAATAGAGCACAAGTTAAATGTAAATACATAATGCAATTCGAATCGTAAGAGGTTGCCAATGTTTTTGCGGAAACATAAGCTCAACATAACACAAAAGATACGGTAATAACACTAAACTCCCCCCTCCCCATTGTGCAGGCTAATTCCAATCATGCCTTTATAGCTCAACCTAATTCTTTTTGCTAAATTTCCCCCGTTTTCATTCTAGCGCAATCACATTAAGCCCTTTATCTTTACATGCACATAGTAGAGTAGTAAGTTACTGAATATGATCCTTTTAGCACGAGGTTCTGGAACATATATGTGGTAACTTCCTTTAATTCATCCTGTTGTACCCCAAAATTTTCCCTCCCATATTCTTCAAAGTTTTGGCAAGCATCATCTCAAGGCTACTCAAGGGCTGCACAGTCAACCACCCTCCTAAGCCAGTCAAACTAGGGTTTTGGTTCTTGCAAGGAAGTTGAGGTTTTGAAGGTCTCAATCAAGTCCCATATGCTCACATACATTGTCAAGCACCTACATGTCAAGTTTCAAGACTCACAACATCAAGTTACACAATCAAAAACCCTAATTGCTTCACAATCAACTGTAGGGGCAAAATGGTTATTTGGCAGTCAAAAGTCAAAATTTTTGGTCAACGTCTTATTTTGAAACCACAATCATCATTTGTTCAAATCTTGACCATGATTTCACAAGAATGGCTCAAAAATCATCAAGATGCAAAAGTTTCTATTTTTGGACAGCTGAAAAGTCAACTGTAACTTGACCAAGGCATAACGTTTTCATGGTTCATCATAAAAATCCCATCCAATGCTCATTTTGAAGGGGATGACATTTCCTACAACTCATCTTCACATTCCAAGTCCAAGAAATGCTCTCACAAAAAGTTATCAATTTCAACATTATAGGTCATTTTCAAAAGTCAACAAAAAGGCCCTTTAAGTCAAAGACCATAACTTGAGATTGGTAAATCAAAATGACATGAGACCAAAGGCATTGGTTAGAAGACTTCATGACATTTCCAAAATGTCCAAGAACATGTTCATATGATCAAAATTGAGCAAGATATGCATTGGAGAAGTTGGGAAATTTTTGTGAAATGGCCAAAGTCAACTATCCTTGAAACTTCAATTTTTGACAAAAGGGCCCACTTTTCTCCACTTGATTCATCCTTGTCATGCCACCCACGTGTCCCATGATTAAATTCAAGATTAAACATTTATTTTTTCTATTTTTATTTAATTTTATTGATTTAATTCATTTTAAATCCATAAAATTCAAATAAATAAAAAAATTAATTAAGGGATATCTTGTGGCTTGAATGACTTTGATACATCATAATCCACCTACCAAATTCGTGTAAGGTCCATTTTAAGCATAAAATTAAAATTTGGACAAAAATGGCAAGTTGCTTTAATGGTGGTTATGGAGAAATCTCAAACTTCATTGCAATGGTTAAAGGTTCATTATATTGATTGATTCTCATTCAAAGACATATATGCAAGCATCTCGTACCATTTACACGACCTAGAACTCTCTCAAACAGCATAACCAATTTCCAAAATTCCAAAGAAAAGTCACAAACTGAAATCCCTATTCCAGCATAATTCGAACCTTTCTTTTGATCCAAACGCGTTCCCACACTCCCAGGAACCTTTTGCCATCAAGAACAAGCCTTAGCCCTTCAAGAATCGCCTCCATACAGTCACACGGTTCACCTTTTTTTTCATAATCGAAATCCATTTTTTACGCATCCTTAATACGTTTTGACTACTGTTTTGCATTACTGACATTCATACGAAGCTTTCTATATAATTTGATTTGATTATGATGCTATAACATGAAAGTTGCCATTGTTAAGTTCTAGGTTTTCAAAGCTTGTGATTTGGGGCTTTTCCCATACTGTAAAATTAACCCTCCAAACACCCATGGTTGAAATCAGCGTGATGAGACGAACACGAAACATACCTCGCGCCCAATTTATCTTACACCTATGCCTATTCGCTATTTTTCAATGTTGCATTTTGTGGGGGTTAAAAACCCCCGCTATCTTGTTTCTATTTTGCAGATAAGATAAAGACGATGATGAGGTGTCCATGCGTGGGTGGTTTATTCAAATCATGCACGCTCTTTTTTATTTTCCAGCATATAATGCATTCTTTTAATATAATATTTAGTTCTCATTTTACTAACAAATGCGCAGGATTGGTGTAGTGGTTGGCAATGTGTTTGGTGATATTTGGGACCTGGGTTCGATTCCCAGGTCCCCCATAATTCCATGTTATTTTTTCTAAAGCGTTCTTGTGTAGGTTCCCAAATGTTGAGCACCATACACGTCACAGATCAGCGCGCCATGTGTCCATAGAAGCAGATCCAAAGGTCAAGAAGGGGAGCACACCATACTCCTGGTCAACAGCGTTCCACTCAATTCCCAGAGTCAACAGGCTTTGTGCAAAATGGGCCTCATAATTCCCTATACACCCTCCAATTTGGCCCAAAACCCCCTTGGGTTTGCAATTTTCATTTTTTATATTTTATTTGTCTTATTTTTATTTTTCCCTTTTATTAACTATTAACATAATTAATATTTTTATAAAAAAAATCAAAAAGAGAACTAATATTATTATTATTATTAATTTCATTTTATTTTTGTAAATAAATACTAATAAATTGAATTAATTTTAATTAGGCAACTTTAACTTTTTTTTTCTTAATAATTAAACAATTTAGAATTAGGTTAACTTTTAATTTTATTTCCTTTTGTTTTATTTCATTAAAAAAAACATAAAAAACATTTTTCTTTTAATTAATTAATTAATTAGTTTAATCATTAGTTTCAATCTCATTTAATCACAAAAAAGACAAAAAAAATCATTTCTTTTCTTAAAAGGGTCAAAACCCTTAAGGCATTCCCGATTAATTTTTATTCGCGCACATTTATTTTATTTTGATTATTATGTAACTGCTTCAAGAATGTAATAGTAATTAGGTTTATTGCTTTCTTTACTTTCCGCACTTTATCAAAACGGGTCTTTGTTTTTTGGCGATGTATAGACCCGCGCCTTGTAATAGCGTAGCCTTACATTCCCGCACTTTAATTTTTCGCACCCCTAACTGTTAAATACATGAAAGAATGTATGTAAATAAAACCAATCCGTAGCTCACAAATAACATATACAAGACAAACATTAACTGAAACACAACACACAAAACACATGCCACTCCTAGGGTACACTTCACTCGTTGCCTCAAAACGTGGTCATCAAGTATAGGGTGTCTTAGAGGTCTCCCTTCTGTCTAAAGATCCAGTTGCCTCGAAACGGTTGCCTCGGATAAAAGGATCTAGGACATTAGGGTTACCACTAAGGTGTCCTACCATTTCTTCGGTGACCACACTGTCCCTAATCATCGAATTGACCCGAATAACTCCAACGACGGTGCTACCTACCCCTCAATGGTGGGATAGCACTATCTAAAGGACTCTTACACAGCCTAATTCCTTAGAGTAGGTAGATTCTCCTGGGTACTTGCTCTTTTCAAAACAAACAAAATACTTTTCACACCTTACACTTTCAAAAAGTTTTCAAACAATACTTCATACACTCTTGAGGACTGGTACAAGAGTTACCTAGAAGTTTTCAAACGAACTTTTTCAAAAGCCACACACATTTGAAAAGCAAACATTTTTGAAAACATAAGAGCAAGTACCTAAGAGCCCGTGGATAACCACGGATAGAAAGGGTGCTAACACCTTCCCTTTCTATAAATCTACCTCCCGAATCAAGAAACATTCTCATAAGGAATTTTGCTGTGCTTTTGTCCTTTCCATGTTGGAGAACATAAAAGACGGTGGCGACTCTTGCTTACCGCGACATTTCGTGAAACCAGCTAAAAAAAACAGTCAGTTCTATTTCCACCGATCACACACCCTATTGCAAGTTGCAGGGGATTGGATCGTAGTTCGCCCTACCAAGTTCAGTACCACACACTTCTGAACCAACCGAAAACGAGTTTCTATGTTATTGTTAGAACACAGTTTGATTCTACAAACCTTATAAGAGTTTTGATGATAACAAACACAAAGAACAAATATGCACTCTAAATTTGTGTTTTATGTTGTACATAAGTTCTGACTGAAACAACATTTGACGTTAAGCCACAAAAGCTTTCAAGCTGAGTAATCAGAATATTCTGAAGAATGATGATCAGAATGTGCGCTAAAGTAAAAGATATTATGATTCTGAACAGAAGTCTAACGCGCCAACAGATCCTCATGTCTCTGAGTTATCAAAGTTCAGAAGTAAAGCAGCATGCAAGATTCCCAAGTTCTAAAGCGTTACTTTTCCATTAAGACAATTTCATATGCAACAACTTCATTCAGACAAGAATCTTCTTAGTATGGAAAGTACATTAAGTGTCCATTATCACGTTTCAATTTGGACATATTTCCACACCTATATAAACAAGCTCAAAGGGTAAATCGTTTACGATTTCTTAAGACTGTTCCATACAATCTCAAAAAGCTGCAAATATTCATATTTATCCTATATTCAAATTGTGTAATACATCACAGTAGTGATACAGTTTTTGTAACAAAAAAACAAATAGTACACAATAAAATTTTCTTTGATTAAGATATTTTTCCTTGAGATAAATCTGGTTATGGTTATACTCAAGAAGGCTTTGGCAGTTGTCAAAGTAGATTTGTAATCTGTTTGATTAGTGAATTAAGTCCTCATTGGAGAGAGGCAAAATCACCTTGGCGGGTGGACTGGAGTAGTTTGAGATCAAGCGAACTAGGATAAAAATCTTGAGTCTATTGCTTTTGATTTTTAAGTTTCAATTCAACCCCCCTTCTTGTGTTTTTCACTTCTTCAATTGGCATCAGAGCGCCTGGTTCCGAGTTCATACACTTAACCGTGTCAGTATAAGATCCAAGCTTTAGAAAAACACTATGGCGGGACCAAGCCAAAACATCGGGAATGACTATCATGATGACAAGGACAGAAACAACGGCAAACCTCCAGTCTTTGATGGATATAATTTTGACTACTGGAAAGACAGAATTGAGAACTTCTTTATGGATCATGATGCTGACCTATGGGACATGGTTATTGATGGATACATGCATCCAATGGATGAAAGTGGTCAGAAGATAGATAGAAAAAGAATGTCTGACCAACAAAAGCGTGATTTCAAAAACCATCATAAGGCTAGAACAATTCTTCTCAGTGTTATCTCATACTCAGAGTATGAGAAGATCTAAAATAGAGAGACAGCCAAAAACATGTTTGACTCTCTGAGAATGACGCATGAAGGCAACATACAAGTTAAAGAAACCAAGGCCCTTGTGCTCATTCAGAAATACAAAGCTTTCAAGATGGAAGACAGTGAATCCATAGAAGCGATGTTCTCAAGATTCCAGATTCTTGTTGTTGGGCTGAGAGTTCTTGACAAAGGGTATTCTACTGCTGATCACATAAAGATTATCAGAAGTTTACCAAAGCAATGGAGGCCAATGGTCACTGCTCTTAAGCTGGCTAAAGATCTCAACAAGATATCTCTGGAGGAACTTGTTATCTCCCTCAAAAGCCATAAGATAGAGCTAGAAGATGACGAGCCTCGGAAGCAAGGTAAGCCTTTAGCATTAAAATCTAACAAGAACTTGATTCTAAGGTTTTGCAGGCCATGGAAGAAACCTCTGATGGATCCTCATCAGAAGAAGATGAACTATCTCTTATCTCTAGAAGGGTCAATCAGCTATGGAAGCAGAGGCAAAGAAAATTCATAAATTCCAGAAGATCAGGGAATCAAAATGAATCCTCCTCTGGATACAGAAAGTCTGAGCCCTCCTCTGGACACAAAATATCTGAAGCTTCGTCTGGTCACATAAAGTAAAATAATAGAGACATCATCTGCTATGAGTGCAATGAACAGGGGCACTACAAAAGTGATTGTCCAAGGCTTCAGAAGGAGAAGCCCAAAAAGAAGTTCTTTAAGGAGAAGAAGAAAAGTCTCATGGCAACATGGGATGATTCAGATACTTCTAACGTAGACTCAGAATTAGATGATGAAAGAGCCAACATTTCTCTTATGGCTAATGTGATAGAAGACAGTGAAGCATCTCAGTCAGACTCAGAATCAGACACAGAAGAGATATCTTTAGTAGCAAGTCTAAAACACCAGTCATGGTACCTGGACTCTGGATGCTCTCGACACATGACAGGAAGAAAGAATATGTTCCGAATCCTGGAACTTAAACCTGGAGGCTACGTGGGCTTTGGAGGCAACCAAAGGTGGAAGATCATTGGCTCTGGAACAGTAGGTAATGGTAACCTTCCTTCTAATAATAATGTACTGTTAGTTGATGGATTGATGCATAACCTGTTATCCATAAGTCAATTAAGTGATAACGGTTATGATATAATCTTAATCAAAATTCATGCAAAGTTGTTAGTCAGAAAGATGGAACTATCCTGTTTAATGGAAAGAGGAAAAGCAACCTTTATAAGATAAAACTTTCTGAACTAAAAAGTCAGAATGTAAAATGCCTTCTTTCTGTTAATAACGAGCAATGGGTCTGGCATAGAAGATTGGGGCATGTTAGTATGAGAAGAATATCTCATATTAACAAACTCAATCTAGTCAGAGGACTTCCTAATCTGAAGTTCAGCTCAGATGCTCTGTGTGAAGGATGTCAGAAAGGCAAATTTGCAAAACCTGCTTTTAAAGCTAAAAATGTTATATCCACCTCTAGGCCATTAGAACATCTGCACATAGACTTATTTGGACCAGTGAAAAATGCCTCTGTTAGTGGCAAGAAGTAAGGGTTAGTGATCGTAGATGACTATAGCAGATGGACATGGGTAAAGTTCTTAAGACACGAGGACGATTCACATTCTGTGTTCGTTGCTTTCTGTAACCAAGTTCATAATGAAAAGGATCTTAGAATTGTCAAAGTCAGAAGTGATCATGGTGGAGAGTTTGAAAACAAAAAATTTGAAATATTTTTTAATGAAAAAGGCATTTCGCATTATTTCTCTTGTCCTAGAACTCCCCAACAAAATGGAGTTGTAGAACAAAAGAACAGAACATTGCAAGAAATGGACAGAACCATGGTCAATGAGACTAACATTGCTAATATCTTCTGGGAAGAAGCAATTAACACATCATGTTATATTCAGAATAGAATCTCTATAAGACCTATTCTGGAAAAGACTCCATATGAATTATGGAAGAAAAGAAAGCCCAACATTTCTTGCTTCCATCCTTTTGGATGTACATGTTTTATTTTGAATACTAAAGATCATCTAAACAAGTTTGACTCTAAAGCACAGAAGTGTATTATGTTAGGATACTTTGAACGCTCAAGAGGGTACAGAGTATACAATACAGAAACGCATATGGTTGAAGAGTCAATCAGTGTTAGATTTGATGATAAGCTTGACCCTCAAAAGTCAAAGCAGAATGAATCTCTTGCAGATATAGAAGTTGAATTCACAGGTGCTGAAGGCAACACATCAGAAGTTCCCAACAGAGACGTTGCAACAACTTCAGAAGGAAATGTCACAAGCACTCCAGTACCTTCTGTTGATCAACTCCAAAAAAATTTATCCAGAAGCAGCATAGCTCACCCTGAAGATAAGATTTTAGGAAAGAAGGATGATCCAATCAGAGCAAGATCAATATTCAGAAACTCTAAAGAATCCCTCATGGGATTGGTATCTCTGATTGAACCAACAACAATTGATGAAGCTCTTCTGGACAATGACTGGATTCTGACAATGCAGGAGGAGTTAGAATATGAATGAGCAAGGAGAAGTCATCAGAAACAAGGCTCGACTGGTGGCACAAGGTTATAGTCATTAAGAGGGGATAGACTATACAGAAACCTTTGCTCCAATCGCCAGGTTAGAATCTATAAGATTCTTAATCTCTTTTGTTGTAAATAATGGCATCACTCTGTATCAGATGGATGTCAAAAGTGCATTCTTAAATGGTTACATTGATAAAGAGGTATATTTGAAAATTCCAAACACCCAGAATATGTTTTCAAACTAAAGAAGTCACTTTATGGTATGAAACAAGCTCCCAGATCTTGGTATGAAAGGCTAAGTAACTTTCTGTTAGAAAAGGAATTCACTAGAGGAAAAGTGGACACAACCCTGTTCTGTAAGACATTTAAGAATGACATTTTAGTTTGTCAGATTTACGTAGATGACATTATATTTGGATCTACTAAACCTTCTCTGGGAAGAGAATTTTCTAAGTGCATGCAGGAAGAGTTTAAGATGAGCTTAATGGGGAACTTAAATTCTTTCTGGGAATTCAGATCAATCAGACTCCAGAAGGAACTTACATTCACCAGAGCAAATACGTTAGAGAACTTCTGAAGAAATTTGACCTCTCAGAATGTAAGCCCTCAAAGACTCCAATGCATCCCACGTGCATTCTGGAAAAGGAAGAGGTCAGTAAAAAGGTAGAGCAGAAGATCTATAGAGGTATGATTGGTTCTCTCCTTTATCTGACAGCTTCAAGGCCTTATATTTTATTCAGCGTTTGTTTATGTGCTAGATTCTAATCAGATCCTAGAGAATCTCACTTAACAGCAGTTAAGCGAATTCTCAAGTATTTGAAAGGTACTACTAACTTGGGTTTGTTTTATAGAAAATCCAATGAATACATCTTAGTAGGATATTGTGATGCTGATTTTGCTGGAGACAGAGTAGAGCGTAAAAGTACTTCTGGAAGTTTCCAGTTTCTCGGAGAGAATCTGATCTCATGGAACAGCAAGAGACAGTCTGCAATTGCGTTGTCAACAGCAGAAGCTGAATACATAGAAGCTGCTGGATGTAGCACACAGATGCTCAAGATGAAAAGTCAGCTTGAAGACTTCAACATATTTGAGAGTAACATCCCTATTTTCTGTGATAATACTTCTGCTACCTGTTTATCCAGAAATCCCATTCTGCATTCTAGGGCTAAGAACATAGAAATAAAACATCATTTTATTAGGAATTATACTCATAAAGGAATTCTCACTTTAAAATTTATTGACACAGACCATCAATGGGCTGATGTGTTTACAAAACCCCTTTCTGAAGATAGATTCAATTTCATTCTGAAACATCTCAACATGAAATTATATCCAAAATAAGATGTTTTATTTGCATATTTTAACCCTTAGAATTTTATTATTTTCTGTGAACATCTGATCAACTTGTCTTCAGAAGTGAGGAGTACAGTTGCCTCAGAATTTATCTATGAAGATCTGAACTTTTCATTTCAAAGATAGAGGCGTGCAGTTCACACCATCAAACATCTGTCATCCTCTCACAAGCTACCTTCTGAGGCTGAACACGCATTCGAATTCTGAAGGGTCCAAGGCACTGATTGGATACATTGAGACACTTGTCAATGGTAACTGTTCAGTATCTACACAAAATCCCCTAATTTCAGGTTTCATTAATTCAGTATAATCATTACTCATTTTCTCTTTATTACTGATTAAGTTTTCAAAAGTGTTTATAAACTCAAAATTTACTATTTCATTCACTTCTTACGGCTTTCACTATTCTCTCTTGCTCTAGTTTTTCAAAAAACCTTTTCTCAGTTTTCTTCAACGAATCCGTGTGAACAATGGCATCCTCATCAAGCATCAAGAATCTTAACAGTACTCCTGGTTCTTCTTCAACATAACAGTATGAGGAACCCCTTAGAGCACTGCTCACTCTGGTCGATAACCTTGAAGTTCTTTGTGAATTGATCATCGATTTTGAGAGTTTAAAGGAAAACAGGTTTGATCTGTATGAAGATGTAACAACACATGGATGGAACAAACACTTTGAACGTCTGTTGGGCCCAACATTTCCTATTCTTGTTAAGGAATTCTGGATTCATGCTACCTCATTCAACCATCAGGTTACGTCATATGTTATGGGGAAGAAGATAGTGATTACAGAAGACTTGATTGGAAAGCTTATTGGGTACAATGGCGGCGGAGTCAGATGCATTAACATGGCTAACAAGTGTTCTGACCTAAAATCTATTGCTAGGGTCATTTTCACTTCTGGACAGCCATCCAGCAAGATAAGAGAGTTGAAAGATTATTACAGAATTTGGGCTAGGATCATTCTGGGATTTATCAATCATAGGAAGCCTACAAGCTCTCTTGATTACATCAACATTGATCAACAGTTTCTGTTATACTTCATTGCAAAGAAGACCAAAATAAATCTTCCACATTTGCTCTTCAACCATCTGAGGACAAGTGAGAAAGAGATAAGAGAAGAAGAAAGAACTAAGAGGGATTGGATTTGAAATTCTGGCAGCAGATACTCAATGTCACAGTGAATGTTATGACACCGTATCTGACTTTCTATAAGACAGTAAATAAAAACAATAAAGAACACAGTCAATTGTTTACCCAGTTCAGTGTGAAACAACACCTACTCTGGGGGCTACCAAGCCAGGGAGGAAATCCACTATAAGAGATATTAATTCAGGAATAAACCAACCAGTTTATCTCCTTCACTTAAGACCTACCCAATGCAACTTCAATCTAAGTTCAACTTAAACCTGAGTTCCTACTCACTCCCCCTCAATCACAGTAGTGATACTTAAACAATTGACTAATGAAATAATGAAGACACTCTTCAGAACATACACTTGATTATGCTTCACAGCTTTTAATCAAGTAACACAAATACTCGTGCTTCACAGCTTTGAGTGATACATAAACTTAACTTGACTTTTCTTCAAAGCTTTAGTCAAGAGACACAAACACTCTTTCTTCAAAGCTTTGAGTGATACAAAAACCCTTACAATCAAAACCTATTCCAAGTCACTTATCACAATGATACTTGCTTGGATTACAGCAGTTAAAACTATACAGCTCCTAATTGATCTTCTGTCTAAGAGTTAAATTCCAATCAGTTTTCCTGTTGAATATATATGCAGTTGTTTCTTCAGTTAGGGCTTCCACGAAAAGCTAGGGTTAATTAGGGTTAACCTCAAGACTTGGTCACAAGACTTTATCAACCAGATTAGGGTTGAGCTAGGTTAACCTAAAGTCCACGTGAGATTCTGTTCTGGAAGGAATGAACCAACTTCCTGAAAAATCTCAGAATTAACCAAACTGCATAACTGTTAGATCAGTACAGGATGTCTTAACATTTGTTATGACATCAGAATTCCTGTTTACTGATTTTGGTAGAAAGTAATAAATGTGATCATTGCAAAATGCTCAGATACACACTCATAAACAGCAGCTACTGTATGCCATACTTTTTCTGCATAAAGTACCTAATAATCCAGAATGTTATGACATCAGTCATGACATTCACACACCTGGTTTTACCAAAAATACATGCCATTAACTAAACACTTACAAACTCCCCCTTTGGCAGATTTTTGGCTAAAACCCTTAAGCAATGAGAGAATAGAGAGCAGCAGAATGAATATGTCTGCAGAAAAATATAATGTCTACCAAGTAATTACCCCAAAATATCTCCCTCTCTTTAGCCACAAATAGGCCAAAGATACATGTACTTATATGTTATACAGTTATCCAAAATGAGTAATAAAAACAACAAGAAAATCTGAAATCACTTGCATCAACAGGAACCAGCATCAAGCTTGTCAACTCCACCAAACTTTAAGCACTGTCATCTTCAGAGGAGGCACTTTCTTCAGCTTTGCTATTGGTTGTCTCAGAGGCTTTGAGAGACTCCCAGCATATACTCGGGCTTTCACCTTCCCTTTGGACAGTCCAGTCTTCACAGTTTCTACATCAGTCTTGCCTTCATACCTGGTTTTCTTATCAGCAGGCTTCTCTTTGGTCAGACATTTTGCAGCATCCTGATTACCCTTTCTGTTCATCATTCTCCTAGCTATGCTAGGGTTGATATTTGTAATTAGGTCATTGTCTGAGTATTCCTCATCCACATCAATAACAGGTGGTTCAACATTCTTCTCTGAAGGGTTCTGGATATCATCAAGATTTTTAGATGATTTCTGAATGTTGTCATTTGGTGTCTCAACATTCTCAGAGACATATGGATTTACTTCAACATTTGGGCTTGTTGATTCTTGATTTAATGGAACAGAAATCCCAGGTACAGAGTGGTTCTCACTCATAATTCTTGTAACAAGCCTAGCTATTGCTTGATGAACATAAGCTGAGCCTTCCCTATTTGGTACAGAAGATGAAGGTTGAGAGGGATTACCTGATGAAGTAGCTTGAGACCTTCCTGCATGCCTTGTTCTCATCTTTTTGACCTTGGAGGGGTTAGTTGCCATTTCTCTAAGAGGAGTAATCTCCAGGACTTCAGAATCCATGCATGATGTGATTGCCCGAGAATCTCGATCAGAGGATGAGGATGAAACGGTTGTCTTGGATGAGGATGATGTTTGAGACATTTTGATAGTCTTAGAAAATGATTAGCAACTAGAGAGAAAACTTTGATTGAGAGAATGGGATTTGTTGTAGAGTCGAGAGAGGAAGGAGGCAAATGAGTGTCTATTCAACTTCTTAATAAATTTGAAAGAAATGGGAAAACATATGATTAACCCAATCAAAATAGACTTAACAAAAATAACTCCTTCAACCCTTGTTTTAAGCAAAATTAATTGCTACAATTCTTCATGTTGGCAAATACCCAACTTTCCCCTCAAGTTTTCAAATTGATTTGCATCAAGTGCCTTGGTAAAAATGTCAGCCAGTTGTAGCTCAGTGGCAACATGTTCCAGTTTAATCGTCTTCTCTTCTACAAGGTCTCTGATAAAGTGATGTCTAATGTCAATATGCTTGGTCCTGCTATGCTGAATAGGATTCTTGGAAATGTTGATTGTACTCAGATTGTCACAGTACAATGTCATAACATCTTGTGTGACATTATACTCAGTAAGCATCTGTTTCATCCAGATCATTTGAGAACAGCTACTACCAGCTGCAATGTATTCAGCTTCAGCAGTAGAGAGAGACACACAGTTCTGTTTCTTGCTGAACCATGAGACCAGATTATTTCCTAAGAAGAAACATCCTCCAGAGGTGCTTTTTCTATCATCAGCACTTCCAGCCCAATCAGCATCACAATAACCAGTCAGAGTTGGTTCACAGCCATGAGAGTATAGCAAGCCATAGTTGTAAGTTCCACTTACATACTTCAAAATTCTCTTCACTTGGTTGATATGACTGACTTTAGGATCAGCTTGGTATCTTGCACAAACTCCAACTGCAAAAGCAATGTCAGGTCTGCTGGCTGTTAAGTACAGCAAACTTCCTATCATGCTTCTGTACAGACTTTGGTCCACCTTAACCCCACTTGAATCTTTGGATAGCTTTAAATGAGTAGGTGCAGGAGTCCTTTTGTGACTAGCATTCTCCATACCAAACTTCGTGACAATGTTCTTTGCATACTTGCTTTGAGATAGAAAGATTGAGTCCTCCATCTGTGAGACTTGCAGTCCAAGAAAATAAGTCAGTTCTCCCATGAGACTCATTTCGAATTCAGCTTGCATCTGGTCAGCAAAATGTTTAACCATTTGTTCTGACATTCCCCCAAACACTATGTCATCAACATATATTTGAGCTACCATTAACTTCCCTCCTTCATTTTTGACAAAGAGGGTTTTATCCAAGCCTCCTTTTTTGTATCCTTTGTTTGAGAGAAATTTTGTTAACCTGTCATACCATGCTCTAGGAGCTTGTTTCAGGCCATATAGTGCTTTCCTCAATTTGTAGACATGATCAGGGTGGTTTGGATCCACAAAACCTTTAGGCTGTTCCACATAAACTTCCTCATTTAAGTACCCATTTAGGAAGGCACTTTTTACATCCATATGAATTAGCTTGAACTTCAGGAGACAAGCAATTCCCAATAGGAGTCTGATAGATTCCAGTCTGGCTATAGGGGCAAAGGTCTCATCAAAATCAACCCCTTCAACTTGAGTGTATCCTTGGGCAACAAGTCTTGCCTTATTCCTAGTGACAACTCCTTCAGCATCTGATTTGTTCTTGTATATCCATTTTGTGCCAATGATGTTTGTTCCCTCTGGTCTAGGAACTAACTCCCAAACTTCATGTTGCTTAAATTGGTTCAATTCATCTTGCATTGCACCAATCTAGTATTCATCAGTTAAAGCCTCCTTAACATTTCTTGGTTCAATTTTAGACATAACAACATAGGCATATCTTTTTCCACCAAGACTTTCCACCTGCATTGGTCCCATCAGATCCATATGTAGAAGTTCTAGAACCTTAGAGGTGGTCAGATGTCTTGACTTTGGATGTGACATCCTAGTCTGCTTACCAACCTGACATTCACCACAAACTCTCCCTTCATCAATTTTCAGTCTTGGAATCCCTCTGACTGCCTCCATGGATATAATCCTTTTCATTCCTCTTAGATGAAGGTGGCCAAGTTTTTGGTGCCACAGTTTCACCTCTTTTTCTTCTTTGGCAATAGAACACACAGTGGAGTAACTAGTGTTCTCAGGTTCCCACAAGTAACAGTTGTCCTTAGATCTGACTCCTTTCATTACAATTTCTTGTTTTTCATTAGTTACAAGACATTCAGATTTTGAGAAGTTGACCTTGAATCCTAGATCACATAATTGACTGATACTAATGAGATTAGCAGTCAGGCCTTTTACCAATAGTACTTCATTTAGATTTGGAACTCGAGGGCAGTCCAAGTTACCAACTCCTTTGATTTCTCCTCTAGCACCATCTCCAAAGGTCACATAACTAGTGGTGTGAGGTTTGACATTATTGAGAAGGTTCTTGATTCCAGTCATGTGCTTAGAGAACCCACTGTCAAAGTACCAGTCTTCCTTTGTAGAGACTCTAAGGGAAGTGTGGGCTATCAGGGCAGTAGCCTTTTTCTTCCATTGTGGAGTATGTGGTACCTTGTTAGACTTAGGTTTGACACCTGGGTTCTGATTAGGGTATCCATACAATCTGAAGCAGAATGGCTTTATGTGACCAAACCTCCCACAATGATGACATCTCCATCTTTGGTATTTTTTCTTCATATTTCTCTGTTCCCGATATTGAGTGTTGTGTTGTGACATCTGCTTTGACATTTGTTTATCAGGCCTGATCTTCTTGTCTGCACCAGATTTCTTTGCTGCCACAAATCCTAGACCAGACTTGTTTCCCACATTTTGTCCAACTTGAAGGATTTCTTCCAATTTGTCAGTTCCATTTGTCAGCATCTTGACAGATTTGGTCATCCGGTTCAGTTTTGAGTTTAGCATTTGAACTTCCTCTTCTAGATGACTTATAGTTTCAATGTCTGCCCTTTTTTTCAGCCTCCAACTTTATTATGAGTTTTGTTTGTCTCATTTTGCAGACAGACTTCAGCACTTCTGATACATAATTTCTTGTAGGTATCATCCAGTTCTTCAAATGTCACTTCCTCATCACTAGTGTCACTTTCAGAGGTACAAACACCAGTTAGTGCAGTAACTAGTTTGGCAGATTCTTCTTCAGAATTACTTTCTGAATCACAGTCAGACCAGGTAACAGACATTCCTTTCTTTTGTTTCTTAAGAAAGGTAGGACATTCAGCTCGAATGTGCCCATATCCTTCACATCCATGACATTGAATTCCTCTTCTTTGATTTCCCTTCTCTTCAGATCTTGGTTTTCTGCTGGAGTCATAAGATTTGTTAATGTCAGAAGAAATGTTGTTAACATTTGACCTTGACTTTGGATCCATTCTCTTGATGAGTTTGTTGAATTGTCTTCCAAGCATGGCTATAGCTTTTGAAATACTTTCTTCTTCATCCTCCTTGTTTTCATCTTCAGTGTTGGATACAAGTGTTATGCTCTTGTTCTTCTTGTCAACATTTTCACTGATCCCCATCTCAAAAGTCTGAAGAGACCCAATGAGTTCATCCACCTTCAACTTGCTGATATCCTGGGCTTCCTCTATAGCAGTTACCTTCATTGCAAATTTTTTAGGCAAGGATCTGAGAATCTTTCTTACCAGTTTTTCTTCTGACATCTTTTCTCCCAATGCTCCTGAGGTGTTGGCAATCTCCAAGATGTTCATGTGAAACTCATGAATGGTTTCATCTTCCATCATTCTTAGGTTCTCAAACTTGGTAGTCAGCATCTGAAGCCTTGACAATTTTACTTTGGATGTGCCCTCATGGGTAGTTTTGAGAGTGTGCCAAACTTCCTTGGCCAGTTCACGTTGATGTACCCGTCTGAATATGTTTCTATCAATTCCATTGAACAAGGCATTTAAAGCTTTGGAATTACCCAGGTCTAACTCATCTTCTTCTTTGCTCCATTCTTCCTCAGGCTTCAGACCGATTGTCCCATCTTTCTCAGTTATGGTGGGACGGTTCCATCCTTTGTCAGCAGCTCTCCAAGCCTTTTTGTCCAGTGATTTTAAGAAGGCAATCATACGAGGTTTCCAGTAGTCATAATTTGATCCATCCAGAATGGGTGGTCTGTTTCCAAAAACTCCTTCTTTGTCCATAGTGCCAGAAAGTGATATCCCTAGATCTCACCCAGTAATACAGGCAGGGTGCCTGCTCTAATACCAATTGAAATTCTGGCAGCAGATACTCAATGTCACAGTGAATGTTATGACACCGTATTTGACTTTCTATAAGACAGTAAATAAAAACAGTAAAGAACACAGTCAATTGTTTACCCAGTTCAGTGTGAAACAACACCTACTCTGGAGGCTACCAAGCCAGGGAGGAAATCCACTATAAGAGATATTAATTCAGGAATAAACCAACCAGTTTATCTCCTTCACTTAAGACCTACCCAATGCAACTTCAATCTAAGTTCAACTTAAACCTGAGTTCCTACTCACTCCCCCTCAATCATATCAGTGATACTTAAACAATTGACTAATGAAATAATGAAGACACTCTTCAGAACATACACTTGATTATGCTTCACAGCTTTTAATCAAGTAACACAAACACTCGTGCTTCACAGATTTGAGTGATACATAAACTTCACTTGACTTTGCTTCAAAGCTTTAGTCAAGAGACACAAACACTCTTTCTTCAAAGCTTTGAGTGATACAAAAACCCTTACAATCAAAACCTATTCCAAGTCACTTATCACAATGATACTTGCTTGGATTACAGCAGTTAAAACTATGCAGCTCCTAATTAATCTTCTGTCTAAGAGTTAAATTCCAATCAGCTTTCCTGTTGAATATATATGCAGCTGTTTCTTCAGTTAGGGCTTCCACGAAAAGCTAGGGTTAATTAGGGTTAACCTCAAGACTTGGTCACAAGACTTTATCAACCAGATTAGGGTTGAGCTAGGTTAACCTAAAGTCCACGTGAGATTCTGTTCTGGAAGGAATGAACCAACTTCCTGAAAAATCTCAGAATTAACCAAACTGCATAACTGTTAGATCAGTACAGGATGTCTTAACATTTGTTATGACATCAGAATTCCTATTTACTGATTTTGGTAGAAAGTAATAAATGTGATCATTGCAAAATGCTCAGATACACACTCATAAACAGCAGCTACTGTATGCCATACTTTTTCTGCATAAAGTACCTAATAATCCAGAATGTTATGACATCAGTCATGACATTCACACACCTGGTTTTACCAAAAATACATGCCAATAACTAAACACTTACAGGATTCCTCTGGGAAGATTGATTTCAGATATTCTGACGAAAAACAGGCTAATAGAACATCTGACAGAGGCTCAAGAGATCAACACTCTGGAAGCAACTGTTGGGAAACCACTAAATGCCAAGAATCTGAAGAAAATGAAGATTATTGAAAGCATTAAGAAGGAACCAACAATTGCTTCTCATGAGGTCATAACGTCTAGGAGAATCCATCTGAAGGATTTTCCACTATTCTCTGAGATAGATGCTTCTCCAGAGATTGTGATCAGATACCTTGAAGCCTGTAAGGAAGATGGAACTATTCCAGAAATCAACATCCGTGACCTGCACAAGTCAGCTCAAGAGGTTGTGCTGAAGAAATCCAGAAAGAGGAAAGAAGCATGAGAAGGATCCTCTCAGAGGACACCCAAAGCTGCGAAAAAGAAAGGCAAGACATCTTTTGTTTCTGTTGTAGAATCTATAGTTTCTCCAACATCTGTAACCATTCCCCCTCAACCAACAGAAAATCCATCACTACAAATATTTGAGGATTTTGACATAGAGTTTGATCCATCTGTAACTCTTGGCAGTTTCTTAAATAAACCTCACTCCTCCAATCCAAATCCAGAACAAAATCAACCTGAACTTGCAAGAGTTCTCTTTGATATTGAACTGTTTGATAAAGACTTTCACTCACCAATCCCAGAAAAATCAAATATCTAGTCTCAACAACCAGAAAATCCACACCCACACTCTCCACAATTAGAACATCAAAACCTCAACTCACCTCAACCAGAAAATGAAAACCCTCTCACTCCTCAATCTGAAAATCCAAATTCTGAAACACCTAAACCAGAAAATCAACACGCTACCGCAAACCAATCAGAAGACTCCCTTACAGACTCTGATACCACTACCCTAATTCCTGGAATAATAGAACCTCTTATGGTTCGTTTACCTCTCTCCATCCATGATATTCCAGAAATACCTTCACCATATGATTCCACACCACCAAACACTCCTCACTCACTGTTGTACCCCAAAATTTGCCCTCCCATTTCATCAATATTTTCTCACCACAAGACCCTTGGAGCTCAAGATCAAGTTAGGGTTTGCTCTGCTCAAAACTCCTCCTTGCATTGTTGACCCAAATTAGGGTTTGAGTTTGCACAAAGATGTTTTGACCTAAAATGCCCAAAATGACTTTCATGCTTCATGTTGTACTCACAAGTTTATCCATACCAAGTTTCAAGCCTTGATTCCAATCTTTGCCCAGTCAATTGGACAATTGACCTAGAAATCAGCTGTATTGGGAAAAAGTCAACTGTGGTCAATTGACAGTCAAACCTCATGATTTTTGACCCACATCAACATTATGAACTCATATGGACCATTTGATCAAGTTTGGATCACAATTCCACAAGAAATTTAATCAGATCACCAAAAGGGCAAAATGGTCATTTTTAGGGTTTTGACTGCACAAAGGCAATTTTTGACTGTTTGACCTAGCCAATGGCAAACCAAACTCACATATGGACTCAAGGACTCAATTACATGGTCTTGACATATTCAACATGTTCAAAAAATCCCAAATGCACAAGATTGACAGATGAATTTTCTAGTCAGCTGAGCAAAATTTGATTGTATACTGAAAAGTCAAACTTTGACTTTTTGGTCAAAATCAAGTGTCAAGATTCATTTTTCATCAAAACATGTCAAATTATGAAACTTGTTCATCAAGGAATCAAAAATTAAAAATTAGGGTTTGAAATGAAGAAATTTCATAACTTAGAAATTTTCTAAGTTATGAAATTTCCTAATTTTTTCCTAACTTTGTCCCATCTTTTCATCAAGATAAATTTGGATTCAAAAAAAACTCAAAACATTAAAGTTTTAGTCCATTGCAAAATATACAACTTTGATTCACAAAGTTTCCTCAAAAGAAGCTTGTAGCTCAAGTTATGATTTTTGGAACAAGGGTGCAAAACATTCTTAACTTAGAAATTTTTTGACCTATTTTAGGCAGGATTTTTGCCTAACTTCATGGCCACTTTTCACTTGCTTCCACTTGGAATTTCAATTTGCATTACAAAGATGGATTGTAGTACACTTTCCAAGCTTTCCAAATTGTCCAAGAGCTTCTCAAACACCCTTGTGGTTAGGGAGAATCGAATTCGCAAAGTTGGGCAAAAGTCACTTTTGTTCTTGACCAAATGCATGTTCATAACACTTTGCATTTTCAAACTCAGCATGCACAAGCTAGGTTACAGGCCTCTAATCCCTTTCTTACTCAATAATTCAATGATAAACCATTGTGCCAAGATGTTATTTCATTCATTTGGGCAATACATGTTAGATTAATCCATAATTAGAAAAAGCATTTTAGCCATTTTGATAAAGTTACATTTTATGTCAAGTTCCAAATCCAAGAGGCATGGGGCCATATCTCTGAAGCCAAATCAAATCTACAAGTTACAAGTTTCAATAACAAGAGGTGCAGCATAGATTGGGGCATGGTACTGGTTTATATCCAAGAACACATTTCCTTGCTTCACATAGAAGAAATCTTGCAAACACATACCAACTTCCATCTCCTGTCTACACAGCCAAACAAAAACCTTGTGAACATCTTCCATACACCCTAACAGACCTAAGGCACGACCTACCCACCTTCAATACCTCCTCATTCACAGAAATACCATCCTACTGCAAAAAACAGAGTCCCTTCTGCAACTTGACTTCTATAAACCTTTCCACTCGTGCACTTTGGCCAAAGGGAGTTCAAACATGTTCCATATCACCCACTGAAGTTATCCCAAGCATTGAACACAAACTGTAACATCCCTAACATCATTTTCCATTTTCAGTTTTCAACTTTGCAGGTGAACTTCCATAGCTCGATTCAGCTAGTTTCAGAGCAAGCTAGAGGTTGGAGAAGCATCCCTGAACTTCAAGCAAGCTGTACAAGTCCTCAAATTCCATTGAAGATACCTTCATTGTTGTACACGATTCAAGCTGAACAGGTAAAAGTTTGAACTTATATCTCTCTATCCAAGCATATCTAGGCTTAGGTTTGTGAAGAAAGTATGTTCTATTCATGGCCCTGAAGCTACCCATATCATTACTTTTCATTTATGTTGTGTGTACTGAGAGAATTTTGGACCTGAACATTGAAAAAAAGCTAGATCAGGAATTGGGGGAGAAGAAATTCTCTCTCATTTCTGAGAGTTAGATCAAGTTTTTATATGTATGAATTCGTGGTTTGATGCTCTACATTTTTGATGTTATAAGTTTTTGTTAAAAGTCCAAGAATCAAGAGATAACAGTTGGAGAAGGAAACACGCGTTTTTTGTTTGGAAAGTGGCTGGAGATTGAAGACAAAGTCCTTTGGGCTGGGCCTGATTCATTTTTCTGTTTGCACCCTCACTTTTTCACTTACACCCCCTTGGCCCATTGTGTGTTATTTTTATCATTTTTGATTTTTTCTTTTTGTTTCTGACTTATTATTTTTTGTCAAAATATTAAAAATATTAAAAACATTTTTTCAACCATTTTTGCATTTTTATTTGGATTTTATTTGTTCTATTTGAATTTATACATTATAAATAACATATATATACTTTTACTTAAATTACTAAAAAATAATACAAATACATTTTATTTTCTGATTTTATTTTATTTTTACCTTTTGAAAACATTTTCTAAAAAATATACTTTTTTTGTAAATAATAAATATTTTTATTTTTGTACATATTTAATATATTTAGTAAATAATATAAATACTTATCTATCTTTTATTAAATATTTAGGATAAACATAAAAATAATACATTTTTCCTTTTATTAATATTTAACCTCAAAAATCACTTTTTTGCAATATACTTCCTTTTTATTTATTTTTTGTATATAGTTAATAAATATTGTATATAATTAATAATAATCTTTTTTTTATTTACAAAATTAGGGTTTTGCCCTAAACATGAAAATACCCAAAAATTAACCTTTTTATTTTTTTTTATTTGTCACATGAAAAATACTTTTTACATACATATAAAAATCATTTTTTGCATCTTGCATATTTATTGTATTTTATTTAATTATTGTGCAATTAAATAATTTGTATATTCAATTTGGATGTAATAGTTTAGATTTAATTTCTTGCTAAATATCCTCCATTTGAACATTTGTACCCCCCATCCCATAATTATGTTGTAATAATTTAGGATTTTATTTTTCGCATTTAAAAGCTTTCTAAATATGCCATGATAGACTTAGGGTTTGTATGCAAAAATCAAATAACAAATAGCTTGACCTAACAAAAGACAAAAAAGCATGAAAATGGACAATACCAATCACACTTGCACCCCTAGGATTACTCCACTTGTTGCCTTCAATAATGGGCCATGTTGCATGTTGAGTGTTTTTTGGCAAAACAAAACAATATCAAATGATCATAGTCCCTCGATGACGCTTTCGAAAGTTGCCTAAAAATGATCAAGTCCCTTAAAGGAAAAATTGCCAAAGACACTTGGCACCATTGCAATCATGGTCTAAACGATGACCCGCGCCCGTCCCGTTAACATCCTAACACAAGATTGTCCACCAAATACAATGGTGTAACAAAATTGTTAAAAGGGTTAAAACATAGGAAAGATCTTTGAGAAATTTAGGGTAGATAGCTCTTGGTTACTTGACCAAATCTTGCAAAACAATCCTTGCCATCTTTTCAAAACCACACTCCACAACACTTTCAAAAACACTTTCAAAACAACTTTCAAAAACATTGAAAACTTTTCAAAAGACAAGTACACCTTTGTATACATTCAAACATGAATCATTACAAAGGTTGCCACCACATTGGCCTCTTTTCAAAACATTTTCAAAACCCACACACAAAGCACCATTTCAAACAATTGAAAACACAAGGCAAGTGATCTAAGCAAGTAACTAAGAGCCCATGGATAACCATGGATAGAAAGGGTGCTAATACCTTCCCTTTCTATAATCTACTCCCCGAACCCAAGAAAACATCTCAAAGGTTTTTGCTGTGCTTTTTAACCTTTCCTTAGGATAAAATAAAAAGTCGGCGGCGACTCTTGCTCAACCGAAACATTTGCGAAAACAATTGCAAAACCCAAGTCAGTTCTCCCACCGTATCACAGAACTGGCGACTCTGTTGGGGAAAATTTTAAAAGTGGAGTAACCTTAGGACTTAGATCACCCTCTTGCATGACTAATTGTTTGATTTGATTGCTTTATATCTTGGTTCTCTTGTTTGGGCTTGAAATCCTACACCCGGATTTGGGGAAACATTTATAGATAGCAATACGTTGTGGAAACTGTGCGGGGTATACCGACACGATTGAAGCAATAGCTATATTAGTGCGACATATTTGTGAGTACCGGTAACCCTTGAGTTCAATCAAGGAGAGTACGGGGCCGCTGAGTGATGTCACTAAGCACTAATGACCTAGAACCTTACTTGACCATCTTGGCCTTTTATTAGGGGTAGTGAGATGACCGACTTTGGTGCAGTCCGAAGTTGGTAGATACTCGATACTACACTCATTTGAGGGTTGTTTTCTTGGAATATTTTGGTCGCTAGTTAAGTGGCTAAACCAAAACAATGAACATGGAAAACAATTCAATGATATTGAGCTCCTTAGAACCTGGTTACTATTTATAGGACATGTTTTTAAGCCAACTACACTCAAGAGGGTACTTACCTATGAAACCCCATGCAAGCCTGAAACTAGGGTTTTGTGTGAATTGCTTGTACATGTGTTTTGTGCATACATCATGAACATCATAAAGCGTCATATGCATTCACTAACCATTTCAAGGGTTTGGATCTTCATCTTTGTTATTGTTTTGTAGGTCATGGAAATTCTTCGCAGGAAAACTATCCAAGTCAACCTTGTGAGAATCCCTCCTCAACTCAAAGAGCTCACATCCAGAATTCCGGAAAGCTCTCCCTTCAGTGAAAGACATGGTAGACTGCTTAGCCTAGTCAGCACCAACATTAAAGAGGACATGCTAAAGGTGTTGTTCCAGTTCTTTGACCCCCTTCACCACTGTTTCACTTTCCCCGACTATCAATTGGTGCCCACTTTGGAGGAATTTTCTCAACTCCTGAGAATTCCTATTCTTAATCAACTACCCTACAACGGTACAGAAAAAGAACCAAAGCCTGAAGATGTTGCTCAAGCACTACACTTGAAACCATCTGACATCAAGGGGCATTGGGAAACTAGAAGCGGTGTCAAAGGCTTCTTGGCAAAATTCTTGTTTGAGAAGGCACAAGAGTGTTGGAATTCATTGGACCTACAAGCCTTTGAAGAAATTGTAGCACTCCTCATTTATGGGTTGGTCTTATTCCCAAATCCTGACCAGCTTATAGATGTCAACGCCGTCAAGATTTTCCTATCCAGGAATCCAATACCAACATTGCTTGGGGACATTCTTCACTCATTTTACACACGAACAATGAGAAAGAGGGGTGTTCTCATGTGCTATACTCCTCTCCTTGCAAGGTCGTTTATTTCGCACCTTCCACAATCTGTCTTAAAGAATGACCAAGGCTTAAGGTGGTCATAACGGTTGATGACCCTCACTCACTCTGATGTACATTGGTGTTCTCGGTCCAGAGAAAATGTCATCATCGTCGATCATTGTGGAGAGTTCCCTAATGTTCCATTACTTGGCATTAGAGGAGGCATTACCTACAACCCTTGTCTAGATTTGAGACAATTTGGATATGCACGGAGGGATGGCCCTCATGACATGTTGATTTCTGACCTAGTTTTTGAATTCGACAACGATGCGCAAGAACTTCGCCAAAGATTCATCAGAGCTTGGAGGATGCCTAACAAGGTAGACAGCAAGACACTGGGGAACAAGAACTCCATCCCTCTTGAGCCTTATCTCAAGTGGGTACGAACCCAAGCCCAGAGTCTAATGATGCCTTACCCTCATGCTCTCCCTGTGATTAAAGATCCCGTTAAGGAAGGAGAGGTTCCCTACACCATCCTATATCCTGACATGCCAACATCATGGGAGGAGATGCAGAAGAGTTGGATCCAACTCAAGGAGGAACAGAATACTTTTGAAGCCAGCTTCTACGCCAGTGAGAAGAAGGTTTTGGAGCTTACCCGCCGACTCCATGAGGAAGAGACCCTCAACACCTATATCGCACCAAAGAGGATGCGCAACGTCTTTTTACCATGAGAAGTTTTTGTAATATTTGGCCCATGGGGCATTTATGTACTGACAAATTTCTTCTTATTAATATGACGTGCGTTCTTTTTGTTTGCAACAATTTTGAATTTTCTAAATCCTTGAATGCATTGCATAAATAAGCATATCATTCATCATATGCATAACAGGTACCCTTCTTCTACAAGTTGCTTAATCTTCTTCGCTGTTTATTTCAGCACTCAATCATCATGTCTTCCGAGCCTACTACCGAACAAGATATCAAGGCCCTCCAGGCCCAGAACGCCCAGTTTCAAGAGCTGGTCATGAGCTTAGCCCAGGGTCAACAGGAGTTGAAGACTCTGCTCTTGAAAAAGAAGAAGAAGAAGAGGATTGCGCTGTTTAACACTGGACGAAGGTTTGGGAATACACTGCAGAATGAGGCTGATCAGGCTACTTCCTCTGCAGAGAAAGACAGTCCTCAAGGGGGAAGGGCTCCTAGTCCTGTGGTCTCCGACAACGAGACGAATTACAATGATGAACAGTACCCTCCTGCTGAAGACAGGTACAAGCAACTAGAGGACCGTTTAAGTTCCATGGAGATCCAACATGTGTCGGGGTTGGATTTTGGAGATCTAGGTTTATCTTCTGGAGTGGTGATCCTACACAAGTTCAAGGTACCTGCCTTTGCGAAGTACGAAGGGGCTTCCTGCCCTAAGCTGCATCTCAGATCATATGTAAGGAAGACCCAACCTTACACTGCAGACAAGAACCTATGGATCCATTTCTTCTAGGATAGCCTTTCAGGGGCTCAACTCGAATGGTTCTATCAACTGGATGGAGCCAGTATTCGAAACTGGGAGGACTTGGCTACTGCATTTTATAAACAGTATCATTAAAATTCCGACCTTGCTCCCACGCGTACCCAACTTCAGGGTATGTCACTGGGGACGGGCGAAGGATTCAAGGAGTATGCGCAAAAGTGGAGAGACCTGGCTAGCAGGGTGCAGCCACCGCTGACGGACCGTGAGTTTGTCGACATGTTTTTGGGGACCCTGTCCGGTCCGTTATTCAACCATCTGATTGGGAATTCTTCTGCTGGGTTTACAGATTTGATCTTGACTGGTGAGAGAATAGAAGCTGGTATCAAGTCGGGGAAGATACAGAAAGGTGCCTCCTCGAGTACTGAAAAGAAGCCCTTCAAGAAGGAAGCCAGTGTGTTTATGGTCCCAGAAGATAAAATAAGCCGGAACGCCGCCAAGCTGTCAATGTGTTGGTAATTTCAAAGCCTGTTGTTGCTCCTCAGCAGTATAACCAACCAAGGGGTGAGAGACCCAAAAGGAAGTACACTCGGCTCAGTATGACCCTGTCTCAGATTTTGCCGCAACTACTGTCAACCAATCTGGTAACTGTCAAAGAAGCTCCGAAGGTAGTGAACATAGCTTCTCCAAAGTACAACCCCAACGCCCGTTGCGCTTATCACTCTGATAGCCCGGGGCATACTACGGACGATTGCTGGGCTCTGAGGAATAAGGTTCAGGACCTTATTGATGCTAAGGAAATATAGTTTGAGGCGCCCGAAAGACCCAATGTTGTGACTGCTCCCATGCCCTAGCATGGAGTGAATGATGTGGAAGAAGACCGGTATGTAGCCTTTGTGGATGATATTGCTACTCCGTTGTTGACTGTCAAGAGGAACCTGTGGCTAGCCGGTTTATTTCCGGGATGTGGTAAAGGTTGTCTTCTTTGTGTTGTTTCACCTGTTGGTTGTCCTTTGCTGAAATCAGGTATCCAAAGCCTGATGGATAACAAAGAGATCTTGTTCAAGAAGATTGATGTTCCTGCTGTCCCTGCTGAAGAAGTGTCCATTGTTACTATTTTCAACAAACCTCCTAAGGCTCTCTCAAAGAAGCCTGTCAAAATCATGTCTACTCAGAAGATTGCTCCTATCATCATCACTGTTCCGGGGCCCCTCCCCTATACGTCTGACAAAGTTGTCCCGTGGCACTATGGGGAAGATGTTTATGTGCTTGGAGTTAAACAAGAGTTCGATACAAGTACCGGCATCAGTAACATCACCGGGCCTGCCAAAGTTACTCGCAGTGGTAGGTTGTTCTCACCGGATATTGCACCACCAGCTATTCAGAGACCTCTTATCATTACACCTGCAAGTGTGCCTGTTCCACTTCCTGATCAAGTTCCTGTTTCTACCCCTGCTGTTGAGTCATCTGACGCTCGGGGCAAAGGGATTGCTATTGATTTGCCTGCCCTGACGGAGGCACCAAAGACAACCAATGTTGAAGCTTCCCAACAAGAGATGGAAGAGATTCTCAAGATCATTAAGAAGAGTGATTTCAATGTAGTTGAGCAGTTGGGGCACACCCCATCAAAGATTTCTATGCTATCACTGTTGTTGTGTTCAGAGGCCCATGCCAAGGCCCTGATTTCCTTCCTAAAGACGGCTCATGTGCCACAAGAAACATCTGCTGATCAATTTACCGATTGTGTGGCCAACTTGACTGCCGATAATGGGTTGGGCTTCTCTGACGCCGGTCTGACTGCCAAAGGAAAGAACCATAACGACGCCCTACATGTCTCCATTGAATGCAGGGGCACTACTCTTGCCCATGTGTTGGTAGACACCGGTTCTTCATTGAACGTATTACCCAAGAAGGCCCTAGACAGGTTGGATTGTAAGGGTTTAGAGCTCAAGCCAAGTAACATTGTTGTCCGGGCCTTTGGCGGTTCGAAAAGGATGGTACATGGGGAAGTTGACATTCCAATCAGGGTTGGTTCTCAAGTTTTTGATTCTACTTTCTATGTGATGGATATCCGACCATCCTATTCTTGTTTGCTGGGTCGTCCATGGATCCACAAGGCTGGAGCTGTGACCTCCACACTACATCAGAAGCTTAAGTACCCGGTCAGAGGGAAGATTGTGACAGTTCAAGGGGAAGAAGAATATATGGTCAGCCACCTTAACTCGTTCCGGTACATAGAGATGGATGGGGAGTTCATTGATACTCCATTCCAACACTTTGAAGAGGTGCCTCAGACACTGGCGTCGGCAGAGACTGTAACTGAAGAAGATTCTCCTTTGAAGATGGCTTCCTTAAAGGATGCCCGGGCTGTGATTGAGAAGGGTGAGTGTGCAAACTGGGGCCGACTTCCTGATTTCACTCCAAAGACCAACAAGTTTGGTTTGGGTTTCACTGCAGAGGCTCAGAGGGTTGTTCGTAAGGCAAGAATTGGAAAACCTCCTGTGTTCATCACCAACCCGGGAGTGAATGCTATTGAAGACGACATGGAGGAATCTGAATTCGACAGCTGGATCTACCCAACAACCGACGGTGGACCAAGCAACTGGACTGCCAAAGACTTCACACCTATTACTTTTGTCACTCAATAATGAACTCTTTTGTTTTGAATTTGTAACAGACAATATTTTGAAACTTTTATGGCTCGGTGTCTTACCCGGGGCACCGTGGCTTCATTTGTGAGGGCTTTTCTGTGTCATTTTCATATATCATTAATAAAAACATTGGACGTTTGTTGCATTTCAAAATCTTGCGCTCCTTTTATTTCTTTATTATATATTGCAAAACAGCTATATTTACACACACTCACCTATACAGGTTCCAATCCACTCCGGATCTCACTGGTAACGACTCTGCTACTGCCAGTTATGACTTCGAAAATCCGATCAACTTAGCCGAAGACGAAGGTGAAGATGATTGTGAAGTGCCTGGTGAACTTGCAAGACTGTTACTCCAGGAAGAGAGGGCCATTCAGCCATATGAAGAGCCAGTGGAAACGGTAAATCTGGGTACTGAGACAGACAGAAAGGAAGTCAAGATTGGTGCCAATCTAGAGCTCAGTGTGAAACAACGGTTGATTCAGATGCTGCATGACTATGTGGAAATCTTCGCCTGGTCTTACGAAGACATGTCTGGGTTGGATACCGACATTGTGGTTCATCACCTGCCTACCAAGGAAGGATGCCCTCCGGTAAAACAGAAGGTTCGCCGTATGCTTCCGGAAATGTCCGAGAAAATCAAAGCTGAGGTTATGAAATAATTTGATGTCGGGTTTCTAGCAGTGTGTTGTACCCCAAAATTTGCCCTCCCATATTCATCAAGAATTACCAAAGTCAAGGTCACAAAATTCCCCAAGGACTATACAGCTCAACTGTCTCCTAGACAGTCAAAACTAGGGTTTGAGTTCTGGTCAAGCAAATGAACTTTTCAAAGGTCCAATCAAGCCTCATGTGCCTACAAAGATGGTCAAATATCCTCATGCCAAGTTTCAAGGCATTCAGCTCAAAATTGCACAGTCAAAACCCTAGATTGCACTACAGTCAACTGTAGGGGTAAAATGGTCATTTGACAGTCAAAAGTTCAAATTTTTGGTCAACATATCATTTTGAAGCCACAAACATCATTTGATCAATGCTTGATCATGATTCTCAAAATTTGGCTCAGAAATCATCAAAGATGCAAAAGTTGCTATATTTGGACAGCTGAAAAAGTCAACTGAATTGACCAGGGCATAACTTTCACATGGATTATCAGAAAAATTCCATCCAAAGCTCATTTTGAAGAGAAAGACATTTCCTACAATTCATCTTCATGTTCCAAGTTCAAGAAATGCTCTCACAAAAAGTTATCAATTTCAACATTATAGGTCATTTTCAAAAGTCAACAAAAAGTGACTTTAAGTCAAAGGCCATAACTTGAGATTGGTAAATCAAAATGACATGGGACCAAAGGCATTGGTTAAAGGACTCAAAGACCTTTCCAAAATGTCCAAGAACATGTGAAAAGCTTAAAAATTGACCAAGTTATGCCTTGTGGAAGTTGGGAAATTTTTGGAAATTTTTGAAAGTCAACAATGATGCAAAAGGCCTAAAAATGCAAATGGGCCCAATTATCTTCCAAATTTCTTCATGCCAAGCCTATGCACGACCACTAGGCCCAAGGGGAAGTATTCTCATATTTTTTAATTATTTATTTGAATTAATATTAATTTATATTCATTTAAATCATTTTAATTCATGAAAAATATAAACCTAACATGGAAAAATCTTTTTATGCATGATTTGGCCTCTATAACTCGTGCACATGCTGATTGGGAAGAATTGGATTGAATTGGATATGATTTGCACAAAAACCATGTGAAAAAGATTGAAAGTATAATGGAAGAAAATCAAATCTTTAATCTTTGAATGCAAGAGATTTTGTTGAAAATTGTTGACCTAAAATGCTCCATACATATTCAGAACCACAAACCTAATGCCTCAAGACGAGAGGCTGCACTCATACGCCATATACAAAACTTGAAAATTGCCTAAAAAACAAAAATCTGAAATCAAGGTTTGAGGTCGATTCAAGCCTCAAGCCTCACTCTATCAGCATCCTCAAGCAATTCTGAACGTGTACCCATCACAAACAATAAGCAAAACCCCAGGAATCGGTAGATTAAACTCAAACTGTACCTCAAAGCTTTTGAAATCGTATCCTCAATTCTACGCATCTTCATGGCATTTTAATCATATATTCATGCTCCTTGTCAAGTTTTCGAACTAACCATTATCTTTAATTGGATTTTTATGATGTATGCAAGTTTTTGCCATGTCCATATTCTAGGTTTTACAGATTTTAAAAATGGGGCTTTTACAACGAAGCAAAATTGGGCGTCCAGACTATTGCCATTCGATCAAGCAGGTTGAGACGGAGAAGACAAGATATTCGCGCCCAATTTATTGGCCCTATAGCGCTAGTCGCTATTTTTCGAAAAGCCACTTTCAGCCACGCTTCTGAAACCGTTGCGCTAGGACTTTGTTTCAGAAAATAAAAAAAAAGAGGATGAAGAAGAAGATTAGGTGGCAGGACGTGGTTCGCTGGTTTAAACTTTTGCGCGCCCTTCACCAATGCATTTACTTTTTCCTTTTATTGTTTGTTTGTTATAATATATTAAACATAATTCAAATGGTTCAGTGGCAAGGATACGTGTTGGTGACCTCAAAGACCTGGGTTCAAATCCCAGGTCTTGCAAAATTCCAATCTTATTTTTCCATACAGGTTCCTACGCAACGCTGGCACTAAAGGACTACCATGCTCCGTCACCATTCAGACATCCACGCGTCCATCCCATTCAAATCAACGGCCAGGATTCTGAAGAACATGTACACCAGGGTCAACGCGTTAGCATACGATCTGGAAAAGTCAGCAAACGTCAAAGCTTGTTGGGCCAATATCCTTGGGCCTACACCTCCAATTCTGAGACTATACCCCCTGGTTTGCTTTTCTTGTTCTTTATTGTTAGGCTATTTATTTATGTTTTATTGTTTGTTTTAATTAATTAATTATGTCACAAAATATAAAAACATTACAAAAATCAGAAAATACAAAATATAATATTATTTTATGTACTAATTATTTTATAAATAAATGAGAATGTAAATTATTTAGTGTAATTAGGTTTAATTTTAAATCCTTTTTATAAAAAATCCAAAAAATGTAGAATTAGGTTAATTGCTATTTTTTTTATTCCTTTTAATATTTTTCCCTTTTTTTAATAATAATTATTTATTTGTTTATTTTTCTATTTAAATTGTACATAAATGAATTAGGTTAATTTAGATCTTATTTTAATTCTTTCTTAATAAATAAAAAAATATTAGAATTAGGGTTTGCTTCTTAATTTAATTTTAATTAATTCTCCTTTTTTCTCATTAAATCTAAAAATGCAAAATACCAAATTAAATAAACATTTTATTATTTAATTTTTAATTCCCGTTAACTTTTAATTATTTGCAAAAGGGTCCAACGCCCGTCATTAATCATTTAATTCGCGCATTTATATTTTATCGTTTATATAATCATGTAATTGCCCCAAAGCGTTGTAATTTACTTTTCGCACTTTATTTCTTAGCATTATTTATTTTTCCGCTAAATCGGGTCCTGGATTAATTTTGGCGATGTGGACCCGCGCCTTTGTAATAGTCGTAGATTTATTTTCTCGCAAACTTTATAACTGTTAAATATGCATGCAAGAATGAATGGCCTTAATTAAAATCAAGCGTAGATCACCAATAACATGACAAAAGACAAAATACTTGAAAACGACACACGATTCGCACACACCACCCCTAGGGTACGCCTCACTGTTGCCTTTCGAAAGGTGATCGTCGAGTAGAGGATGTCTTAGTAAGTCCTCATGATCCAGGAACCTGGCATGAGGGTAGCTTCTAAGGTGTCTTCCCATTGCTCTGGTGATCACCATGTCCCGAACCTCGAATTGACCCGAACACCTCCAACGGTGGTGCTACCTACCTCTCAATGGTGGGATGGCACTACCTTAAAGGACTCTTACACAGACAAATTCCTTAGGGTAGGTAGGTTCTCGAGGATACTTGCTCTAACTTCAAAACAAATCAAAATCTTTTCACACTGACACTTTTTTTCAAAAGCTTTCAAAGCAAACTTTTCAAACACTCTGACGTACGAGTCGATCTGAAATTTTTCAAAGAAACTTTTTAAACCCACATTGAAAAGCAAACAACATTTTGAAAACACATTGAGCAAGTATCTAAGAGCCCATGGATAACCATGGATAGAAAGGGTGCTAACACCTTCCCTTTCTATAACCTACCTCCCGAACCGAGAGCAATCTCTTAAAAGGAATTTTTCTGTGCTTTTGTCCTTTCCAATTGGAGAAAAATAAAAGACGGTGGCGACTCTTGCTTCCGCGACATTTCGCGAACCAGCGTTAAACAGTCAGTTCCAGATCCACCGATCACAGAACTGGCGACTCTGCTGGGGACCCTTTTAAAGTGAGGTGTACCTTAGGGCTAGGTCATAACTGTGTTTTCAATTGTATTGACTTGCTTGCTTTACTATTGTGGGTTGCACGAGAGTTACATAGATCCTAACCCGGATCTGGGGATACCCTGTTAGGTGGCATAAGCTGTGAGGGACCTGTCCGGCGTAGACCGACACAGGTGAAGCAGTGGCTACGTTGGTGTGACACCTTAGTCTGTACCGATATCCCTTGTGTTGCAACGAGGAGAATATGGGTCTTCTAAGGAGTCATTAAGCACCAACAGACCTTAGAACCTTAAATGACCCAACTTGGCCAATAGAAACAGTAGCAGTATGCTACGCCCATTGAGGCTAAACTCTCGTGATGGTTCTGGCCGCAAGAAAAGATTGCGATGCTGGAGTTATGACCGATTGAGGGTAGTCAATGATATTGGGATCCTCTAAGAACCCGGTTACTTTGATTAGGACAGGTTGAACCCACCAACTGAAAGAGGGTAATACCCAGACCTCATGCTGGCCTAAACTTTAGGGGCTTGCCTTGTGTGACTTGTGTGCCTTCGTACTTGACTATCTGCGTGCTTGTTACCTGACACTTGTTCTTGCAGGTCTTGTTTATAGTCCTTAATTAGGACTTATAACAGGGTGTACTAACTACTTGCAGGTCTTGTTTATAGTCCTCAATGGGGACTCATAACAGGGTACTAATTTTCTTGCAGGTCTTGTTTATAGTCCTTAACTAGGACTCATGACAGGGTTTACCAAATCTCTTGCAGGTTTTGTTTATAGTCCTTAATGGGGACTCATAACAAAGTATACTGAATTTCTTGCAGGGTCTGTTTATAGTCCTTAATTGGGACTCATAGCAAGGTTTACCTACATCATATTACCCCATGCATAGCATGACATCATACCATTGCATACCATTGCATACATCCTAACCCATTTCAAGGGTCTCAAGGGCTTGTGATGCAGGTCATGATGAACAACTATCCCAGCAAGGGGCAAAGAGGATTTATTTTCCTCTAGCCAAGGTTGTCAGGGGCTATGACCCACTGGATATGGTGAGCCTTTGACCCTTGATGAAGGACTCTCAACAACATGCAGTGCCTTCAGTCAAGCTACCGGTTCCAAATGCTAACAAAGTTTCTCTGTTTACCCCGCGAGGTCCTTGAAAACATTACATGCATATCATACATCTCATTGCATTGCAGGTATCCCTTGACAGGTTGCTTACCCTTCTCCGCTGTTTATTTCAGCCGCTCGTCATGAATCCTGAACCATCAGCCGAGCAGACTATCAAGGACCTCCAGGCTCAGAACGCCCAGTTCCAAGAGCTGATTATGAATCTGACCCAGGGGCAACAAGACCTGAAGGCTCTCCTTTTGAAGAAGGACAAGAAAAAGAAGAGGACTGTTCTGTTCAGCCCTAGACGCAGATCTGGGAATACACCGCAAATAGAAACTGAAAGGACAACCCCATCTGTGGGAAAAAGCAGTCATCCAGAGGAAAGGGTGCCCAGTCCAGAGGTCTCCGACAACGAGACAGATTTTGATGAAGAGCAGTACCCTCCTGCTGATGACAGATATAAGCAACTGGAGGACAGAATGAAAGCTATGGAAGTTCAACAGGTACCTGGGCTGGATTTCGGAGATTTGGGTTTGTCAACTGGTGTGGTTATTCCCCGGAAGTTCAAAGTACCACCCTTCTCTAAGTATGACGGGGCGTCTTGTCCCAAGCTGCATCTAAGGTCCTATGTTCGGAAGATCCAACCATATACGGTGGACAAAAACTTATGGATCCACTTCTTCCAGGAAAGTCTTTCAGGGACTCACCTCGAATGGTTCTATCAACTGGATGGGACCAAAATTCGTAACTGGGAGGAGTTGGCGACTGCTTTCTATAAGCAGTACCAGTACAATGCCGACCTTGCTCTTACGCGTACTCAACTCCAGGGTATGTCGTTAGGGTCAAGTGAAGGTTTTAAGGAATATGCGCAGAAATGGAGGGATCTTGCTGGAAGAGTACAACCACCTCTGACTGATCGGGAACTTGTTGATATGTTCTTGGGGACCTTGTCTGGTCCATTTTATAACCACCTGATTGGGAATTCGTCTGCTGGATTCACAGATCTTATCTTGACTGGAGAGCGAATTGAAGCTGGTATCCGATCTGGGAAAATTCAAGAGGCTGCACCTTCTGATAAGAAGCCTCATCATGGAAAGAAAGAATCCAATGCTGTGCACGGTAAAAAGAGCCGTCATGAGGCAGGGGCAATCCAAATCTCCAATCCCGGACCTGCTCAACAAGGACAGGGGCAGCAACGCAAAGAGAAACGGCAGTACACCAAACTCAACATGTCGTTGGATCAAGCACTACAACAACTATTGAAGACAGGGCTGATCACCTTAAGGGCTCCTCTCCGGAATCCGAACACTTCTGCACCCAACTATCATCCCAACGATAGGTGCGCATATCATTCAGATAGCCCGGGGCATACTACAGACAACTGCTGGCCTCTCAAGAATAAGATCCAAGATATGATTGACGCCGGAGAGATTCAGTTTGAAGTGCCAGAGACTCCGAACATAATCACTGCTCCGTTACCCAATCATTGAAGACCTTTTGTTTATTTGAATATTTTGAGTTGTACTTTTCTTTGCTTATACAAACAATTAATGTCATAGCAAACTCTTTTATTCTATCAATGCATCGCATATGTCTGTTTTGGGGAATTAATACAATTATTTTTGTTATATTCTTTTCATATTTTTTCTGATGTCAACTCTTGGTTAATAATTCTGAGCCTCTTGAGGGAGGATGACGAAAACGATACCGCGATCATTACAGTATGCTTTTGAACAAACCCCGCTGATGAGGTACAGGCATTGTTTCAACCCCTAAACACTGGAGTTATAAGGATGATAAACCCTCGTCAACCCATCTGAGCCAAAGAAGTAGGAGTTTTTATTTTCGAAAAAAAAAAACCCTTAATCATAACCTGGGGCAGGATAGTTCTCTCAGTTGATCCAAGTGCATCTTTTCAAAACGAACGAAGACAGTGATGGTTCAGAACAATCAAAAGGACAGGCAGTCATCATCAAAATTCATAAATGAAAAGCCCAAAAAGTCAAGACCTATAAAAGGGACTTACGAAACTGGGGCATCCCGCTGACTGTAATTCCAAAAAGGAAACAGTTCAGGCAAAAAAAAAAAAGAAAGGGATAACGAAATCAAAAAAAGAAAGAGGTCCTACAAACCCTCAACAAAAAAAAAATAAGAGGGACTGCCTATTCAGAATAAATCATCGACAGCTGAACCATTATTGAAACATCAAAGCAAAGACTCAAGCAAGGTCTAACGCATGATCAACTGAGTTTAGGTTTGGAGAACATCATGAAGAGCGGGTGGGTACAAATAAATTTGGGCCTTTATCCTTTGTTTCTTAAACCATGAACCAGGCCACGATATAACCCTTGAAAGTCCTAGCTGAAGCATGGGTTAATTCGAAAGCGTACTGTTACGAAGGTATCCTGACTCCTTAAGGCTACGGTAAATACAGAGTTGACATCATGTTTTACAAACATTCAAATGTTTTATGAAAAAGAATGCATCTTCAAAATCTTCAAGACAGACATGAGCTTTGCATTTTTAACATAATTTTGTTTGCATATGACTTTTCGTTTGAACAGCAGGGAAATTCGCACGAGAAATACCTAATGAACAAAAGCACTTCCATAATCTGGGGCAATCCCAATCAAGATTCGGAGAATCTCTCAAGGGCCAAAAAGCCTGGGGCAAATCCCTGCCTAAGTCACTTGGGGCATTCCAGCAACGAATCTTGCACGATCAGACACCTTCTGGTAATATGGCAACACAGGCAGCCATGGGCACCTACCTGCATTCTAAGAGCGTGGACATAGTCGAAAGATACTACGCAAAATCAAAGACCCGCTAGGTTGACACACCTAGGTAAAAATAAGGGCTTCCCGGCGAACCAAAAGGGTTCGGGCAAAATGAAGGGATGAAATGAAAATCTGTACACCCGGCAAGTCGAAAACCTGAAAGGGCGGCTTGGGCAAAAATGGGTATCCCGGTGGACTGAAAACCCGAAAGGGCGGTCCAGGCAAAAGTTAGGGATTAAAGCGTACGACTATGTCCCGTCTTCTTATCATCTGTCTGCCAGAAGAAGGTTTATCTCTCAACAACTAGCAGCATCCCACAAGTGCCTCCCCCATAGAAACTGGGGCAATAAAAGTTGGTCTGAGTAGTCTGATCGTTCTATCCTCCAAGGTATCAGGGTAAGCTCCGTTGAAGAACATAGCCAACGCGGTTCAAAACTTCCCCAGAGAGTCCAATCCAGTTTCCCCAGGAAAATTGGAATTCATCTCCCCAAGCAGTAAGCTTATCCCCAGTAGATTCTGGAAGCTTATCCCTCGCAGAACCCGAACGCGTCGTCCGGCTTTATTCAAAGAGTTATTTCCTTAACAGGATATAACTGGGTTATCCTCAGCCAAAAGCCACGGAAAGAGCGTCGTCGACAGGATCTTCTTATCCCCAGCGGAGTCCATTCATACTTCCAATACAGCAAGGTATCCTCAGCGAGTCATCCTCAACAACTCAGCAAAATCATCCCCCCACAGAGTATTTCTTCCCAGCATGGTCGCTAGAATATCTTTTTCTCCCCGCAGAATCCTCCATTCGTCAAGTTTATTCCCCAGCGAGTTATCTTCTCCTACCGGTGTACTTGCAATTATCATCCCCAGCGGAAGCAAAAGCTATTCCTCCACAACAGCCCAGGATGCGACTTCCCGGCACCCGTCAAGGATTTATTTTCCCACGACGAAAACATACATTCATAAAACGTCACATACATCATTATAGCATGCATATGCATCATATTACACGAATCTCATTGATCTTGAAGACATACAGTTCATGCATCATGATTTTGCATACAATTATGTTCTACCTTTTCAGGAAAAAGATCAATACAAAAATGACTACTATCAACTAATCGCAATTTATTCTTGATATAGTTTCAGATGTAAACCCAGCGATGGTGACGTTCTGATACTGCTTCCAGAATTCCTTCTCGATATAGTTTCAGATGTAAACCCAGCGATGGTGACGTTCTGATACTGCTTCCAGAATTCCTTCTAGATATAGTTTCAGATGTAAACCCAGCGATGGTGACGTTCTGATACTGCTTCAAGAATCCCTTCTCGATATAGTTTCAGATGTAAACCCAGCGATGGTGACGTTCTGATACTGCTTCCAGAATTCCTTCTCGATATAGTTTCAGATGTAAACCCAGCGATGGTGACGTTCTGATACTGCTTCCAGAATTCCTTCTAGATATAGTTTCGGATGTAAACCCAGCGATGGTGACGTTCTGATACTGCTTCAAGAATCCCTTCTCGATATAGTTTCGGATGTAAACCCAGCGATGGTGACGTTCTGATACTGCTTCTAGTAATCCCTTCAAGATGGTCCCCTCTCCAACGGCGTGTGAGGTGGTAATTCCTTCTTCAGATGTTTCCCTCTCCGGCATGAGCGTGAGGTGATATTCTCTTATGGTCCCCTCTCCAACGGCGTGTGAGGTGGTAATTCCTTCTTCAGATGTTCTCCTCTCCGGCATGAGCGTGAGGTGATATTCTCTTATGGTCCCCTCTCCAACGGCGTGTGAGGTGGTAATTCCTTCTTCAGATGTTCTCCTCTCCGGCATGAGCGTGAGGTGATATTCTCTTATGGTCCCCTCTCCAACGGCGTGTGAGGTGGTAATTCCTTCTTCAGATGTTCTCCTCTCCGGCATGAGCGTGAGGTGATATTCTCTTATGGTCCCCTCTCCAACGGCGTGTGAGGTGGTAATTCCTTCTTCAGATGTTTCCCTCTCCGGCATGAGCGTGAGGTGATATCTCCTTTCAGATTATAATTTCCTATAGTTCCCTCTCCAGCGGTGAGTAAGGTGACTCCCTTTGAGATTATAATATCCTTTGGTTCTCTTCCTGACACTACAAAGATGGTAATTCTCACCAAGATTTTCTCAACGAGCGTTGTTGAAGTTGAAATCATCCAAGGTTCTCTTACCATTCACGCTAAGACAGTAACCATCCCTGGTTCATTCATCAGCGTTTGAAGCTCCAGACTCAGCTCCTGTAACCAATCAGGATATATCTATATCAAGCATCTAAAATCAGCTCCTGCGACGTGTCAGGTACTCATTTTTCTGTTTTGCAGGTATGCAGGTTCTCGCTAAGGAATCTCCTACGCGATCAACATCCAAATGGCATCTATAAGCCCATTCCCTCATCATCATTGCAACTATGTGAGCGCAAATTTCTGGGCACTCTAGTGTCCAATCATCTTCTACCCTCGGATTACGAAAGGCACGTCAGCCAGTCTGCATCCTCAGGTCTAAGAAGATTGAACAGGGGCAACTGTTGTACCCCAAAATTTGCCCTCCCATATTCATCAAGAATTACCAAAGTCAAGGTCACAAAATTCCCCAAGGACTATACAGCTCAACTGTCTCCTAGACAGTCAAAACTAGGGTTTGAGTTCTGGTCAAGCAAATGAACTTTTCAAAGGTCCAATCAAGCCTCATGTGCCTACAAAGATGGTCAAATATCCTCATGCCAAGTTTCAAGGCATTCAGCTCAAAATTGCACAGTCAAAACCCTAGATTGCACTACAGTCAACTGTAGGGGTAAAATGGTCATTTGACAGTCAAAAGTTCAAATTTTTGGTCAACATATCATTTTGAAGCCACAAACATCATTTGATCAATGCTTGATCATGATTCTCAAAATTTGGCTCAGAAATCATCAAAGATGCAAAAGTTGCTATATTTGGACAGCTGAAAAAGTCAACTGAATTGACCAGGGCATAACTTTCACATGGATTATCAGAAAAATTCCATCCAAAGCTCATTTTGAAGAGAAAGACATTTCCTACAATTCATCTTCATGTTCCAAGTTCAAGAAATGCTCTCACAAAAAGTTATCAATTTCAACATTATAGGTCATTTTCAAAAGTCAACAAAAAGTGACTTTAAGTCAAAGGCCATAACTTGAGATTGGTAAATCAAAATGACATGGGACCAAAGGCATTGGTTAAAGGACTCAAAGACCTTTCCAAAATGTCCAAGAACATGTGAAAAGCTTAAAAATTGACCAAGTTATGCCTTGTGGAAGTTGGGAAATTTTTGGAAATTTTTGAAAGTCAACAATGATGCAAAAGGCCTAAAAATGCAAATGGGCCCAATTATCTTCCAAATTTCTTCATGCCAAGCCTATGCACGACCACTAGGCCCAAGGGGAAGTATTCTCATATTTTTTAATTATTTATTTGAATTAATATTAATTTATATTCATTTAAATCATTTTAAT
Source organism: Vicia faba (assembly GCA_948472305.1). Lineage (NCBI taxonomy): Eukaryota > Viridiplantae > Streptophyta > Magnoliopsida > Fabales > Fabaceae > Vicia > Vicia faba. The sequence goes on from OX451735.1 coordinate 409,980,163, forward strand.
TCATGAAAAATATAAACCTAACATGGAAAAATCTTTTTATGCATGATTTGGCCTCTATAACTCGTGCACATGCTGATTGGGAAGAATTGGATTGAATTGGATATGATTTGCACAAAAACCATGTGAAAAAGATTGAAAGTATAATGGAAGAAAATCAAATCTTTAATCTTTGAATGCAAGAGATTTTGTTGAAAATTGTTGACCTAAAATGCTCCATACATATTCAGAACCACAAACCTAATGCCTCAAGACGAGAGGCTGCACTCATACGCCATATACAAAACTTGAAAATTGCCTAAAAAACAAAAATCTGAAATCAAGGTTTGAGGTCGATTCAAGCCTCAAGCCTCACTCTATCAGCATCCTCAAGCAATTCTGAACGTGTACCCATCACAAACAATAAGCAAAACCCCAGGAATCGGTAGATTAAACTCAAACTGTACCTCAAAGCTTTTGAAATCGTATCCTCAATTCTACGCATCTTCATGGCATTTTAATCATATATTCATGCTCCTTGTCAAGTTTTCGAACTAACCATTATCTTTAATTGGATTTTTATGATGTATGCAAGTTTTTGCCATGTCCATATTCTAGGTTTTACAGATTTTAAAAATGGGGCTTTTACAACGAAGCAAAATTGGGCGTCCAGACTATTGCCATTCGATCAAGCAGGTTGAGACGGAGAAGACAAGATATTCGCGCCCAATTTATTGGCCCTATAGCGCTAGTCGCTATTTTTCGAAAAGCCACTTTCAGCCACGCTTCTGAAACCGTTGCGCTAGGACTTTGTTTCAGAAAATAAAAAAAAAGAGGATGAAGAAGAAGATTAGGTGGCAGGACGTGGTTCGCTGGTTTAAACTTTTGCGCGCCCTTCACCAATGCATTTACTTTTTCCTTTTATTGTTTGTTTGTTATAATATATTAAACATAATTCAAATGGTTCAGTGGCAAGGATACGTGTTGGTGACCTCAAAGACCTGGGTTCAAATCCCAGGTCTTGCAAAATTCCAATCTTATTTTTCCATACAGGTTCCTACGCAACGCTGGCACTAAAGGACTACCATGCTCCGTCACCATTCAGACATCCACGCGTCCATCCCATTCAAATCAACGGCCAGGATTCTGAAGAACATGTACACCAGGGTCAACGCGTTAGCATACGATCTGGAAAAGTCAGCAAACGTCAAAGCTTGTTGGGCCAATATCCTTGGGCCTACACCTCCAATTCTGAGACTATACCCCCTGGTTTGCTTTTCTTGTTCTTTATTGTTAGGCTATTTATTTATGTTTTATTGTTTGTTTTAATTAATTAATTATGTCACAAAATATAAAAACATTACAAAAATCAGAAAATACAAAATATAATATTATTTTATGTACTAATTATTTTATAAATAAATGAGAATGTAAATTATTTAGTGTAATTAGGTTTAATTTTAAATCCTTTTTATAAAAAATCCAAAAAATGTAGAATTAGGTTAATTGCTATTTTTTTTATTCCTTTTAATATTTTTCCCTTTTTTTAATAATAATTATTTATTTGTTTATTTTTCTATTTAAATTGTACATAAATGAATTAGGTTAATTTAGATCTTATTTTAATTCTTTCTTAATAAATAAAAAAATATTAGAATTAGGGTTTGCTTCTTAATTTAATTTTAATTAATTCTCCTTTTTTCTCATTAAATCTAAAAATGCAAAATACCAAATTAAATAAACATTTTATTATTTAATTTTTAATTCCCGTTAACTTTTAATTATTTGCAAAAGGGTCCAACGCCCGTCATTAATCATTTAATTCGCGCATTTATATTTTATCGTTTATATAATCATGTAATTGCCCCAAAGCGTTGTAATTTACTTTTCGCACTTTATTTCTTAGCATTATTTATTTTTCCGCTAAATCGGGTCCTGGATTAATTTTGGCGATGTGGACCCGCGCCTTTGTAATAGTCGTAGATTTATTTTCTCGCAAACTTTATAACTGTTAAATATGCATGCAAGAATGAATGGCCTTAATTAAAATCAAGCGTAGATCACCAATAACATGACAAAAGACAAAATACTTGAAAACGACACACGATTCGCACACACCACCCCTAGGGTACGCCTCACTGTTGCCTTTCGAAAGGTGATCGTCGAGTAGAGGATGTCTTAGTAAGTCCTCATGATCCAGGAACCTGGCATGAGGGTAGCTTCTAAGGTGTCTTCCCATTGCTCTGGTGATCACCATGTCCCGAACCTCGAATTGACCCGAACACCTCCAACGGTGGTGCTACCTACCTCTCAATGGTGGGATGGCACTACCTTAAAGGACTCTTACACAGACAAATTCCTTAGGGTAGGTAGGTTCTCGAGGATACTTGCTCTAACTTCAAAACAAATCAAAATCTTTTCACACTGACACTTTTTTTCAAAAGCTTTCAAAGCAAACTTTTCAAACACTCTGACGTACGAGTCGATCTGAAATTTTTCAAAGAAACTTTTTAAACCCACATTGAAAAGCAAACAACATTTTGAAAACACATTGAGCAAGTATCTAAGAGCCCATGGATAACCATGGATAGAAAGGGTGCTAACACCTTCCCTTTCTATAACCTACCTCCCGAACCGAGAGCAATCTCTTAAAAGGAATTTTTCTGTGCTTTTGTCCTTTCCAATTGGAGAAAAATAAAAGACGGTGGCGACTCTTGCTTCCGCGACATTTCGCGAACCAGCGTTAAACAGTCAGTTCCAGATCCACCGATCACACAGTGACTTCTTACCCTCAGTGGGTTGCCAACGTGGTTCCAGTGCCGAAGAAGGATGGTAAGGTCTGAATGTGTTTTGATTACAGGGATTTGAACAGGGAAAGCCCTAAGGATGATTTCCCTCTACCTCATATCGATGTTCTGGTTGACAACACTGCTCAGCATAAAGTATTCTCCTTCATGGACGGCTTCTCCGGTTATAATCAGATCAAGATGGCTCCTGAAGACATGGAGAAGACCACTTTTGTTACTCAGTGGGGCACCTTTTGCTACAAGGTCATGCCTTTTGGGTTGAAAAATGATGGGGCAACCTACCAACGTGCCATGGTTACTTTGTTCCATGACATGATCCATCATGAGATAGAGGTATATGTCGACGATATGATTGCAAGGTCCCAAACTGAGGAGGAACACCTTGACCATCTACGGAAGCTGTTTGACCGTCTGAAGTTGTACAAGCTGAGGTTGAACCCAAACAAGTGCACCTTTGGGGTGAGATCTGGACAATTGCTAGGCTTCGTCGTAAGCGACAAGGGCATTCAAGTGGACCCTGCCAAAGTGAAAGACATACAAGAGATGCCAACTCCCAAGATAGAGAAAGAAGTCAGAGGCTTTCTAGGACGGTTGAACTACATTGCCCGATTCATCTCACATCTAACTGCTACCTGTGAACCAATCTTCAAGCTGCTGAAGAAAGATCAAGTAGTACGTTGGAATGATGAATGTCAGGCCGCTTTCGAAAGAATCAAAGAGTATCTCCAAGAACCACCCATTCTTATGCCACCGATTGAAGGGAGACCTCTAATACTATACTTGACAATACTTGACAACTCAATGGGGTGTGTGCTGGGGCAGCATGATGAGTCTGGCCGAAAAGAACACGCCATTTATTACCTTAGCAAAAAGTTTACCGACTGTGAGACCCGATACTCACTGCTCGAGAAAACTTGATGCGCTTTGGTATGGGCTGCTCGCCGGCTGAGACAGTATATGTTGACTCACACTACTCTGCTGATTTCAAAAATGGATCCAATCAAGTACATATTCGAAAAGCCTGCTCTGTCTGGAAGAATAGCAAGATGGCAAATGATCTTGACGGAATACGACATCTAGTACACGACTCAGAAAGCAATCAAGGGAAGTGTATTGGCAGACCATTTGGCACACCAGGAAGTGGACGATTACCAGTCAATGAACTTTGAATTTCCAGACGAGGATATCATGGTAGTGACTGATTGTGAAATACTTGGACCGGATGAAGGACCTGAGGAAGGATCCCGATGGTCTATGCACTTTGATGGAGCCTCAAACGCTTTGGGTAACGGTATATGCACTGTGATCATATCCCCTAAAGGCACTCATACTCCACTCACCGCCCGGCTATGTTTCAACTGCACCAACAACATGGCAGAGTATGAGGCATGTATCATGGGTCTTCAAGCTGCAATTGACTTAAGGATCAAGTTTCTGAGTGTCTTCGGAGATTCCTCTCTCGTGATCAATCAGATCAAAGGCGAGTGGGATACGAAACACCTGAATCTTATTCCTTACAAGGAGTATGTGCTTACGTTGATTCCCCACTTCGAGGAGATAACTTTTGAACACTTCCCAAGAGAGGAAAATCAGTTAGCGGACGCATTGGCTACGATGTCTTCTATATTCAAAGTAAAATGGGACAACGAGGCGCCCCAGATCATTATTTGGAAGTTGGATGAACCTGCACATTGCTGCGATCTCGAGACCGAAGAGGTAACAGAAAAGCCCTGGTATCATGAAGTGAAGAGGTACCTTGAAGCTCAAGAATACCCCGAAGGCGCATCTGTTAATGACAAGAAATTCCTGAGAAGGTTTGCGGCAAAATTCTTCCTCAACAACGGCATTCTCTACAAGCGAAACCATGATTCGACCTTACTGCGTTGTGTGGATAAGACTGAACCAGAAAGGATCATGGCAGAGCTACATGAAGGTACCTTCGGAACACATTCCAGTGGACATACCATGGCAAAGAAAATCCTTCGGGCAGGATATTTCTGGTCCACAATGGAAGCCGACTGTTACCAGCATTCGCGAACTTGTCATAAATGCCAGATCTATGCTGATAAGGTGCACATTCCTCCGGTTCCTCTGAGCGTCTTGACGGCACCTTGGCCTTTTGCAATGTGGGGCATTGATATGATCGGCGAAATCAGACCTACGGCCTCTAACGGGCATCGCTTCATCCTAGTAGCAATTGATTACTTCACAAAATGGGTTGAAGCAGCTTCCTATGCTACCGTAACCAAGAACGTCGTGGCACGATTCATTCGGCACAACCTGATCTGTCGATACAGTGTACCTGAGAGGATCATTATGGATAATGGTACCAATCTTAACAACAAGATGATCACTGAGCTCTGCGAGCAATTCAAGATACAGCACCACAACTCTTCTCCCTACCGACCGAAGATGAATGGGGCTGTAGAAGCAGCGAATAAGAACATCAAGAAGATTGTGCAGAAGATGACAGTGACCTACAAAGATTGGCACGAAATGTTACCGTTTGCTCTTCATGGGTACCGTACCTCAGCACGGACGTCAACAGGGGCAACTCCCTTTTCCTTGGTCTATGGCATGGAGGCAGTCTTGCCTATTGAAGTCTAGATACCCTCTCTCCGGATGATGAAGGATGCAGGTTTGAGCGAAGATGACTGGATCCAGACCCGGCTTGATCAATTAAACCTAATTGATGAAAAGAGACTCACCGCTATTTGTCATGGTCAGACGTACCAAAAACGGATGATCAAGGCATATAACAAGAAAGTCAGACGACAAGAGTATCAAGTTGGGGACCTGGTAATCAAGCGCATCATTCTACCTCAAGGTGATCCCAGGGGCAAATGGACCCCTACGTACGAAGGGCCATTTGTGGTCAAGAATATCTTCTCAGGAGGAGCTATGATTCTAACCACCATGGATGGTGACGACCTTCCTCACCCTGCCAATGTAGACATAGTAAAAAGATAATACGCATGAACTAAAGACCCTCTAGGTTGACACACCTAGGCAAAAATAAGGGCTTCCCGGAGAACCAAAAGGGTTCGGGCAAAAATAAGGGATGAAATGAAAAAAATCTGTACACCCGACAAGTCGAAAACCTGAAAAGGCGGCTTAGGCAAAAATGGGTATCCCGGTGGACTGAAAACCCGAAAGGGCGGTCCAGGAAAAAGTTAGGGATAAAGTGTAATACTATGTCTCATTGGGTCACCTTGCATCCAGAATTCGGCATCAACTATCGGGCTCAGATGACTCCAATCAATCAGCTTCATCTTCAACTAAGCAGCAGAGTGATGAGATGCTTGAAGACATAAAGGCGATAGCAGAGTTGGAACCCAGTGGGATTATTTTTCACATAGCTGTTTTGTTTCCTTTTCACAAAATTGTATAAACCCTATTTTGCTCGGCGGCGTTCTCTTACCAGGACGTCAGCCTCCTGTACACAAAACGCCTATTTACAGGCAAATTTCAAAATCAATACAAGTTCAATTTTTCAGACAAATTACCCATCGTTTTTTCCTTTTTCTGTTTTGTTTTACAAAGAACGTCCAATGTTCATTTTTGATATATGCATTTGACATTAATTGCTAATCATGAATATTTGCGTGCGAAACAAAGGACTAATTACATATGACATCAGAAACAGGGGCAATAAAGATTTGTCTAAGCAATCTAGTTGCTCTGTCCACCGAGGTACCAAGGTAAGTTCGGCTGAAGAATGTAACCAAGTTACCTCAACTCCCCATAGAGTAAGACAAGATTCAGCAATACTCTCTCCAGGTAGAGTTGGTCTCCCATCATCCCTAAAAAGGCACAGTATCTCCAGCAAGTCAAAGATACTCTCCCCAAGCCGAGTTAGTCTACTGTCATCCTTAAGGAATTTGGGCATCCCCAGAATATCTCAACATTCCCCAACGGAGTATAGACATCCCTCAGCAAGCATCCCCGACAGTCTTAATATAAGATTTGTTCCCCGGCGGAATACAGACACCCCAGTGGAACCATTCCCCAGTACAGTCTAAAAAGTTTCCCCAGGAAGGTTGAATCATCCTCCCCATTATATTCTGAAGCTTATCCCTAGTAGATTCTGGAAGCTTATCCCCTGTAGAGTACGAACGCATCTCCCCGGCTTCATTCAAAGGTTATTTCCCACCAGAGCTTATAACTGGGTTATCCTCAGCTAATTACCACAGAAGGATCGTCCTCGGCGAAGTTCTTCCTATCCCCAGCGGAGTTCATCAAATTCCCCAACATAACTTATCAGTGGAATCCCCAGCGGAGTTCTCATCAAAACCTCAGCGAAGTATCTCTTCCCACAGAGTAATTCCCCGCAGAGTAATCTCTCCAACAAGTTTATTCCCCAACGGAGTCATTTTCTCCTACCGGTTTATTCTTGCAACTGTCATCCCCAACGGAAACGAAGAACTCCACTCTTCAACATCAGCCCAGGATTCCACAAACTCCCGGCAGTCGTCAAGGATTTATTTTCCTAGACAAAAATACGTTCATCACATTATCATACACCATGACGCATGCATATATACGCATCATATCACACAATCTCATTTATTCTTGAAAAAAACATCATGACATCATGCATTTCATACATCATGACATTGCATACAACTAATGTTTTGCCTTTTCAGGAAAAGGTCAATCCAAAGATGATTACTATCAACTATCGCAATTCCATATTCGATACCTGTATCTAGCCAGGGCATATATGTGAGTGATTGATTGTAGATTCGATACCTGTATCCAGCCAGGGCATAGCTGCATGAAGAGTTTAGAGATTCGATACCTGTATCCAACCAGGGCATATCTGTAGACGATAATTTCCAGATTCGATACCTGCATCCAGCCAGGGCATATCTGTAGACGACAATTTCCATATTCGATACCTGTATCCAGCCAGGGCATATCTGTAGAAGACAATTTCCAGATTCGATACCTGCATCCAGCCAAGGCATATCTGTAGACGACAATTTCCAGATTCGATACCTGCATCCAGCCAGGGCATATCTGTAGACGAAAATTTCCAGATTCGATACCTGCATCCAGCCAGGGCATATCTGTAGACGACAATTTCCAGATTCGATACCTGTATCCAGACAGGGCATATCTGTAGAAGACCAATTCCATATTTGATTCCTGTATCCAGCCAGGGCATATTTGTGAGTATTTGATTATGGATTCGACACCTGTATCTAGCCAGGGCATATCTGCATGAATAGTTTAGATATTTGATACCTGTATCTAGCCAGGGCACGTCTGTAAGCAACCTTTTGAAGTTCCGGATTCGATTCTTGTATCTAGCCAGGGCATATCTGTGAGCAATTGATTGTAGATTCGATACCTGTACCTAGCCAGGGCATATCTGCATGAAGAGTTTGAAGATCAACACCTGTAACAGGCCAGGAAACCATCTTCCTTTCTCAAAGTACGCAAGTTCTCGCTAAGGAATCTCTTGCGCGATCAACACTTCCAAATGGCATCTATAAGCCCATTCTCGACAAGGTTCTGTCACGTCTCCAGATGTCATCTATAAGCCCATCCTCCTATCCACCATCTCTCCAAATGGCGTCTATAATCCCATTCCCCACATCATATTGCTGATACTCCAGCATGCGAGTGCAAATTTCTGGGCACTCTAGTGTCCAATCTCCTTTTACCTTCGAGTCGCGAAAGGCAAACTTGCCAATCTAACTCTTCAGGTTCAAGAAGATTGAACAGGGGAAACTGTTGTACCCCAAAATTTACCCTCCCATTTCATCAATATTTTCTCACCACAAGACCCTTGGAGCTCAAGATCAAGTTAGGGTTTGCTCTGCTCAAAACTCCTCCTTGCACTGTTGACCCAAATTAGGGTTTGAGTTTGCACAAAGATGTTTTGACCTAAAATGCCCAAAATGACTTTCATGCTTCATGTTGGACTCACAAGTTTATCCATACCAAGTTTCAAGCCTTGATTCCAATCTTTGCCCAGTCAATTGGACAGTTGACCTAGAAATCAGCTGAATTGGGGAAAAGTCAACGGTGGTCAATTGACAGTCAAACCTCATGATTTTTTACCCACATCAACATTATGAACTCATATGGACCATTTGATCAAGTTTGGATCACAATTCCACAAGAAATTTGATCAGATCACCAAAAGGGCAAAATGGTCATTTTTAGGGTTTTGACTGCACAAAGGCAATTTTTGACTGTTTGACCTAGCCAATGGCAAACAAATCTCACATATGGACTCAAGGACTCAATTACATGGTCTTGACATATTCAACATGTTCAAAAAATCCCAAATGCACAAGATTGACAGATGAATTTTCCAGTCAGCTGAGCAAAATTTGACTGTATACTGAAAAGTCAAACTTTGACTTTTTGGTCAAAATCAAGTGTCAAGATTCATTTTTCATCAAAACATGTCAAATTATGAAACTTGTTCATCAAGGAATCAGAAATTACAAATTAGGGTTTGAAATGAAGAAATTTCATAACTTAGAAATTTTCTAAGTTATGAAATTTCCTAATTTTTTCCTAACTTTGTCCCATCTTTTCATCAAGATACATTTGGATTCAAACAAAACTGAAAACATGAAAGTTATAGTCCATTGCAAAATCTACAACTTTGATTCACAAAATTTCCTCAAAAGAAGCTTGTAGCTCAAGTTATGAATTTTGGAACAAGGGTGCAAAACATTCTTAACTTAGAAATTTTTTGACCTATTTTAGGCAGGATTTTTGCCTAACTTCATGGCCACTTTTCACTTGCTTCCACTTGGAATTTCAATTTACATTACAAAGATGGATTGTAGTACACATTCCAATCTTTCCAAATTGTCCAAGAACTTCTCAAACACCCTTGTGGTTAGGGAGAATCGAATTGGCAAAGTTGGGTAAAAGTCACTTTTGTTCTTGACCAAATGCATGTTCATAACACTTTGCATTTTTAAACTCAGCATGCACAAGCTAGGTTACAGGCCTCTAATCCCTTTCTTACTCAATAATTCAATGCTAAACCATTGTGCCAAGATGTTATTTCATTCATTTGGGCAATACATGTTAGATTAATCCATTATTAGAAAAAGCATTTTAGCCATTTTGATAAAGTTACACTTTATGTCAAGTTCCAAATCCAAGAGGCATGGGGCCATATCTCTGAAGCCAAATCAAATCTACAAGTTACAAGTTTCAATAATAAGAGGTTCAGCATAGATTGGGGCATGGTACTGGTTTATATCCAAGAACACATTTCCTTGCTTCACATAGAAGAAATCTTGCAAACACATACCAACTTCCATCTCCTGTCTACACAGCCAAACAAAAACCTTGTGAACATCTTCCATACACCCTAATAGACCTAAGGCACGACCTAACCACCTTCAATACCTCCTCATTCACAGAAATACCATCCTACTGCAAAAAACAGAGTCCCTTCTGCAACTTGACTTCTATAAACCTTTCCACTCGTGCACTTTGGCCAAAGGGAGTTCAAACATGTTCCATATCACCCATTGAAGTTATCCCAAGCATTGAACACAAACTATAACATCCCTAACATCATTTGCCATTTTCAGTTTTCAACTTTGCAGGTGAACTTCCATAGCTCGATTCAGCTAGTTTCAGAGCAAGCTAGAGGTTGGAGAAGCATCCCTGAACTTCAAGCAAGCTGTACAAGTCCTCAAATTCCATTGAAGATACCTCAATTGTTGTACACGATTCAAGCTGAACAGGTAAAAGTTTGAACTTCTATCTCTCTATCCAAGCATATCTAGGCTTAGGTTTGTGAAGAAAGTATGTTCTATTCATGGCCCTGAAGCTACCCATATCATTACTTTTCATTTATGTTGTGTGTACTGAGAGAATTTTGGACCTGAACATTGAAAAAAAGCTAGATCAGGAATTGGGGGAGAAGAAATTCTCTCTCATTTCTGAGAGTTAGATCAAGTTTTTTATATGTATGAATTCGTGGTTTGATGCTCTACATTTTTGATGTTATAAGTTTTTGTTAAAAGTCCAAGAATCAAGAGATAACAGTTGGAGAAGGAAACACGCTTTTTTTGTTTGGAAAGTGGCTGGAGGTTGAAGACAAAGTCCTTTGGGCTGGGCCTGATTCATTTTTCTGTTTGCACCCTCACTTTTTCACTTACACCCCCTTGGCCCATTGTGTGTTATTTTTATCATTTTTGATTTTTTCTTTTTGTTTCTGACTTATTATTTTTTGTCAAAATATAAAAAATATTAAAAACATTTTTTCAACCATTTTTGCATTTTTATTTGAATTTTATTTGTTCTATTTGAATTTATACATTATAAATAACATATATATATACTTTTACTTAAAATACTAAAAAATAATACAAATACATTTTATTTTCTGATTTTATTTTATTTTTACCTTTTGAAAACATTTTCTAAAAAATATACTTTTTTTGTAAATAATAAATATTTTTATTTTTGTACATATTTAATATATTTAGTAAATAATATAAATACTTATCTATCTTTTATTAAATATTTAGGATAAACATAAAAATAATACATTTTTTCTTTTATTAATATTTAACCTCCAAAATCACTTTTTTGCAATATACTTCCTTTTTATTTATTTTTTGTATATAGTTAATAAATATTGTATATAATTAATAATAATCTTTTTTTTATTTACAAAATTAGGGTTTTGCCCTAAACATGAAAATACCCAAAAATTAACCTTTTTATTTTTGTTTATTTGTCACATGAAAAATACTTTTTACATACATATAAAAATCATTTTTTGCATCTTGCATATTTATTGTATTTTATTTAATTATTGTGCAATTAAATAATTTGTATATTCAATTTGGATGTAATAGTTTAGATTTAATTTCTTGCTAAATATCCTCCATTTGAACATTTGTACCCCCCATCCCATAATTATGTTGTAATAATTTAGGATTTTATTTTTCGCATTTAAAAGCTTTCTAAATATGCCATGATAGACTTAGGGCTTGTATGCAAAAATCAAATAACAAATAGCTTGACCTAACAAAAGAGAAAAAAGCATGAAAATGGACAACACCAATCACACTTGCACCCCTAGGGTTACTCCACTTGTTGCCTTCAATAATGGGCCATGTTGCATGTTGAGTGTTTTTTGGCAAAACAAAACAATATCAAATGATCATAGTCCCTCGATGACGCTTTCGAAAGTTGCTTAAAAATGATCAAGTCCCTTAAAGGAAAAATTTCCAAAGACACTTGGCACCATTGCAATCATGGTATAAACGATGACCCGCGCCCGTCCCGTTAACATCCTAACACAAGATTGTCCACCAAATACAATGATGGAACAAAATTGTTAAAAGGGTTAAAACATAGGAAAGATCTTTGAGAAATTTAGGGTAGATAGCTCTTGGTTACTTGACCAAATCTTGCAAAACAATCCTTGCCATCTTTTCAAAACCACACTCCACAACACTTTCAAAAACACTTTCAAAACAACTTTCAAAAACATTGAAAACTTTTCAAAAGACAAGTACACCTTTGTATACATTCAAACATGAATCATTACAAAGGTTGCCACCACATTGGCCTCTTTTCAAAACATTTTCAAAACCCACACACAAAGCACCATTTCAAACAATTGAAAACACAAGGCAAGTGATCTAAGCAAGTAACTAAGAGCCCATGGATAACCATGGATAGAAAGGGTGCTAATACCTTCCCTTTCTATAATCTACTCCCCGAACCCAAGAAAACATCTCAAAGGTTTTTGCTGTGCTTTTTAACCTTTCCTTAGGATAAAATAAAAAGTCGGTGGCGACTCTTGCTCAACCGAAACATTTGCGAAAACAAACGCAAAACCCAAGTCAGTTCTCCCACCGTATCACACTCACCAATTCTGATTTCTTATTCTCCTACTCCCTCACCAATTAACCTTCCAGCTGATCATCTCAGAACTGTCATTGATCTAGAAGCGTTGGACCATTTAGCTTCAATCTCAAATAAAATTGCCTTTCCCAAACCCAAACCAACCTTAACCAAATCAGATATTGGTAAGAACTTGTTGATTTTTGAAACAGAAATACATGAATGGGTTACTTCTTTGAAGCAAGCAAGTCAAGAGATTTCTAATCCTGCCGCTTCTGATTCTCTGTGGGATAGATTCAGAAAATGGTTCAACTCTGAATCCCAGAGGCTGAAAGAATTGAGCTATGAGATGGCTCAGCAGAACTTCAGTGATCAACTGAAAGCCTTCAAAGACCAAGTTCTAAGTCACTGGGACAATAAAGAAATTCTTCTGCTGGAAAATGCTCCCTTGAAAGAGCACCAACTTTCAGAAGCCACTGAATCAGGTTCTGATAGTCACCCTCTGACAATTTCTCCTAAAAAGGAAATTGCAACAGAATAAGTAGTTGAATAAGAAGAGGCTGTAGAGTGTTTTGAACGACATGCAACCTCTGAGGATACACCATCTACGTCTCTAGTCATGCAAACTCTGGAAGAGTTGAAGAAGGAGAATGCTTTAATCCACTCAAGGTTGGATAAGAAAGAAGACATGAACAAAGATATAAGGGATATACTGGACAAGAAATAAGATACAACAAAAGAAATCAAGGACATTCTGAGAAAGCAGGAAGAATCAAGCACTCAGATTAATAGCTTGCTGGAATCATTGTTCGCACGACTTCCCCCTCCATCTTAGATTTTCTTTAACTTATATTCTGTATTATTCATCTTATCCTCTTTGTTTCTGGAAAATGTCATTGTAGTCTGTTTTCAATACAAATCATCGTCTTTTTTACTCTTATTATATTGCTTTTTGATACCTGACAAAAAGGGGGAGAACGTAATATATTTTCAATAACAATATACCGGGATAAAGTCTCAAACATTTTGAATATCTTAACTTCTATTTTTCTCTGAAAGCATGAACAAGAACATATTATGATAAAGACAGAAGAAGACGCATCAAAAGCTCTAATGAGAAGGAAATTCAGGGAAGTAATTCATCTCTATCTGAGTACTCAACTCAGAGGGAGACTCTCTTAAGTTTTTTGTTCTGCATATTTTTTATGGAAAATCCTAGTTGTTGTCATCATCAAAAAGGGGAAGATTGTTAGAACATAGTTTGATTCTACAACCCTTATAAGAGTTTTGATGATAACAAATACAAAGAAAAAATATGCACTCTAAATTTGTGTTTTATGTTGTACATAAGTTCTAACTGAAACAACATCTGAAGTTAAGTCATAGAAGCTTTCAAGCTGAGTAATCAGAATGTTCTGAAGAATGATGATCAAAATGTGCGCTAAAGTAAAAGATATTCTGATTTTGAACAGAAGTCTTACACACCAATAGATCCTCATGTCTCTGAGTTATCAAAGTTCTAAAGTAAAGCAACATGCAAGACTCCCAAGTTCTGAAGCGTTACTTTTCCATTAAGACAGTATCATATGCAACGACTTCATTCAGACAAGAATCTTCTCAGTATGGAAAGTGCATTAAGTGTCCATTATCACGTTTCAATTTGGACAGATTTCCACGCATATATAAACAAGCTCAAAGGGTAAATCGTTTACGATTTCTCATGACTGCTCCATACAATCTCAAAAAGCTGCAAATATTCATATTCATCCTATATTTAAATTGTGTAATACATCACAGTAGTGATACATTTTTTGTAACAAAAAACAAATAGTACACATTAAATTTTTCTTTGATTAAGATATTTTTCCTTGAGATAAACCGGGTTGTGGTTATACTCAAGAAGGCTTTGGCAGTTGTCAAAGTAGATTTGTAATCTGTTTGATTAGTGAATTAAGTCCTTGTTGGAGAGAGGCGAAATCACCTTGGCGGGTAGACTGGAGTAGTTTGAGATCAAGCGAACTAGGATAAAAATCTTGAGTCTATTGCTTTTGATTTTTAAGTTTCAATTCAACCCCCCCCCCCTTCTTGTGTTTTTCACTTCTTCAGTTATATTGTGTAGGTTCCGCATCCATTGGATTAAGTGACCAGGTGAGGGTCGCCTAACTTAATTGGTACATTCCCTATTTTCTAATAGTAGAGCATATATCTTTTAAATACTTGGGATCATTCACTTATATTCATCGACTCCCTACGTAGTTTGTGTTTAAGACAATGCTGACTGCTAAATAAACTACTCGGGGTTCATTTAAAAACTAAATTTTAAGGTTTTGGTATAAAGGGTACTGAAATCAATCTAGCACAATTATGGGATTTAGAGTGTTACGACGATATCCATCGTGCTTCTATTTTACTCAAGGTTTCTCATATATCTTAAAAGTGAGCAACCTGTATACTCTTTGAATGCGTCAAGTTATGCAAGTAACGGACAAATTTTTTGTTATGGCTCAAGAAAGTGGGGAAATTAGATAATAGCAGAAAATTTTGCATAATAGAGTTTCCTAACTAACTAACTCCCATAAGTTTGAAACAAGCAATGTCCCAATGCTTAAAAGCAAAGAGGAAACAGGAAGAGAGGCAACATCGATCTACTCTTGCGCATTGTCACGTCCTTTTCCTTTCCCTCGTGCTCATCCACGTCTATCACGTCCAACCGGAGGATGAGGCATACCCACATAGTACATATATTCTTGAAAACCATCCATGCATACAGTTAAAGATGCCATCCCCTCGGTCATTCTTGCAGCCCGGTGCTTATTTCTTTCGTCATATTCTTGTTGTTGAGTTTGCATAGCTAGAATAAGTTGCATCATTTCATTTTGATTGTTCTGCATAGCTTACACCCTCTCATCTTGTTGCATGATGGAAGCCATAATGTCATCATTTGAGGCTGGTGCTCTTTCGCGTCTTCTTTTGGTTCTTATGGACGTGCCTGCCATGTTTTCAGAAAGAGCTTATTGTTCAGCATCCTCTTGCTCCATTTCTTGCTCCATCTCATCAGTCGGGGCATTGCCTTGGTTGTTTTGCATGTTATCTCCAGGTGCATGAGCAGTAAGATCATAAAGCCATTTTTCCATGTTTGTTACACTTGTAAGCGTAATGTTTGGAAAAATGACACTAGGAACTACTATGTTATGCACCATAAGATTATACCTCCCATCTCCTCTGACCTTAATCAAGGGGTCAGCCAGAAAGTTGTCGATGTCAATGAATGTGGGTGGCAGTGGAGGCAGATTTACAAGCTTGTTTTCGAGGCACAGGCCAAGTGCTATTGAGGTAACTAGCCCTCCAATGCAGAAAGGCATAGACCCTCTTGCATACAAAGACTAGATATGCGATATGAGAAACGTGCTGGCATTGATCTTCTGGTTAGGGGTGAAGGTACAATGTAGGAGGAACAATTCTTTAGAATTTACTTTGTTGTTGTTGGTCCTCCCAAAAGTAGTGTTGGAGATGACGTGGTGAAAATACCGAATTTTGGGATTATGTATGGATGATGCATAAAGTCCCTCCCAACTGGTCGATTCTTCATCAGAGATAGCTTTCCAAATCCTGAAAGCTGTAGATGCCCAATCTACTTCTGTATGGATTCGATAGTGTACTTCCCCCTCACGAGGGAAGCGGAAGAAATCACTCAGAGTTGTTTAAGTTATAGAATATTTATCATTGAGCATTTTAAAAGTTGTAGATCCTGATAGGTGCTGGCTTTCGTCAAATGGTGGGTTGTACGAGAATGAACTTAAGAATTCCAAAGTTAGCGACTCATACGTAGAAATATTTTGTGTACAGACGAATGCTAAATCAGAGTTTCTAAGTAACCACCGGACACTATCAAAAAGTCCCAATTTGCACAAACACTCAGTATCGACATACCGTGTAGGGATTACAAAGTGTTGATAAAATTTGAGATACTGAGCCCTATGGTGTTCTTCGGCTTCCCCATTTCGAAATGTAGTCCTAGAAAGGCCGGGTTCCGGTCGTGAGTTTCTGCGTGCCATTGTTGAATCAAATATGGTAGATGGTTATGTGTTTTGCGTGAGAATTAGGGGATTTTAGAATGGAAGAGGGGTTGGAGAGTGTATATGTAGAGAAAGACAAAGGGGGTAATGTGTGTGAATTTGTGAGTTTTGATGATAATAATAATGGAGGGAGTGAAATAGGAAGTGGTTTATTGGAGTTTAAGAGAAGTTTAAAGATAATGAGAAGAAGAGAAATCAATAAGGGTTTCTGTGTTAAAACAGAAGTGCTTCTGTTTCTAACTCTGCCGAGGGGCAAGCTTTTGTGTCGGGCGGGACCAGTTTGTGAAGCGTGACGGTCGTCACGCTTGTATGGCGAGCCGCACAAAATGCAGAACAAAATAAAACTTTTAATTTGTCTCCCAGACTTCTCAATAATAAAAAGTATATATTTCAATACTTGTAGGTGGTACGTATATATATATATATATATATATATATATATATATATATATATATATATATATATATATATATATATATATATATATATATATATATATATATATATATATATATATATATATATATATATATATATATATATATATATATATATATATATATATATATATATATATATATATATATATATATATATATATATATATATATATTGAAAATATTAAAGCATAGAAAATATATGTAAACATGATAACAGAGAATTTAATGAAAAGTAATGTAAATTCCAAAAGTAAACAAAGGAAAAACAAAACAAACTATAACTAAAAATAAATGATAAAAATATACTTAAGAATTTGAAACAACAAATAGTAGAAACTATAATCTAATTAGTCTTCTCCCCACACTTACACAAAACATTATCCGCAGTGTTTAAATGTGAAAGGAAGATATGCAGTAAGTTCGAAATAAAATTAGCCACGTCGATTATTAGGAAGAGAAGCGGAGTAGACATGCTGATAAATATGGCCCAACTGTTATACTACCACGTCCATGAAATAATGGAAGTCGATCCTCAAAATAATAAGTTCATCTCGCAATAAATCAAGCTCGGATTGAAGAGCATTTATAGCAGGAGTTTGGTAAAATATGGGAGGTGGAATAGAAACCGGAGCAGTGGAGGTGTTTGAGTCAGCCTAATCGAGAGATGGAAATGATGCTAAAATGGAAGGGTTTCGGGGTCAGTTTCTTCATTAGATAGGAAGGAATCAAGGTGGTCATAAATTTGGGGTGTCTCAGAAGTAGGTGGTGGTGAAATTCATGGTTCGACCCAATCATATAACCAATTGTTCCTGTCATGAACGTTAGTCCTAGGGTCATGCAGGGTGGAAAGAGGCATTAACTGGTTGTTAATGACCAGTTCATAGGTACTCGGCCCTAGGTTCCCAAATATTCCCCTATTGAAGCAAAAATGGATGTTCATTGGTTGGAATCTACATAGAGGGACAATGTTTAGCAGTGGTTGTCTCAGACCTATAGCATTTTCTATCATGGTTATTAGGCCTCCTATTAGGATTAGTTCATGGATAGTTTTGGAAATATGGTGAAAGTTGGCTATCATAAAGTTAGCTCCATTTACGGGATGATTTTGTGATGCATAGAACATTATAAAAAGTTTGGCTCTAGACACTTGTTATGTTTTCTTGCTTTCCAAAAAGGGTATGCACTAGGATCTTATGAAAATACCTTAAGGCAGGGTTATCAATGTTTTTTGAGTGCATGCCATTAGGCTCAAGGTTACTTATACCTGTAACACTACCCCATAAATAGTCGAGTTCACCCACATCAAAAAGTTCCTCTTGGATTTTTTGTGAATGTATCGAGGTTGTGTGGAAATCCTAACAGTTCCACCAATTCCCTATGGGTATAGGTGTATTCGATATCAAACACCCTAAACCTTATTAGTCCCCTGTTAAACCCTAGACCATGGTTAGGCTTGTAGAAAAGAGAGATCAGAAACTCTAGGGTTAATCTACGGTAGGAACTAAACCTTCTTCTTAAGGCATATGTGTCCCAGCTTATTTGGCTTAACAGAAATAAGACATTGTCTCGAATCCCTAGTGTGGTCATAGCAGGTCCATCAGGGTAGATAGTCAATCCCATCTCCCTATCAGCTAACGACTCAAAACGCCTCTCATGATTTCTTCCTCTGAAAATAATTCCCATAGTGTCAACTGGATTCATCGTGGTTAGTGCAATTAGCTAATAGTTAAGTTAGCCTGAAGTAAGTTGATAGTTAGAATTAAGTTAGTAGTGGGTAATAGTAGAGAAACAATACTACATAATTTTATAGAAATAAGCAATACCAAAAGTAAGAAAAGAAAAGAAAAACTAAAAATAAGTAAAACAAAAAGAAAAGACTAAAAAGTGGGTTATCTCCCAATAAGCGCTTTGTTTTAAGTCGTAAGCTCGACATAACAGGCGATTAATCAAATGAGTGGGGTGGCTGCGTATCTAACCTAAATGTTGTGCAATATTACTTATTATTTATGCAATGATAATGATTTAAATGTTGTCCTTTTACGATAAAAGGTTCACTAGACATTTGTGATATGGTGGCAGAACCAGAATGTTTTTACTGGTTTGCGTTTTGCATTTTTTGTTTGCAAAATGTCGGGGTAAGCAAGAGTCGCCATCGACTTTTATTTCATCCGATCATGGAAAAGGGAAAAGAACAGAAAAAACCTTTTTTCGAGATATTCTGAGTACGGGGTAGATTATAGAAAGGGAAGGTGTTAGCACCCTTTCTATCTGTAGTAATCAACGGGCTCTTAGGTACTTGCTCATTTTTCAAATTGCTTGTGTGTGTTTGTCTTGAAAATATTTTACTTCGTGATAACCCTTGTATCAATCCTCAAGGATGTGACGAGGTTTGTTTTGAAAATTTGTTTTGAAAGGTGTTCGTGTAAAAAGTTTTTATTGAGCAAGTACTTAAGATTCTACCTACTCGAAAAAAGATTATTTGTTCTCATTTCCCTTAGACAATGTTATCCTACTATGAAGGAATATGTAGCACCGTCATTGGAGTTGTAAGGGACATTCGAAAGGGACAAGTACAATCACTAAAGCAATAGTTAGAAAACTTTAGTAGTAAGCCTAGAGTCTTAAGATCTTTCCGAGGCAACACCTCTGAGGCAACATTTTCGAGGCACCTTTCGAATGGGACAATTTGATATTTTTAGACTGGAGGGCAACCACTAAAATCTCCTACGCTTAATGATTGTTTACAGAAGGCAACCAAAGTGAGGTAAACCCTAGGAGTGAAATATGTGCATATGATTTGTTTCAGTTATTTAATCTTTGCACATTAGGTGATCTACCATTTTAATTTCAGATATTCTTGCCATACAATCCTATTAACATACATCTAGACAGTTAAATATTTGCAGGAATTAAAAATGCGAAAAATAAACCTAACTATTACAAGGCTTTGAGGGATGGGGATTAATTACATAACCAAAGAATCGGGGATTAAAGTAGTAAATAAAACCCTAATTTAACTATTACAAACCATTGGCAGTTACAAAAATAATGGAAAAGAAATAATTAAATGCGCGGCGAATTAAATACGAGGAGAAATTGAAAACCCTAAAATCTAATTGAAAAATAATTAAGTTATTTTTGAGAAAAGAATTAATTGAGTTATGCACGACTGAAACCCTAATTCTAATCATTTTTTTAATTATAAAAGAAATTGAAATTAAACTAAATTAAATAATTTCAAGAAAATAAAATTTTTTACAAAAAAACAAGATTTCGTGTATTTTTTTGGTTTTTTATTTGATAAAAGAAATTTAATTGCAAAATTAAAAACCTAGTTTCTATTTGATTTTAACTATGAAAAGGAAATTAAATTTACCTAATTTACTAATTATATTAAATATGTATTATAAAAAAAACTCTTTTTTTTTATGATTTGTTGATTTTATGAAAATAATAATTTTTGTGTTAATTAATTAAAACAATTAAAGAAAAATAATTAAAGAAATTAGAAAAAGAAAATTGAAAGAAACTACAAACTGGGCCTGTTTGCTAGCAAAAGGGGGGTGTCAATCTGAAATCTTCAAGCCCAAAAGCACTCCAGGCTCGGTCAGCATTGGATTTCTTGTAGCGTTGACCTGAGGGTGCATCATGGTCCCTCATTGCCTATGCGTTGATTTGGATGGATGATGAGTCCACTGGCTGAAGATTGGTGGAGTATGGTGAGCGTCTAGGATGACAATGCACTGGATCTGTTGAAAGAAAGTGAAATAAAGAAAATTTGTTGGGACCTGGGATCGAACCCAGGTCCTTATACTTCCCACTAAAGTGCTTCACCATCTGAGCTGTCTTGCTTTGTTGTATAAACAATGGAATAAAAATATAATATAGAAAAAATAGGTGGGTTAGTTGGAAAGAAAAAAACCACGCGCGAAATTCAAATGGCCCAATGGAATCACGCCACATATCTTCTTCTTCCTGGGACCGTCGTATTAGGTATATACCTTTTACCTACAGTCACATGTCCGTAGCCATAGCCCCTGCAAATTTCCAAAACGCACAAGACACATGATAAATGATTTCTAACTATATAGATCCATTCATTTTGATCTCGTGAACATCATGATACCCTTATTTTTTCCCAATTTCACCTGTAGAACAAACCCCCTAAACTAAACAACAAACCCTAACAATGGCAAAGGCACGTATAGGCTTCAAAAATGCAATTAAATTATCCAGTTAGCTTGCAAACACGATGAGGATCACAAATATATAACTTAAACATGCTAATGATGCAAGAAATACAGTAATCGATTTTGAAAATATGGGCAAACTGTATGAATGCTAGGGGAAGATTATGGGCGTGAGAACGCGTGCCACTGATCGTATTAGCTTCTGGGAAGGTCCAAGAAATGATTTGAATGGCTTGAATTGGCCTGTGGAGTGAAAACCGATTCACAATTTTCTTTGAATTTTTTGAATTTGCTCTGCCTCTTTCACGATTGCTAACCTCTATTTTTTGCTTTGTTCTTGTCCAATATACACCTAGGGATGAATTAAGGTTACAAACTTGGATTGAATCTTGAAGTTTGATGAGATTTGATTTGATTCTTTAGCCATATGCAAACTTGCTATTTTGAGCCAAATCTTCCCTTTTTTGTACCAATTATGCTTGATTCATTTTGGCCTTGATAATTCAGCATATTTTGATTACCAACTTGTCCAAAAACCAAATCGAATCATATCTTTGCTATTATTCACCAATTATTTGATTTAATTTAATTTTTAATTAATAAAAAATCAAAATAAATTTCAAAATGAAGAAAATAATGTGTGGGTGAATATTTGAGTCGTGGACCACATTATACGTGAGGTTCAAGCATAAAAAGTTTGGCCCATTTAGCAAAAAATGCATTTTTGAGCACATTTGACTTTTGGCAATTTTGCAAAAAAGGTCAACTTTGACAAGGCATATCTCTTCCAATTTTAACCCTAGAGAGGTGTTCTTGGACTTTTTAGAAATATGAGGATATCCCCTAAGCAACCTTTTTTGTCTCATCTCAATTGAGTCTTCCATGTTCTTGTAAGAAGCTTTGACCCAAAAGGTGTTTTTGTTGACTTTTCAAAAGGACCCATAATGTAGAAATTCATATCTTTTTGTGGGTGCATATTTTGAATTTGTGAGATGAATATGAATTTTAAGGTATTGCATCCTATTCAAAATGAGCCTTGGATGGAAATTTTCTGATAAAGTATGAAGAAGTTATGCTTGGTCAAAGTTTGGTTGACTTTTCCGATGAAACCCTAATTTAACAACTTTTGGGTTTTGATGAATTTGGGGAATTCCTTGAGGAATCATGATCAACCATTGATCAAATGATGGATATCACTTCAAAATGTTTATTTTGACCAAAAATCTTGAAGTTTGACTATATGTGGGTCACAGTTGACTTTTGACCTAATATAATCGATTCTCAAGCATCTGAGCAGTTGACTGAGCAAACTTCTTGTGCAAGGCATTAAACTTGACATGTAGGGTCTTTAGAACATATTAAGACCATGGAGAGTATATGAGGCCTTTGGGGTTCACCCATCTGATGAAAATGGAAATCCTAATTTGAGGTACACTACCTTGGGAGAGAGTTTGTCTGGTCCACTCTTGGGCAACCTTGAGCAAATTGAGGATCTCAATTGACATGTGTTGAGTAAAATGAGAGAGCAAATTTTGGGGTGCAAAAACTGCCCTTGTTCAATCTTCTTAAACCTGAGGATGTAGATTGGCTCGCCTGCCTTTCGTGATCTGAAGGTGGAAGATGATTGAACACTAGAGTGCCCAGAAATTTGCACTCGCATGAAGTAGCACTTAATTTGTGATATTGGGAATGGGCTTAAAGATGCCATTTAGAGGTCGACAATGGAAGATTGTCGGAGATGGTCTTAAAGATGCCATCCTGGATGCAACGGAGAATTGTCGGAGATGGGCTTAAAGATGTCATCTAGAGAATGTCGATTTCCTGAGATATTCCTTTGACGAGAGTCCCTGTTGCTGTTGTTGATGAGGAATTTGCTAAGGAACGTTTATATCTGTCTTGGGAGTAATAGAATTTTAGGAGCTTTAGTTGTTCGTTAATCTACTGGAGAAATAACTCCGACTTGAGGAAGCAGAAGTGAATTACATATCTGGTCAGGGTATATGCTGCACCGCGACTTACTGGGGAAATGCGAAACTAATCGTGTTTGATCAGATCCAGGTTCTACAGTGTTGTGGACTGCTGTCTGGAGATAAGAGAGAAGGAACCAGGATAGTAAGGTTATGAGAAGGAAACTGGATAGTAGGGTTACTTCGATACGAAATCATGGATAGTAGGGCTGTGAGAAGGAACCTGGATAGTAGGGTTACTTCGATATGAACGCCTGGATAGTAGGGCTGTGAGAAGGAACCTGGATATTAGGGTTACTTCGATATAAAAGCCTGAATAGTAGGGATGTGAGAAGGAACCCGGATAGTAGGGTTACTTCGAAATGAAAGCCTGAATAGTAGGGCTGTGAGAAGGAACCTGGATAGTAAGGTTATGAGAAGGAACCTGGATAGTAGGGTTACTTTGATATGAAAGCCTGGATAGTAGGGCTGTGAGAAGGAACCTGGATAGTAAGGTTATGAGAAGGAACCTGGATAGTAAGGTTATGAGAAGGAACCTGGATAGTAGGGTTACTTCGATATGAAAGCCTGGATAGTAGAGATGTGAGAAAGAACCTGGATAGTAAGGTTATGAGAAGGAACCTGGATAGTAAGGTTACTTTGATATGAAAGCCTGGATAGTAGGGCTGTGAGAAGGAACCTGGATAGTAAGGTTATGAGAAAGAAATCGGATAGTAGGTTTACTTCGATATGAAAGCCTGGATAGTAAGGCTATGGGAAGGAACCTGGATGGTAGGGTTACCTCGATATGAAAGCTTGGATAGTATGGCTATGAGAAGGAACCTGGATAGTAAGGTTATGAGAAGGAACCTGGATAGTAGGGTTACTTCGATATGAAAGCCTGGATAGTAGGGTTGTGAGATGGAACCTGGATAGTAAGGTTATGAGAAAGAACCTAGATAGTAGGGTTACTTCGTTATGAAAGCCTGGATAGTAGGGCTGTGAGAAGGAACCTGGATAGTAAGGTTATGAGAAGGAACCTGGATAGTAGGGTTACTTCGATATGAAATCCTGGATAGTAGGGCTATGAGAAGGAACCTGGATGGTAGGGTTACCTCGATATGAAAGCCTGAATAGTAGGGCTGTGAGATTTCGGGAACTGAGTTTCCATTAGTCTTGTGTAGATGTGACTTGTATAACTGCTGGATTTGTCGAAGCTAATCGTCTTTTCCTGAAAAGATATCAGGGTTAGTTATATGTGATGCATGAAATGCAGGGTGAAATGATGTTCTCAAAATAAATGAGATTATGTTGTATATGATATGTATGCGTATGTCATGATGTATGTTCACGAAATGCTATCGGGGTATGCTTGCGTCTGGGAAAATGAATCTCTGACGGTTGCTTGAGGTTTGTAAATATTCTGTCGGGACGAGATGCTGGAGAATAACTCTGCGGGGACCAACTTAGGGGAAGAGATACTCTGTTGGTAGACCTGCTGACCTGGAGGAATAAAATCCACTAGGGATGAAATTCCGTTGCTGGGGATGATGAGCTCTGTTGGAGATTGAGCTTCTGTATCTGGAGAAATAAACTCTGCTTGAGGGATGAAATTTGCTGACTCGCTCTTGATTATGAGCCTCGGTTGGGGAGAGTTATGTTTTGTTTCGGGGAGGTTGACATTAATGCCTTTGGATACTTTTACTCTGTGGGGAATGTACATACCAATAATTATGTTCCCAAGCTGGCTCTATCCTGGTACCTGTGGGGCAAAGTAACTGTAGGGTTTGGCACTTCTTGTTTTTCCCTGTTTCTAGAATTACGAGTAATTGTATTTTGTTTCTTATGTAAATATTTATAAGTAGCAATCATTTTCAAATGCATATATCAAAGATAAATCATTGGACGTTCTTTGCAAAACAAAACAGAAAAAGAAAAATGAATTGAAGTTTTTTGTGAAAATTACTTGTATTGATTTCTTGAAGTTGGCCTGTATAGGCGTTTTGTACAAAGAGGCTGACGTCCTAGTAAGAGAACACCGCCGAAAGATAGAAATTATAAAATTTGTGTAAAATAAAGAAAAAACAGCTATGTGAAATAACCCCATTGGGTTCCAACTCTTCTATTGCCTTTATATCTTCAAGCGTCTCATCACTTTGCTACTTGGCCGAAGGTTGATCAGATTGGTTGGCGCCGTCCGAGCTTGATAGTCGATACCGAAGTCTGGTTGCAAGATGATCCAATGAGACATAGTGATACGCTTCAATCCCTAACTTTTTCCTGGATTGCCCTTTCGGGTTTTCAATCCACCGGGATACCCTTTTTTTCCCAAGCCTTCCTTTCGGGTTTTTGACTTGCCGGGTGTACAGATTTTTTCATTTTCATCCCTTACTTTTGCCCAAACCCTTTTGGTTCGCTGGGAAGCCCTTATTTTTGCCCAGGCTAGTCGACCTAGTGGGTCTTTGATTATGCGTAGTATCTTTTCACTATGTCTGCATTGACAGGGTGAGGAAGGTCGTCACCATCCATGGTGGTTAGAATCATAGCTCCTCCCAAGAAAATGTTCTTAACCATAAATGGCCCTTCGTACGTGGGGGTCCATTTGCCCCTGGGATCACCTTGCGACAGTATGATGCGCTTGATCACTAGATTCCCGACATGATATTCTTGGCGCTAACTTTCTTGTTAACAGCCTTGATCATTCGCTTTTGATACGTCTGACCATGGCACATAGCAGTAAGTCTCTTTTCATCGATTAGATTTAGCTGATCAAGTCGGGTTTGGATCCAGTCGTCTTCGTTCAAACCCGCATCCTTCATAATCCTGAGAGAGGATATCTGGACTTCGATGGGTAGGACTTCCTCCATGCCATATACCAGAGAGTAGGGTGTTGCTCCTGTCGATGTCCGTGTTGAGGTGCGGTACCCATGAAGAGCAAATGGCAACATTTCATGCTAGTCTTTGCATGTCACCGTCATCTTCTGTACAATCTTCTTGATGTTCTTGTTAGCTGCTTCAACAGCGCCATTCATCTTCGGCCGGTAGGGAGAAGAGTTATGATGTTGTATCTTAAACTATTTACAGAGCTCGGTGATAATTGTGTTGTTGAGATTCGTACCATTGTCAGTAATAATTCTCTCTGGCACACCGTATCGACATATCAAATTATGTCGGATGAACCGCGCCTCGACGTTCTTGGTTACTGTAGCAAAGGAAGCTGCCTCAACCCACTTCGTGAAGTAATCAATGGCCATTAGAATGAAACGATGCCCGTTAGATGTAGTAGGTCTGATCTCGCCGATCATGTCAATTCCCCACATTGCAAAGGGCCAAGGAGTAGTCAAGACATTCAGAGGAACCGGAGGTATATGCACCTTATCAGCGTAGACTTGGCACTTATGACAGGTTCGAGAGTGCTGATAACAGTCGACTTCCATAGTGGACCAGTAGTATCCTGCCCGTAGGATCTTCTTAGCCATGGTATGTCCACTAGAATGGGTTCCGAAAGTGCCTTCATGTAGATATATCATGATCCTCTATGCTTTGCTCTTATCTACACACCGTAATAGTGTGGAGTCATGGTTGCGTTTATAGAGGATTCCATCTTTGATATCAACAAAGTAGTGTGAGTCAGCATATACTGTCTCAGTCGGCGAGCAGCCCATGCCAAAGCACAACAAGTTTTCTCGAGCAATTTGTATCGTGTCTCACAGTCGGTAAATTTTTTTCTAAGGTAATATATGGCGTGCTCTTTTCGACCAGACTCGTCATGCTGCCCTAGCACACACCCCATTGAATTGTCTAGCACTTTCAAGTATAATATCAACGGTCTTCCTTCAACCGGAGGCATAAGAATTGATGGTTCTTGAAGGTATTCCTTGATTCTTTCAAAAGCGGTCTGACATTCATCATTCCACTTTACCACTTGATCTTTCTTCAGAAGCTTAAAGATTGGCTCATAAGTAGCAGTCAGATGTGAAATGAACCTGGCTCTATAATTCAGACGTCCCAAGAAACCTCTAACCTCTTTCTCTGTGTGGGGAGCCGACATCTCTTGTATGGCCTTTACCTTCGCAGGGCCTACCTGAATACCCTTGTCACTGACGATGAAACCCAGAAGCTTACCAGACCTTACCCCGAAGGTACACTTGTTCAGATTCAACCTCAGCTTGTATGTCTTCAACCTGTCAAACAATTTCTGGAGATGATCAAGGTGCTCTTCCTCAGTCTGAGACCTGGCTATCATGTCATCAACATAAACTTCGATCTCATGGTGAATCATATCATGGAACAAAGCAACCATGGCGCGCTGATAGGTTGCCCCAGCGTCCTTCAACCCAAAAGGAATCACCTTGTAGCAAAAGGTGCACCACTGTGTAATGAAGGTTGTCTTCTCCGTGTCTTTAGGAGCCATCTTGATCTGGTTGTAGCTAGAGAAACCATCCATGAAGGATAATATTTTGTGATGCACGATGTTTTCGACCAGAACATCAATGTGAGGAAGTGGGAAGTCATCCTTAGGGCTTGCCCTGTTTAGATCTCTGTAATCCACACACATCTGTACCTTATCGTCCTTCTTAGGTACCGGAACAACGTTAGCAACCCATTATGGATACGAAGTGACAGCTAAGAATCCTGCGTTGAATTGTTTCATGACCTCTTCCTTGATCTTCTATGACATTTCAGGGCGCATACGGCGGACCTTCTGCTTAACCGGAGGGCAGTTTTCTTTAGTCGGCAGGCGATGTACCATAATATCAGTGTCCAAACCAGGCATGTCTTCATAGGACCAGGCTAAGATCTCAACGTAGTCTTGCAACATATGTATCAACCTTTGTTTGATGCCAAACTCTAGATTTGCACCTATTTTAACTTCCTTTCTGTCTTCCTCAGTACCCAAATTCACTGTCTCAACCGGATCTTCATGGGGTTGTATGACTCTTTCTTCCTGCTGTAATAGTCTGGCAAGTTCTCCAGGCACCTCACAATCATCCTCACCTTCGTCTTCGTCTTGGTTGATCGGATTTTTGAAGTCATAAATGGAAATAGCATAGCTGTTATCAATGGGATCCAGAGTGGATACGGATCTGCATTATGATACGTGAGTGTGTGTAAGAGAATAACTGTTTTGATAAAGTGAAAATAGAAAAGAAAAATAGAGAGCGCAAAATTTGTATGCAAGAAAAGTCCAATGCTTTATTAATGATATATGAAATGACAAATAATAGCCCTCACAAGAGAAGCCAATGTGCCTCGGGCAAGGCACAGGGTCGTAAAGTTTTAAATTGTTTATTACAAATCTTAAAACAAATAAGTCAATTATTGTGGAATAAAAGAAACAGGTATAAAGTCCCTAGCCGTCCAGTTACTTGGTCCACTGTTAGTAGTTGGGTAGATCCAGTTGTTGATGTCTGAGTCCTCCTCGTTGTCCTCAATGACGTTAATTCCCCGATTGCTGATGTGTAGGGGAGGTCCTCCAGCCCGAGTGTGTCTAACAGCCCTTTGAGCCCCTGTAGTTAAGCCCAAACCAAATTTGTCAGTTTTCTGAGTGAAATCAGGGAGCTGACCGCAATTGGCACACCCACCTTCTTCAACCACGGCTCTGGCTTCCTTGAGAGAAGCCATCTTCAAAGGAGGTTTGTTGGTAGTAGTTTCAGTTGATGCCAAGATCTGAGGGACCTCTTCCAAATTCTGACAAGGAGTTTCTATGAATTCCCCATCCATCTCTACATACCGGAAGGAATTGAGGTGGCTCACCATATATTCTTCTTCACCCTGCACTGTGACAATCTTCCCTTTTACCGGATACTTCAGCATTTGGTGGAGTGTGGAAGTAACTGCCCCAGCCTCGTGGATCCAAGGACGACCCAGCAAACAAGAATACGACGCCCTAATATCCATCACATAGAAGGTGGACCCAAAAGTCTGAGAACCCACTTTGACAGTAATGTCCACTTCCCCATGTACCATTCTCTTCGACCCATCAAAATCCCTCACCATAATGTTACTAGGCTTTAAAGTCAATCCCTCGCAATCTAACCGATCCAACACCTTCTTAGGCAAAACATTAAGTGAAGACCCAGTATCTACCAGCACATGAGCCATAGTGGTGCCCCTGCATTCAATCAAGACATGCAGAGCATCATTATGCTTCCTTCCCTTTGGTGTCAAGTCTACATCTGAGAAACCCAACCCATTATAAGCAGTCAGGCTGGCCACACAATCTTTGAATTGGTCAGCTGAAGTTTCCTGCGACACATGCGCAGTCTTGAGAAATGCAATCAAAGCCTTCGCATGGGCTTCGGAATACAACATCAAAGACAACATGGATATCTTTAATGGGGTCTTCCCCAGCTGCTCGACCACATTGTAGTCGCACTTCTTAATTATTTTCAACATTTCCTCTATTTCTTGCTTAGAGGCTTCCACAACAATTTTCTTAGGCGCCTCCATCTGGGCAGGCTCACCTATAATTTCCTTGCCGCGGGTATCAGACGATTCGCCGATAGGGGTAATGACTGGAGTAAGAACAGGAATAATAGTTGATGTACTAGAAGGAACAACAGATGGAATGATAATATGCTTGTTAACAGTCTTAGGGGAAATCTCGGGAGAGAAGAACCTTCCACTTCAGGTGATTTTGCTGGTTCCGACAATGTTATCAATATCAGGATTGGCCTCTTCATCTTTCAGATCATGTTTGATGCTATGATAGTACACATCGGCACCATAATGCCATGGGACAACTTTGTCCGAGACATATGGGACAGGACCGGGAACAGTGATTATCAGCGGAGCAATTCTTGGATCAGATGTAATCCTAACAGGTCTTCTCGAGGAAACCTTGGAAGGATTGGCAGAAATGGTTATAATGGCAATGTCTTCAGATGGAACAATGGGAACCAAAGTTTTCTCAAACAAAATTTCTTTGTTATCTATCAGGCGTTAAACACCTAATTTCAGCAAACGGAAACCAGAAGGTAGAAACAAACACATGTGGCAACCTTTACCACAACCCGGAAATAAATCGGCCAACAACAAATTTTTCTTGACAGTCATGAGAGGAGTAGAAACTTTATCAACAAAGGCAACAAAAAAATCAGTATCAATAATATTAACTCCGCAACCGTGTTTAGGCATGGAAGTAGTTATGACGTTGGGCTTCTTTGGAGCATCCAAATTTATTTCCTTGGCTTCAATCAAGTATTGTACTTTATTCCTCAGAGCCCATCAGTCATTTGTATCGTGGCCAGGACTCTCGGAATGATAGGCACACCAGGAATTTGGATTATATCGGGGAGACGTAGTATTTGGATTCTTGGGAGCCTCTTTCAAGGTTGCCAAGTTGGATCTCTGCAGATGAGGTAGAACTTCAGCCAATGTCATGTCGATGCGGGTAAATTTCTGTTGTGGTCTTTCCACACTTTGTTGATTGTTGCATTGTGGAGCAACTGCGGGTCTAAGTATCATCACAGCACTTACTGTCTGACGATGCTCAGCTCTGTTTTGGCCCCTCGGGCTATAGATGGCACTGGCTTCCTTCTTACCAGCGAAAGGCTTCTTTGCTGCACTTGAAGAGGCATCCTTCTGTATTTTGCCGCTTCTAATCCAAACTTCTACTCTTTCTCCAGTTAGGATCAGCTCGGTGAAACCAGCTGATGAGCTGTCGATCAAATGATTGAAAAATGGACCAGATAACGTCCCCAGAAACATATCAACCAACTCCCTATCAGACAACGGGGGTTGAACTCTTCCAGCCAAGTCTCTCCATTTTTGTGCATAGTCCTTAAAGCCTTCACTTGCACCCATGGACATACTCTAGAGTTGAGTACGAGTAGGAGCAAGGTCGGTGTTGTATTGATACTGCTTGTAGAAAGAAGCAGCCAGATCTTCCCAGTTTCAGATATTTTTTCCCTCCAACTGGTAAAACCATTCAAGTTGAGTCCCTGACAGAACATATTGAAAGAAATGAACCCACAGACTTCTATCAGCGGTGTGGGGATGGATGTTTCTGACATAAGAACAGAGATGGAGCTTTGGGCAGAACACCCCATCATACTTAGCAAAAACTAGAGCTTTGAACTTCTGCGAGATGACTATTCCTGACACCAATCCTAATTCTTCGAAATCCAGTCCAGGTATCCTCTGAACTTCCATGGCACTCAAACGATCTTCCAACTATTTGTATCTATCCTCAACAGGAGGATATTGCTCATCATTATAATCGGTGTCATTGTCAGAAACTGCAGGATTGAGGTCCTTCTCTTCTTCCTGATTCTCTCCTTCCTTAGATGAAGAGGTTAGATCGACTTTTCGTTTCAACCGCTCTCCAAACCTTCTGCCCATATTCAGAATACCAGCATCTTTCTTCTTTTTCTTCTTCTCTTTCAGGATGAGGGCTTTCAGATCCTCCTTCCCTTTTGCTAGACTTATGAACATTTGTTGGAACTGGGCGTTCTGCGCCTGAAGGTCTTTGATGGTTTGTTCGGAAGACATTTTTGCTGAAATAAACAGCGAAGAAGATGAGAAACTTGTAATGGTACCTGTAATGATGTGTATGATATGGGATGCGTATGCAATGATTTCAAATACTTCGGGAAATTTAAATTTGCAAACCAAAATAAACAAAGATTTTATTAGCTGAATTTAAAGTTCAAATTCCTTTTGGGCGTTACAATTAAAAAACAAATCTAAAACTATAAAAGATATCAAAATTCCCATGGATGCTTCCTCTTTGTGCCGAGATAGTCATTGAGTCCTCTTTCTTCATGCAATTGCTTTGTGAGCTCTAAAACCTTCCTCTCCTGAGCATGGAACTGATCCCTGTAAGTATTCTGCTCCTTCATCAACTGAATCCAAGACTTCTGTAATTCCCTAAGATCAGTGGACATGTAAGGATAGAGAACCGTGTAAGGAATGCCTTCTTCACTAATGGGTTCCACAATCACTGGTAAAATGGCCACATAGGATATCATAAGCTTCTGGGCACGGACTCGTACCCATTGGAGGTAAGGTTCCATAGGAATGGAAGTCTTTGGCCCTAAAGCCTTGGCGCCAGATCTGTTTACCATGCCCCAAGCTCGTATGAACCTTCGGTGATACTCTTTAACATCATCCTCATAGTTGAACATAATGCCCTTGATAAGTAACTCATAGGGACCATCCCTTCGAGCGTGACCAAATTGTCGCAGAGCTAAACAAGGATTGTAGGTTATACCCCCTCTGATACCAAGCAATGGGACATTAGGGTACTCCCCGCAGCGGTCAATAATAATAGTGTTTTCCATAGTTCGAGAACACCAAAGAATATCCGTATGAGCTAGTGAAATTATCCTTTGTGACCAACCCAAACCTTCTTCATTCTTCAGTATGGACTTAGGGAGGTGAGAAATAAACCACCTCGACAGCAACGACATGCAACACACAAGAACCCCTCTTCTCTTCATGGTGCGAGTATGGAGAGTGTGCAGAATATCTCCGAGTAAGGTAGGCACAGGATTGCGAGAGAGGAAGATCTTGATAGCATTCACATCTATGAATGAGTCCAGATTAGGAAATAGGACTAACCCATAGATTAGAAGAGCCAAGACCTCCTCAAAAGCCTGAAAATCCATATCATTCCAAAACAGTTGGGCCTTGTCTATAATAAACTTAGCTAGAAAACCTTTGACTCCTCTTCTGGTTTCCCAATTGGATACCACGTCGGACCGTTTCAGATGCAAAGCTAAGGCAATGACTTCTGGCTTAGGAACTTCTTCTAGACCTGTGAAGGGTAACTGTTCAAGAATGGGTATATCCAACAGCTGAGAGAATTCTTCCAAGGTAGGTACCAACTGATAGTCTGGAAAGGTGAAGCAGTGGTGCTTGGGATCAAAGAACTGAAAGAGTACACTCATCATCTTTTCATCAAAGTTTGAAGTAACCAGGTTGAGAAGTTGACCATATCTCTTTGTGAACGCAGAAGTTCAGAAACCCTTGATGCTAGCTCTTTGAGTTGGGAAGGTATCTTCACAAAGCTGATTCGAATAGTGTTTCTATGAATGGAGGGCATGATCTGCAAAAAAGAACAAAGATAAATTCCCTTGGTATTTGAAATGGTTAGTGCAATAAGAATGGATGCTATGTTATGATGCATGATGTCATGAGAAAACCAGGTATAGCAAACACAGTCAAATCACACCAAGTCCTTAGGTTTAAGGCTTGCATGAGGTTAAAGATAGTACCCTCTTGAAGTTTAGTTGGTTTCAAACCTGTCTTAAAAAGTAACCGGGTTCTAGAGGATCTCAATATCATTGACCATCCTTTATCGTGCATTGTTTCAGCTCAATCAATCTTTTCTTGCAGCCGAAATATCCCGAAAGTCTGATCTCAATGAGTGTAGCATCGAGTATCAACCAATCCTCAGCTCTACACCGAGGTCGGCTATCTCACTACTTTCTAATGGCCAAGTTTGTTTAACTAAGGTTCTAAGGTTCGTTGGTGCTTCACGACACCACGCGGAAGCCCCGTATTCTCCTCGTTTCCCCACGAAGGATATCGGTACCAACCAAAGTGCCACACCAACACAGCCATCGCTTAAACCATATCGGTCTATGCCGTACAGTCTCAATGATCTATTGTTGTTTACCTAATGAGTGCCCCCAGATCCGGTTGTAGGATCTATAGTAACCCCAAACAAACCCTCAAAAGTAAAGCAATCAAGAGAAGCAATTTTAATGACCTAGATCCTAAGGTATACCCCACTTATAAATCCCCAGCAGAGTCGCCAGTTCTGTGATACGGTGGCAGAACCGGACTATTTTTACTAGTTTCCGTTTTGCATTTTTTTGTTCGCAAAATATCGCGGTAAGCAAGAGTCACCACCGACTTTTATTTCATCCAATCATGGAAAAGGGAAAAGAACAGAAAAAACCTTTTTTCGAGATATTCTGAGTACGTAGATTATAGAAAGGAAAGGTGTTAGCACCCTGTCTATCCGTAGTTATCTACGGACTCTTAGGTACTTGCTCATTTTTCAAATTGCTTGTGTGTGTTTGTCTTGAAAATGGTTTACTTCGTGATAACCCTTGTATCAGTCCTCAAGGATGTGACGATGTTTGTTTTAAAAATTTGTTTTGAAAGGTGTTCGTGTGAAAAGTTTTTATTGAGAAAGTACTTAAGATTCTACCTACTCGAAAAAAGATTGTTTGTTCTCGTTTCCTTTAGACAGCGCTATCCTACTATTAAGAAGTAGGTAGCACCGTCCTTGGAGTTGTAAGGGACATTCGAAAGGGACAAGTACAATCACTAAAGCAATAGCTAGAAAACTTTAGTAGTAACCCTAGAGTCTTAAGATCTTTCCGAGGCAACATCTCTGAGGCAACATTTCTGAGGCAACATTCGAATGGGACAATTTGATCTTTTTAGACTGGAGGGCAACCACTAAAATCTCCTATACTTAATGATTGTTTACCGAAGGCAACCGAAGTGAGGTAAACCCTAGGAGTGAAATATGTGCATATGATTTGTTTCAGTTATTTAATCTTTGCACATTAGGTGATCTACCATTTTAATTTTAGATATTCTTGCCATACAATCCTATTAACATACATCTAGACAGTTAAATATTTTCAGGAATAAAAAATGCGAAAAATAAACCTAACTATTACAAGGCTTTGAGGGATGGGGATTAATTACATAACCAAAGAATTGGGGATTAAAGCAGCAAATAAAACCCTAATTTAACTATTACAAACCATTGGCAGTTGCAAAAATAATGGAAAAGAAATAGTTAAATGTGCGGCGAATTAAATACGAGGAGAAATTGAAAACCCTAAAATCTAATTGAAAAAAGTTATTTTTGAGAAAAGAATTAATTGAGTTATGCACGACTGAAACCCTAATTCTAATTATTTTTTTAATTATAAAAGAAATTGAAATTAAACTAATCTAAACTAAATTAAATAATTACAAGAAAATAAAATGTTTTACAAAAAAACAAGATTTTGTGTATTTTTTTGGTTTTTTAATTGAGAAAAGAAATTTAATTGCAAAATTTAAAACCTAGTTTCTATTTGATTTTAATTATGAAAAAGAAATTAAATTTACCTAATTTACTAATTATATTAAATACATATTATAAAAAAACTCTCTTTTTTTTATGATTTGTTGATTTTATGAAAAACAATAATTTTTGTTTTAATTAATTAAAATAATTAAAGAAAATAATTAAAGAAATTAGAAAAAGAAAATAGAAAGAAACTACAAAGTGGGCCTGTATGCTAGCAAAAGGGGGGTGTCAATCTGAAATCTTCAAGCCCAAAAGCACTCCAGGCCCGGTCAGCATTGGATTTCTTGTAGCGTTTACCTGAGGGTGCATCATGGTCCCTCATTGCCTATGCGTTGATTTGGATGGATGATGAGTCCACTGGCTGAAGATTGGTGGAGTATGGTGAGTGTCTAGGATAACAATGCACTGGATCTATTGAAAGAAAGTGAAATAAAGAAAATTTGTTTGGACCTGGGA
Source organism: Vicia faba (assembly GCA_948472305.1). NCBI lineage: Eukaryota > Viridiplantae > Streptophyta > Magnoliopsida > Fabales > Fabaceae > Vicia > Vicia faba. The sequence goes on from OX451735.1 coordinate 410,015,956, forward strand.
TCGAACCCAGGTCCTTATACTCCCCACTAACGCGCTTCACCATCTGAGCTGTCTTGCTTTGTTTTATAAACAATGGAAACAAAATATAATATAGAAAAATAGGTGGGTTAGTTGGAAAGAAAAAAACACGCACGAAATTCAAATGGCCCAATGGAATCACGCCACATATCTTCTTCTTCCTGGGACCGTCGTATTAGGTATATGCCTTTCACCTACAGTCACATGTCCGTAGCCATAGCCTTTGCAAATTTACAAAACGCACAAGACACATGATAAATGATTTCTAACTATATAGATCCATTCGTTTTGATCTCGTAAACATCATGGTACCCTTCTTTTTTCCCAATTTCACCTGTAGAACAAACCCCTAAACTACACATACAAACCCTAACAATGGCAAAGGCACGTATAGGCTTCAAAAATGCAATTAATTATCCAGTTAGCTTGCAAACACGATAAGGATCACAAATATATAACTTAAACATGCTAATGATGCAAGAAATACAGTAATCAATTTTGAAAATATGGGCAAACCGTATGAATGCTAGGGGAAGATTCTAGGCGTGAGAATGCGTGCCACTGATCATATTAGCTTCTAGGAAGGTCCAAGAAACGATTGGAATCGTTGGAATGACTTGAATTGGCTTGTGGAGTGAAAACCGATTCACACTTTTCTTTGAATTTTTTGAATTTGCTCTGCCTCTTTCACGATTATTAACCTCTGTTTTTTGCTTTGTTCTTGTCCAATATATACCTAGGGATGAATTAGGGTTATAAACTTGGATTAAATCTTGAAGTTTGATGAGATTTGATTTGATTCTTTAGCCATGTGCAAACTTTCTATTTTGAGCCAAATCTTCCCTTTCTTTTACCAATTATGCTTGATTCTTTTTGGCCTTGATAATTCAGCATATTTTGATTGCCAACCTGTCCAAAAACCAAATCAAATCATATCTTTGCTATTGTTCACCAATTATTTGATTTAATTCAATTTTTAATTAATAAAAAATCAAAATAAATTGAAAAATTAAGAAAGTAATGTGTGGGTGAATATTTGAGTCGTGTACCATATTATAAGTGAGGTTCAACCATAAAAGGTTAGGCCTATTTAGCAAAAAATGTATTTTTGAGCATATTTGACTTTTGGCAATTTCGCAAAAAAGGTCAACTTTGACAAGGCATATCTCTTCCAATTTTAACCCTAGAGAGGTGTTCTTGGACTTTTTATAAATCTTAGGGTGTCCCCTAAGCAACCTTTTTGGTCTCATCTCAATTGAGTCTTCCATGTTCTTGTAAGAAGCTTTGACCCAAAAGGTGTTTTTGTTGACTTTTCAAAAGGACCCGTAATGTAGAAATTCATATCTTTTATGGGTGCACATTTTGAACTTGTGATATGAAGATCAATTTTAGGGGATTTCATCCTATTCAAAATGAGCCTTGGATGGAAAATTTCTGATAAAGTATGAAGAAGTTATGATTGGTCAAAGTTTGGTTGACTTTTCCTATGAAACCCTAATTTAGCAACTTTTGGGTTTTGATGAATTTAGGGCATTCCTTGAGGAATCATGATCAACCCTTTATCAAATGATGGATATCACTTCAAAATGTTGATTTTGACCAAAAATATTGAAGTTTGACTGTATGTGGGTCACAGTTGACTTTTGACCTAATACAGTCGATTCTCAAGCATCTGAGCAGTTGACTGAGCAAACTTCTTGTGCAAGGCATGAAACTTGACATGTAGGGTCTTGAGAACATATAAAGACCATGGAGAGTATATTATGCCTTTTTGGTTCACCCATCTTGATGAAAATGGAAACCCTAATTTGAGGTACACTACCTTGGGAGAGAGTTTGTCTGGTCCACTCTTGGGCAACCTTGAGCAAATTGAGGATATCAATTGACATGTGTTGATTAAAATGAGAGGGAAAACTTTGGGGTACAACATCATTCCTTTAATTTCTATTTCTCCATTTTGAAAAACCTTACTGACTTCGAAGGGACCAGACCATCTAGAGCGAAGTTTTCCCGAAAGTAGTTTAAGTCTGGTACAAAATAGAAGTACTATATCGCCTTCATTGAATTATTTCCTAAATATATGTTTATCATGCAATTTTTTAGTTCTCTCCTTATAAATCCTAGCATTCTCTTAAGCTTCTAATCTAAGTTCTTCAAGTTCGTGGATATCTAAGATTCTTTTCTCACCCGTGGCAGTGTAATTTAAATTAAGGGTGTTAATGGCCCAATAAGCTTTATGTTCAATTTCTATCGGCAGATGACATGATTTCCCATATACTAATTTAAATGGCATGGTTCTGATTGGAGTTTTGTAGGTCGTCCTATATGCCCATAGAGCTTCGTGTAGTGACTGCACAAGGACTGTCGAGTGTAGTGACTGCAAGTGCATTGTCTAATCGCGTAGTTTTAAAAGATATCAAACCCACAAGGTCTGATGGTCAAACTACTGTTATCTAGGGTCACTGTGTAAAGCTAAGGCTAATTATAAAATTAGGATGTTAGGGTTTAAACGGGAATAAACTAAAATCTAATAATTGATAACGGGACACCGATATGTAATTTGTCAACTTTAGGGATTCAATATGTCATTGGCATAGTTTTAAATATTAAAACATTGTTTCAATGGAAACTATTAATTTAAAAACCCTTGTCTCACACTTTCGTTCTATCGATTCATTCCATATTATTAAACTCAAATGAGCACTCTCGCTGTTTCATTTAAAATTTAAAAGTATTTTTTGAAAACAAATAGAGTCCAATTAATTTTAAAGCGCTCTCGCTGTTTTTAAAATAAATGTTCAATCACCACTATCTGGTTAAAACCTCAAACTCTCGCTCTGTTGATTTTATCCTTAGTCTGTCTTTTACTCTCGTAACAAAACAATTTAATATCCAAATTGGAAATCAAAACCAGAAAAGTGTTTTTGTAAAATATTTATGCCAATTAATTATCGAATCCCTTCGGTTTAGGACCTCACATATCGGTATCGGGGAAATTAGCCAAACATAATTTTATTACGTGATAAAATAAAATAAAAACATACATTCAATAACACATGCATGGTAAAAATAAATAAACTATATTTAAAATTGGAACCTGGAATAAAACACTTAAGAATAATTATGCAGTATGCTATCCTCTACAAGTCAGCGGGATTAACTTTAGAATAAAATATCTTGAAGAAATAAAAATAAACCTAAACAAATTCTGGAAGCTAGAAAGAAACTAAAGTTGCAATATTTCTCCGATGTGAAGAAATATTGCTTTAATGGTATGGTTTTCTTTGCTTACAGAAATTCTAAACGAAACTGGAAAAAGAAGCAAAAACTGTAAAATTGGAAATAATAACAATGTTGTAGAAAAATAAGAAATTGGAGCAGGTATCGAATGTTTCAAATTTTGATAACTGCCTTGGTTTTATAGATTCCATCAGCTGAGCAAAAGTAGGAACGATCCCTTAATCTTCGTTCTATAATCGTGCATAATTTTGAAAAAGTTGTGCGCTTCATGGAGATAATCTCGTAACTGATATATGAGCTGTAACGAGTGTCATGCGTTGTGGTATGGGGCACGTATCTTCATTACGTGCCGGTCGAGACAAGAAGTGTGCTGAGGGGCACACTTTTGGACTTTGTGACGGGTGGTATGGCTTCTAATACAGAACGCTTGCGTTTTTGCTACTAAATTGCAATTTCTTCTTCATTTCTTCAATATTCTTCTTCCTTTTCTCATTTATGATTTGCAGAAACTAAATACCAGAAATATGTTGCAAATACTACAAACAGAGACATAATGTGACATAATGAACTAAGAATTAGAAGCTTTATATATGTAAATCGGGCGAAAATGCTATAACTTTTCGTGTTATCTAGTACCCATTTAGAAAGACATTTTTCACATCCATTTTAAACTTCAATAAATAGGCCACTCCTAACTATAGTCTGATGGATTCAAGTCTAGCAACAAGAGCAAGAGTCCTGCCAAAATCTCTTCCTTTAATCTGAGTGTAGCCTTGTGCCACAAGTATGGCCTTATTTCTGGTGACAACTCCACTTTCATCAGTTTTTTTCTTGTACACCCACCTTGTACCAATAACATTTGTTCCACTAGGCCTAAGAACTAAGTCCCAAATTCATTCCTCTTGAACTGAAAAATTTCTTCTTACATGGCATTAATCCAAAAGTCATCAGTTAAGGCTTATTTTACATTTTTGGATTCAATCTTAGAAACAAAGCAAGATTTATAAATAACCTCCCTTGATCTAATAGTAATCCCTTGGTTAAGATTTCCTATAATGAGCTCTTTAGGATTAAATTTTTGAATTTTGATTGAAGGAACTTGTTGTACCCCAATTTTTACCCCTAAGGTCCCTTCATCATACCATATTGATTCAATCACAACAAGATATTAGAGTTTTTGGTTCTCCTCCCTATCTTTAGCCTTGCTCTTTGAGGAATCACCAAGCACCTTAACTCGTCTTTATTTTGTGATCATTCATGTTTTGTTTTGAATTTTATTTTAATTAATAAAATGAAATGTTGGTTTGTCTTACTCGTTAATAGTGTAGGTAAAGGCAATGTGGCTTAGCAAGTTGATCCATGGGTTCATGAGTTTATTTCCATGTCCTAGTCAATAAAGCTTGAGAAATTCAAACCTCGCGATTGAAGTTGTTTTGGAAGAAATGACATGGCATGGTTTATTTTGGTTCACCACATCTCAAAGTTACCAAGATTGATTCAAAAGTACAAGGGGTTGATTGAAGAAGTTGTCATGGTTGGACAAGGTCTTGATCCCATTGGTCACAAGTTCATATTTATCTCAATTATCAAGATATGGAAGTGGTTTTGGTTGCTATGAGTTCTCATTATCATCCTCAACAACTTCTATTTACAAAGCAAAAGTGTTGGTACAAGAAGGTTGTTTAAAGTTTTCAAAGTTCCTCAAAGCATTTTCTTGATCTAGGAGCTAGGGTTTTGAACTTCAAAGAAGTATATCTTGCTCATATTTTGGTATTTTTGAGTGATTCCAAAAACATCCTTCTCTTCAAAGGGTTATTAAAAAATCACTTCAAAATTTTCAAGGAGTTTTCACGTGGAAGAAACTTGATGATGAAGAAAGATTACAAGTCCTCCAGATGAACCCCCAATTTCCCATGTGTGACTTCAAATGATCATAACTTGGTCAATATTTATCACCTTGATCCCAATATTTTTCCACAATGATCTTTAGGATGTGAACTTTATTCATTCTTTTATGTTCAAAGTGATAAAATGGATGGAGGATGCCCTAAGGATACAAAAGATTATAGGTCATTTCATGATTTTTTTCCAACTTTAACAATTCATAACTCTCTCAATTTTTAGATATTTTGAATGGTTCATGTTTCAAAATGTCACTCAAGAGGTCTATTTCATGCCATCTTTTTTGGTCAAGAGCAAATTCCAAGAGGAAGGCCATGTTTGGATGCAAAACATTATAGGTCACTTTTGAGGAAAAACATGAAATATTTCTAAGTATGGAAAGTCAACCTCTTTTTCCCAACTTTGACTCATTGCAACTTTCATCTCAAACATCCATTTGATTCCATTCTTTTCCTGTTGCAAAGCTTGTAATCTCATCTTTCTAAAGCTTCAAGAATCATGCCCCAAGACCCCTTGAGCTGAGAATGCCATTGATTTGAACTTGGTAACTTGAAACTAAAGTTTCTTCAAAAGTCAGAATTTGAAATCCTTGATTTAGCTTCTAAACACATTTTTTTATGCGTGTTCTTGCTTCTAAACATGTTCAGTGAACTTCCGGAAGTGATTAGCATAGCAAAACGCACGTTTTGGATGTGTTGTTATTAAAATAGGAGTCACATTTTTCTTGTTTACAACTTCACACGATTTCCCTCCAAACTTCATCATTACACACGCTTGAACATTCCATTTGATTCCCTATAAATAGAGGGTCATCCCTCATTCATTTCCTCAAGCTTGAACAACCAAAATCACCCTGCCAAACTCATTCCATAACTCAGTTTTTTACAACTTTGAAATCAGTGTTCAAGCCTTTTTCAATCCATTTTTTCTATCAATTCACCTTCCTTGATCTTCCCTGAAGCTAACCATATAATTAACTTCAAGAATCGTGACCTATATTGATCCATAGAAGTCCAGTTTCAGAGCTCTGCAACTCAACTTCAATAGGTAGATTTCTCCATCAATTCTTCCAAACTTTGATATCATTGTGAAGCTCTCATTACCCTGGTTCTAGTTGCAACACTTGCTTTTATCTGGAAACACGTTTTGACCATGAAATTTCAAATCCCTTTTCAAAGCTTCCCTTCCAAATTGCTTAAGCTACAGTTTATATAAAGTTTTCGCGAAGGTTTGGTTGTCTTCGTCTTGATAAGATGAAGCGAATGGCATAGGTCTGAGCTTCTGATTTTACAGTTTGAGAGACCTGCAATTCACGTTGGCTGGAGGTTGAAGATGACCAATGTGTCATCTTCCAACCAATGATGGCTTGCCATTTGTTTTTTTTTTTTGAAAATCTGATTTTACATTTGATTCAGTGCTTTATTCACTAAAGTCCATAATATACAGAGCGTGCTAGGTCCACTTGATCTGTTTACTAACGCGTTTTGACAATGATCAGATGGCCCATATTTTTTTGGTTTGATATTTTATTTTCTGATTTTTATTTTAATTGATTTAAATTTCAAAAAATCATAGAAAAAACATTTTTAGTCCAAAAAATCTAAAAAAATCATGAAAAATATTTTTGATTTTTCTCTTTTTGATTTTGATTTTTTCACAATTTTATTTTGTGTTTTGATATTTTTTTATAAATTTTCACTTTATTTGAATTGTTTTAAATGTTTAAAAATACTTTTATGCATTTTTAAATTCTGAAAAAAAATATGGAATGATCCAATGATATTGTGACAAATATTGGTGACCTCATTTATTTTTTGTTTTTGACTGCTATTTTTTTTATCATTTTTGGTTTATTTTACTCCTTTCTTTTTATTTTAAAAATAGTCTCTGACTTTAAAAAATTACCAAAAATTTTATAAAAATATTTGACTCCATTTTTGATTTTTCTATGGTCCTAATTAATTTTTCTTGATTAATTTGAACATAGTTGATATTTTTCTCTTTTATTTCTATTTTTAAAAACATTTTAAAACCTTTTTTTAGTGTATATATTAAATTAATATTATTTTGTGATTTTTTTCTGGCTGATCTTGGATTGAAATTTTGATCATGAACTTTATTAACATCATTGGATCCATGGTGTTGAGTTTAACTCCATAAATATGGATGAATGATTTTAATAATAGTTTGATTAAACTTTAATTCAAATGTGGTTTGTATATTCTTTCCTACCCCTCTTCATCTCATCCCCTTCTTATTGCACTAGGTGTTATTGGAGCATGATCTCTATATTATGTCTCAAAACAAATGGTGCATAGATTGCTATTGACCGGCCTCAAAATAGGTGCGACTTTTATATAAGTCCACTTACGATTGCTCAACATAGTGCTAAATTTTGTCCTGACTCGAATAAATGATCATTCGTGGCCCAAAACTATGTTTGCAAGCCCAGGTATGTTAATTTGTTCTCTTTGATCCAATAACCTTGAGATTCATTGTGTGGAGGCTTTGGTTCTACCAATCCTCTAATGGATCTATAACACTTTTGGTCAACGAGGATCACTTAAACATCGTTGATCATTAAATGGTACTTTTGAGGATTCCAAGTGGATGATATACTTGACAAAAAGCAAATGTAACTTGTTGTGTGGAGGTTTTAGTTCTATCAATCCTCTAATGAGTTCCAAATGCAAGTTTCAAGATGGTCATTCAACTAACCACTAATTATTAAATTGTTTTACTTTATGCTTTTATTTTTATGTTTTATGTACCATTTACTTTAGCATTTATATTTTATGCTATTTTCATCTTTGCTCAATTGAGCATTTACTTTCTTGTCATTTTTATTTTGCTCACTTGAGCTTTTCTTTTCTTTTTCAATACACCTAATAAACAACATGAACCATAAAAAGCTTTAATGATACTTGGACTATTTGGTTACTATCCTTGGCATTATGGAGTATTGGACTTCTTGGACTTAGGATTAGAAATCTTGGCCTATGTTGTAGACCTTGTGACCTTAATTGATATTTTGTCTGGAGTTCTTGAGGTTCACCTCAAGACATCGGGTTGTTTGTTTGTTTTGTGTGCATGTTATTGTGATTACATACTTTGTTTGTAATTTGGAATTCACCCGTATACAACTGTTACTCCGCCCAATTTTTGTGAAGACTTAATACACTTGAAGTTTGGTTCTCTCAAGAGGTCTAGTATCTTTGCTTGTTTGGTTTCAATCCAAACAATGGGAATTCTATCTTGACTCATAATGTCAAGTTTTATCTTCTTGTTGGTTAGATGGTTCTTATCCCTAGCTTTTACCTTATGTTTAGGATAGTCTCTTCTTCTCCTCCCATCTTCTTTAATTTCAAAAATCCTCTTCCTACTTTTGAAAACTCTTCTTGTTTTGAAACTTGAACCACTTTCATAATAAACTTAGACTTAGGTCCATGCATTTTCAAAAAAAATTCATAAATAAACTTCAATCAACTTTACCTTGACATTTTTTGTGAGAAGACTAAAAGTCAATCAATCTCATTTCAAACCATTTTGCCACTTTGGCTTTCTATTTTAAAAACCTTTCTCAAAAGATTAGGCTCTTGTTAATCCTTGTAGTGATGCAAACAACTATACTTCTCAATATTTAGTGAAGAGAGATATTTTCCACTTGGGTGTTGAGTGAGGCATTGTTGATTTTAAAATCCAATCCATATCCTCCACTTCAAGATGATGCAAATTCTCCTTTCTCGTGATTGTGTGTAGTAAGTATGTTTTCCACACGGACAATGACGGTGATGTCTTATCTCATAAAATTAACCAACACACTTGTGTTTTAAAAATTTTAAAAGAGGAATTGTGTGTGCCCTGATCTCCTATTACATGGAAGGTGGTACATAGGCACTAAAGGTTCGCAGCCGCGGCGGGTGCAAAAATAAAGTTCCCCCACTAGCGGTAGAAATGTTTAAGACTAAGCCATTAGATTGACTAGACTTTATACAAATAAAAATAAAAATCACCACCGCGCTTTATTGTTTCCAAAGGAATGGGAAAAGAGAGAATAACCCAAAAGAGGGGGAAAGATTCAAGGTAAGGGGGTTGGTTATGCAAAGGGAAGGTATTAGCACCCTAAACAACTACGGTAGTCCGCAGGAACCTCTTTGTAAAATCTGTATATTTGGCTATAAAAATGTGTTATATATAAAATGGATGGTGGAGGTGAGAAGAGAAGTATTTTTTTTAATGATTTTTGCACCCGCCGTGGTTGCGAACCTTTAGTGCCTACGTACCACCTTTCGTGCAATAGGGGATCAGGGTACACGTAGTTCCTCTTTTAAAAAATTTGAAACACAAGTGTGTTGGTTAATTTTAAGAGATAAGACATCATCGTCATTGTCCGTGTGGAAAACATACTTACTACCCACAATCATGAGAAAGGAGAATTTGCATCATCTCAAAGTGGAGGATATGGCTTGGATCTTAAAATCAACAATGCCTCACTCAACACCCAAGTGGAAAATATCCCACTTCACTACATATTGTAGAAGTATAGTTGTTTGCATCACTACAAGGATTGACAAGAGTCTAATCTTTTGAGAAAAAGTTTAAAGATAAAGAAGCCAAAGTGGAAAAATGGTTTGACATGAGATTGATTGACTTTTAGTCTTCTCACAAAAATGTCAACGTATTATTAAATTGATTGAAGTTTATTTATGAAAATATTTTGAAAATGCATGGACATAAGTCCAAGTTTATTATGAAAGTATTTCAAGTTTAGAAACAAGAAGAGTTTTCAAAAGGAGGGAGAAGATTTTTGAAATTAAAGAAGATGGAAGGAGAAGAAGAAGCTATCCTAAAGCATAAGGTAAAAGCTAAGGATAAAAGCCATTTAACCAACAAGAAGCCAAAACTTGACATTATGAGCTAAAGTAGAATTACCATTCTTTGGATTGAAACCAAGCAAGCAAATATACTAGACCTCTTGAGAGAACAAAACTTCAATTGTATTAAGTCTTTATAAAAATTGGGCAGAGTAACTATTGTATACGGGTGAATTCCATATTACAAACAGATAATGTAATCACAAAAACCTGCACACAAAAGCAAACAAGCAACCCAATGTCTTGAGGTAAACCTCAAGAACTCCAGACAAAATAATCATATAAAATCACAAGGTCTCCAAGATAGGTCAAGGTTTCTAATCCTAAGTCCAAGAAAAAGTCCCATGCTCCATCATGCCAAGGATAGTAACCAAATATTCCAAGTTCCATTAAAAGTTTTTTAGGGTTTATGTTGATTATTAAGTATCTTAAACAAAGAAAAGAAAAGCTCAAGTGAGCAAAGTAAAAATGGCAAGAAAATAAATGCTCAAATGAGCAAAGATGAAAATGGCATGAAATGTAAATGCTAAAAAAAATAAATAGTACATAAAGCATAAAAAAGAATAAAAGCATAAGATAAAACAAGTCAGTAATTAGTGGTTAGTTGGATGACCATCTTGAAACTTGCATTTGGAACTCATTAGAGGATTGGTAGAACCAAAGCCTCCACACAACAAGTTGCATTTGCTTTTTGTCAAGTATATCATCCATTTGGAATTCTCACAAGTACCATTTAATGATCAATGATGTTTAAGTGATCCGCGTTGACCAAAGGTGTTGTAGATCCATTAGAGGATTGGTAGAACCAAAGTCTCCACAAAATGAATCTCAAGGTTATTGGATCAAAGAGATCAAATTAATATACTTAGGCTTGCAATCATAAGTTTGGGCCATGAATGGTCATTTATTCGAATCGGGACAAAATTTAGCGCTATGTTAAGCAATCGTAAGTGGACTTATATAGAAGTCGCGCCTATTTTGAGGTCGGTCAATAGCAATCTATGGACCATTTGTTTTGAGATATGATATAGAGATCATGTTCCAACAACACTTAGCGCAATAAGAAGGGGATGAGATGAAGAGGATTAGGGTAAAAAAGAATATACAAACCACATTTGAATTAAATTTTAATCAAACTATTATTAAAATCATTCATCCATTTTTGTGGAGTTAATCTCAACACCATGGATCCAATGATGTTAATAAAGTTCATGATCCAAAACTTAACCCAAGATTAGCAAGAAAATAATCACAAACAATAATATTATATTTAATATATACATAAAAAAATGTTTAAAAATAGAAAAATAATGAGTAAAATATCAATTATGTTCAAATTAATCAAGAAGTGAAAAATAAGGCCATAGAAAAATCATAAATGGATCCAAATATTTTTATAAAAAATTTTGGTAATTTTTAAAAGTCAAAAACTATTTTTAAACTATTTAAAATTGTCCAAACAAACATAAAATAGGTAAAAAATAGTAAACCTCGACATAAAATTCCATAAAATTTTTAGAAAGTCAAAAATATGCAAAAAAATTATTTATGAATTTTTTTCAGAATTAAAAAATATCAGAAAGTATTTATTAAGTAATTAAAGAATAGCAAATAATACAAAAAATATAAAAAATACCAAATAATAAAATAAAAATGTAAAAAAATAGTCATGAGATCAAAAATAATTCAGAGTATTTTTTTGAATTTTTTCATTTTTTTGGATAAAAAATAAAGGAGTTATGAATTTTTGAAAATTTAATCAAATAAAATATAAAATCAGAAAATAAAATAAAACCAAAAAGATGTGGACCATCAGATCATAGTCAAAACGCGTTAGTAAGCTAATCCAATGGACCAGACGCGCTGTACTTGATATGGACCTTAGTGAAATACACATGGGATCATAAAAAGGGCAACCAATGAAATTAAAACGTTTGGCACGCTATCATTGGCTGAGACGAGACATGTCATCATCTTCAACCACCAGACACCCTGCAATGGGGATTTTGTGAGATCCTTCAAATGGAAAAATTAGGATCTCGGACTAGCATCATTGAACTCGTCTCTTCAAGACGATTCTAACACAACCATCACGCCAAATTTATATAAGGTATGGAGAGAGATATGAATCAAAAACCCAGAAAATAGCGAGCACCTTCAATTTGAGATTACTCTCTTAATTCTCAAAGAAATTTAAAAATTGTAAGCAGCATTAGAATCAGACAAAGGAGTATAACAAATTAGTGCTTGATTTGGATCCAAATGGTGGAGAATTCTACCTTTTCGAAGTTCAAGTAAGAAGCTCTGAAACTGGACTTCTGTAGCTTGAATTATGGCTCGTTTTGATTGGTTTAAGTGCTAGAGAGTTTGTATGATGCTCAAGGATGATGAATGCACAAACAATTTTGGAAAAGGAAGCTTAAATTTCAGAAACTGAATTAAAAAAAAAGTGGGTTCGTGTGAGGTTTTGGCAGGGTATTCTTGGCTCTCTAAGCTTGGGAGGATGACCCTCTATTTATAGGGAAGTGAATGGGAATGAAAATTTGAAGAAACAAGGAAGTTTGGAGGGAAATTGAGTAAGGGTCGAGCACGAGTGACTTCATTTCCATCAAAACTCAGCCAAACCTTGTGTTTTGGGGTGCTAATCACTTCTGGAAAGTTTTCTAATCAAGTTTAAATCGAAAACACGCACAAATCTTGTGTTTAGAAGTCACATTATGGATTTTAAAATTCTGACTTTGTGAAAATTTCAGTTTCAAGTTACCAAATTCAAATTCATGGCATTTCCAACTCAGGGGGTCTTAGGGCATGATTTTTGATGCTTTGGAAAGATGAGGTTACAAGCTTTGCAATGGAAAAAGAATGGAATCAAATGGATGCTTGAGTTGAAAGTTACATGGAGTCAAAGTTGAAGAAAAATAGTTGACTTTCCATACTTAGAAATATTTCAAACTCTTCTTCAAAAATGACCTATAATCTTTTGTATCCAAACATGGCCTTCCTCTTAGAATTTTCTCTTGACCAAAAAATATGGAATGAAGTAGATCTCTCGAATTACATTTTGAAATTTGAGCCACTCAAAATCTCAAAAAAATGAGCAAGTTATGACTTGATGAAGTTGGCCAAAAATCATGAAATGACCTATAATATTTTTCATACTTAAGGCAACTTTCATCCATTTTCTCACTTTGCGCAAAAAAGAAGGCATAAAGCACACATATTTAAGATCATCATGGAAAAATAATGGACTCAAGGTGATAAAAATTGACCAATTTATAACCATTTGAAGTCACATATGGAAAATTATGGATTCATCTAGATGACTTGTAATCTTTCTTCTTCACCAAGTTCCTTCCACATGAAAACTCCTTGGAAATTTTGAAGTGATTTTTTTGTAACTCTTTGAAGAGAAATATGTATTTGGAATCACTCAAAAATACCAAAAGGTGATCAAGTTATGCTCCTTTGAAGTTCAAAACCCTAGCCTCTAGATCAAGAGAATGCTTGGAGGAACTTTGACAAGTTTGAACAAACTTCTTGTGCCAATATTCTTTCTTTGTGAATAGAAGTTGTTGAGGATGATGTGGAGGACTCATATCCACCAAAACCACTTTCATATCTTGAAATTTGAGAGAAATGTGCTCTTGTGACCAATAGGAACAAGACTTTATCCAATCATGACAACTTCTTCCTTCAACCCCTTGTACTTTTGAATCAATTTTGATAACTTTGAAATGTGATGAGCCAAAGCAACTTTGCCATGCCAATTCTTCCAAAACCACTCCAATAGTGAAGTTTGAACTCCTCAAGCTATGTTGACTAGGGCATGGAAATAAACTCATGAACCCATGGAGCAACTTGCTAAAACTCATTGCCTTTACCTACATTATTAACAAGTAAGACAAACCAACATTGCATTTTAAGAAAATCAAAGCAAAATATTCATGATCACAAAAGAAAACAAGTCAAGGTGCTTGGTAAATCCTCAAAAGAGAAAAGCTAAAGATAGGGAGAAGAACCAAAAAGCCCTAATGTGATCTTGTTATGAGTGAAACAACATGGTATGATGAAGGGATCTTAGGGGGGAAAATTGGGGTACAACAGCTGCATATATGTTTATCTTGATTTTCCTGGTTTTTAGGGTGCTTGGTGATTACTTATAAGTCCTATACCCGGACTTGGGGAAACTTTAAGATAGGACGGGCAGTATAGTCATGTTAACTTTGAGGGAGTATCCCAAAAAATGAGGCATGAGATCCCTCACTCAGTGGAGCCCCCTTTGACTATAGTATTGTTTACCGAGTAATCGGGAAGACGTGCTACTTTTGACCTGGGAGCCTGCTGAAGCTGAGGACCGTAGAATACCTAACCCATCTTGGCCTTTTAGGTGTAGTGCGGAAGCTATGACGGAGTAATCCAGAAATAGTTGTCACGCGATACTACGCTCATACGAGTTTTTCTTGAGAATATTACTAATTACCGAGTTAATCGGGAAGTTGGTAACATCTGAAGGAATGATGTAGACTCTAGGAACCTCTAGAACCTTATTCGGCAGGTGATAACTTCTAGACCATACCTTATGGGTAGTACCTTCGACCTCATGCTCGTGACGTTGAACCTATGAAGCCTATGTTTGTGATCTTGTGTGTCATTGTTGCATCATGCATCAATGCACTCATAAGCATCTTTTGAAGAAATTTTATTTCAAGGGACTTGAAAGTTGACCATTTGTGAATATCTCAAGTACCTTTTGACCATGGATTCTGGAAAAAGAAAGACCAGAAAATACAGTTTCAAAGATCCCAAGATAGATGATTTGATCAGTCTAATTCTCGATATTGAGTGTTCTGCAGATTTTTGGAAGAAGTATGGATCCATCATTCCTCTCATAAAGCTTAGGATGAAGGAGGGTATTCTCTCGACCTTGGTCCAGTTCTATGATCCGATGTATCTTTGCTTTACTTTCCGTGACTATCAGTTGATGCCTACACTAGAGGAGTATTATTATCTGTTGGATTTACCTATTACCGATCGTGTTCCTTTTATTGGTTTCGAGGATGAGCCAAAACCACACAAGATTGCTGCTTTGATCCATCTGGGGAAGTCTGAGGTTGAATCCCATATGACTACTAAAGGAGGGATTAGAGGATTACCAGCTCAATTCTTATTGGAGAAAGCTCGTTACTTTGCCAGGATAAAGAGTATAGTCGCTTTTGAGGCCATCTTTGTTCTACTTTCTTACGGGTTGTTCTTATTTCCTAATGTGGACAAGTTTGTTGACGTTAATGCTATCAGGATCTTCATGATTGGAAACTCAGTTCCTACATTGTTGGGTGATTCTTATTACTCTATTCATCTTCGGAATTCTTATCATGGGGGGATGATTATCTGTTGCACACCTCTGTTGTACCGGTGGTTTATTTCTCATATGCCTCAGTCTGATGCCTTCTGGGATGTCAGGAAGGAACCCCGTTGGGCCCCTAAGATCATGGAACTTACTCACTCAGATATTGATTGGTATCATCGGGCTTACCAGGATGTAGATATTGTCGATGGTTGTAGTAGTTTCCCCAATGTACCTCTTCTTGGTACAAAGGAAGGAATTAACTACAACCTTGTTCTTGCACGACGACAGATTGGTTATCCGATGAGGGATAAACCAAATAGTATTCATTTGAGTAGTTTCTTTCTGGAGGAGGGAGAATACCGTAAGGAAGCTAGGGAGAAGATTGCGAAGGTCTGGCGTCACATTCATAAAAAGAGTAGGAAAGACTTGGGACCTAGGGGGTTGTTTCTTTGGAACCATATTCATGAGAGCTATTCAGTTGAAGATGTCGTAATCCCGAGAAGCACCTATGCCTGACTTATTTGTGAAGACTACTCCTCCCTTATTGGATGATGTGGAAGAGCTACAGCTTGCTTTGGTCAGGATGCAGCAGGAAAAGGATGCTTGGAAGAATAAGTGCCAAACTTTAGAGATTTCCTATAGAGCAAAGTTGAAGGAGAAAGACGACTTGATTGAGATTCTCGAGAGTCGGGCTGTAGAGATGATGGAGATACAAGGGGATTTATTTTCTTCTAAACTTCAGTCACGTTCTAGTTTCTCACTTCCTAATTCAGGTTATTGGAAGGAGGTTGCCACCAGATATGCGGAAGAAAACTAGAGGTTGAAGGCTCAGATTGCCAGGTTTACAGGGAAGCGCCAGCATATAGAGTGATCTCCATCAGCTTTACTTCTTAGGGTTTTAGACTTTATGTTCATCTTGTACTTGGGATTATTGAAACTTGTAATCCATTTTTGAAGTTATTATAATAAAATTTTTCAGTATTTCAAACGTGTTATTACTTTGATATTTGCAATGTGTCTATAAATCTTTAAGTCCCTTGAAATATTAATAATAAAATAAAACATGTGCATTGCATATCATACATCATATTGCAAATATTTCTTGAATTTGTTATGCATATCCAGGTGTCTTACCAAACTTCTTTACTTTGTATAGCAAGTCGTCTCACCACTACAACACTCGAGCTAATTTCAGAAGGAAGATGGACAACTTAGAACAAGAGAATCACAAGCTGCGCGAGGAAGTTTCTGCTCTGAAGGCCGGCATGGACAATCTTACTACTCTGATGGAATCTCTGGTGGCTGCTCAGAATCAGCCACCGAGTGTTCAACCTCAACAGACAAGGGTTACTACTGAAGCTCCGACTGTTCCTATGTCTGCTACTCCAATTGTTATTCAGAATCGCATGCCTCAAGGTTGTCCATGGGGAATTCCATAGAACTTTTTACCTGAAGGTTTCAATCTTGGTCCTCAAGATACTCCATTTGTTCAGACTACTGTTACTCCTGCACCTCATGTGGTGCATGCTGCTCTTGTTGCGCCTCATTTGGTAAATGTGGTCCCATTTGCTAATGATGATATGTATCATCCTTTTCCTCCACCAAGTGAAGACTTAGGTCTCTATGATAGAATGGATGATTTTCAAGAACAATTTGACAAGATGCAGAGGAATATGAAGGCCCTCAGGGGAAAGGAATTGTTCGAGCAGAATGTGAATGATTTATGCTTGGTCCCGAATGTCAAGATACTCGCGAAGTTTAAGGTCCCGGAATTCAAGAAGTACAAGGGCAACACTTGTCCTCGTGCTCATCTTGTGATATATGTAAGAAGAATGTCTACCCATACTGATGATCAATGTCTGCTGATTCACTTTTTTCAAGATAGTTTGACTGATGTTATGCTGAAATGGTATATGAGTTTGGACAGTGTCAATATCCATACTTTCAATAACTTGGGAGAAGCATTTATCAGACAATACAAATACAACATGGACATTGCGCTTGATCGCGATCAACTCAGGACCATGGTCCAGAAGGACGGAGAATCATTCAAAGAATATGCACAGAGATGGCTTGAGGTAGCCGCCCAGGTGATTCCTCCCATGGAAGAGAAGGAGATGACTAAGATTTTCTTGAAGACTTTGGGTGCTTTCTACTACGAGAGGATGGTAGCGAGTGCGCCAAGTGACTTTACTGAAATGGTAGGCATGGGTATCTGTTTGGAAGAGGCTGTAAGAGAGGGTCGTCTAACAAAAAGTGAAAGTTTCGGAAGTACGAAGAAGCCATCCTATGGGTTTACCAAAAATAAGGAAGGAGATGTAAATGTTGTTATGCAAGAGAGAAGGGTTAACACTCCTAGAAGAAATTATCAACGCCATCAACGGGTTACCTCAGTGACTCCAGTTGTTGGTGTAGCTCCAACCACCATTGCTTATCAGAGACCATTCCATCAGGGTAATCAAGGGAATAATCAGAGAAGGGAGAGTTATGACCCTATCCCTATGAGTTATACAGAATTACTCCCGACGTTAATTCAGAAGAAGTTGGTTCAGACCCGACCACCTCCCGTTGTACCATCACCATTGCCTTGGTATTACAAGGCAGACCAAACATGTGATTTTCATCAGGGAGCACCAGGGAACAATGTTGAGAACTGCTATCCTTTGAAGACTCAAGTACAAAAATTGGTGAAGTCTGGTATCTTATCTTTCAAGGATGTTGGCCCTAATGTGAAATATAATCCTTTGCCTAAGCACAGAGGAGCAAATGTTGTGAACATGGTTTTTGGTTGTCCAGACGACTTCTGGATTTTTGATATTAATTTGGTTAGAGGAGATTTGGTAAAAAATGCATGCAGACCTCTGTGAATTTAGCTACTATACGCATGACCATGCCGATTGTGCTATTTGTAGTACAGATATACAGGGTTGTGACAAGATAAAGGTTGATTCGCAGGAGATGATGGATGAGGGCCTCATCCATATAATCAGGCCTAGGGCAGAGTATGAAGAGGAAGTAAACATGGTTTCTGGATGTCCTGGAGAGTTTAGAATCTTTGATGTGGAACATATGAATGAGGATCTTGTACAACTGCATGCTACTTTCTGACACATGGCTAGTCATGTAGAACATCAGTATGGATCTTGCCGAATTTGTAGCCGGGACTCCCGAGGATGTTCAATTGTAAGGAAAGGTGTTCAGTTGTTGTTGGATAATGGAACTATCAAGGTTACAGGCCAACGGGATGATTACCATGAAGTTGATGTGATTGAGGTTTGTTTGGTTGAAGAAGAGTAAGATGATGAGTATGCCTCTGCAGATGAGTTCTTCTCCTCAGATGAAGATATGTTTTCCAGAGATGACTTTGTAATGACTGAATATGTTGAAGAGGGAGTAAATGTTATTGTGCCTTGTTTTAGTGCACCTACACCTTTTGAAGTTGAATATCATAGTAAACCAGCTATTACTCCATTGGTGATTAGTTTGCCGGGTCATGTCCCCTACAAGTCAAATAAGGTTGTACCCTACAAATATAATGCTACAATTTTAGAGGATGGTGTGGAAGTTCCCATCCAGCCAATGCCTAATGTTGGAAATATTGCTGAGATTAGTAGAGTGATTCATAGTGGTCGTGTATTTGCACCAGTTGTTCGTGGAGATGTTAGTACTGGAAAGAAAATTGTTGAAAATGTTGAACCCAAGAAGGCAGTGGGTGAATCTAGTGGAGCTACACTAGAAAAAGAGGTGGATGATATTTTGAAGATAATCAAGATGAGCGACTACAGAATTGTAGATCAGCTACTGCAGACTCCTTCAAAAATATCTATCTTGGCTTTATTAATGAACTCCTCTGCTCACAGAGAATCTTTGATGAGGGTATTGGACCAAGCTTTTGTGGAAAGTGATATGCCTGTAGACCAATTCATTAGTGTAGTAGGGAACATTACCTCATGTAATAACCTGAGTTTCCGCGATGATGAATTGCCCGATGAAGGAAGGAATAACAATCTGGCCCTTCACATCTCTATGAACTACAAGAATGATTCATTATCCAATATGCTGATTGATAATGGATCCATATTGAACGTTATACCAAGGATCATGCTTATGAAGTTGAAATATCAAGGAACGCACATGCACCCAAGTGGCATTATTGTGAAAGCGTTTGATGGATCAAGGAATCTATTATTGGTGAAGTGGACTTGCCTATTCATATAGGCCCACATTTGTTTTAGATTACTTTCCAGGTCATGGATATTGTACCCACTTATAGCTGCTTACTGGGACGGTCGTGGATACATGAGGCAGGAGTTGTCACTTCGACTTTACACCAGAAGTTGAAGTTTGTACGTGAAGGAAAAATGGTAATTATAAGTGGAGAACAGGCATTATTGATATCTCATTTGTTCTCTTTCAACATTGTGGAGGAAGATGAAGCCGCTGTTGGAACCCAGTTCCAAGCTTTTTCCATTCATAATATAAGAGGAAATGAGAACTCTATGGCTTCGTTTAAAGATGCCCGACAGGTTGTGCATAATGGCCATTATGAAGTATGGGGACATATTGTTGATCCACCTGTAAACAAGAATAGAGCTGGCTTGGGATTCTCTATGAAGAATGATAAAGGTAAGAGCATAAAGCTGAAGTCTGCTGCAAGCAAGTATCAAGACATCTTTCGTAGTGAGGGTTATCTTCATCCAACTGTTTCCGAGATTAATGCCATTGTGGAAGATGAAGCAGGGCCAAAAATGCCAAATTATGTGACGCACATAGTTAGGGTTCAGAACTGGATCACCATTGATGTTCCCTCTTGCATACATGTTTCAAAGTAATTTTTTTTTTATTAATCTTTTTGAAAAGCTTTCACTCTGCCCAAGGTGAAAGTATTGTTATTGTATGGGCTCACAGTTTGCTTTGATTTTTAAAATCAATAATAAAAGTTGTCTTTGTTTCCCAAATTGTGTCTTTATTTTTTGTTTTTTCTTGGAAAATGGTAATCAGAAAAAACCTTTCAAAATAAATAATAACTGAAATTCAATTTGCATGATCACTTGTTATATGTGTCAGTTTCTAAAAGTAATCATAAATCATATGTGCAGATTAATTAAAAACTCGTTGAATACAATGACCCTGCACCCTCTCCCAACTTTGAATGTCCTATGTATGGGGACGAAGAAGAAGACTATGATGAGATTCCAGAAGAGGTCTCACGGCTTCTTGAGTGCGAGGAGAATGCCATTCGGCCATATAAAAAGCCATTGGAAGTAATCAATTTGGGTTCAGAAGAAGATCCAAAGGAAGTCAAGATTGGAGCATTACTGCATCCTGATGTGAAGAGCAGGTTGATTGAGATGTTGAAAGAGTACGTGGATATTTTTGCTTGGTCTTACCAAGATATTCCTGGTCTAGATACATATATTGTAGAGCATCGTTTGCCGCTGAAGCCATAGTGCCCGCCAATCAAATAGAAGTTGCAAAGAACTCACCCAGATATGGAAGTGAAGATCAAATAAGAAGTTCTAAAGCAGATTATTGTCGGTTTTCTTGTGACATCAGTGTACCTTAAGTGGATTGCCAATATTGTCCCAGTACTGAAGAAAGACGGAAAAGTTCGCATGTGCGTAGATTACAGATATCTAAATAAAGCTAGTCCAAAAGATGATTTTCCATTGCCACACATTGATATGTTAGTGGATAGCACAGCAAAATTCAAAGTTTTCTTATTCATGGACGGATTTTCCGGGTATAATCAAATAAGGATGGCTCTTGAGGACATGGAAAAAACAACGTTTATCATACCCTGGGGAACATTCTATTACAGAGTGATTCCCCCCGGGTTGAAGAACGCTGGTGCAACATACCCGAGGGCTATGAAAACCTTATTCCATGATCTGATGAACAAGGAAATTAAGGTATATGTTGATCATATGATTTCTAAATCCCAGACTGAAGAAGGGCATGTAGAAGATTTGTTGAAGTTGTTTCAGCGTTTGAGGAAGTATCGTCTCCGATTAAATCCAAATAAATGTACCTTCGGTGTTCGGTCAGAGAAATTGTTAGGTTTCATTGTTATCCAGAGAGGGATTGAAGTTGACCCTGATAAAGTCAAAGCAATTCAAGAAATTCCAACACTGAGAACTGAAAAGCAAGTCAGAGGGTTCCTCGGGCGTTTGAATTATATTTCCAGATTCATTTCCCACACGACCGCAACGTGTGAACCGATCTTTAAGTTGTTAAAGAAAGATCAAGGATGTGTGTGGATAGATGACTGCCAAAGGGCATATGAAAGTATTAAAGAATATCTGCTTGAACCTCTTATCTTGCTCCCTCCTGTTGAAGGAAGACCATTGATTATGTATCTGACAATGTTAGATAATTCCATGGGCTGTATTCTGGGACAACAAGATGAAACAGGGAAGAAAGAGTATGCCATTTATCATCTCAGTAAAAAGTTTACTGATTGTGAGTTGTGGTATTCCATGCTGGAAAAGACACGTTGTGTTCTGGCCTGGGCGGAAAAACATTTGCGAAAGTATATGTTGAATAACACTACTTGGTTGATCACCAAAATGGATCCAATCAAGTACATTTTTGAAAAGTCTTCTCTTACTGGGAGAATTGCCCACTGGCAGATGCTGTTATCCAAATATGATATTGAATACCGCACTCAAAAAGCTATTAAAAGCAGCGTGTTGGCAGATTATCTTGCTCACTAACCAGTTGATGATTATCAGTCTATGAAGTATGATTTCCCCGATGAGGATGTGATATTTCTGAAAGTGAAAGACTGTGATGAACCATTGCCTGAGGAAGGTCCTGATCCTGAATCTCGCTGGAGTATGATATTTGATAGAGCTGTAAATGCTTATGGTGAAGGAATTGGTGCTGTGATTGTCACTCCACATGGATCATACATTCCTTTTACTTCAAGGTTGACATTTGATTGTACTAATAATATGGAAGAATATGAGGCTTGCATCATGGGTCTCGAGGAAGCTATTGATCTCAGAATTAAAATTCTAGATGTGTACGGTGATTCAGCTTTGGTAATAAGTCAGATTAAAGGAGAGTGGGATACTCGTCACCTCGGCTTGGTCCCTTACAAAGATTATGCTATAAGATTGTTACCCTTCTTTAATAAATTTGAATTCCATCACATCCCCAGAGACGAAAATCAAATGGTGGATGCTCTAGAAACTCTGGCCTCTA
The DNA here is from genome assembly GCA_948472305.1 of Vicia faba. NCBI lineage: Eukaryota > Viridiplantae > Streptophyta > Magnoliopsida > Fabales > Fabaceae > Vicia > Vicia faba. The sequence continues at coordinate 410,038,546 of OX451735.1, forward strand.
TGTATCAAGTGAATACTTGGAATGATATACCTCAAATTATAGTTCGGCGACTGGATAGGCCCGCTCATGTGTTTACAACAGAAGAGGTAGCAGATGAGAAACCTTGGTATTATGATATCAAGAATTTTCTCCAGACTCAGGAATACCCGATTGGTGCATCGAATAAAGATAGAAAGACATTGAGAAGATTGGCTGGCAGTTTCTTCCTCAGTGAAAATGTGTTGTACAAGAGAAATCATGACATGGTCTTTCTTAGATGCGTGGATAGACACGAAGCAGACATGTTGATGCATGAGATTCATGAAGGTTCATTCGAAACTCATGCCAATGGACATTCGATGGCTAAAAAGATGCTAAGGGCAGGTTACTATTGGTTGACAATGGAATCTGACTGTTACAAATTTGCAAAGAAGTGCCGTAAATGCCAGATTTATATGGACAAGATTCATGTGCCTCAGACACTTCTCAATGTTATTTACTCCTTGTGGCCTTTCTCTATATGGGGTATTGACATGATTGGAATGATAGAACCCAAAGCTTTGAATGGACACTGTTTTATCTTGGTAGCAATTGATTACTTCACTAAATGGGTGGAAACTGCTTCATATGCTAATGTTACCAAGCAGGTGGTAGTGCGCTTCATTAAGAATAATCTCATATGTTGGTATGGTGTGTCGAGCAGAATTATCACCGATAATGGCTCGAATATGAACAACAAGATGATGACAGAACTTTGTGAAGAATTCAAGATTGTCCATCACAATTCATCTCCGTACAGGCCAAAGATGAATGGGGTTGTTGAAGCTACTAATAAGAATATCAAGAAGATCATCCAGAAGATGGTTGTTACTTATAAAGATTGGCATGAAATGCTACCTTTTTCTTTACATGGATATCAGACATCTGTCCCCACTTCAACAGGAGCAACCTTGTTCTCCCTTGTGTATGGAATGGAAGCAGTACTCCCAATCGAAGTTGAGATTCCCTCTTTGCGTGTGATAATGGAAACCAAGTTGTCAGAGGCTGAATGGGTCCAGAACAGGTTTGACCAATTGAATTTGATAGAAGAGAAGAGAATGACGACTTTGTGTCATGGGCAGTTATATCAGAAGAGAATGAAGAGAGCTTTTGATAAGAAGGTTAAACCTCGTGAATTCAGAGAAGGCGACCTCGTGCTCAGGAAGATCATGTCTTTTAATGCTGATTCTAGGGGTAAGTGGACTCCCAATTTTGAAGGCCCATATGTTTACAAGAAAGCATTCTCTGGCGGTGCATTAATTCTTGAAACTATGGATGGCGAGGAGTTCCCACGTCCCATGAATTCTGATGCAGTCAAGAAATACTTCTCCTAAAGAAATAAAAGAACAACTCGCTAAGTTGAAAACCTGAAAGGGCGGCTTAGGCAAAAAAGAGCGTCTCGGTAGGCCGAAAACCCGAAAGGGCGGCTTAGGCAAAAAAGAGCGTCTCGGTAGGCCGAAAACCCGAAAGGGCGGACTAGGCAAAAATTTGAGACATAAATAGAATAAAATTTCCCGCTAAGTTGAAAACCCACAAGGAAGGCTTAGGCAAAAGTTAGGGACTTTCTTGGCAAGTAACTACATCAGACAAGACTTAATCATTGAAGCAACAATCTTCTTGGATCCTCACCATACTTCAACTAAAGTTGTTGCTCAGAATTTCAAAGTTGTTAGAGGGAATAGTGTTCATTGTATCTCAATGTCTCTTTTCCATTATATATTACCATTTTTCAAACTTTGTAATTATCCATGGAGTCTCGCCATTCACAGACTACCATTCTATCAATAAAATTTGAGATTTTTACCCAATTCTTTGTATTTCTTATTTTTATTCAGCTTACAAAGACTCCATTTTATTATTGATAATAATTTTCAAAGAAAAAAGATTAAATAACAAAAAAAAATTCGAAAAGAATTTACAAATTACTTTTACTTTAGATTTTGTGGTTCAAGAGGAAGACAAAAGTGGTGATCCCAGGAATGGACGAACTCTAGTAATTTTGGAAAGTTTTGTTTCCCCCAGAAAGGTTTTCTCAGGATGTTTTCGCTGGTATGTGCGTGATTGTTGTATATTAAAGACGATACCAATAGGCGTACGGTGCGGTATTGGGTTCGTGATCCCTTTGGTCCCAGTCAAGTCTTGGTTCATTTTTGATTATGGGTTGCATGGTCTGAGGCCTCTATCCCAGTTTCCCCGGCGAGGTCTTCCCTCATATCATGAAAGGTTTTGTTCCCTTGGTGTGCTGAGATGGAACCATTTGCAAAATGTCTCTCTTTCTGCAATATTGGTGTTATTGTTGGTATTTATTTCCCAGACAACTAGACCAGGGAAGTATATTTTCTAAGAAGTGTTGAGACAGTTGTCAACCCTTTGGGTTTTCACCCGTCAAGTGTTGGGTTTGATTTAAAATCCCTAGGGGTTTGACCTTTTTCTGTAATGTTGACTTCTTGTTTCCCCAGAAAGGTTATCCCATGGCATATTTTGTTGGAATAAGTTTGCATGATATGAAGACTCAATCCAAGATTCCCCAGTGAAGGCTTCAGTTATTTAATAAAAGTATTTTCTCCCCGTGCATGCTGAGTTGGACTCATTTAAGAAGCATCTCCTTCCGGCAGTACTTGCATTTTGTTTGATTTCCTGATAATCAGGCAAGGGCAATGTTTTATTTAAGAAGTGTTGAAATGGTTATCAACTTTTTAGGTTTTCTCCCACCAGGTGCTGGGTTTGATTTAAAATCCCCATAAGATTGATTTCTTGCTATAATGTTTGACTTCTTAACTCTCCAAGTTGTTATCCCCATGAAGTTTCATACTTTTTCCCCAGAGAGGTTGGTGCAATACTTACTCTCAATATTGAAGAACACATCTCGATTTCCCCTCGATAATATGGTGTTTTCCTCCCCAATAAAGTCGACACAAGGCCCCTAGTTGATGTCTCGATGATGAGGCGTTATCTCCTCTAGTGAAGTCTGTACGATGTTCCCCAATAAAGTCAGCTCGAAATCCTCAGTTGATGTTTTGCCGATATGGTTTCAAACATTTGTTTCCCCATTGAAGTATGTGTGTTATTCCCCAGTGAAGCCTAGAGAAGGATGTTACATCCCTGTATCTGTACTGATTTGTTGCTATGATTTGTTTATTTCCAGATTATGTTCCTTCCCAGTGAAGTTAATCCGTGGAATAGGATTTTGTTTCCTCAGTTGGTGCTTATTTTCTTATGGAATGTTCATCTTGGATGTAATTTAGCCGAGTGTTGATTGTGCCTGAGTTGGTTTAGTTTGGTTACTCCCAATGTTATATGTTTGTCTTGTCAGCATATACATGATAACCTTCATGCATTCATACATACATCATGCATAGTTAAATTTAGCAAATCATTGCTCATTCACGTTCGTTAATATGTTGTTAACATATTACCCTGTTTTACAGATTTGTGTTGTCCTCTCTCCAAAAGAGTGTTGGCCTTAAACAGAAAGTGTATATTCTTTCCATTTCCCCACTGAGTTATCCCTCGTGGAAGATTTTTGCTTAAGCCTTCCTGCACAGCTCTTTGTCTGGATAGATTGGGTTTCCATCTTAAGTTTATTTCTCAAAGGATATATTTTGGTTGACTGTTTCACTCCAATTTATTTCAGGTTTGAATCTTTTTTTCCCAAAAATATTATTACTTTGGATTTTTGCAAGCTTCGAGAATTGGTTTGAGAATGTGCATTTATTTTGCACGAGAAGGCTTTATCTCCTCAGCATGAATATATTGGCATCTCCCCAGGAAGTCATGATTCATTCCCTAGGAAGTCATGATTCATTCCCCATGAAGTCATATCTCTTTCCCCAGGAAGCCATATTGTTTTCCCCAGAAAGTCATTTTTACAACCCTTCCTATAACAGCAAGTAGCAGGTCTCTTTATTTTAGCAACTTATACTTCCCCGTAAAAGTCGACATTACCTTTTTTGTTATCTTCTCTATGAGTGGATAGTTTGTAGTTCGTTGTCAAATTACTCCAGTGGATGACAAGTCTTTTCAATATGACAGAGATAGTTCATTGTGAAATCTTTGCAAGTAGTAGTCTCTTTACTTGAGACAACTTATATATTACCCTTTCCAGGCGGAGTGCCTTGGTTAAAGAAGAAGTTGAGACCTGTTCTAGGTGAAACGCCGTAATTTTGGGGAAACTTGTTATCTTTTTGCTGCCTTCAGTGAACGTTGGTAGTTCACCGTCAGTGAACGTCAGTGCCATGATATGTTTTCTCTCTACCTTCAGTGAAAGTTAGTAGTTCATCATCAGTGAACATCGATGACATCTTTTTGCTACATTCAGTGAATGTTGGTAGTTCACTGTCAGTGAACGGCGGTGCTATGATATTTCTTTTCTCTCTACCTTCAGTGAAAGTTGGTGATTGTTATCTTTTTTCTACCCTCAGTGAACGTTGGTAGTTCACCATCAGTGAATTTCGGTGCTATGATATTTGTTTTCTCTCTACCTTCAGTGAAAGTTGGTAGTTCACAATCAGTGAAAGTTGGTGATTGTTATCTTTTTGCTATCCTCGGTGAAAGTTGGTAGTTCACCATCAGTGAACTTTGGTGTTATGATATTTCTTTTCTCTCTACCTTTAGTAAAAAGTTGGTAGTTCATCATCAGTGAACGTCGATGATTTTTCTCTCTACCTTCAGTGAACGTTGGTAGCCCATCGTCAGTGAATGTCGGTGTTGTTATTCTTTTCTCTTTCTACCTTCAATGAATGTTGGTAGTCTCACCTTAAGTAAAAGTTGGTGTATCCTTTGACCTTTTACCATCCTCTATGAGTCGGGTCTTTTTTTGATTCACCAGTGATTTATTTTCTTGGTTGGGTTTCTCTTTTGATCCTTATTTCCTTTGCTACATCCCCAATGGTGTTTTGCGTCCCTTTGAAGTTTTTCATACGCATTCATGCTCATAAGCATTGCATGGCATCTTAGGGCCAAAAATAGGGTTTGTTTTATATTTAAGTATCTTCGATCACGTCGACATGAATATTTTTAACCTTCGTATCTCTGGATAAAAGAAACTTAAATAAGGGCAGCTGTTGTACCCCAATTTTTCCCCTAAGATCCCTTCATCATACCATATTGATTCAATCACAACAAGATCATATTAGGGTTTTTGGTTCTCCTCCCTATCTTTAGCCTTGCTCTTTGAGGAATCACCAAGCACCTTGACTTGTATTTATTTTGTGATCATTCATGTTTTGTTTTGACTTTTCTTTTAATTAATAAAATGCAATTTTGGTTTGTCTTACTTGTTAATAATGTAGGTAAAGGCAATGTGGCTTAGCAAGTTGATCCATGGGTTCATGAGTTTATTTCCATGCCCTAGTCAATAAAGCTTGAGAAATTCAAACCTCACCATTGAAGTTGTTTTTGAAGAAATGGCATGGCAAGGTTTATTTTTGTTCACCACATCTCAAAGTTACCAAGATTGATTCAAAAGTACAAGGGGTTGATTCAAGAAGTTGTCATGGTTGGACAAGGTCTTGATCCCATTGGTCACAAGTGCATATTTCTCTCAATCATCAAGATATGTAAGTGGTTTTGGTTGCTATGAGTTCTCATTATCATCCTCAACAACTTCTATTTACAAATCAAAAGTGTTGGTACAAGAAGGTTGTTTAAAGTTGTCAAAGTTCCTCAAAGCATTTTCTTGATCTAGGAGCTAGGGTTTTGAACTTCAAAGAAGTATATCTTGCTCATCTTTTGGTGTTTTTGAGTGATTCCAAAAACATCCTTCTATTTAAAGGGTTATTAACAAATCAATTCAAAAGTTTCAAGGAGTTTTCATGTGGAAGAAACTTGATGATGAAGAAAGATTACAAGTCTTACAGATGAACCCCCAATTTCCCATGTGTGACTTCAAATGATCATAACTTGGTCAATATTTATCACCTTGAGCCTAATATTTTTCCATAATTATCTTAAGGATGTGAACTGTATTCCTTCTTTTATGTGCAAAGTTAGAAAATGCATGGAGGATTCCCTAAGGATACAAAAGATTATAGGTCATTTCATGATTTTTTGCCAACTTCAACAATTCATAACTCTCTCAATTTTTTTGATATTTTGAATGGTTCAAGTTTCAAAATGTTATTCAAGAGGTTTATTTCATGCCAACTTTTTTGGTCAAAAGCAAAATCCAAGAGGAAGGTCATGTTTGGATGCAAAACATTATAGGTAACTTTTGAAGAAAAACTTGAAATATTTCTAAGTATGGAAAGTCAACCTCTTTTTCCCAACTTTAACTCATTGCAACTTTCAGCTCAAACATCCATTTGATTCCATTCTTTTCCCATTGTAAAGCTTGTAATCTAATCTTTCTAAAGCTTCAAGAATCATGCCCTAAGACCCCTTGAGATGAGAATGCCATGGATTTGAACTTGGTAACTTGAAACTGAAGTTTCTTCAAAAGTCAGAATTTGAAATCCTTGATTTAGCTTCTAAACACTTTTTTTTTCTGCATGTTCTTGCTTCTAAACATGTTTAGTGAACTTCCAGAAGTGATTAGCATAGCAAAACACGCGTTATGGATGAGTTTTGATCAAAATAGAAGTCATACTTTTCTTTTTTTCAACTTCACACAATTTCCCTCCAAACTTCATCATTTCACACACTTGAAAATTCCATTTGATTCCCTATAAATATAGGGTCATCCCTCATTCATTTCCTCAAGCTTGAACAGCCAAAATCACCCTGCCAAACTCATTCCATAACTCACTTTTCTACAACTTCGAAATCAGTGTTCAAGCCTTTTTCAATCCATTTTTTCTATCAATTCACCTTCCTTGATCTTCCCTGAAGCTAACCATATAATTACCTTCAAGAATCGTGACTTATATTGATCCATAGAAGTCTAGTTTCAGAGCTCTGCAACTCAACTTTAATAGGTAGATTTCTCCATCAATTCTTCCAAACTTTGATATCATTGTGAAGCTCTCATTGCCATGGTTCTAGTTGCAACACTTGCTTTTATCTGGAAACACGTTTTGACCATGAAATTTCAAATCCCTTTTCAAAACTTCCCTTCCAAATTGCTTGAGCTACAGTTTATATAAATTTTTCACGAAGGTGTGGTTGTCTTCGTCTTGATGAGACGAAGCGAATGGCATAGGTCTGAGCTTCTGATTTTACAGTTTGAGAGACCTCGAATTGACGTTGGCTGGAGGTTGAAGATGACCAACGTGTCATCTTCCAACCAATGATGGTTTACCATTTGTATTTTTTTTGAAAATCTGATTTTACATTTGATTCAGTACTTTATTCACTAACATCCATAACATGCACAGCGCTCCAGGTCCACTTGATCTGTTTACTAACGCGTTTTGACAATGATCAGATGGTCCATATTTTTTTTGGTTTGATATTTTATTTTCTGATTTTTATTTTAATTGATTTAAAATCCAAAAAATCATAGAAAATCATTTTTAGTCCAAAAAATCTAAAAAAAATTAAGAAAAATATATTTGATTTTTCTCTTTCTGATTTTTATTTTTTCACAATTTTATTTTGTGTTTTGATATTTTTTATAAATTTTCACTTTATTTGAATTGTTTTAAATGTTTAAAAATACTTTATGCATTTTTAAATTCTGGAAAAAATATGGAATGATCCAATGATATTGTGACAAATATTGGTGACCCCATTTATTTTTTATTTCAGATTTTGCTATTTTTTATCATTTTTGGTTTATTTTACTCATTTCTTTTAATTTTAAAAATAGTCTCTGACTTTAAAAAATTACCAAAAATTTTATAAAAATATTTGAGTCCATTTCTGATTTTTCTATGGTCCTACTTAATTTTTCTTGATTAATTTGAACATAGTTGATATTTTTCTCTTTTATTTCTATTTTTAAAAACATTTTAAAACATTTTTTTAGTGTATATATTAAATGTAATATTATTTTGTGATTATTTTCTGGCCGATCTTGGATTGAAATTTTAATCATGAACTTTATTACCATCATTGGATCCATGGTGTTGAGTTTAACTCCATAAATATGGATGAATGATTTTAATAATAGTTTGATTAAATTTTAATTCAAATGTGGTTTATATATTCTTTCTCACCCATCCTTATCTCATCCCCTTCTTATTGCACTAGGTGTTATTGGAGCATGATCTCTATATCATGTCTCAAAACAAATGGTGCATAGATTGCTATTGACCTGCCTTAAAATAGGTGCGACTTCTATATAAGTCCACTTACGATTGCCTAACATAACGCTAAATTTTGTCCCGACTCGAATAAATGATCATTCGTGACCCAAACCTATGTTTGCAAGCCCAAGTATGTTAATTTGATCTCTTTGATCCAATAACCTTGAGATTCATTGTGTGGAGGATTTGGTTCTACCAATCCTCTAATGGATCTACAACACTTTTGGTCAATGTGAATCACTTAAACATCGTTGATCATTAAATGGTACTTTTGAGGATTCCAAGTGGATGATATACTTGACAAAAAGCAAATTCAACTTGTTGTGTGGAGGCTTTGGTTCTACCAATCCTCTAATGAGTTCCAAATGCAAGTTTCAAGATGGTCATCCAACTAACCACTAATTATGAAATTGTTTTACTTTGCGCTTTTATTTTTATGCTTTATGTACCATTTATTTTAGCATTTATATTTCATGCTACTTTCACCTTTGCTCACTTGAGTATTTACTTTCTTGTCATTTTTATTTTGCTCACTTGATATTTTCTTTTCTTTTTCAAGACACCTAATAATCAACATGAACCATAAAAAGCTTTAATGATGCTTGGACTATTTGATTACTATCCTTGGCATTATGGAGTATTGGACTTCTTGGACTTAGGATTAGAAACCTTGGCCTATGTTGAAGACCTTAATTGATATTTTGTCTGGAGTTCTTGAGGTTTACCTCAATACATTGGGTTGTTTGTTTGTTTTGTGTGCAGGTTATTGTGATTATGTACTTTGTTTATAATCTGGAATTCACCTGTATACAGCCGTTACTCTGCCTAATTTTTGTGAAGACTTAATACACTTGAAGATTGGTTCTCTCAAAAGGTCTAGTATCTTTGCTTGTTTGATTTCAATCCAAAGAATTAGAATTCTATCATGACTCATAATGTTAAGTTTTGGCTTCTTGTTGGTTGGATGGTTCTTATCCCTAGCTTTTACCTTATGCTTTAGGATAGTCTCTGCTTCTCCTCTCATCTTCTTTAATTTCAAAAATCTTCTTCCTCCTTTTAAAAACTCTTCTTGTTTTGAAACTTGAACCACTTTTATAATAAACTTGGACTTAGGTCCATGCATTTTCAAAACATTTTCATAAATAAACTTCAATCAACTTAATAATACCTTAACATTTTTTGTGAGAAGACTAAAAGTCAATCAATCTCATTTCAAACTATTTTTCCACTTTGGCTTTCTATTTTAAAAACCTTTCTCAAAATATTAGACTCTTGTCAATCCTTGTAGTGATGCAAACAACTATACTTCTACAATATGTAGTAAAGAGAGATATTTTCCACTTGGGTATTGAGTGAGGCATTGTTGATTTTAAAATCTAATCCATATCCTCCATTTCGAGATGATGCAAATTCTCCTTTTTCATGATTGTGGGTAGTAAGTATGTTTTCCACAAGGACAATGACGATGATGTCTTATCTCATAAAATTAACCAACACACTTGTGTTTTAAAATTTTTAGAAGAGGAACTACGTGTGCCCTGATCCCCTATTGCATGGAAGGTGGTACATAGGCACTAAAGGTTCGCAACCGCGGCGGGTGCAAAAATCATTAATAAAATACTTCTTTTCTCACCTGCACCATCTATTTTACATACAGCATTCCATAGCCAAAATATACAGATTTTTACAAAGAGGTTCCTGCGGAGTACTGTAGATGTTTAGGGTGCTAATACCTTCCCTTTGCATAACCAACCCCCTTACCTTGAATCTCCCCCCCCCCCCTCTTTTCCCATTCCTTTGGAAACAATAAAGCGTGGTGGCGATTTTTTTATTTGATCTGTATAAGTCTAGTCAATCTAATGGCTTAGTATTAAACATTTTTATCGCTACAGAACCTTATTGACTTGATTGTCCTCAGGTTCAGCATCAGTAGTCTCAACATTGGTGTCATCTTCTTCCACATTTTCTGACTCATCATCCATCTGGAATAATGTTCCAACATTATTTTTAACATTATGATCACTGCATGTGCTTGAGTCATCAACCACAACATTTATAGACTCCATCATGACCTGAGTTATAGTGTTAAAACTCTATAAGCTTATTTGTTTGTAGAGTAGCCAAGAAATATCCCTTCATCACTCTTGGGGTCCATTTTTCTTCTATGCTCACGATCTTCCAAAATGTATCATTTACTTCTTAAGATATGAAAGTATTTAATTGTAGGCTTCCTCCCTTTCTATAACTTATATAGAGTGTTAGCAGTACTAGTCCTTAAGGTGACTCTATTATGAATATAACAAGCAGTATTCATAGCTTTTGCCCAAAAATGATATGGCAACTTCTTTGCATGAAGCATGACTCTTGTTGATTCTTGTATAGTTCTATTCTTTCTTTCCACAACTCCATTCTGTTGGGGAGAAATAGAAGAGGAAAATCCACGACTAATACCTTCAGAGGTACAAAATTCAACAAACTTGTGGTTTTTAAACTCCCTACCGTGATCACTTCTTACCCTAGCAATGTTGCTTTCCTTCTCTCCTTGAAGCTTTTGGCACAACTCCTTGAAGACCTCAAAAACTTCTAATTTTTCTCTGATGAAATTCACCCAAGTGGTTCTTGAAAAATAATCAACAACAACATAAGCATACCTTTTTCCACCAAGACTTTCCACTTGTATAGGTTCCATCAAATCCATATGAAGAAGTTCAAGAACTTTTGAAGTGATATAATTTTGAAGCTTTGGGTGTGACATCTTGGTTTGTTTTCCAATTTGAAATTATCCACATATTTTTCCTTCCTCAATTTTGAGTTTGGGAATACCTCTGATAGCTTCTTTAGACACAATCTTCTTCATACCTTTCAAATGTAAATGACTAAGTTTTTGATGCCACGGTTTGACTTCATCTTGTTTGGACAACATACATGTAGAGGCATAATTGATACCTTGAGGTGTCCATAAATAGAAATTATTCTTAAATATGTATCCTATCAATAGCACTTCATTCTCCTTATTAGTGACTAAACATTCAGACATAGTGAAGTTAACTTTAAATCCTTCATCACATAATTGGCTAATACTTATTAGGTTTGCAGTTAGACCTTTTACAAACAGTACTTTGTCACGTTTAAGAGATCCTTCACAAGCTAGTCTTCTAAAGTAACGCCCGTAATTTAATTAATTATTTAATTAAATTATTTATGGAATATTTGAGAAGATGTGTTATAATTAATTGGATTTATTTTATTAAGTGGAGAAATAATATTAGAGATATAATATTATGTGGTGAATTAATATTAGAAGTGTAATATTATTTAATGTGGGCTTATTTTAAAGGAATAGAAGTAATAAGGGGGTGTGTTGGTTTTAAGCCCAATAAGGAATAACAGAATAATAGGGTTATTTTATTATTTGTTAGAAGGATTAGAAAGAAAGAAGCAGTAGAAAGAATAAGGATTTGGAAGAGAACGTGCAAGCTGCTAGAGAAAGTGGAAAACGGCATGAACGTGAATTCAACTGGAAATTGTAGAGCGACCTTCAATCCAAGGTAAGGGTGGGGTTCTAACTCTATAATTGGGTTTATGATGATTGGTATGTGGGGTTAGAGGTGATTATTGTCTTGTTCTTGAATTGAAAATACATGATTGATGTATGATGAGAATTGATGAAATTCAATGAATATTGATGTCTTGATGCTGTTCAAATTATATAGAATTATAAGATAATTATGGGTGATGAATTACCATGATTAGATTAAGTTTTAGGACTTTAATTATGGAACCATAGTGAGATGCAGAGAAGGAAAAATGCAAAATTATTGCAGTGATGAAAAACCCAGAATTACGCTGGAACGATACCAGGTGTTGCTGTATTAGAATGATGAACTAATTTGGAGAATAGAATTTGTCAATGTTGTTCTTAGTTAGGTTGATATCAGGCAAAGAATTAGAACAATAGGATGAATAGAAAATAACATTTCTGATGTTAGACGTAGGTTGTTAGAAGTCGTGTGGCTTAGTGAAAGGTAGAAATTTTGATGTTAGAAGTTGCATTGATCAGAAGATGTATCTGGTCAGAAGATGGGGTTAGTCAGAAGATGTGATGATCAGAAGTTGTATCTGGTCAGAAGATGGGGTTAGTCAAAAGATGTGATGATCAGAAGTTGTATCTGATCAGAAGCTGTGATGATCAGAAGTTGCACCTGATCAGAGGTTGGGTTAGTCAGAAGTTGCATTAGTCAGGAGTTATAGTAGTCAGAAGATTGTGTCGCCCAGAGGTTGTGTCATTAGAAGCTGTGTTATTAGAGATGGTGTTGGTTAGAGGTTGCGTGGTCAGAAGTTGGAATGGCCTTTACGTTGTTTTCGAATAGAATATGGAAGTTAGATGCTTAGAAGCTGTTGTTTGAACTATAACAGTAGGATAGTGTCGGTCTTGACGTTAGAGTTGCAGAATGGCAGTATTGATTTACTGTGGAAATTAAAATACTGCTAAGTTGTTAATGAGAAGTTATTAATAATATTGTGTTGATGATTTATAATAAATAAACGATGTTTGATAAATTATTTTGATGATCTTAGATGTTGATTATTTGAGATGTTTTTGAGATGTTATTTTGAGATGTATTTTGAGATGTTATTTTGAGATGTTAATTTAAGATGTTTGAGATGATTTGAGATGTTGTTAAATTGGGTGTTGTTATTACATTCATGATTGTGTCGCATACATTGCATTTTTTGAGATAGAGCTTATGCTCGTTGAGATGGCCTGGATTGGAAAATTTTGAGATGAAGGCTATGCTTTGTTGATGCCTCTATTAATTGGAAAAATTTTGAGATGGGAGTTCTGCTCCATAGGTACCACATGCATTTGCATAGTATTGAGTCGCATTATAAGATGTCATAAAGAAGTTTATTTTGATGTTGATGAATGTATATTATTGTTGAGATTGTCGTTGATTATGAGATGAGAAGTGGTGATGTTGTTGATCTAATTTAATATATTAATTATCATGCACTTTATTATATTGTTAGATATCTCACCCCTTCTGTTTGAATGTTGCCCCTATGTTGGTAACGTGCAAGTAATCGAGAGTGAAGGTTGTATACATTCAATAGTTCGAGTCGGTGTCATTGCTCTGATATGTAACACTCGAGGGGATGAACGCTTGCTGTTTTTGATTGTTGATTTTCAGTTGTTGAACTTTAAATTGATTATTATTAACAATGTGATGTCTCGAAGTTGTTGTTTTTGTTGTTATAGGTGTTATTAAGAATTCCGCTGCATAGATGTTGAATTATTTGATTAAAGATGTTATGTTGATGGTTCACCCGATGTTTTGAAAGTGTTATATATCCACGATGAATGCAATGAATTTTTGATAGAAGAATTTGTGACGTCCCGATTCGTTTGCATGATTGAATTTTATAACTCTGATTTATTTATATAATTTGTCGGGGTAGAATTGGGGTGTTACAAAGTTGGTATCAGAGCAAAAGGTTGGTCCGACCTTGTGGTCGAGTCGTAGTTGTCTAACAATCAAGTATTGTTATTTTGATGTTCTAAGCGTTGTTTATGTTATAGTGAGAAGTTGAGATGGCTGGAAGGAATGATGTTGCTCTTGCTGCTGCTTTAGAAGCAATGGCTCATGCGATGGAAAATCAGCCGAATATTGACGGGAATGCTGGATCTTGTAGCTTGGCGACTTTCTAGAGAGAGAATCCACCTACGTTCAAGGGAAAGTATGATCCTGATGGAGCATTGGAATGGTTGAAAGAGATTGAGAGAATCTTTCGCATGATGGACTGCACTACAGAACAGAAGGTTCGTTATGGGACTCATATGCTAGCAGTCGAGGCTGATGACTGGTGGCTAGAGACTTGCCAGAAATTGGAAGTTGCGGGTGAGAATGTCACTTGGGCTGTGTTCCGTAGGGAGTTTTTGAGAAAGTATTTTCCTGAAGATGTCTGTGGTAAGAAGGAAATTGAATTCCTTGAGCTGAAGCAAGGAAATCTGTCAGTTGTTGAGTATGCTGCCAAGTTTGCTGAGTTGGCCAAGTTTTATCTGCATTACGCTGAGGAAAATGCTGAATTTTCAAAGTGTATTAAATTTGAGAATGGGTTGCGCCCGGAGATTAAGAAAGCAGTTGGATATCAGAAAATCTGTGTCTTTGCTGATTTGGTTGACAGCTACAAGATTTATGAGGAAGATAATAATGCTCATTACAAGATTATCAGTGAGAAGAGGGGTAAGCACCAACAGAATCGTGGTAAGCCTTATGATACCCCAGCTGGTAAGGGTAAATATAAAGTTGCTCAGAGACAGAGGACTAGTGGGGGAGATGCTCCTGCTGGTGTGGTTTGCTTTAAGTGTGGGAAGTCTGGGCATAAGAGTAATGTATGCACTGCTGAAGTGAAGAGGTGTTTCCGTTGTGGCAAGAACGGACATGTTGTATCTGAGTGTGAACATAAAGATGTGGTTTGTTTCAACTGTAAAGAAGAAGGGCACATTGGTAGTCAGTGTCCAAAACGGAAGAGGGCTCAGTCAAGTGGAAAAGTGTTTGCTTTGGTTGAGGGTCAGACAGTTGCTGAGAATAGACTTATTAGAGGTACATGTTTCATTAATAGTACTCCTTTAATCACTATTATTGATATTGGTGCTACGCATTGTTTTATTGCTGCTGACTGTGTTGAAAGATTGGGTCTTGTGTTGTCTTCTTTGAATGGAGAAATGGTCATCGATACTCCATCCAAGGGGTCGGTGACTACTTCTTCTGTGTGTTTGAAGTGTCCCTTGTCGATCTTCGACAGAGACTTTGTTGTTGATTTGGTTTGTTTACCGTTAAGAGGTTTGGATGTGATTTTGGGTATGAACTGGTTAGAGCATAATTGTGTTCATATTAACTGTTATGACAAGTCTGTGAAGTTTTCTAGTCCTGAAGAGGAAGATGGTCTGTTGTCTGCTAGACAGTTAAGGAAGTTGATGCAGGAGGAAGCACAGACGTTTTCGTTGGTGGCGTCGCTATCTGTAGAGACTCAAGTTATAATTGAGGAATTGCAGTTGGTATGTGAATTTCCTGAAGTTTTCCCTGATGAGATTCCATATGTACCGCCAGAGAGGGAAGTTGAATTTGCAATTGATCTTAGACCTGGTACCAGACTTGTGTCTATGGCATCATACAGGATGTCTGCATCTGAGTTGTCGGATTTAAAGAAGCAATTGGAAGAGTTACTTGAGAAGAAGTTTGTAAGACCAAGTGTATCGTTGTGGGGTGCTCCAGTGTTGTTAGTAAAGAAGAAAGATGGAAGTATGAGGCTATGTGTTGATTATAGACAGTTGAACAAGGTGACGATTAAGAACAAGTATCCGCTTCCAAAAATAGATGACTTGATGGACCAATTGGTGGATGCTCCTGTGTTTAGTAAGATTGATTTGAGGTCGAGTTACCATCAGATTAAAGTGAAGGATGAAGATATTCAGAATACGGCTTTCAGAACGGGTTATGGACATTATGAGTATTCAGTGATGCCTTTCGGTTTTACTAATGCGCCAGGAGTATTCGTGGAATATATGAATGGTATCTTTCATACTTATTTGGATCGGTTCATAGTGGTGTTCATTGATGATATTTTGATTTACTCTAAGTCATATGAAGAGCATGCTGAACATTTAAGAGTAGTATTGTAAGTTTTAAAAGAGAAGAAGTTGTATGCAAAGCTATCAAAGTGTGAATTCTGGCTGAAAGAGGTTAGTTTTCTTGGTCATGTGATTTCAGGTAGTGGCATTGTTGTAGATCCATCGAAGGTTGATGTTGTGTTGCAATGGGAAACTCCAAAGTCATCTACTGAGATTAGAAGCTTCTTGGGATTAGCTGGTTACTATAGAAGGTTTATCGAAGGGTTTTCTAAGTTGTCACTTCTGTTGACTAAGTTGACTTGTAAAGGTAAAGCGTTTGTATGGGATGTTCAGTGCGAAGAAAGTTTTATAGAATTAAAGAAGAGGTTGACGTCGTCTCCGATTTTGACGTTGCCTAATCTAGGAGAGCCTTTTGTGGTTTATTGTGATGCTTCTAAGATGGGTTTAAGAGGTGTGCTTATGGAGAATGGTAAGGTAGTTGCTTATGCGTCAAGGCAGTTGAGGACTCATGAGAAGAACTATCCTACGCATGATTTAGAGCTTGCTGCAGTTGTTTTTGTACTGAAGATTTGGAGGCATTATCTTTATGGTTCTAGATTTGAAGTGTTTAGTGACCATAAGAGCTTGAAGTATTTGTTTGATCAGAAGGAGTTGAGTATGAGGCAACGAAGATGGTTGAAATTGTTAAAGGATTATAATTTCAGTTTGAATTATCATCCAGGAAAGACGAATGTGGTAGCTGATGCATTGAGTCAAAAGACTTTACATATGTCAGCAATGATGATTAAAGAGTTGGAATTGATTGAGCAGTTCAGAGATATGAGCTTAGTTTGCGAGGTTACTTCGTAGAGTGTTATGTTGGGTATGTTGAAGATTAATAATGAATTTCTAGATAGTATCAGAGAAGCTAAGAAGTTGGACGTGAAACTGGTAGATTTGATGGTTGGGATTGACCAGTCTGAGAATAGTGATTTTAAGCTAGATGAGCAAGGTGTGTTGAGGTTTCGTAACCGGATTTGTATTCCTGATGATGCTGAGATGAAGAAAGTGATACTTGAAGAGAGCCAAAGAAGTAAGTTGAGTATTCATCCAGGAGCTACAAAGATGTATCAAGATTTGGAAGGTTTGTTTTGGTGTCCTGGGATAAAGAGTGATGTGGCTCGGTTTGTGTATGCATGTTTGGCTTGTCAGAAGTCGAAAGTTGAACATCAGAAGCCTGCAGGATTGATGCAACCGTTGGAGGTTCTAGAATGGAAATGGGATAGCATTTCAATGGACTTTGTGACAAGTTTTCCTAATACTTTAAGAGGACATGATTCGATTTGGGTGATTGTTGATAGGCTTACGAAGTCAGCTCATTTTATTCCTATTAACATCAGTTTTCCAGTGTCGAAGTTGGCTGAGATTTATTCTAGTGTGATTGTGAAGCTGCATGGTGTTCCTTTGTGCATTGTGTCAGATAGAGATCCAAGATTTACTTCTGATTTTTGGAAGAGTTTGCAAGAAGTGTTGGGTTCTAAGTTGAGATTGAGTTCAGCGTATCATCCTCAGACAGATGGACAGACTGAACGGACTATTCAATCATTGGAAGATTTGTTGAGGGCATGTGTTCTTGAGCAGGGAGGTTCGTGGGATACTTATCTTCCGTTGATAGAGTTCACGTATAATAACAGTTATCATTCCAGTATTGGGATGGCACCTTTTGAGGCGTTGTATGGTCGAAGATGTAGAACTCTGTTATGTTGGCATAAATCTGGTGAGAGTGTAGTACTTGGACCTAAACTTGTTCGGGAGACTACCAAGAAGGTGAAGTTGATTCGAGAAAAGATGAAAGCTTCACAAAGTAGACAGAAGAGTTATCATGACAAGCTAAGGAAAGATTTAGAATTCCAAGCTGGTGATCATGTGTTTTTTAGAGTTACACCTATGACTGGTGTTCGGAAGTATAATTCAGATCCATCTCATGTGATTCGTATGGACGATGTGCAAGTACGGGATAATCTTACGGTGGATACGATGCTTGTACGGATCGTGAATCGTGAAATGAAGACTCTGAGGGGCAAAGAAATTGCATTGGTTAAAGTGGTTTGGCTAGGAGCTGCTGGTGAAAGCATGACTTGGGAGTTGGAGAGCAAGATGCGAGACTCCTATCCTGAATTGTTTGATTGAGATAAATTTTCGAGGACGGAAATATTCTAAGTGGGGGAGAGTTGTAACGCCCTTAATTTAATTAATTATTTAATTAAATTATTTTTGGAATATTTGAGAAGATGTGTTATAATTAATTAGTTTTATTTTATTAAGTGGAGAAATAATATTAGAGATATAATATTATGTGGTGAAATAATATTAGAAGTGTAATATTATTTAATGTGGGCTTATTTTGAAGGAATAGAAGTAATAAGGGGGTGTGTTGGTTTTAAGCCCAATAAGGAATAACAGAATAATAGGGCTATTTTATTATTTGTTAGAAGGATTAGAAAGAAAGAAGCAGTAGAAAGAATAAGGATTTGGAAGAGAACGTGCAAGCTGCTAGAGAAAGTGGAAAACGGCAAGAACGTGAATTCAATCGGAAATTATAGAGCGACCTTCAATCCAAGGTAAGGGTGGGGTTCTAACTCTATAATTGTGTTTATGATGATTGGTATGTGGGGTTAGAGGTGATTATTGTCTTGTTCTTGAATTAAAAATACATGATTGATGTATGATGAGAATTGATGAAATTCGATGAATATTGATGTCTTGATGTTCTTTAAATGATATAGAATTATAAGATAATTATGGGTGATGAATTGCCATGATTAGATTAATTTTTAGGGCCTTAATTATGGAACCATAGTGAGATGCAGAGAAGGAAAAACGCAGAATTATTGCAGTGATGAAAAACCCAGAATTACGTTGGAACGATACTAGGTGTTGTTGTATTAGAATGATGAACTAATTTGGATAATAGAATTTGTCAATGATGTTCTTAGTTAGGTTGATATCAGGAAAAGAATTAGAACAATAGGATGAATAGAAAATAACAGTTCTGATGTTAGATGTAGGTTGTTAGAAGTCGCGTGGCTTAGTGAAAGGTAGAAATTTTGATGTTAGAAGTTGCATTGATCAGAAGATGTATCTGGTCAGAAGATGGGGTTAGTCAGAAGATGTGATGATCAGAAGTTATATCTGGTCAGAAGACGGGGTTAGTCAGAAGATGTGATGATCAGAAGATGGGGCTGGTCAGAAGCTGTGATGATCAGAAGTTGCACCTGATCAAAGGTTGGGTTAGTCAGAAGTTGCATTAGTCAGGCGTTATAGTAGTCATAAGATTGTGTCGCCCAGAGGTTGTGTCACTAGAAGTTGCGTTATTAGAGATGGTGTTGGTTAGAGGTTGCATGGTCAGAAGTTGGGATGGCCTTTACGTTGTTTTCGAACAAAATGTGGAAGTTAGATGCTTAGAAGCTGTTGTTTGAACTATAACAGTAGGATAGTGTTGGTCTTGACGTTAGAGTTGCAGAATGGCAGTATTGATTTATTGTGGAAATTAAAATACTGCTGAGTTGTTAATGAGAAGTTATTAATAATATTGTGTTGATGATTTATAATAAATAAACGATGTTTGATAAATTATTTTGATGATCTGAGATGTTGATTATTTGAGATGTTTTTGAGATGTTATTTTGAGATGTATTTTGAGATGTTATTTTGAGATGTTAATTTGAGATGTTTGAGATGATTTGAGATGTTGTTAAATTGGGTGTTGTTATTACATTCATGATTGTGTCGCATACATTGCATTTTTTGAGATGGAGCTTATTGTTGTACCCCAATTTTTGACCTAAGATCCCATTTTTATTTTTGCATTTTTAAAGATAAGTCAAGGTCACGAAATACAGTCGGTTTTAACCTCTCACCTTCGAGCTTTGACTATGCGAAGATTGTCAAGTGTTTTGAACATTTTGAGCCTATGTATCACTAATTTCTAATCGCATACAAAAGTGTATGTTCATGTTTTCTTTTGTGTCATGTGCAGAGACAGGTCTGAATCAAGAGCATCATGTGTCGCGCCTCAATTAAGGTTTTGAGTCTCCCAAGCCCGAAGTACGGTTGATTGTGGATTCTCGAAGACTGAGTCATCAAGGCACACCGTTGCACCCTTAATTTCGCCCCTAATTTTTTCATTCGCACATTCATACCATATTTTGTCATTTGGTCACGATCATTAGTAAATATCTTCATTCATCACATTTTGCATCACTAGTCGTATTTAAGTTGATCAGAAAAAGTCAGTTTAAATCAAAGTTTGCATCGTCTTTCAATTGTAAAATACCCGGCATTTTGCTTCATGCATTTTTATCTATTTACTCATTTGTTGCATTGCTCCAAGTTGTTTATATGTCAATAATAAAAATATTTTGGTTTTATAGACAAACTGTTAAAAGCGATTCAACAATGTACGAAAAATTAGCGAGAAAAATATTTCAAGTTTTCACCTTTTACCGTTTATTTTATGAATCTGCGCTTCGCGTAGATTATGACGGTATGCTCGCTTTATTTTTTCGGTACAGTTCGAAGTCTCGTTTTTAACCGTAAACGCCTGTTTAGCCTGATATTTTAATTATCATTTTACTTCGATTTTGATCATTTTAATATTTTTTTCATTTATCTTTGAGACGTGTAGTTTATTTTAATGTGTTCATTTCTTTTTTTTGAATAGATTTTTGTCCATTTTTTACCTTTTTTAGTCATCTTGGGTCTCTATTTTTTATATTCAAAAATAAATATAATTTGTTTTTTAAATTGAGTTAATTTTATACTTTTAGGTTTTTAAGTTATTTTTATCATTAAAGGGCTTTTCTGTCATAAAAAAATGTTTGTTACACTTGGCTTTGTTCTCATTGGTTGTAAGCAAGAGTTGATGATCGTTACAAAAACACAAAAACACAAAAACAACACACAGTAGCATTTTATCTCTTCCTCTGTTGAACTCTCTATTTTTTTCTTCTTCTACTCACAGTAAAAAAAAACACTACTAACATCTTCCCTCTCTCATCACATCACCCTCACTAAGAAGAGAGAGAGAGAGGAAGAAAACAAGAGAAAAAGGTTCACACACACGCACGCAGAAAACACAAAAGCACGTTGAAGCTCCCAATTGGAAAAATGAAGAAAAAGTAACAACAACAACTACTAGAGTAGAGCATAACAACCTCGTCAAGAACATGATGCCGTGAACCATCATCACCCCACAATATCACTACCAAAACAGCATAATTCATGTTTGTAGTTTCATTACCATCCATAACACTCACTATGCATCATATACATTACATTCTTCTCACCACCCTAGAAACCCTTCTTCTCTCCATTTTCATTTCATTTTCTCTCAAACTTCACACCATGCGTCAAATCCTCCACATCCAAGGCGGACAATGCGGCAACCAAATCGGAGCCAAATTCTGGGAAGTTGTCTGCGCCGAGCACGGCATCGATCCCACCGGACGCTACACCGGTGACTCAGATCTTCAACTGGAGAGGATCGATGTTTACTACAACGAAGCGAGCGGTGGACGGTTCGTTCCTCGGGCCGTTCTCATGGATCTTGAACCGGGGACTATGGATAGTATCCGGTCTGGACCGTACGGTCAGAGCTTTAGACTGGATAACTTTATGTTCGGGCAGAGTGGTGCAGGAAATAACTGGGTGAAAGGTACTTTCTCTGTTTTCCCTTTTCCTAAGGTTTCTGACACTGCGGTTGAGCCATATAATGCTACTCTATCTGTTCACCAGCTTGTTGAAAATGTAGATGAGGTTATGGTTCTTGACAATGAAGCTTTGTATGACATTTGCTTCCGTATTCTGAAGTTGAGCAACCCAAGCTTTGGTGATCTGAATCATTTGATATCAGCAACTATGTCTGGTGTCACATGTTGTTTGAGGTTCCCTGGTCAGTTGAACTCTGATCTCAGAAGCTTGCCGTGAATCTCATTCCATTCCCTCGTCTTCACTTTTTCATGGTGGGATTTGCACCTTTGACCTCCCGTGGCTCTCAGCAGTACAGGACTCTCAGTGTGCCTGAGCTCACTTAACAAATGTGGGATGCCAAGAACATGATGTGTGCTGCTGATCCTAGGCATGGACGTTACCTCACTGCATCTGCTATGTTTAGAGGCAAAATGAGCACCAAGGAGGTTGATGAACAGATGATGAATGTTCAGAACAAAAACTCTGCCATCAGTTTGTCAATCTTCTACCGCGAATTCTAGATCAAGAAGAATGGTTAAGAGACGAAGAGGAAGTCTGCTATTGGCTCACGATGAGGTTTGAGAAGTCAAAGTAGGAAGCTTTAAGTTATTTTTCTTTCTGACTGTTGAGGTAAAAGAAGCGCAGCCTCTAACATGCTGTTGTATTCTTGATTCTTTCTATTGTTTAGTTTATTAGAGTAGGTAAAATTTAGGTTAAGTTTAGTATTTCTTTTTTGGACTTAATCCTAGTGTTAATCTAGCCACATTAACCCCAAGACTATTTATTTGATTAGTTTAGCTTTAATTTATTTAACATATTTCATTAGTTAATTAAGTTAATTATTTATTTAGGTTAATTAGTTTTAATTAATTAAAAAATATAAAAAAAATTAGTAAATCTTATATTTAGATTTAGTTTAGTATTAATTTAGATTTTTTTAATTAGTTTCAATTTCTTATAATAATATTTGTTTTTTTTAGCTTTATTATTTAGTTTAATTTAATTTGGTTATCATTTGAGTTTTAATCTTTATCTAGTTTAGTTACTAATTATAAAATTTTCATTTAGTTTATTTAATTAACTTTAGAATTTTAAATTTAATTTATAATTAATTTAGCAATTTTTACAATATTATTTAGTTTAGAATTATTTTAGTAATCTTAAGTTAAGTTAAAATTATTTTAGTAACTTTAAGATTTTATTTCATTTAGGTTTGACTTAGTAAATTTTAGAATTTTATTTGTTTTAGTTTTGACTTAGTAAATTTTAGAATTTTATTTGTTTTAGTTTTGACTTATTAAACTTTAGAATTTTATTTGTTTTAGTTTTGACTTAGTAAACTTTAGAATTTTATTTTGTTTAGTTTTATTTTAGTAACTTTAAGATTTTATTTCATTTAGATTTGACTTAGTAAATTTTAGAATTTATTTTTAATTTAGTAAACTTTAGAATTTTATTTGATTTTATTTAAGTTAACTTTAGAATTTTAGTTGTTAGTTTTAGTTTAGGGACTTTAGAACTTTATTTGATTTAGAATTAGTTTAATGAGTTTATAATTTTTATTTGATTTAGAATTAGTTTAATAAGTTTAGAATTTTAGTTGTTTAGAATTAGTTTAATTTTCTTTTAGAATTTTATGTGATTTAGATTTAGTTTAGTAACTTTGGAACTCTTTTTGTTTTAGATTAGCAACCTTAGAATTTTTATTTAGTTTAGATTTAATTTACTAATTTTAAAATTTTTAATTTAGCTTAGATCTAATTTAGTAATTTTAGAACTATTTTTGCAATCTTAGAATTTTGTAGTTAGTTTAGAATTTTTTTTAGTAAGTAATCTTAATTTTTTTAATTTAGTTTAAATAACTTCTTTAGATAATTAGTTACATTCTCTTTTATTTTATTTAAATATCTTTGTCATTTTAATTTCTCGATGCCTTTAGGTCATTAATCTGTTTCGTTATATTTATTTTCTTGTGAATTTTGATTGCTTATGTTTTGATGTCTATTTTATCTTTCTCGCTCAATTTAATCCAAGGGAAAATTTTCAACTCAGCTGACTTCATGTCATCAAATACATGTTCTACAATCGTGCGAATACCCTCATTCATTTTTTGCTTATTTACTATTTTTTCCAAACTTAAGATAATTTTCCCAAAAGACTCCATTTTCAAACTCATACCTTTTAAGTCAAAACTTCGACACTAGGTCGTTGTATCTTCAAAATCTCTCAAACACTGCTTTTAGCCAAACAAATCATTTTAAATCAAACAAACAATTTTAAACCAAAAACAGATATTTCAAAAGGTTCCTGCGGAGTACCGCAGATGCATTGGGTGCTAATACCTTCCCATTGTATAACCAACCCTCGAACTCTCGATCTCTTTCAAAAACGCATTGTATTTTTATTACTTTTAAGTATTGTTTTACATTGCATATTTTAGGGTTTTATTTCGTTCTTTTCCCTTTTCCCTTGGAAATAATAAAGCGCGGTGGCGACTCTTGCTTTTGTGAGTCAAGTTAATTAATAGCTTGATCTCCGATTTTCACCGCTACACTTATGCTCGTTGAGATGGCATGGATTAGCAAATTTTGAGATGAAGGTTTTGCCTTGTTGATGCCTCTATTAATTGGCAAATTTTTGAGATGGGAGTTCTGCTCCAATGGTACCACATGCATTTGCAAAGTATTGAGTTGCATTATAAGATTTCATAAAGAAGTGTATTTTGATGTTGATGAATGTATATTATTGTTGAGATTGTCGTTGATTATGAGATGAGAAGTGGTGATGTTGTTGATCTAATTTAATATATTAATTATCATGCACTTTATTATATTGTTAGATATCTCACCCCTTCTGTTTGAATGTTACCTATATGTTGGTAACCTGCAGGTAATCGAGAGTGAAGGTTGTATACCTTCAATAGTTCGAGTCAGTGTCATTGCTCTGATATGTAACACTCGGGGGGATGAACGCTTGCTGTTTTTGATTGTTGATTTTCAGTTGTTGAACTTTAAATTGATTATTATTAACAATGTGATGTCTCGAAGTTGTTGTTTTTGTTGTTAGAGGTGTTATTAAGAATTCTGCTGCATAGATGTTCAATTATTTGATTAAAGATGTTATGTTGATGGTTCACCCGATGTTTTGAAAGTGTTATATATCCACGATAAATGCAATGAATTTTTGATAGAAGAATTTGTGACGTCCCGATTCGTTTACATGATTGAATTTTATAACTCTGATTTATTTATATAATTTTTTGGAGTAGAATTGGGGTGTTACATCCAACACCTTTAATTACTTGATCAGTGGTATTTACATAATTATTTATCGTTAATTGAAATTGTGTTTTCTTTTATTGTCGAGTGTTTTATTTTGTTTTACCGCATTTTATGATTTGGTTGTGTGTTTTAGTGTTTTCAGGATCAGAGGAATAAAACGGGACAATTTAGGGCGAAAAAGTACAAAAACTCGGAGTTTCAGAGAAAGTCAAAAATCCACCTACATGAGACCTGACACAGCCACCCATGTCGCCTGACACGGGTCGTGTAAGGATGGGTGAATGAAGAAAGATGGAAGTCAAGGGTGCAACACGGGTGGCCGTGTTTCCTGATACGGGCCATGTTGCAACCCCTGGGACCTTAAAAGAAGATTTGGGATTTTAGGGGCTAACACAGGCCGCCGTGTTGCTTGACACGGGTTGTGTTGGCCTGTGACACTAATTTCCTGATTTTTTCATAATTTTTCTATATGTTCTGTGAGGGAGTTTTGGGTACTTCCAACCGACCTGGATAAATGATGACTATTTAAATGATTTTTCACAAGGAACAAGGGGACTTTTTGGCAGCGAAGAATAGTTTACACGACTGAATATTGGAGAAGTCAATGTTTTCGAAGAGCGGGAGATTTTCATGCGCGGAAGCATTGGACGATCAAAGTTTATCCCAATCCTTGTAATGTCTATATTTTGTCTTGTGATTATTTTTGAACAATATGAGTAGCTAACCCCCCCCCCCCCCAATGCTACAGGGTGTCCTTGATTTGAATCTGTAATGATTATGAATTCCAGAGTTCTTTAATAAATTGTTTTGTTATTCAATTTAATCGTGCAATGTTTTGATGCTTTCTTGATCGGACCAATTAGGATTGATCTACGATTAACAACCAGTTGAGCCGTAATTGTTAAGATTTTTGTACGATTAGGCTATAGTAGATATCACCTAGGACTAAGGATACCCTATAGTTACCAAATCACTCTTGATAAAGTAAGGGCTTGACTCCACCAAATATCTCTAAGGACTTAGGATTTAGGATGAACGGGTAAAGGTTTTCCCACTAAGGACTTAAGGGAAGATAATTTAAAGGGCTGGTAATTAAAGGATATGAACTTGTTGAAGAGATAAGGATTCAAGGTTGTTATAGGGAAAGTTATACACCGTACCCTAGCATGCCTCTCATATCTCTGAAAAAGCCCTAATTTACATTCAGCTTATTTTTTATTTCTGCTAAGTGACAATTTCTAAACCAAACCCCCAATTAAGGTTTTGTTTAATTGAACATGAATTGAACTCGATAATTGCATGCAGTCCTTGAGATCGACATTCGGGGAATCTCCCTGTTATTATAAGAGGAAAAATAGTACACTTGATTTGTTTCCCATCATTACTCCTTTGGCACCATCTCCTAAAGTGACATACCTAGTTTTGTGAGGTTTAATATATTCCAATATCTTCTCCACAATTGTCATATGTCTAGAACATCCACTGTCAAAATACCAAGATTCACTAGATGAGACTTTAAGAGAGGTATGAGCAATGAGATATTTGAAAATGTATTTCACTTTTCATTCCTTTCTAGTCTTAGTTAGTAAAGAATTTGCACTTGGTTGATATGGATGTTTTGGATATCCATGAAGCCTCTGACAAACTTGCTCTGAGTGACCTTTTTTTCCACAAAATTGACATCTCCAAGGCTGGAAATTGACTCTGGTCTGAGTTTCCTGTGACCTGGCAGGATGTTATGACATCTGGTCAGACATCTTGCTCTCATCCTGCATTTTAGCAGGGACAAATTTTATCTCAGGGTTTTATTTGTATTTTCAAGAATTGACTACTAAACTCAATTATAGTATGTCTTCTACATCCTTCTACATCTTGAAGGATATCATCCGGCATATCAGATCCATTTTTCATCATCCTAACAGGTTTGATCAAATTATCAAGTTTCGATGTTAACAAGGTCACTTTATTTTGGAGTTCAGAATTATCAGCTATGTATTCTTCCTTCCCAACCTGGAGTTTAGATATGATCATTCTCTATTTTACTCCTATTTGATAGACTTTCTCACTTTTTTTGCATAGATCTCTGTAGGAAGTAGTTAATTCATCATAAGATATCTCTTCACTTTTGAAGTCTACCTTAGAATCACATCTTCATGTTAAGGAAGTCACATTCTTAGATTCTTCCTCAGTAGACTCATCATCTGACCAAGAAACAGTTAGTCCTTCAGGTTGTCTCTTGAGATAAGTAGAACATTTAGTTCTAATGTGTCCAAAACCTTCACGTTCATGACACTGAATCCCTTTACTTTGATAAGACAGTTCTCCAATTCTGAGTTTATTTTGGAAATCATGGTTATTGCAGATGTCAGATGAGATGATCTCGACATTTGATCTTTCCTTCCTTTCCAATCTCTTCAAAACTCTACTAAATTGTCATCCAAGTAACACAATGGTCTCTGACAATCTTTCCTTAGTATCATAATTATCCTGAATTTTTTGTATCTTTAATAGATGTTACATTCATGTCAAATTTTGCACCATCTAACAGAGGTGGTCTGTTATTGTATCCTCCTTCCTTATCCAAAGTACCATAAGATATTCTTCCTAGAGCTCACCCAATAAAGAGAACAGGGCACCTGCTCTGATATTAATTGAAATTCTGACACTTGCAATATAAATGTTAAGACTGATATCCAACACCAAAAACACAATGTGAAGACAAATGTTACAACATCATGTGATGACAGAAATCAGTTACTAAATGCAGAAGCTAGATTGTAGAAGGATAAATAACACAATCAATTATTAACCCATTTGGATGCAACATCACCTACTCTGGGGGCTACCAATCCAGGAAGGAAATTCACTATAAAAGTATTAGTTCAAAGCCTAAACAATCCTAGTTTACAACTTATCACCTAATCACTATCCTATGAGATTTCTACCTAGGAACCTCCTAGATATGAGAACCCGGTCTCACTTCTATAATCACTTAAGTGATAAAAAAAACAGTCACAAACCAATGACTAGAACCAAAGCAGAAGATTACACTTCCAATGAACAATACTCAACTCTTTGCTTAAAAGCTCATGAGTGAAAAAATACTTAGTTTTGCTTAAAATTTTTTAACTAAGAACAATCGGTCAACCTCAATGTATCAGAAGATACATGAGTGGCATCCAAAAACAAACAAACCCCCTAAAGTACTCTCAAAACCTTAAACCCTTATTTATACGCCCATAGTTTTTCTGTTGTGAATGCTTGCTATTTTAGGTTTAGGAAGTCCTTATTTATAAACTCTTGCAGAATGGGCTTGGACTCTTCAATCAAATCCAATATTCTAATTTTAAATCAGCTGCAAGATCTTCTCCACAAAAATAGGAACAAATCTTCAAAGTTTCCTAAAAGTCTCAAAGATCCTTTTTAATGAAACCAAATCAAATCTACACTATTCCTAATAAAATATTCTTGACCTGTGAAAATTAGTGAGATATATCCAAGAGGATCTCACAAAATCAAATAAAATCTATCAAGAAAATAACAGTAACACCTGATGTACAATTGGCCATGATGTCAAGACGGTTGGCTTAACATCTGTCTGATATTCATAATAGCAAAAGTTGTCACAATAGTTGGTCAAGATGTTAAGACATCTTGCTCAACATTAGCTAAGAACCATTTTTTAGCAAAATTTATGCCAATCATAAAACCATGGATCTAACAGTCAATCTAATGAACTAAAGAAGAATGATGATGCCGAAGAATTGCTAAGGTTGATCAGAAGAAGTGATTACAAGGTGGTAGATTAACTCCTTCAGACTCCGTCAAAAATATCAGTGCTATCTTTGTTGTTCAACTCCGAGGTTCATCGGAAAGATTTGATGAGGGTGTTAGAACAAGCCTATTTTGATCATGATGTAACAATGGATCAATTTGATGGTGTGGTAGGAAACATTACTCCCTGTAATGTCTTGAGCTTCAGTGATGAAGTGTTGCCGCCATAAGGTAAGAATCACAATTATGCATTACATATATCTTTAAAATGTCAAGAGGACTCCTTGTCCATTGTCTTAGTTGATACATGTTCTTTGGTCAATGTTATGCCAAAAATAACTTTGTCCAAGATAGCTTATAAAGGTGATCCTTTGAGACGCAACGGGGTTGTATTCAAAGCTTTTGATGGTTCCAAGAGGATTAATCGGTGAAGTATATCTCCCAATGTTGATAGGGACACAATTCCAAGTCACTTTTTAGGTGATGGACATTTACCTGACATATAGTTGTTTATTGGGAAGACCTTGGATAAACGATGTTGGGGAAGAAATGTCAACTCTTCACCTAATACTCAAGTTTGTTAAGAATGAAAAGCTGGTAATCATTTACGGTGAATAAGCTCTGCTAGTCAGTCACCTTTCTTCTTTCCGATATATAGATGCACATGAGGAGGCTGTAAGGACTCGGTTCTAAGCCCTTGATATTGTTAATGTTGTTCATGTGAAGAAGAGTGGTGCATATATTGCTTCGTTGAAAGATGCACAAAAGGTAATGAAGAGCAGTCAATCAGAAGGTTAGGGAAACATTATTAAGCTTCCAAAGAATAAGAGCAAAGTTAATTTAGGGTTCTTTCCATAAATGACTTGAAGAGAATTAAAGCATGAAGTTATTATCAGACCTATCCATGAAGTGCTCCACAGTTCCTTTTTATCCACCTTGGAGATCAAGTTGTTGCTGTCGTCATCGAAGATGATTACAATCTAGAATTTCATTGCTTTGTGACGCACTGAGAGACTAGTTTGGTTGCTAATAATTGGACTATTGTGGATGTTCCTAGTGTTGTTCACGTGTAAAAATTAATAAACAACAAACCCATCAAAAACAAAGAACCTGTGCCATCTCCCAACTTTGAATTCCCCATATACTAAGAAGAAGAAGAGAGTCAGGAAGACTGTGAGATTCTAGAAGAAATTACTTGGTTGCTTGAGCACGAGGAGAAGAATATTCAACCATATAAAGAGTTTGTCGAACTCATCAACTTGGGTTCTGAAGAGAACAAGAGAGAAGTCAAGATTGGGGCAATTCTTGGTGAAGATGTCAAAAAAAAGGTTGGTAGAGTTGTTGAAAGAGTAGGTCGATGTATTTGCTTGGTCGTATCAATATATGCTAGGATTAGATACTAATATTGTAGAGCATAGACTGTTGTCTAAACTAGAATGTCCTCCAGTGAAGCAAAAGTTAAGAAGAACTCATCCTGATATGGCTGTCAAGATTAGAGAAGAAGTGCAGAAACAGATTGATGCCAGTTTCCTTGTAACATCTATTTATCCTCAATGGATGGCCAATATTGTGCCAATTTTGAAGAAAGAAGGAAATGTTATAATGTGTGCAGACTATAGAGATCTAAGTAAAGTCAGTCCAAAAGATGATTTTCCTCTTCAACATATTGATATGTTGGTAGATAATACAACTAAGTTCAATGCTTTCTCCTTTATGGATGGTTTTTCGGGTATAATCAAATTAAGATGGCACCTGAGGATATGGAAAAAACATTGTTTATCACCCCTTGGGGAACATTCTGTTACAGAGTGATGTTCTTGAATAAAGTTATTGCTACATACCAGATGGTTATGACTATCCTGTTCCATGATATGATGCATAATGAAATCGAGGTATATGTTGATGATATGATTGTCAAGTCTAAGAATGAAGAAGATTATGTAGAATACTTGTTGAAATTTTTCTAGGGTTTAAGGAAGTATATACTCCATTTGAATCCAAACAAATGCATTCTCAATGTTCATTCCGAGAAGCTTTTGGGTTTTATTGTCATCCAGAAACGTATAGAAGTGGATCCAGATAAGGACAGGGTCATTCGAGACATGCATGCACCTAGAACAGAAAAGTAAGTTAGAGGATTTCTCGGGCATTTGAATTATATCTCCAAGTTCATCTCTCACGTGACTGCCACTAGTGAACCAATCTTCAAATTGCTTTTTAAAAATCAAGGTATTGTATGGATTGAAGATTTTCAAAAGGCTTTCGATAATATTAAAGATTACTTGCTTAAGCCTTCTATTTTGATCCCGCCAGTGGAAGAGAAGCCTTTGATTATGTATTTCAGAGTCTTGGAAGGATCAATGGGTTGTGTCCTCAAACAGCAGGACGAGACAGGTAGGAAAGAACATGGTGTTTATTACCTGAGTAAGAAATTCACGGATTACGAATCCCATTATTCTTTGCTTAAGAAAACTTATTGTGCTTTGGTATGGGCTGCCCAACGTCTCCGGTAGTATATGTTGAATCATACTACTTAGTTGATATCTAAAATGGATCCTATCAAGTATATCTTTGAAAAGTCTGTATTAACAGGAAGAATTTCCCATGGGCAGATGTTGCTATCAGAATATGAAATTTAATATCGTACTTAGAAAGCTATTAAATGAAGTATATTGGCAGATCATTTGACTCATCAATCAATTGAAGAGTATCAACCCATCAAGTTTGACTTTCCCGGTGAAGATGTTATGGCCATTAGAGTTAAAGATTGTGATGAACCAGGTCCTGAGGAAGGACCAGAGCTTTGATCCCGATGGGTTCTAGTATTTGACGGAGCCTCTAATGCATATGGTTATAGAGTTGGGGAAATTATAATCACTCATCGAGGTTATCATATTCCTTTTACCACAAGATATGTTTTGATTGTACGAATAATATGGCTAAATATGAAGCGTGTATCCTAGGCCTCACAGAAGCTATTGATATCAGGATTAAGATCCTCGATGTTTTTAGAGATTCGGTATTAGTTATCAATTAGATCAAAGGTGAATGGGAAACTCCTCATCCGAGTTTGATCCCATACAAAGATTACACTAGGAGGTTGTTTCCTTTCTTTAATAAAGTCAATTTCCATCATATACCTCGGAAGGAGAATCAAATGGCAGATGCTTTAGCTACCTTTTACTCCATGTACCGGGTAAATTTATGCAATGAGGTACCTCAAATTATGATCAGACGTCTGGATATACTTTCTCATGTGTTTGCAGTAGAAGAAATAGATAATAAACCGTGGTATCATGATGTCAAGTGTTTCCTCCAGAATCAAGAATACCCAATTGTAGCATACAATAAAGATAATAAGACCTTGAGATGATTGGCGTACAATTTCTTTCTCAATGAAAGTGTGTTATACAAAAGGAGTTACGACATGGTCTTGCTTAGATGCGTGAATAGATACGAAGCAGACGTGTTAATTGTCGTAACCAGCAAAAAATAAAGAGTCGCCACCATTAATTTTTATCCTAAGGACGGGAGAATAATGGGTTACCCTAATTGTTAGAGATTCTAAGTTCGTGAGTCAGTTAGACGAAGAGAAGGTGTTAGGCACCCTTCATCTCCCTTGTTCTCAAGGGGCTCCACTTTTAGGTTTCGGGGTAAATCAGGAATATCCTATTTAATGTTTCTATATGTTTAAAAAAAAGAATTTTAGTTTTTTAGTTATGAACTCGCCTTGGTTTTAACCATGTGCCTACGTATCTCCTTACGAAGAATCAGAGTCCAATTTCGTAGTTCATATTGTTTGGTTAGTTTTTTTATAGGATTACGTAGAATTGCTTTCGAGTTATCCTTGAAACTTGTTTGGATTTTGTAAAAGAGTGATTGCAGACGCAGTTCACAGTTAATTTTGATAGTAATTTTTCTCAATCCTTTTTCAAAAATAATCTTGGATTTTATTATGTTAGTGGAAAAATAATTTAGATTGGTTAGCTATTTTGATATTTTAATTCGGTGGATTGAAGAAGAGTCAATCTTCATTGAAATTACTTCGCGCTAGGCAAAAAAAATTATTTAATTTGTTGATTAGTTTTAACGTTTTGATTTTAATAATTATTCAATAAGATATTAAGTCAACCAATCAATTATTTGAAGATACAGTGGATTTAAAATCCACCTATCCTATTATTTAAAATATATAATTAATTAGTTTGATTAGTGTACATGGATTTATCTGAATTTAATCGAAAGAAATTAAAACGTGCATAACCTAAGTACTTGACCTAATAATCTAAATTATTTAATTAAGATTGAAAAAAGATGAATTTTTCATTTACTCATATTTTTTATTATTATTATTTTTTTAATTATTTTAAATATTTTGTTAGTAATAATGAAAAACCTAAAACTAACCGGATAGTTTAACCTAAAATATACAAATTACAATCCATGGGGTGCAAATGGTAGAGTTTACTAAAACCCACAACCTAAATCATATAACCCTGATTCTAAAATTATTTGATAAGTAAATATAGGATTAAATATGTTTTCGACCTTATAAATATCTCAAATTTCATTTTTAATCTCTATTAAAAAAATAATAAGTTTTGGTCTTTAAAAGAATTTTGTTTATCCAATTTTAGTCCCTGTTATTTTCTAAAATTTTAAAAACTGTTTAATTATCTTTAAACTTTTAAATTTTTTAATAATATTTTCAATACATGTTTAGAATACTATAAAATATTTCTTTATCAAATTTTAAAATTTTTTAAAATAAAAAGAATTAAATATGATTTTTTTTTTAAATTTAAAAGATATTGATAAAAATAATAAAAATCTCAACTTAGAAATCAAATTTTGAATTTCTTTTTTTTTCAAGAACTTTTTGTAACGTTCTAAACATGTCTACAAAATAATCATTCAAAAATATACATTAATTTAACAACAGGAATTAAAACTACGTATATAATAATTTTTTAGAAACTAAAATTTACTATTATTTTAATAAAAACTAAAAATAAAATTTGATATATTGATAGAGACTAAAAATATATTTAAACTATAAATATATAATAAAAAAATCAAAATAAAGATAAATGAGGATGAACGGCCGCCCCCACTCTTTTCACATTCCTGATGCATTTTTCTTAAAAGAGTTAGTAAGTTATTTTGACTTTTCAATATTCCATCAATCAACAGAATCCGACACGTGGCTAAAATACAATAGAAAACATAAACAATAAAGAAACAAAATCAAAAGCTTCTCACACAAAACAACCATAATCATTGAAATCAGAAAAAACAATAAAAAGGAACTTCAACAACAATGATTACCAGAAGGATTTCCTCGTTGAAGATGTGAACGACGACAACGGGCTTCAATCGGAGGGAACGGCTGGGACTTGCGCATTGTCGGAAGAGCTGTGCCTGAAAACGTCGGTGGCAGAATGATGGCTTGCGGTTGAGATCTGATTTGAACGGCTGTTGTTTTCGGAGGTGGTCGGTCTAGAGCTATGTGTTGATCGGTGCGAATAGGGACTGTGGTGCGCCGTGAATGGTGAAACGCGGACGGTTTGAGTCGGAGAGAATGTCTGCAACCAATCGGCGATGCTTGAGGCTGGCGAGCGGTTGTGCAGCGTCGGAGTAGGGCGGTTCTGAACGTGTTTCTTCTTCTCTCGATATCTCATTCTATTTCTATCAACTTGCAAGTGGAAACCAGAAAACACAAATAATAATAAAAAATAATGGAAGGAACATCGCCAGCGGCGTTCGCGTATAGTCATGGAGGTTGCAACGGGTGAAGATTTAAGTAAAAAAATCCTAAAAACTTTCATCTGATCTATCTGATCTATTGGACTTTATGTATTATCCTTTACTTGAGGAGTATTTTAGACTTTGGACCTAGGACTTAGTACTTTCCTTTACTTGAGTGGTTGTATCTAATACTTTAGGATTCATCTGGACTTTTAAACTTCAATGCAAGACTCGACCTTATTCTGAGAAACTTTGATCTTTACTTGAAGACTTGGAGTTCTATTTATGGCTCGATGACCTTGGCATTCATCTTGACCTTTTGGTGTTCATTTGTTTCCATTGCTAGTTCTTGATGATTCATCTGCTTATGTGCGTGCTCGTGTGATTTGATTATCTTGTGGCATAATCTAAAGGAAAAGGAGTGATCATTTTGACCAATGTCAAAGGCTTGATCTATCTTGTGGTTAGTACACTTGCACACACAAAAGCTTTTTCTTGGGCTACCTTACAATGAGATTTTTTATTTAATGTCATTTATTTCCTTGCTTTAGGATAGTCTCTTCAACTCCTACCCACTTCTTCAATTTTAAAAACTTCTCCCAAATTTCAAAACTTCTTTCTTCAAACTTAAAACATTTTCTTAATAAACCTTGACTTGTCAAGTGACCCCGAAATTATTTTAAGCATATTCAAACTCTTTTCAAAACTTCTAAAAAATACAAACCTCTTCAATGTTCTTTTTGTGCCTTAGTGCACTTTTCTTTTAAACCTTTTGAAAAGATTGGATATTAGTCTATTCTAGTAGTGATGCAAACCACTATACTTTTACATTATGTTATGAAGTGATTGATATTTTCCACTTGAATGTTGAGACGTGCTTGTGAGAAATTCCAAGTAAAAGTTCTCCATATCAAGATGATGCAAATGGTCACTTTCTCATACTTGTGGGTAGTAAGTTGTGTTTTCCACTCGAATACAACGAAATGTATTTTCAATTTAAAATCAATCAAAAAACTTATGTGGTTATTTTTACCATTAACTACAAGGCTCTAACTTCTTCTTTTCCCATCACCCCAATATTTTTGCAAACAACCTGGTTTTATAATAACACATATTTTCAAGAGGTTCCTATGGAGTACCATAGATGTGAGGGGTGCTAATATCTCCTCCTTCCATAACCAACCCCCGTATCTAGATTTCTGTTTTGTTTTATTTTTGCATTGGGTTTTTTTCGATATTTTTCCCTTTCCTTTAGAAACAATAAAAATTCAATGGCGACTCTTTTTTTTTCGAGTTAAGTTAATCAATAGCTTAATCTCAATTTTTTCCGCTGCAACAACAAGTATCTTCTGCTTCTCCTCAACTCAAGGTTGAAGATCAATCTACCTCAAGTTATGTTTGACTACTTGAAGCTAACACTCATGACCTTTCTCGAGGGAATAAAATTCTTCATTCCTTTTAGACGAGTTCTCTTAAAACACTTCCTTCAACAAGGAGTAATTATAACTAAGAACGATCATTCTTCAAAAACATGGGGTGAAAATTTGAAAGCTTCTAGAAGTTATAAAAGCCCAAGAAAAATGCCCTGTTAGGAAGACTTCGTGGTTGGAACTTCACGTCATTAGTTCTTTTTATGATTAACTCTGGAAGTTTCTTTACTTGTCTTATTTAAGATTTCATCTTGTTTTTTTTAAAATGGTTATATCTTTTTATTTAATGGAATTTTTTTTTATCCTTTTCATTCAATATATGTGCTTACTATACATTCTTTTTTATTAATGACAAAGGGGGAGAAAAGAGTATTGATTTTGATATATATGTTTTCCTAATAGAACCCAAACATATGACATAATTTTGTGGAAACTCTGATATTTGAGCAAATTTAAATCTGGTTTCTATATCCATATATGCTCTGAATAATTTCTATGTGCAAGACATTCTGATAAATCTTAAATTGGCATAGACTCTGATTGTTGGCACATTTAACTCTGATTAATATTTTCTAGTTCTCAAAGAGAGAGCTTGCAAACCTCATTCTAATAAGATTGAAAATTTTAATATGTTTAAACTCATAAGGAGCTTACAAACCTAACTCTGAGGTTTTAAACTATTGTGCATCTTTTAGATTGGTTAAACCATGCACATTCATATTGATTAAAAAATTTATGAACTATCAAAATTTTCTAGGTCTTACTCTCAGGGGGGTTTGTAATCCTAACTCTGAAGTATTCATCAAAATTTTCGATATTATTCTCAAGGGGGCTTGCAAACCTTACTTTGTTGAAGTTTTAAATTTTAATAAGTTGTAA
The DNA here is from genome assembly GCA_948472305.1 of Vicia faba. Lineage (NCBI taxonomy): Eukaryota > Viridiplantae > Streptophyta > Magnoliopsida > Fabales > Fabaceae > Vicia > Vicia faba. The sequence continues at coordinate 410,075,225 of OX451735.1, forward strand.
ACTCAATGGGAGCTTACAAACCTAACTCTGACATTTTTAACTATTGTGCGTTTTTCTAAGGAAAATTGTGCATCAAAATACATGATATTGTCATCATAAAAACGGGGGAGATTGTTGGAACAAGTTTGGTTCGTCAACTAATCCTTGTAGTTTTGATAATAACAAGTACATTTGTATAAAGAAAAATTTTGTTCTTTAACGGTTGTTCAATTTGCAGATATATTAGAAAGCAACTTTGGCTATGAAGAAGTCAAGTTGAAATGCACCAGGTGCCGAGCATATCACATGTTGAATCTGGAGATCAGAAGAATCTGAAGATTGGTGAAGTATGAAGATTGTCACTATCAAAAGCAAGCAGAATCTGATAAAAGAGAATGATTTTGAACTCTGAATAAGCTTCATCATTATGTATCAAAATAGTATAATTCAAATGGATAAAGTCAAGAAGAATTTCTTGAAGAAACAACTAATAATATCTGGAATCTGGGTTATCAAGTTAATATATTTACAAGAATATATCCAGAAGAAATATGAGAAGATTCAGACTCTTTACGCCTCTGATATCTCAAGCTCTGAAGATCTTACTCTGATCAAGCTTTATTATATCATATCAGAAGCCTATGACTCAAAGAAGTTAAGTGTGACGAAGGAAATATATCTGACCTCTGATCAAGCTTCAACAAAATCTATCTGAAGCCTCTAACTAATGATGTTAGATATAACAGGAAGAAGTGTGGAAATATTATTAAAGTACATTATCTTGTGACTACATTACAACATCGTATCCACTACCCTGCAAATCAGGATAAAGACTGTACATTGTACTGTAATAACCAGTTTTAAAATGAGAAACGCCACCATTAATTTTTATCCTAGAGAAGGGAACATAATAGATAACCCTAATTTGGTCAAAGATTCTAAGTTGTTGACTCATTTTTAGACGAAGGGAAGGTGTTAGGCACCCCTTATGTACCTTGTTCACAAGGATACTAAGGTTTAGATTTACGGTTTAGGAAATAGGGTTTTAATTTTTATTAGGGGAACTCACCACAACTTAAAGTCATATGCCTACGTATCCTTTATGAGGAATCAGAGTCCCAATTCGTAGTTCGTAGTTAGTTGGTGTTTTTTATGGATTACAAAGATATTTCAAATTCTCCTTGAACCAAGTCTGGGTTTGTAAATCTTGGACTTGTTAGACTAAGTTCACAGTTAATGAGAAATATCTCCATAATCCTTTTTGAAAATAAAATCCCGAGTTAATTAGTTTAATAAAAAAGTGGTTAGTATTTGATTGGTTAGGTATTTTTTAGATATATTAAAAATATAAGAAAAGTAGTTTTTAATGCATGAGGAAAAAATAGTTTTAATGTAACTAAAAGATGCGGTAGTATTTTAAAAAAAAATAATTTTGAATTGAAAATAATTTTTTTTAAACAATTTAGAATTTATATAAAACAATATTTAATATTAAAAATATTGATTTATGCAACAATAATAAATAAATAAATAAATGAAATATAAAATATAATATAATTTTTATTAAAAAACACAGGAGGTGTATTTTATTTGGGCTAAGTAATTCATGGGGGTGTAAATAACAGGGCCCTAAATCCAGATATTGGATTTAGGCCCAATTCACAAGGGGGGGGGGGGGTTGTAGATTTGTACTACGTAGCAAAATTAGGGGGTTGTTTCAACAAGGGCCCAAGTTCAAAAATTGAAATGGGCCCAATAGTACATGGGGGTAAGTTTTTTGTTACCAAAGTAATTTGAGGGTGCGTTCAGTAATGGGCTGGGCCCAAAACAAATATCTGATCCAACTAGGCAGAATGTGGGAAAGTGCTGGGTGTTATGGTGGATACACAGTTTGTGAACGTATGATGAAGATCCAAAGGCAGGGAGCGAGGGAACATGCTACGAGTGTCACGCTGGAATATAGGGTATTATATAAACAAATTTATAGGCTGAAAGCCCATTTTTTATTTTCTCTCCCTCTCTACATCAAACAAACCCTTTGTTATTTTTTAGAGAGAGAGGCTCTGCCCTCTCTCTAGAAATACAGTGACCGGATATCGCCTTACCCTTGGGCACCATCATCCGGAAATCGCTTCCGCCAGTGGCTGCTCCAAGGCACCACCACCTTCAAACAACAACACCATCTGGGTTCATATGAACCCTAAGAACCCTAAGGGTTCGTGATAAACCCTAACCCCAAAACCCATATATCTTCAATAATGATGAACCCTAACCCTGAAACGGATGAACCCTAACCCTAGCCTGATGAACCTCAACCCTAGCCTGATGAACCCTAACCCCTTTGAAATCCAGAAACCACAAAACCAGACACAAGATCGCAAATTCAAACAAAAAAAAACCTTAAGCTAAGTGGATCGCATTACCTCTCCTACAATGATTCTTCTTGTAAATCTCCTTCTGAATCTTTCTCCCTCTGTCTAATATTCTTCTTCTTCACTAATTTCAGGTGTGAAGGATGATGGCGGCAGTGAAGATGATAGAGGCGCAACTTGAAGCATAGATCTAGGATTTTAGAAATTGAAACCCATATCTCAAGGACGAAGGCTATCTCGCAGATTCTGGTCATCTGTTATGATTCTTTCTCCAATTTCTTCTCCTCCAATTTGTTTTTTTTCCTTTCTCCCCCTCCTTTTCAACTTTAGGATTAGGGTTTATATAGTCTTAGGAATTAGACAGATTAGGAAAATATGTTTGATTTGTTGTTACAATGTTTTAGTTTAGAAATTAGAGATTTATATTTGGTTCAGCCTTAAGTGTTGTAAATGATTATGTTTGTAAACATTTGATTTTGTAATTTGGATAATTATGTTCGTAATATAATTGATACGATTAAATATTATTAGATATAATTTTATTTTGGTTTATGCTGATTTGATACGATTTCGATTTGCACAGTATTTGTTTCTTGGGTTTTTTGTTTTCTGGGCTGGATTGAAATTAGGGTTTCTTGCCCTAAGTTGACTAAGTCAACCAATTTAGAAAATAACAATAATTTGATGATAATACTAATAATAAATGATAATAGAAATTGTTGTTAATAATAAAACCAAATAATAATCAGATGTTGACTTCAGTCAACCTTTCAAAGAGTTAATAGGCCTAAAAAATATCTTAATGAACTAGTCTGATTACAAATGGTACAACAACCTCTTTATTTAAACACACCCATCTTATTAGACTTTAAACCCCCCCTTTCTTATTATTTAACCAGGCCAAACAAAATTGTTTTAATGGGCCATCAAATTTTGATGGTCCATTTAAGACAATACACCCCCTATTGGTTTTAAACCCCTCGTAGGATAATTTTCAAAAACAAATTGAAAAAAAAGATTTAAGATTTGGAAATATAATAACATGACTATTGAAATTGATAGAATAATTTTAGGGTATGACAACTGCCCCTATTTAATTACTCTTTGATTGAAGGGTGTGAAAATACGCATGTCTCACACATTTGAATCAGAGGGTTATTAAATAATGAAAGACCCTAAAATTTGACCACAACATTATAAGGATACTCTGTATAGAATTCCTATACGCGTAGAGAAAAATAGGCACAAATGATGATGTATCATCTTACCAGAGTTTGAACAATGAGTTATGATTGATCTAGACGCAGCGATGCAGATAACTCGCCAATAGAAAATAGTGACCGCAGATTTTTTCATGTATTTACCATAACCTAGGAGGTAAATAATAAAAGTTTGAAAATTGACTTACTAATGCTTTGAGACTAACATAGCATGTTTATAACGTAAATTTTTCCTATTCGTCGTAGCCTAGGGGATGAATAAAACAGGGTTGACAATCCATCGCCGCATGGAGACTGACGCAATGAATTATATCACGGATTTTGTTATGTTTTACTACAACCTAGAGAGTAAACAATGTGAGGATGAGCCCATTCATTTACCATGACCTAGAGGATAAATGATACAGGGATGGGCTTATATATCCATCATGACCTAAAGGATGAATAATATGACCCTGGAAATTCACATTTCTATAACAACCTAGAGGATAGATAATTAAAAAGTTTGTGTGTTTATCACGACCTAGAGGATAAACAACATGGACATAGACTTACATATTCATTACGACCTAGAGAATGAATAACATAAAATATGATACTTCACGCACCTACCACAATCTAGAGGATAGATGATTGAAAATTTTGTGTGTGTATCACAACCTAGAGGATAAACAACATGGGGGTAGTCTTACGTATTCATTATGACCTAGAGAATGAATAACATAATCCTGAAAATTCGCATATCTACCACAAACTAGAGGATAGATACTTGAAAAGTGTTTTGGTAGTCGAATCTTAGGTAACTATACCAAAGATAAGATCGAAATTTACCGCTTGTGTCTGTTCTCAACCAAGGTATTTGTTTTTTTGTGGACCAAATGATCCAAAGATGAGCCCCAAGAAAGTTCGTAGTTTTAACCAAAGATGTGTTCTGGAAATTCCATGCATAATGTCCTAAGCTGATATGGAACCCAAAGTGTATATGCGCTGAATTTTTCTGTATATTCCTCCAAATGTATATGCACCAAGTTTTAGTATATGCCCCGCATGTAGTGTTTGTTGTGAAAATTTTCTTTTGTGTTTTCTCGTTTTAAAAACATCGGTTTTGTGTCACCGACTCCCCAATGTTGTATGTTGCATTGTCGTGGTATTTTGAATTGATTTTGAACAAGATGAATGGTGTCAGTAGGATTTTGATATTTGTATTGTAGGCGTAGGCATGGACATAGTTGCGGACATTGGCGTGGATATGACTATGATAGCAGGCGTGGACGTAGGCATGGAATTTATTTCAATTTTTTTCTAACCAAAGTGCTTTTGATGTCATATCAAATTCTCTTTATTTGTCAAATCCCCAAAATGATTTCAATGTAGTATTCACAAGAAATAATCATAGTATATTTGTAAACAAGTTCAAAAAAGGAAAAACCCAATTGAGTGGTTAAAAAAGTAAATGTTTTCTTGATAAATATGTCTCTGAATAGGCGAGAGTACAAGACATAATTCCTTAAAAGAGGTAATTACAGAAAAGTTTTAAAACTGCAAATGGAAATGAAAAATGATAATTGCTACTGTTGTTTCTCCGATGTCCTTTTGATAACTCCAATCTCCTTTTCTTCTGCGTCAAATGACTTGGATGAATACCTCTTCTTTGTGGTCATAGTCATGGTTCTTAGATTGCAGTCTTTTTGTTCTTTATTTTTGAGTAATATCCCTAACTTTTTCCTGGATCGCCCTTTCGGGTTTTTAATCCATTGGGATAATTTTTTTTTTGTGTATGTCCCTAATTTTTTCGTGGATCGGCCTTTAGGGTTTTCAATCTATCGGGACGCTCCATTTTGCCTAAGTCGCCCGTTTAGGGTTCGAACTTAGCGAGCATTTTGTACATAGTATTTTTTGATTGCGTCTGCGTTTGTCGAATGTGGTAGTTCTTCCCCTCCATTGTTGTGAGGATAAGACCACCACCCGAGAATGTTTTTTTTACCACGTATGGGCCTTCATAGTTGGGTGTCCATTTACCATGTGAATCAAGGTGAGGTAGTATAATCTTATTGAGCACCAAATCTCCTTCTTTGAACACTCGAGGACGAACCTTTTTGTCGACTGATTTCTTCATCTGCTTTTGGTATAACTGAACATGGCATAAAGCTGTCAAGCATTTTTATTCAATGTGGTTGAGCTGATCAAGCTGTATCTGAACCCACTCTGCTTCTCCAAGCTTTGTTTCCATTAGAACTCGAAGTGATGGAATCTCTAATTCAACTGGGAGTATTGGCTCCATGCCATACACTAGAGAGAAAAGAGTTGCACATGTTGACATATGTACGAAGGTACGATAGTCATGTAGAGAGAATGGGAGCATTTCGTGCCAATCTTTATATGTCTTTTCCGTTTTCTGAATGATTTTCTTAATATTCTTATTGGCAGTTTCAATGGCCCCGTTCATCTTGGGTCAATAAAGTGAGGAATTATGATGCCCGATCTTGAAGTCATCGCATAACTCTTTCATTATTTTGTTGTTTAAATTGGATCCATTTCCAGTAATGATTCTACTAGGAACCCCATATCTACATATAATATTCTGCTTGATGAACCGAGTAACCACTTATCTTGTCACATTTGCGTAGGATACGACTTCCACCCATTTGGTTAAGTAATCGATGGAAACTAGTATGAACTGGTTCCCGTTATAGGCTTTTGGTTCAATCATTCTTATCATATCAACCACCCACATTGAGAATGGCCAAGGAGAACTTAATACATTCAAAGGAGTCGGTGGAACATGCATTTTGTCAGCATAGATTTGGCATTTGTGACAGGTCTTTGTATAATTGTAGCAATCAGCTTCCATCGTCAACCAATAATAACCTGCTCGCAAGATCTTTCTTCCCATGGCATGTCCATTTGTATGAGTTCCGAAAGTGCCTTCGTGGATTTCTCTCATAAGTGTATTTGCTTCATGTTTCTCCATGCACCTGAGCAACACCATATCATAGTTTATTTTTTATAATACATCACCATTCAGAAAGAACTTTGAAGATAGCTTCCGAGTTTGTTTTTCAATGACAGAGGCATTTTCTAGATATTCTTGTTTCTCGAGATACCTTTTAATGTCATAGAACCAAGGCTTGTCATCTGGTTCTTCTTCAATATCAAGTCAATGTGAAGGTTCTTCAAAATGCCTGATTGTAATGTGTGATTGGTGGTTTGTCCAGGTTACCTTGAACATAGATGATAAAGTCGCCAAGGCGTCTGCCATCTAATTTTCTTCTTGCAGAATATGACTGAACGTAATCTCGGTAAATTTTGCAACTAGCTTCAAAACATGGTCTCGATACAGAATCAAGTTGGGATGTTTAGTGTCTCATTCATTGTTGACTTAGTTAATGACTAATGCTGAGTCTCCAAACAATTCGAGATGTTTAATTATTATATCGATGGAAGCTTCCAGACCTAAGATACAAGCTTCTCATTCTGCAATATTGTTGGTGCAGTCAAAACATAACCTTGCAGTATAAGGTTTGTGAAAATTCTCCGGGGAAGTCAAAATTGCTCCAATGTCATGCCCTAGTGCATTTGAAGCCCCGTCAAACATGAGTGTCCAACGTGCCCCTGGTTCAAGTCCTTCGTTGGGCTCTGGTATTTCGTAGTCACCTATAACCATGACATCTTCATTTGGAAAGTCGGACTTCATTGGTTGATATTCTGATAATGGCAGATGAGCTAGACAGTCATCTAGTACACTACCCTTGATGGCCTTTCAAATAACATATTGGATGTTGTACTCTGATAGTAACATCTGCCATCGGGTAATCCTTCCTGTAAGATCTGGTTTTTCAAACACATACTTTAAAGGATCCTGTGATCGGTGGGAATGAGAACTGACTGTTTTGGAATACTGGTTCGTGTTTGCGTTTGTTTTCGCAAAATGTCGCGGTAAGCAAGAGTCGCCACCGTCTTTTATTTTATCCAACAAGGAAAGGACAAAAGCACAGAAAAATTCCTTTTTGAGATATTTCTCGGGTTCAGGAGGTAGATTATAGAAAGGGAAGGTGTTAGCACCCTTTCTATCTGTGGTTATCCACGGGCTCTTAGGTACTTGCTCATTGTGTTTTCAAAATTTGCTTTTCTTTGTGTATGTGAGTTTGAAAAGAGTTTTTGTTTTGAAGAGAGTGTAAGTGCGAAAAGTTTTGTTTTGTTTTAAAAGGAGCAAGTACTTAAGAACCATCTACCTACTTGAAAAAGGAATTAAACTGTACAAATGTCCTTTAGACAATGCTATCCTACTATTGAGGAGTAGGCAGCATCGTCATTGGAGTTTTCGGGTCAATTCGATTAAGGGACGTGTGGTCACTAAAGCAATGTTAGGACGCCTTAGCGGTAACCCTAATATCCTAGATCATTTTTCTGAGGCAACCGTTTCGAGGCAACTATGATCTTTGGACAAGAGGGCGACCTCTAAAACTTCCTATACTCAATGACCACATTCGAGGCAACCAAGTGAGGTGTACCCTAAGAGTGGCATGTGCAAGTGTGTTATTTCGGTTAATTTTATCTGTACATGTCATGGGTGAGCTATATTGATTTTAGGTTAAAGATTGATCTTGTCATGCATTACCTAGTTATCAAACATCTAACAGTTAATATTATGCGGAAATTAAATCTAAACTATTACAAGGCGTCAGGTATTTACATCGCCAAAAACAAACCCTTTAATTTAAATTGCGGAAAATAAAAGAAAGCGATAAATAATGTCCTAATTAAAAGTTATTACATACCGAAAGCAATTACAATATTGGAAATAATGGTACGCGCGCGAGAAAATTAAAACGGCACATTTTTAGGGTTTTGACCCTTTTTTATTAAAGAAAGCATGTTTTTGATTATTTTTGAATTTAAAGAAATTAAAACTAAGTTACTTAATTAATTAAATAAAAAATATATTTTTGGTTTTTTATATTTAAGGAAATAAAATAAAAGTGATTAAAATTATTAAAAACCTAATTCTACATTAATTTTAATTTATTGCAAAAATATTAAATGTTTAAACCTATTTAAGACTAAGTCAATTAATTAATATTTATTTACAAAAATAAAAATAATGAAATTAATACTAAAAATAATATTTTTTGTGTTTTCTGATTTTTATTAAGGAAAAAATGTTAATTATTTGGTTAGTAATTAATTAAGAATAATGAAAATAAAACAAGTAAATAAATAAAATATTAAAAGAAAAGAAATAACCAAGGGGGGTACTGGGCCCAATTTGGAGGAGAATCTGGCAATTCCAAGCCCACAAACGTCCAAGCCTATTTTGACTTTTCCCATCCATTGTGCGCTTGTTGACTTGGGCATATGATGGTCCCTCATTCCTGGCCACCAGATTTGTCCTGAAGGTCATCTGGCGCGTCGAGATTGCAAGCGTATGGTAGACCATGCTTATGATGCTGCATACAATTGCCTGGAGAAAAATCAAATAAATGTTTTGGGGGACCTAGGATTCGAACCCAGGTCCCAAGGGGTTTTCCACTCACGCTTCCACCAACTGAGCCATGTTGCCTATTTGTTAATGGAATACAAAAGAAATAATATATTGAAAATATTTAATATGCCTGGGAATTAAAAAAAACGCGCTAAACATTTGAACGAGCCAATGGGAAGAGGACGCATAGTCGTCTTCTTCACAAATCTCTGGTTTTATTACCTGCGGATTTTTATCCGCAGGAAGATCCGTGGCTTGCTTCCAAAACTCGTTCTAGGCCACAAAAATGCAAGCTAAGACCATCATTGGGTTCGTCTCTCTTCCCTGAACACATCCATGGTCGTTATTTATCCTGATTTTGCCTGTATAAAAAATGCCTAAAAAACAAGAACACGAACCCTAGCTTCAGATCTAAGGTTATAGGCCATGAAAACAAAATTGAATAATGCAGACATGTTGGAAATTTGACGTTAAGCATGATTGTACAAAAAAATGGCAAAAAGATGCAAGAACATGGATTCATGATTCCATGTTCAGAGCTATGTTCGTGGGCACTTACAGCGCTATTCAGGAGGTCTCAAGGCCTGGTTTTGATTTCTTTAGCTCCACTGGATATCAGGCAAGGAAGCTACGTTGATATCTTGGATTGAATCGTGCTCTAACCAAGGTTTTAATCTCACACTTTTGCAAGCTTTTTTCAATTCTGGTTTGGCCGTTTTTGCAGTGCTTAGGTCCTGTTCTTTGTATGCCTCGCTTGTGTGTGTGTATAAGGGAATGAATTTAGGTTAAAACTTGGGCTTGAATCCACGTGCATTGAAGAATTGTGATATGATATGATCTTCCATTAACAAGTTTCCAAAAATTCCTTAAATCAAATATTTTGTGCACAACAATGCTTGATACGAATTTGATTGAGTGTATCATGATAATGAAGACCTGTAATGATCAAAAAATCTTATTCCATTAATTTTTTGGATTTTATTTGAATTAATATTGATTTAAATGAATTAATTCAATAAAAATTAAATAAAATAGAAAAATAAATGATTAGTCATGAAATTTAAGATAGGACACGTGTGTGGTGTGACAAGATCATATCAAGTGGAAAAAAGTGGGGCCTTTTGTAAAAAATTGGAGTTTTGAGGATAGTTTACTTTTGGCACTTTTGGAAAAATGCCCAACTTCAACAATGCATAACTTCTTCAATTTTGAACTTTTGGAAGTGTTCTTTGACTTTTTAGAAACCTTAAGATGTCCTATAACCAACCCTTTTGGTCTCATCTCATTTTGATATTCCATGCTCAAGTTATAAGCTTTGGAAAAAAAGGTGTTTTTGTTGACTTTCAAAAATGACCTATAATGTCCAAATTTGTAACTTATTGTGAGAGCATTTATTGATCTTGGGGTGTGAAGATGGATTTTAGGAAATTTCATCCTATTCAAAATGAGCTTTGGATGGGTCATTTCGCATAAAGTATGAGAAATTTATGATTGGTCAAAGTTAGGTTGACTTTCCCAAAAAACCCTAATTTAGCAACTTTTGAATCTTGATGAATCTTGAGCAATCCTTGATGAATAATGATCAACCCTTGATCAAATGATGAATTATCCTTCAAAATGATAATGTTGACAAAAAATCTTGAAGTTTGACTGGTTATAGGTCACAGTTGACTTTTGCCCTAGCACAGTCGATTTTTGGACCTCTTAAGCAATTGACTGACCAAACTTTCTCTGCAAGGCTTGAAATTTGACATGGATGAACTTGAGAACATATTAGGACATTGGGGAGAATTTGAGACCATTTGGATGTAATGACCTTGATGCAACATAAAACCCTAATTTTGAATTGACTGCCTTAGGAGGTGATTTGACTGTCCAACTCTTGAGCCATCTTGAACAACTTGGAGATGATTCTTGAAATGTCTTGAGAAATATGAGAGGGAAAATTTTGGGGTACAACAGATCCATTCTCCCTATTAACCACGTGGTGTGAGTTAGCATATACTGCCTCAGTCTTTTAGTAGCCCAAGTGTGATCGGTGGATCTGGAACTGACTGTTTAACGCTGGTTCGCGAAATGTCGCGGAAGCAAGAGTTGCCACCGTCTTTTATTTTCTCCAATATGTAAAGGACAAAAGCACAGAAAAATTCCTTTTGAGATTAGTTCTCGGTTCGGGAGGCAGATTTATAGAAAGGGAAGGTGTTAGCACCCTTTCTATCCATGGTTATCCATGGGCTCTTAGATACTTGCTCATTTGTGTTTTCAAAATTGTTTGTTTTCTTTTCAAGGTGAGTGGGTTTGAAAAAGTTCCGTTTAAAATTTCAGTTCGACTCTTGTATCAGTCCTCAAGAGTGTTTGAAAAGTTGTTTTTGAAAGCTTTTTGTAAAGTGTCTGTGTGAAAAGAAGTTTTTGATTTTCTTTGAATTAGAGCAAGTATCTATGAGTCATCTACCTACCCTAAGGAATTCGTCTGTGTAAATGTCCTTAAAGTAGTGCCATCCCACCATTGAGAGGTAGGTAGCACCACCGTTGGAGGTGTTCGGGTCAATTCGAGGTTTAGGGACAGTGTGGTCACCAGAGCAATAGGAAGACACCTTAGAAGCTACCCCCATGCCATGTTCATGGACATGAGGACTTACTAAAACGTCCTCTACTCGACGACCACTTTTCGAGGGGCAAGGCAACAGTGAGGCGTACCCTAGGAGTGGTGTGTGATTTGTGTGTCATTTTCAATTATGTTTATCTTGTTCATGCATTGGTGATCTACGCTTTGTTTTTATTTTTGGCATTCATTCTTTCATGTGGTTATTAACAGTTAAAAGGTGCGGAAATATAAAAGTCCTACGCTATTACAAAGGCGCGGGTCTACATCGCCAAATTAAACCAAGACCCGATTTGAAATAAATAAAAATGCGGAAAGTAAATACCCTAACTAATCTATTACAAGGCTTTGGGGCAAGTACATGAAATTTAAAAAAAGGAAATAAAAGTAAATGTGCGAAAAGAAATAAAATCGAGAATGCGAGGGCGTTGGACCCTTTAAAGAAATTACATTACAATTAATAAATTAATTAAGTTAAATAAAGAAAAGAACTTATTTTTGGAGTTTTTGTATTTATGAAATTTAATAAGAAAATTAATTATTATAGGAAACCCTAATTCTAATTGTTTTTTAATTTATTAAAAAAAATGTTTAAGTTGTAACCTAATTTAACCCTAATTAATTAAATGGCATATTTATTTACAAAAAATAACTAATAATTAAATATGGTGAAAAAAGGAAAAAAAAAGAATAAAAGTATAAAAACCCTAATTTCTACATTTTTTAGTTTATTAAAAAACATTAAAATTAAACCTAAGATTAAAACTAAATTAGTTAACAAAATTTATTTACAAAATAATATTAAATAAAATATATTTTATTTTTATGATTCCTGATTTTTTTTGGTATTTTTGTATTATAAAGTTAATCTTATGGAATTTAAATAAAACAAAGAATATAATTAAAATAAATAATAGAAAAGAATAAAAATAGAGAAAAGAAGGCAAACATGGGGGGTGGTTGTCCCTTTTGGAGGTATTTTCCAAGCAATTTTGGCCCACTGAATCAGGCCTGGTTGACTTTTGATGGTCACGTGTAGACCCCTGGACTAAGGTGCATGATGGAACTCATATCTTGGCTTTTGGATTGATCTCAGGGGACATGTGGCAAGCACCAGCGCTGGATGTTTAGTGGGCTATAGGAGAGTCAGTGTACCTGATCATATTGCAAGAAAAAATATTAAGAGTATGGGGGACCTGGGAATCGAACCCAGGTCCCAGTGCTTGAAGGACAACGCATCAACCAACCAGCCAAGCGCGTTCGTTTGTAAGATTATTGGAACGGGATTAATATGAGAGAGAATAAGCGCTATTGGTAAACATAAAAAAAATGCGCGAATATTTGAATGGCCCAGTCTGGTTGAGACACCTCATCATCTTCTTCATGGCTGCTTCGTTTTACCTGAAAAAACAAGCTAGATAGCGGGGGTTTTAAACCCCCACAATCTGAAACAACAAAAATAGCGAATAGAAATTGGTCAATGGTAAATTGAGCGCGATTAGTGTTTTAAATTCGTTAGAATGTTACGAATTCAATGGTCCTAGTCTCATGGTCTAATTTTACCAGATGAAAGAAACCCCAAATTTAGAGCTTTGAAACCCTAATGCGTGTTCATGGTAACTTCTTATTTAGACGACCATTCTTCAATTGAACGGTACTGTTAGCTTCAGAAACATCATGTTAGTGTAAAACGACAATTAAAAGACATGAAACATGCGTATAAATCAAGATGCGATTATGAAAATTTCCATGGACAGGGCTATGGCGTTCTACCGTTTCTGGATGTATGGAGAGTGGAAAAGTATTGGATTATGTTCAGAGGAGTCCCAGCAAGCTTTTGAGATACTTTCCACGCCTTGAAATGCCCTGAAACTATGAAAACAGATTTTGAAGTTTTTAAGAAAAAAGTGAGTTTGTGTTCTTGATTCTGAGCGCAGCTTCTTGGTTGTTGTGATTAGGGTTGTGATCTGCTTATGTATGCCAATGAATTAGGGTAACAAAACAAGCCCAACATCCAAGTTTTAATGCCTTTGAATTTTTGTGATCTTCCATGATTTTTCAATCTTTTTTTATACCTTTCTCATGCCAATCAAATGAAGATTCTTGCCTTTTTTGGGGTGTGCACGAAATCTTGAGTGAGTAAATGAGAGAATATGCTGCAAAAAGATTTAAAACACATGCTTTGCTATTTTTGTCATATTTTATTTAATTAAATGAATTAATGGTGATAAAAATTCAAATAAATAATAAAAAATTATGAAATAACTCCCCTTTGGGTCAATGGGTCGTGCATAGATTTTGGGTGATGATTCTTGGAAGAAATTGAGGCCCATTAGCAATTTTGAGGCATTTGAAGCAAAGTTGACTTTTCAAAATTCCCAAAAATTTCCCAACTTCCAAAAGGCATATCTTGCTCAATTTTTAAGCTTTGATCATGTTCTTGGACATTTTGGAAAGGTCTTGAAGTCCTCTAACCAATTCCTTTGGTACCATGTCAATTTGATTTACCAATCTCAAGTTATGGTCTTTGACTTAAAGTGCCTTTTTGTTGACTTTTGAAAATGACCTATAATGTTGAGATTGATAACTTTTTGTGAGAGCATTTCTTGGACTTGAAGTGTGAAGAGGAGTTGTAGGAAATGTCATTCTCTTCAAAATGAGCTTTGGATGGAATTTTTCTGATAAACCATGTGGAAGTTATGCCTTGGTCAAGTTATAGTTGACTTTTTCAACTGTCCAAAAATAGAAACTTTTGCATCTTGAGAATTTTTGAGCCATGCCTTGAGAATCATGATTAAGAATTGATCAAATGATGTTTGTGGCTTCAAAATAAGATGTTGACCAAAAATTTGGACTTTTGACTGTCAAATGACCATTTAGCCCCTACAGTTGACTGTTGAGCAATTAGGGGTTTTGACTGTGCAATTTTGTGCTGTGAGTCTTGAAACTTGGCATATGGATGCTTGACCATGTTTATAGGCATGTGGGACTTGCTTGGACCCTTGGAAACTTCAATTTCTTTGCCAGAACCAAAACCCTAGTTTTTGACTGTTAGGAGGCCATTGGACAATGCAACCCTTGGGGAGATTTTGAAGCATGCTTTTGGCAAATCTTGAAGAATATGGGAGGGCAAATTTTGGGGTACAACAGTTGCCCCTGTTCAATCTTCTTAAACCTGAGGATGTAGATTGGCTGACGTGCCTTTTGTAATCTGAAGGTGGAAGATGATTGAACACTAGAGTGCCCAGAAATTTGCGCTCACATAGTAATGTGATGGTGGGAATGGGCTTACAGATGCCATTTGGAGATTAGTGGATAGGAGGATGGGCTTATAGATGCCATGTGGAGAGGTGACGGATAGGTGGATGGGCTTATAGATACCATCTGGGTGTCGATCGCGTAAGGGATTCCTTAGCGAGAACCTGCGTACCTGAAAAAGAAAGATGATTACCTGACCTGTTACAGGAGTTGGTCTTCAAACTCTTTGTGTAGATGCATCCTGGTTGGTTACAGGAATCTTGTCTGGGGTTTCAAATAGTGATGAATGAGTCAGGGATGGTTACTACCTCAACGGAACGATGAGAGAACCTGGGACGATTACCACCTCAACAGGAACGCTGAGAGAATCTTGGGGCGATTACTACCTCAACAGGAACGCTGAGAGAATCTTGGATGTCTTCTAATGGGATAAGAATCAGGGAGATCTTAGGGTCGATCTGACTGAACTGGAGAAGGCCTTTGACTAGATAAGAATCAGGAAAATCTTAGGGTCGATTTAACTGAACCGGACAAGGTCTTGGAATATCTTCAACTGGATAAGAATCAGGGAGATCTTAGGGTCGATCTGAATGAACCAGAGAAGGCCTTTGACTGGATAAGAATCAGAAAAATCTTAGGGTCGATTTAACTGAACCAGGCTAGGTCTTGGAATCTTCAACTGGATAAGAATCAGGGAGATCTTAGGGTCGATCTGACTGAACCAGAGAAGGCCTTTGACTGGATAAGAATCAAAAAAATCTTAGGGTCGATTTAACTGAACCGGGCAAGGTCTTGGAATATCTTCAACTGGATAAGAATCAGGGAGATCTTAGGGTCGATCTGACTGAACCAGAGAAGGCCTCTGACTGGATAAGAATCAGGAAAATCTTAGGGTCGATTTAACTGAACCGGACAAGGTCTTGGAATCTTCAACTGGATAAGAATCAGAGAGATCTTAGGGTCGATCTGACTGAACCAGAGAAGGCCTTTGACTGGATAAGAATCAGGAAAATCTTAGGGTCGATTTAACTGAACCAGACTAGGTCTTGGAATCTTCAACTGGATAAGAATCAGGGAGATCTTAGGGTCGATCTGACTGAACCAGAGAAGGCCTTTGACATAGCTGAGAACTTAACTGGATCTTTCCTACAAGGTAAATGTCAGTCATATGCAATGCATGATATGGATCAAGCAATGATGTTCTCAACATAAATGAGATTGTAAGATCATGATGCGTATGTGCATGCTAAAATGTATGGAAATGTGGTGTTTATGAACGTATGTTTTTGTCTAGGAAAGTAAATCCTTGACGGGTGCCGGGAAGTCACATCCTGGGCTGATGTTAGAGAATAGATCTTTGCCTCCGCTGGGGATGATGGTTGCAAGAATATCGGTAGGAGAAGATAACTCCGTTGGGGAATAAACTTGGCGAATGGATCACTCTACGGGGAGAAAATTATTCTAGAGATCTTGCTGGGGAACAATACTCTGTGGGGAGAGAGGTACTTTGCTGGGATGTTGATAACTCCGCTGGGGATACCGTTGTTATGTTGGAAGTGTTAGTAGACTTTGCTGAGGATAGGAAGACTTCGCCGAGGACGATCTTCTTGTGGCTTTTGGCTGAGGATAACCCAGTTATATCCTGGTAGGGAAATAATCATTGAATAAAGCCGGGGGACGCGCTCGTGCTCTGCGAGGGATAAGCTTCCATAATCTACTGGGGATAAGCTTCCTGTTGGGGAGATGGATTCAAACTTTCCTGGGGAAATCTTGATTGGACTCTCCTGGGGAAATTTTGAGATATGTTGGGGAAGTGGCTCCACTGAATGTTTGATATACCGCCGGGGAACAATCTTTAGGCCAAGACTGCCGGGGATGCTTGTTTAAGAATATCTGTATATCGTGCTGGGGAATGTTGAGATCTGTGGGAGATACCCAACTTCCTTAAGGCTGATAATATAGCTTTGCTTGGGGAGAGTGCATTGACTTGTTGGCTCACTCTCTGGGGAATTAAGATATACTGGTTACGTTCTTTAGCTGAACCTACCTTGATACCTTGGTGGACAGAACAATTAGATCGCTTAGACCACTCATTATTGCCCCTGTTTCTAATATTACTTGTAATTAATCCTTTGTTTCGTATGCAAATATTTATGAGTTAGCAATCAGTGTCAAATGCATATATCACAAATTGAACCTTGGACGTTCTTCGCAAAACAAAACAGAAAAGGAAAGACAATTGGCAATTTTAACTGAAAAGTGTATTTATATTGATTTTTGAATTTGCTTGTAAAATAGGCGTTTTATGTACAAGAGGCTGACGTCCTAGTAGGAGAACGCCGCCGAACAAAAGAGTTTATACAATTTGTATAAAAGGGAAACAAAACAGCTGTGTGAAAAGAATAATCCCACTGAGTTCCAACTCTGCTATCGCCTTTATATCTTCGAGCGTCTCATCACTTGATGACCTAGCTGAAGATGAAGCTGGTTGATCGATGCCGTCTGAGCTTGATGTTGATACCGGATTCTTGATGCGAAGTGATCCAATGAGACATAGTATTACGCTTTATCCCTAACTTTTGCCTGGACCGCCCTTTCGGGTTTTCAGTCCACCGGGATACCCATTTTTTCCCAAGCCGCCTTTTCAGGTTTTCGACTTGCCGGGTGTACAGATTTTTTTTTCATTTCATCCCTTCATTTTGCCCGAACCCTTTTGGTTCACCGGGAATCCCTAATTTTTGCCTAGGTATGTCAACCTAGCGGGTCTTTTTTCATGCGTAGTATCTTTTTACTATGTCTGCATTGGCGGGGTGAGGAAGGTCGTCACCATCCATGTTGGTTAGAATCATGGCTCCTCCTGAGAACACATGTTTAACCACAAATGGCCCTTCGTACGTAGGGGTCCATTTTCCTCTTGGATCACTCTGAGGAAGGATGATGCGTTTGATTACCAGATCCCCAACTTGATATTCTTGTGGTCTGACCTTTTTGTTAAATGCCCTGATCATCCGTTTCTGATACGTCTGA
This sequence comes from Vicia faba, assembly GCA_948472305.1. Lineage (NCBI taxonomy): Eukaryota > Viridiplantae > Streptophyta > Magnoliopsida > Fabales > Fabaceae > Vicia > Vicia faba. Next base: position 410,093,165 of record OX451735.1, read on the forward strand.
CCATGACAAATAGCAGCAAGTCTCTTCTCGTCGATTAAATTTAGCTGATCAAGTCGTGTCTGGATCCAATCATCTTCGCTCAGATCTGCATCCTTCATTATCCGGAGAGAGGGTATCTGCACTTCGATCGGTAAGACTGCCTCCATACCGTAGACCAAGGAGAAAGGAGTTGCCCCGGTTAACGTCCTGGCTGAGGTACGGTACCCATGTAGAGCAAACGGTAACATCTCGTGCCAATCTTTATAAGTCACTGTCATCTTCTGCACAATTTTCTTAATGTTTTTATTCGCTGCTTCTACAGCCCCATTCATCTTCGGCCGGTAGGGAGAAGAGTTGTGGTGCTGTATCTTAAACTGCTCGCAGAGCTCAGTGATCATCTTGTTATTGAGATTGGTACCGTTGTCCGTAATGATCCTTTCCGGGACGCCGTATCGACAAATCAGATTATGCCGAATGAACCGTGCCACAACATTCTTGGTTACTGTAGCGTAGGAAGCAGCTTCAACCCACTTCGTGAAGTAATCAATCGCTACCAGGATGAAGCGATGCCCATTGGACGCTGTAGGTTTAATCTCGCCGATCATATCTATGCCCCACATTGCAAACGGCCAAGGTGCAGTCAGGACATTCAGAGGAACTGGAGGAACGTGCACCTTGTCTGCATAAATCTGGCATTTGTGGCATGTCCGAGAGTGTTGGTAGCAGTCGGCTTCCATGGTGGACTAGAAATACCCTGCCCGAAGGATCTTCTATGCCATAGTATGTCCACTGGAATGCGTCCCGAAGGTACCCTCATGCAGCTCTACCATGATCCTTTCTGCTTCAGTCTTATCCACACAATGCAGTAAGGTCAAATCATGGTTTCGCTTGTATAGAATGCCGTTGCTAAGGAATAACTTTGCAGTGAACCTTCTCAGAAACTTCTTATCGTTGACAGATGCACCTTCAGGGTATTCCTGAGCTTCCAAGTATCTCTTCACCTCATGGTACCAAGGCTTCTCAGTCACCAATTCAGTCTCGAGATCACAACAGTATGCCGGTTCGTCCAGTTTCCAGATGATGATCCGGGGAGCCTCATTATCCCATTTGACCTTGAACATAGAAGACATCGTAGCTAACGCGTCCGCCAGCTGATTCTCCTCTCTCGGAAAGTGTTCAAAGGTTATCTTTGTGAAATGGGGGATCATTGTCAACACACATTCTCTGTATGGATATCAGGCAAGGAAGCTACATTGAGATCTTGGATTGAATCGTGCTCTAACCAAGGTTTTGATCTCACACTTTTGCAAGCTTTTTTCAATTCTGGTTTGGCCGTTTTTGCAGTGCTTAGGTCCTGTTCTTTGTATGCCTCGCTTGTGTGTGTATAAGGGAATGAATTCAGATTAAAACTTGGGCTTGAATCCATGTGCATTGAAGAATTGTGATATGATATGATCTTCCATTAACAAGTTTCCAAAAATGCCTTAAATCAAATATTTTATGCACAACAATGCTTGATACGAATTTGATTGAGTGTATCATGATAATGAAGACCTGTAATGATCAAAAAATCTTATTCCATTAATTTTTGGATTTTATTTGAATTAATATTGATTTAAATGAATTAATTCAATAAAAATTAAATAAAATAGAAAAATAAATGATTGGTCATGAAATTGAAGATAGGACACGTGTGTGGTGTGACAAGATCATATCAAGTGGAAAAAAGTGGGCCCTTTTGTCAAAAATTGGAGTTTTGAGGATAGTTGACTTTTGGCACTTTTGGAAAAATGCCCAACTTCAACAATGCATAACTTCTTCAATTTTGAATTTTTGGAAGTGTTCTTGGACTTTTTAGAAATCTTGAGATGTCCTCTAACCAACCCATTTGGTATCATATAATTTTTATATTCCATGCTCAAGTTATAAGCTTTGGAAAAAAAGGTGTTTTTGTTAACTTTCAAAAGTGACCTATAATGTCCAAATTTGTAACTTTTTGTGAGAGAATTTCTTGATCTTTGGGTGTGAATATGGATTTTAGGAAATTGCATCCTCTTCAAAATGAGCTTTGGATGGGTCATTTCTAATAAAGTATGAGAAAGTTATGCTTGGTCAAAGTTGAGTTGACTTTTCCTATAAAACCCTAATTTAGCAACTTTTGAATCTTGATGAATCTTGAGCAATCCTTGATGAATCATGATCAACCCTTGATAAAATGATGAATTATCCTTCAAAATGAGAATGTTGACAAAAAATCTTGAAGTTTGACTGGTTATAGGTCACAATTGACTTTTGCCCTAGCACAGTCGATTTTTGGACCTCTTGAGCAATTGACTGACCAAACTTTCTCTGCAAGGCTTGAAATTTGACATGGATGAACTTGAGAACATATTAGGACATTGGGGAGAATTTGAGACCATTTGGATGTAAGGACCTTGATGCAACACAAAACCCTAATTTTGAATTGACTGCCTTAGGAGGTGATTTGACTGTCCAACTATTGAGCCATCTTGAACAACTTGGAGATGATTCTTGACATGTATTGAGAAATATGGGAGGGAAAATTTTGGGGTACAACAATTTCCCCTGTTCAATCTTCTTAAACCTGAGGATATAGATTAGCGTTCGGGCCTTTCGTGATCCGAAGGTGGAAGATGATTGAACACTAGAGTGCCTAGAAATTTGCACTCGCATGAAGTAGCATCAGCATTGTGATGTCGGGAATGGGCTTACAGATGCCATTTGGAGATTGTTGGTAGGTGGTTTTGTCTTTGCTGACGGGTTGTCTCTTTTGACGGGGTGTCTCCTTTGACGAGTTGTCTCTATTTACGAGTTGTCTCCATTGACGGGTGGTCTCCCATTGACGGGTTGTCTCCATTGACAGGTTGTCTCTATTGACGGGTTGTCTCCATTGACAGGTTGTCTCTATTGACGGGTTAGCCTCAAAAAAATCTTTAGGAATCGATTTAACTGATTTTGTCTCCATTGACTGGCCTCAGAGAAATCTTTAGTAATCGATTTAATTGATTTTGTCTCCATTGACGGGTTGTCTCCATTGACAGGTTGTCTCTATTGACGGGTTGTCTCCATTGACGGGTTGGCCTCAGAAAAAATCTTTAGGAATTGATTTAACTGATTTTGTCTCTATTGACTGGCCTCAGAGAAATCTTTAGGAATCGATTTAACTGATTTTGTCTCCATTGACTGGCCTCAGAGAAATCTTTAGGAATAGATTTAACTGATTTTGTCTCCATTGACGGGTTGGCCTCAGAAAAAATCTTTAGGAATCGATTTAACTGATTTTATCTCCATTGACTGGCCTCAGAGAAATCTTTAGGAATCGATTTAACTGATTTTGTCTCCATTGACGGGTTGTCTCCATTGACAGGATGGCCTCAGAAAAAATCTTTAGGAATCGATTTAATTGATTTTGTATCCATTGACTGGCCTCAGAGAAATCTTTAGGAATCGATTTAACTGATTTTGTCTCCATTGACGGGTTGTCTCCATTGATATAGTCGAGAATTTAACTGCATTTTTCCTGAAAGGTAAAGGTCAGTCATATGCAATGCCTGATATGGATCAAGCAATGATGTTCTCAACATAAATGAGATTGTATGGTATGATGTGTATATGCATGTATCATGATGTATGGACATGTAATGTTTTAGCTGGGGAAAATAAACCCCGGAGCTGCTGGGGATTTGAGTTGAGTTCTTCGCTTCCACTAGGGATGATGAACGAAGATAATTGTGAAAATAAACCTTTGGAAGGAGATGACTCCGTTGGGGAATAAACCGATGAAGAGATTACTCTGAGGGGAATTACTCTATGGGGAAGAGATATTCTGCTAAAGATTTTAACGATAAACTCCGCTGGGGATTCCGTTGATAAGCTCTGTTGGGGATTTTAATGATGAACTCCGCTGGGGATGGATTACCGTTGCTGGTGACACTGAATCTATTGAGGATTGAACTCCTGCTTGGGGAAAGGAAAGAACTTCGCTGGGGGATGATCTTTCAATTGCAACTTGCTGGGGATAACCCTATTAAACTTTTGTGGGGATAATCCTCTGAATTTGGCTGGGGAGATTGATTTTGTAATCCGCTGGGGGTAAGCTTCCAAAGTCTACTGGGGATGATGCCTCAACTCCTTTGGGGAAGCTTTTTTAGACTGCGCTGGGGAAATGGCTCCACTGAGGTATCTTGTATTCTGCCGCGGAACATTCTTATATTCTGTTGAGAAATACTAAGACTGTCGGGGATACTCTTATGCTTGCTAGGGAATATCTTTATACTCCACTGGGGAAGATTAAGACCTTCTGGGGATACCCAACCTTTTAGCGCTGATGGTGGATGAACTCTGCTTGGGGAGAGTATTGCTGATTTGTTCATAGTTTGCAAGTCCCGGCTGGGAGAGCTACCATTACTGTCTTGCTCTGCGGGGAGTGAAGATATCGTAGCCATATTCTTCAGCTGATCCTACCTTGGTACCTGGTGGACAAAGCAACTGAACAGTTCAGATAATTCTTATTGCCCCTGCTTCTGATATTACTAGTAATTCATATTTGTTTCGCATGTAAATATTTATGAGTAGAAATTAATGTCAAATGCATATATCAAAAAATGAGCATTGGACGTTCTTTTCAAGACAAAACAGATAAAGAGAAAAACAATTTGAAATTTGTCTGAAAATGAATTTGTATTGATTTTGAAGTTTGGCCTGTAAATAGGCGTTTTTGTACAAGAGGCTGACGTCCTAGTAAGAGAACGCCGCCGAACAAATAGACTTTACAATTTGTGAAAAGAAAACAAAACAACTATGTGAATGATCCCACTGGGTTCCAACTCTGCTATTGCCTTTATGTTCTCGAGTATCTCATCACTTTGCTGCTTGGTTGAAGATGAATCTGATTGATCAGTGCCTTCCGAGCTTGATGGTCGATACCAAAGTCTGGATGCCAGGTGATCCAATGAGACATAGTGTTACGCTTTAATCCATAATTTTTGCCTGGACCTCCCTTTAGGGTTTTCAGTCCACCGGGATACCCTTTTTTGCCCAAGCCGCCTTTTCAGGTTTTCGACTTGCCGGGTGTACATATTTTTTTCATTTTCATCTCTTATTTTTGCCCGAACCCTTTTGGTTCGCCGGGAAGCCCTTATTTTTTCCTAGGTCAGTCAACCTAGCGGGTCTTTGATTATGCGTAGTATCTTTTCACTATGTCTGCATTGACGGGGTGAGGAAGGTCGTCACCATCCATGGTGGTTAGAATCATAGCTCCTCCTGAGAAAATGTTCTTAACCACAAATGGCCCTTCATAAGTAGGGGTCCATTTGCCCCTGGGATCCCCTTGAGGTAGGATAATGCACTTGATTACCAGATCCCCAACTTGATACTCTTGTCGTCTAACTTTCTTGTTAAATGCCTTGATCATCCGTTTTTGATACGTCTGACCATGACAAATAGCAGTAAGTCTCTTTTCGTCAATTAGGTTCAGTTGATCAAGCCGAGTCTGAATCCAGTCGTCTTCGCTTAAACCTGCATCCTTCATGATCCGAAGAGAGGGTATCTGAACTTCAATAGGCAAGACTGCCTCCATGCCATAAACCAAGGAATAGGGTGTTGCCCCTGTTGACGTCCGTGCTGAAGTACGGTACCCATGAAGAGCAAATGGTAACATCTCGTGCCAGTCTTTGTATGTCACTGTCATCTTCTGCACAATCTTCTTAATGTTCTTATTTGCTGCTTCGACAACCCCATTCATCTTTGGCCGGTATGGAGAAGAGTTATGATGTTGTATCTTGAATTGCTCGCAGAGCTCAGTGATCATTTTGTTGTTAAGATTGGTGCCATTATCCGTAATGATCCTTTCTGGTATACCGTATCGACAGATCAGATTGTTCCGAATGAACTGTGCCACGACGTTCTTGGTTACGGTAGCAAAGGAAGCTGCTTCAACCCACTTTGTAAAGTAATCAATTGCTACCAGGATGAAACGATGCCCGTTGGATACTGTAGGTCTGATCTCGCCGATCATATCAATGCCCCACATTGCAAAAGGCCAAGGCGCTGTCAAAACATTCAGAGGAACTGGAGGTATGTGCACCTTATCAGCATAGACCTGGCACTTGTGACATGTACGAGAATGCTGATAACAGTCGGCTTCCATTGTGGACCAGTAATATCCTGCCCGGAGGATTTTCTTTGCCATGGTATGTCCACTGGAATGAGTTCTGAAAGTACCTTCATGCAGTTCTGCCATGATCCTTTCTGCTTCAATCTTATCCATACAATGTAGTAAGGTTGAATCATGGTTACGCTTGTAAAGAATGTCATTGCTGATGAAGAACTTCACCGTGAACCTCCTCAGAAACTTCTTATCATTAACAGATGCACCCTCAGGGTATTCTTGAGCTTCAAGGTACCTCTTCACCTCATGATACCAGGGCTTTCCTGTTACTTCTTCAGTCTCAAGATCACAGCAATGTGCAGGTTCGTCCAATCTTTCGATGATAATTCGGGGAGCCTCGTTGTCCCAATTGACTTTAAACATAGAAGACATCGTAGCCAGCGCGTCCGCCAACTGATTCTCCTCTCTTGGGAAGTGTTCAAAGGTTATCTCATTGAAATGGGGAAGCAATGTCAACACGTACTCCTTGTAAGGAATAAGATTTGGGTGTTTCGTATCCCACTCGCCTTTGATCTGACTGATCACGAGAGCGGAATCTCCGAAGACACTTAGAAACTTAATCCTTAGGTCAATTGCTGCTCGAAGACCCATAATGCATGCTTCATACTCCGCCATGTTGTTGGTGCAGTTGAAACATAGCCGGGCGGTGAACGGAGTGTGAGAGCCTTTAGGAGATATGATCACAGCGCCAATGCCATTACCCAAAGCGTTCGAAGCTCCATCAAAGTACATAGACCATCAGGATCATTCCTCGGGTCCTTCATCCGGTCCAGGTATCTCACAATCAGTTACTAGCATGATATTCTCGTCCGGAAATTCAAAGTTCATAGACTGGTAATCATCCACTGCCTGATGTGCCAAATGGTCTGCCAATACCCTCTCCTTGATTGCCTTTTGAGTCGTGTACTGGATGTCATACTCAGTCAATATCATCTGCCATCTTGCTATTCTTCCGGACAATGCAGGCTTCTCGAAGATATACTTGATTGGATCCATCTTTGATATCAACAGAGTAGTGTGAGTCAACATATACTGTCTCAGCCGGCGAGAAGCCCATGCCAAAGCGCAACAAGTTTTCTCGAGCAATGAGTATCGGGTCTCACAGTCGGTAAACTTTTTGCTAAGGTAATAAATAGCATGCTCTTTTCGGCCAGACTCGTCATATTGACCCAACACACACCCCATTGAGTTATCGAGCACTGTCAAGTATAAGATCAAACGTCTCCCTTCAACTGGTGGCATCAAAATAGGTGGCTCCTGGAGATACTCTTTGATCCTTTCGAAGGCGGCCTGGCATTCATCATTCCAACGTACTACTTGATCTTTCTTCAGTAGCTTGAAGATTGGCTCACAAGTAGCAGTTAGGTGCGAGATGAAACGGGCAATGTAGTTCAGTCGTCCCAGAAAGCCTCTGACCTCTTTCTCTGTTCTGGGAGCTGGCATCTCTTGTATGGCTTTCACTTTTGCAGGGTCAACTTGAATACCTTTGTCGCTCACGACGAAACCCAGTAGCTTACCAGACCTCACCCCGAAGGTGCACTTGTTCGGGTTCAATCTCAGCTTGTACAACTTCATCCTGTCAAATAGCTTCTGCAGATGGTCAAGGTGTTCCTCCTTGGTCTGGGACCTTGCAATCATATCATCGACGTATACTTCAATCTCATGATGGATCATGTCATGAAACAAAGCAACCATGGCACACTGATATGTTGCCCCAGCATTCTTCAACCCAAAAGGCATGACTTTGTAGCAAAAGGTGCCCCACTGAGTAACAAAGGTGGTCTTCTCCATGTCTTCGGGAGCCATTTTGATCTGATTATAACCGGAGAACCCATCCATAAAGGAGAATACCTTGTGCTGAGCGGTGTTGTCAACCAAAACGTCGATATGAGGTAGAGGGAAGTCATCCTTGGGGCTTGCCCTGTTCAAATCCCTGTAGTCAACACACATTCGGACCTTGCCATCCTTCTTCGGCACAGGAACCACATTGGCCACCCACTGAGGGTAAGAAGTAACTGCTAAAAAACCGGCGTCAAACTGTTTCATAACTTCAGCCTTGATTTTCTCAGACATCTCTGGGTGCATTCGGTGAACCTTCTGTTTCACTGGGGGACAGTCTTCCTTGGTAGGCAGGCGATGAACCACAATATCAGTATCCAACCCCGGCATATCTTTGTAAGACTAGGCAAAGATTTCAACATAGTCACGCAGCATCTGAATCAACCGTTGCTTCATACTAAGCTCCAGATTTACACCAATCTTGACCTCCTTCTTGTCTGTCTCGGTACCCAGATTTACTGATTCCACCGGCTCTTCATGTGGCTGAATGGCCCTCTCTTCCTGGAGTAACAGTCTTGCAAGTTCACCAGGCACTTCGCAATCATCTTCACCTTCGTCTTCGGCTAAGTTGATCGGATTTTCGAAGTCATAACTGGCAGTAGCAGAGTCGTTACCAATGAGATCCAGAGTGGATGTAGACCTGTATATGTGAGTGTGTGTAAAATAGCTGTTTTGCAATATATAATAAAGAAAGACAAGGATCGCAAGATTTGAAATGCAAGAACGTCCAATGCTTTTATTAATGATATATGAAAATGACACACAAAATCCCCCACAAATGAAGCCACAGTGCCCCGGGTAAGACACCGGGCCATAAAGTTTAAGACATTGTCTATTACAAATTCAAAACAAAAGTTTCATTATTGGGTAACAAAAGTAATAGGGATGAAGTCCTTTGCTGTCCAGTTATTTGGTCCACCGTCGGTCGTAGGATAGATCCAACTGTCGAATTCAGACTCTTCCATATCATCTTCAATGGCATTCACTCCCGAGTTGCTGATGAACACAGGAGGTCTTCCGATCCTTGCACTTCGAACAACCCTTTGAGCTTCTGCAGTGAAACCCAAACCAAACTTGTTAGTCTTTTGTGTAAAATCATGGAGTCGGCCCCAATTTGCGCACTCACCCTTCTCAATAACAGCCCAGGCATATTTTAAGGAAGCCATCTTCATAGGAGAATCTTCAACCACAGTCTCAGCTGATGCCAGTGTCTGGGGAACCTCTTCAAAGTGCTGAAATGGGGTCTCAATGAACTCCCCATCCATCTCTACGTATCGGAAAGAGTTGAGGTGGATGACCATGTACTCTTCCTCCCCTTGTACTGTCACAATCTTCCCTTTGACCGGGTACTTTAGCTTCTGGTGGAGCATTGAGGTTACGGCCCCAGCTTTGTGGATCCATGGACGACCCAGTAAACAAGAATAAGATGGCCGGATGTCCATCACATAGAATGTAGAATTGAAGACCTGAGAACCAACTTTAATTGGAATATCAACCTCACCATGCACCATCCTCTTAGACCCATCAAAGGCCCTGACGACGATGTTGCTTGGTTTCAGCTCCAAACCTTCACAATCCAACCGGTCTAGAGCTTTCTTGGGTAAGATGTTCAATGAGGAACCAATATCCACCAACACATGTGCAAGAGTAGTGTCCCTGCATTCAATAGAGACATGCAGGGCGTCATTGTGATTCTTCCCTTTAGTAGTCAAATCAGCGTCTGAGAAACCCAACCCATTATCAGCAGTCAAGTTAGCCACACAATCTGTAAACTGATAAGCTGATGTCTCTTGTGGCACGTGGGAAGTTTTCAAAAAGGTAATCAGAGCCTTGGCATGGGCCTCTAAGCACAGCAATAGTGACAACATAGAAATCTTGGATGGGGTTTGCCCCAGCTGTTCAACTACGTTATAATCACTCTTCTTAATAATCTTCAGGATCTCTTCCAACTCTTGCTTTGAGGCTTCAATAGTAATTGTCTTCGGTGCCTCCGTCTGGGCAGGCACATCAGTGGTGATCCCTTTGCCCCGAGCGTCATATGACTCGGCGACAGGGGTAAGGATAGGAACTTGATTAGGAATGGCAGTAGGTACACTTGCAGGTGTAATAACAACAGGTCTTCGGACCGTTGGTGGAGCAATATCAGGTGAGAAAAGTCTTCCGCTGCGGGTGACTTTAGCATGTCCAGTAATGTTGTCGATGTCAATACCAACATCCAACTCTTGCTTAACTCCATGAAAATAAACATCAGCCCCATAGTGCCAAGGGACAACTTTATCAGAGGTGTAGGGGATGGGCCCTGGAACAGTGATAATCACAGGTGCGATTCTCGGAACAGATGTAATTCTAACAGGCTTCCTCGAGGGAGCCTTGGAAGAATTGTCGAAAATGGTAATGATGACAACTTCTTCAGAATGAACAGATGGAATAACAGTCTTCTCAAACAGGTTCTCTTTACTATCCATCTGGTTTTGGATACCTGACTTCAGGAATGGACAACCATTTGGACAGGCAGAACACATACAACAACCTTCATCACAGCTCAGAAATAAACTGGCTAGAAAAAGGTTCTTCTTGACAGTCATCAGAGGGGTAACAATGTCATCCACAGAAACTACAAACAAGTCTTCCTCTATAGCATTCGCTCCATGCTTGGGCATGGGAGCAGTCACAACATTAGGCCTCTCGGGCGCCTCGAACTCAATCTCCTTCGCATCAATTAAGTCTTGTATCTTATTTTTCAGACTCCAACAATCATTTGTATTATGCCCCGGGCTATCAGAGTGATAAGCACAGCGGGCGTTAGGGTTATACCTTGGTGACGTTGTATTTGAATTCTTTGGGGCTTCCCTTAGAGTCACCAGATTAGTCTTCAGCAACTGTGGCAGAATCTGAGATAAGGTCATGCTGAGACGAGTGAATTTCCTCTTAGGTCTCTCATCCTTTTGTTGATTGTTGTACTGAGGAGCACCAGTAGGTTTTGAAATAACAACCGCATTGACAGCTTGGCGGTGTTCAGGTCTATTCTGTGTTCTCGAATTGTAGACAGCATTAGACTCTTTCTTAAACGGCTTCTTCTCGGTGCTCAATGAGGCACCCTTCTGTATCTTCCCAGCCTTAATATCAGCCTCAATCCTCTCACCAGTCAAAATAAGATCTGTAAACCCAGATGAAGAGCTTCCAATCAAGTGGTTGAAAAATGGACTAGACAGGGTCCCCAGAAACATATCAACAAGTTCCCGATCAGCTAAGGGTGGTTGTACCCTTCCGGCGAGGTCCCTCCACTTCTGAGCATAATCTTTAAATCCTTCGCCCATTCCCATTGACATACCCTGGAGTTGGGTACGCGTAGGAGAGAGGTCGAAGTTGTACTGATACTGCCTGTAGAATGCAGTAGCCAAATCTTCCCAACTGCGGATACTGGCTCCGTCCAACTGATAGAACCACTCAAGCTGAGTCCCTGAGAGACTATCTTGAAAGAAATGGATCCATAAGTTCTTATCATCAGTGTAAGGCTGGATCTTCCTCACATATGACCGGAGGTGCAGCTTCGGACAGGAAACTCCTTCATACTTGGCAAAGGCTGGTGCCTTGAATTTATGGGGAATCACCACCCCAGATGATAGACCTAGATCTCCGAAGTCCAGACCGGGCACCTTCTGAATTTCCATAGCGCTCAAACAGTCTTCCAGCTGTTTGTACTTATCCTCAGCAGGAGGATACTGTTCTTCATCGTAGTCCGTCTCGTTTTCGGAGACCACAGGGCTAGGAGCCCTCCTTTCTTGTGGACTATCTTTCCCTCCAGATGAGGTGGTCAGATCAACTTCATTCTGCAGCCTGTTTCCAAACCTGTGCCATGTGTTAAACAGGATGGTCCTCTTCTTCTTCTTCTTCTTCTTCTTCTTCTTCTTCTTCTTCTTCTTCTTCTTCTCTTTCAGAATCAAGGTCTTCAGTTCCTGCTGACCCTTAGCTAGATTCATGAACAACTCTTGAAATTGGGCATTCTGGGCCTGGAGGGCCTTGATAGCTTTCTCAGTTGAAGGTTCAGTAGACATGATGATTGCTGAAATAAACAGCGAAGAAGATAAGAGACCTGTAAAGGGTACCTATTTATGAAGTGCATGGGTGTTTACCGTGGTTATTTGTAAACAACCGCTGATCCTCCAAATGGTTACTTATTTGGTTACTCGCAGGATCGATCAGATTGATCCTAGGACATAGGTTGATTTTGAGGTTTTGATTAAATTGGATAATGATTAAATGAAAACAAAATAGAGAGGCTTTAAGTAAATTGCATGAAGAAGTAGGCTTGGTAAAATAAATGAAGGCTTAAAGTAAAGGATTTCGACAGGAAAGTAAAGAAGAAAGCAAGTAAAGTTTCTGGAAAAGTAAATGACTTTGATTAATAAAGTTGGTGTTTCACACATACATTTCTCAACAATTCTTTCTCACACGCTGGGTACTCGAATCTATATGAGTGACTTTGTATATAATTGTGAACACACGCGAGAAACTGCGTGAACTACTACTATTTATACTAAAACATCCCAAGTAACCGTCGGGCAGTTACACTGCTTCGAGATGATCCCACTTGGCACGTTCTCAACGTTCGACGCTCCAGATCTTTGCACGTTGCACTTGGTAACCGCTAGAAACCGTTTTCCCTCCAAATGCTTGAATTTCAAACCGTTCCACTCTGTACCATCGAACATCTTCGTCGAGAAGCATCTTCGACGAGAAACACCTTCGACGTCGAAGGCAACCAACTTCTCCCTTGGAAGAAATCTTCTAAGTACATTGCCATCTTTCGATGGGTATTTCGACGGACTTAGCTGGTCGAAAACAACCTTCAGCTTTAATGGCTGACCTTAATGAAACAAGGGTGTCGAATTTAAGAGCCAACAAATTGCCCCCCAAGAATGCCTTATTTCGACTCTGAAAGAAAAAGGCATTCTTTGAAATGCCATTCGACACCTGTCTTTTCATTTTTTAGTTACAAATTAAATTGTGCACTTTTTGTTGTCTTCTACCAACCACTGACAATCCCAAGAAAAACCATCATTTATCCGTACCTAAGACGTCACCTCAGTACGGCGTGCAGTGTGCCAAACGTCATTTCACCAATTGTCATCATGACAATTCCCAAAAACGAGGGCGCACGCTGCACCCTTCCATTTCTGCAGAACGGTTATAACAACAGGGAGACGCCACGTGTCCCACTACCTTTTGCAACATTAAATGGCATTTAATGTCCTCGAATTTGTGGATTTCCCCCACTATTATAAATAGCAGTAAGTACCCATTTGTGGGACTTTTTACGCTACCTTGCTTTCAGAATTCCTCCTTTGCATACAAACTCTTGTCAACTTTGCAAACCTTTTGCTTTTCACTTCATCTTCAACCTCGTTACCAAAAATGGCATCTGGTTCTTCCAACGCTCCTAGCGCCAACGCTCCCTCTGGAAATGTCAAGCCTAGGGTTTTCTCGACCGCTCCGGTAGTGACTCCCACGGGCCAACGAAGGGTCCCTGAACCTTTGGACATTGCTGTACGTGCTGCTTACTCACGCCACCTTATGATTCCAGTTGGATATTCCAACCAGATCTTTGCTATGTATGGCCCACTGTACCCAAGCATTGCTGAGGCCATGAAGATCAAAAGTTACTTTCCGGTACTTGAGAGACTCAAACCAGTTGGATGCTCCAAGAAAGATGCAGAGGATAATGAAGATCCTGCTAAAGATAAAATCGACCTCCATTTCTTCAACAAAGGTGTTAGGGCTTTCAGGTCTGGCCCTAGCCTTACTCCTGATTATAGTGCTTGGCTGGAAAAAATGGAGAAACGCCAGGCTTCGATCTGGAAAGACATGGGGATTTTCGACCTGGTTATGCTGTCGAAGACAGGTCTTAACTATTCCCCAGAGATGTTGATAGCTTCTCTACTCTTCTGGGACTACACCCATTTCACCTTCCATCTTCCCTGTGGAATGTTGACTCCCACGCTCTTCGACGTGGCCGCCATCACTGGCCTTCGACCCACCGGGGACTACTTCGACCCGGAAGAAATGTCGGAGGATCAGATTGGATTCTCTGCCACAAAACCAACCTACACCACCTTCATCAATCACTACCACGATAAGTCGACAGATGTTGTGTCGGATGTCGAACACATTGCGTTTATAGCCTTATGGCTGACACGCTTTGTGTTTTGCTCCAAGTCCTTACAGGTGACCAAGAAGATGGTCACTCTCGCCACTCAACTCCATCATGGCCAAAATATCTGTTTGGCAGAATTGATTTTGGCTAGCCTGTATGAGTCGATTAGCAACGGAGTGACTCTTCTGAAGATTATCGAGAACAGAGCCAGCCTGCTGCTTGCTGGACCTTTTTGGCTGCTTCAACTGTGGCTCAATGCCACCTTCGAGTCCTTCTTGCCTAAGAAGATTCAAATAAATGAGCAGGCTCCAGAAATAGCAAACAGACGCGTCGAAGGCACTAGATTGGCTCTGTTGACTCCAATGGAAGATGGGCTGGAGCTTCAGCAAACTTTTACAAACTTCGTTCTGATGTTTGCTAGAAGGAAAGAGTTTGCTTCGACTATGGCTCCGTTTGCTCGACGGAAGGTTGGGCCAGAGTGGTTCACAAGGCCACATCCTAGGACGTCGAGTGGTCCTCAGGTTGACAAACATACAACAATGTGGGAGGCGTTCCTCACACCAAGAATCACGCCTCTTCGATTCAGGAGCTCTAAGACTCACTTGAGTCTGATTGCATATCAACCAAACCTGGTGTCTCGCCAGTTTGGTATTATTCAAACACTACCTTCTCCAATTTTTCCAAGGGAGAAGTCTATGTTATACTTCTGCAACGACTACACTGAAGAAGCTGCCACTAAGCATATCAGCAGATATGCTGGTCGAACAGTTCTTTCGTTGTTTGACTACCAGCTTAACTTTCTTTGCTCACCATCCTTCGAGGAGTGGTGGAAAAGTTACTATGCTGAGGAGTTTTTCGACGAGAAGGACTTCGTGGATGAGCTTCAGAAATCTTTTGTCCTTGTCTTGGACAAAATAAAGAAATGTAAGTTCATCCTTTCAAATTACTTTGTCTTTCTCTTTCGACTGCTAGCCTGTTTAATCATTTTGTTTACTTTCAGTTGTTCGAAAGCCTGCAGCCAAGAAAGCTGCAGAAGGCCAACAGGGAGGAGGCCCCTTAACAAAACCTCCACCGCCGGCGAAGACTATAGCGCCGGCGAAGACCACAACAAACCAACAGGGGGAAGGCCCTTCGAAAAAGGCTTCTGCACCGGTAACCAGACTTTCATTATCTTCTTCTGGCTTTAATTTTTTACTTTCGATGCAACTGCTAAATCGAATCCCCATTGGTTTTTTAGGTACCTTCGCCCAAGAAACGGCCAGCACTGACGGTCGAATCCGGGAGCGACGAAGAAGATGATTCTCCCCCTGCTCCTCTAAAAAGGAGAAAGCTGAAGAAGGACGTTCCTCTTCCTGAGGCTGCTGGTCGAACAATTAGAATAAAGGTCGCTGGGAGAAAGCCCAGGCCACCTCCAGTAATCATTGAGGAGCCAACGGAGGAGGAATTAAACGTTCTTCTCAATAAGCCTGTCGAAAGCGACAATTCCAGCCCTGGGGCTGAAACTACTTTACAGGTAATTTCTTTGATCCCTTTGTAACTCAGGTGTCGATACCTACATTCGACTATGTCTCTTTCGAATTTAGAAGATTCTTCTTCTTCTTTTTTCAGGACACCACTGAAAGCTCAGCGCCAAGGACTTCTGAAACATTGGAGTCTGCTGAACTCAGCAGGCCACAAGAAAAAGACTTGGCGAACGATGAGGCTCATACTGAAATAAATGAGGCCAATGCTGAGACAGCAGAAAAACCAGCAGAAGATCCACAAACAGAAGAGCAACAGCCAAAAGAGATTCAGGTGGTGGATCTGTCGGAAGAGAATCATGACGAAGGGGACCACGGCAACGCTGGCGAAAGGGATCAAGGTGCTGCTGGCGAAGAGAACCAAGGTGACGCTGGCGAAGGGCACCGTGATGACGCTGGTACTGCCGCAGTCCGAGTCGAAGAAAGTCAAGTCGAGGCAAATGCTACTCAACAACCTCAAACCCAAGACAATGCTGTTGCAAAGGCTGTTACCTCAACAAAGCACAGGTCGAAAGAGGACCTAGAACTCTTGAAGCAAACTGACCCTGTTAGCTATCTGAACGCCATCATCGAGAGCAAAAGTTCGTCTGACGCTAGCCAGGAGGTTCCTACCCTGTCGGGGAAGTCCACTGAAACTTCTCCTCTCGATGAGGCTTTGACGAAGGTTAAGGCTCAGTTTTTCAAGAAGGACTTGATGAAAGCTTTGGAGGGGGACCCTACTGCTCCATCATATTTGGGGGCTGTTTTGAATGCCGTAGACTTGTTAGCTGTGCCTCCAGAAGTCTCAGGCTTTATCATGGAGTTACACTCCATTATTGATCAAGTCTCAGCAGATTATCGGCGACAAAGGGGCTTTAATAGCCAGCTTGAAGTGTGATATGGCAAAAGCTCTTCTGCATGGACTGCTGTAGCAGAGACAACTTCTCGAATTGCGGAGTTGTCGAAGCAAAAAGCATCTAAACAAGAAGAAGTGGATGCCATCGATCGATAGAATGCTTCCCTCCAGGCGCAAATCGAAGAAATAGAGGCTAAGATAAATGCCAATACTAAGCGCAAGGAGGAACTTCTCTCGACTGTTCCAGACACCGAAAGTCAAACTGAAATCACACAAGGCCTAGAATTTGCTGAGAAAGCTCAAGGCTTCGACGATCAGATTGCCAAGCTTGTGCAGGCGAATGCCTGGTGCAACAAAAGATTGGAGCTGCAGCAAATCAAATACCTTCGACTCAAGGACTCCATTCCCTTCTGATTGATTCAGCCTTTTAACCATATTTTGTAATCTGTATTCGACAACATTGCCATCTTGGCTAAATTATAAAAATTTTCCATTTTGGCTTTTTTATGGTTAATTTAGTCATTACTTGTTATTTTATTTTTATCTCTTGGAGTGTAGGTTTGTACTTTTTCAAATATTTACCATTTACTCTCAAGAGCCTTTTATCTTCACCTAGCTCTTCGACTTCATAGGCTCCACCAGAAAAAGTCTGGATAACTCTGAATGGTCCTTCCCATTTGGGTGACCATTTTCCCATGCTTCGATCCCTTCGATCCATGGGAAGAATCACCTTCCAAATTAGTTCTTCAGGCGAAAATACTTTAGGTTTCACCTTTTTATTATAAGAGTCTTCTACTCTTTTCTTCTGAAGCCTGAGTAGGTCAAGAGCGCGCAATCTTTCTTCGTCTAAATCCACTAGTTCGTCTAACATCATATCCCAATAAATTTCAGAGGGAATATCATAATGTCTATGAACCCTTGCAGATTGAAGACAAATTTCTGCTGGCAACACTGCATCATGGCCAAAAGTTAGCCTATATGGTGTTGTACCTATGGCTTCTTTTGGGGACGTTCGACAAGCCCACAAAATCTGGTCTAACGTCTTATGCCAATTTTTTGGTTTCTTCCCAACATGCTTTTTTATCAAGCCAATCACTACTTTGTTCGCTGCTTCGACTTGACCATTTGCCTGTGCATAATAAGGCGTTGATGTTAGGAGTTTGAAACCTGTTTCCTGAGCGAATTCCTGCATCTTCTGACCAGTGAAAACTGACCCTTGATCAGTAGTTATAGTCTCAGGGATTCCATACCTAAAGATAATGTTCTTTTGAATAAATTCAATGACATTTTCTTGGTCTACATTGACTAAAGGGATAGCTTCGATCCACTTAGTAAAATAATCAATGCCTACCAGTATATACTTCTGACTCTTTGATGATGCTGGTCGAATCTCTCCAATGAGGCCCAACGCCCATCCTCTAAAGGGCCAGGGTTTCACTATCGAGTGAAGTTCGCTTGCTGGTACATGTTGGATGCCTGTATGTACTTGACATTCTTGGCAACCTTTGGCGAACTCAACACAATCTTTCAGCATAGTGGGCCAGTATAGTCCTTGTCGAAACAACAACCATTTCATCTTATGGCCTGCTTGGTGAGCCCCACATGCTCCAGCGTGCGTAGTCGAAAGGGCTATGTATGCCTCAGTTTCACTTAAGCATTTTAGCAATACCCCTTCAGGCGTCTTCTTGAATAACTCATTACCCATGAGTACATAACTCAACGCCCTGTACTTTGTTTTTCGTTCTGTCGAAGCTCCTGGATTTTGAAGATAATCCACAATGGGCTTCCTCCAATCTTGTTCTGACAAATTATCTATGAACGAAATTTCGAAGTTACTTTGATCAACATATCCTAGTCTTGTCGATTCCAAGTCTGTTGGTGATAGACAAGTTGCTTTTATCTTTTCTCGAACTTCGATTGCTCTTTGTAATCTCGTTTTTGAAATCTTATACCCAGATGCAATTTGTGCCAAGTCGTTGGCTATTTGATTTTCCACTCTGGGTATGTGTCGAATATTGACCATTTCAAATTTTTTCAATAAACGATTTGCTATCACAAAGTACATAATGAGATTTTCTCTTATGCATTTATATTCCTTTGTGACTTGCTTAATGACTAACTCTGAGTCTCCCATTATTTCGACTCGAGTTGCCCCCAATTCCAACAATATTTCAAGGCCAGTAATTAGAGCTTCATACTCAGCCTCATTGTTCGAACAAGAACCTGATATCTTGTACTTGAATGTTGTTGGAATTTTTTCTGGAGAAATGATCAAGACCCCTACTCCCGTTCCATATTTATGGCTGGAACCATCGAAGTAGAATTTCCAAGGTTCTATCTCCACATAATTAATATCCTCAACTTGAATTGAGTGGTCGACTATAAAGTCTGCAACCACTTGTCCTTTCACTGCCTTAAGAGGCATAAAGGTTAAGGAGTATTCAGTTAATGCTAATGCCCACTTGCCAATTCGACTGTGCAAGATAGGTTTCGACAACATGTACTTGAAAACATCAAAATGAGACGAAACATACACATCAACTAGTTTTATATATTGCTTGAGTTTTGTACAAGAGAAATACAGACATAAACACAATTTTTCAACTTCACTATATCTAGTTTCTGCATCGTTCAAAACTCTACTAAGATAGTAAATGGGTCTTTCGACTCCATTCTCATCTTCTTGGGCTAACATGCTTTCCAAAGTTTTGTCGAATGCAGCTATGTACAATCTCATACTCCTATTGCTACAAGGAGGCACCAAAATAGGTGGCTTGGTGAGGTACCCTTTGATTTTGTCGAAGGCTTCTTGTTGCTCTTGCCCCCATTCGAACCCCTCTTTATTCAGTCGAAGTAAGGGTGAAAAGGCTTGAGCTTTCCCACTTAGGTTAGATATGAATCTCCTTAAGAAATTTATCTTGCCTAACAGAGATTGCAGTTCCTTCTTATTCGATGGCGCTTTCGCTTCTAGAATTGCCTTCGTCTTGTTCTGGTTGATTTCGATTCCTTTCTTATGGACAACGAAGCCCAAGAAATCTCCAGCTTTCACACAGAATGCACACTTCAAAGGGTTCATCTTCAGACCATGTTCTCTCATTCTTTCAAATGATTGTCGAAGGTGGTCAATATGATTCTTCCTGGAAACAGATTTTATAACAATGTCATCAATATATACTTGCATAAACGTGTTAATAAAATCATGGAAGATAGAATTCATTGCTCGCTGGTATGTTGCCCCAGCGTTCTTTAGGCCAAAAGGCATCACTACCCATTCGTAAGTGCCTAGGGCCCCAGGGCATCGAAAAGCTGTTTTCGACACATCCTCTTCAGCAATGAATATTTGATTATATCCTGAATAACCATCGAGCATACTCAGGTATTCATAGCCAGCGGCAGAATCGAATAGCATTTCCGCCACAGGCATAGGATATTCATCTTTGGGCGTAGCAGCATTCAAATCTCTGAAATCTATGCACACCCTTAATGTACCATTTTTCTTAATCACTGGCACAATGTTTGCAATCCATTCGACATACCTTGTAACGCGTATGAATTTGCATTTCAGCAGTCTTTCGACTTCCGTTTTGATCTTCGATAGTATTTCTGGAGCGAAGCGTCTTGGACTTTGCTTGATTGGATTCTTCCCAGGTTTGATTGGCAACTGAAGTTCTACCAATCCTCTGTCGAGACCAGGAATTTCATCGTAATCCCATGCAAAACAGTCCTTGAACTCTTTCAACAATTGGATTACTTCTAACCTAAGTTCTGGGTCAATTTTGGCGCTGATGTAAGTTGGCCTTTTCTCTGACCCTTCGCCTAAGTTGATTTCTTCTAAAGGATCTTGCGCTAACATTTTAATGTTGTTCGCCAAGGGGTCCTTTTCGAAGCCCAAAGGCTCATCGTCATAGATGGCGTCGAGCCTCTGTTCCTGCATTCCTTCAGGCATGATATCAGGGGGTTCTGGATCGAAATCCTTTCCTGGACCTGCAGCAAATAACTGTTGATAATTTGCCTGTATGGCCATGTACTTTACTTCGGCTTCGAGAGTCGTTATCATCTTTGTTTCGGCTACATAAGCCGAAATTCGCTTCAATGATTGTGACTCAGTCATTATCACTGAATTCACTTCCCCAACCAGTTGGTTGGATATCAGTTAACCCACTGAAGTCTATGTGGGACAAGTCTTCTCTGTCCCATTGGAAACCATGCTCAGGATGCAGGTATAGGGAACAAAAAGTGTTTGGCGCTGGCGTCAAGTCGAAGTCAGGTGTTGGACATGGCCCTATGTGAGCCAAGTTCTTGTCGAAATCTGCCAGCCCCAGGTGATTCACTTCGCCCAGGTAATAGCTTTGATCTGCCTCTATGTTTTCGACCATCCCATCTGGACGCCATAGCAGCAGTCTCTGGTGCATCGATGATGGCACAGCACCAACACCATGAATCCATTCACGGCCCAACAAAAGATTGTAGTTAGGTTTGGCCAATATGACCATAAACATTGTTGGTCGAAGGATAGACCCTACTTTGATATCTAGTTGGATCACTCCCATAGTGGTCCCTATGCCGCCCTCATAGTTCGACAGGACCATGTTGTGAGGATTAATGTCCTCATCCCTTTTGCCAATTTTCCTTAGCATAGAGTGAGGAATAATGTTGATGGTTGCCCCACAATCCACCAATATTTTATTCACTGTAGTTTCTTCGAGTTTAGCCCTTATAAATAAAGGCTTGAGGTGATTTTTCATCGCCTCTGTAGGTGGTTCGAAGAACCCATTTTGTTCCTCAGTAGTGCCATTGTCCATGACGAAATAGCACACTGGCCTATGTTTGGCCATTTCTTGCTCCACTTCCCAGTCACTTGCTTCGACCTCCACCTGTCGGTTGAATTCTCTGGGCATCACTGAGACTATATTCACCATTATGTCCAAAGTATCATCAGACTCAGAACCGTCTTCGTCTTCGATCTCACCTTGGTTAGGCCAAACTAGCCTGTTGGTTACTGGCTCTCTTTCTAGAGGTTTCCTTTGCTTCCTTAGAGGAACATTTGAACTGGTTTCTGCCTTTGGTTCATTGGCAGCCTCCCTCTCAGCTTTTCGTCTCCTTTGGTATCTCCTCCATTGAGATCGAGACATGGGATTTTTCCCTTTGTAGTTGCTTGACACTTGTGCAACTTTGGGTGCAGCAACTTGAGGCTCTTTCTTTTGTGCTAAAGATGAACCCCTTGGCACGTCGAAAGAGTGCCATCTCTCCTCACTTGGCCTTTTTCGACCAGAGGTTTTGTACCAGGTATCTACTGGCACATTTGTTGGAGGCCTGAAGGTCAATGGCCTCTTTTCTTGGTTTGAAACTCTTTGGGAGGCTCTTCTGGGGTCATGTCGAAGATCAACATTTTCCCTTCTCTTATTTGCTGCTCTTACGCCTTGAATGTGCTCAGCAGCTTTTTTGTCAAAGATTGAACTGCATCTTGGACACAGCATCACCTCTGACTTCTTTTTCTGGCATCTTTGCAGGAAATCTGCCAGATTTTCATTTTCCCGAGGGAAAGCAGTCTTATTAGCTTGTTCTTGCCTCATGGCCTCTTCTGATGCTTTTGGGTCAGAGAGTTCAACCATGTTGATATTCATTGTATCTTTGTTGGCAAGGGTCAACTGCTTCATTTGTATCTCCAAATTCTCCGTCTGGCCTTGAACTGTGGCTAAGTGAGAACTGGGTTTTGGTCCAGTTTTTTGTGCTTCAACGGTCTCCAGCTTTGGGCTTTCGACCGCTTTCTGAACTGCTTCAATTGTATTTCTGGATAAATTCCCAGAAAAACTGCCAAAGATTGGCATGTTGATATGGTCCTTTGAGACTTCGACCATTGTGATTCCTGGCCTCTTCGACTGGCTCCTGGTTGCCTCGATCACGTTCACCTCAGAAGGCTCAGCATAGTGGGCTTCAGCCTGCAATGGATTTGAGTCGACAACCATGGGGGTTTTGTCAGCAAACTTCAACCTCCCTTCTTCGATAGCGTCTTGCACAAGATTCCTGAAAAGAAAACATTGAGAAGTTTTATGGCCCAAAAAATTATGATATTTGCAAAAGCCTCTCTTCTTTATTTGATCAAGAGGAGGCACTTTTACCCCTGGGGGTACTATCATTTGGACATCTTTTACAAGCAAGTCAAAGATCTCATCACATTTTGTGATGTCAAAACTATAAGTCTTTTTGGGGAACCTATCGTTGGTCCTTTCTGGACCAATGGGATTTTTCCCACTTGAGGGGACTAACAGTTTGCAA
This sequence comes from Vicia faba, assembly GCA_948472305.1. Lineage (NCBI taxonomy): Eukaryota > Viridiplantae > Streptophyta > Magnoliopsida > Fabales > Fabaceae > Vicia > Vicia faba. The sequence continues at coordinate 410,115,958 of OX451735.1, forward strand.
GAGTATGGTGGCCCTTGTTTTAGTTCCGCTAAATCGACTTCTCCTTCTTCGACAGTTATAGTATCGTCGAAGGATTCTGGATCTTCGTCATCCATCTCAACATACGCTATCCTCTCTCTCTTATGAGTTTTCGTTGCCTTTGCTTTTTCAGCTTTGAGGCGTTCTACCTGTCAAACTCTATCGGCCAGTTGGGCCATGTCTCTCAGGTATTGAGTGTCTAACTTCTTCCTAATGGAATAATCTAAACCGCCTGCGGCTATTTCGACCAACTCATGTTCCGACACTTGTGTAAAACATCTCGCCTTGAGCAGCCTAAACCTATTTAGATATTCGTCTATAGGTTCAGTGAAACGTCTCTTTACACTGGCCAATTCTTTCAGGCTTATCTTGGTTTGCCCCATGTAGAACTGTTCATGGAACAATCTTTCCAACTGGGTCCAATGATGGATCGAATTGGGGGGGGGGGGAGAGTTGTAAACCAAGTGAAAGCATTCTTTGTCAAAGAACTTGGGAAGTACTTAATCCTCAGGTTTTCGTTATTCGAAATGTCACCTGCTTCGATCAAGTATCTCGCCACATGTTCGACAGTAGATTCTGTCGTGTCCCCAGAGAACTTAGTGAATTTGGGGACTTTACATCTAGGAGGTAAGTCTGTTTGTAACACGTATTCTGACAATGGGGATGTAAAGTTGGGCCTTCGAAAGCCCATGTTCATCCCATTTTGAGTCATGATCCTTTCGATCATGGTTGCCAGATTATTTTCCAAACCCATGTTTTGGTATTGGATATGCTGAACCACTTCGTCAGCATTTTGGTTTCTGTTAACTAACCTTACCTCTGGGGTTATTACCCTAGGTTCCTCGATAGGTTGCTCCAATCGTGCCCTAAGGTTTTCTTCGACAGGCTGTTGGACCTGGTTGATGGTGGTTTCTTCCTCTAAAAATATACCTTGGTTTCCCCTTATTTGCGCCCTTTGGGGCTGTCGAATAGGTTGGGGTACTCCAAAGAAATCAGCCAAACGCGTCATTTACGCTGTCATCGGCTGATTCGATTGAGTAGTGTTTTGTATTAGAGGGTTCAGCACTGTACTTAAAGTTTGTGCCAACATTTGCACCATATCATGGTTGCTTTCGTCCATTTGTTGCCTCAAGACGGCTGTCGAGGCATTTGTAAGGCCATGGGCTACTTGGGACGTTCCTCCTAAGAGTTGGGTCCTATTTCTATTCGCCATACCTACTCCAGAACCTTGGAGTGGCGAAGAGGCACTCACTAAAGGGTCTGAAAAAGTGGACGCAACATTCGTCAGGCTAGCCAAGTCAGAAGTTGGCATGCCATAGAGTGGTTCTCGATTATGACCGCCTGTCATAAATCCTGGGGGAACAAAAGGCCTTGTACCTAAATTTCCCCTTGGTGGGGGAGTTCCCAAAGGCACTCTGGGGCCTGTGAACGGAGGTAATGGCCCCGTTGCTGTGACCGTTACTGCTGGTGTCGAACCAGCAGTTATCGCTTCACTTACGGCCGGGATAACCGTTGCTCCCACATTCGTTTGTGGGATTTAGTTATTGTTTGGCGGATTCGCCATCTCTTCCCTTCTTCTGGCAGTATTGGTATCGTTAGTGTATATTCTACCACTTCTCAATAACATGCAACACTCCTCGAAAAGATGAGATTATTTTCAACAATCAACACACAGTCCCACTGGGCGTGCCAATTTGTTTACCGTGGTTATTGGTAAACAACCGCTGATCCTCCAAATGGTTACTTATTTGGTTACTCGCAGGATCGATCAGATTGATCCTAGGACATAGGTTGATTTTGAGGTTTTGATTGAATTGGATAATGATTAAATGACAATAAAATAGAGAGGCTTTAAGTAAATTGCATGAAGAAGTAGGCTTGGTAAAATAAATGAAGGCTTAAAGTAAAGGATTTCGACAGGAAAGTAAAGAAGAAAGCAAGTAAAGTTTCTGGAAAAGTAAATGACTTTGATTAATAAAGTTGGTGTTTCACACATACATTTCTCAACAATTCTTTCTCACACGCTGGGTACTCGAATCTATATGAGTGACTTTGTATATAATTGTGAACACACGCGAGGAACTGCGTGAACTACTACTATTTATACTAAAACATCCCAAGTAACCGTCGGGCAGTTACACTGCTTCGAGATGATCCCACTTGGCATGTTCTCAACGTTTGACGCTCCAGATCTTTGCACGTTGCACTTGGTAACCGCTAGAAACCGTTTTCCCTCCAAATGCTTGAATTTCAAACCGTTCCACTCTGTACCATCGAACATCTTCGTTGAGAAGCATCTTCAACGAGAAACACCTTCGACGTCGAAGGCAACCAACTTCTCCCTTGGAAGAAATCTTCTAAGTACATTGCCATCTTTCGATGGGTATTTCGACGGACTTAGCTGGTCGAAAACAACCTTCAGCTTTAATGGCTGACCTTAATGAAACAAGGGTGTCGAATTTAAGAGCCAACAATGGGATGAAATGCGTATGATTTATGATTTCAAAGACAATCGGGATTCAAATTTGTAAACAAGAAAGGAAACACACTTTATTAGATTTAAACTTCAAAATTTAAATTGTTCAATAAATTGCCCTTAAGGCGTTACAAGAATGGAAATACTGAAAAGTAAACAAAAACTGGAAAGGAAATCGTCAAAGGTCCATCAATGCTCCCATGGTCTCTTCTTATCAGTGCAGACATAGTCGTTGAGAATCCGCTCGTTCTCTAACTGCCTAGTCAACCTCTAGATCTTCTGCTCCTGCTCGTTGAACTTCTCCCGATAAGAATCCCGTTCTTCCCGCAGTTGCATCCAAGATCTCTTCAGTGCCCCAATGTTAGTGGGCATATAAGGATGGAGAATAGTTGGAAGAACCCCTTCTTCATTAGCAACTTCAAGAGTGACAGGCCGGACGACTTCATATGGAATTCCTAGCTTCTGAGCACGGATGCGGACCCATATGAGATATGGCTCCATTGGCATAGAAGTCTTTGGGCCTAGCTCATGTGGATCAGATTGGTGAACTCTATCCCAAGCCCTTATGAATCTGCGATGCTACTCGTCACTATCCCCTTGAAAATCAAAGATGATATGAGGCATTAGCATCTCATGAGGTCCTTCTCTTCTGGATCTTCCAAACTGACGGAGAGCTAAGCATGGGTTGTAATAAATTCCTCCATGGGTTCCTAGCAATGGAACATTAAGATACTCTCCACACCGATCAATGATAGTCACCTCATCCATACCTTTGAGAGTCCAGATAATGTCGTTATGAGAAAGAGACATCACCCTATAAGCCCAGCACATTCCTTCTTTGTTCTTCAGCACTGACTTAGGGAGATGCGAAATAAACCACCTCGACAATAAAGGAGCACAACACATCAAGGTTCCCCGCTTTCGGGCAGTACGAACATAGAGCTGATGAAGAATGTCACCCAAGAGAGTGGGTACAGGGTTCTGAGAGATGAAGATCTTTATGGCATTCACATCAACAAAAGTGTCAGGATTTGGAAACAATACCAAGCCATAAATCAGAAGAGCCAGAATATCCTCGAACGCCTTAAAGTCTAGGCTATCCCAGAAGTAGTTAGCCTTGCCAACCAAGAACTTAGTCAGAAAGCCTTTTGCTCCACTCCTAGTCTCCCAATTAGCCATTACCTCCTCTTTAGTCAAATGAAGGGCTGCAGCAATTTCTTCAGGCCTAAGGGTCTTCTCCCAACCAGTAAACGGAGTCTGCTCCAAAACAGAGATACCGATCATATCAGAGAACTCTTCTAGGGTAGGAACCAGCTGGAAGTCCTGGAAAGTAAAATAGTGGTACCGCGGATCATAGAATTGGATCAGGACACTCATCATCTGCTCTTCCAATTTAGAGGTGACCAAACTGAGAAGAGAACCATGCCTCCTGATGAAGGAAGTAGTGTCAGGCATCTTGGCAACCAACTCTTTAAGCAAGGTAGGGACTTGGATAAAGTTGATCCGGATGGTATTCTTACGCATAGGCATCATGATGACCTACAAAACAGAGCAAAGATGAAACCCTCCTGTCTTTGAAATAGGTTAGTCTTATGCAAGATGTATGCAATGTTATGATGTCATGATGTCATGATAGTAAGCACACCACAAGTATCCACAAATAGCAAACATGGTAAAGGCACACAAGTCACACTGAGAGCCCTTAGATTTCAGGCTGGCATGGAGCTTAGGTACTACCCTCTTTCAGTTCAGTTGGTTTAAACCTGTCCTAAAAATAGTAATCGGGTTCTAGAGGATCTCAATATCACTGACTACCCTCGATCGGTCATAATTCCAGTTTAGCAACCTTTTCTTGCGGCCGGAATCATCGCGAGAGTTTAGTCTCAATGAGTGTAGCATACTGCTACTGTTCTATGGCCAAGTTGGTCAATTTAAGGTTCTAAGGCCAGTTGGTGCTTAATGACCCCTTAGAAGACCCATATTCTCCTCGTTCCAACACAAGGGATATCGGTACAGACTAAAGTGCCACACCAATGTAGCTACTGCTTCAGCCGTGTCGGTCTACGTCGGACAGTTCCCTCACAGTTTATTGCTACTTACCTAAAGGGTACCCCCAGATCCGGGTTAGGATCTATAGAACTCCGATACAAGCCCACAAATATAAATCATACAAAGCATACAATTGAAAACACAATGATCTAATCCTAAGGTACATCTCACTTATAAATAATTCCCCAGTAGATTCTCCAGTTCTGTGATCGGTGGGAATGAGAACTAACTGTTTTGGAATGCTGGTTCGCGTTTGCGTTTGTTTTTGCAAAATGTCGCGGTAAGCAAGAGTCGCCACCGTCTTTTATTTTATCCAACAAGGAAAGGACAAAAGCACAAAAAAATTCCTTTTTGAGATATTTCTCGGGTTCGGGAGGTAGATTATAGAAAGGGAAGGTGTTAGCACCCTTTCTATCCGTGGTTATCCACGGGCTCTTAGGTACTTGCTCATTGTGTTTTCAAAATTTGCTTTTCTTTGTGTATGTAAGTTTGAAAAGAGTTTTTGTTTTGAAGAGAGTGTAAGTGCAAAAAGTTTTGTTTTGTTTTAAAAGGAGCAAGTACTTAAGAACCATCTACCTACTTGAAAAAGGAATTATACTGTACAAATGTCCTTTAGACAATGCTATCCCACTATTGAGGAGTAGGCAACATCGTCGTTGGAGTTTTCGGGTCAATTCGATTAAGGGACGTGTGGTCACTAAAGCAATGTTATGACGCCTTAGTGGTAACCCTAATATCCTAGATCATTTTTCCGAGGCAACCGTTTCGAGGCAACTATGATCTTTGGACAAGAGGGCGACCTCTAAAACTTCTTATACTCAATGACCACGTTCGAGGCAACCAAGTGAGTTGTACCCTAAGAGTGGCATGTGCAAGTGTGTTATTTCGGTTAATTTTATCTTTACACGTCATGGGTGAGCTATATTGATTTTAGGTTAAAGATTCATCTTGTCATGCATTACCTAGTTATCAAACATCTAACAGTTAATATTGTGCGGAAATTAAATCTAAACTATTACAAGGCGTCGGGTATTTACATCGCCAAAAACAAACCCTTTAATTTAAATTGCGGAAAATAAAAGAAAGCGATAAATAATGTCCTAATTAAAAGTTATTACATACCGAAAGCAATTACAATATTGGAAATAATGGTACGCGTGCGAGAAAATTAAAACAACACATTTTTAGGGTTTTGACCCTTTTTTTATTAAAGAAAGCATGTTTTTGATTATTTTTGAATTTAAAGAAATTAAAACTAAGTTACTTAATTAATTAAATAAAAAATATATTTTTGGTTTTTTATATTTAAGGAAATAAAATAAAAGAGATTAAAATTATTAAAAACCTAATTCTACATTAATTTTAATTTATTGTAAAAATATTAAATGTTTAAATCTATTTAAGACTAAGTCAATTAATTAATATTTATTTACAAAAATAAAAATAATGAAATTAATACTAAAAATAATATTTTTTGTGTTTTCTGATTTTTATTAAGGAAAAAATGTTAATTATTTGGTTAGTAATTAATTAAGAATAATGAAAATAAAACAAGTAAATAAATAAAATATTAAAAGAAAAGAAATAACCAAGGGGGGTACTGGGCCCAATTTGGAGGAGAATCTGGCAATTCCAAGCCCACAAACGTCCAAGCCTGTTTTGACTTTTCCCATCCAGTGTGTGCTTGTTGACTTGGGCATATGATGGTCCCTCATTCCTGGCCACCAGATTTGGCCTGAAGGCCATCTGGCGCGTTGAGATTGCAAGCGTATGGTAGACCATGCTTATGATGCTGCATACAATTGCCTGGAGAAAAATCAAATAAATGTTTTGGGGGACCTGGGATTCGAACTCAGGTCCCAAGGGGTTTTCCACTCACGCTTCCACCAACTGAGCCATGCTACCTATTTGTTAATAGAATACAAAACAAATAATATATTGAAAATATTTAATATGCCTGGGAATTAAAAAAAAAACGCGCTAAACATTTGAATGAGCCAATGGGAAGAGGACGCGTAGTCGTCTTCTTCACAAATCTCTGGTTTTATTACCTGCGGATTTTTATCCGCAGGAAGATCCGTGGCTTGCTTCCAAAACTCGTTCTAGGCCACAAAAATGCAAGCTAAAACCATCATTGGGTTCGTCTCTCTTCCCTGAACACATCCATGGTCGTTATTTGTCCTGATTTTGCCTGTAGCAAAAATGCCTAAAAAACAAGAACACGAACCCTAGCTTCGGATCTAAGGTTATAGGCCATGAAAACAAAATTGAATAATGCAGACATGTTGGAAATTTGACGTTAAGCATGATTGTACAAAAAAATGGCAAAAAGATGCAAGAACATTGATTCATGATTCCATGTTCAGAGCTATGTTTGTGGGCACTTACAGCGCTATTCAGGAGGTCTCAAGGCCTGGTTTTGATTTCTTTAGCTCCACTGGATATCAGGCAAGGAAGCTACGTTGATATCTTGGATTGAATCGTGCTCTAACCAAGGTTTTAATCTCACACTTTTGCAAGCTTTTTTCAATTCTGGTTTGGCCGTTTTTGCAGTGCTTAGGTCCTATTCTTTGTATGCCTCGCTTGTGTGTGTATAAGGGAATGAATTTAGGTTAAAACTTGGGCTTGAATCCACGTGCATTGAAGAATTGTGATATGATATGATCTTCCATTAACAAGTTTCCAAAAATTCCTTAAATCAAATATTTTGTGCACAACAATGCTTGATACGAATTTGATTGAGTGTATCATGATAATGAAGACCTGTAATGATCAAAAAATCTTATTCCATTAATTTTTTGGATTTTATTTGAATTAATATTGATTTAAATGAATTAATTCAATAAAAATTAAATAAAATAGAAAAATAAATGATTAGTCATGAAATCGAAGATAGGACACGTGTGTGGTGTGACAAGATCATATCAAGTGGAAAAAAGTGGGGCCTTTTGTAAAAAATTGGAGTTTTGAGGATAGTTTACTTTTGGCACTTTTGGAAAAATGCCCAACTTCAACAATGCATAACTTCTTCAATTTTGAACTTTTGGAAGTGTTCTTTGACTTTTTAGAAACCTTAAGATGTCCTATAACCAACCCTTTTGGTCTCATCTCATTTTGATATTCCATGCTCAAGTTATAAGCTTTGGAAAAAAAGGTGTTTTTGTTGACTTTCAAAAATGACCTATAATGTCCAAATTTGTAACTTTTTGTGAGAGCATTTATTGATCTTGGGGTGTGAAGATGGATTTTAGTAAATTGCAGCCTATTCAAAATGAGCTTTGTATGGGTCATTTCGCATAAAGTATGAGAAAGTTATGATTGGTCAAAGTTAGGTTGACTTTCCCAAAAAACCCTAATTTAGCAACTTTTGAATCTTGATGAATCTTGAGCAATCCTTGATGAATAATGATCAACCCTTGATCAAATGATGAATTATCCTTCAAAATGATAATGTTGACAAAAAATCTTGAAGTTTGACTGGTTATAGGTCACAGTTGACTTTTGCCCTAGCACAGTCGATTTTTGGACCTCTTGAGCAATTGACTGACCAAACTTTCTCTGCAAGGCTTGAAATTTGACATGGATGAACTTGAGAACATATTAGGACATTGGGGAGAATTTGAGACCATTTGGATGTAATGACCTTGATGCAACACAAAACCCTAATTTTGAATTGACTGCCTTAGGAGGTGATTTGACTGTCCAACTCTTGAGCCATCTTGAACAACTTGGAGATGATTCTTGAAATGTCTTGAGAAATATGGGAGGGAAAATTTTGGGGTACAACAGATCCATTCTCCCTATTAACCACGTGGTGTGAGTTAGCATATACTGCCTCAGTCTTTTAGTAGCCCAAGTGTGATCGGTGGATCTGGAACTGACTATTTAACGCTGGTTCGCGAAATGTCGCGGAAGCAAGAGTCGCCACCGTCTTTTATTTTCTCCAATATGGAAAGGACAAAAGCACAGAAAAATTCCTTTTTAGATTAGTTCTCGGTTCGGGAGGCAGATTTATAGAAAGGGAAGGTGTTAGCACCCTTTCTATCCATGGTTATCCATGGGCTCTTAGATACTTGCTCATTTGTGTTTTCAAAATTGTTTGTTTGCTTTTCAAGGTGAGTGGGTTTGAAAAAGTTCCGTTTAAAATTTCAGTTCGACTCTTGTATCAGTCCTCAAGAGTGTTTGAAAAGTTGTTTTTGAAAGCTTTTTGCAAAGTGTCTGTGTGAAAAGAAGTTTTTGATTTGCTTTGAATTAGAGCAAGTATCTATGAGTCATCTACCTACCCTAAGGAATTCGTCTGTGTAAATGTCCTTAAAGTAGTGCCATCCCACCATTGAGAGGTAGGTAGCACCACCGTTGGAGGTGTTCGGGTCAATTCGAGGTTTAGGGACAGTGTGGTCACCAGAGCAATAGGAAGACACCTTAGAAGCTACCCCCATGCCATGTTCATGGACATGAGGACTTACTAAAACGTCCTCTACTCGACGACCACTTTTCGAGGGGCAAGGCAACAGTGAGGCGTACCCTAGGAGTGGTGTGTGATTTGTGTGTCATTTTCAATTATGTTTATCTTGTTCATGCATTGGTGATCTACGCTTTGTTTTTATTTTTGGCATTCATTCTTTCATGTGGTTATTAACAGTTAAAAGGTGCGGAAATATAAAAGTCCTACGCTATTACAAAGGCGCGGGTCTACATCGCCAAATTAAACCAAGACCCGATTTGAAATAAATAAAAATGCGGAAAGTAAATACCCTAATTAATCTATTACAAGGCTTTGGGGCAAGTACATGAAATTTAAAAAAAGGAAATAAAAGTAAATGTGCGAAAAGAAATAAAATCGAGAATGCGAGGGCGTTGGACCCTTTAAAGAAATTACGTTACAATTAATAAATTAATTAAGTTAAATAAAGAAAAGAACTTATTTTTGGAGTTTTTGTATTTATGAAATTTAATAAGAAAATTAATTATTATAGGAAACCCTAATTCTAATTGTTTTTTAATTTATTAAAAAAAGTATTTAAGTTGTAACCTAATTTAACCCTAATTAATTAAATGGCATATTTATTTACAAAAAATAACTAATAATTAAATATGGTGAAAAAAGAAAAAAAAAGAATAAAAGTATAAAAACCCTAATTTCTACATTTTTTAGTTTATTAAAAAACATTAAAATTAAACCTAAGATTAAAACTAAATTAGTTAACAAAATTTATTTACAAAATAATATTAAATAAAATATATTTTATTTTTATGATTCCTGATTTTTTTTTGGTATTTTTGTATTATAAAGTTAATCTTATGGAATTTAAATAAAACAAAGAATATAATTAAAATAAATAATAGAAAAGAATAAAAATAGAGAAAAGAAGGCAAACATGGGGGGTGGTTGTCCCTTTTGGAGGTATTTTCCAAGCAATTTTGGCCCACTGAATCAGGCCTGGTTGACTTTTGATGGTCACGTGTAGACCCCTGGACTAAGGTGCATGATGGAACTCATATCTTGGCTTTTGGATTGATCTCAGGGGACATGTGGCAAGCACCAGCGCTGGATGTTTGGTGGGCTATAGGAGAGTCAGTGTACCTGATCATATTGCAAGAAAAAATATTAAGAGTATGGGGGACCTGGGAATCGAACCCAGGTCCCAGTGCTTGAAGGACAACGCATCAACCAACCAGCCAAGCGCGTTCGTTTGTAAGATTATTGGAACTTGATTAATATGAGAGAGAATAAGCGCTATTGGTAAACATAAAAAAAATGTGCGAATATTTGAATGGCCCAGTCTGGTTGAGACACCTCATCATCTTCTTCATGGCTGCTTCGTTTTACCTGAAAAAACAAGCTAGATAGCGGGGGTTTTAAACCCCCACAATCTGAAACAACAAAAATAGCGAATAGAAATTGGTCAATGGTAAATTGAGCGCGATTAGTGTTTTAAATTCGTTAGAATGTTACGAATTCAATGGTCCTAGTCTCATGGTCTAATTTTACCAGATGAAAGAAACCCCAAATTTAGAGCTTTGAAACCCTAATGCGTGTTCATGGTAACTTCTTATTTAGACGACCATTCTTCAATTGAACGGTACTGTTAGCTTCAGAAACATCATGTTAGTGTAAAACGACAATTAAAAGACATGAAACATGCGTATAAATCAAGATGCGATTATGAAAATTTCCATGGACAGGGCTATGGCGTTCTACCGTTTCTGGATGTATGGAGAGTGGAAAAGTATTGGATTATGTTCAGAGGAGTCCCAACAAGCTTTTGAGATACTTTCCACGCCTTGAAATGCCCTGAAACTATGAAAACAGATTTTGAAGTTTTTAAGAAAAAAGTGAGTTTGTGTTCTTGATTCTGAGCGCAGCTTCTTGGTTGTTGTGATTAGGGTTGTGATCTGCTTATGTATGCCAATGAATTAGGGTAACAAAACAAGCCCAACATCCAAGTTTTAATGCCTTTGAATTTTTGTGATCTTCCATGATTTTTCAATCTTTTTTTATACCTTTCTCATGCCAATCAAATGAAGATTCTTGCCTTTTTTGGGGTGTGCACGAAATCTTGAGTGAGTAAATGAGAGAATATGCTGCAAAAAGATTTAAAACACATGCTTTGCTATTTTTGTCATATTTTATTTAATTAAATGAATTAATGGTGATAAAAATTCAAATAAATAATAAAAAATGATGAAATAACTCCCCTTTGGGTCAATGGGTCGTGCATAGATTTTGGGTGATGATTCTTGGAAGAAATTGAGGCCCATTAGCAATTTTGAGGCATTTGAAGCAAAGTTGACTTTTCAAAATTCCCAAAAATTTCCCAACTTCCACAAGGCATATCTTGCTCAATTTTTAAGCTTTGATCATGTTCTTGGACATTTTGGAAAGGTCTTGAAGTCCTATAACCAATTCCTTTGGCACCATGTCAATTTGATTTACCAATCTCAAGTTATGGTCTTTGACTTAAAGTGCCTTTTTGTTGACTTTTGAAAATGACCTATAATGTTGAGATTGATAACTTTTTGTGAGAGCATTTCTTGGACTTGAAGTGTGAAGAGGAGTTGTAGGAAATGTCATTCTCTTCAAAATGAGCTTTGGATAGAATTTTTCTAATAAACCATGTGGAAGTTATGCCTTGGTCAAGTTACAGTTGACTTTTTCAACTGTCCAAAAATATAAACTTTTGCATCTTGAGAATTTTTGAGCCATGCCTTGAGAATCATGATCAAGAATTGATCAAATGATGTTTGTGGCTTCAAAATAAGATGTTGACCAAAAATTTGGACTTTTGACTGTCAAATGACCATTTAGCCCCTACAGTTGACTGTTGAGCAATTAGGGTTTTTGACTGTGCAATTTTGTGCTGTGAGTCTTGAAACTTGGCATATGGATGCTTGACCATGTTTATAGGCATGTGGGACTTGCTTGGACCCTTGGAAACTTCAATTTCTTTGCCAGAACCAAAACCCTAGTTTTTGACTGTTAGGAGGCCATTGGACTATGCAACCCTTGGGGAGATTTTGAAGCATGCTTTTGGCAAATCTTGAAGAATATGGGAGGGCAAATTTTGGGGTACGACAGTTGCCCCTGTTCAATCTTCTTAAACCTGAGGATGTAGATTGGCTGACGTGCCTTTTGTAATCCGAAGGTGGAAGATGATTGAACACTAGAGTGCCCAGAAATTTACGCTCACATAGTAATGTGATGGTGGGAATGGGTTTACAGATGCCATTTGGAGATTAGTGGATAGGAGGATGGGCTTATAGATGCCATGTGGAGAGGTGACGGATAGGTGGATGGGCTTATAGATACCATCTGGGTGTCGATCGCGTAAGGGATTCCTTAGCGAGAACCTGCGTACCTGAAAAAGAAAGATGATTACCTGACCTGTTACAGGAGTTGGTCTTCAAACTCTTTGTGTAGATGCATCCTGGTTGGTTACAGGAATCGGGTCTGGGGTTTCAAATAGTGATGAATGAGTCAGGGCTGGTTACTACCTCAACGGAACGATGAGAGAACCTGGGACGATTACTACCTCAACAGGAACGCTGAGAGAATCTTGGGGCGATTACTACCTCAACAGGAACGCTGAGAGAATCTTGGATTTCTTCTACTGGGATAAGAATCAGGGAGATCTTAGGGTCGATCTGACTGAACCGGAGAAGGCCTTTGACTGGATAAGAATCAGGAAAATCTTAGGGTCGATTTAACTGAACCGGACAAGGTCTTGGAATATCTTCAACTGGATAAGAATCAGGGAGATCTTAGGGTCGATCTGAATGAACCAGAGAAGGCCTTTGACTGGATAAGAATCAGAAAAATCTTAGGGTCGATTTAACTGAACCAGGCTAGGTCTTGGAATCTTCAACTGGATAAGAATCAGGGAGATCTTAGGGTCGATCTGACTGAACCAGAGAAGGCCTTTGACTGGATAAGAATCAGAAAAATCTTAGGGTCGATTTAACTGAACCGGGCAAGGTCTTGGAATATCTTCAACTGGATAAGAATCAGGGAGATCTTAGGGTCGATCTGACTGAACCAGAGAAGGCCTTTGACTGGATAAGAATCAGGAAAATCTTAGGGTCGATTTAACTGAACCGGACAAGGTCTTGGAATCTTCAACTGGATAAGAATCAGAGAGATCTTAGGGTCGATCTGACTGAACCAGAGAAGGCCTTTGACTGGATAAGAATCAGGAAAATCTTAGGGTCGATTTAACTGAACCAGACTAGGTCTTGGAATCTTCAACTGGATAAGAATCAGGGAGATCTTAGGGTCGATCTGACTGAACCAGAGAAGGCCTTTGACATAGCTGAGAACTTAACTGGATCTTTCCTACAAGGTAAAGGTCAGTCATATGCAATGCATGATATGGATCAAGCAATGATGTTCTCAACATAAATGAGATTGTAAGATCATGATGCGTATGTGCATGCTAAAATGTATGGAAATGTGGTGTTTATGAACGTATGTTTTTGTCTAGGAAAGTAAATCCTTGACGGGTGCCGGGAAGTCACATCCTGGGCTGATGTTAGAGAATAGATCTTTGCCTCCGCTGGGGATGATGGTTGCAAGAATATCGGTAGGAGAAGATAACTCCGTTGGGGAATAAACTTGGCGAATGGATCACTCTATGGGGAGAAAATTATTCTAGCGATCTTGCTGGGGAACAATACTCTGTGGGGAGAGAGGTACTTTGCTGGGATGTTGATAACTCCGCTGGGGATACCGTTGTTATGTTGGAAGTGTTAGTAGACTTCGCTGAGGATAGGAAGACTTCGCCGAGGACGATCTTCTTGTGGCTTTTGGCTGAGGATAACCCAGTTATATCCTGGTAGGGAAATAATCATTGAATAAAGCCGGGGGACGCGCTCGTGCTCTGCGAGGGATAAGCTTCCAGAATCTACTGGGGATAAGCTTCCTGTTGGGGAGATGGATTCAAACTTTCCTGGGGAAATCTTGATTGGACTCTCCTGGGGAAATTTTGAGATATGTTGGGGAAGTGGCTCCACTGAATGTTTGATATACCGCCGGGGAACAATCTTTAGGCCAAGACTGCCGGGGATGCTTGTTTAAGAATATATGTATATCGTGCTGGGGAATGTTGAGATCTGTGGGAGATACCCAACTTCCTTAAGGCTGATAATATAGCTTTGCTTGGGGAGAGTGCATTGACTTGTTGGCTCACTCTCTGGGGAATTAAGATATACTGGTTACGTTCTTTAGCTGAACCTACCTTGATACCTTGGTGGACAGAACAATTAGATCGCTTAGACCACTCATTATTTCCCCTGTTTCTAATATTACTTGTAATTAATCCTTTGTTTCGTATGCAAATATTTATGAGTTAGCAATCAGTGTCAAATGCATATATCACAAATTGAACCTTGGACGTTCTTCGCAAAACAAAACAGAAAAGGAAAGACAATTGGCAATTTTAACTGAAAAGTGTATTTATATTGATTTTTGAATTTGCTTGTAAAATAGGCGTTTTATGTACAAGAGGCTGACGTACTAGTAGGAGAACGCCGCCGAACAAAAGAGTTTATACAATTTGTACAAAAGGGAAACAAAACAGCTGTGTGAAAAGAATAATCCCACTGGGTTCCAACTCTGCTATCGCCTTTATATCTTCGAGCGTCTCATCACTTGATGACCTAGCTGAAGATGAAGCTGGTTGATCGATGCCGTCTGAACTTGATGTTGATACCGGATTCTTGATGCAAAGTGATCCAATGAGACATAGTATTACGCTTTATCCCTAACTTTTGCCTGGACCGCCCTTTCGGGTTTTCAGTCCACCGGGATACCCATTTTTTCCCAAGCCGCCTTTTCAGGTTTTCGACTTGCCGGGTGTACAGATTTTTTTTCATTTCATCCCTTCATTTTTTCTCGAACCCTTTTGGTTCACCGGGAATCCCTAATTTTTGCCTAGGTATGTCAACCTAGCGGGTCTTTTTTCATGCGTAGTATCTTTTTACTATGTCTGTATTGGCGGGGTGAGGAAGGTCGTCACCATCCATGTTGGTTAGAATCATGGCTCCTCCTGAGAACACATGTTTAACCACAAATGGCCCTTCGTACGTAGGGGTCCATTTGCCTCTTGGATCACTCTGAGGAAGGATGATGCGTTTGATTACCAGATCCCCAACTTGATATTCTTGTGGTCTGACCTTTTTGTTAAATGCCCTGATCATCTGTTTCTGATACGTCTGACCATGACAAATAGCAGCAAGTCTCTTCTCGTCGATTAAATTTAGCTGATCAAGTCGTGTCTGGATCCAATCATCTTCGCTCAGATCTGCATCCTTCATTATCCGGAGAGAGGGTATCTGCACTTCGATCGGTAAGACTGCCTCCATACTGTAGACCAAGGAGAAAGGAGTTGCCCCGGTTGACGTCCTGGCTGAGGTACGGTACCCATGTAGAGCGAACGGTAACATCTCATGCCAATCTTTATAAGTCACTGTCATCTTCTGCACAATTTTCTTAATGTTTTTATTCGCTGCTTCTACAGCCCCATTCATCTTCGGCCGGTAGGGAGAAGAGTTGTAGTGCTGTATCTTAAACTGCTCGCAGAGCTCAGTGATCATCTTGTTATTGAGATTGGTACCGTTGTCCGTAATGATCCTTTCCGGGACGCCGTATCGACAGATCAGATTATGCCGAATGAACCGTGCCACAACATTCTTGGTTACTGTAGCGTAGGAAGCTGCTTCAACCCACTTCGTGAAGTAATCAATCGCTACCAGGATGAAGCGATGCCCATTGGACGCTGTAGGTTTAATCTCGCCGATCATATCTATGCCCCACATTGCAAACGGCCAAGGTGCAGTCAGGACATTCAGAGGAACTGGAGGAACGTGCACCTTGTCTACATAAATCTGGCATTTGTGGCATGTCCGAGAGTGTTGGTAGCAGTCGGCTTCCATGGTGGACCAGAAATACCCTGCCCGAAGGATCTTCTTTGCCATAGTATGTCCACTGGAATGCGTCCCGAAGGTACCCTCATGCAGCTCTGCCATGATCCTCTCTGCTTCAGTCTTATCCACACAACGCAGTAAGGTCGAATCATGGTTTCGCTTGTATAGAATGCCGTTGCTAAGGAAGAACTTTGCAGTGAACCTTCTCAGAAACTTCTTATCGTTGACAGATGCACCTTCAGGGTATTCCTGAGCTTCCAAGTATCTCTTCACCTCATGGTACCAAGGCTTCTCAGTCACCAATTCAGTCTCGAGATCACAACAGTATGCCGGTTCGTCCAGTTTCCAGATGATGATCCGGGGAGCCTCATTATCCCATTTGACCTTGAACATAGAAGACATCGTAGCTAACGCGTCCGCCAGCTGATTCTCCTCTCTCGGAAAGTGTTCAAAGGTTATCTTTGTGAAATGGGGGATCATTGTCAACACACATTCTCTGTAAGGAATAAGATTAGGATGTTTCGTATCCCACTCCCCTTTGATCTGATTGATCACGAGAGCGGAATCTCCGAAGACACTCAGAAACTTGATCCTTAAGTCGATCGCAGCTTGGAGACCCATGATGCATGCCTCATACTCCGCCATGTTGTTGGTGCAGTTGAAACATAGCCTGGCAGTAAGTGGAGTATGAGTGCCTTGAGGGGATATGATTACAGCGCCGATACCGTTACCCAAAGCATTGGAGGCTCCGTCAAAGTGCATAGACCATCAGGATCCTTCCTCAGGTCCTTCATCCGGTCCAGGTACTTCACAATCAGTCACTATCATGATGCTCTCGTCCGGAAACTCGAAGTTCATTGATTGATAGTCGTCTACTGCCTGATGTGCCAAGTGGTCTGCCAATACACTTCCCTTGATGGCTTTCTGAGTCGTGTACTGGATGTCGTATTCTGTCAAGATCATTTGCCATCTTGCTATTCTCCCAGACAGAGCAGGCTTTTCGAATATGTACTTTATAGGATCCATCTTTGAAATCAACAAGGTAGTGTGAGTCAGCATATACTGTCTCAGCCGGCGAGCAGCCCATACCAAAGCGCAACAATTTTTCTCGAGCAGTGAGTATCGGGTCTCACAGTCGGTAAACTTTTTGCTAAGGTAATAAATGGCATGCTCTTTTCGGCCAGACTCGTCATGCTGCCCCAGCACACACCCCATTGAGTTGTCAAGTACTGTCAGGTATAGTATCAGAGGTCTCCCTTCAACCGGTGGCATAAGGATGGGTGGTTCTTGGAGATACTCTTTGATTCTGTCAAAAGCAGCCTGACATTCATCATTCCAACGTACTACCTGATCTTTCTTCAGTAACTTAAAGATTGGTTCATAGGTAGCGGTTAGGTGCGAGATGAATCGAGCAATGTAATTCAGGCGTCCTAGAAAGCCTCTGACCTCTTTCTCTGTCTTGGGAACTGGCATCTCTTGAATAGCTTTGACCTTGGCAGGGTCCACTTGAATACCCTTATCACTTACAACGAAGCCTAGCAACTTTCCAGATCTTACCCCGAAGGTGCACTTGTTCGGGTTCAACCTCAGCTTGTACAACTTCAGACGGTCAAACAATTTCTGCAGATGGTCAAGGTGTTCCTCCTCGGTTTGGGACCTTGCGATCATGTCGTCAACATACACTTCTATCTCATGATGGATCATGTCATGAAATAAAGAAACCATGGCACGTTGGTAGGTTGCCCCAGCATTTTTCAGTCCAAAAGGCATGACCTTGTAGCAGAAGGTGCCCCACTGAGTAACAAAGGTAGTCTTTTCCATGTCTTCAGGAGCCATCTTGATCTGATTATAGCCTGAAAAGCCATCCATGAAAGAGAACACCTTGTGCTGAGCAGTATTGTCAACCAGGACGTCAATGTGAGGTAGGGGAAAGTCATCTTTGGGGCTGGCCCTGTTCAGATCCCTGTAATCAACACACATTCTGACCTTTCCATCTTTCTTTGGTACCGGCACCACATTAGCAACCCACTGAGGGTAAGAAGTCACTGCAAGAAACCCGGCATCGAATTGCTTCATAACCTCAGCTTTGATCTTCTCAGACATCTCTGGACGCATACGGCGGACCTTTTGCTTAACCGGAGGGCAGTCTTCCTTGGTAGGCAAGTGATGGACCATAATGTAGGTATCCAACCCAGGCATGTCTTCGTAGGACCAGGCAAAGATTTCCATGTAATCATGTAACATCTGAGTCAACCGTTGCTTCACGCTGAGCTCTAGGTTGGCACCAATCTTAACCTCCTTCCTATCTGTATCAGTACCCAGATTTATCGTTTCCACTGGCTCTTCGTGTGGTTGAATTGCCCTCTCTTCCTGGAGTAACAGTCTTGCGAGCTCTCCAGGCACTTCGCAATCATCTTCACCTTCGTCTTCGGCTAAGTTGATCGGATTTTCGAAGTCATAACTGGCAGTAGCAGAGTCGTTACCAGTGAGATCTAGAGTGGATTGAAACCTGTATGAGTGAGTGTGTGTAAATACAGCTGTTTTGCAATATAAAGAAAGGAAAGAAAGAAAAGGAGCATAAAATTTGAAATGCGAGAAAACGTCCAAGGTCTTTATTCATGATATATGAAATGACAATTAATATGCCCTCACAAATGAAGCCACGGTGCCCCGGGTAAGACACCGGGCCATAGAGTTTTAATTAATTGTTTATTACAAATAACAAAAACAAAGGAGTTTATTATTGTGTAACAAAAGTAACAGGAGTATGATCTTTAGCAGTCCAATTGGTCAATCCACCATCAGTCGTCGGGTAAATCCAGCTATCGAACTCTGACTCTTCTACTTCATCTTCATCCCCAATAGCATTCACTCCTGGACTGGTGATGAGCACAGGAGGTCTTCCGGTTCTAGCTTTGCGCACAGCCTTCTGAGCCTCTGCAGTAAAACCCAGTCCAAACTTGTCAGTTTTAGGTGTAAAATCAGGGAGCCTGCCCCAGTTAGCACATTCACCTTTCTTGATTACAGCCCGGGCGTCCTTCAAGGAAGCCATCTTCAATGGAAAGTCTTCTTCAACCACTGCTTCTGCTGCTGCCAATGTTGGAGGTACCTCTTCAAAATGCTGAAAGGGGGTTTCAATAAACTCCCCATCCATCTCAATATATCGGAAGGAATTCAAGTGACTAACCATATACTCCTCCTCTCCCTGCACATTGACAATCTTCCCTTTGACAGGGTACTTGAGCTTCTGGTGTAGGGTAGAAGTCACTGCCCCAGCTTTGTGAATCCAAGGTCGACCCAGTAAACAAGAATAAGATGGACGGATATCCATCACATAGAAAGTTGAGTCGAATACTTGAGAACCCACACGAATAGGAATGTCTACCTCTCCATGAACCATCCTCTTAGAACCGTCAAAGGCCCTGACAATGATGTTGCTAGGTTTCAGCTCCAGGCCCTCACAATCCAACCAGTCTAAGGCCTTTTTGGGTAGCACATTCAGGGAAGAACCGGTGTCCACCAACACGTGCGCAAGAGTAGTGCCCCTGCACTCTATAGAGACATGTAGGGCATCATTGTGGTTCTTTCCCTTAGCAGTAAGGTCAGCATCCGAGAAACCCAAACCATTGTCGGCTGTCAATTGGCTACGCAATCAGTAAACTGGACTGTAGATGTCTCCTGTGGCACGTGAGCCGTCTTGAGAAATGAAATCAAGGCCTTAGCATGGGCCTCTGAGCACAGCAACAAGGAGAGCATAGAGATCTTGGAGGGGGTATGCCCCAGCTGTTCAACAACATTAAAATCGCTCTTCTTGATTATCTTCAGAATTTCCTCCATCTCTTGTTGGGAGGCCTCAGCATTCACCGATTTTGGTGCCTCCATCCGGGCAGGCTCATCTTCAATCCCTTTGCCCCGAGCATTAGATGACTCAGCAGCAGGGGAAGCAACTTGATCAGAAATGGGAGCAGGTGCACTTGCAGGTGTTATAATGAGAGGTCTTCGAATAGCTGGCGGTGCAATGTCAGGCGAGAAGAGCCTGCCACTGCGGGTAACTTTGGCTGGACCAGTGATATTGCTGATGCTGGTGCCAGTGTTGAACTCTTGCTTTATTCCATGTACATACACATCTGCCCCATAGTGCCATGGGACAGCCTTATCAGATTCATAGGGGAGAGGCCCCGGAACAGTAATCACAATGGGTGCGACAGTCATGATTTTAACCGGCTTCCTCGGGAGAGCCTTGATCGGACTATTGAAAATGGTAACAACAGATACTTCTTCCACCGGAACAAACGGAACAACGGTCTTCTTGAACAGAATCTCTTTGCTGTCCATCAGGCTTTGGATGCCTAACTTCAGCAAAGGACAACCAGAAAGGGAAACAACACACAAAAGGCAACCTTCGCTACAACCCGGAAATAAACCGGCCAGCAGTAGGTTCTTCTTAACAGTCATCAGGGGAGTAGCTACATCATTCACAGAAACGGCATACACATCTTCATCAACGGCATTCACTCCATGCTGGGGCATAGGAGCAGTCACCACATTTGGCCTCTCCGGCGCCTCAAATTGTATCTCCTTCGCATCAATAAGGTCTTGCACCTTATTTCTCAAGGCCCAACAATCATCAGTGGAATGCCCCGGGCTATCGGAGTGATAAGCACAGCGGGCATTTGGATTATATTTGGGAGAGGCAGTATTCACAACCTTTGGAGCCTCCCTGACAGTCACCAAGTTGGTGGATAGCAACTGCGGCAAGATTTGCGATAGGGTTATACTTAGACGGGTAAACTCTCTTCTGGGTCTCTCAGCCCTTTGTGGATTGGTTTGCTGAGGAGCGGCAGCAGGCTTTGCAATCATCACCGCATTGACAGATTGGCGGCGTTCTGGTTTCTCTTGCCTCCTAGGCCCATACACAGCATTGGCCTCCTTTTTAAAGGGTTTCTTCTCAGAACTTGAAGATGCACCCTTCTGAATTTTACCGGACTTCATTCCAGCCTCTATTCTCTCCCCAGTCAGAATAAGATCAGTGAACCATGCAGACGAATTACCGATAAGATGATTGAAAAATGGACCAGATAGGGTCCCCAAGAACATATCTACCCGCTCACGGTCAGTTAACGGAGGCTGCACCCTGCCAGCCAGATCCCTCCACTTCTGTGCATACTCTTTAAAACCTTCACTTGATCCTAGCGACATACCCTAGAGTTGGGTACGTGTAGTGGCAAGGTCGGCATTATATTGATACTGCTTGTAAAAAGGAGTAGCCAACTCCTCCCAGTTACGAACTTTGGTCCCATCCAGCTGATAGAACCATTCGAGATGAGTCCCTGAAAGACTCTCCTGGAAGAAGTGGATCCACAAGTTCTTGTCCACTGTGTACGGTTGAATCTTCCGCACATAAGATCTGAGGTGTAGCTTGGGACAAGACGCCCCGTCATACTTGGGGAAAGATGGTGCCTTAAACTTGTGAGGAATGATCACACCAGTAGATAAGCCCAAATCTCCGAAATCTAGCCCAGGCACTTGTTGGATCTCCATGGCGTTCAGTCTGTCTTCCAACTGCTTGTATCTGTCTTCAGCCGGAGGATACTGTTCCTCATTGAAGTCAGTCTCGTTGTCAGAGACTACCGGACTAGGACCTTTTCCCCCTTGGGGACTGCTCTTGCCTACAGAAGAACCAGCTTCCTCATTCTGCAGAGTGTTGCCAAACCTTCGGCCCGAGTTGAAAAGAACAATTCTCTTCTTCTTCTTCTCCTTCTTCAGGAGCATAGCCTTCAGCTCTTGTTGGCCTTGAGCCAAACCCATGATCAGCTCTTGAAATTGTGCGTTTTGCGCCTGAAGGGCCTTGATAGACATCTCGGTTGATGATTCAGGGTTCATGATGCTGAAATAAACAGCGAAGAACAGTAAGCAACCTGAAAAGAAGAATACCTGCTATGCACATGATGAATGGAATGCGTATGATTTATGTTTTCAAAGACAATCGGGAATCAACTTTGTAAACAAAAAGGAACACACTTCATTAGATTCAACTTTGAAATTTAAATTGTTCAACAGGTTGCCCTTAGGCGTTACATAAAATGGAAATACTGAAAAGGGAAATAAAACTGTAAAAGAACATCCAGAGCTCCTCATTGATCCTAGGGTCTCCTCTTCTCAGTACGGATGTAGTCATTCAGAGCTCGCTCATTCTCCAACTGCTTTGTCAGCTTCTGGATCTTCAATTCCTGCTCGTTGAACTTTTCCCGGTAAGAATCCCGCTCTTCTCGCAGTTGCGACCAAGACCTCTTTAATGTCTCATAATCAGTAGAAATCTGAGGAGGGAGGACAGTTGGAGGAGCCCCATCTTTGTCAGGATACTCAAGAATGACGGGTCTGACAGCTTCGTATGGCATACCTAACTTCTGAGCACGGATGCGAACCCATTTGCAGTAGGCTTCCATAGGTAGAGAAGTCTTTGGCCCCAACTCTTGTGGATCAGCTTTATGAACTCTGTCCCAAGCCTTGATGAACCTACGACGCAGCTCGTCACTATCCACCTGAAACTCAAAACTGATGTGAGGCATCAACATCTCATGAGGCCCTGCTCTTCTGGCCCTTCCAAACTGACGGAGAGCTAGACATGGATTATAAGAGATTCCTCCTTGAGTACCAATCAAAGGAACATTAGGGTATTCTCCGCAACGATCAATAACAGCTACCTCATCCAAACCTCTGAGAGTCCAGATGATGTCCTTATCAGTGAGAGACATTAACCTATGAGCCCAACCTCTTCCTTCTTGGTTCTTCAGCACGGACTTAGGGAGGTGCGAAATAAACCACCTCACCAACAAAGGGATACAACACCACATGGTTCCTCGTCTTCGGGCAGTACGAGCATAAAGTTGTTGCAATATGTCACCCAAGAGAGTGGGCACAGGATTCTGAGACATGAAGATCCTTATGGCAGTGATATTGATGAAGTTGTCAGGATTAGGAAACAAGACTAGCCCATAGATTAAGAGAGCCAAGATGTCTTCATATGCCCTAAAGTCCAAGTCATTCCAGAAACTGTTAGCTTTACCAATCAGAAACTTGGCCAAGAAACCCTTAACTCCGCTTCTAGTCACCCAGTTGTCTATTACTTCTTGGTGGGTCAAGGGGAGAGCTGCAGCAACCTCCTCAAGCCTGAGGGTCTTTTCCCAACCAGTGAAGGGAGTCTGATCCAAGATAGGGATACCAAGCAAATCAGAGAACTCTTCCAGGGTAGGGACCAGCTGGAAGGCTTGAAAGGTGAAACACTGGTACAGAGGGTCATAGAACTGGGTCAGGACACTCATCAACTGTTGATCCCGCTTTGCAGTGACTAAACTAAGAAGAGAACCATGCCTCTGGATGAAGGAAGTGGTGTTTGGAATTCTGCTAACCAACTCCTCAAGCAACTCAGGTGGGTGAACAAAGTTGAACCGGATAGTATTCCTTCGCATAGGCATCATGATGTCCTACAAAACAGAGCAAAGGTGAAACCCTCTTGTCTTTGAAATGGTCAGTCCTTATGCAGGATGCATGCAATGCTCATGATGCTATGATGTTATGATAAAGCATACCACAAATATTTACAAAGGCAAACATGATAAGGCACACAAGTCACACAAGACAAGCCCTTAGAGTTTAGGCCAGCGTGAGGTCTAGGTATTACCCTCTTTCAGTTTGTTGGTTCATACCTGTCCTATCAAAAGTAACCGGGTTCTTAGAGGATCCCAATATCACTGACTACGCTCAATCGGTCATAACTCCAGCATCGCAATCTTTTCTTGCGGCCAGAACCATCACGAGAGTTTAGCCTCAATGGGCGTAGCATCCTGCTACTGTTCTAATGGCCAAGTTGTGTCATTTAAGGTTCTAAGGTCTGTTGGTGCTTAATGACTCCTCAGAAGACCCATATTCTCCTCGTTGCAACACAAGGGATATCGGTACAGACCAAGGTGCCACACCAACGTAGCCACTGCTTCACCCGTGTCGGTCTACGCCGGACAGGTCCCTCACAACTTATGCTACCTAAACAGGGTATCCCCAGATCCGGGTTAGGATCTATGTAACTCCGATGCAACCCACAATTTAAAGCAAACAAGTCAAAAAAATTGAAAACACAGTTATGAACTATCCTAAGGTACACCTCACTTTACCATCATCCCCAGCAGAGTCGCCAGTTCTGTGATCGGTGGATCTGGAACTGACTGTTTAACGCTGGTTCGCGAAATGTCGCGGAAGCAAGAGTCGCCGCCGTCTTTTATTTTCTCCAATATGGAAAGGACAAAAGCACAGAAAAATTCCTTTTGAGATTAGTTCTCGGTTCGGGAGGCAGATTTATAGAAAGGGAAGGTGTTAGCACCCTTTCTATCCATGGTTATCCATGGGCTCTAAGATACTTGCTCATTTGTGTTTTCAAAATTGTTTGTTTGCTTTTCAAGGTGAGTGGGTTTGAAAAAGTTCCGTTTAAAATTTCAGTTCGACTCTTGTATCAGTCCTCAAGAGTGTTTGAAAAGTTGTTTTTGAAAGCTTTTTGCAAAGTGTCTATGTGAAAAGAAGTTTTTGATTTGCTTTGAATTAGAGCAAGTATCTATGAGTCATCTACCTACCCTAAGGAATTCGTCTGTGTAAATGTCCTTAAAGTAGTGCCATCCCACCATTGAGAGGTAGGTAGCACCACCGTTGGAGGTGTTCGGGTCAATTCGAGGTTTAGGGACAGTGTGGTCACCAGAGCAATAGGAAGACACCTTAGAAGCTACCCCCATGCCATTTTCATGGACATGAGGACTTACTAAAACGTCCTCTACTCGACGACCACTTTTCGAGGGGCAAGGCAACAGTGAGGCGTACCCTAGGAGTGGTGTGTGATTTGTGTGTCATTTTCAATTATGTTTATCTTGTTCATGCATTGGTGATCTACGCTTTGTTTTTATTTTTGGCATTCATTCTTTCATGTGGTTATTAACAGTTAAAAGGTGCGGAAATATAAAAGTCCTACGCTATTACAAAGGCGCGGGTCTACATCGCCAAATTAAACCAAGACCCGATTTGAAATAAATAAAAATGCGGAAAGTAAATACCCTAATTAATCTATTACAAGGCTTTGGGGCAAGTACATGAAATTTAAAAAAAGGAAATAAAAGTAAATGTGCGAAAAGAAATAAAATCGAGAATGCGAGGGCGTTGGACCCTTTAAAGAAATTACATTACAATTAATAAATTAATTAAGTTAAATAAAGAAAAGAACTTATTTTTGGAGTTTTTGTATTTCTGAAATTTAATAAGAAAATTAATTATTATAGGAAACCCTAATTCTAATTGTTTTTTAATTTATTAAAAAAAGTGTTTAAGTTGTAACCTAATTTAACCCTAATTAATTAAATGGCATATTTATTTACAAAAAATAACTAATAATTAAATATGGTGAAAAAAGGAAAAAAAAAGAATAAAAGTATAAAAACCCTAATTTCTACATTTTTTTAGTTTATTAAAAAACATTAAAATTAAACCTAAGATTAAAACTAAATTAGTTAACAAAATTTATTTACAAAATAATATTAAATAAAATATATTTTATTTTTATGATTCCTGATTTTTTTTGGTATTTTTGTATTATAAAGTTAATCTTATGGAATTTAAATAAAACAAAGAATATAATTAAAATAAATAATAGAAAAGAATAAAAATAGAGAAAAGATGGCAAACATGGGGGGTGGTTGTCCCTTTTGGAGGTATTTTCCAAGCAATTTTGGCCCACTGAATCAGGCCTGGTTGACTTTTGATGGTCACGTGTAGACCCCTGGACTAAGGTGCATGATGGAACTCATATCTTGGCTTTTGGATTGATCTCAGGGGACATGTGGCAAGCACCAGCGCTGGATGTTTGGTGGGCTATAGGAGAGTCAGTGTACCTGATCATATTGCAAGAAAAAATATTAAGAGTATGGGGGACCTGGGAATCGAACCCAGGTCCCAGTGCTTGAAGGACAACGCATCAACCAACCAGCCAAGCGCGTTCGTTTGTAAGATTATTGGAACGTGATTAATATGAGAGAGAATAAGCGCTATTGGTAAACATAAAAAAAATGCGCGAATATTTGAATGGCCCAGTCTGGTTGAGACACCTCATCATCTTCTTCATGGCTGCTTCGTTTTACCTGAAAAAACAAGCTAGATAGCGGGGGTTTTAAACCCCCACAATCTGAAACAACAAAAATAGTGAATAGAAATTGGTCAATGGTAAATTGAGCGCGATGAGTGTTTTAAATTCGTTAGAATGTTACGAATTCAATGGTCCTAGTCTCATGGTCTAATTTTACCAGATGAAAGAAACCCCAAATTTAGAGGTTTGAAACCCTAATGCGTGTTCATGGTAACTTCTTATTTAGACGACCATTCTTCAATTGAACGGTACTGTTAGCTTCAGAAACATCATGTTAGTGTAAAGTGACAATTAAAAGACATGAAACATGCGTATAAATCAAGATGCGATTATGAAAATTTCCATGGACAGGGCTATGGCGTTCTACCGTTTCTGGATGTATGGGGAGTGGAAAAGTATTGGATTATGTTCAGAGGAGTCCCAGCAAGCTTTTGAGATACTTTCCACGCCTTGAAATGCCCTGAAACTATGAAAACAGATTTTGAAGTTTTTAAGAAAAAAGTGAGTTTGTGTTCTTGATTCTGAGCGCAGCTTCTTGGTTGTTGTGATTAGGGTTGTGATCTGCTTATGTATGCCAATGAATTAGGGTAACAAAACAAGCCCAACATCCAAGTTTTAATGCCTTTGAATTTTTGTGATCTTCCATGATTTTTCAATCTTTTTTTATACCTTTCTCATGCCAATCAAATGAAGATTCTTGCCTTTTTTGGGGTGTGCACGAAATCTTGAGTGAGTAAATGAGAGAATATGCTGCAAAAAGATTTAAAACACATGCTTTGCTATTTTTGTCATATTTTATTTAATTAAATGAATTAATGGTGATAAAAATTCTAATAAATAATAAAAAATGATGAAATAACTCCCCTTTGGGTCAATGGGTCGTGCATAGATTTTGGGTGATGATTCTTGGAAGAAATTGAGGCCCATTAGCAATTTTGAGGCATTTGAAGCAAAGTTGACTTTTCAAAATTCCCAAAAATTTCCCAACTTCCACAAGGCATATCTTGCTCAATTTTTAAGCTTTGATCATGTTCTTGGACATTTTGGAAAGGTCTTGAAGTTCTCTAACCAATGCCTTTGGTTCCATGTCAATTTGATTTACCAATCTCAAGTTATGGTCTTTGACTTAAAGTGCCTTTTTGTTGACTTTTGAAAATGACCTATAATATTGAGATTGATAACTTTTTGTGAGAGCATTTCTTGGACTTGAAGTGTGAAGAGGAGTTGTAGGAAATGTCATTCTCTTCAAAATGAGCTTTGGATGGAATTTTTATGATAAACCATGTGGAATTTATGCCTTGGTCAAGTTACAGTTGACTTTTTCAACTGTCCAAAAATAGAAACTTTTGCATCTTGAGACTTTTTGAGCCATGCCTTGAGAATCATGATCAAGAATTGATCAAATGATGTTTGTGGCTTCAAAATAAGATGTTGACCAAAAATTTGGACTTTTGACTGTCAAATGACCATTTTGCCCCTACAGTTGACTGTTGAGCAATCAGGGTTTTTGACTGTGCAATTTTGTGCTGTGAGTCTTGAAACTTGGCCTATGGATGCTTGACCATGTTTATAGGCATGTGGGACTTGCTTGGACCCTTGGAAACTTCAATTTCTTTGCCATAACCAAAACCCTAGTTTTTGACTGTTAGGAGGCCATTGGACTATGCAACCCTTGGGGAGATTTTGAAGCATGCTTTTGGCAAATCTTGAAGAATATGGGAGGGCAAATTTTGGGGTACAACACCAAGCCAATGAGCAACAAGTCTTCTCAAGAAGTGAGTACCTAGTTTTACAATCGATGAATTTCTTGGTGAGGTAGTAGATTGTAAGCTTTGTTCTACCCGTTTCATTATGTTTTCCTAATACACATCCCATTGACCCTTCAAGCATTGTTAGATACATGATGATCAGTCTTTCGGGAACTGGTGGCATCAAGACTGGTGGTTCTTGTAAATATTGCTTTATTGTCTTGAAGGCAGTCTGACAATCATCATTCCACACCACTGTATGATTTTTTTGAAGTAATTTGAATATATGTTCACACCTAGCAGTTAGGTGCGATATGAACCTCGAAATGTAATTCAATCGTTCTAAGAAACCACAAACCTCCTTTTCTGTTCTTGGGGTTATAATTTCTTGTATGGCTTTCACCTTGCCGAGATCTACCTCAATACTGTGCTGACTCACAATAAAACCCAGTAACTTGCCTGACCTGACACCAAATGTACATTTGTTTGTATTCAACCTCAGTTTGAACTTCCACGGGCGTTCGAATAATTTTTTTAAATGTACGATGTGATCCTCCTCTGTATGAGATTTGGAAATCATATCATCTACGTATACCTCAACTTCTTTATGGATCATATCGTGAAACAGTGTGACCATAGCCCGTTGATAAGTTGCCCTTGCGCTTTAGACCAAAAGGAATTACCTTGTAACATAAAGTTCCTAAAGGAGTCATGGAGGTAGTCTTTTCCATATCCCCGGGTGCCATTTTGATTTGATTATAACCTGAGAAACCATCCATGAACGAGAACACCGAAGCTTGAGCTGTATTATCCACCAAAATATCTATGTGAAGTAACAAAAAATCGTCTTTGTGACTTGCTTTGTTCAGATCCTGATAATATAAACACATATGCACTTTTCCGTCCTTTTTGGGCACTGGTACAATGTTATCTATCCATGGTGAATAATCTACCACCGCTAAGAACCCTGCATCAAATTGTTTAAGGACTTCTTCTCAAATCTATCTAGACATGTCTGGACGAGTTCTTCTGAGTTTCTGTCTAACTGGAGAGTAACCTTCCTTGAGATGTAGTCTATGCACCACAATGTGTATATCCAATCCTGGCATGTCTCTGTAAGACCAGGAAAATATATCCACATATTTATGTAACAACTTAATCAATCTTTCTTTGACATTTTCCTCCATTGTTGCCCCTATCTTGATCTCTTTCGGATCTTCCTTTGTGCCAAAGGTTAATTGTCTCAATTGATTATTGGTATGGTTGTATATTGTCTACCTTTTTCTCTGATTCCCTTTCTAATTCTTCGGAGAGTTCAAGATCTTCGTCATCCTCCTCTCCCGCTTGGTTGATGGGTGCATCAAAATTATATCAGATATCATTAATAAATTTATCAGTGATTTTAGGCATGGATCTGCACATTTATCATGTTTTGGTGCAGTTTTTGTATGTGAATTTTGAAAATGCATATGAAGAAAAGTATTTCCATTTAAATATAAGAAATAAATGCAAGAGAAACACATGGATCTTAATTAAATGTGAAATATAACTTTTATTAATTGTGAATACTGCCTGAAGCAAAATGGGGGACCCTTGTAAGCTACCCCTATGCCTCGTGTTTGACATAGGTTCTTTCAAAAAAAAGAAAAATTACTCTGGAAAGAAAAAGATTTATGGAATCTCCATGGTTGTCCAATTCTTGAGCTCTTCGCCTGAAGCACATTCGCAGATGAAGTTAGATGTTCTCTTGGTGCTGCTCTTGTTAGATATCATCGCCACTTGTCTGTCATGTTTTGTTCCTTTGTTGACGAAGGTTTCATGGATAGGAGGAAACTGTGCCTTGCCTTTTAGGGTAGCCTTTGCTGATTCGTATCCCAAACCAAAATGATTCTTCTTTTCAAGTATCTCCACAAGTTTACCCCAATATTTTGAGGTACCATCTTCCACAACTGTTTGTAAGTCTCTCCATGAAGTTACAATAGGTTTCTTGATTTTCTCCACTAGTAGTGTTACCATTGAAGCAACCTCTAAGACTTTAAATGGTGTTGCTACACAGTCTTCATCAGCACTGATATATCTGTAGGACTCTATGTGACTTACAAAGATGTTCTCTTCACTGTCAATTATAACTAATATTCCTTCAACGAAGAACTTCAATTTCTGATGTAAAGTTGAAGTAACTGCCCCTGCTGCATGAATCCAAGGTCGTCCGAGTAAACATGTATACAATGGTTCTATATCCATGACTTGAAAAGTGATATAAAACATATGTGGCCTGATCTTGAATGAAAGATCCACTTCCCCAAACACTGTACTTTGAGAACCGTCAAAAGCTTTGACTATTGTAGAACTAGGCCTTATTACAACACCATCCAATGTCAACTTCATCAAGCTGGATTTTGGTAACACATTAAGGGCGGAACCAATATCAGTGAGCCCCCTGGACAGGCTTGTAGTACCTATCTGAATAGAAATGTGCAATGCCTTGTTGTGAGCTCTGCCTTGTGGATGCAACTCAGTATCATTAAATCCTAGATATGATTCAGATGTCAGATTCGCGACCTCATTGCCAAACTAGTTTACTGTAATATCTTCTGCGACATGAGTAGAACTTAGAAACTTCATTAGAGATTCTTGATGTGCTTCTGAGTTGAGGAGCAACAAGAATATTGAAATCTTGGTCGGGGTTTGCTGTAGCTGATCCACCACCCTATAATCACTTCTCTTGATTATTTTTAAAAATTCCTCTGCCTCTTGTTTAGTAAAATTCTTACCTGGAGGTTCTTGTTCCCGTTTTGTATCCATCACAGCCTTTCCTTTATCCTTAACCATAACTTCATCCCTCTTTTGTTGTCCGGGACCATAGATTCAACCACTACGTGTCACGCCCCCTGTTCCAGCTATATTTGTAATCGTAGGGCTTTAACTTATCGATAGTTCACATTCTTATTTTAAACCATTGATGTATAAACTAGAATCATAAATCCAAGGTACTACTTTGTTACTTTCGTAAGGGGTAGGAGATTGCCCCTTAATCACCATTGTAGTCTTCAGAACCACTGGTATCCTCATAGTTTGTCGTGGTATCATCACTGGTGTTCTTGTTGACTCTTCCCATGGAATCACAAGAGTATTTTTATTAGGATTAGGCCCTTGGAAAGTAATTAACAATGTCTTCTTCATACTTCCATCGATCGCAGCTATGTATTCTTCTTTAGGGTATTGCACGAATTGGACTATCCCCTGATCCACCAATTTTTGTAATTTCTTCTCAAAAGCTTCATTATGTTCTAAGAGGAACCCATACTCTAACAAATATTCTTTCAAAAGGTTTATCGGGGCCTTTACTTGTCTGGCTTCCCCAAGGTCATTAACCACTTCAATTGCATTCACATTTGGCCTACCAAGTGGAGGCATGGAGTTTATCTTAATGTTTGGTTTGTCAAAAGTAATATTCTGAGAATCCAACAAATCTTGAACCTTATATCAGAAGGCCCAACTTTTTTATATAGTATGCCATGGAGAACTTCCATGATACTCACACCTGACATTGGCATCGTACTTTGGTGGAAGTGCCCCAATTGGAGGAGCTAGAGGCTTTAGCTCTACCAAAGATTCTTTGATTAAGTGTTGCAATGATTGAGTGTGCAACATGGGGAGAGGATCAAATCTTCTCGGAGGCCTTTCAAACATGTTATGTTTCTATTCTTGTGGAATTATTAATGGTTATTGTGCCCTTGGATGTGATGCTACAACATTAATTTCTCCTTCCTTCTCTTTCGAGAAGTTAGGAACATGTCTTTTTGCATTATAAGGGGTACTAGATGATGCCCCTTGTATCTTCCCGCTTTTTACACCAGCTTCAATTCTTTCACTAATAGTTACCAAATCCAAAAATCCGGAAGAGACGCTTCCCACCATCTTATCGTAGTACAATCCTTGTAATGTTCCCATGAACACATCAAATAGTTCTTTCTCCAAGAGCGGTGGTTGTATGCGGGATGCCATTTCCCTCCATCTTTGAGCATACTCCTTGAAAGATTCCTCCTTCTTCTGAGACAAGTTTTGGAGTTGCATGCGATTAGGTTCCATGTCCAAGTTATACTTGTACTATCTCAAGAAAGAATTGGCAAGATCTGTCCATGTTTGAATATGAACTCGTTCCAATTGCATGTACCAATCTAAGGATCCCCCACTCAAACTGTCTTGGAAGCAATGAATCATTAGCTTTTGATCATGAGCATATGACTGCATCTTTGTGAAATACATGCGTAGATGGTTCCTCGGACATGTGAGTCCTTTAAATTTCCAAAATTCAGTTATGTTGAATTTTGGAGGGATCACCACATCAGGAACTAGACCCATTTTGAGGGCGTCGACATCGAAAGCATCGTAACCCTCCATAACATTTAACCTTTCTTCAAGAGCTTTGTATTGGTCGAGTGCCGAGGTATTTTCAGTGACAAGAGTATGGGTTTTTCTTTGAGGTGCTTGATTGACATCTTTTAGGTCATGGTCTCTATACTGCAGGTCTATGTAGTTGTCCGCGTTGTTGACCAGAATTTGCAATGTGTGAGATGCCCCTACCTTTGGTGGAGGTGTGAAAAACCCTTCAGTATCTGCTTGTCTGGCCTCTTGTTGAGCCATAGTGGACTATTGAGGTCCAGATTCCAGTTCTCTTCTTGGTTGGTGACCGCTCGATGCACCAATACTTTGGGCTACTTCTTCAAAGGCTACCCTAGGAATCTGTTCTTGCCTCTCGATGATGTTCTTCAAGGCTAGAAGAAATTGACTCATATCTCCTTTCATTGAGTCTATGTTGCCTTTTACTTGATCCAAATCTTCCCTAAATGCGGCTTGGTTTTATTCAATCTGCTCCATCACTTTTTTTATGGGCTTTTGTTTGATATGACGGTCAGAGAGGTGGTGCTTTTCTACCAACGGTTTAACTAGAGATAATTTTGAAAATTAGTGATTTTTTTTTGTATAACATGTGAAATGATGCGACGTTTGCAAATACGTGGATGCAAATGAATATGCTAAGAGTTTGTTTTTGAATGTCTTATTCACTTGGATTTTTCTTTTATATTCCCCCTTTATATATATATATATATATATATATATATATATATATATATATATATATATATATATATATATATATATATATATATATATATATATATATATATATATATATATATATATATATATATATATATATATATATATATATATATATATATATATATATATATATATATATATATATATATTTTAAGTTTTGCTCTTTTTTTATTGGCGAGCGTCTTAAAAATAAATACACAATCGAGATATGGAAAAAAATATTTTTATTGAAATAACAATTGCCTTTAAAAAGGAGAATGCAATTCAGATATTGAAAAATATTCAAACTTAAAACATCAAAACTTGCTGAAAGAAATAACAAAGGGAAACAAAATCTTCTAAGTGCGCCTGCAGATTTATACTCTGAAGCCATCGACCATTGTACTGCAAAGATTGAGAAAGTATTCAACGTCTTTTGGGAGAGGGACCATCACATTTTCCGCATCTCTCAAACTTCTAGGGATGTCACTGTAATACGGTGGAAGAACTGACTTGGTTTTGCATTTTATTGCAAATGTTGCGGATAGCAAGAGTCGCCATCGACTTTTATATTATTCAATAAGGAAAGGGTGAAAATAATGAGAAAGGCCTTCATGATTTTCTTGAGTTCGGGGGGTAGGTTATGAAAATGGAAGGTGTTAGCACCCTTTTCATCTGTAGTTATCTACGGGCTCTTAATCGCTAGCTCCCTTTGTTTTTAAAAATGCTTTGTGTTGTGTGTTTGAAAATATTTTGAAAATATGCCAATAGTGAGGCAACTTTGTAATGGTTCTTGTATCAGTTAAGAATACGTACAAAGTGTTTGTTTTTGAAAATATTTCAGAGAAAGTGTTTGTGAAAAATATGTTGTGAAATGTTCGCGAGAAAGCGATTAAGAACTATCTATCTACTCAAAGTCTTTCGTGTTATTTTCCCCCTCTTTTAGATAGTGCTATCCTACCATTAGTTAGTAGGAATCCCTATCGTTGGATGTGAAGGGACAAGCGCAGTTCATCATACAGTCATAAAGGTAACTTGTAGGGCTGCTTTAGCAATTCGTAAGGGACTAGAACATGTACCAAAGGCAACATTCAAAAGGGTCATCGAGGGACTATAATCTTTTTAATCGAGGGACAGTGCTAAAGCGTCCCCGCGTTCGAGGCACATGGCTATTTTCTGAGGCAACGAGTGAGGTTACCCTTGAGGTGCGTGTGTGAGTGATTTTTGATTCAGTTATTGTTTATCTTCAATTAGGGTTAGCTATTGATTGCTTTTAGTCTTGCCATACAAACCCTAATTACTAGCAAAATAATACAACAATAATGAAAAGCAGTAAAGTGCGGGAAATAAAATTCTATGCTATTACACAGCTTCAAGAATGGGGATACAAATAGAAAAAATGGGGGAAAGAGTAAAAACCCTAATTAAACTATTACAAACCATTAACAAATACATAATTGGAAAAAACAATGAAATATGCAACAACAATAAAGCATGCGAAGCGGGGGAAGTAATTCATCTCTATCTGAGTACTCAAATTAGGGGGAGACTCTCTAATAATTTATGTTCTGTCTATTTTTAATTGAAATATCCTAGTTTTTGTCATCATCAAAAAGGGGGAGATTGTTGGAACATTGTTTGATTCTACGACCCTTGTAAGAGTTTTGATGATAAGAAACACAAAGAACAAATATGAACTCTAAATTTATATTCTGTTTTGTAGAGAAGTTATGACGGAAGTGGATCAGAAGTTAAGCTACAAGGTTGTTCCTGCTGTGAACGTAGACTAATCTCAGAATGTTCTGGTGAATGAAGATCAGAAGTTGCGCTAAGAGAAAGAAGTTTTAACTCTGAACGAAAGTCTAATGCTGCAAACATGACCTTATGATTCTGACCTTCCATGTTCTGAAGCAAGCAGCAAACAAATTCCTTAATGTTCTGAAGCATTACTATTCATCAAAGCTGTATCAATTGCAACGACTATAAACAGACAAGGATCTTCTAATTGAGGAAAGTGCATTAATTGACATTTATCAAGTTTCCAATTACACAAGATTGACACGCCCATTTAAACAAAGGACAAGGTTAAATCGTTCACGATTTATAACACTACAATTAGCAATCCCTCAACGCTGTTACTCCTTATTCATATTATTCTTTAAACTATGTAATACATCACAAGTTTGTGACACTGTTTTTTTAACGAAAAATATACTATACACTGCTTTGTTCATATTTTGTTTAGTGCAATTCCTTGAGATATACCGGGTTGTGGTGATACTCAAGAAGACTTTGGCAGTTGTCAAAGTAGATTTGTAATCAAGTTTGATTAGTTAATTAAGACCTCGTTGGAGAGAGGTGAAATTACCTTGGCGGGTGGACTGGAATTGTTTGAGATCAAACGAACCAGGATAAAAATCATCATGTCATTTGCATTAATTTTTAAGATCTCAATTCAACCCCCCCCCCTTCTTGTGTTTTTTAATTCTTCAATTGGTATCAGAGCGCCTGGTTCTGAGTTCAAGCACTTAACCGTGTTAGTAAAAGATCCAAGCTAAGAAAAACACTATGGTGGGACAAAGTCAGAACATCAGCAATGACTATCATGATGATAAAGACATAATCAAAACAAACCTCTAATCTTTGATGGAGAGAACTTTGACTACTGACAAGACAGAATTGAAAGCTTCTTTCTGGCTTATGATGCTAATCTCTGGGATATGGTAATTGATGGGTACATGCATCTTGTAGATGAAAGTGGTCAGAATATTGATAGACAAAGAATGTCTGATCATCAAAAGCGTGACTTCAGAAATCATCACAAGGCCAGATTTATCCTCTTGAGTGCCATCTCATATTCAGAGTATAAGAAGATCACAAACAGAGAGACATCTAAAAACATGTTTGATTCTCTGAAAATGACGCATGAAGGAAACATGCAATAAAAGAAACCAAAGCCCTTGCGCTCATTCAGAAGTACAAAGCCTTCAAGATGGAAGAAAGTGAAACCATTGAAGCAATGTTCTCAAGATTCCAAATTTTGGTTGTTGGGATGAAAGTTCTAGACAAAGGGTATTCAACTGCTGGCATGTAAAGAAGATCATCAAAAGTTTACTGAAGCAGTGGAGGCCCATGGTCACTGCTCTCAAACTGGCGAAAGATCTTAATAAGATATCTCTAGAGGAACTTGTCAGCTCACTCAGAAGTAATGAGATAGAGTTAGAAGATGATGAGCCTCAGAAGCAAGGTAAGCCTTTAACTCTTAAATTTAACAAAGAATATGATTCTAAAGTTTTGCAGGCTATGGAAGAAACCTCTGGTGGATCCTCATCAGAAGAAGACGAATTGTCTCTTATCTCCAGAAGAGTCAATCAGCTGTGGAAGCAGAGGCAAAGGAAGTTCAGAAACTCCAGAAGAACAGGGAATCAGAATGAATCATCCTCTGGATACAGAAAGTCTGAATCTTCTTCTGGACACAGAAAGTATGAATCTTCTTCTAGACACAGAAAGTCAAACAACAGGGACATTGTCTTCTACGAGTGCAATGAACAAGGGCACTACAAAAGCGATTGTCCAGGGCTTCAGAAGGAGAAACCCAAAAAGAAGTTCTTCAGAAAGGGAAGATCATTGGATCTGGAACTGTCGGTAATGGTAACCTCCCTTCCATTAATAATATTTTGTTAATAGATGGATTAATGCATAACTTGTTATCCATAAGTCAATTAAGTGATAAAGGTTATGATATAATCTTTAATCAAAATTCCTGTAAAGCTGTTAGTAAGAAAGATGGATCTATCCTATTTAATGGAAAGAGGAAGAACAACATTTACAAAATAAAACTTTCTGAACTAAAAATTCAGAATGTAAAATTCCTACTGTCTGTTAACAACGAGCAATGGGTCTGGCACAGAATATTGGGGCATGTTAGTATGAGAAGAATATCTCAGATTAACAAACTCAATCTGGTCAGAGGACTTCCTAATCTGAAGTTCAGCTCAGATGCTCTGTGTGAAGCATGTCAGAAAGGCAAATTTGCAAAACCTCCTTTTAAAGCAAAAAATGTTGTTTCTACCTCTAGACCATTAGAACTTCTGCACATAGATCTATTTGGACCAGTGAAAAATGCATCCATTAGTGGCAAGAAGTATGGGTTAGTGATCATAGATGACTATAGAAGATGGACATGGGTAAAGTTCTTAAGACATAAGGACGAGTCACACTCTGTGTTCGTTTCTTTCTTTAACCAAGTTCAGAATGAGAAAGATCTTAGAATTGTCAAAGTCAGAAGTGATCATGGTGGAGAATTTGAAAACAAAAAATTTGAAATATTTTTTAATGAGAATGGCATCTCTCATGATTTCTCTTGTCCTAGAACTCCCCAACAAAATGGATTT
Source organism: Vicia faba (assembly GCA_948472305.1). NCBI lineage: Eukaryota > Viridiplantae > Streptophyta > Magnoliopsida > Fabales > Fabaceae > Vicia > Vicia faba. The sequence continues at coordinate 410,153,344 of OX451735.1, forward strand.
GTAGAACGAAAGAACAGAACTTTACAAGAAATGGCCAGAACCATGATTAACGAGACTAACATTGCTAAGAACTTCTGGGCAGAAGCAATTAACACATCGTGTTACATTCAGAATAGAATCTCCATAAGGCCTATTCTGGATAAGACTCCATACTAACTGTGGAAGAACAGAAAGCCAAACATTTCATATTTCCATCCATTTGGATGTACTTGTTTTATACTTAACACCAAAGAACATCTGAACAAGTTTGACTCTAAAGAACAAAAGTGTATTATGTTAGGATACTCTGAATGCTCAAGAGGCTATAGAGTATACAACATAAAAACACATATTGTAGAAGAGTCAATCAGGGTTAGATTTGATGACAAGCTTGGCTATCAAAAGTCAAAGCAAAATGAATCTCTTGCAGATATAGAAGTTCAGTTCACAGGTACTGAAGGCAATTCATTAGATGTTCCCAACAAAGACGCTCAAACAACATCAGAAGGAAATGTCACAAGCACTACAATAACATCTGAAGAACAACTCCAGAAAAGACTATCCAGAAGCAGCCTAGCTCATCCTGAAGACAAGATTCTGGGAAAGAACGAAGATCCAATCAGAACAAGATCAACATTAAGAAATTATGAAGAATCTCTCATGGTATTAGTATCTCTAATTGAGCTAACTACCATTGATGAAGCTCTTCTAGACAACAATTGGATACTGGCTATGCAGGAAGAGTTAAATCAATTCACCAAAAATGACGTATGGGATCTGGTTCCCAAACCAAAAGGGTTCAACGTCATTGGAACAAAGTGGGTATTCAGAAACAAACTGAATGAACAAGGAGAAGTCATCAGAAACAAGGCACGACTGGTTACACAAGGTTATAGTCAGTAAGAGGGGATAGACTATACATAAACTTTGCTCCAGTCGCCAGGTTAAAATCTATCAGACTCTTAATTTCTTTTGTTGTGAATAATGGCATCACTCTCTATCAGATGGATGTCAAAAGTGAATTCTTAAATGGTTACATTGATGAAGAAGTTTATGTGCACCAACCCCCATGGGTTTGAAAATTCCAAACATCTAGAATATGTTTTCAAACTAAAGAAGTCACTATATGGTCTGAAACAAGCTCCCAGAGCTTGGTATGAAAGACTTAGTAGCTTTCTGTTAGAAAAGGAATTCACCAGAGGGAAAGTGGACACAACCTTGTTCTGTAAGACATTTAAGAATGAAATTTTAGTTTGTCAAATTTATGTAGATGATATGATATTTGAATCTACTAAAGCTTCTATGGGAAGAGAATTTGCTAAGTCTATGTAGGCAGAGTTTGAAATGAGCTTGATGGGAGAACTCAAATTCTTTTTGGGCATTCAGATCAATCAAACTCCAGAAGGAACCTACATACACCAGAGAAAATACGTCAAAGAACTTTTGAAGAAATTTGACCTATCAGAGTGTAAGCCATCTAAGTCTCCAATGCATCCCACGTGCATTCTGGAAAAGGAAGAGGTAAGTAAAAAGGTAGAACAGAAGATCTACAGAGGTATGATTAGTTCTCCCTTATATCTTACAACTTCAAGACCTGACATTCTATACAGTGTTTGCTTATGTTCCAGATTCCAATCAGATCCTAGAGAATCTCACTTAACAGCTGTTAAGCGAATTTTCAAGTATCTGAAAGGTTCTACTAACCTTGGTTTGTTTTATAGAAAAACCAGTGAATATAATTTAGTAGGGTATTGTGATGCTGACTTCGCTGGAGACAGAGTAGAAAGAAAAAGCACTTCTGGAAGCTTTCAGTTTCTGGGAGAAAATCTGATCTCATGGACCAACAAGAGGCAATCCACAATTGCTTTGTCAACAGTTGAAGTTGAATACATAACAGCTACTGGATGCAGCACACAGATGCTCTGGATGAAGAGTCAGCTTGAAGACTTCAACATATTTGAGAGTAACATTCCTATATTCTGTGATAATACTTCTGCAATATGTTTATCTAGGAATCCTATTTTGCATTCTAGGGCTAAGCATATAGAAATAAAACATCACTTTATTAGGGACTATATTAAAAAATGAATCCTTTCTTTAAAATTTATTGACACAAGCCATCAATGGGCTGATGTCTTTACTAAAACACTTTCTGAAGATAGGTTTAATTTCATTCTGAAAAATCTCAGCATGAAATTATGTCCAGAATAAGAGTTTTGTTTATATATACATTAACCCTCAAAATTTTATGTTTTCTTTGTGAACATCTGATCAATAAGTCTTCAGAAGTTAGAAGAACAGTTGCATCAGAATCTATCTAAGAAGATCTGAACGGTTCATTTCAAAGATAGAGGCGTGCAATTCACATTATCAACATATGTCATCCTCTCACAAGCGTCCTTCTAAGGCTGAAAACGCGTTCAAATTCTGAAGGGTCTAAATCTTTGATTGGGTGCATTTAGACGCGTGTCATTGGTAACTGTTTCTTATCTCCATGCTATCCCCTATTTTCAGGATTCATAATTGCAGTGTAATCATTAATTTTTTTTCTATTTCTTATTGATTAATTTTTCAAACTGATTATAAATACACTTTCACTATCACTTTCACTTCTTCTCGCTTCTATTTTTCTCTCTAGTTTTCGTTTGCAAAAACCCTTTTTCTCAGAAATTTCAAACAGTCAGTGTGAACAATGGTATCTTCTTCAAGCGCTAAAAATCTTCAATGTGCTCCTGGTTCATCTTTATCAACAGCAGAACAGTACGAAGAACCGATAAGAACCTTACTCACTCCAATTTATTCTCTTGAGGTTCTCTGCGAGCTATTCATCGACTTTGAAAGCATGAAGGAGGATGGGTTTGATCTTACTGCTGATGTAGCTACTCAAGGTTAGAACATGTATTTCGATCGTCTTCTAGGTCCAGTGTTCCCATTTTGGTAAAGGAATTCTGGATTCATACAACCTCCTCTAATCACCAAGTAACGTTTATGTAATGGGGAAGAAAATTGCAATTACTGAAGATTTGATTGCAAAGCTAATTAGTTATAGTGGAGGAGGAATCCGGTGCAGCAACATGGATGAGAAATGTTCTGACCTAAAATCCATATCAAGAGTAATCTTCACTTCTGGACAGCCATCCAACAATATTAGTGATCTTAAGGACTACTTCAGAATCTGGGCTAAGATCATTGAAACCACCCGGCCGGAACCTGTCATCTGGATGTAATGAAACATCAATGAAGTCGCCACCGAACGTCTTTTATCCCGCCGAAATGGAAAGGTAAACATCGAGAAAACTTGAAAAGGGAGCAAGCACGGTCTTTCAACCGAGAGATCGGGTAAGGGAGTCTGTTACGCGAGGGGAAGGTATTAGCACCCCACACGCCCGTAGTACTCTACGGTATCCACTCTTGTTGTCTAATCTAATGGGTGTGGTCAAATCCTATGTTTATGGCTTAAAGATAAAAAGGGAATGCATGCGAAAGAAAAGAAGAAAACAATGTAAGGAAAATAAAAGTTATGCTCGATCGGGCCCTACAATGCATACGTATCCCTTTTAATGAATCAGAGCAGCTGTAGTTCGGCTTACATATTTTGGTTGGTTTGTGTTTTTTAGTTTAAGGCAACAAAAAAAACAATTAAGATGGTAAAACAAAAAATGAAACAACAAACAAATGAGATGGTAAAACATCGACTAAATAATAACACAATAACATGTCAAAGACGGCGAAACATCAAATGATAAAACAATCACACCTGATAACGACATTGAGAGTCAAAGTAGGATAACAAACATGTGCGATGGCGAAACATCGGCTTCAAACAAATGTGTGATGGCGAAACATCGGCTAAGAAATAACAAGGTATCATGGCAAAGATGGCGAAACATAAATAAAACAAATGACGAAACATCACTCCTAATAATGATATTGAGAATCAAAGTAGGATAACAAACATGTGCGATGGTGAAACATCGGCTTCAAACAAATGTGCGATGGTAAAACATCGGCTAAGAAATAACAAGGTATCATTGCAAAGATGGCGAAACATCAATAAAACGAATGACGAAACATCACACCTAACAATGATATTGAGAATCAAAGTAGGATAACAAACATGTGCGATGGCGAAACATTGGCTTCAAACAAGTGTGCGATGGTGAAACATCGGCTAAAAGGTTCAAAAATAAAGCCAAGAGGCGCTCAAGGAAATAAGATTGGTTTGTATCTTTTACCTTGAAGAAGGGTTTGAGTTTATTAGAGGTGTTTTATGATTTGCCAAGAAAATAATTTTTGTTTTAAGATGCAGAATGCAAAGGAAGGAAAAAATAACTAAGGGAAACTAGCCTAGCACTATCCCTAGTGTTATCATACAATGATTGACCCTAAGGTTGAGGATGAAGGAGAATCCTACCTTAAATCTCATGTCAAAGGAAGCTTAACAAAACTATCCTATAGGGAACATGCAATGAGAGTGAAGTCGTGATCTCAATTTCTAAATTGAGTGACTCATCGATCAACAATTAAAGAAGAAAAATAATAAACATCCTATAGGGAACATGCACTGAGAGCGAAGTCGTGATCTCAATTTCTAAATTGAGAGACTCATCGATCAACAATTAAAGAAGAAAAACAATAAACATCCTATAGGGAACATGCACTGAGAGCGAAGTCGTGATCTCAATTTCTAAATTGAGTGACTCATCAATCAAAAGTTAAAGAAAAAAACACAACACATGCATCAGACAAAAAAACCAGAGGGCCTCCTGACATATATCAGCAACAGAGGTCCCATCATGCAACATAAAACTATGCAAATAGAAGAAAGGAAATAGTGCAATACCAAACGGATAACTATCCGTAGAAACTGAGCAAGAATAAAAGAAACCCAGAGAACTTCAAGCAAGCTGGCATCAGTAGACAAACCAAGTCAGAAATTACGCCATCAGGATGTAAGTAATGAGATTATCAGATATGAATAGATCCCATGGGCAATGTATTCATAATCACATATACATATATCCTGCATAAACTTATCAAACATGCCAAGCACAAGAGTAGTTTCAATATAATAAATTGTGTTCCACAAATAAAGTGAAACACAATAGCCTCAAGTCAAGACTGGAAAACTTTTCTCAAAGTACCTCGCACATTGAACGACCAAGTTAGTATTTCATAAAGTGAATGAAGACTCACATAAGGGATGGATGAAACATGATGGAGTGAGAAAAACATGATAACAATTATCAAAGCATTAGGCATGGTAGACAAAAAGAAACAGACATATGCACAATTAGGTCAAAAATTAGAGGAATGTTGCTCCTTTCTATCACCATATTGAGTTGAAAATTGAATATCAATCAAGGATCATGGGAGATTGAGAAGAATACAAGAAAAGACCATAAAGGTCAGTAGCAAACACAATTCAATCATGCACAATTAATTCAACACAACTCACAAGCATAATAGAAAGGGAATCCCACACAATGCATCAAAAGGTTCAATCATTCAAACATAGGGCATTAAGTGAAATTACTTGAGTTTATGTGGATAAACATATCCAACATGATCATTAGGTGCCCAATTATAGGCCTCACTCAAGTTCATTGGCCATCAAACAAATTGCAACAAGACATGTAACATTAATTGGGTACCTTCACTTCAAAAATACATCAAAAATAGAAACAAGGATCAATAATTCAAACCAAAAAAATATTAGCATCTTTGGAGTGTGTAGAAGTCAGAAAGCAAGTCTTAAGTTCATGGATGGTTGAGGAGGGGATCAAATGAGGCCCATAGTTCAAAACTAGTTGGCAAAACTACCAAACTAGACAAGTTTTCAAAATAATTTATGGAAAAATATCAAACCAAGTCAAATAATTCAATAAAAATGGTTTTTAGATCCTCAATACATCCATGAACCCTAATCAAGACTTAAATTCCATTGAAAATCAAGGGCATAATGGGTTTGAACATGAAACTTGCACAATAATCAACAAAACTCTAATTTTTTACTTTTAATCTTAAATATTGATTAGCTAAGATCAAAATTAAAAAAAAAATCAGAAAAAATATACATCAAACATGACAAAACTCAAAAGGTCAGAATACAAATTTTTCCATATTTTTTGAATTAAATAAAAGTCAAAAATAAAATCCCATTCAAACAATTAACCAATTAAACAAACAATCACATCTCAAAATAAAATTCTAATAAAAAATTAGAAAAAATATCCAACCAAAATTATATTCAAATATTAGAATTAAAAACACACATCCCTGATTGTTTGTGGAATTTTTGAATTAAGGGAAATATTAAAATAAAAACCAAACAAACAATTAACAATTAAACTATTATTTAATGGAAAAAATGAAAACCCTAGCCAAAGGTTACAAAAAGGTCAAAATACAATTATATTCAGACTCTATGATTAAAAACAAGCTTGTGTGATTTTTTTTGAGAATTTTTGAATTAAAGGAAGTATTAAAATAAAAATTCTGAAGCAAAAATTCAAAATAAACTTCTCAAATTAAATTTCTAACCAAAATATAAAAAATGATAAACTAAAATCAGAATCAATTTCTACACTATTTTTGAGTCCAAAATATTTTTTGTGGGATTTTTAAATCAAAAGAAGTATTAAAATAAAAATAATCTTTAAACAAACAATTATTTAAACTTAAGAATTTTAAAACTAATCAAAACATTTTTAAAAATTCCAATAAAATTACACAAGATAGTAGAAATTATTTTGGACTTGTGATAATTTTTTCAGAATTTTTTAAATTGTTTTGATCAAGAAATAAAAATCAGAAAATCAATTAAAATCAAAAAAATATGAAATGCATTAAAATTTGAATCAAGCCAATCACAGTTCGCTACCTCACTTCATCTTCAACCTCCGGCATAGGGCAAAACGCGTGCAGCATAAAAGGTCATGAGCCTATGTTCAGATCCATCAATCATGCTCGATTCTCAACCAAAATCCATGAAATCAAGTGCAAATTAAAGCTAGCATATCATACTACAATATGCAATTTGAATCAATCTCAAAGATCAAGCATGGATCAAGAAATAAAGTCTCAAAAACTGGAAAAAATCACTGCAAACATCGAAGTCATGAACACGATTTCAACAATTCTGGTTGAATCAAAGCTCAAATATACATCAATCCTAGTGATTAGCCAGCTAGCAACTCAATGAGCATGATTTACATCATCAATTCAAGCTGAAACACATAAATCAAAGTTCAAGAAACTCACATGGTTGTGAAAACTGGAAACACGATTCCTTCACTCCAGAAGCAATCCAATGGTGCTGGCTTGATCTCCTTACTTCACTGAAGCTGAATCACCAAGAATTTTGAAGAATGATCCAAGGAGAAGAGAGATTCGAAGCAACTTGCATAGATGCTTCCAAAATGTTCAGATTTGCAATGTAGCGATTATGAGCCTCCTCTTTCACAACAGAGCCTTGATTCTTGTTATATAGCACGAGGGTAAGAGGATAGAAGTGGTATTTGGCACTCAAAACTGTTGGAGGGCAAGATTGGAAGTTTTGCCAAAAAATGAGGATGCACATGGAGCCTGCATTTCACTCATGCATTTGCTTGCCTTTTGTGCGTTTTGTGAGCCAAATGAAGTCAGAATTACATGCCCAAAGTGCCAGCTCATGATTGTTTGAAATGAAGAAGTGTTAGTGATTTTGCAAAATTGAGCATGTTTTGTATTTTTTCATTCAAGCAAGTTCATGAAGCTCATGGGCATGAAATGATGAGTGTAATGGGCCTTAGCATGTCACAAATTGTTCATGGGCTTGATTAGAAACAAAGGGAATGGCTAAAACTTGAGTTTGCAAGAAATGGCCATTTTGCATACTTGTCAAAATTCAATAAAATGCCTCAAAATTCCAAAGTCCATAACTTGCTCATATTTTTGAATTTGGATACAAATGATTACAATTTGGAAAGGTACTGAAAATATCTATAATCCCTTAGTTTTGAGTTTTTGCAATTGAATCCATTAAGTTTCTCAAAATTGAGCTTGAAATTCACTAAATTTTGAAAATGACCTATAAATTTGTGACTTCCAAAGACCATAATTTTTGATTCCTTGCCAATTTGGACATGAGACCAAAAGGAGATGAAATATCATCCTCTTATATTTCAAATCATGTTTCATTTGCATTTTTTTTATCAAAGGTGAATAAAATATGAATTTTTGAAATTAAGTCCTTATTTTCCAAAATTAGAAACTTTTAGGGTTTCTTCATGAACAAGTTTCAACCCAAACTTCAATCTCTTTGATCCAATGATCAAAATGGACTTGAAATATGAAAAGTACACCCTTGAATTAATGGGTGACCAAAAGTTCACTTGGTCAACCTTGACTTTGACCGATTTTGACCAAAATGACCATTTTGCCCCTTTGAATCAATTGATCCACTTCCCTTCAAAATTGATGATCAAAACTTCAAACATGTGATCTTCCAAACATATAGAGGCCATATACAAAGTTTCACTTCAAAATTCTCAAGAAATCTTGATGAAATCCCAAACCCTAATTTTGGTTAACACCTTAGGAGACTGATGAATTATCTCCAAAATTTCAAATCCTCTGATGATCCAAAGAGATGGATAAAATATCTTGAGATATGTAATAACTTTTGAGCTTGAAAGATCCAGAGGTTTAGATGATAAGATTCTACTTGAGTAACTTGTCAATGCAATCAACCTTCAAAGCTTGAGGAAGACTTGATAACCACAGTACTTTGATCCCATCACAATGTATGAATGTAATGCAATATGATATTCATGATGAAACATAAGCCTAAATCAAGAGGGTAAAATTTGGGGTGCAACAATCATTTTGGGTTGTATCAACCACAGGAAGCCAACAAGCTCTCTTGACTACATCAATATTGATCAACAGTTTCTTCTATATTTCATTGCAAAGAAGACAAGAATAAACCTTCCTCACTTGCTTTTCAATCATCTGAGAATAAGCGTGAAGGAAACAAGAAAATATGAAAGAACCAAGAGGGATTGGATACCTCTGGGCAGGTTAATTTCAGATATTCTGACTGAGAATAGATTAATAGAGCATCTGATAGAAGCTCAACAGATAAGCACGCTGGAGGCATGTGCTGGAAAACCCTTTAATGCCAAGAACCTGAAAAAGGTGAAGATTATTGACAACATTAAGAAGGAGCAAATCATTGCTACACATGAAGTCATCACTTCAAGGAGAACCCCTCTGAAAGATTTTCCTCTATTTTCTGAAATTGATGCTTCACCAGAAATAGTGGTAAGATACTTAGAAGCATGCAAGAAGGATGTAACTTCTCCAGAGCTAAACATTCGTTATCTACATCAGCAAGCTCCAGATGTTGTCTTAAAGAAGTCCAGAAAAAGAAAAGCTACAGGAGAAGGATCTTCTCAGAGGACTCCAAAAGCTGCTAAAAAGAAAGGTAACACTTCTTTTATTTCTATTGTAGAATCAGTAGTTTTTCCAACATCTGAAACACCCTCCTCTCCTAAACCAATAGAAGATCCATCATATAAAACATTTGAAGATTTTGATATAGAGTTTGACCCTTCTGTAACTCTGGAAAACATACTAAACGAACCTCTCTCTCCCAATCCACATCTTGAACAAAATCAGCCAGAACTTGATAGAGTTATTTCTGATATTGATCAATTTGATCCAGATTTTCAAAATCTTAACCTAGAAAATCCAAACCTTTAAACTCCTCAAACAGAAAATCCAAACTTCCAAACCACTCACCCAGAAAATCCAAACGCTACCGCTAACCAACCAGAAGATTCATTCACAAACTCTAATACCACCGCACCAATTTCTGGAATAACAAAACCTCTCATGGTTCGACAACCTCTCTCCATCCTAGACATTCCAGAAATTCCATCACCTTATCATTCCACTCAACCAAACACACCTCCATCATCAATCATCGTTTCTGATTCTCCTACTCCCTCTCCTATTAACCGCCCAGATGATCACCTCAGAACAATCATTGACTTAGAAGCGCTGGATCACCTAGCTTCAACCTCTTACAAAATTTCCATTCCCAAACCAAAACCAACTATAACCAAAGCATATGTTAGTAGGAACTTATTAATTTTTGAAACAGAATTAATGGAATGGGTTAACTCTTTGAAGCAAGCAAGCTTAGAAAATCCAAATCCTACTGCTTCTGTTTCTCACTGGAATCGTTTCAGAAGATGGTTCAACTCAGAATCCCAAAAACTCAAAGAATTAAGCTATGAGCTGGCCCAACAAAACTTTTGTGATCAGTTGAAAGTTTTCAAGGATCAAGTTCCGAGTCAATGGGAAAGGAAATCTATCCTTGTGCTGGACAATGCTCCCTGGAAAGAGCACCAACCTTCAGAAGTTATTGAACCATGCTCTAAAAATATTCATCTGGCTATTATTTAAGACAAAGGCAAAGCAGTTGAAGAAGCCACTGAATCAGAAAATGTTACAGAGTGTTCTGAGAAACTTGCATCTTCTATGGATACACCAGCTTCCTCTTTGGTTATGCAAACTCTGGAAGAGTTAAAGAAAGAGAATGCAATAATAAAAGAGAGATTGGACAAGCAAGAAGACACGATCAAAGAAATCAAGGAAATGCTGGGAAAACAAGATGAATCAAGCATTCTGATTAAGAGCTTGCTGGAAGCATTGTTCACACGACTTCCCCCTCCTCAATCTTAACTTTTCATAACTTGTTTTTTGCATTCATTTAACGTGTTTTATTTGGATATGAAAATGTTATGGAAATCATGTTTTAATATAAATAATCTTTTTGACTCTGAATATTAGTGTTATATTGCTTTTTGATTCCTGACAAAAAAGGGGGAGAACGTAAGATATTTTCAATAACAGTATATCGAGACAAAGTCTCAAACATTTTGAATATCATAACTTCTCGTTTTTTTTTCTGAAAGCAAAATAGGAACTAAACTTTGATAAAGATAGAAGGAGATGCATCAAAAGCTCTAATAAGAATGAACTCCAGGGAAGTCATTTATCTCTATCTGAGTACTCAACTCATGGGGAGACTCTCTAATGCTTTATGTTCTGTATATTTTAATTGAAATATCCTAGTTTTTGTCATCATCAAAAAGAGGGGATATTGTTAGAACATAGTTTGATTCTACAACCCTCATAAGAGTTTTGATGATAACAAACACAAAGAACAAATATGCACTCTAAATTTATATTCTATTTTGTAGAGAAGTTATGACGGAAGTGGATAAGAAGTTAAGCTACAAGGTTGTTATTGCTATGAATGTAGACTATTCTCAGAATGTTCTGATGAATGAAGATCAGAAGTTTCACTAAGAGAAAGACGTTTTAACTCTGAACGGAAGTCTAACGCTGCAAAAAGGACCTTATGATTCTGACCTTCCAAGTTCTGAAGCAAGCAGCAAACAAATTCCTTAATGTTCTAAAGCATTACTATTCATCAAAGTTGTATCAATTTCAACGGCTAGAAACAGACAAGGATCTTCTAATTGAGGAAAGTGCATTAACTGACATTTATCAAGTTTCCAATTACACAAGATTGCTGCGCCTATTTAAACAAAGGACAAGTTTAAATTGTTCACGATTTACAACACTACAATTAACAATCCCTCAATGCTGCCACTACTTATTCATATTATTCTTTAAACTGTGTAATACATCACAAGTTTGTGACACTGTTTTTGTAACCAAAAACATACTGTACACTGCTTTGTTCATATTTTGTTTAGTGCAATTCCTTGAGATATACCGGGTTCTGGTGATACTCAAGAAGACTTTGGCAGTTGTCAAAGTAGATTTGTAATCAAGTTTGATTAGTGAATTACGACCTCGTTGGAGAGAGGATAAATCACCTTGGCGGGTGGACTGGAGTAGTTTGAGATCAAACAAGCCACGATAAAAATCATTGTGTCATTTGCATTGATTTTTAAGATCCCAATTCAATCCCCCTTCTTGTGTTTTTCAATTCTTCACTCTTGGTGTCGCTCTTGTTAGATATCATCACCACTTGTCCGCCATGTTTTGTTCCTTTATTGATGAAGGTTTCATGGATAAGAGGAAACCGTGCCTTGCCTTTCAGCGTGGCCAAATCTGATTCGTAGCCCAAACCAAAACGATTCTTCTTTTCAGGTATCTCCAAAAGTTTACCCCAATATTTTGAGGTACCATCTTCCACAACTGTTTGTAAGTCTCTCCACGAAGTTACAGTAGGTTTCTTGATTTTTTCTACTGGTAGTGTTACCATTGAAGCAACTTCTAAGACTTGAAATGGTGTTGCTACACAGTCTTCATCAGCACTGATATATTTTTAGGACTCTATATGACTTACAAAGATGTCCTCTTCACTGTCGATTATAACTAATCTTCCTTCAACAAAGAACTTCAATTTCTGATGTAAAGTTGAAGTAACTTCCCCTATTGTATGAATCCAAGGTCGTCCGAGTAAACATGTATACGATGGTTCTATATCCATGACTTGAAAATTAATATAAAACATATGTGGCCTGATCATGATAGAAAGATCCACTTCCCCAAACACTATACTTTGAGAACCGTCAAAAGCTTTGACTATCGTAGAACTAGGCCTTATTACAACACCATCTAATGTCAACTTCATCAAGCTGAATTTTGGTAACACATTGAGGGAGGAACCAATATCAATGAGCCCCATGGACAGGCTTGTAGTACCTATCTGAATAAAAATGTGCAATGCCTTGTTGTGAGCTCTGCCTTGTGGATGCAACTCACTATCATTAAAACCTAGATATGATCCAGATGTCAGATTCGCGACCACATTGCCAAACTGGTTTACTGTAATATCTTCTGCGACATGAGCAGAACTTAGAACCTTCATTATAGAGTCTTGATTTGCTTCTGAGTTGAGGAGTAACAAGAATATTGAAATCTTGGTCGGGGTTTGGTGTAGTTGATCCACCACCCTATAATCACTTCTCTTGATCATTTTTAAAATTCCTCTGCCTCTTGTTTAGTAAAATTCTTGCCTGGAGGTTCTTGTTCCCGATTTGTATCCACCACAACTTTTCCTTTATCCTTAACCATAATGTCATCCCTCTTTTGTTGTTCAGAACCATAGGTTCGGCCACTGCAGGTCATGCCCCCTGTTCCAGCTATATTTATGATCGTAGGGCCTTGACTTGTCGATAGTTCACATTCTTGTTTTAAACCATTGACGTATACAATAGAATCATAAATCAAAGGTACTGCTTTTTTACTTTCGTAAGGGGTAGGAGATGCCCCCCTAATCACCATTGTAGTCTTCAGAACCACTGGTATCCTCAGATTTTGGCGTGGTATCATCACTGGTGTTCTTATTGACTCTCCCTATGGAATCACAAGAGACTTTTTATTAGGATTCGGCCCTTGGCAAGGAATTATCAATGGCTTCTTGGTACTACCATCAATCGCAGCTATGTATTCTTCTTTAGGGTATTTCCCGAATTGGACTATCCCCTGATCCACCAATTTTTGTAATGTCTTCTCAAAAGCTTCATTGTGTTCCAAGAGGAACCCACACTCTAACAGATATTCCTTCAAAAGGTTTATCAAGGCCTTTACTTGTCTGGCTACCCCAAGGTCAATAACCACTTCAATTTCATTCACAGTTGACCCACCATGTGGAGGCATGGAGTTTGCCTTGATGTTTGGTTTCTCAAAAGTAATATCCTGAGAATCCAACAAATCTTGAACCTTATATCAGAAGGCCTAAATTTTTTATATAGTATTCCCTGGAGAACTGACATGATACTCACACCTGACATTGGCATCGTACTTTGGTGGAAGTTCCCTAATTGGAGGAGCTAGAGGCTTTAGCTCTACCAAAGATTCTTTGATTAAGTGTTGCAATAATTTAGCGTGCGACATGGGGAGAGGATCAAATCTTCTCGGAGGCCTTTCAAACCCATTATGTTGTTGTTCTTATGGAATTATTAATGGTTGTTGTGCCCTTGGATGTGATGCTACAACATTAATTTCTCCTTCCTTCTCTTTCGAGAAGTTAGGAACATGTCTTTTTGCATTATAAGCAGCACTAGATGATTCCCCTTGTATCTTCCCGCTTTTTACAACAGCTTCAATTCTTTCACTAATAGTTACCAAATCCAAAAATTCGGAAGAGACGCTTCCCACCATCTTATCGTAGTACAATCCTTATAATGTGCCCATGAACATATCGACTAGTTCATTCTCCAAGAGCAGTGGTTGTATGCGGGTTGCCATTTCCCTCCATATTTGAGCATACTCCTTGAAAGATTCCTCCTTCTTCTGAGACAGGTTTTGGAGTTGCATGCGGTTAGGTTCCATGTCCAAGTTATACTTATACTATCTCAAGAAAGCATTGGCAAGGTCTTCCCATGTCTGAATATGAACTCGTTCCAACTGCATGTACCAATCTAAGGATGCCCCACTCAAATTGTCTTGGAAGAAATGAATTATCAGCTTTTGATCTTAAGCATATGAATGCATCTTTCTGAAATACACGCGTAGATGGTTCCTCGGACATGTGAGGCCCTTATATTTCCCAAAGTCAAGTACGTTGAATTTTGGAGGGATCACCACATCAGGAACTAGACCCATTTCGAGGGCGTCGACATCGAAAGCATTGTAACCCTCCATAACCTTTAACCTTTCTTCAAGAGCTTTGTATTGGTCTAGTGCCGAGGGATTTTCAGTGACAAGAGTATGGGTTGTTCTTTGAGGTGCTTGATTGACATCTTGTAGGTCATGGTCTCTATACTGCAGGTCTATGTAGTTGTCTGTGTTGTTGACCAGAATTTGCAAGGTGTGAGATGCCCCTACCTTTGGTGGAGGTGTGACAAACCCTTCATTAACTGCTTGTATGGCCTCTTGTTGATCCATAGTGGAATTTTGAGGTCCTGATTCCGGTTATCTTCTTGGTTGGTGATCGTTTGATGCACCAATAGCTTGGGCTACTTCTTCAAATTCTACCCTAGGAATCTGTTCTTGCCTCTCGATGATGTTCTTCAAGGCTAGATAAAATTGACTCACATCTCCTTTCATTGATTCTATGTTGCCTTTTACTTGATCCAAATCTTCCCTAAATATGGCTTGGTCTTATTAAATCTGCTCCAACACTTTCTTTTGATGAGCTCTTGTTTGATATGGCGGTCAGCGCGGTGGTGCTTTTCTACTAATGGTTTAACTGGAGATAATTTTTAAAATTAGTGAATTTTTTTGTATAACATTTGAAATGATGCGACGTTTGCAAATACGTGGATGCAAATGAATATGCTAAGAGTTAGTTTTTGAATGTCTTATTCACTTGGATTTTTCTTTTATATTCCCCCCTTTTTCCATATATATATATATATATATATATATATATATATATATATATATATATATATATATATATATATATATATATATATATATATATATATATATATATATATATATATGTGTGTGTGTGTGTGTGTTTGTGTGTGTGTGTGTGTGTGTGATCGGTGGAAATAGAACTGACTGTTTTGAAATGCTGGTTCGCGAAATGTCGTCCTTGCTGTCTTCAGGACTCTTCTTGATCAAATTCCCCATGAGGAGTGTTCTCAACTCTTCCTGCCCCTTGGATAGGCTTAGGAAGATTTCCCTGAACTGAGTCTCTTGAGTATGAAGGTCCCGATTGTCTTGTTGGAAAGCCATTGCTGAAATAAACAGCGAGAACGTGAGAGACCTGTAAAGGGTAACCTGCGTTGCAATGATATGTATGATATATGTATGCAATGTTTTCAAGGATCTCACGGGGTAAACAAGAA
The DNA here is from genome assembly GCA_948472305.1 of Vicia faba. Classification (NCBI taxonomy): domain Eukaryota; kingdom Viridiplantae; phylum Streptophyta; class Magnoliopsida; order Fabales; family Fabaceae; genus Vicia; species Vicia faba. The sequence goes on from OX451735.1 coordinate 410,169,159, forward strand.
GATTGTTAGAATTTGAATCTGGTAGCTTGATTGAAGGAACTTCATGTTGCTGAGAGTCCTTCTACAAGAGTCAAAGCTCACCATATCGAGTGGGTCATAGCCCCTGACTCAAGTCATCGTGTTTTGATCTCCAAACAACTTTGGCTAGAGGAAAATAAATCCCCTTTGCCCCTTGCTAGACATTTGGTTCATCATGACCTGCATCACAAACCCTTGAGATCCTTGAAATGGGTTAGTCCTCATGCAGGATGTATGCAATGTCATGATGGTATGATGTTATGCTATGCGTGGAGTGATGTAAGTAAACCCTGTTATAAGCCCAGATTAAGGACTGTAAACAAAACTTGCAAGGAACTCATGTTGTCAGATAACAAGAATGTGCAAGTAGTTCAAGTTTGAAGGCACACAAGTCACATAAAAGAGCCCTTAGATTTCAGGCCAGCATGAAGTTTAGGTACTACCCTCTTGAAGTTAGTTGGCTAAGACCTGTCCTAGAAAATAGTAATCGGGTTCTAGAGGATCTCAATATCACTGACTACCCTCAATCGGCCATAACTCCAGCTTCGCAATCTTTTCTTGCGGCCGGAACCATCACGAGAGTTTATCCTCAATGAGTGTAGCATACTGCTACTGTTCTATGGCCAAGTTGGGTCAATTTAAGGTTCTAAGGTCAGTTGGTGCTTAACGACTCCTCAGAAGACCCATATTCTCCTCGTTCCAACACAAGGGATATCGGTACAGACCAAGGTGTCACACCAACGTAGCTACTGCTTCACCCGTGTCGGTCTACGCCGGACATGTCCCTCACAGTTTATAGCTACCTAAAGGGTATTCCCCAGATCCGGGTTAGGATCTATGAAACTCCGATGCAAGCCCACAAAATTAAAGCAAACAAGGCATTCAATTGAAAACATAAGTGATCTAATCCTAAGGTACACCTCACTTATTTAGAATTCCCCAGCAGAGTCGCCAGTTCTATGATCGGTGGAAATAGAACTGACTGTTTTGAAATTCTGGTTCGCGAAATGTCGCGGTAAGCAAGAGTCGCCACCGTCTTTTATTTTCTCCAACAAGGAAAGGACAAAAGCACAGCAAAATTCCTTTTCGAGATGTTTCTCGGTTCGGGAGGTAGATTATAGAAAGGGAAGGTGTTAACACCCTTTCTATCCGTGGTTATCCACGGGCTCTTAGGTACTTGCTCACTATGTTTTAAAAAATGTTTGCTTTTCTTGTGTTTGTGGGTTTTGAAAAAGTTTGTTTGAAAACTTCGTTTAACTCTTGTATCAGTCCTCAAGAGTGTCATGAAGTGTTTGTTTGAAAACTTTTGTCAGAAAAGTGTAAGTGCGAAAAGTATTTTTTTGTTTTGAAAGAGCAAGTATCTAATAACCTCTACCTACTCAAAAGAAATTAAGCTGTGTAAATGTCCTTTAGACAGTACTATCCCACTATTGAGAAGTAGGTAGCACTGTCGTTGGAGTTTGTCGGGTCAATTCGATTATAGGGACATGTGGTCACCAAAGCAATAGTAGGACGCCTTAGCGGTAACCCTAATGTCCTAGATCATTTTTATCCGAGGCAACCGTTTCGAGGCAACTTGGATCTTTTAGACAGGAGGGCGACCTCTAAAACACCCTATACTCAATGACCACGTCGAGGCAACCAAGTGAGGCGTACCCTAGGAGTGGCATGTGCGAGTGTGTCAGGATTCAGTTTATATTATCTTTGCACATTTTATGGTGAGCTACGAGTTGATTTTAATTTCATACAAGTCTTGTCATGCATAAAAGTTAATAATTGTGCGGAAAGTAAATTGCGAAAAGTAAATCTACGCTATTACAAGGCGTCGGGTATTTACATCGCCAAAAACAACCCTTGAAAAGTAAATTGCGAGAAAAATAAATAAAGCGATAAAAAGGTCCTAATTACGCTATTACATCCTCGGAGCAAATACATAAATAGTGATCAAAAATATTATGCGCGAAAAGAAATTAAATCGGAGGAGTCCTTAGGGTTTTGACCCTTTTTTGAAAAAGAATGTGTTTTTGGTCCTTTTTGTATTTAATTAAATCTAAAACTAATTAATTAATTAATTAAAAGAAAAAAAAGTATTTTTTATGTTTTTTATGTTTTAATGAAATAAAAGAAAAGAAATTAAAATTGTCAAAAAAACCCTAATTCTAATTTATTTTATTTGTTATGAAAATAATTAAAGTTAACCTAATTAAAAAGACTAAATTAATTAATTACATTTATTTACAAAAATAATAAATTAAAGGTGAAATTAATAATAATAAAAATATTTTATTTTCTGGTTTTCTGAATTTTATTATGAAAATAATTAATTATGTTAATTAAATAATAATAATAATAATAAATAAAATAGTTAAAGGAAAAAAATATAAAAGAAAAATAATAAACCAGGGGGGTGTGCTGGCAATTCTGGCCCATTTGTACACAAGCCCTTTTGACTTTCTGAGATCATCCACGCGTGCTTTGACTAGGGAGTACCATGGTCATTATCTCATGGCCATTAGATTGCTGCTTGAAGACACCTGGCGCCTGGGATGTGAGAGCGTATGGTGGGCATCTTGTTGGAAAGCTGCATATGAACCTGTAAAGAAAAATAATAGAAGTGTTTTGGGTGGACCTGGGATTCGAACCCAGGTCCCAATGGTTTCCATCCAGCACATCAACCACTACGCCATTTGCCTTCTTTTGTTAATATAATGACAAGTGAATATAATATATAAAAAATAACAATTATGCTGGAAACAACAAAATCACGCGCGTTATTTTAAACGGACCAATGATGCATCGCTAGCTCATCATCTTCTTCCTTCGCCTGCATAAAAATACATTAGATAGCGGGGGTTTTTAACCCCCACAACCTACAGTGACCAAAAATAGCGAATAGAAATAGGGTGAACATAAATGTTTCGCGATGGTCCCCTTAGATTCGTCTGGTCTCAACGATTCTAACCATGGGTCTTAAAGGTTCCAATTTTTCCTGGATAATAAAGCCCCAAATCCACAGCTCAGGAACCCTAGAATTTGTCAATGGAAATTTATGATTCTGTGCATCATAACTCAATTCGACTATGCCAATAGCTTCAGGTGAGTTCTAGAAATACAAAACAACCACAAAATCATGTTAAATATGTATGAATCATGAGTTACGATTATGAAAATAATATGCAAACCGTGCGACTGTAAGTGATGATTTCTTGAGCTTTAGCGTTTGGTTTTGATTGCTACACGTTCCTCACACTTCCAGCAACGTGTTTGAATCCACAAAAGTCCTTGAATTGGCCTGGAATATGGAAAACAGTTTTCAAGTTTTCTTGAATTTTTTTTGAATTGGTTATGGCTTTCTTGCAGCAGCTTTCACGTGTGCATGATTAGGGTTGGCTTGTGTACTTATAGGAGAATGGAATTAGGTTAAAATCTTGCACAAAAAATCCATGGAATGATGATTCAATATTTGATTGGAAATCACATCTTTTTGAATCTTTTTGATTGAAGAAAGTTGCCAAACTTGGAGATTCTTGTCCCTTTGATTTGCACACGAAATTGCCAGCCTTTTTAGGTCATTCTTGCTTCACAAAAAGATTGAAAAATCAAATCTTTGTATTTCCTACAATTTAAATTAATTAAATGAATTAATATTGATTAAAAATCCAATTAATTAATAAAAAATAAGAAAATAATTCAATTAAGCTTGATGGGTCGTGCATAGGCCTTGGATAAAGTTTCAAGAATAAATTTGAGGCCCATTAGCAAAAACAAGGTGTTTTGAGCAAAGTTGACTTTTGCAAATTCATAAACATTTTCCCAACTTCTCCAATGCATATCTTGCTCAATTTTGATCATATGAACATGTTCTTGGACATTTTGGAAAGGTCTTGAAGTCCTCTAACCAATTCCTTTGGTCCCATGTCATTTGGATTTACCAATCTCAAGTTATGGTCTTTGACTTAAAGTGCATTTTTGTTGACTTTTGAATTTGACCTATAATGTAGAAATTGATAACTTTTTATGAGTGCATTTCTTGGACTTGGAATGTGAAGATGGATTGTAGGAAATGTCATCCCCTTCAAAATGAGCATTGGATGGGATTTTTCTGATGAACCATGAAAAGGTTATGCCCTGGTCAAGATACAGTTGACTTTTCTACTGTCCAAAAATAGCAACTTTTTGCATCTTGATGATTTTTGAGCCATTCTTGTGGAATCATGATCAAGACTTGATCAAATGATGATTGTGGACTCAAAATGAGATGTTGATCAAAAATTCTGACTTTTGACTGTAAAATGACCATTTTACCCTTGTAGTTGACTGTAGAGCAAATGGAGCTTTTGACTGTGGAATTTGGCACTGTGAGTCTTGAAACTTGGCATGTAGGTGCTTGAGGATGTATATGGGCATATGAGACTTGATTGAACCATTGAAAACCTCAAATTCCTTGAAAGAACCAAAACCCTAATCTTGACTGGCTTAGGAGGTGGTTTGACTGTGCAACCTTTGAGTAGTCTTGAACCAGTTGAAGATGATTCTTGATAAATCTTGAAGAATATGGGAGGGAAAATTTTGGGGTACAACAATATATCTTTTAAGTTTTGCTCTTTTTTTATTGGAGAGCGTCTTAAAAATAAATACACAATCGAGATATGGAAACAAAATATTTTTATTGAAATAACAATTGCCTTTAAAAAGGAGAATACAATTCAGATATTGAAAAAAATTCAAACTTAAAACATCAAAACTTGCTGAAAGAAATAACAAAGGGAAACAAAATCTTCTAAGTGCGCCTGCGGATTTCTACTCTAAAGCCATCGACCATTTTCCTGGCTGGATACAGGTGTAGATCTCTGACCTGAGAATGAAAGATAATTTCCTGGCCTGTTACAGGTGTTGATCTTCAATCTCTTCATGCAGATAACTTTCCTGGCTAGATACAAGTATAGATCTACAATCAATCGCTCACAGATATGCCCTGTCTAGATACAGGTATCGAATCTGGGACTCAAAAAGGTTGATGGTAATCATCTTTTGATTGACCTTTCCCTGAAAAGGCAAAACATTAGTTGTGTGCAATGTCATGATGTATGAAATGCATGATGTCATGATGTTCTAAAAAATAAATGAGATCGTGTCGTATGCACTTTATCATGTATGTAAGCAGGAGGTATGAAATGTGAAATGTTTATGAATGTATTTTCGTCTGGGAAAATAAATCCTTGACGAATGCCGGGAAGTTTCTTAAATCCTGGGCTGATGTTGAAGAGTAGAGTTCTTTGTTTCCGCTGGGGGATGATGGACGAAGATGATTGCACGAATAAACCTGTAGGAGAAGATGACTCCATTGGGGAATAAGCATGGCGAAGAGATTACTCTGCGGGGAAATACTCTGTGAGGAAGAGATTCTTCGCTGAGAATTTAACGATAACTCCGCTGGGGATTCCGTTGATAAGCTTTGTTGGGATTTTGATGATCTCCGCTGGGGATAGGAAGAACTTCGCTGAGGACGATCTTTCCGTTGCAATTTGCTGAGGATAACCCAGTTAGACTCTGGTGGGGGATAACCTTCTGAATATGGCTGGGGAGAGATGCATTTGTACTCTGCAGGAGACAAGCTTCCAGAATCTACTGGGGAGATAGTTCAACTCTCCTAGGGAAACTTTTGAGGAAATGGCTCCACTGAGGGTATCTTGTATTCCACCGGGGAACAATCTTATATTTCTGTCGAGGAATATTAAGACTGCCGGGGATGCTTGCTAGGGAACATCTGTATACTCCGCTGGGGAATATTAAGATCTTCTGGGGGTACCCAACTTTTCAGGACTGATGGTAGACCAACTCTGCTCGGGGGAGAGTATTGCTGACTTGCTGGGGATACCGTGCCCTTGATGGGAGGCCAACTCTGCTTGGGGAGAGTATTGCTGAATCTTTCCTTACTCCGCAGGGAGTGGAGGTAACTTGGTCATATTCTTCAGCTGAACTTACCTTGGTACCTTGGTTGACAGAGCAGTTTGTACAGTTCAGACAACTCTTATTGCCCCAGTTTCTGCGGGAGAAGAAAGTCTATGAGGTGCTTGATAACTGTCGATTGACAAATCTTCTTCTGGTAGGCAAGTGACGAGATGACGGGACATAGTCGTACGCTTTGATCCCTAATTTTTGCCTGGACCGCCCTTTCGGGTTTTCAGTCCATCGGGATACCCTTTTTTTCCCAAGCCACCTTTCCAGGTTTTCGACTTGCCGGGTGTATAATTTTTTTTTCATTTTCATCCCTTATTTTTGCCCGAACCCTTTTGGTTCGCCGGGAAGCCCTTATTTTTGCCTAGGTGTGTCAACCTAGCGGGTCTTTGATTATGCGTAGTATTTTTCCGACTATGTCCACGTTCTCAGAGCGCAGGGAGTTGTCACTGTCAGTAATGTTGTGTTGCCATACCACCAGAAGATGTTTGATCATGCAAGATTCGTTGTTGGAATTCATGCCCAATGCCCCAAGTGACTCGGGTGGAGATTTGCCCCTGGCTATTTGGCATCTTTGAGAGGTTCTCTGAATCTTGACTTAAGTGCCCCAGATGACGGACAATGGTTATGTCTGCCCTTTGGTTGGAAGTGTCTTTTCCACTTGAGGTGACTCTTTTGTTGAGAAGATTTTTGTTCACTAGATATTCGCCGTGTGAATTTCTCTGCTGTTTGAACAAATAGTCATATGCAAACAATGTTATTTAAAAATGCAAAGCTTATGTCTGTCTTGAAGTTTTGAAAATGCAGTTTTCAAATAAATTTTTGTAAAATGTGATGTCAACTCAGGATTTTACAGCAAGCCCTACAGGAGTCAGGATACCTTTTGTAACAGTATGCTTTCGAACTAACCCATGCTTCAGCTAGGACTTTCAAGGGTTATAACGTGGCCTGGTTCACGGTTTAAGAAACAAAGGATAAAGGCTCGAAATTTATTTGTACCCACCCGCTCTTCGTGATGTTCTTAGATCCTAAACTCAGCTAATCGCGCGTTAGACCTTGTTTGAGTCTTTTCCCTGATGTTCCAGTGATGGTTCGGATGTTGACAGTTTATTTTGAATAGGCATTCAATTCTTTGTTTGTTGAGGGTTTGTAGGACCTCTTTCTTTTTGATTTCGTTATCCCTGTTTTTTGCCTGAACTGTTTCTTTTGTGATTACAGTCAGCGGGATGCCCCCGTTTTGTAAGTCTCCTTCATAGGTTTTGACTTAATGGGCTTTTATTTCTGAAAGATAATGACTGCCTGTCTTTATGATTATTCGGAACCATCACTGTCTTTTGCTTTGAAAGGACTCCTTTGATGCCATTCATTGGGCACCTGGATCAACTGAGAAAACTACCATGCCCCAGGTTATAGTTAAGGGTTTTAATTTGTAAAAAGAAAAACTCCAACTTCTTTGGCTCAAAGGGGTTGACTAGGGATTATCTTCCTTATAACTCCACTGTTTAGGATTTGAAACAATGCCTGTGCATCGTCAGCAGGGTCTGTTCAAAAGCATACTGTAAAGATCGTGGTATCGTTTTCGTCATCCTCCCTCAAAAGGCTTAGAATTTTTTAATTGAGAGTTGAACATCACAAAAAATGAAAGCAATTTGAATATAGTGAATACGAATGGATTGATTCAAAACAGACATATGCGATGCATTGATAAAGTAATAAAGTTTGACATGAGTAAACGTTCGAACAATCAAAAGAAAATTACAAATTGAAAATTCTAATGAACAAAAGCTTTCAATGATTCATCATATGAGCAGTGGTTATGTTTGGAGTCTCCGGAGGGTCAAACTTGATCTCCTTGGCATCAATCATGTCTTGGATCTTGTTCTTCAGACTCCAACAATTGTTTGTATCGTGTCCCGGACTGTCAGAGTGGTACGCACACCTTTCATTGGGATGATAGGTAGGAGCGGAAGTATTTGGGTTCCGGGGAGGAGCCTTTAATGTAATCAGCCCTGTCTTCAACATGTGTTGTAGCGCTTGAGTCAGTGACATGTTGATCTTGGTAAATTTCCTCCTGGGCATGTTTGGCTTATTCTGATCAACCTGTTGTTTTTGGTGAGGTTGTTGTTGGACCCTTGATGTAGTAGCAACTTGGAGAGGTCCATTCTTCACCATACCAAACTCCTGTCTTCTTGGAGGCTGATTACTAGTTTGATCCCCAGCCTTGACCGTTTGCTTCATACTATTGTATCTGTCTTGATGAAGTTGTTTGATCATGGCTCGCAACTCTTCTTGTTCCCGAGCTAAGCCTTGGATAAGAGCCATCTGCCCCAGCATCTGGGTTCTCATTGCATCTACCTCAGCTTGCATATGTTTAAGCCGTTCGTCCTTGCTGTCTTCAGGACTCTTCTTGATCAAATTCCCCATGAGGAGTGTTCTAAACTCTTCCTACCCCTTGGATAGGCTTAGGAAGATTTCCCTGAACTGAGTATCTTGAGTATGAAGGTCCCGATTGTCTTGTTGGAAAGCCATTGTTGAAATAAACGGCGAGAACGTGAGAGACCTGTAAAGGGTAACCTGCGTTGCAATGATATGTATGATATATGTATTCAATGTTTTCAAGGATCTCACGGGGTAAACAAGAAGATTGTTAGAATTTGAATCTGGTAGCTTGATTGAAGGAACTTCATGTTGCTGAGAGTCCTTCTACAAGAGTCAAAGCTCACCATATCGAGTGGGTCATAGCCCCTGACTCAAGTCATCGTGTTTTGATCTCCAAACAACTTTGGCTAGAGGAAAATAAATCCCCTTTGCCCCTTGCTAGACATTTGGTTCATCATGACCTGCATCACAAACCCTTGAGATCCTTGAAATGGGTTAGTCCTCATGCAGGATGTATGCAATGTCATGATGGTATAATGTTATGCTATGCATGGAGTGATGTAAGTAAACCCTGTTATAAGCCCAGATTAAGGACTGTAAACAAAACCTACAAGGAACTCATGTTGTCAGATAACAAGAATGTGCAAGTAGTTCAAGTTTGAAGGCACACAAGTCACACAAAAGAGCCCTTAGATTTCAGGCCAGCATGAAGTTTAGGTACTACCCTCTTGAAGTTAGTTGGTTAAGACCTGTCCTAGAAAATAGTAATCGGGTTCTAGAGGATCTCAATATCACTGACTACCCTCAATCGGTCATAACTCCAGCTTCGCAATCTTTTCTTGCGGCCGGAACCATCACGAGAGTTTATCCTCAATGAGTGTAGCATACTGCTACTGTTCTATGGCCAAGTTGGGTCAATTTAAGGTTCTAAGGTCAGTTGGTGCTTAACGACTCCTCAGAAGACCCATATTCTCCTCGTTCCAACATAAGGGATATCGGTACAGACCAAGGTGTCACACCAATGTAGCTACTGCTTCACCCGTGTCGGTCTACGCCGGACAGGTCCCTCAAAGTTTATAGCTACCTAAAGGGTATTCCCCAGATCCGGGTTAGGATCTATGAAACTCCGATGCAAGCCCACAAAATTAAAGCAAACAAGGCATTCAATTGAAAACATAAGTGATCTAATCCTAAGGTACACCTCACTTATTTAGAATTCCCCAGCAGAGTCGCCAGTTCTATGATCGGTGGAAATAGAACTGACTATTTTGAATTTCTGGTTCGCGAAATGTCGCGGTAAGCAAGAGTCGCCACCGTCTTTTATTTTCTCCAACAAGGAAAGGACAAAAGCACAGCAAAATTCCTTTTCGAGATGTTTCTCGGTTCGGGAGGTAGATTATAGAAAGGGAAGGTGTTAACACCCTTTCTATTCGTGGTTATCCACGGGCTCTTAGGTACTTGCTCACTATGTTTTAAAAAATGTTTGCTTTTCTTGTGTTTGTGGGTTTTGAAAAAGTTTGTTTGAAAACTTCGTTTAACTCATGTATCAGTCCTCAAGAGTGTCATGAAGTGTTTGTTTGAAAACTTTTGTCAGAAAAGTGTAAGTGCGAAAAGTATTTTTTTGTTTTGAAAGAGCAAGTATCTAATAACCTCTACCTACTCAAAAGAAATTAAGCTATGTAAATGTCCTTTAGACAGTACTATCCCACTATTGAGAAGTAGGTAGCACTGTCGTTGGAGTTTGTCGGGTCAATTCGATTATAGGGACATGTGGTCACCAAAGCAATAGTAGGACGCCTTAGCGGTAACCCTAATGTCCTAGATCCTTTTTATCCGAGGCAACCGTTTCGAGGCAACTTGGATCTTTTAGACAGGAGGGCGACCTCTAAAACACCCTATACTCAATGACCACGTCGAGGCAACCAAGTGAGGCGTACCCTAGGAGTGGCATGTGCGAGTGTGTCAGGATTCAGTTTATATTATCTTTGCATATTTTATGGTGAGCTACGAGTTGATTTTAATTTCATACAAGTCTTGTCATGCATAAAAGTTAATAATTGTGCGGAAAGTAAATTGCAAAAAGTAAATCTACGCTATTACAAGGCGTCGGGTATTTACATCGCCAAAAACAACCCTTGAAAAGTAAATTGCGAGAAAAATAAATAAAGAGATAAAAAGGTCCTAATTACGCTATTACATCCTCGGAGCAAATACATAAATAGTGATCAAAAATATTATGCGCGAAAAGAAATTAAATCGGAGGAGTCCTTAGGGTTTTGACCCTTTTTTGAAAAAGAATGAGTTTTTGGTCCTTTTTATATTTAATTAAATCTAAAACTAATTAATTAATTAATTAAAAGAAAAAAAGTATTTTTTATGTTTTTTATGTTTTAATGAAATAAAAGAAAAGAAATTAAAATTGTCAAGAAAACCCTAATTCTAATTTATTTTATTTGTTATGAAAATAATTAAAGTTAACCTAATTAAAAAGACTAAATTAATTAATTACATTTATTTACAAAAATAATAAATTAAAGGTGAAATTAATAATAATAAAAATATTTTATTTTCTGGTTTTCTGAATTTTATTATGAAAATAATTAATTATGTTAATTAAATAATAATAATAATAATAAATAAAATAGTTAAAGGAAAAAAATATAAAAGAAAAATAATAAACCAGGGGGGTGTGCTGGCAATTCTGGCCCATTTGTACACAAGCCCTTTTGACTTTTTGAGATCATCCACGCGTGCTTTGACTAGGGAGTACCATGGTCATCATCTCATGGCCATTAGATTGCTGCTTGAAGACACCTGGCGCCTGGGATGTGAGAGCGTATGGTGGGCATCTTGTTGGAAAGCTGCATATGAACCTGTAAAGAAAAATAATAGAAGTGTTTTGGGTGGACCTGGGATTCGAACCCAGGTCCCAATGGTTTCCATCCAGCACATCAACCACTACGCCATTTGCCTGCTTTTGTTAATATAATGACAAGTGAATATAATATAAAAAAAATAACAATTATGCTGGAAACAACAAAATCACGCGCGCTATTTTAAACGGACCAATGATGCATCGCCAGCTCATCATCATCTTCCTTCGCCTGCATAAAAATACATTAGATAGCGGGGGTTTTTAACCCCCACAACCTACAGTGACCAAAAATAGCGAATAGAAATAGGGTGAACATAAATGTTTCGCGATGGTCCCCTTAGATTCGTCTGGTCTCAACGATTCTAACCATGGGTCTTAAAGGTTCCAATTTTTCCTGGATAATAAAGCCCCAAATCCACAGCTCAGGAACCCTAGAATTTGTCAATGGCAATTTATACTTCTGTGCATCATAACTCAATTCGACTATGCCAATAGCTTCAGGTGAGTTCTAGCAATACAAAACAACCACAAAATCATGTTAAATATGCATGAATCATGAGTTACGATTATGAAAATAATATGCAAACCGTGCGACTGTAAGTGATGATTTCTTGAGCTTTAGCGTTTGGTTTTGATTGCTACACGTTCCTCACACTTCCAGCAACGTGTTTGAATCCACAAAAGTCCTTGAATTGGCCTGGAATATGGAAAACAGTTTTCAAGTTTTCTTGAATTTTTTTTGAATTGGTTATGGCTTTCTTGCAGCAGCTTTCACGTGTGCATGATTAGGGTTGGCTTGTGTACTTATAGGAGAATGGAATTAGGTTAAAATCTTGCACAAAAAATCCATGGAATGATGATTCAATATTTGATTGGAAATCACATCTTTTTGAATCTTTTTGATTGAAGAAAGTTGCCAAACTTGGAGATTCTTGTCCCTTTGATTTGCACACGAAATTGCCAGCCTTTTTAGGTCATTCTTGCTTCACAAAAAGATTGAAAAATCAAATCTTTGTATTTCCTACAATTTAAATTAATTAAATGAATTAATATTGATTAAAAATCCAATTAATTAATAAAAAATAAGAAAATAATTCAATTAAGCTTGATGGGTCGTGCATAGGCCTTGGATAAAGTTTCAAGAAGAAATTTGAGTCCCATTAGCAAAAATAAGGTGTTTTGAGCAAAGTTGACTTTTGCAAATTCATAAACATTTTCCCAACTTCTCCAATGCATATCTTGCTCAATTTTGATCATATGAACATGTTCTTGGACATTTTGGAAAGGTCTTGAAGTCCTCTAACCAATTCCTTTGGTCCCATGTCATTTGGATTTACCAATCTCAAGTTATGGTCTTTGACTTAAAGTGCATTTTTGTTGACTTTTGAATTTGACCTATAATGTAGAAATTGATAACTTTTTATGAGTTCATTTCTTGGACTTGGAATGTGAAGATGGATTGTAGGAAATGTCATCCCCTTCAAAATGAGCATTGGATGGGATTTTTCTGATGAACCATGAAAAGGTTATGCCCTGGTCAAGATACAGTTGACTTTTCTACTGTCCAAAAATAGCAACTTTTTGCATCTTGATGATTTTTGAGCCATTCTTGTGGAATCATGATCAAGACTTGATCAAATGATGATTGTGGACTCAAAATGAGATGTTGATCAAAAATTCTGACTTTTGACTGTAAAATGACCATTTTACCCTTGCAGTTGACTGTAGAGCAAATGGAGCTTTTGACTGTGGAATTTGGCACTGTGAGTCTTGAAACTTGGCATGTAGGTGCTTGAGGATGTATATGGGCATATGAGACTTGATTGAACCATTGAAAACCTCAAATTCCTTGAAAGAACCAAAACCCTAATTTTGACTGGCTTAGGAGGTGGTTTGACTGTGCAACCTTTGAGTAGTCTTGAACCAGTTGAAGATGATTCTTGATAAATCTTGAAGAATATGGGAGGGAAAATTTTGGGGTACAACAATATATATTTTAAGTTTTGCTCTTTTTTTATTGGAGAGCGTCTTAAAAATAAATACACAATCGAGATATGGAAACAAAATATTTTTATTGAAATAACAATTGCCTTTAAAAAGGAGAATACAATTCAGATATTGAAAAAAATTCAAACTTAAAACATCAAAACTTGCTGAAAGAAATAACAAAGGGAAACAAAATCTTCTAAGTGTGCCTGCGGATTTCTACTCTAAAGCCATCGACCATTGTCCTACAAAGATTGAGAAAGTCTTCAACATCTTTTGGGAGAGGGACCATCACATTTTCCGCATCTCTCAAACTTCTAGGGAGTTCACTGTAATACGGTGGAAAAATTGACTTGGTTTTACATTTTATCGCAAATGTTGCGGATAGCAAGAGTCGCCATCGACTTTTATATTATTCAATAAGGAAAGGGTGAAAAGAACGGGAAAGACCTTCGTGATTTTCTTGAGTTTGGGGGGTAGGTTATGAAAAGGGAAGGTGTTAGCACCCTTTTCATCCGTAGCTATCTACGGGATCTTAATCACTAGCTCCCTTTGTTTTTGAAAATGCTTTGTGTTGTGTGTTTGAAAATATTTTGAAAATATTCCAATAGTGAGGCAACTTTGTAATGGTTCTTGTATCAGTTAAGAATGCGTACAAAGTGATTTTTTTTTGAAAATATTTCAGAGAAAGTGTTTGTGAAAAAGATGTTTTGAAATTTTTGCGATCAAGCGATTAAGAACTATCTATCTACTCAAAGTCTTTCGTGTTATTTCCCCCTCCTTTAGATAGTGCTATCCTACCATTAGTTAGTAGGAATCCCTATCGTTGGATGTGAAGGGACAAGCGCGGGTCATCGTACAGTCATAAAGGCAACTTATAGGGGCTCTTTAGCAATTCGTAAGGGACTAGAACATTTACCAAAGGCAACATTCAAAAGCGTCAAGGGACTACAATCTTTTTAATCAAGGGACAGTGCTAAAGCGTCCCCACGTTCAAGGGACATGGCTATTTTCCAAGGCAACGAGTGAGGTTACCCTAGAGGTGCATGTATGAGTGATTTGTGATTCAGTTATTGTATATCTTCGATTAGGGTTAGCTATTGATTGCTTTTAGTCTTGCCATACAAACCCTAATTACTAGCAAAATAATACAGCAATAATGAAAAGCAGTAAAGTGTGGGAAATAAAATTCTACGCTATTACAAGGCTTCGGGAATGGAGATACAAATAGAAAAAATGGGGGAAAGAGTAAAAACCCTAATTAAACTATTACAAACCATTAGCAAATACATAATTGGAAAAAAAAATGAAATATGCGACAATAATAAAGTATGCAAAGCGGTAAAAAGAAAAAGAAAAGAGAAAATTGTTTTATGATCGTTTTGATAAAAAAAATTTCACGATTAACCTAAAACCTAATTGATTTTAATTAATTAAAAAAAAAATTAATTATTTAAACCTAAAACCTAAATTAATCTTAATTAAAAAGAAAGGTTCTTTTAAAAAAAGAACTAAATAAATAAATAATGGAATTAATTTAATTATTAAAAAAATGATTTATTATGTTAATTAAAACCTAAAGTCTAAATTAATTTTTTTTTTAAAAACTAACCTAATTATGTCAAAAAAATAAATAATAGTTAAGAAAATAAAAAAAAAAGACTGGGCATGTATTGAGGCAAACTGTGGGGTGTGCAAATAGCATGAAGTCCAGGCCCAATAAACTTGGTTTGTTTGATCCAGTGCACTGCAACTCCAGGGGCGTATGACAGGGAAGCATTTGAAGCATTTGATGCTGAGGATGATGAGATGTGATGGCTTGAGAATTGAGGGTGCATGGTTGAGGCATAGAAGCGTTGTACTAGATCTGCAAGAGTTAGAAAATATGAAAATTTTGGCAAAACTGGGGATCGAACTTGTGACCTGGGAGACCAATGCCTTAGCGCGCGTTTCTACCACTGGGGTGGTTGAACATACATTAGTTTAAATGAAATAATAAATATATAATATAAACATGAATTTATTGATCAGAGAGGCGCTAAAGCCCTAGCTCCGATCGTCTTCTCCGGTAGCCTATTTCTTCCAAAACCGGCAAAATCAAGGATGTTAGCACATCAAAAGAACCTTACACCCCTTAATTGAGGGCTACAGATTCAATAGAAGGATTATTGTAGGCTAAAACTGGATGGTTTAAGATCTATGAGAAAAAATGCATGGAACGGTGCTAACATCGTGATCTACGATTTAGCATGCATGGGATCACTATGATGATCCAAACCTGTTCAGAGACATCCCAAAAGTATGTTAGTAACATTAATGTGGCTTAAAACAAAAAAAAAATGAATCTTGCAAGAATGTAAATTCAGATATGCCATACGATGGGGTTTCATGTGTTTTGGAACATCAAAACTGACCAAGCCTTACTCTGTATGATTGTTAGGAGTGAATGGGATGGATGCTTTATAGTGGAAGGGTTTGTAACAAGGGTTTGAAAATTTTAGGGTTCTTGAAATTCTTTGATCTTTTTTTGACAAGTTTGTAAGGTAAGGGTTTCGTGTCCTTGTTTGTATGAGAAGAATGAGATTATATAATGGAAATTAGGGCAAAGATATGGTCTTGTTCTTTATAAGAAAGGCCTATGTATTTTATTTTATTTATTTTACGTTATTAATGAATAAATAAAAAATAATTAAAATAATTAAAATAAAAATAGGTCAAGGGGTGTAAGAATAAGATTTGAGGTGTATGAGGAGTATAATACAAGTTTGGACTCTTAAACCATGGCCCAATAGTCCAAATTAACAATCTTGCTCACTTTGAACTTCATGCATTTGTTCAAAATTTCCCAACTTGCAATGGTCATAACTCTTTAAATTTTCATATTTTGAAGGTGATCTTGGACTTTTCGGAAATCTCAAGATGTCCTATACAATATATACGATGTTCATTTTTTCTTTAGAATACTTTATCTTGATGTAAGTTGCCTTAACAAAAAATGTCTTTTTGTTGACTTTTGAAATGACCTGTAATGTATTGGCTTATATCTCTCAATTGAAGCATTTTTTTGGACATGAGCTTAGAGAGACAAAGTTGTATAGAATTGAATTCCCTTCAAAATTAGTCTTGTTTGGGGAAAAATGATGAAGCATGTGAAAGTTATGCTTGGTAAAAGTTTAATTGACTTCTCCTAAGGAAACCCTGATTTGGAAAGTTTTGACTTTTGAGGGATTTTCTTGAGGAATCATGATAAACCTTTGATCAAATGATGAATATGACTTCAAAACCTTTATGTTGACCAAAAATCTTGAAATTTGATTGTATGTTGAGCACAATTGACTTCTTACCCAATATAGTTTATTTTCAGTTATCTGAGCCATTGACTGAGCAAACTTGTGATGCAAGACTTGAAATTTGACATGAGCATTCTTAGGGACATGTGAGGAACTATGAAAACCACTTGAGACCTTGGAAACCCAATCTTCCTTGAGAAATACAAAACCCTAGTTGTGAGTCCATTGCTTAGGATGAGAATTTATCTGATCAATTCTTGAGTCACCTTGAGCATTTGAGAACCCTATGAAAACCTCTTGAAGAAAATGGGAGGGAAAATTTTGGGGTACAACATCTACCCCTGTTCAATCTTCTTAAACCTGAAGAGTTATATTGGCATGTTCGTCATTCGTGACTTGACGGTAGAAGATGATTGAACACTTAAGTACCCAGAAAATTACACTCGCATGTGCATGCGGTAACGCTGTTTGTTGATAATATTGCTTGAATGGGCTTAAAAATGCCATTCGGAGGGTGACAGAGATTCGTCAGAGATGGACTTATAGATGCCATCGAAAGTACTGTTGATAGAAGTATCATAATGAGTCTATGCTAGACTATTTTTGAGGAATGTTTTTTCAGAGTGAATCTATCCTATCCCGTCTGAGGGAAATGCTTTTCAGAATGAATCTCTGAAGGAAATGATTTTCAGAATTCATCCTCTGAAGGGAAGATGCTTTTTAGAATTTAGTCTCTGAAGGGAAGTGTTTTTCATGTAGATAGTCTCCCCGTCTTGTTTCAGGAAATTATCTACAATCTAGTTTTGTTGGTAAACCTGTCCTATTTAGGGAGTTCATACTACTTGGTGATAAAGATAGTCACCCTGTCCTGTTTCAGGAATTGATCTTCATCTGACCATAAAGATAGAAAGATATTTTCCCCGTCCTGTTTCGGGAGTTAATCTTTGCTCGAATGTATAGATAGTTTCCCTGTCCTGTTTTGGGAGTTAATCTTCAACATGTTTTTGTAGATAGTCGCCCCATCCTATTTCGGGAATTGATCTACAATTTGTTTTCACAAACAATTGCCCTGTCTTGTTTTAGGAATTAATCTATGTCTGGTCATACAGATAGGTTCCCTGTCTTGTTTCAGGAATTAATATGTGTCTGGTCATACAGATAGGTGCCCTATCTTGTTTCAGGAAATAATCTGCGACCTGTTTGAAAATTGCTGATGATATTCGTCTATTTGTAGACTTTACCTGAAAAGATAAAGAGTTATTTGTGTGCAATGTCATGATGTATGAAATTCATTCCGAAATGATGTTCTCAAAGTAAAAGAGAGTGTTATATACGTTTCATATGCATATTCTCTAATACTTGTAAATGATGTATGACTGTGAAATGTCGTTGAAGCGTATTAGTAGCTTTGTATAACATTTATAACTGGGGAAACTAAATCCATGACTGTTGTCGGGGATGAAGAATATGTGTAATCTTCAATCTTGTTCAGAATGTCTCCGATGGGGATACCTGCTTTCTGTTTGAAGAAACTTTAATGGGGAATTTGATTTCTGCTTGGGGATATAAGAGTTCAAGAAAATTGGTCGCCCGTCTCTCTACTGGGGAGTTTAATTCTTATATACCCTGACTGGGAATAAAAGAGATGGATAACCTCTCGAGCTGTTATCTGACCATGTTTTTGATATGGATGCCGACTCGTCTAGGGAGGATAAAGTTAAACGATATCTGGTCCGGTTTCAAATTCAGTAGCAGATCTATGGGGATAACATCCTGGACTTCCCTTTGCTAGAGAGAGAAATTTTGCCGGTGATTTTTACTAGTCAAAGGGATAGACTCAAGCTGGGGAGACTGTATCCTGTTGGGGAAATAAACCCTGTTGGGGAAATAAACCCTGCTGGGGAAATAAACCTGCTGGAGGAATATATCCTGCTGAGGAAATGAGCCTTGCTGGGGAAGATAAATCTGTAGGGGATTTTATAGTTTCGGAGCAATAAACTTAGCTGGGGAAGATAATTTATGTGAACTATGCTGAGGACGTAATCTACGATGAGGATTAGTACTCCGTAGGTTGGCGACATTGTTGGGGAAAAGATCATGCTCCTTAGTGTATTTCAGACATGCGGGGAATGTATCTTTGTTGAAGATGATCTTGTGAAGATGACTCCGCGGGGGATAATCTTATGGAAATTACTCTGGGGATTTGTGGATGACTTAAACATTATCCCAACTCCTAGAGTCTTGAGTAAATGCTTATTCCTGTTTTTATGCATATATTTTTTAATAGTAATCATATTCATATGCATATGTTCATTCAATTTAGTCATTGGACGTTTTTACGAACAAAATAGAAAAAGGTGAAACAGAGATCAGAACTTTGAAATGTATTTATATTGATAGTTTTGCTATAAACAGGCGATAATTGTACAAAGAGACAGAAATCCTAGTAAGATGAAATCGTCCTAAAAATGAAGAAGAGTACGGAGTAACAACAAAACATATAGCTATGTGGAAATAATCTCGTCGAGTTTCAACTCTGTTATTGCCCTTATGTCTTCGAGCATCTCATCCCTTGCTGTCAGAAGAAGTTGACTGAATTGATTTGTACCATTTGAACTTGGCTTTGGTAATAAAGCTGGTTGTAAGTGATCCAACGGGACATAGTCATACGCTTTAATCCATAACTTTTTTCTGCACCACCCTTTTGGGTTTTCATTCCACCGGAATACCCTTTTTTGTCCAAGTCGCCTTTTCAGGTTTTCGACTTGCCGGGTGTACAATCTCTCTCTCTCTCTCTCTCTATATATATATATATATATATATATATATATATATATATATATATATATATATATATATATATATATATATATCCATGATTTTTTCCCAAACCCTTTTGACTCGGCGGGATTCCCTTATTTTTTCCTAGGACAGTCAATCTAGCGGGTCATTTTCATGCATAGTATCTTTCGACTATGTCCGTGTTCACTGGGTGCAGAAAATCATCAACGTCCATGGTGGTAAGCATCATAGCGTCGCCCAAAAATATCTTCTTGATTACAAATGGCCCTTCATAGGTGGGAGTCTATTTGCCCCTGGGATCACCTTGGTGTAAAATAATTCTCTTTATTACCAAGTCACCACCATGATATACCTGATGCATGATCTTCTTGTTAAAAGCTTTGATCATACGCTTATGATACATCTGACTGTAATAGACATCCACCATCCTTTTCTCGTCAATCAAATTCAATTGATCCAATCTAGTCTAAACCCATTCTTCTTCGTCTAAATCTGCATCTTTCATAATTCTCAGGGAAGGAATTTGAACTTCGACAGGTAGGACAACCTTCATACCATGGACCAGAGAGAATGGGGTTTCCCCAGTTGATGTTTGTGCCGAAGTGTGGTAGCCATGAAGAGAAAATGGCAACATCTCATTTCAATCTTTATACGTCATCGTCATCTTCTGTATAATCTTCTTAATGTTCTTATTGGCGGCTTCCACTGTAGCATTCATCTTCGGTCGATACGGAGAAGAATTGTAGTGCTTGATCTTGAACTGCGTGTAAAGATTTATGATCATAATGTTATTGAGATTGGTACCATTGTCTGTGATAATCCTCTCGGGGATGCCACCCCGACAGATAAGGTTATGCCTAATGAACTTGGAAACCACATTCTTAGTAACAGAGGCAAACAAGGCTGCTTCAACCCATTTGGTGAAATAATCAATAGAGACGAGGATGAAGCGATGTCTGTTAGAAGTAGTGGGCTTGATTTCTCCAATCATACAATGCCCCACATTGCAAACGGCCAAGAAGCAGTCCAGACATTCAACGATACTGGAGGCACATCTATTTTGTCAGCATAGATCTGACACTTGTGACAAGTTCTTGAATGGTGATCACAGTCAGTTTCCATAGTCAACCAATAGTAACCCGCTCTCAGAATATTCTTAGCCATAGTATTCCCACTGGAGTGAGTACCAAAGATACCTTCGTGCGTATCTTACATTTTTTCTTAGCTTCCTTCTTGTCCATACAACAAAGTAGAGTTGAATCGTGGTTGTGCCTGTACAAAATTTCGTTAATCAGGAAGAACTTAGTAGAGAACCTTTGTAGGAATTTCTTGTCATTGATAGATGCTCCCTTAGGATACTCTTGAGCCTCAAGATATCTCTTTACTTCATAAAACACAGGCTTCTCTTCTACTCCATCAGTGTCAACTTCATAGCAATGTGCTGGTTCATCTAACTTTTCAATATTAATTTGGGGAGCCTCGTTGTCCCATCTAACCTTGAACATAGACGACATGGTAGCTAACGCGTCTGCCAACTGATTCTCTTCTCTTGGTATATGCTCAAAAGTGATTTCCTCGAAGTATGGGATTAAGGTCAACATATGCTCTCGGTATGGAATGAGATTCGGATGATTCATATCTTATTCTCCCTTGATCTTACTGATTACCGGGGCTGAGTACCCGTATATGCTAAAGAACTTAATTCTCAGATCAATAGCCGCTTTAATACCCATGATGCACGCTTCGTATTCATCCATGTTGTTGGTACAACAAAGCATAATCTAGCGGTGAAGGGAGTATGACAACCCTGAGGATAAATAATTACAACACCGATTTTGTTGCCAAATGTGTTAGAGGCTCCATCGAAAACCATAGTCCATCGGGATCTTGGCTCATGTCCTTCATACAGTCCCAATTCTTCACAATCTGTAACTAGCATAATGTTCTCGTCCGGGCATTCAAAGTTTATAGATTGGTAGTCGTCTACAGCTTGATGAGCCAAATCATCTGCCAGTACACTTCCTTTGATTTCTTTTTGAATGGTGTACTGAATGTCATATTCTATCAAGACCATTTGCCATCTGGCTATCCTTTCGGAGAGAGCGAGCTTTTCAAATATGTATTTGATGGGATCCATTTTAGAGATCAATAAAGCAGTATGGGTCAACATATACTGTCTTAGTCGGCGAGCATCCCATGCCAAATCACAATAAGTTTTCTCGAGAAGTGAGTATCTTATTTCACAGTCGGTAAACTTTTTGCTAAGGTAGTATATTGCATGCTCTTTTCGACCAGACTCGTCATGCTGGCCCAGTACACACCCCATTGAATTCTCTAACACTGTTAGGTACATGATTAGAGGTCTTGCTTCAACCGGTGGCATCATAATTGGAGGTTCTTGTAGGTACTCCTTGGTTTTGTCAAAGGATATATGACAATCATCGTTCCATTTTACTACCTGATCTTTCTTCAGCAACTTGAAGATCGACTCACAAGTAGCAGTCAAATGAGAAATGACTCGAGAAATGTAACTCAGTCGTCCCAAGAAACCTCTGACTTCCTTCTCAGTACAGGGACCTGGAATTCTTAAATGGCTTTGACCTTGACAGGATCAACTTCAATACCTTTACCACTAACAACAAAACCCAGGAGCTTACCAGATCTCACCCCAAAGGTGCACTTGTTCGAATTCAACACCAGCTTGTACTTCTTCAACCTCTCAAACAGTTTGTGTAGATGGTCAATATGTTCCTCTTCAGTTTGGGATCTGGCTATCATGTCATCAACATAGACTTCTATCTAATGATGGATCATGTTATGCAATAAAGCTACCATAGCACGCTGATATGTGGCGCCGACGTTCTTTAACCCAAAAGGCATAACCTTGTAACTGAAAGTTCCCCACTGTGTAAAAAAGGTTATTTTCTCCATGTCTTCAAGATGCATCTTGATCTGATTATAACCTGAGAAGCCGTCCATGAAGGAGAATAACTTGTGCTGAGCGGTGTTGTCAACCAAAACATCAATATATGGAAGTGGGAAGTCATCTTTGGGGCTTGCCCTATTCAGATCCCTGTAGTCTATACACATACGTACCTTGCCGTCTTTCTTTGATACCGGAACCAAATTTGCAACCCATTAAGGATAGGATGCCATTGTTAAGAACCTTACGTTGAATTGTTTCATAACCTCAACATTGATATTCTCTGACATTTTGGAACGCATGCGACAAACCTTCTACTTAATTAGAGAACGACCTTATTTCATCGATAGACGGTGAGCCACAATATCGGTGTCGAGCCCTGGCATGTCTTTTTACGACCAATAAAATATCTCAACATATTCATGCAACATCTGAATCAACCTGTTCTTGACACTTCCCTCTAAGTTGGCGCCTATCTTGACTTCTTTTCTGTCTATCTCAGAACCCAAGTTTACAACTTCAACTGGATCTTCATGTAGTTGGATAGCCTTTCTCTCTTGTATTAACAGTCTGGTCAGTTCTCCAGGTATTTCACAATCTTCCTCACCTTTGTCCTCGGCTTGGTAGATTGGATTTTCAAACTCATAAGTGGCAATAGCAGAGTCGTTATCAACGGGATCCAGAGTTGATGTGGATCTACAATTTTGTGTGGGTGTGTGTAAAAACACATAGCTATTATGAAAATTATAAAAGTAAAAAGAAAGAAAGAGAGCACAAAATTTGAATTCAAAATGTCCAATGCTTTATTAAATGAAAATATGTTTATGAAATGACAATCCTTAACAAATGAACTGTTGTGCCCCGGGTAAGGCACAAGGCTTAAAGTCCCTGTCTAAATATTACATAACCAAACTTTGAATGTAATAAAAACACAAATGTGGATATTACTCCTGACTAAAGGATATAGAGATAATGTTTTTCGCCTTCCAGTTGCTGAACCCGTTGCCAATGGTAGGAAAGATGCAGCTGTCAAGGTCATAATCACTGTCAGCATCTTCTATAACATTGACTCTGTTATTGGTGACGCAGAATGGTGGTCTTCTAGCACGAGCACGA
Source organism: Vicia faba (assembly GCA_948472305.1). Taxonomy (NCBI): domain Eukaryota; kingdom Viridiplantae; phylum Streptophyta; class Magnoliopsida; order Fabales; family Fabaceae; genus Vicia; species Vicia faba. Next base: position 410,192,506 of record OX451735.1, read on the forward strand.
AGAACAACCCTCTGACCCTCTGCAGTGAAACTCAAACCAAATTTGTTAGATTTATAGGGAAAGTCAAGAAGCTGACCCCAAGTAGTACAACCACCTTCTTCTACAACACCTTTAACGTCGTTCAGTGAAGCCATTCTGGGCGGAACCCTGGTAACTTTTGGAATGGTAGAGACATCTTTAGTTGAGGAAAGAGGGATGAATTCAAAGGTCTGACTGGGAGTCTCGATGAATTTGCCGTCCATTTCTACATACCAGAAAGAGTTCAAGTGACTAACCATATACTCTTCTTCGCCACAGACTGTAACAATCTTTCCCTGCACGGGATACTTCAGCTTCTGGTGTAGAGTTGAGGTAGAAATTCCTGCCCCATGTATCCAGGGGTGTCCTAGTAAGCAAGAATAATTTGGCCGAATTTCTATTACATAGAAGGTAGATTCGAAGACCTGCGAACCTACCTTGATTGAAAGATCCACTTCTCCGTGTACCATCCTCTTTGATCCGTCAAAGGCTCAGACTATAATATCATTGGGTTTTAGTATAACCCCTTCACAATCAAGTCTGTCCAGAGCACCCTTTGGTAGAACATTTAACGAGGAACCAGTATCAACCAATACATGAGCCAAAGTAGTGCCCCTGCATTCAATCTAGACATACATGGCCTTATTGTGATTTCTTCCTTCCAGGGTCAATTCAGTATCAGAGAAACCTAATCCATTGTCAGTCGTTAAGCTAGCAACATAACTTCCAAATTGACCGACATAAATCTCTTGTGGCACGTGAGCAATCTTCAAAAATTTCACCAAAGCTTGTGCATGGGCTTTAGAACATAGTAATAGAGATAACATGGAGTTCTTAGATGGGGTCTGCCCCAGCTGTTCAACAATTTTGTAATCACTCTCGCGGATAATCTTCAATACCTCTTCCAACTCTTGTCTAGATGTGTCTTTAATTGTAACTTCTTTAGGCGCCTCCATTTGGGCAGGCTTCGTTACTTTCTCTTTGCCCCGAGTCTCAGTAGTTGACTCGGTAGCGGTAATTCTAACAGGTGTAGCAATAGTCTTTGGAGTGATTTCTAGGGATATAACCCTTCTGCTTCTAGTAACCTTACTGGTCCCAACAATATTGTCAATACCGGGATCAGTAACTTCAGTAACTTCATCTTCAACAGTCGGTAGTTCTTGCTTGACGCCATGGTAGTAGACGTCAAATCCATAGTTCCAAGGGATAATGTTATCCGGAGAATATGGAATATGTCCAAGTGTAGTGATGATTAAAGGAGCAGCTTTGGGATTGGTAGTGATCCTTACAGGATCTTTGGAAGTGATCCTAATAAGAGTGCAAGAAATTACAGAAAAATCTTGAAACATATTCTCAATAGAAGAAATCTTCTCAACCAGAATTATGTGATTATCCATTAGGTGTTGAATGCCTTCTTTTAGTAACTTGTAGCCATTGGGTTGGCTTACACAGTAATAACATCTTTCGATACAACTCGGAAATAAACCGGCCTACAACAGATTCTTCTTGATAATTGGTAGGGGAGTAACCAATTCACTTATAGTAGAAACATAAAGAACATTGTGAATAGAACTTATGCCTTTGTCATGCTTTGGCATAGGTGCAGTAATTACATTCGGGGTCTCCGGAGGATCAAACTTAATCTCTTTGTTGTCAATCGTATCCTGAATCTTGTTTTTCAGGTACCTGTAGTTGTTGGTATCGTGCCCGGGATTGTTGGAATGATAGGCCAACTTCATTAGGATTGTAGCAAATAGAGGAGGTGTTGGGATTTTGAGAAGGCTCCCTCAATGTTATCAACTCTGCTTTCAGTAAATGTTGCAATGCTTGAGATAATGGTATACTGATCTTTGTAAACTGTCTTCTCGGAGCGTCTGTCCTATGTTGATTACCCTATTGTTGTTGTTGAACATGCGTAGGATTATAAATTAATACCGCTCCCACAGACTAATTGCGTTCATTTTTAACACGGCCTTTTTGGCCATAAACAACATTGGTCTCCTTCTTACCACTAAATTTCTTCTTCACAACACTTGAAGACGCGGCCATTTGAATTTTTCCACTCTTGATACCACTTTTGACATGTTCTTCAGTTAGAATCAGCTCAGTGAAACCAGATGAGGAGCTTCCAATCAGATTTTTAAAGAATGGCCTTGTCAAAGTGCCCATGAACATTTTAACCAGTTCCCAGTCAGACAAATGAGGTTGTACTCTTCCGGCTAGATCTCTCCATTTTGGGCATGTTCTTTGAACCCTTCATTCGAGCCCATGGACATATTTTGTAATTACACATGAGTTGGTGCAAGGTTAGCATTATATTGATACTACTTGTAAAAAGCAGCAGCCAGGTCTTCCCAAGTACAAATTTTGGTTCCTTCCAGCTGATAGAACCATTCAAGTTGTGTACTAGACAAACTTTCCTGAAAGAAGTGAACCCATAACTTTTTGTCAGCAGTATGGGGTTGGATCTTCTGAACATAAGACCGTAGATGGAGCTTTGGACAGGACACACCATCATATTTTGCAAAGGTAGGAACCTTGAACTTGTGAGGGATAACAACCCCCGAGATAAGACCCAACTCTTCAAAGTCTAGCCCAAGCACTTTCTGTATCTCCATAGTATTAAGTCGATCTTCTAGTTGTTTGTATCTGTCATCAGCAAGAGGATACTGCTTATCAGAACAATCTTTATCCTTAGGAATTTTACCAAAACCATGGTTGCTTCCACCTTCAGGGTTAATACTTCTACTGTCTTCCTCCTAATTGTCATCTTCATCAGAGGAAATAACACAGCTCAGAGCTTGCTTGGGAGGTTTTTGAACCTTCTCCCCATGTTGAGGATGTCTGGTTTTCGAGTCTTCTTCTTTTTGGCTATAAGCGCCATCATCTCTTTCTGCCCCTGAGCTAAGTTCAAAAGCGTTTCCTGGAATTGGGCATTTTGTGCTTGGAGTTCCTTGACAGCCTGTTCTAGAGCCAGCTTTTACTGAAATAGACAACAAGAAGATGAGAAAACCTGCTTATAGAGTACATGTTATGTGATGATATGCATGATACGCAAATGCAAGTGCAATGTTTTCAAGGACTGTTGTAAGATTTAAATTTGTTTAAACAGAAGGAAACAAAAGAAATTTTAGTAACAAGCTCAAATTATGACTGCTTTCAATAAAAAGAGTTGCAAAATAGCAAAATATGAATTCAAGTCTCCCATGGACGCTTCCTCTTTGGGTAGACATATGCATTAAGGCTTTGTTCTTCATGAATTCGTTTCGTCAGCTCCATTACTTTCTTCTCACTAGCATAGGACTGAACCTCGAAGGTATCCCTTTCTTCCTTAAGCTAAATCCAGGCCTTCTGTAGTTCTTAGAAGTCGGTAGGAATATTAGGATGAAGAACGGTATGAGAAACATCCCCATCAACAACAGGCTCTATGATCACTGGTAGGATAGCAGAATATGGAATTTTAAGATTCTGAGCACGAGACCGCACTCATCTGAGGTAAGGCTCTAGAGAAATGGAACTATTGTTTCCCAAAGTCTTGTTATCAATCTTATTGACCATACCCAAAGCCCATATAAACCTTTAATGGTAATTTTTAGATCATTCTCATAGTTGAACACAATACCCTGGATGAGCATATCATGAGGACCGTCCCTTCGAGCATAACCAAACCGACGCAGAGCTAGAGAAGGATTGTAAGTGATGACCCCTTCTTATACTAAGGAGTGGTACATTAGGGAATTCCCTGCAGCCATCAATAGTAGTGAAATCTGCCTGAGATCGAGAACACCAATGGATTTTTGCATGAGTGAGTGACATCAACCTTTAAGACCACCTCAAACCTTGTTCGTTATTTATCATTGATCGGGGCAGGTGCGAAATAAACCACCTGGACATTAGAGGTATGCAGAACATAAGAGTTCCTCGCCTCTTCATAGTACGAGTGTGGAGGGAATGCAGGATATCTCCAAGCAAAATAGGTACAAGATTATGGGTGAGGAATATTTTGATGGTATTCACATCTATGAATTGGTCCGGATTAGGGAACAATACCAAACCATAGATCAACAAAGCTAAAATATCCTCAAAAGCACGAAAACTCATGGCATCTAGAAATCCTTGAGCCTTCTCTATCATAAATTTAGGAGAAAAACCCTTGACTTTATTCCTTGTTTCCCAATTAGATATAATGTCCGATCGTTTTAGATGTAAGGCTACTGCAACGTCTTCAGGTTTCAGAACTTGCTCTAAACTGGTGAAGGGTATATGATCAAGAATAGGCACTTCGAGCAAATTAGAGAATTCTTCTATTGTCGGCACCAATTGATAATCTAGGAAGGTAAAATAGTGTTGCTTCGAATCAAAGAACTGGAAAAGAATGCTCATCATGTCTTTCTGGAATCCACTAGTAACCAAAATGATTAGATGAGCATGTCTCTTGGTGAATTGAGAATTGTCGTGAACATTTGAGACTAATTCCTCAAGCTTGAAAGGTATCCTTATGAAGTTGATCCAGATGGTATTCCTACGACTGGAAGCCATGATCCTGCAACACAGAACAAAGATAAATCTCCTAGATCCTTGAAAAGGTTAGTCATGATATGATGTTATGATGTCATGTTCAAATAGATAATCAAACACAAGAAAAGCACACAAAGGCTTTAGGTTTAAGGCTTGCATGGGATTTGTAGGTAAGTACCCTCTTGAATTTAGTTGGATCGACTTGTCCTAAAGAAGTAACTGGGTTATAGGGATCTCAATATCACTAACTTTTCCCACAAGTTTTGTCCAGCACGACAAGTGACTTGCCACCAAGAAAAACCTGAGAGTCGAATCTGAATGAGCGTAGCATCGAGTATAAACCAACTTCGAACTACACCAAAGAAGGCTATCTCACTACCTTCTAATGGCTATGTTGGGTTAATTAAGGTTCTAAGGTCAGTTAGTGCTTATAACACCACACGGCATCTCAATATTCTCCCTAACTGACTCGAGGGACACCAATATAAACCAATGTGTCGCACTAACGTAACCATCACTTCAACCATATCGGTATACACTGTATATTTTCCATGATCTATTGCTACTTACCTAAAATACCCCCAGATCCAGGTGTAGGATCTTTGCAAGAAATTAAACCCGAGCAAGCCCTAAAATGTAAAGGACACAAGACAAATAAGGAAAGCAGTTAAGAATGATCTAACTCTAAAGGTAACCCCACTTTTAGTTCTCCCTAGTAGAGTCGCCAGTTCTGTAATACGGTGGGAGAACTGACTTAGTTTTATGTTTTGTCGCAAATGTTGAAGATAACAAGAGTCGTCGTCGACTTTTATTTTATCCAATAAGGAAAGGGTGAAAAGAACAGGAAAGACCTTCAAGATTTTCTTGAGTTCGGGGGGGTAGGTTATGAAAAGGGAAGGTGTTAGCACCCTTTTCATCTGTAGTTATCTACGGGCTCTTAATCGCTAGCTCACTTTGTTTTTGAAAATGCTTTGTGTTGTGTGTTTAAAAATATTTTGAAAATATGCCAATAGTGAGGCAACTTTGTAATGGTTCTTGTATCAGTTAAGAATGCGTACAAAGTGTTTTTTTTAAAATATTTCAGAGAAAGTGTTTGTGAAAAAGATGTTTTGAAATGTTCACGAGAAAGCGATTAAGAACTATCTACCTACTCAAAGTATTTTGTGTTATTTTCCCCCTCCTTTAAATAGTCTTGTCCTACCATTAGTTAGTAGGAAGCCCTATCGTTGGATGTAAAGGGACAGGCGTGGGTCATTGTACAATCATAAAGGAAACTTGTAGTGGCGCTTTAGAAATTCGTAAGGGACTAGATCGTTTACCGAAGGCAACATTCGAAAGGGTCATCGAGGTACTATGATCTTTTTAATTGAGGGAAAATGCTAAAGTGTCCTCATGTTCGAGGGACATGACTATTTTCTGAGGCAACGAGTGAGGTTATCCTAGAGGTACGTGTGTGAGTGATTTGTGATTCAGTTATTGTTTATCTTTGATTAGGGTTAGCTATTGATTGCTTTTAGTCTTTCCATACAAACCCTAATTACTAGCAAAATAATATAGCAATAATAAAAAGCAATAAAGTGCGGGATATAAAATTCTACGTTATTACAAGGCTTCGGGAATGGGGATACAAATAGAAAAAATTGGGGAAAGAGTAAAAACCCTAATTAAACTATTACAAACCATTAGCAGATACATAATTGGAAAAAACAATGAAATACGCGACAATAATAATGTCTGTGAAGCAATAAAAAGAAAATAAAAGAGAAAATTGTTTTATAATCGTTTTGATAAAAAAATTGACGATTAACCTAAAACCTAATTGATTTTAATTAATTAAAAAAAGAAATTAATGATTTAAACCTAAAACTTAAATTAATTTTAATTAAACAGAAAGGTTTTTTTAAAAAAAGAACTAACTAAATAAAAAAAATAGAATTAATTTAGTTATTACTAAAAAAATAATTTATTAAGTTAATTAAAACCTAAAGTCTAAATTAATTTTAATTTAAAAAAAAACTAACCTAATCATGTTAAATAAGAAATAATAGTTAAGAAAATAAAATAAATAATATTGGGCCTGTATTGAGGCAAACCGTAGGGTGTGCATATAGCATGAAGTCCATGCCCAATAAGCTTGGTCTGTTTGATTCAGTGCATTGCAACTCCAGGGGCGTATGGCAGGGAAGTGTTTGAAGCGTTTGATTCTGAGGATGATGAGATCTGATGGTTATAGAATTGAGGGTGCATGGTTAAGGCATATAAGCACTATATGGATGTGAAAGAGTTAGAAAATATGAAAATTTTTGCAAAACCGAGGATCGAACCCATGACTTGGGAGACTAATGCCTTAGCATGCGCGTTTCTACCGCTGGGCAGCTGTACATCCATTAGTTTAAATGAAATAACAAATATACAATATAAACATGAATGTATTGACTTGAGAGGCGCTGGAGCCCTAGCTCCAGTCGTCTTCTCCGGTAGCCTGTTTCTTCTAAAACCTGCAAAATCAAGGACCTTAGCACATCAAAAGCTCTACCCTCTAAATCGAGGGATGTGAATCCAATGGAAGAATTATTATTGGCTAAAACTGGTTGGTTTAAGAGCTATGAGAAAAAACACATGGAATAGTGCTAACATGGTGATCTACAATTTAGCATGCATGGGATCACTATGATGATCCAAACCTGTTCAGAGAAATCTCAGAAGTATGTTAGTAACATTAATGTAGCTTAAAATAAAACAAAATTAAAAATATGAATTTTGCAAGAATGTGAAATCGGATATGCCATTCAATGGGGTTTCATGTGTTTTGGAACATCAAAATTGACCCAATCTTACTCTGTATGATTGTTATGGGTGAATGTGATGGCTTTATTGTAAGGGAAGGGTTTGTAACAAGGGTTTAAAAATTTTAGGGTTCTTGAAATTATTTGATATTTGTTTGACAATTTTGTGAGGTAAGGGTTTCATGTCCTTGTTTGTATGAAAAGAATGAGATTATATAATGGAAATTAGGGCAAAGATATGGGCTTGGTCTTTGTAAGAAAGGCCTATGTATTTTATTTTATTTATTTTGCATTATTAATGAATAAATAAAGAATAATTAAAATTAAAATAGGTCAAGGGGTGTAAGAACAAGGTTTGATGTGTATGAGGAGTATAATACACGTTTGGACTCTCAAACCATGGCCCAATAGCCCAAAATAACAAGCTTGCTCACTTTGAACTTCATGCATTTGATCAAAATTTCCCAACTTGCAATAGTCATAACTCTCTCAATTTTCATATTTTCAAGGTGGTATTTGACTTTTTGAAAAGCTCAAGATGTCCTCTACAATCTCTATATTTATCATTTTTTCTTTTGAAGAATTTATATTGATGTAAGTTTCCTTGAAAAAAAGTGTCTTTTTGTTGACTTTTGAAATGACCTTTAATGTATTGGCTTATATCTCTCAAATGAAGCATTTTTTGGACTTGAGCTTAGATAGACAAAGTTGAAGAGAAATGAATTCCATTTAAAATGATATTTGTTTGGGGAAAATTGATAAATCATGTGAAAGTTATGCTTGGTCAAAGTTCAGTTGACCTCTCCTAAGGAAACCCTAATTTGCCGACTTTTGACTTTTGAGGGCTTTTCTTGAGGAATCATGATAAATATGACTTCAAAAACTTTATGTTGACCAAAAATATTGAAATTTTACTATATGTTGACCACAATTGACTTCTTACCCAATACAGTTGATTTTCAATTATCTGAGCCATTAACTGAGCAAACTTGTGATGCAAGACTTAAAATTTGACATGAGCATTCTTAGGGACATATGAAGAACCATGAAAACCACTTGAGAACTTGGAAACCCAATATTACTTTAGAAATACAAAACCCTAGTTGTGAGTCCATTACTTAGGAGGAGAATTTGTATGATCAATTCTTGAGCCACCTTGAGCATTTTAGAACCCCAGGAAAATGTCTTGAAGAAAATGGGAGGGAACATTTTAGGTACAACAATCGCTAATAAGATTGTTGGCTAAGAAGGAGAGTCTTTCATGCTTGTCTTTGTAGAATCAATATTCTTGGTAGAGGTCCGAAATTATCTTATGATTATCCTCTCCTGCCGTGGCGATCTTTGCATACTGCTCTTCCCAATATAATTTTTCAGCCCTCATCTCCGTATAGAGTTTCTGTTGTATTAGGAAATTCTTTAGGAGGTCTTATAACTCAAGACATACTCACTCGTATTCACCATTCTTATGGGCGAGAAATCTTTCTGCCATCATCCTTTTGAGACGTTCCCCTACATCCGATTCTTAGCTATCTCAGAGTCTCGTGGTAAGACACTTCATTTGCTCTTCTTGATCTAAAGAAGCTTGTGCCAAACTTGAATTTGAGCCCTCAAGCTTTCTTTCATCTCTTTTTTGTCTTGCATCGCCTTTTCATACCATCTACTTAGTCTCCCGATTTCACTAGCAGCATCTTCTAAACGTTGGTTGTGGGAATCCAGGTTAAAAGTAGCATTCAACAGCCCTTCACTTGAACGTTTCCATTTAAGACTCTCCTTTTCAAATTCTTTATGGTCTTTCTGAATCTGTTGGTCTTTAGACTCCAGCTCGCGTTGCATCTGTCTTTTCTCCTTAGCTAAGGTATGAAGGCTAAGTTCTCATTATTCTTTCTCCTTTTGAGCTTAATTCAAAGCTTTCTTCAACTTGTCTATTTCCTCTAAGGACATAGCCAAAGGATTTAGGACATCTGTCTTGTATTCAGGATCAATGTCAAATGGTAACTTAGCCACTCGTACCCTATCCAAAACCCATTGAGTGTAAGGTTCTTTAGCTACAACATTCTTCCATTCAGCTTTTCTCTTGTTAACCTTATTTCAAGCTCGGATGATCTTGTTGAGCAACTCTCAGTCTTTTTTTACCATGTCATGAATGATCAATTATTGAAGTTATTCATCAGAGGGTTAATCCTCCAAAGGGTACCCTAGTTGTTGCAGAGTTAAAGTAGGGTTGTAGTTGATGCAACCACGTGATCCAATTAATGGAACATTTAGAAAGTCTCTGCAACTATAGATGATATCTCTAATGTCTAGCTTCCTCGCATACCAAAACACATAATTAGTAGTAAGAGACCTTAATTTTTTAGGCCACTCGTATCTCGTCAGATTTGGAGCCATGTAATCTTCCTTATAGAGATGAGTCATAAACCAAGAATATAAGAGTGGGATGCAACAATTTATAGTACCCCTCTCCTTTTCATACCAAGTGTGAAGTGCATAATAAATATCAGCAAGTAGGAGTTGGGTCCGTATTCAAAGCTTTCGCGCCCCAAAATACACTCATAGTTGCAGGGTCAATATTGTCCAAAGTCCGCGGAAACATAATTACACAAAAGACAAGTAGCCCTAAGAAATCATCACAAGACTCCCATTATTTGTTATCGACAAAATAAAGATCTTTAGTTTCCAAATAGCATCTCTTAATCCCTTGTGCATCACCTTCTTTTTTTGTAATTAAGTGACAATTCAGGATAAGGGATCCCTAAACCATTTGCTAAGTCTTTAATGTCAATAGTCTGCCCAATTCCCACATAAGCGTTTCCCTTAGAGAAATTTAAGACTCTATCAAATTCTTCCAAAGTCGACGCTAGCTGAAAGTATTGGAAAGTAAAACACCTCAATGGAGGATCGTAGAACTGAACCAAGGCAGAGATAGCACCCAATTTTACATCCACTTTTTTAAACTCAAGGGATCCCCATAACAGCGAGTAAACATATTCAAAGCTCTTTCAGACAGTTTCCCCTTGATGGTCTTGATCTGCATCATATCCGGCGTGACGACATTAACACATATAAGTTGTTTCCCTCTGGAATTCATTTTTAAGAAACTTCACTGTTGCACCCCAAAATTTGCCCTCCCATATTCTTCAAGATTTGCAAAGAGCATGCTTCAAAATCTCCCAAGAGTTGCACAGTCCAAAGGCCTCCTAACAGTCAAAAACCAGGGTTTTAGTTCTGGCAAAGAAGTTGAAGTTTCCAAGGGTCCAATCAAGTCCCACATGCCTATAAACATTGTCAAGCATCCTTATGCCAAGTTTCAAGACTTACAGCACAAAATTGCACAGTCAAAAACCCTAATTGCTCAACAGTCAACTGCAGGGGCAAAATGGTCATTTGACAGTCAAAAGTCAAAATCTTTGGTCAACATCTTATTTTGAAGCCACAAACATCATTTTATCAATTCTTGATCATGATTCTCAAGGCATGGCTCAAAAAGTCTCAAGATGCAAAAGTTTCTATTTTTGGACAGCTGAAAAAGTCAAGTGCAAATTGACCAAGGCATAACTTCCACATGGTTTATCAGAAAAATTACATCCAAAGCTCATTTTGAATAGAATGACATTTCCTACAACTCATATTCACACTTCAAGTCCAAGAAATGCTCTCACAAAAAGTTATCAATTTCAACATTATAGGTCATTTTCAAAAGTCAACAAAAAGGGACTTTAAGTCAAAGACCATAACTTGAGATTGGTAAATCAAAATGACATGGGACCTAAGGCATTGGTTAGAGGACTTCATGACCTTTCCAAAATGTCCAAGAACATGATCAAAGCTTAAAAATTGAGCAAGATATGCCTTGTGGAAGTTGGGAAATTTTTGGGAATTTTGAAAAGTCAACTTTGCTTCAAATGCCTCAAAATTGCTAATGGAACACAATTTCTTCCAAGAATCATCATCCAAAAGTTATGCACGACCCATTGACCCAAAGGGGAGTTATTTTCTTATTTTTTATTAATTATTTGAATTTTTAATGTTATTAATTCATTTAATTAAAATTAAATATGGAAAAATACTCAAGCATGTATTTTAAATCTTTTTATGCAGCTAATAGGTCTATCATAAACTCAAGATTTCGTGCATCACTAAAAAGGCAAGATTTCTCATGATTGGCAATGGTTTTACAACAAAAAGATTGAAAAAGATTACATTGAAAATCAAGACCCAAAATCATCAATGCAAAGGATTATGGACTTGGATTTCTACCCTAATTCATTCCACATATAAGCACAAACCTAAACCTAATGAAAAGAACACAGAAGCTAGCTGCGCCCAAACTTGAAAACCAACTTTGCATTTTTTCCTAAAATTCTCAAAACTGATTTCATAGCTAGAGAGTGTTTCAAGGCAAAAGGACCATTCCAAAGGCTTGCTGGGATAACTAGGGAGATTTCTCAATAAAAACCACATCCCCACACGCAGAGAAACGGTAGAACGACATAGTCCTGTTCAAGAAAACTCTCATAATCATACTTTGATTTATATGCATATTTCATACATTTTAAATGCTGATTTGTACTAATATGGACTCACTGAAGCTTTTGGTGTATGTTAATTGAACTAATCTTGCCTGTAGCGAAATATACCATTAAAATGTTCTAGGGTTTCAAAAGCTTCCATTTGGGGCTTTGAGTATCTGGAAAAATTAAGCCATAAGACCAGGACCATTGGATTCGTGACCTTCATACGAACTAATTCCATACATCACGCTCAATTTATGATCAACGATACTCTAATCGCTATTTTTCGCAGGATTCATTTAGTGGGGGTTTAAAACCCCCGCTATCTCTTTTCTGTTTACAGGCACAACGAGGAAGAAGCCTGCGTGTCATATCATGGTTGGATCATTTCAATTTTCAGCACGTTTTTTGTGTTAATATCATTAGCGTGGTTTATTGTTTATAATATTTGTTTTTCATGATATATACAAACGCGTTGAATGGTGTGGTGGTTGGGAATCTGATTGGCAAGCCTTGGGACCTGGGTTCGATTCCCAGGTCCCCCACTTATTTCATATATTTTGTTTTAACACGCTTCTGTGCAGCATATTCTCAAAGGTTCACCATATACCTTCGCCAGCTTGCCTGCCACATGTCCAGCAACGCCCATCCAAAGGTCATGATGAGAGTCCCAGGGTACACACCAGTCAATGCCTCCACACGCAAGTCTGAAAAGTCAAATGGGCTAGCATTTCATGGGCCAGATTACTCACAACATACCTCTTCAATTTGGGTCAACACCCCCATCTGTTTGCATTTTCTTCTCTTCTTTTTTTTCTTTTCTTTCATTTATTTTAATTATATTAATTGTTTATTTAATTCCACAAATTAATTTTTTATAACATAAAAATACAAAAAAAAATCAGAAACTATAAAAATAAAAATATGTTCATTTATTTTTTAATCAATATTTTGTAAATAAAATTCTAAGAACTACTTAGTTTAGTTTTAGGTTTAATTTTAATATTTTTTAACAAACTAAAAAAGGTAGAAATTAGGGTTTTTATACTTTTATTATTTTCTTCCTTTTTCACCATATTTAATTATTAATTATTTTTGTAAATAAATATGCCATTTAATTAATTAGGGTTAAATTAGGTTACAACTTAAACATTTTTTTTAATAAATTAAAAACGATTTAGAACTAGGGTTTTAATTAACTTTTAATTCCAATTTAATTCCCCTTAATTCCATAAATACAAAAACTCCAAAAAAAAAGGTTCTTTCTTTTATTTAATTTAATTAATTTATGATTTCAATTTAATTTCTTTAAAAGGGTCCAACGCCCTCGCATTCTCGATTTTATTTCTTTTCGCACATTTACTTTTATTTCCTTTTTTAAATTTCATGTAATTGCCCCAAAGCTTTGTAATAGATAATTAGGATATTTACTTTCCGCATTTTATTTATTTCAAATCGGGTCTTGGTTTAATTTGGCGATGTAGACCCGCGCCTTTGTAATAGCGTAGGACTCTTATCTTCCCGCACCTTTTTAACTGCTAATAATTTGCATGAAAGAATGAATGGCCAAAAATAAAATCAAAGCGTAGAACGCCAATGCATGACAAGACAAATAATAACTGAAATTGACACACAATTCACACACCACTCTTAGGGTACGCCTCACTATTGCCTTGCCCCTCGAAACGTGGTCGTCGAGTAGAGGACGTTTTAGTAAGTCCTCATGTCCATGAACATGGCATGAGGGTAGCTTCTAAGGTGTATTCCTATTGCTCTGGTGACCACACTGTTGCCTTGTCCCTCGAAACGTGGTCGTCGACTATAGGACGTCTTAGTGAGTACTTATGTTCCATTGATCTAGTTGCCTCGAATAAGTTGCCTCGGAACGGTCGCCTCGGAATAAAAAGATCAATGGCATAAGGGTAGCTTCTAAGGTATCTTACCGTTGCCCGGTGACCACACTATCCCTAACCCTCGAATTGACCCGAACACCTCCAACGGTGGTGCTACCTACCTCTCAATGGTGGGATGGCACTACCTTAAGGACATTTATACAGACTAATTCCTTAGGGTAGGTAGATGACTCGTAGATACTTGCTCTAATTCAAAACAAATCAAAAAACTCCTTTTCACACCGACACTTTGCAAAAAGATTTCAAAAAACAACTTTTCAAACACTCTTGAGGACTGATACAAGAGTCGATCTGAAACTTTCAAAGAAACTTTTTTTAAACCCACAGTTGAAAAGCAAACAAACATTTTTGAAAACACAAATGAGCAAGTATCTAAGAGCCCATGGATAACCATGGATAGAAAGGGTGCTAACACCTTCCCTTTCTATAAATCTACCTCCCGAACCGAGAGCAATCTCAATAAGGAATTTTTCTGTGCTTTTGTCCTTTCCATTTGGAGAAAATAAAAGACGGTGGCGACTCTTGCTTCCGCGACATTTCGCGAACCAGCGTTAAACAGTCAGTTCCAGATCCACCGATCACATTCACAAAAAAACCTTCCATTATATTTTTTAATCCTGTGAATAAGACAGACACAAATAATGGAGAATAACGAATATATGAAATGCAAGATGTATGAATGCATGATTGTGTGGCATAGTAACGAGATTTCATGAAAGGTATCCTTAGTTGGTAGGATCCTAGTTTTTGCCTACATATATTCTACCCTCCCCATAAGGTGGTTTCCTTAAGGGCATCATGGATAACACTAGAGGGAAAGGCACAAGGGCCTCCCATAAGTGGAGCCTCTTTGTCGATCGAAACTTCCGTCTTTAGGTCGTGAAATGTCTCACCATGAGTTTTTTAGTTTAAGGGTTATAGAAAAATTCATAGGTTTCATTCCAAAGTCCTAACCCCCAAGAGGATGTCTCTTGAGAAGTATTTCTTTTTTTGGAATTCCACCGACTATAGGCAAAGTCGTCACAAAAACTCATAGGGATGATGTATCCCCTTGGCCAATAGACGAACCTTCTTTCTAAAGTTATTTTGAAAATAATTTTTTGAAATAATAAAATTCCGCCATGAATAAATAAAATATGACAATAAATAAACCCAAAGAATTAAATAAATACAAATAAATTATAAAAATAAAGAACCATAAAAAACCCTAAATCCTAAAGAGAAGTTTCTAAATACTAGGGTTGAGTCCCTAGCAGAGTTGACAGATGTAATAACCAGTTTTAAAATGAGAGTCTCCATCATTAATTTTTATCCTATGGAAGGGAACATAACGGATAAGCCTAATTTGGTCAAAGATTCTAAGTTATTGACTCGTTTTTAGACGAAGGGAAAGTGTTAGACACCCCTCATCTACCTTGTTCACAAGGATACTAAGGTTTAGATTTACAGTTTAGGAAATAGGATTTTAATTTTTATTAGGGGAACTCGCCACGATTATAAGTTGTATGCCTACGTATCCTTTATGAGGAATCAGAGTCCAAATTTGTAGTTTGTAGTTGGTTTGTGTTTTTTATGGATTACGAAGATATATTGAATTCTCCTTGAACCAAGTATGGGTTTGTAAACCGCGGAGTTGTTAGACGAAGTTCGCAGTTAATGAGAAATATTTCCATAATCCTTTTTGAAAATAAAATCTTGAGTTAATTAAGTTAATAAAAAAAGTGGCTAGTATTTGATTGGTTAGGTATTTTTTATATATATTAAAAATATAAGAAAAATAGGTTTTAATGCATGAGGAAAAAATAGTTTTAATGCAATTAAGAGATGATGTAGTATTTTAAAAAAGGAATTTTTAATTAAAAAAAAATATTTTTTAAAAAATTTAGAATTTATATAAAACAATATTAAATATTAAAAATATTGATATATACAACAATAATAATAAATAAATAAATAAATGAAATATAAAATAAAAAATAATTTTAATTAAAAAACACAGGGGGTGTATTTTATTTGGGATAAGTAATTCATGGGGGTGTAAATAACATGCCCCTAAATCTAGATATTGGATTTAGGCCCAAATCACAAAGGAGGCTGTAGATTTTTGCTACGTAGCAAAATTGGGGGATTGTTTCAGCAAGGGCCCAAGTTCAGATATTGAGCTGGGCCCAATAGCACAGGGGGGGTAAGTTTTTTTGTTAGCAAAGTAATTTTAGGGTGCGTTCATTAATGGGCTAGGCCCAAAACAAATATCTGATCCACTGGGCAGAACGTGAGAGAGTGTTTGGTGTTATGATGGAAGCGCAGTTTATGAATGTATGATGAAGATCTTAAGGCAGGGAGTGAGGGTGTATGTTATGAGCATCACAATGGAATATAGGGTATTATATAAACAAAACTCTAGCATAAAAGCCCATTTTTTATTTTCTCTCCCTCTCTCTATAATAAACGAACCCTTTGTTATTTTTAAGAGAGAGAGGCTCTGCCCTCTCTCTTGAAATACAGTGACCAGAAATCGCCTCAGCCTTGGGCGCCACCGGCCGGAAATCACTTCCGCCGGTGGATGCTCCAAAGCACCACCACCTTCAAACAACAACATCGTCTAGGTTCATATAAACCCTAAGAGTTCGTGATGAACCCTAACCCTAAAACTCAAAAACCTTCAATAATGATGAACCCTAACCCTGAAATAGATGAACCCTAACCCCAGCCTGATGAATCCTAACCCTGGCCTGATGAATCCTAACCCTAGCCTGATGAAACCTAACCCCTTTGAAATCCAGAAATCATAAAACCAAATAAAGGACCGCTGATTCAAACAAAAAACCTTAAGCTAAATGGATTAAATTACCTCTCCTATAGTGATTCTTCTTGTAAATCTCCTTATGGCTCTTCCTCCCTCTGTCTAATCTTCTTATTATTCTCTGATTACAGGTGTGAAGGATGATGTTGGCAGTGAAGATGATAGAGGCGCGACTTGAAGCATAGATCTAGGGTTTTAGAAATTGAAACCCAGATCTCAAGGACAGAGGCTAGCTCGCAGATTCTGCTTGTCTGTTATGATTCTTTCTCCAATTTCCTCTCCTCCGATTGGTTTTTTTCCTTTCTCCCTCTCCTTTTAAATTTTAGTATTAAGGTTTATATAGTTTTAGGAATTAGACAAATTAGGAAAATATGTTTGATTTATCGTTACAATGTTTTAGTTTAGAAATTAGAGATTTAGATGTGATTCAGCCTTAGGTGTTGTAATTGATTTTGTTTGTAAACATTTGATTTTGTAATTTGGATGATTATGTTTGTAATATAATTGATACAATCATATATTATTAGATATAATTTGATTTTAGTTTATGCTGATTTGATACGATTTCGATTTGCACAATATATGTTTCTTGTTTTTTTTGTTTTCTGGGCTGGATTGAAATTATGGTTTCTTGCCCTAAGTTGACTAAGTCAACAAATTTAGAAAATAATATTTAATAATAATAATAATTTTATGATAATACTAATAATAAATGATAATATAAATTGTTATTATTAATGAAACTAAATAATAATCAGATGTTGACTTCAATCAACCTTTCAAAGAGTTAATGGGCCTAAAAAAATATCTTAATGGACTAGTCTAATTTCAAATGATACAACAACCTCTTTATTAAAACACACCCCTCTTATTAGACTTTAACACCCCCCCCCCTTTTCTTATTATTTAACCGGGCCAAACAAAATTGTCTTAATGGGCCATCAGATTTTGATGGTCCATTTAAGATAATACACTCCCCCTATTGGTTTTAAACCCCTCGTAGGATAATTTTCAAAAACAAATTGAACAAAAATGATTAATGATTTGGAAAAATAATAATGTGATTGTTGAAATTGATAGGAAAATTTTAGAGTATGACATGTACTATTACTATTCACATGTCTCATCATAGTGCGCCTACCGCCACTCTACGTTGTTCTAAGCCCACGTCTCCAACAACTATTTGTTGTGTGGATACTCAATCTCTCTTTCTCCAACAGATCTATTTTCCTTATTTATTTAAAAGAGAAATCTTAATATTGAAATTGAAACTATGTCACAACAATGTAGACATTATACACACAAGAGAGAGTGAAACACAAAAAGAAAAGAAGAAGTTGCACAAAGAAGAAGTAAGAAGTCTCAAAGAAGGATAAGACACATACAGTAGAAAAAGAACCTGTGTAAAACTTCATAATAGAAATAAATACTTGTAATAAGATCAAAGAGATTAGAATTAAAGATCTACTTGGAACAAAAACTAACACATTGCAAATGGAAGCAAAAAGAAGATTCAACAAGAAGAAAATAACAAGTGTTCAGAAGATCTTCGGGAACAACAAGACATAAACACTTAGAGCTTCTTATTCTAAAATCATTTTAAGTGTTATCTTTTAAGCTTAATTTTGTGTAATCACCTTTCTATAGAAGCAATCTTGTATACACACATACTTTGTACTTAACTAGTTGGTTAATTTCCTTAAGGGACCAGGTTAGGTTATAATCCTTGAGATGTTAATAACAATTATTATTGAGGATTTCCTTGAGGGACCGGATTAGGTCAGAATCCTTGAGATGTTAATAATATTTCTTATTAAGGATTTCCTTGAGTGACTAAGTTTAGTCATAATACTCGAGATGTCATTTGCAGTTTGTCTTTGAGTTGTATTTACTTGAGGGACTAAAGGTTTAGTCAGGATCCTTGAGAAGACATTGATGAATAGTCTTTATGGTTGTAATCATGAAATTGATTAATGGATTAAGTCCTTATTGATGAGGAAAAATCACTCTAATGGGTGGACTAGACTAACCTTGTTAACGGTGAACCAGGATAAAAATACTTGTGTCATTTTATTATTGTTTACTTTGTGCATGAGTATTGTTTGATCTTTGGGTGTTCAAAAATATTTGATTCTAGAAACCCAATTCAACCCCATCTTTCTTGTGTTTTATTGAATCTTCAAATGCATCATGTATATCAAAGATAGGCATATGGACTTCGGCCCAATGACGAATTTGTGATTTAGAGATGGGACTAGTGATGAGTCTAAGACTTTGGTCAAATATTAGGTAGAGGGGACCTGTGATGGGTTCTGGTTCAGATAGGGAACCAGTGACATGATTAATCAGTAACATAACTCTGACATCCAAAAACCTTGGTATCACATGCATAAGAGTGAAGGAGATGAATGTATTGCATACATAAAAACAATTGTGATTGTTTATTATTGTGAATGATCTATGTGATTGATGAATGATATTGTTGAGTTATCCTTGCTTTTTATGAACCATTAACATTTATGAATGTAGTCTCACCCCTGTTTGTTTATGTGTTGTTCTTTACCCTGGTGGTATAGATACTTAGGTAGAGGAGCCTTAGATGTTGTTTAGTTGAAGGATGACATAGTGGCCTTCTTTGTGGTTTATCGCTTTTGAGTTTATTTTATTTCTGCGTGTCGCTTTGATAGTGTAATACTAGGATTAGTTATCCTTTGTTTTGTGTTTCTAAAAGTTGTTGAATTGATTTTTGTATGCTTTAAAATGAAGTCGATTTTACTTATGGTACAATTAAATTTGTGTTCATATTTATTTCTGCTGCTATAATTTAATAATTGAGAAAGATGTTATGCAGAGAAAATATGACACCCTTTTTGAGTAAATTATTCTGCATGTTTTTATAAATTAAGTGTTTGGAATTTAGGGTGTTACAATATGCATACACAATTTTTCCCCATTGTAAATCACATAAGAACTCCTGGAAAAGTTTTTAAAAATGAGGAATTGGTTGTAAAAGTCCTTATGAATCTAGGGACTTGTCATCCATGAACTTGGCAACCCAAAGTCACTATGATTTATGAATCTAGAGATTTATCATCCATGAACTTGGCTACTCTTTTTGGTGAATTGTAGGAAAATGAGATGGAGCTGAAAAGACTCGTGGATGATGAGGAATGAAATAGGAAAAATAAAACTCTAGCAGTCAAAATCGAGGAAAAAATGATTCTAACTCTAATTAATAAATGAAGCTAATAATTTAGAAGTTCAAAAGATTTATGAAACATGAAAAGTAACAAGAGGAGCAACAAAAGAACGAAGGAAGATGCTCTTTTATTCCTACATGCTTTCTAAGTGAAAATAAGGGACACATAAGACCAAATTTTCTTCAAAACCTGAAAAGAAACCAAAATCCAAGAAATTTCAAGAAAACTGAGAAAGAAGAAAAACATGTTACATTACCTGGAATGACAATGACATGGATTTCTCAGAGGATAAAGAAACTAGCATATGTCTCATGGCAGATCATGAAGAAAATGAGGTAAACTCCAATTTTTCTTATCATGATGTATTCCATATTTGAAAGAAGTTAATAAATAAACAAGTTAAAACATATTATTTCCACTTATAAAATAATATTTCTTCCCTTTAATTTGAAAGTAGAAACCTCTTGGAAGAAATATAACATCTTAAAGAAAGGCAAAATGTTTTAACTTTTATCTCTTCCCCTTCTCATGAAGTAGTAGATGAATCCATCAAGTGCAATCAATATGATGTTTTGAAAAGTGAAACCAATTATTTATAAAACACTCATTAAATTCACTAAGAGAAGATATAACTTGAATCTCCTTCTTGGATATCAAAGAGAATCATAAAATAAAGTTGACCTAATTTATTAACCTAAACGTAATATCCTCAAATGTAACTGATACGGTGGCAAGAACCAGGACTTTTTAGGAATTGCTGGTTTGCGTTTTGCGTTTGTGTTTGCAAAATGTCGCGGTAAACAAGAGTCGCCATCGACTTTTATTTTATCCAACAAGGAAAGGAAAAAAGCACAGAAAAATTCCTTTTTCGAGATATTTCTGAGTACGGGGGGTAGATTATAGAAAGGGAAGGTATTATCACCCTTTCTATCTGTGGTTTCCCACGGGCTCTTAGGTACTTGCTCATCATTTTCAAAATTTCTTCTTTGTGTTTGTGTGATTTGAAAAGTTTTTATTTTGACTTCGATTTAACTCTTGCTTTTGTCTTCAAGAGTGTAATGAAGTGTTTTTGAAAACTTTGTTTGAAAAGGAGTGTAAGTGTGAAAAAGTTTGTTTGGATTGAGAAAGTACTTAAGAACTAATCTACCTACTCAAAAAAAGAATCGTTCTATGTTTTTTTCCTTTGGACAGCGTTATCCCACTATTAGTGAGTAGGTAGCACCATCGTTGGAGTTTTGAGGGTCAATTCGAAAAGGACGTACGGTCACTAAAGCAATGTTAGGACGTCTTAGTAGTACCCCTAATGTCTTAGATCAATCATCCGAGGCAACCTTTCCGAGGCAACTTTGATCTTTGAGACAAGAGAGCAACCACTAAAGCATCATATACCTAATGACCGTTTAACGAAGGCAACCGAAGTGGGAGTGTACCCTAGGAGTGCGCATGTGCGAGTGATTCAATTTCAGATTATTATCTTTGCACGTTTTAGGGTTATCTAACTGTTTTAAAGTTAATCATACATTCTTATCATGCATCCTAATATCATACATCTAACAGTTTAATATTTTGTGGAATTTAAAGTGCGGAAATTAAACTACGCTATTACAAGGCTTTGGGTATTTACATAGCCAAAAACAAACCCTTAAAAAATAAAGCGATAAATGAAAATAAAAGTCCTAATTTAAACTATTACAAGTTGTGAGCAGTTACATTAATAGGGTAAAAATAAAATAAAGCGCGCGCGAAGAAATTTAAATCGGGAGAGAACTAGGGTTTTGACCCTTCTAACCTAATTGAAATAAAAATGCTTTTGTTGTTTTTAATTATTTTTTAAGAAAAGAATTAGGTTTTAAATTAAATACTAAATTAACTAGCTAATTAAATTAATTAAATAAATAATTACATGGCCTATTTTTGTGTTTTTGGTTATTTTAAGAAAAAAGAAAATATAATTAAGTTATAAACAAAACCCTAATTATTCTAATTGGTTTTAGATTTATTTACAAAAAGAATTAAAGTTATCTAGAATTAACAACCTAATTAAATTAATTTAATTTTTGATTAAAAAAAAACTTAAACCTAATTGGATAAAAAATAATATTTTTGTGATTTTTTTGATAAAAGGAAAATTAATTTTATGTTAGTGAATAAAATTAATTAATTAAATAAAATATAAAAAAAGGGAAAAAGAAACTTGGGCCTGCAAAGTGATTTGGGGGGGGGGTGTATACAGCAATTCTGGGCCCAACACAAAGATGTCCACGTTTGACTTTTTGCATCCCATGCCATGCGTTTGACTAGGCGTATCATGGTCCTTCGTTGATGGCCTTTGGATCTGGATCTCAGGACACTTGGCTGGTTGGATGGTGAGGATGCATGATGGTCTTTTGGCTTATGTGTGCATGAGATTACCTGAAAGAAAATAATATGAAGAATGGGGGGACGTTGAATTCGAACCTAGGTCCTGAAGCACTTTCTCACCACGTGGCCACCAACTGAGCTACGCGTTTCAATTGTATACAAAATAAGCAACAATTATTATATTAAGAACAAATAAAACAAAAGAAATTCGCGTGGAAATTCAAAAGGACGAGTGGGAGGCTGCCACGCAAGTTGTCTTCTTCCCTTCTCCGTTGGTAAAAGTCCCAGACTTTTACCTACGGACGTTTGTCCATCACTACAAACCTATATTCTCTTAAAATCAACCATGAGCAAGATAAATAAAAACTAGGGCCACCAATCAACTCGTCTGGACCTTCTGAGTATAATGGTGGCCCTTTCATGGCCTAATTTTACCTAGATTCAGAAACCCCAAAGTGAGCTTATAAACCCTAATAATGGCGAAATCTTATACAGGCCATGAAAATGCAATTAATTGTTACAGAAAGCTTACAAATGTTCTAAGGATTAAGAATCTACAAATATTTCATGCTATAGATGCCACAATTATGCAATTTGAATTCAAGAAAATAGCAAAGTCGTGACTGACCTATAATGCGTTTTGGTACTGGAAAAGCCTTGTTCTTGATTAATTTCGCTTGCTTACACTCCCAGGAAGCGATTGGGACAGCTAGAAGGTCTTGAGGATGCCTGGAAGTATGAATTCGTGTCTACACTTTTTTGGTGTTTTTTTCAAGTTTTGTTCTTCTTCTCACGCCTCCTTCTAGCCTTCTTTTGGGTCTGCACATACTCCTTATGTACTGAGGAATGAATTAGGGTTGTCAATGTGATCACAATCTTCCTCTATTATTGAATTTGATTTTGATTTGATTCCTTTGAATATCATTCCAAAAATAGCCTAAAACCAATCTTTTTGTCCACACCAATGCTTTGCACGATTTCAATCTCATGCTAGCTGGAATTTAAGACCTGAAACAAGTACAAAATCTTAAGTTTTCAATATTTTGGATTTTCTATGATTTGTTTTGATTTAAATTGATTAAATTCAAATAAAAATCAAAATAAATAATAAAAACAATATAATGACAAGTGGCAAGGTCTAGGGCTCGTGGACTATGTTGCCAACTCAAAACAAGTGCAAAAGATTGGGCCCATTTGGCAAAAATTGCAATTTGAGGCATAGTTGACTTTTGGCAATTTTGCAAAAAGGGTCAACTTCACCAATGCATAACTTCCTCAATTTTGAATCTTTGAAGGTGTTATTGGACTTTTTAGAAATCTTGAGGTGTCCTCTAAGCAACCCTTTTTGTCTCATCTCAATTTGGTATTCCATACTCATGTATGAAGCTTTTAAAAAAAAGGTGTTTTTGTTGACTTTTCAAAATGACCTATAATGTCCAAATTCATAACTTATTGTGAGTGCATATTTTGAACTTGGGAGATGAAGATGGATTGGAGGGAATTGCATCCTCTTCAAAATGAGCTTTGGATGGGTCATTTCTCATAAAGTATGAGAAAGTTATGCTTGGTCAAAGTTGAGTTGACTTTTCCTACAAAACCCTAATTTAACAACTTTTTGTTCTTGATGAATTGTAAGCAATATCCTTGATGAATCATGATCAACCCTTGATGAAATGATGAAATATACTTCAAAATGAGGATGTTGACCAAAAATCTTGAAGTTTGACTGTATGTAGACCATAGTTGACTTTTTCCCTAGCATAGTCGATTTTTAGGCCTTTGAGCAATTGACTGAGCAAACTTTCTCTGCAAGGCTTGAAATTTGTCATGGATGATCTTGAGAACATATTAGGCCAATGGTGAGAATTTGGGATCCCTTGGACTCAAGTATCTTGATGCAACATGAAACCCTAATTTGAGGTAGACTGCCTTAGGAAGGAGCTTGTCTAGTCAACCCTTGGACTACCTTGAGCAACTTGAGGATCTTTCTTGAAATATTTTGAGAAATATGGGAGGGAAAATTTTGGGGTACAACAGTTACTATTGTAGTTAAAATAGTCGTATTGAATTATTTTGTTTCATTAAGAAGAGACATGAATTGAACATGGTTATCCTCCTTCTCATTTCCATAAAGAGCATCAAGATTAAAAAAATGAGAAACATGTTTGTTTCTTGTAATTATTATTATCAAAAGAAAATATATGAAAACATTGATCAAACTAATATTAGAGGACCTAAAATAATTTGGGTACCTAAAGTTAAGACCTAAATGTTTTATGAAAGACTGCTTTACAATATCAAATGCTAAATGACACCTTGATAGTGGTTGCTCAAAGCATATGATTGGAGATCAATTTATGTTTTATTATTTCACTCCTAGAAAGGTAGGTTTTATATCATATATTGGAAACAACAAAGGAAAAAAATAATTGGTATTGGTACAATTGGCCAATTGGTAAGTTCCTCAATCCAACAATTAGGGAGGTTCTTTTAGTTGATGGTTTAAATCATAGTTTACTAATTATTAGTCAATTATGTGACAAAGTTAAAAATGTAACCTTTGATTCTTTTGGATGTAAGGTTATCAAATAAAAATCAAATCAAGCTATCTTTACTAATTTAAGAAGTAGAAATACCTCACCGTGAGTTTAAACAAAATTCCTCCAAATGATGTTTTTCTTCTGAGTAACAAGGACTGACCATGGCTATGGCATAAGAGAATAGCTCACATCCACATGGACCACTTAAATAAGTTGATTCACAAGGACATAGTAAATGGCCTTCCAAAATTATGTTTTAAAAATAATATGTTATGTGATGCATGCCAAAAAGGTAAACAGGTTAAGGATTCTTTTAAAGCAAAAAATGTTATTTCTACAAATACACCCTTACAACTTTTGTACATGGATATTTTTGGCCGATCCGTAACCAAAATATTTGGTGGAAAATTCTATGCCCTTGTATTTATGGATGACTAATATCTATATACATGGACTTTGTTCTTATCTTATAAAAGAGACGCATTTAACGCTTTCTGAAAACTTGTCAAGATTATTCAAAACTAAAAAGTATTAAGCATTGCATCAATCTGAAGTGATCATGGTGGAAAATTCCAAAATGAAGTTTCAAATTTTTTTTTAATGATAATAGTATTCAACAATTGTTTTCCACTCCATGAACTCCCAAGCAAAAGGGGGTAGTGGAGAGGAAAAATAGATCTATTGTAGAGGTAGTGAGGGCAATGCTTAATGAGACAAATCTTACTAAATATTTTTTTGCAAATGTAATAAGAACGACTTTCTAGGTGATTAATCATGTATTAATAAGACTCATTCTAAATCGAGCTCCATGTGATTAATATAAAGGAAGAAAACTTAATATTTCTGACTTACATGTCTTTGGATGAAAATGCTTCGCACTTAACAACAAAAAGGATAATATTGGAAAATTCGACACAAAAACTGATGATGGCATATTCAATTTCTAGTAAAGATTTTAGAATTTTTAATAGAGGACCCTAACAATAAAATGGTCAAATTATGTTACCTTTGATGAATCTAACCCCATGTTTGTAGAAGTAGAAGTTATTGATTATATATTCATCCTAAATAAAACTTCTCTTGGAGATAAAGAGAAACATAAAGATCAATAGATAAATTAAGATGAAGAAAAAATTTAAACTAAAGATCTTCAAGATGAAGAATCAATTGAAGAATGTCAGGATCTTCCCAAAGAATGGAGGGCTGCCAAACACCATTCAATATAGAATGTCATTGGGGATATTTCTATGGGAGTTACAACTTGGCACTCCCTTAACGAGATATCTAACTTTATATATTTTGTTTCCAAAATTGAGCCAAAGGAAGTTGATGAAACTCTCATCGTTGAACATTGGTCTCTTCCTATGCAAGAAGAGTTAAATCAATTTGAGAGAAACAATGTTTAAGAACTTGCTCATGAAGCTTCAACTAATTATGTGATTGGAACCTGATGGGTATTTCCTACAAGCATACTTAGGATGAAAATGTTTTAAGAAATAAAGAAATACTTGTTGCAAAAGAATACAATTAACAAAAATGAATAGATTTTGAGGAAACTTATGGCCTGTGTAGATCGATTAGAAGCCATAAAGATACTTCTTGATTTCTCATGCATCATGAATTTTAAACATTTCCTAAGAGATTTATATAATGAATTTTTAAAAGGTTAAGGAAGATTTGTTTGTTCAACCTCCCTACTCTATAGACCCTTCTTTTTCAGATCATGTCTTAAAGCTAAAAAGGCTCTCTACGGTCTGAGAAAAGCCCCTAGAGTTTGGTATGATTGTTTGATCAAGTTTCAACTTGAAAGTAATTTTCAAATAAGGAAGTTTGATAAACTTTTTTTATCAAGAAATATGATCATGGTATTATATTAGTTCAAATTTATGTTGATGATATTTTTTTTGGTGCTACTAACTAATCTTTGTGTAAGGATTTTATGAGATGATGCATAATGAATTTAAGATGTCATGATAGGGGAGCTTCAATACATCCTAGGAATACAAATCCATCAATCAATAGAAGGCTCATTTATCAATCAAACCAAGTACTGTAAATAACTACCTAAAATATTCAACATGGAAAAACCAATTCAATTTCAACTCCAACGAGTACTTTTTATATGCTTAGACAAATACGAGGGAGTAAAACCATTTGAAGAAAAAAAGTATCGATGTATGATCACATATCTTCTTTATCTTATTGCATCTCATCTTAATACCATGTTTTGTTGTATGTCTCTAAGCCCATATTCAAGAAAACACCAAAGAATCATATCTCATTGTGGTAAAATGCATTATAAGACATATCACTAGCACGCTATAATGGTTCATGGTAGACTAAAGGAACATATTATGCCTTAGTTGGGAATTTTTTTAATTCTGATTTTGTTGAGTGAAAATTAGATTGGAAAACTACCAGCAGTACATATCACTTACTTGGTAACCTTTTTAACTTCTAACATTTCAAGAAACAAGAAAGTGTAGTGTTATCCATAATAGAGGAAAAATACATTATTGTGGGTAACTCTTATACACAAATTATATGGATAAAATGCGACAACACTAGCGCTAACACTAGCGCCATAAACCTCACACAAATATGAAACTTCAGTCTCAGGATAAACACATTTAGGTTAGGCACAATTTATTTAGGGATGATGTCAAAAAGAGGATTGTGTAGTTGAGTATGTGTCTTCATCTAATCAACTGGAAAATATTTTTACTAAACCTCTTCCTAAAGAATTTATTTTATAAGAATTGAATTAGGAATATTAAATTAATCATGCATGGATTAGAATTTTCTAGATTCTTATCCTCCTTATTTTTATCCCCTTTCTTTATGTGTTATATATGATATATGAGCTTTCTTTTCCTATTTCTGACCTTTTTGGTTATGCCAAAAGGGGAGAATTATACTTTAAGGGGAGTAGGTATATCTCTATATTTGGGAGAGAAAATTTAACCAAGAGTATGGTATACTCTCTATATTAGTGAGGAAGAGTTTAAATACTCCAATATCTCACCCATGCCTTTCTATTTTTTCGCCTTCCTGAGAGATGCAATGTCATCATTAAAAAGGGGGAGAATGTGGACCTATATTCTTACAGGTACAATTGTTTGCATTCGTCATATAAACTTGGTGGTTTTGATGATGACAATAAAACCTCTAATGATGGTGTCTATCAAATAATATGTATATGAGCCTCCTTATTAGAAGCGCCAAGTTCCAAAAGAAGAAAAAATAAATAATGAATCAATAAAAGGAACTTGAAGATTCAAGGTTGAGAGAGGGAAGTAGTGTTAAAGCTCGCTTGGTCGTGTGTCTGGATGATTAGTTTATTGTAAAGGTATACGAGTAACCCTCTAGATACTAAGGTATCTCTCTCTCTCTCACACACACACACGCACTCTCTCTCTCTATCGGACACTCAAACACACATACTCACACGAGTGCCTAAATATGTTTTGAAGCCTCTTTTTTGTTGTTGATAAAACACCTGAAAACTATTTTTATGCACCTACCCCTAACATAACATTTACAACGACCATCTTTCTGAAGGTTATTTGCTTCCTTTATTGTCAATGATTTTGGCTATGTTGCTAGGGATTTTTTATCCATGTTAAATATTTATTTTTCTTGTATTGTTGGATTAATCTAAGGATTCCTAATCCTAACACGATTTTTGTATGGTCACTGTTAGACGTGAACCCCATCGTCAAAGGCCCATGACATACACGTTCCCCCTTAGAATGAGTCTTAAACTAAATATTAACAATAAACTTCAAAGTTTCCTCTTTTCAATCCCTCATACTAGAAGCTTGGGACGTGAGGCTATTATGGATTGGGCAAGTCTATTTCATGATCCATATACTCAATAGTAATGATCAGTATTAGACTAAGGCCGAGTGAAGTCTCTGACATTCATGAATATCACAGAGGCTATCAATACTCATAATGATCAGTGGTTTTTACACAGTTATTTACCATTGTTTTCAGTTACCCTTTCTTTTTATCGTCGAGTATTTTATCTCATTTTGTCACCTTTTATGCGTTAGTTTTGTGTTTTAATGTTTTCAGGTAAAGGGAATAAATCGGAACAAATTGGTGCAAAACTAAGAGTTTCGAAAGAAATTCAAAAATCACATTTTAGGAGGCCTGACACGGGTGGCCCTGTTTCCCAACACGAGCCATGTCAGGAGGAAGGCTATGGCACGTCGAAAACTATGGGATTTCAGGGGTGCAACACGGGTGGCCATGTTGTCCAACACGGGTCGTGTTACAACCCCTGGGACTTGAATTTTATAATTAAAAGTTTGAAGGCCAACACGGGCAGCCGTTTGGCCTGCGACGTTGTTTCTGATTCCCCCCCCCCCCTCTATTTTACCCATCTGTTAAGTTGTGAAGGCATTTTGGGTACTTCCAACCGACCTAAATGAGTTTTTTCTATTTAGAGGAGTTTCCACAATGAATTGAAGGACTTTTTACAAAAATAAGAATTCAGACGATTGAAGATTGAAGCCTGTGCAAGTTTTGGAGAACGGAGACCTTTCATGAGTGGAAGCAATTGAAGATCAAAGTTCACCATCAATTTGTAATGTCTATCTTTATTGCTATTGAAATTACTTTGAACAATATGAGTAGCTAAACCCTCCAATGCTAGGGGGTGTCCCTGATTTGAATCTGTAATGACTTTGAATTTCTGATTTATCAATTCCATGGTTTTTATTATTCAATTTAATCGTGCAATGTTTTTATGCTTTCCTGATCGGACCAATTAGGATTTATTTAAGGTTAACAACCAGTTGGACACAATTATTAAGGTTTTTGTACGATTAGGCTATAGTAGATATCACCTAGGACTAGGGATACCCTATAGTTACTGGTTAACTCTTGATAAAACAATGGCTTGATTTCATCATAACTCTCTAATGACTTAAGATTTAGGATGAATGTTCAGTGGTTTTCCCACTAAGGAATTAGTGGAAAATAACCTAAAGGGCTGGTAATTGATTTTATGAACTTGTTGAAAAAATCAGGATTCAAGGTTGTTACAGGGAAAATTACACACCACACTCTGGCATGCTCCTCATATTAGTAAAAATCCAATTTATATTTCTGCTTATTTTTAATTATTGTAAGTGACAATTTCCAAACTAAAACCCCAAATTTAGTTTTTGTTTAATTAAACTACGAATTGAACTTGGTACTTCTGTGCAGTCCTTGAGATCGACATTCGGGGAAGTTCCCTATTATTACAAGAGACAAAATAATACACTTGCTATTTTTCCCATCAAGTTTTTGGCGTTGTTGTCAGAAACTGCCAAATTATAGAGTTCAATTAAAATTTTGTTCCTCTGCGACTATAAGTTTATTTTCTATTTTTTTTCTCTCGTTATTACTGATTTGTGTCTAACCCTTGTATGCGAGGAAGGCCCTCAGTTGAATTTCCTATTGATGCAGAAATCGAAAGAAATTTTTACGCAAGGCGCGGAAAAGCTCAATTAGTTAGATTGGAATCAGAAGGTTCATCAGATCATTCATGTTCAGAATCCGAAGAGGAAAGACCAATGGTTGAAGATCTACCACCACCTGAGAGACTTCTTGGGGTCTAGGGAGGAGCAAATGCTCCAGCAGGTCAGTTGATTATTGTGAATCAACCGGTAACTGTTGCAAATTTTCAACTGCACCCCTCAATAATCCGACAACTTGAGAACATATATTTCACTGGAAAGATCAATGAATATGCCAATAAGAATTTGCAGAGGTTCTTCACCATGAGTACTACTTTGAATATTAAAGGGCACTCTAAAGAAGAAAAGAAATTGAGAATGTTTCCATTTACATTGTCTGAAGATGCTGAAGAGTGGTTTTACTCATTACCTGCTGGAGTATTACTACTTGGGAACAAATGGAGAAGTCTTTTCTTGATGAATACTTTCCTGCTTCTATTTATATTTGAAAGAGATATGCTATTGTGAAATTTAAGCAGAAAGAAGGAGAGTCCCTAGGTGATGCTTATAAGAGGTTCAAGGGGGTAATGGTAGCTTGTCCCACTCACAACATGGATCAAACTGAACAAATGCACATGTTTGTGAATGGCCTCTGGATGAAGACAAAGCAACTTATTGATACATCTGCGGGTGGCTCATCCAACTTTACAATGGCCATTGGTATTAAGAAGATCATTGAAGCCATTGATGCAAATAAACACCTAGAATTATATGACAGAAGTGTGAGTAAACTGGAGGGAGTGGTTGGCTTGAAACTTGAAAATCAAAGGGTAAAGATAGAAGATTAAATTGCTACTGAAGTGGAAAAAAATTAAAGGCTATGAATTTAGGCCCTCAAACTGTGGCCCAAGTTCAATCGGCTCAGATTATCAGTTGTGAGATCCGTGGTGGACCTCATCACACTGCACATTGTTAGGCTACTCCACAACAAATTGAAGAGATCAAGTTTCTGAAGTAGAATAATCCATATTCTAACACCTATAATCCGGGGTGGAAGAATCACCCCAACTTCTCCAAGAAAGAAAATCAGCAACAAGCTCCATAAAAGGCAGAATGGGAGGTAGCTATTGAAAGGATGGCTTCCCACACCTCTCAATTGCAAGAGGAGACAAGGAGCAATAACAGGAATACCACAACTGCAATAAAAATTTGGAAGTTCAAATGGGACAGATTGTACAACAAGTAGCCCTGCAAGCACAATGAAATCAGAAAAATCATGAGAATGTTAATGACGTTTCAACAAGGAGTCATAAAGTTTCTAAAGAGAAAGAAGATGAGGTAAAATTTGATGATAGTATCATAGAAGTTGATTTAGAAGTGAGAGAGAGCAAAAAAAAGCAAGAAGAAGTGGTATCACCTGTAAATCCAAATGAAGAGAAGAGTGCAAAGGATGTTAAACCAGTGATTAAGTTACCATATCCCTCTCGAGTGGCAAAGAATGACACAATAGAGAAAGACTTTGATAAATTTGTCAAGTTGTTCAAAAAGCTAGACATCAACATACCGTTCTTTGAAGCACTCAAGAAAATGCCTTTGTACTAGAAATTCATGAAGGAGGTACTATCAAAGAAAAGATCAACAGGAGAGGGATCGGTACGCGGTGATGAGAAATTGTGTGCAATTATGCCTGAGAGAAAAACACCTGTCAAGCAGAAGGATCTGGGGTCAGTTGCAATATTGTGCACCATAAAAGATAGAACTTTCAAGAGGGTTATAATTAATTACGGCTATAGTGTGAGTTCAATGCCACTATCTATCTTCAGAAAGCTTGGTACTGAAAAGATAAGTGAGAGTGGGACAAAATTGAAATTTGCTGATCATACCATCAAGCGGTCATACGGGATAGCGGAAGATGTATTGGTGGAAATTGACAATTTTATCTTTCTAGTTGATTTCCAAATCATGGATATTCCTGAAGATGAAGAGACTCCTATCATTCTTGGTCGACCATTTTTACTTATTATTCGATGCAATTTTGATATTGAGACAGGTAATCTGACATTAAAATCATTTGATTAGGAGATAACCTTGAAGGTGTTGGAGATAAAGAAGAAAGTTTCTGGTGGAAAGAAGCAATTTTCAGTTGTATTGTACCCCAATTTTTTCCCCTAAGATCCCTTCATCATACCATATTGATTCAATCACAACAATATCACATTAGGGCTTTTGGTTCTCCTCACTATCTTTAGCTTTTCTCTTTGAGGAATCACCAAGCACCTTGAATTATTTTTCTTTTGTGATCATGCATGTTTTGTTTTGAATTTCCTTTTAATTAATAAAATGCAATGTTGGTTTGTCTTACTTGTTAATAATGTAGGTAAAGGCAATGTGGTATAGCAAGTTGATCCATGGGTTCATGAGTTTATTTCCATGCCCTAGTCAATCAAGCTTGAGAAATTCAAACCTCACCATTGAAGTTGTTTTGGAAGAAATGGAATGACAAGGTTTATTTTGGTTCACCACATTTAAAATTTATCAAGATTGATTCATAAGTACAAGGGGTTTGATTGAAGAAGTTGTCATGGTTGGACAAGGCATTATTCTCATTGGTCACAAGTGCACATTTTTATCAATTCTCAAGATATGGAAGTGGTTTTGGTTGCTATAAGTTCTCATTATCATCCTCAACAACTTCTATATACAAAGCAAAAGTGTTGGTACAAGAAGGTTGTTTAAAATTGTCAAAGTTCCTCAAAGCATTTTCTTGATCTAGGAGCTAGGGTTTTGAACTTCAAAGAAGTATATATTGATCATCTTTTGGTATTTTTGAGTGATTCCAAAAACATCCTTCTCTTCAAAGGGTTATTAATAAATCACTTCAAAATTTTCAAGGAGTTTTCATGTGGAATAAGCTTGATGATGATGAAAGATTACAAGTCCTCCAGATGGACCCCCAACTTCCCATGTGTGACTTCAAATGATCATAACTTGGTCAATTTTTATCACCTTGAGCCCACTCTTTTTCCACAATGATCTTGAGGATGTGAACTATTTTCCTTATTTATGTGCAAAGTGAGAAAATGGATGGAGGATGCCTTAAGGATACAAAATTTTATAGGTCATTTCATGATTTTTTGCTAACTTCAACAATTCATAACTCTCTCAATTTTTGGATATTTTGAATGGTTCAAGTTTCAAAATATCATTCAAGAGGTGTATTTCATGCCATCTTTTTTGGTCAAGAGCCAATCCCAAGAGGAACACCATGTTTGGATGAAAAACATTATAGGTCACTTTTGAAGAAAAACTTGAAATATTTCTAAGTATGGAAAGTCAACTTCTCTTTCCCAACTTTGACTCATTGCAACTTTCAGCTCAAACATCCATTTGATTCCATTCTTTTCCCATTGCAAAGCTTGTAACCTCATCTTTCTAAAGCTTCAAGAATCAGACCCTAAGACCCCTTGAGTTGAGAATGCCATTGATTTAAATTTGGTAACTTGAAACGAAAGTTTTATCACAAGTTAGATTTTGAAATCTTTGTTTTGGCTTATAATCACAAATCTTCCATGCGTTTTTGCTTCTAATCATGTTTAGCAACTTTCCAAAGGCGTTTAGCATCATGAAACACACGATTTGCTGAGTTTTGATGCTAAACAAGTCACACTTTCTTCATGATGAAGACCCACACAAATTCCCTCCAAATTGCATCATTCACCCTTCCTTTTGATCCCATTTGCTTCTCCTATAAATACATGAGCTATCCCATTCGTTTTCTCAATCTTGAACAGCGAAAATCACCCTGCCAAACTTGCTCCATAACTCACTTTTCTGCAACTTAGAAATCATTGTTCAAGCCTTTTTCAATCCATTTTTTATATCAATTCACCTTCCTTGATCTTCCCTGAAGCTAACCATACAATTACCTTCAAGAATCGTGACCTATATCGATCCATAGAACCAGTTTCAGAGCTCTGCAACTTAACTTCAATAGGTAGATTCCTTCACCAATTCTCTCAAACTTTGATATCACTATGAAGCTCTCATTGCCCTGGTTCTAGTTGCACCACTTGCTTTTAACTGGAACCACGTTTTGATCATGAAATTTCAAATCCCTTTTCAAAACTTCTCTTCTAAATTGTTTGAGTTACAATTTATTTAAATTTTTCGCGAAGCTGTGGTTGTCTTCGTCTTGATGAGACGAAGCGAATGGCATATGTATGAGCTTCTGATTTTACAGTTTGAGGGACCTGGGTTTCACGTTGGCTGGAGGTTGAAGATGACCAACGTGTCATCTTCCAACCAATGATGGCGTGCCATTTGTTTTTATTTATTTTTGATTTTATATTGAATCCTATGCTTTATTCAATAATGACCATGATATGCACAATGCGCCAGATCCCTTGGATTTGATTATTAATGCGTTTTGACTCTCATCCATTGGTCCACATTTTTTTGACTTTATTTTGTTTTCTGATTTTTATATTTAAATTATTTTAAACTTCAAAAAATCATAGAAAAATCATTTTAAGTCCAAAAAATCTGAAAAAATTATGAAAAATATTTTTGGTTTTTCTCTTTCTGATTTTTATTTTTTTACAATTTTATTTTGTGTTTTGATATTTTTTATAAATTTTCACTTTATTTGAATTGTTTTAAATGTTTAAAAATACTTTTATGCATTTTTAAATTCTGAAGAAAAAAAAGGAATGATCCATTGATATTATGACAAATATTGGTGACCTCATTTATTTTTTATTTCTGACTTTGTTAGTTTTTAGCATTTTTGGTTTATTTTACCGATTTCTTTTAATTTTAAAAATAGTTTTGGACTTTAAAAAATTACCAAAAATTTTATAAAAATATTTGAATCCATTTCTGATTTTTTATGGTCTTACTTATTTTTTCTTGATTAATTTGAACATAATTTCCTTTTTTCTTTATTATTTTCATTTTAAACCATTTTTAAACCCTTATTCTTTTATTTTATAATACAATTTAATTTTTGTATATTTTCTGGATGATCTTGGATTGAAATTTTGATCATGAACTTTATTAACATCATTGGATCCATGGTGTTAAGTTTAAATCCATAAATATGGACGAATGATTTTAATAATAGTTTGATTAAATTTTGATTCAAATGTGGTTTATTTATTTTTTCTTTCCTTTCCCTCTTCATCGCATCCCCTTCTTATTGCACTAAGTGTTATTGGAGCATGATCCCTATATCATGTCTCAAAACAAATGGTGCATAGATTTCTATTGACCGGCCTCAAATAGGTGCGACTTCTATATAAGTCCACTTATGATTGCTTAACATAGCGCCAAATTTTGTCTTGATTTGAGAAAATGATCATTTGTGGCCCAAACCTATGTTTGCAAGCCCAAGTATGTTAATTTGATCCCTTTGATCCAATAAACTTGAGATTCATTGTGTGGAGGCTTTGGTTCTACCAATCCTCTAATGGATCTTTATAAATTTTGGTCAACGCGGATAACTTAAACATCGTTGATCATTAAATGTTACTTTTGAGAATTCCAAAATGGATGATATACTTGACAAAAAGCAAATGAAATTCATTGTGTGGAGGCTTTGGTTCTACCAATCCTCTAATGAATTCCAAATGCAAGATTCAATATGGTCATCTAACTAACCACTAATTATTGACAATTGATTTTATTTCATGCTTTTACTTTATGCTTTATCTTATGCTCTTTACTTTATGCACCATTTACTTTAGCATTTACATTTCATGCTATTTTCATCTTTACTCACTTGAGCATTTACTTTCTTGTCATTTTTATTTTGCTCACTTGAGCTTTTCTTTTCTTTTTTAAGATACCTAATAATCAACATGAACCATAAAAAGCTTTAATGATACTTGGACTATTTGGTTACTATCCTTGGAATTATGGAGTATTGGACTACTTGGACTTAGGATTAGAAACCTTGACCTATGTTGGAGACATTATGACCTTAATTGATATTTTGTCTGGAATTTTTGAGGTTTACCTCAAGATATTGGGTTGTTTGTTTGTTTTGTGTGCAGGTTATTGTGATTACATACTTTGTTTGTAATCTAGAATTCACCCGTATACAGTCGTTACTCTGCCCAATTTTTGTGAAGACTTAATTCACTTGAAGTTTGATTCTCTCAAGAGGTCTAGTATCTTTGCTTGCTTGGTTTCAATCCGAAGAATGGGAATTCTATCTTGACTCATAATGTCAAGTATTGGCTTCTTGTTGGTTAGATGGTTCTTCTCCTTAGCTTTTACCTTATGCTTTAGGATAGTCTCTTCTTCTCCTCCCATCTTCTTTAATTTCAAAAATCTTCTTCCTTCTTTTGAAAACTCTTCTTGTTTTTAAACTTGAACCACTTTCATAATAAACTTGGACCTAGGTCCATGTATTTTCAAAATATTTTCATAAATAAAATTCAATCAACTTAATAAAACCTTGACATTTTTGTGAGAAGACTAAAAGTCAATCAATCTCATTTCAAACCATTTTGCCACTTTGGCTTTTTACTTTAAAAACATTTTTCAAAAAATTGGACTCTTATCAATCCTTGTAGTGATGCAAACAACTATACTTCTACAATATGTAGTGAAGAGAGATATTTTCCACTTGGGTGTTGAGTGAGGCATTGTTGATTTTTTAATCCAAGCCATATCCTCCACTTTGAGATGATGCAAATTCTCCATTCTCATAATTGTGGGTAGTAAGTATGTTTTCCACACGGACAATGACGATGATGTCTTATCTCATAAAATTAACCAACACACTTGTGTTTTGAAATTTTTCAAAAGGTGAACTACGTGTACCCTGATCCCCTATTGCATGAAAAGTGGTACGTAAGCACTAAAGGTTCACAACTGCGGCGGGTGTAAAAATCATAAAAAATATATTTCTTTTCTCACCACCATCTATTTTACATAAAACATTTTACAGCCAAAATATACAGATTTTTACAAAGAGGTTCCTGCGGAGTACCATAGATATTTAGGGTGCTAATACCTTCCCTTTGCATAACCAACCCCCTTACCTTGAATCTTTCCCCCTCTTTTGGGTTATTCTCTCTTTTCTCATTCCTTTAGAAACAATAAAGCTTGATGGTGATTTTTATTTTAATATGTATAAGTCTAGTCAATCCAATGACTTAGTCTTAAACATTTCTACCGCTACAGAAAAAATGGCGACTTTACTGGGGAAATATTGACCTCTTGTTGGTCCATCCCTAAGTGGGTTGAGTTTGTCTTTGTTTATATCTGTATATGTGTTATTGTTGTTTATATGATATATGTTGTATATATGTTTGTCTGGATTTTCCTAGTTTTCAGGGTGCTTGGTGATTACTTATAAGTCCTATACCCGGACATGGACAAACTTTAAGATAGGACGGGGGGTATAATCATGTTAAATTTGAGGGAGTAATCCAAAAAAAGGAGACATGAGATCCCCCACTCAGTGGAGGCCCCTTTGACTGTAGTGTCATTTACCGAGTAATCGAGAAGACATGCTACTTTCGACCTGGGAGCCTGCTAAAGCTGAGGACCGTAGAATACCTAACCCATCTTGGCCTTTTAGGTGTAGTGCAGAAGCTATGACGGAGTAATCCAGAAGTAGTTGTCACGCGATACTATGCTCGGACGAGTTTTTCTTGAGAATATTACTAATTACCGAGTTAGTCGGGAAGTTGGTAATATTCGTAGGAAGGATGTAGACTCTGGGAAGCCCTAGAACCTTATTAGGCAGGTGATAACTTTTAGACCATACCTTATTGGTAGTACCTTCGACCTCATACTCGTGACGTTGAACCTATGAACACTATGTTTGTGATCTTGTGTGTGATTGTTGCATCATGCATCATGCATCCATGCACTCATAAGCATCTTTTGAAGAAATTTTATTTCAAGGGACTTAAAAGTTGACCATTTGTGAATATCTCAGGTACCTTTTGACCATGGATTCTGAAAAAAGAAAGACCGAAAAATACAGTTTCAAAGATCCCAAGATAGATGAGTTAATCAGTCTAATTCCCAAGATTGAGTGTTCTGCAGATTTTCGAAAGAAGTATGGATCCATCATTCCTCTCATGAAGCTTAGGATGAAGGAGGGTATTCTCTCGAGCTTGGTCCAGTTATATGATTTGATGTATCATTGCTTTACTTTCCCTGACTATCAGTTGATGCCTACACTAGAGGAGTATACTTATCTGTTGGATTTTCCTATTGCCGATCGTGTTCCTTTTACTAGTTTAGAGGGTGAGCCAAAACCACACGAGATTGCTGCTTTGATCCATCTGATGAAGTCTGAGGTTAAAGCCCATATGACTACTAAAGGAGGGATTAGACGATTACCAGCTCAGTTCTTATTGGAGAAAGCTCATTACTTTGTCAAGATGAAGAGTACAATCGCTTTTGAGGCCATCTTTGCTCTACTTTCTTACGGGTTGTTTTTATTTCATAATGTGGACAAGTTTGTTGACATTAATGCTATCCGAATCTTCATGATTGGAAACCCAGTTCCTACATTGTTGGGTGATGCTTATTACTCTATTCATCTTCAGAATTCTTATCATGGGGGGATGATTGTCTATTGCACGCCTCTATTGTACCAGTGGTTTATTTCTCATATGCCTCAGTCTGATGCTTTCTGGGATGCCTGGAAGAAACCCTGTTGGGCTCCTAAGATCATGCACTTACTCACTCAGATATTGATTGGTATCATCGGGCTTACCATGATGTAGAGATCATCGGCAGTTGTGGTAGTTTCCCTAATGTACCTATTCTTGTTACAACCATGTTCTTGCATGAAGACAACTTGGTTATCCTATGAGGGATAAACTAAATAGTATGTATTTGAGTAGTTTCTTCCTGAAGGAGGTAGAAGACCATAAGGAAGCTAGGGAGCAGTTTGCGAAGGGCTGGCGTCACATTCATAGGAAGAGTAAGAAAGACCTGGGACCTAGGGGGCTGTTTCTTTGGAGCCTTATCTTCAGTGGGTCCAAACGAGAGCTATTCAGTTGAAGATGCCATATTCCCTGGAAGCACCTATGCCTGATTTATTTGTGAAGACCACTCCTCCCCTATTGGATGATGTGGAAGAGCTACAACTTTCGTTGGTCAGGATACAACAAGAAAATGATGCTTAGAAGAATAAGTGCCAAACTTTAGAGATTTCCTATAGAACAGACTTGAAGGATAAAGATGACTTGATTGAGATTCTTGAGAGTCGGGTTTTAGAGACAATGGAGAGGCAAGGGGATTTATTTTCCTCTAAGCCTCAGTCATATGTTAGTTGCTCACTTCATGATTCAGGTGATTGGAAGGAGGTTGCCACCAGATATGCGAAATAAAACCAGAGGTTGAAGGCTCAGATTGCCAGGCTTACAGGGAAGCACCAACGTATAGAGTGATCTCCATCAGTTTTACTTCTTAGGGTTTTAGACTTTATTTTCATCTTGTACTTAGGATTATTGAAACTTGTAATCCATTTTGAAGTTATTATAATAAAAAATTTCAGTATCTCAAATGTGTTATTACTTTGATATTTGCAATGTGTCTATAAATCTTTAAGTCCCTTGAAATATTAATAATAAAATAAATCATGTGCATTGCATATCATGCATCATATTGCACATATTTCTTGCATTTATTATGCATATCCAGGTGTCTTACCAAGCTTCTTTACTTCATTCAGCAAGTTGTCTCACCACTACAATACTCGAGCTAATTTCAGAAGAAAGATGGACAACTTAGAATAAGAGAATCGCGAGCTGCGTGAGGAAGTTTCTGCTCTGAAGGCCGACATGGACAATCTCACTGCTCTAATGGAATCTCTGGTGGCTACTCAGAATCATCCACTGAGTGTTCAACCTCAACAGACAAAGGTTACTACTTAAGCTCTGATTGTTCCTGTGTCTGCTACTCCAACTGTTGTTCAGAATCGCATGCCTCAAGGTTATCCATGAGGAATTCCAGAGAACTTTGTGCCTAAAGGTTTCAATCTTGGTCCTCAAGTTACTTTAGTTGTTCAGACTACTGTTACTCCTGCACCTCCTGTGGTGCATGTTACTGTTGTTGCACCTCCTTCGATGAATATGGTCCCATTTTCTAATGATGATATGTATCGTCCTTTTCCTCCAC
The DNA here is from genome assembly GCA_948472305.1 of Vicia faba. Taxonomy (NCBI): domain Eukaryota; kingdom Viridiplantae; phylum Streptophyta; class Magnoliopsida; order Fabales; family Fabaceae; genus Vicia; species Vicia faba. The sequence continues at coordinate 410,232,761 of OX451735.1, forward strand.
CAAGTGAAGGCTTGGGTCTCTATGATCGAATGGATGATTTTCAAGATCAGTTTGACAAGATGCAGAGGGAGATGAAGGCTCTCAGGGGAAAGGAATTTTTCGGGCAGAATGTGAATGATTTATGCTTGGTCCCGAATGTCAAGATACCTATGAAGTTTAAAGTCCCAGAATTCGAGAAGTACAAGGGAAACACTTGTCCTTGTTCTCATCTTGTGATGTATTTAAGAATAATGTGTACCCATACTGATGATCAATGTTTGTTGATTCACTTTTTTCAGGATAGTTTGACTGGTGTTGCGTTGAAGTTGTATATGAGTTTGGATATCGCTAATATCCATACTTTCAATGACTTGGGAGAAGCATTTATCAGACAATACAAATACAACGTGGACATGGTGCCTGGCCGTGATCAACTCAGGGCCATGGTCCAGAAGGATAGGGAATCATTCAAAGAATATGCATAGAGATGGCGTAAGGTAGCCGCCCAAGTGATTCCTCCCATGGAAGAGAAGGAGATGACTAAGATTTTCCTGAAGACTCTAGGTGCTTTCTACTATGAGAGGATGGTAGCGAGTGCGCCAAGTTACTTTACTAAAATGGTGGGCATGGGTATCCGTTTGGAAGAGGCTGTAAGAGAGGGTCGTTTAACAAAAAGTGAAAATTCTGGAAGTACGAAGAAGCCATCCTATGGGTTTGCCAAAAAGAAGGAAGGAGATACAAATGTTGTTATGCAAGAGAGAAGGGTTAATCCTCCTAGAAGAAATTATCAGCGTCATCAAAAAGTCGCCTCAGTAACTCCAGTTGTTGGTGTAGCTCCAACCACTGTTGCTTATCATAGACCATCCCATCAGGGGAATCAAGGGTATAACCAGATAAGGGAAAGTTATGAGCCTATCCCTATGAGCTATATAGAATTACTCCCAGCATTAATTCAGAAGAAGTTGGTTCAGACCAGACCACCTCCCGCTATACCTTCACTGTTGCCTTGGTATTACAAGGCAGACCAAACATGTGCTTTTCATCAGGGAGCACCAGGGAACAATCTTGAGAACTGCTATCCTTTGAAAACTGAAGTATAGAAATTGGTGAATTCTGGTATCTTATCTTTCAAGGATGTTGGCCCTAATGTGAAAGATAATCCTTTTCCCAAGCATAGAGGAGTAAATGATATGAACATGGTTTCTGGTTGTCCAAGCGACTTCCGGATCTTTGATATTGAATTGGTTAGAGGAGATTTGGTAAAAATGCATGCAGACCTCTATGAATTTAGCTACTATACACATGAGCATGCTTGGTGTGCTATTTGCAGTACGGATATACAATGTTGTGACAAGATAAAGGCTGATTTGTAGGAGATGATGGATGAAGGTCTCATCCACATAATCAGGCCTAGGGAAGAGTATGAAGATGAAGTAAACATGGTTTCTAGATGTCCTGGAGAGTTCAGAATTTTTGATGTGGAACATATGAATGAGGATCTTGTACAATTGCATGCTATTTTCTGCCACATGGTTAATACTTTTGATCTGAATGAGTTCTGGGTTGTGGAAAGAACAAGCAACAAGGTGTGGAAAAGGAAGTACCCCCCATATAAAGGGGATGAATTGTCGAGCCATGCGATGTTAAACGAAGTGCTTCGTGGGAGGCAACCCACACTTTTAATAACTTAGTTTTTCTTTTTATGTTTGTTTCATTTTGTCTGCAGGTAATAAAAAGGGAGCCTTACTGGTGAAAGCTAGAAGGCAACATGTGATGTTGCATTTCCCTCTGTGTGTCACCTTCCTCGAGCTTGTTTAGAAACATTGGGGTCAATGTTTAGTTCAAGTTTGGGAAGGGGGGGGGGGGGGGGGGTTACTGCTTTTCTTTTCGAGTTATTTGTTGGTTCTATGCTAATTGCTGTGTAAATCCATGAGATGAAGTCCTTCCCAAATTAGCACAAATTTTTTTTTTTGTTTTGCTCTGGAGCTTGTATTTCATAGAGATCGGGAATAGTATATAGACACAAAGGGATGATTGTTTGAGGATAGGAAGTTTAGAATAACGTGACAGTGATACGAGTCTAATGTGTATATTTATACCATAGTACTTGAATCTTGAGAAGTACTCCTTGAGTAGTTTATCAATACAGTCTGGCATAATCTAGATTCATATGCATGTATGATTGGTTGAGAAATAAATAAAGCTGGCCCAAAATGATGAAAGGCGGTAAAAGGAATCTGACTCGCTAAGTTGGGTAGCCTTCACTCGATTATTCAGTCCAAAGGGGGTTGATCCCCAAACATCATCCAAAAGGACAATATATAAACTGAAAAGTTTTGAAATTTTCATTTGAAATTAAAAAGGAGCAAAAGCTACTTATTTGGTGCCTGAACACAAATTTTCTTGATTAGTCTTGTGCGTGTGATGATCATAAAAAATTCTCATTGCCTTAATTTGACTGTTAGAATGTAAAAGGAGGAAAATCGAAAAAAGAATTAAGTACAAAGAATAGTTAGAGAGGTATCTGAAGAGGAAGCTCGAGATTTAAAGGTTCTTACACAAACTCTTCGCGTTATGTGAACATCAGACGAACTTCCTTTTGATCAATTTAAACGGCTGTCTCACGTATGAGTACCAGGATGCTTTAATTTTCATGAGTTCTTGTAATGGTCGCTTAAGGTCAAGCAACAATTTAAGTTTGGGGGAGTTTGATCAGTGGTTTTTACACAATTATTTTCCATTGTTTTTCAATTACCCTTTCTTTACATCGTCGAGTGCTTTATTTCATTTGGACACTTTTTATACGTTTGTTTTGTGTTTCAATGTTTTGAGGTTCAAAGGAATAAATCAGGAGAAATCGGTGCAAAACTTAGAGTTTCAGAAGAAATGAAAAAATCACATTTCAGGAGGCCTGACACGGGTGGTCGTGTTGCCTAACACGGGTGGTCGTGTTGCCTAACCGGGGCGTGTCAAGAGGAAGGCTATGGCCCGTTGAAAACTATGGGATGTCAGGGGTGCAAAACGGGTAGACGTGTTGCCTAACATGGACCATGTTGCAACCACTGGGACTTGAATTTGATAATTAAAAGTTTGAGGGCCAACACGGGCAGCCGTGTTGGCCTGCGATGCTGATTTCTAATTTTTTCTCTCTATTTTGCCCATCTGTTAAGCTGCAGGGGCATTTTGGGTACTTCCAACCTACCTAAATGAGTCTTTTCTATTTAGAGGAGTTTCCACAATGAATTGAAGGACTTTTTGCCATATGAAGAATTTAGACGATTGAAGATTGAAGCCTATGTAAATTTTGGAGAATGAAGACCTTTCATGAGCGGAAGCAATTGAAGATCAAAGTTCACCATCAATTTGTAATGTCTATCTTTATTATTATTGAAATTACTTTTAACAATATGAGTAGATAAACTCCCAAATGCTAGGGGTGTCCCTGATTTGAATCTGCAATGACTTTGTATTTCTAATTTTATCAATTCCATGGTTTTTATTATTCAATTTAATTATGCAATGTTTTTATGTTTTCCTGATCGGACCAGTTGGGATTGATTTACGGTTAACAACCAGTTGGATCGTGTTTGTTAAGGTTTTTGTACGATTAGGCTATAGTAGATATCACCTAGGACTAGGGATACCCTATAGTTACTGGTTAACTCTTGATAAAACAAAGGCTTGATTTCATCATAACTCTCTAAGGACTTAGGATTTAGGATGAATGTTCAAATATTTTCCCACTAAGGACTTAGGGGAAAATAACCTAAAGGGTTGGTAATTGGTTTTATGAACTTGTTGAAGAAATCAAGATTCAAGGTTGCTACGGGGCAAATTACACACCACACCCTGGTATGCTCCTCACTTTAGTAAAAATCCAATTTGTATTTATGATTATTTTTAATTACTATTAATTGACAATTTCCAAACCAAAACCCCAAATTTAGTTTTTGTTTATTTAAACTATGAATTAAACTCAATACTTCTTTGTAGTCCTTGAGATCGACATTCGGGGAAGTTCCCTATTATTACAAGAGGAAAAATAGTACACTTTCTATTTTTCCCATCACATAACATCCCTCATAGCTTTGGTTTGAAGTTGCTCTGCTTCCTAGGATTTATCCTAGTTTATGTTTTGTAGCTTGTCAATTCAGTACTTTGATGTATTTTTCATAATTGAGTCTCCTCACATAGTTGCACATTATAAGGTTGAATGCTAGATCATTTTTACACATGTTTCTACTCAATTAATCATATGTTTGGACCAATAGACACATAAGAGCATAATTCAAATCGTTCCAAGTATTAATTCAGATCAACACTTTATTTTTAGTGAAATTTGAATTTTTTGAAGTTTGATTCAAATCAGGGAATGAACTAACTCGAATCAAGTTGAATGTGAAAACTTAGAATTTTTCGAGTCTTTGATTCGAATCGTTAGAAAGGGTGACTCAAATCAAATACAAATTCTGAAAAATAGGATTTTACTTCTGAGTGTTTGATGTAAATCATAAAAAGGCTTGACTCAAATCAAATAATGATTGCAAATTTTGGATTTTAGTTATGTAATATTGATTCAAATTATGGATATCTCTGACTCGAATCACATGACTTAGATCATGAAAAGCTTGGTTTGAATTGTAGAAGGAATTTTTCTTAGTTTTTAATTGTTGATTCAAATCATTCACTCTTTTGACTGGACTTATACCATTTTCTCTTGACTCGAATCAAATGTGTATTTTCTCTCATTTTTGTGCCTTATCTCCAATATATATATAAATCATTTTCCAAAACCTCTCATAACATTTTATGATTTATAACATACAACACACTTTTCTCTCAAACTTTCAAAACACATTTTGAGTTTTATTTTGAGTTTGCAATCTGAAATTTATCTTCATCCTTAACCTATAGCTTCTACCATTGTAGTTTGGATTAACTTCTCAACCTAGGGTGTGATGTCTATGTGAGGAGGTTTGTTTTGTGATTAAAGTTTTGTGATTAATGTTTTGTGAAGATTTGAATATTTCAAGTTGACATCTTTGTGTAGTTATGGATAAGAGTGACAATTTAGTTGTGAAAAATGAGTATCTTTTCTTCAAGATTGCTTTGGTAGAGTTTTGTGGAAGCTGCTATAGACAGAGCTATAGTTTCTATTACCTTCAGACAAATCAAGGTTCATACAAAGAAACTGTAGAATTAAGGAGAAGTGGTTATGGAATAGATGCTTGTAGCAAAATTCTTGGATTTGGAAGGCTGAAGTCGAGATCGAATATCATGTATCAAAATCAAATATAATTTATTTTAAACATCATCTTAAATCATGTGATTGTATTAAAATAATATGTATCAAAATCATAGTGGAAGATTACAAATTTTTAATGGGAAACCATTGGAGAGTGGAGTAGTCACAAAGCAAACATGAACATGATGAACCACTATAAATCTGGCATGTCATCTCTCATTCACACTCTCCTTTATATTTTTCTTAGAATTGTATGTTTAGATTTAATGTTTTTCTTAGAAATTGTATGTTGTGAGGCTTTACCGCATTCATAGTGATTTTATGTATAAGAATTAGATATGCGTTAGATTAGATTCTAAACATTCTAACTTTTGATTAAATATGAAAACTGTAATTAGGGTGGTTCATGGTACACTTCTTGAGAAAATTGAACCAAACCGAACTAAACCATAGTAGAAATTCACTTGAACTGAACCGAGCAGTTTCAATTTACTAAGAACCGAAGCGAATCAAAATCATTGGTTTGGTATACCGTTTTGAAATTCCAAACTGTACCGAACCGTTTATTGAAGAACCAAATTCAATTTTTTTTTAAAATTTTTTTTAACTTGTTTTAAGTATTTTTCATTTTCATTTTGGTTCGGTTCGGGTTCGGTTTCAGTTCGGGTCAATTTCAGTTCGGTTCTAGAACTTTTTGTGAATTATGGTTTGGTTCACTAACCAAACATAACAGTTCGATTATTTTAACTTTAGTTTGGTTCGATTGGAAAGTTTGATTCAGTTCTTTGATTTTTTGAGCAATCTTAACCGTAATAATAGATTTCTTTGTTCATTTGAAAAGTTTTGATTTACACATCTCGTTCAAACTGAATGTATGTTAATTAAAACATTGATTGATTTAGTCTTATTGGAAATCAATAATACTCTTTATTTTTCATTGATATTTTTCCTTATTTCTATTACACGTGTATCTCTCTCTCTCTCTCACACACACACACACGCACACACACACACGCACACACACACACACACACATATATATATATATATATATATATATATATATTGTACCTAAGGCCGATTACATTTGTTCTCACTGACTACTTCTACTTATATTACCTCTACCTTTATTACTCCCCCATATCTTAAGGTGGTTTGAGACAAAGCACTTTGAGTTTGCTATGGAGAAGCTAGAATGTTGTTGTCCCAAGCGGCTTTGTCAAGGTATCAATAATTTGCGCATGTGCGGGGATGTGTTTGATCTGTAACTACTGTGTTACAACTCATTTTCGAACAAAGTGAATGTCTAGTTCAACATGTTTGGTGCAGGCATGAAGCACAAGATTGTGTGAAAGAAGAACAACGCTAACATTATCACACAATATTTTAGGAGGAAGAAATGGTATATGCAGCTAAGTTAAGAGCGATTCAATCTATAATAACTCTAAGGTAGATACAAGAGGTTCCTTTTTTGAGCTCCATGCAACTATGTTATGTCCAAGGAAAACACAAGAACCTGAAGTGGAGCGTTTTTCATCCGGATCACTAGCCCAATCTGAATCATAGTAATCCTGGAGAGCAAGTTTGTGATTCATATATGTTGGTGTGACGAGGAGACCATAGGAAGCATTCCCACTAAGATACCTCAAGATGCATTTTACTGTAATCCAATGGATTTCAAGAGTTACTGACATAAATTGATAATCTTTATTAATAGAAAAGGAAATGTTTGGCCTAGTTAAGGTGACATACTACAAGGCTCCAACAATGTATTTGTACATGCTTGGATCTTGGAAGACAACAGTGTCGTTCCTACTAAGTTTACATTGACTCAACATAGGGGTAGGAAACTAATTTTCTTCTAGCATGTGTGCTTTAACAAGTAGGTCACAAACATATTTTGACTGAGTAAGTAATAAGGACCCATTTGGTGGATACAGAACCTAAATGCCTAGAAAATAAGATGGTTTGCCTAAGCGCTTTAAGGAAAACTTATCATGTAATTTCTGTATCATATCTGAATTAATTTGGATGAAGAACCAGTCAGCAATATATCATCTATATAAACTAGAGTATATATGTTAACACCCTGAGAATAATAGATGAAGAGAGAGTGATCACACCTACTGTGAGTGAAACCAAATGGAGAAGAGCTTGAGCAAGTTTCTCATACCAGGATCTAGGGGCCTGTTTTAAACCATACACAGCTTTATTGAGTTTACACATTAAGTGTTTGTCATTAGAAATAAATCCTAGAGGTTGTTGCATGAATACTTCCTCTTGTAAGTCTTCATTGAGGAAGGAATTCTTAATGTCTATTTGTTGGAGTTTCCATTTATGTGTAATGGTAAGAGTAACAAGGATTCTGATGGTGGTGGGTTTTACTACATGGAAGAAGGTTTCACTACAGTCAAAACCTTGTTGTTGTAGGTAGCCCTTAGAAATTATCCTTGCTTTGAATTTTTTTTATGTTTCCATCTAGATTTTCTTTAACCTTGAATACGCATTTACAACCTACAAATTTTCTATGGGGAGGAAGATTTGAAGATCCCAAGTGTTATTTGAGAGGAGGGCATTGTATTCATCCTTCATAACAGCTAGCCATTGAGGATTAGATATAACCTCTTTGACAGAAGAGGGCTCAGTATAAACTAAAAAGTCCTTGGGTTTGGAATGACCTGTTTTTCCTCTAGTCAACATAGGGTGTGTATTTTCCACAATAGGGAGAGAGGTTGTTTAACTATGAAAATATAGAGATCAGGAGGACTCACCCGAGGAAACATCTTTATGAGCCAGTGGTGGTGAATTATTGGTACAAGAGTCAATATCCACTATATTATAAGATGGTGGAGTGAGAGGTGACCTTTGAGTGAAAATTGGGTCATATTGTGGACTATTATAGGGTAAAATGTTGTCAAGACTAGTGGGCAGGGTGTTTAAAAGTGGTCCCTCTTGAGGAATACTGTTCACAACACGTGAGGCAGTAAGTTCAGTGGCAACAAGCCTATTCTCAGAACAAGTTGTAGTCATAGGGGATATTGCAACTGGCAGGGAAGAAGGTAGATTATTGGAGTTGGACATATCATATTTTGAAGAAGTGTGTGATACGGTGGCAGAACCGACTGTTAATACTGGTTTTGCATTTGTGTTTGCAAATGTTGCGGTAAGCAAGAGTTTCCATCGACTTTTCTTTTATCCAAATTAAGGAAAGGGTGAAAAGAACAGGAAAAGACCTTTTCGAGAATTTTCCGAGTAAGGGGGGTAAATTATGGAAAGGGAAGGTATTATCACCCTTTCCATCTGTAGTTTTCTATGGACTCTTAGATGCTTGGCTCATTTTAAAATACTTTGTGCTTTGTGTTTTGAAAAAAATTAGTTTTGAAAATGCGTTAGTGCGGCAATTCACTTTATGATAACTCTTGTATCAATCCTCAAGAGTGTCGACATTGAAAGTTGTTTTTAAAATGTGTAAGTGTAAAAAGTTCGTTTTGAGCAAGCATCTAACAACCATCTATTTGTACTCGAAAAATTCATTCTTTTCGTCTTTTCCTTTAGACAGTGCTATCCTACTATTAGGTAGTAGGTAGCCCTAGTCGTTGGATGTTTGAGGGACATTCGAAGGGACAATTTACAGTCACAAAGGCAACTTGGCAAGAAGTTTTAGTAACTATCCTAGAGTTCTAAGATCATATTTTACCGAGGCAACATCGAAAGGGTCATCGAGAGACTTATGATCTTTTTGAACCAGAGGATAGCCATTAAAATCTCTCATATTTCGAGATTTGTGACTATTTTCCGAAGGCAACCGAAGTGGAGTACCCTAGAGGTGTATATGTGCAAATGTGTTGTATTCGGTTTTTTTTGTCTTTTTCTTAGGTTTGCTAGCGTTTTGATTTTAATCTTTTCCATACAATCCTATTAGTCATACATCTAGAAGTTAATATGAAAGTAATAGAAAATGCAGAAAATAAGTGCCCTACGCTATTACAACCAAATTGAAAGGCAAGAAAATGTAAAAACAAGAACTAAATAAAGAGGGAAAGTAAGTACTTCGATCTAGGAAGTAGACTCATTCGATTCAACCTTCTTTTGCTTTCTTTAGATTGAGCTTGGGAGTTGGCGTGAGTAACCTTCAATTGCACCCTTTCCTGCTTCTTTCGATTGAGCTTGGGAGTTGGTATGAGCAACCTTCGATTGCACCCTTTCCTGCTTCTTTCGATTGAGCTTGGGAGTTGGTATGAGCAACCTTCGGTTGCACCCTTTCCTTCTTCTTTCGATTGAGCTTGGGAGTTGGTGTGAGCAACTTTTGATTTCAACCTTCTCTGCTTCTTTTGATTAGACTATGAAGCAATATGGACCTGCAGAGCAGCATGAGTGTATATCCTTCATTCACACCCTTTTAATCTTTCATTTGAGTCTGTACAGGTTAGTTCCAACATATATTTGGACAAGAAAAGAAAACAAACAAAAAGAACAGAAACGAAGAAAAAGGCTATTTACATGTTATGCTGAAACAAAAAAATAAGTGAAAGGCTATTTACATGTTATGCTAAAACGAAAAACAAGTGAAGGGCTATTTACATGTTATGCTGAAACGAAAAACAAGTGAAAGGCTATTTACATGTTATGCTTAAACGAGAGATGCAAGGTCAAGAGGACTTACCTTGCTTGAAACAGGAACTTGTGTATGGACTGGAGTTGTTGGAGGCTCTTGGATTCGAAAGGAGAGATGCAAGTGTGGTGTGATCTTGTTGAATTTTTTGAGAATTTTTGGTATGCTTCTCTTAGGTTGTGTATGCGTGTAAGTCAATATATGTGTAATTCATGGGCCTCTGTCTCTAGTCTCCGGGCGAATGTACCCAATGTGTGTGTATGCATGTGGTATTCCCCCTTGGCTGGTGGCGTGAGTGTGGAAAGAGTGTTTTGGATATTTTTATGGTTTTTTCTCCGCCCTTTGCAATTTGCCTTAGGCCTGTACTTATAGGAGTTTGAAGGGAGTGGAAATGGCAAGGGACGACCATTAATCAGGCTTTTAAGGAAAAATCAGACAAATTAAAGGACTGCCTTTTTTGGATTACCCATGCCATTTTGAAATGTTATATGAACCTGGACATGTTTCACCTTCGAATGCCCTCAAGTCTTGCCCTTCGATTGGCCCTGAGTTGCCTCCTTCGAATGGCTCTGGTTTTGTTCTTATAGCTCCTTCGATTGAGTCCATCCTCATCAATTCGAATTGCTCAGATCTTTGATAACTCTGAATTCCAATTGTTCAGAGTTTTCCCTTGTTATAGTTTCTTCAATTAATTCCCCATCTGCATTAATTTGAATTGCCCAAAATTCTCTTTGTCAGAGCATTATTCTTTTTGATAATTCTGAATTCTAATTTGAACCTGATCAGAGTTTCCATTATCAGGGCTTCTTTGAAAGCCCCTCAGATCTTTAATTTTTTATTAACTCTGGATCTTTATTCGAATTGTACAAGGCTTCAACATCCTGGCTTCTTTGATCAGCCCCTAAGTTCTCTCTCTTCGACTGCTCTGACACTACTCAACTAGCCCAATCGAAAGACTTCATTCTGGCCAATTGAAGCTTCCTTTGGCAGGAATGTGCTTGTGCAGAGGGCTTGGGCTTGGCAGCATGTAGGATTTTGGCCAGCAACCATATTGAACCAAGACTCATCACAAAGAAAACATGTTTTCAATAATCATGTGTCCTTGGAATGGACCAATGAATACTTCTTCAAAGAAACCACATGAATGCGCCTTCGAAGGTACTATCATGTGTGTCGATGTATGGAAAAATGTGTGTCTTTTGATCCATTGAATCGAAACTGTTTCAAAGGGGACCATTGCCCAGTCGAACCTGGCACAAAGGCAGACAATGCCTTGTGGACGCTAGCATGAGGGAGGCCAAAGAAAGCATAAAAGAGGTCATTCCCTAGTGAACCGAATCAGGCATGAAGGAGGTATTTTCCTTGTGGATCGAAGGAAGTTTTCTTCCTAGTGGGTAAAAGGAAAATCTGAAGAAGTCTTGGCCTTGTGTGCCTTGCAAATTGAACTTGACCGAAGGGGGCCCAACGCTTAATCGAAGCTGATGGACAAAAGCTTGATCGAAGGATTTTAAATTCCCAATCGAAGCTTGTGAGACACATATCGCTCGAAGGGTCCCATACGCTCAATCGAAGCCCTTTATCCAGATGCCAATTGAAGGACATCCTGTTCAGATGCCAATCGAAGACACCTTTGTTCATATTCAAAAAAAAATTATTTTCTTCCATCAAGTGTTTGTAACCATCTATGTAAGAGACAATCTTGGAGAACATGAGAGGGAAATTTTTGGGGTACAACAAAGGGTTATGCTCTGTTAAGACTAGATTTCTTCATGTGCTAGGAGAAAATTCAGTTGTGATAGACTTAGACTTAAAGGGGAACATAGTGGAATAGTGGAAAGAGTTTTCATCAAAAACTACATTTTTAGAAACAAAAATTATACTCTCTGAGTTTAGGAAATTGAAGCCTTTATGTTGAGGAGATACCCCTAAGAATACATATTGGGAACTTCTAAATTGTAACTTATTTTGGTTGTAGGGCCTAAAGTGGGGAAAACATGCACAACTAAAATTCTTCAGAGATTTATAGTAAGGAAAGGTTTTATGAAGGGCATGAAGGTGAGAGGAATGGATGCATGAGTTAGTAGGGTTAACCCCATTTCTACAATATGTCTGTGCTTCCTTTCCACTGTCCCATTTTAATGGGATGTGTATGGACATGTTAGCCTATGTGTGGTATCTAACTCAGCTAGGTAGTTAGTGAAAGGCCTATACTCTCCCTTATAGTCAGATTGAATAGACTTTATGTTAGCTTGAAACTGATTTTTGACATGAGCATGAAACAACTTGAAAGCATTAAGAGAATCAGCCTTATTTTTCAGAAAATAAATCTATGCGTATCTAGTGAAAGTATCCATAAAGTAAATCTAATATCTATAACCACCACTAGATGGCATTGGAGATCGGCTTGTCTACCTTTCGTGATCTGAAGGTGGAAGAGGATTGAACACTAGAGTGCCCAAAAATTTGGACTCGCATAAAGTAACACTGCTGGTTGATAATGGCGGGAATGGGCTTACAGATGCCATTTGGAGAAGATGACTGAGAGTCATCGGAGATGGGATTAAAGATGCCATCCAAAGTAGATGTTGACTTAATAATAGGTCTCTTTATGGGGATTCCTGTTCCCGCTGTCTGAGGAGGAGTCCACTGGGGAATGTTGATTTTTGTTGTTTTCCCGCTTGAGGAAAACTCTATGAGGAATATAGTCTACGAGCTTCAGTTGTCAAAGACTCTAGTGAGGAGTTATCTTTATACTAGAGAGATGAGAGTTTTATGCTTTCTAGTTGAAATCCAAGTTTCACAATAACTTGATGGGGATAATGGAATCAATTGTTAATTGAAAATGTATTAGAAAGAGCCTGTGTGGGGCTGTTTCAGGATGAGTCCGTGTTAGTCTGCATTCATAGATATATGAGAAGGAGCCCGTGTAAGAGTGCTTCATCTGGTCATGTAGATAGTTTTCCTGTCTGGTTTCAGGTGTTAATCTACAAATCAGTTGTTCACGGATAGTTGTCCTGTCTTGTTACAGGTATTAATCCGGAACTTGTTTTTTTGTCGGTCATTGAGATAGTTGTCCTGGCTGGTTTCAGGTATTAATCTCTGACCCGAGAAAGAAAGATAGTTTTCCTAGCTTGTTACAAGTATTAATCTTCAATCTCCTCATATAGATAGTTTCCTGGCTTATTACAGGTATTAATCTACAATCATTCGTCCACAGATAGTTTTCCTGGCTTGTTACAAGTATTAATCTGGAACTTGTTTTTGTCGTTCGTTGAGATAGTTGTCCTGTCTGGTTTCAGGTATTAATCTCTAACCTTAGAAATAAAGATAGTTTTCCTGGCTTGTTACAGGTATTAATCTTCAATTTGTTCGTGTAGATAGTTTTCCTAGCTTGTTACAGGTATTAATCTACAATCAATCGTCCACATATAGTTTTCCTGGATTGTTATAGGTATTAATCTAGAACTTGTTTTTGTCGGTCGTTGAGATAGTTGTCTTGTCTGGTTTCAGGTATAATCTCTGACCTGAGAAAAAAAGATAGTTTTCCTGGCTTGTTACAGGTATTAATCTTCAATTTCCTTATGTAGATAGTTTTCCTGGCTTGTTTTAGGTATTAATCTATAGTCGGTCGTCCACAGATAGTTCTCCTGGCTTATTACAAGTATTAATCTGGGACTTGAAAATTGTCGGTCGTTGAGATAGTTGTCCTGTCTGGTTTCAGGTATTAATCTCTGACCTGAGAAATAAAGATAGTTTTCCTGGCTTGTTACAGGTATTAATCTTCAATCTCCTCATGTAGATAGTTTTCCTGGCTAGTTACAGGTATTAATCTACAATCAGTCATTTACAGATAGTTTTCCTAGCTTGTTACAGGTATTAATCTCTGACCTTAGAGAGAAAGATAGTTTTCCTGGCTTGTTACAGATATTAATCTTCAATTTGTTCATGTAGATAATTTTCTTGGCTTGTTACAAGTATTAATCTACAATCGGTCACCCACGGATAGTTTTCCTGGCTTGTTACATGTATTAATATAGAACTTTGCAACGTTGGTCACATAGATAGTTCCCCGTCTGGTTTCGGGCATTAATCTTTGACCTTCTATATAAGTTGATGATGCTTGTCTGTCTGCGAGCTCAACCTAGAAAGGTAAAGTCTGTTTCACGCGATGTCATGATATGTGAATTGCATGATACTCTCAAAATAAATGAGATTGTGATATTTGCATTTGTGCTTCATATGATATGGTGTTTGTAGAAATGATGTATGAATGCAATGTATGAACGTACCAGTTGTTCTATTGCAGTGTTGATGAGTTAGGGAAAATAAATCCCTGACTACAGTTGGGGATGAAGAGTGTAGGTCTTCAGATTTTGTTTGAAGTTGACATGCTGGGAGAAGGATCTTCTGTTGTTAGAGAAATAAACTTTGTTGGGGAAATAAAACTCTGTGAACTTCTTGGAGATTTCCAGAGTGAATCTATGTCATGATTGTATCTGGATATGTGTTGAATAAGTGTCAGAATGACATCCGTCTCTGGATCATACCTGAACCGTTTCTAGAGGAGAATCTGGAATAAGTGTCAGGATGACATCCATCACTGGATCGTACCTGAATCGTTTCTAAAGGAGAATCTGGAATAATTGTCAGGATGACATCCGTCTCTGGATCATACCTGAACCGTTTCTAGAGCAGAATCTGGAAAAAGTGTCAGGATGACATTCGTCTCTGGATCGTACCTAAACTGTTTCTAGAAGAGAATCCTCTTTAGATAGAATGTTTCCGCTGGGAATTCTTGTTTTGTTGTTTTGAGAAGAAATTCATTGGGGAAGGGAAACTCCTTAATCCGCTTGGGGATTTTATGAGATCCTGCTGCGGAATCCTGAGAAGCTTGAAGACTTCACTGGGGAATTTTCTTAGATGTTGGAGCAGTAGTTGGAGATTCTTACTCTACCGGGGATATGAGAACACTTGACATCATTAGGCTGCATGCTGGGAATATGGCAGTGAACTTGTAGTAGAATTCCCCTGCCTTGGTACCTGCTGAGGAAATATCTGCCAGGGATTTTGTGGATGGTTTGACTATTATCGCAACTCTTGGAGTCCCGAATAGACACTGATCATGGTAATAAACCTTCTAGTGATAGACAAGTGACGAGATGATGAGACATAGTCATACGCTTTAATCCCTAACTTTTGCCTGGACTGTCCTTTCAGATTTTCAGTCCATCGGGATACCCTTTTTTGCCCAAGCCGCCTTTTCAGGTTTTCAACTTGCCGGGTGTACAGATTTTTTCATATGTATATCCCTAATTTTTTCCCGAACCCTTTTGGTTCGCCGGGATGCCCTTATTTTTGCCTAGGCCAGTCGACCTAGTGGGTCTTTGCTCATGCGTAGTATCTTTTAACTATGTCCGTGTTCGTCGGGTGCGGAGAATTATCACTGTTGATAGTAGTAAGTGATGTCACACTTCCAGAAGATGTTTGCTTGATCGTACGTGATTCGTTGCTGGAATTCATGTCCAATGCCCGAAGTGATTCAGATGGAGATCTGCCCCTGGCTATTTGGAATTTTTGAGAGATTCCTTGACCATTGACTTGACTGCCCCAGATCAGCTGGACACCATGCTATGCCCCTTGATTATGAAAGGCCTGTTATTGGAATGTCTTTCCATTTGAGGTGATTTTGTCCACTGAGAGGATTTCTGTCCATCGAATATTCGTCTGCGAATTTCTCTACTATTGAACAAATAGTCATATGCAAGCAATGGTATTCGAAGAATGCAAAGCTTATGTTTGTCTTGAAGTTTGAAAATTCATTTTTTAGTAAAACAAACAAATTTTGTAAGAGTGTGATATCAACTCAGGATTTATAGCAAATCTTACAGGAGTCATGATACCTTTTGTAACAATATGCTTTCAAACTAACCCATGCTTTATCTAGGAATTTTAAGGGTTGTAACGTGGCCTAGTTCACGGCTCAAGAAACAAAAGATAAAGGCTCAAATTTTATTTGTACCCAACCCATTCTTCGTGATGTTCTTCGATCCTATGCTCAACAAATTGTGCGTTTAGATCCCAATTGTACCTGGAATCTTTGCTCTGATACTTGGTGATGGTTCATAAATTGAACATTTGTTTGAGAAGGCAGTCATTTTTGTGACCTTTTATTTTTTGTTGAGGATTTGTAATGACCTCTTTTTCTTTATTTTGTTATCCCTACTTTTTCCTGAACTATTTCTTTTGTGATTACAGTCAGTGGGATGCCCCAGTTTTTCTTAAGTCTCCTTTATAGGTTTTTGACTTAACAAGCTTTTATTTTGAGATATAATGACTGCCTGTCTTGACGATTATGTGGAACCATAACCATCTTTTGGAGGGCATCTTCTACACTATTTTTCGTGTATGAAGGTAGAGCTTGCAACTGAATGCATATCTGAATTAACTGAGAAAACTATCCTGCCCCAGGTTATGATTAAGGGTTTTAATTTGTGTGAAAAAGAAAACTCCTACTTCTTAGGCTCAAAGGGGTTGACTAGGGATTATCTTCCTTATAACTCCACTGTTTAGGATTTGAAACAATGCATATAAATCACCAGCAAGGTCTGTTCCAAAGCATACTGTAGAGATTATGGTATTATTTTCACCATCCTCCCTCTAAAGGCTTAGAGCTTTTAATCAAGAGTTTAGTATCATAAAAAGGAAGTAAAACACAGTTTAAATATAATGAATACGAATGAAATAATTCAAGACAAACATATGCAATGCATTGATAAAATAACAAATTTTGACATGAAACAAATGTTCGAACAATCAAAAGAAATTACAAATTGAAAATTCTAGATGAACAAAAAGCCTTTTTGTCTTTGCTTGTCACTTCAGATGGTGTGCCCTTGAGGAATGGCAGAAAAATTCCAGTTGACCGTCTTGTGTGAATTCCAACACTCCTTCATCGATCAGGTCTTGAATTTTATATTTCAACGTCCAACAACTATCAGTATCATGCCCCGGGCTATCGGAGTGATATGCACACCTTTCATTGGGATGGTAAGTAGGAGTGGAAGTATTAGGATTCCAAGGAGGATCCTTCAATGTGACCAAATTCAACTTCAACATGTGTTGCAAGACTTGCGACATTGGTATATTGAGTTTGGTATATTGCCTAGTGAATGCATCCCGCTTATGTCGATTACCATGTCGTTGTTGGCGAGGTGGCGGTTGGGTTCGTGACATGGCAGTAATTTGGAAAGGTCTAATATCCATCAAGCCAACTTCTTGTCTCATTAGGGGCTGATTAACTTGATCCCCATCCTCGACTGTGTGCTTCATACGGTTGCATCCGTCTTGATGAAGCTTGCTGATGAAAAACCTCAACTCTTCTTGTTCTCGAGCTAAACTTTGGATAAGAGCCATTTGATTACTCATATGGATTCTCATCCTTTCCATCTCAGCTTGTAGTTGTTCCAACTGGTCATCCTTGTTGTTGTCAGGATGTTTCTTGGTCAAGTTCCCGTTGAGGAGTGCTTTCAATTCTTCCTGCCCCTTGGATAGGTTGAGGAAAATTTCCATGAACTGAGCCTCTTGAGTTTGGAGATCTCTATTTTTCTCTTTGAAAGCCATTTTCCTTGCTGAAATAAACAGCGAGAATATGAGAAACCTGTACTGGAGGACCTATTAGGAAATGACATTCACGATGTGTAGATGTAATGTTTTCAAGGATCTCGTGGGGTAAACACAAGAAAATGTTAGAAAGTTGAATTTTGACTGCGACATTGACGGAAGAACTTTGTATTGTTGAATGTCCTTCTACGAGAATTAAGCTAACCATATCGAGTAGGTCATAGCCTCTGACTCAAGTTATCGTGTTTTGATCTTTTGACGGCATTGGCTAGAGGAAAATAAATCCACTTGCCCCTTGCTAGACGTCTGGTTCATCATAACCTGCACCACAGGCCCTTGAGATCCTTGAAATGGTTAAGGAAATGCTATAGTATGATGTTATGATGTGTATGCTATGCATCAAGCAAAAATGTAGGGTGATAAAGACAAGTATGTCTTCCAAGAAAACCATTTTATTGGATAATGTATACAAATAATGTCCTGCAAGAAATACAAACAAAATCCCTGCAACTAGTTCAAGTTGTTAGATAATGAAGGCAAACAAGTCACACAAGCAGCCTTAGGTTCAGGCTTGCATGGGGTTCGTAAGTAAGTACCCTCTTGAAGTTTCAGTTGGCTCAACCTGTCCTATTAATAGTAACCGAGTTCTAAGGAGTCTCATATCATTGACCTTTCTTTTAGGCATTGTTCTAGCTCAAGCACCAAAGTATTACAGCCAGAATATCCCAAAAGTCTAGTCTCAATGAGTGTAGTATCGAGTATCAACCAATCTTTGGTCGGAACCAAAGCAGGACATCTCACTACTTTCTAATGGATTAGGATGAGTCAATTAAAGGTTCTAAAGGTCAGTTAGCACTTAATGACACTATAAGGAAGCCTAATGTTATCCTTGACTAACTCAAGGAACATTAGTACAAGTTAGAGTATCACGCTAACGTAGCTATCACTTCGTCCATATCGGTCTACACCGTACAACCTCCATGATTTATTCCTACATACCTAAAAGGTGCCCCAGATACAGGTGTAGGATCTTGACAAGTAAACCCAAGCAAAACCCTTAAAGATAACGCAAGCAAAGCATACAAGGAAAGCAATTTAAAATGATGAACTAAACTCTAAGGTAACTCCATTTTTAAAATCCCTAGCAGAGTCACCAGTTCTGTGATACGATGGAAGAACCGACTATTAATACTAGTTTTGCATTTGTGTTCGAAAATGTTGCGGTAAGCAAGAGTCGCCATCGACTTTTCTTTTATCCAAATTAAGGAAAGGGTGATAAGAATAGGAAAAGACCTTTTCGAGAATTTTCGAAGTAAGGGGATAAATTATGGAAAGGGAAGGTATTAACACCCTTTCCATCCGTAGTTTTCTACGGGCTCTTAGATGCTTAGCTCATTTTAAAATACTTTGTGCTTTGTGTTTTGAAAAAAAGTAGTTTTGAAAATGCCTTAGGGCGGCGATTCACCTTATGATAACTCTTGTATCAGTCCTCAAGAGTGTTGACAAAGCAAATGTTTTTGAAAGTTATTTTTGAAATGTGTAAGTGTAAAAAGTTTATTTTGAGCAAGCATGTAACAACTATCTACTTGTACTCGAAAAAGTCATTTTTTTCCTCTCTTCCTTTAGACAGTGCTATCCTACTATTAGTGAGTAGGTAGCCCTAGTCATTGGATGTTTGAGGGACATTCGAAGGGACAATTTACAGTCACAAAGGCAACTTGGAAAGAAGTTTTAGTAATTATCCTAGAGTTCTAAGATCATATTTTATCGAGGCAACGTCGAAAGGGTCATCGAGAGACTTATGATATTTTTGAACCAGAGGATAGCCATTAAAATCTCTCACGTTTCAAGAGTTGTAACTATTTTTTGAAGGCAACCGAAGTGGGGTACCCTAGAGGTATATATGTGAAAATGTGTTGTATTCTGTTATTTTTGTCTTTTTTGTCAGGTTTGCTAGCGTTTTGATTTTCAACTTTGTCATACAATCCTATTAGTCATACATCTAGAAGTTAATATGAAAGAAATAGAAAATGAGGAAAATAAGTTTCCTACGCTATTACAACCAAATTGAAAGGCAAGAAAATGTAAAAACAAGAACAAAATAAAGAGGGGAAGTGAGTCCTTCGATCCAGGCAGTAGAATCCTTCGATTCACCCTTATTTTGCTTTCTTTCAATTGAGATTGGGAGTTGGCGTGATCAACCTTCGATTGCACCCTTTCCTGCTTCTTTCGATTGAGCTTAGTAGTTGGTATGAGCAACCTTTGATTGCACTGTTTCCTGCTTCGTTCGATTGATCTTGGGAGTTGGTATGAGCAACCTTCAATTGCACCCTTTCCTGCTTCTTTCGATTGAGCTTGGGATTTTGTGTGAGCAACCTTCAATTGCAACCTTCTCTGCTTCTTTCGATTAGACTATGAAGCAATATGGACCTGTAGAGTAGCATGAGTGTATATCCTTCGTTCACACCCTTTTTGTCTTTCATTTGATTCTGTACAAGTTAGTTCCAACATATATTTGGACAAGGAAAGCAAACAAACAAAAAGGACAGAAACGAAGAAAAAGGCTATTTACATGTTATGCTGAAACGAAAAATAAGTGAAAGGCTATTTCCATGTTATGCTGAAACAAAAAACAACTGAAAGGCTATTTACATGTTATGCTGAAAAGAAAAACAAGTGAAAGGCTATTTACATGTTATGCTGAAACGAGAGATGCAAGGTCAAGAGGACTTACCTTTCTTGAAACTGGAACTTGTGTGTGGACTGGAGTTGTTGGAGGCTCTTGGATTCGAAAGGAGAGAGGCAAGTGTGATGTGATCTTGTTGAATTTTGAGAATTTTTAGTATGCTTCTCTTAGGTTGTGTATGCATGTAAGGAAATATATGTGTAGTTCTTGGGCCTCTGTCTCTAGTCTCCTGGCGAATGTCCCCAATGTGTGTGTATGTATGTGGTATTTCCCTTTGGCTGGTGGCGTGAGTGTGGCAAGAGTGTTTTTGATATTTTTATGATTTTTCTCCACCCTTTGCAATGTTCCTTAGGCATGTACTTATAGGAGTTTGAGGGGAGTGGAAATTGAAAGGGACATCCATTAAGTAGGATTTGAAGGCAAAATCAGACAAATTAAAGGATTTCCTTTTTTGTATTATCGATGCCATTTTGAAATGTTGAATGAACCTGGACATGTTTCACCTTCGAATGCCCTCAAGTCTTGCCCTTCGATTGGCCCTGAGTTGCCTCCTTCAAATGCCTCTGGTTTCGTTCTTATAGCTCCTTCGATTGAGTCCATCCTCATCAATTCGAATTGCTCAGATATTTGTTAACTCTGAATTCTAATTGTTCATAGTTTTCCCTTGTCAGAGTTTCTTCAATTAATTCACCATCTGCATCAATTCGAATTGCCCAGAATTCTCTTCGTTCGAGCATTATTCTTTTTGATGATTCTGAATTCCAATTCGAACCTGTTCAGAGTTTCCCTTATCAGGGCTTCTTTGAAATCCCCTCGGATCTTTACTTTTCGAAGGACTCTGGATCTTGATTTGAATTGTACAAGGCCTTAACATCCTGGCTTCTTCGATCAGCCCATAAGTTCGCTCTCTTCGATTACTCTGACACTACTCAACTATCCCAATCGAAAGACTTCATTCTGGTCAGTCGCAGCTTCCTTTGGCAGGAATATGCTTGTGCAGAGGGCTTGGGCTTGGCAGCATGTAGGATTTTGGCCAACAAGCATCTTGGACCAAGACTCATCATAAAGCAAACTTGTTTTCAATAATCATGTATCCTTTGAATGGACCAATGAATGCTTCTTCGAAGGGACCACATGAATTCACCTTCGAAGGTACTATCATGCGTGTCGAAGTGTGGAAAACTATGTGTCTTTTGATTCATTGAATTGAATTTGTTTCAAAGGGGACCATTGCCCAGTCGAAGCTAGCACAAAGGCAACCAATGCCTTGTGGATGCTAGCATGAGGGAGGCCAAAGCAAGCATAAAAGATGCCATTCCCTAGTGAATTGAATCAGGCACGAAGGAGGTATTTTCCTTGTGGGTCGAAGGAAGTTTTCTTCCTAGTGGGTTAAAGGAAAATCTGAAGAAGCCTTGGCCTTGTGTGCCTTGCAAACTGAACTTGATCGAAGGGGGCCCAACGCTTAATCGAAGCTGATGGGCCAAAGCTTGATTGCAGGATTTTAAATGCCCAATCGAAGCTTGTGAGACACATATCGCTAGAAGGGTCCCAGGTGCCCAATCGAAGCTCTTTATCCAGATTTCAATTGAAGAACATCTTGTTCAGATGCCAATCGAAGACACCTTTGTTCATCTTTAAAAAAAAAAATTATTTTCTTCCATCAAGTGTTTGTAACCATATATGTAAGAGACAATCTTGGAGAACATGAGAGGGCAAATTTTGGGGTACAACAAAGGGTTATGTTCTGTTAAGACTAGATTTCTTCATGTGCTAGGGTAAAATTCAGTCGTGATAGGCTTAGACTTAAAGGGGAACATAGTGGAAAAGTGGAAAGAGTTTTCATCAAAAACTACATTTTTAGAAACAAAAATTATACTCTCTGAGTTTAGGAATTTGAAGCCTTTATGTTGAGGAGATACCCTTAAGAATACACATTGGGAACTTTTAAATTGTAACTTATTTTGGTTGTATGGCCTAAGGTGGGGAAAACAGGCACAACAAAAATTCTTCAGAGATTTATAGTAAGGAAGGGTTTTATGAAGGGCATGAAAATGAGATAAGAAACTCTTGAGACCCTTAGTAGGTAATCTATTAATCAAATACAAAGCAGTAGTAAAGTTGTGATCCCAGAAGGTGAGGGGAATGGATGCATGAGTTAGTAGGGTTAACCCCATTTCTACAATATGTTTGTGCTTCCTTTCCACTGTCCCATTTGATGGGATGTGTATGGACATGTTAGCCTATGTGTGATATCTAACTCAGCTAGGTAGTTAGTGAAAGGCCTATACTCTCCCCCATAGTCAAATTGAATAGACTTTATGTTATCTTGAAACTGAGTTTTGACATGAGCATGAAACAACTTGAAAGCATTAAGAGAATCAGCCTTAATTTTCAGAAAATAAATCCATGTGTATCTAGTGAAAGTATCCATAAAGGAAATATAATATTTATAACCACCACTAGATGGAATTGGAAATGGTCCCCATAAATCAGTGTGAATTACTTCAAATGGTTTAAGATATACTATATGTGACATAGGTGCAAATAGTTTGTGTGGTTTTCCCATACAACACAAACTTCAAAAATCTAGAGATCCTTTATCTGGTAAATAAATGTTACATACATGTAGAATTGACTAATTGCCTCAGGATGGGCATTGGCCTAGCCTACAATGCCACATATAAAGAAGAGAGTTTGTACCAGCTTGGCTTTGAACAACATTATTAACAGTTGCATATGATGTTTGAGTTCAACTTGGAGCTTAAGACTTTGACATAGCCAAATGCATAGATGAGAACATATATAGACCATGAGAGTCACGAAACCCTTCTAGCAATACCCCTTTAGATACATGGGATTTAACATAGCAGTGATTAGGATGAAATTCAAAGAATTCTTTGTTATCCCTAGAGAACTGAGAAACATATAGTAAGTTCCTTGTAATTTGAGGAACAAGAAGAATATCACTTAGTGTCAATATGGTGTGTGGCATAAAGGTGTAATAAACTTGAGCAGAATCAATAGCATGGATATCTAGAACTTGACCATTTCCTACTCACACTTTGTTTGAGCCAGTATAACATTTACTATGATGTAGAAGATCAGAATAAGAGGTAAGGTGATGTGAAGCACCTGAGTAAGAAAATCACGCATGAGAATCAAGTTCTGACGGCACATTCAACTCTTGAGTAACTATATAAATGATGAGTAGCCATCAGTGCAATAGCATCTTGTGAAGCATCATTTTGAGAAGTGGGGGCAGGTTGATCAGCATTAGTCCCTTGTGATGCTTGTTGAGGGGTTCTAGTTGGATGAAACCCTTCATTAAACCGGTGCCAAAAATTGAGAACAACATGACCATACTTGCTACAAAGTTAGCAAGTTGGCCTATTACCAGTGCTAGATGAGTTCCCACGACCCTGCTATGACCACGATGTATATACCCTCAACCTTTGTTACGATATTTCCCTCTATTCATCAGCGCACCTTGTTTGGAGTTGGAAACCGCAAGGTTTGCAGAGACAACTGATAAGGAGATCTCTTGCCTAAACTTATCTAGATGCACTTCTTGGACATACAATAAAGCTTCGACATCATACAGATTGAGAGTATCAGATTTATAATACATTTGCATAATGAATGAACTATATTATTCAGGAAGGCCATCCAAGATTGCATTGATTTATGCCTATTTTGTGACTATGTCACTAACATCAAGTAAAGAATCAACAATCCATTTGATTTTGAGTACATACTCAGACACCCACTACGCCAAAAAAGACTTACGAAAGCGATTTTTTTGGCCTTTAAAAGCGCTTAAAAGCACTTTCGTAGGTGGCGCTGCTATAGGTTTTAACAGCGCCTTTTGTTTAATGAAAAGCTCTTTCGTAGGTCTACCTAATACATCAATTTTTTATGAAGAAGCGCTTTCATAGGTCTACCTAAGGAGGCGCTTTTTTCTGGAAAAGCGCTCTCATAAGTTTTCTTTTAGCAGCGCTTTTTTCTGGAAAAGCGCTGTCTTAGGTAGGCTTTTAGCAACGCTTTTTTCTGGAAAAGCGCTTTCATAGGTGGTCTTTTAGCAGCGCTTTTTCCTGGAAAAGCGCCGTCATATGTTTACCTTAGACAGCGCTTTTTGTGAAAAAGCGCTTTCATAGGTTACCTAAGGCAGCGTTTTTCTTGAAAAAGCGCTTTCATAAGGTGTTTTTTTAGAGGTATAATTTATATAATTCATATACCTGCATTGTTTGCAGCATGTTATTTATATAAACCAGTTTCCATAACCTGTAATTCATAAACCGCGGTAATGCATTGTATACCATTGTAATCCAAAATATATATACACCATTTTTGTACCTCAAAATATATAAAAACCATTGTTATCAGCATTGTAACTCAAAACCAGTCTTACAAAATCAACCCTAACAACAACTAAACCAGTCCTAATGTATGAAAGAAACACGGTCAATTATGTATTAAGGTCCTGGTCCTGTGAGGTTTGAACATAATAACACGGTCAATATGGTATTCCATGTACACATGTAACGTATTCATAACACTTTTCATATAATAATGTATTCATAACTTATATGATTCTCTGCTCAATAAAATATTGACACAATTCCTCTTTGATTTCTTCCAACTAAAGTTTCGTGTACTATGCACATTTGTATTCAT
This sequence comes from Vicia faba, assembly GCA_948472305.1. Classification (NCBI taxonomy): domain Eukaryota; kingdom Viridiplantae; phylum Streptophyta; class Magnoliopsida; order Fabales; family Fabaceae; genus Vicia; species Vicia faba. Next base: position 410,257,577 of record OX451735.1, read on the forward strand.
CGAAGTACTACATAACAAAACATAATATGCATGATTTAGTTAAAATTGAAAAATTATATGAAATATCCGAGAAATAATAAAACAAATCCTAAGTTATAAATCCATACCGTGACTGGAATCTCTATTTGATTCAGTTGAAGGATTTCTTTGATAAACCGCATAACGAAGTATCCACAATCTATACCGTTTTGCTGTTGAGGACACTACATAGAAAAACAAATAAGAATATATAGTTGTATTGTTTTATCAAATAGCATAAATATTATAAGCAAAATAGTGGAAATTAATATACCTGCACTTTGATCCAATTAATGTTGTTTGATTTAGATCGTCGTACCCGAGCTTCTCTTTGACACCGGAATACTTGTATCGCTCTAACAAAATAAAAATATATATTTAGAACAATGTCACAGAAATAATTAAATATATAAGTACACACAAATATTTAGAATAATCTCACTTACGTATCAATCATTAACTTCATATCCGGATAATTTGTCCAATCACCGTCAACTGAATTCAGATAATAGACCACTTCTTTTATAGGATCGATAGCAACCAACAACCAGTGACGTCTATAAATTAAAACAACTGTTTAGAAGAAAATTTTCTACGCAAAAATTACAAATATTAAAATGAACTTAGAATGAAAATCTAACCCTGTAGGAATAGTATTATACGCCCAAAGATATAAGCTTTCTGTACTGCCAGTTGCCATGAATCTTTCGACTAAGTGCTCTCTTACTGAATTCGGTTCCCTACCAATTGTCGCTCCGCTAACACGGGAGGAAGACACGAAATGGAATATGTTTGTCAATTGATTCCCGCGCATCAATTTGTCATATAACAACCTTAAATAAAAACATAATTAATATTAGACTATATTCATTGAAATGTTTAAAAAAATTTCAGCTAATTACATAATATAAAGACGGGGTTACCGGATGTATGCATGCATAATATTGACGGCTAATTCATTATGACGGAAAATCTCTTCCACGTCCTCATGTCCAATTATTTCGGTGCAAGTAAACCCAAAGATACCTTGATCCATATCCATTTAACGAATACCACCATCCATCAAATCTATTGTTCCCACTATTGTTTCAAGACACTGCCGGTATCGAGGGAAAAAACATACGCATAAAAGTGTGTTAGTAAAAGCAATTTAAACATATATTATCGTCAAGATAAAGCAAATAACAAAAACCATATATGTACCTTTATCTCAGTCTAAACTTTCTCTTTACCCTCATCCAACTCTCCTCTTTTCCATCTAGGAGTGGTGATCGGAATGTGTATACGAACAAGCGTACCAATGTAGCTTGTCAACTTTGCAGCATTAGACCCAATTAGTTAGTCATTATCATTCCAATCTACATTATATGTTACTCCTCTATCTCTATCACAGATGATTCCCATCATAATAGTTATACCTCGTGTAATATCTTTTTCTGAAGTCTTTTCTGAAGTCTTTTCTGGAGCATTTTCAGGAGCATTTGCATCTTGTGAGTTTTCTTGATTACTAGTCATTTGACCTGTAATAATGAAAAAAAAATAAAAATGAAATGACAAATATAAAAATGAAATGACAAATAAAAATGAAATGACAAATAAAAATGAAATGACAAATAAAAATGAAATGACAAATTAAATTTTATTGAATGATATAGACTATAATTATATATACTATTACCTTTTTCACTAAGGTCTCTTTCTTTTCTTGGTAGGAATGTGTTCTACTCGTCTCTTAACAACGCAGACAGTTGGATTGATCCAAATACCCTCATTATGATCATTTCTAATACATGATTCATTATCATTTTGATCAGTTATGGTTAAAGATTCAATGTCAACACCAATATCACTTTGATCTCCAATGCTTTCATCAATTACTTTGTTAGATAATAGCACTATAGACCATTTCGTACTTGTCGGATCATTGACATAGAACACTTGTTTAGCTTGAGAGGCTAGAATGAAAGGCTCATCTTTGTACCCCACCCTATTAAGATCCACTTGTAAAAAACTTGACTTATCCATTCGTATGCCATTATTATTTTCAACCCACTTGCAACCAAATATAGGAATCTGAAACTTCTCGTAATCAAACACCCATATGTGCTTGATAACCCCAAAATATGACAGATTTGCAAATTTTGGGTTTAAGTCCTTCACACTTGATATATGCATTGCTTCAGCGATCAAGGTGACACCACTATTTTGCATAGTACTTTTGTCATCTTGTTCTTTGGTATAAAATTTGTATCCATTAATTGCATATGCGTTATAAGAAAACACAACTAAACTTGGACCGTATGCTAAACATCTCAATCTTTCTGTTACTGAAGCAGGATCTGAACGATACTTTGAATAAATATGTTCCTTAAACCATGGTATGAAACTTCGATTGTGCTCTCGTACAATCCAATTCTCATTTCTATTCAGATTTAAACCTCGAAGAACACCCTTGTGCATTTTAACATACGGCTCAACTTCAAGCTCATTGTGCAGAACATACAAATGCACTTGATCCCGTTCGACCATTGATACTGTCACAACTTTATTTCCAATTAGCTTCTTACCTTCTTTTTTTTCAACAACATGAGATTTTGGGAGTCCAATTGATTGAACATTTGACAGATATTCAGTACAAAACTCAACCGCTTCTTCAACAATATATCGTTCAGCAATACAACCCTCTGGTCGACTTCGGTTTTTCACATACCCTTTTAATATTTTCATATAACGTTCAGTAGGGTACATCCATCTCATATAAGCTGGTCCGCACAGTTGTGTTTCTTTGACAAGATGAATGACAAGATGAACCATTATGTCAAAAAACGAGGGAGGGAAATACATTTCAAGATCACACAAAGTAACAACTATTTCTTTTTGCAATGTTGGTAAGATCTCAGGATCGATCACCTTGCTGCAAATTGACTTGTAGAAAAAACACAGTTTAGTTATTGTGCTTCTTACTTTTTCTGGAAGAATAGAACGTATACCTATCGGTAGAAAATGTTCCATTATAACATGACAATCATGCGTCTTTAAACTCTTTAACTTGAGGTCTTGCATAGACACAAGTCTTCTAATATCTGATGAGTAGCCTTCTGGAACTTTAACCTCACTTAGGAACTTACACAATATTTGTTTCTCCTTTCTGGATAGAGTGTAAACAGCAGGTGGTAGATATGTCCGTCTTCCTTTTTTCACGGGTCCCAATTCAGTTCTTATTCCCATCTCTACCATGTCCTCCCTTGCTTTAAGGCCATCCTTAGACTTCCCTTTTATATTGAGTAACGTACCAATAACACTGTCAAATACATTTTTTCAATATGCATAACATCAAGAAAATGTCTTACGTACAAAGATTTCCAATAGGGCAATTCAAAAAAAACCGACCTCTTCTTCCACCCACCTGTGACAACTTTATGTGCAAAAGGCTTGCCAAACTGAATACTCATATCTTTCACCTTTTCAAATATTTGATCACCTGTCAATCCAGGCAGAGCTCTACGTTGTTCGGTATCTCTGTTGAACACTTTTCTCCATCCATGATATTGATGTTTAGAATTTAAGAATCTACGATGACCGAGAAAAACATTCTTCTGACAAAGTTTCAATCGCATCGTATCGGTTCCATCTTCACAGATAGGACACACTTTTTCACCTTTAATGCTATACCCGGATAGATTTCTGTAGGCTGGAAAATCATTAATTGTTCCAAACAACATCGCCCTCAAGTTGAAACTTTCTTTCCTATACCCATCATAAACCTCCACACCGTTCTCCCACAAAATCTTCAAATCTTCGATTAAAGGTTCCAAATATACATCTATGTCATTTCCTGGTTGTTTAGGCCCAGAAATTAACATAGATAACATCATGTACTTACGCTTCATACATAGCCACAGAGGTAGGTTATAAATCATAAGAATCACAGGCCATGTGCTATGCGAGATACTTTGAATATTGTGTGGGTTCATTCCATCATTAGACAATGCCAAGCGAAGGTTTCTTGCTTCTTTTCCAAATTCAGGATAATCATTATCAATTTTCATCCACTGTGGTGAATCTTCCGGATGTCAAAACTTTCCATCAACAATTCTTTCATCTGCATGCCAAGTTAAGTGTCTTGAATCGGTTTCACTATGATACATCCGTCTAAATCTCGGAATTATAGGAAAATACCATAAGACTTTTGTCGGAGACAAATTTTTCTTATATCGAGGGGAACTGCATTTAGGATACTCATTTAACGATGCATACTCATTTCGAAACAAAACACAATCTTTTGGACAAGCATGTATCTTGTCATAGCTCATGCCAATAGAGTACAACATCTTTTTGGCCTCATACGTTCGATTGGGGAGAACATTATCCTCTGGTAGCATATCTTTCATAAGGGCTAATAACTCTGTGAAACTTTTATCCGACCATCCATTGCCTGCCTTTAAGTTGTACAACTTTAATACCGCAGACAATCTTGTGAATTTTGTACAACCATTATACAACGGTTTCCCTGCATCGCTTACCAACCTCTTGAACATTTTGGGACAATCATTAAGATCTTCTTCAAGCGCTTCTGCAATCTCTTTAACTCGATCATAATCGTATGTATCTGTGCCATTGTAGTTTGAAGCATAGGTCCTATTATCCACCGATTCATCATTCCCGTCACTTTTCTCACCATGCATATTCAAACATGTATAACTTCTATCAATTCCATACCGTATTAAATGCGATGCCAACTGAACCGCGTCAACCCGATTCCCATAACAGCAACACAAACAAGGACATGTCATTCGAATGGGGTCTTCGGCGTGCGCAACAGCAAACTTAACGAATTCCGATACCCCGTTCTCGTACTCTTTTGACAATCGATTGGAATACATCCATGTCTTATCCATGGTTTACGGTTTTTGAGTCAATCTGAGCTAAATGATAAATTCGAAAACAAAACCAATACTAAAAACTTGCACTTGCTCTTGCACAACCATATAACAAAACCAATACTCAAAACTTTTCACTAAATTCATTTTATTCTATCAACTACTTTAGTACACAAGTATAATACATTCCTACCAAGAAAAGAGACGAGTAGAACACATAAACAAGAAACCATCATTGCTCAAAATCAATCATAAAAAGCACACGAAAAAAACAATATATTAATAGAGTTAACAATATGGCTACCTTTATTAAAAATTTTGTTTCACGCTCTCTATTATTTCTCTCTTAGCTTGTTTTACCAATGCACAACTTGTTAATGTAAGTCTATATAATTAATTAAGCATTTTTTCTGGTTCACAATAATATCATAGTATTATTTCAATGCCTCTAAAGAAGTCATGTTCTCTGTACATGAAAGAACCAATAAAACACAACAAATCAAACACTCATGACCATAACAATCACAATTAAGTAACAATGACCATCAACACATATCATCAAAACCAGCATTTTAAAAAACAATCCGCAATCGCGAAAACGGCCACGACGAAACGATTTTGACAGATGCCGATACCGTTATCACCATTTTTTTATATTGAAGAACAAATTATGGTTAATTCACACCAGAACGACCGCAATGAGTATCGCGACACTGAAATCTAGAAAGCCTTTACACGACCGTTTTTAAGACCGTTTTTAAAACCGATGCAAAGAGAAAAAAATGTCATAGAAATGATTATATGTTTTATGAGTTATTATATTAAATTGCACAACCCCTAAATTCAAAACAAGTCATAAACATTGCACGGCCACTAAACTCAAATTATTTCATTAAATAATAACTTGAACAAATTACTATGATGAACAAAAATTAAACACATAAGTTGAAAAATTGAAGTCAAGAAATGAAAAATTGAAGTCACACAATAAAGCAATGGGAGAGGGGAGGACGAACGAGTGGACATAGAGATGAGAGAAGGTTGTGAGAATCGCGTGTTAAACCGTGCGCAGCAGGAAGTGACGGTGGCAGTGAGACCTCCGTCGTCGCCGTGTGCGGTGGTATGATGGAAGAGAAACCATGCTTGCTCAAAATCATTAACCAAACAAAAGCATACGAAAACCAGACAAACACATACGAGATGAGGAAAAAAATGAAACCTGATACGAATTGCAGTTGGCCGGAGAAGTGGAGCATCGTTGACCGCCGTAGAAGCTCTGGTTTAGGGTTTTTTCGTGAAGAAAATCTGACTGAGAATAGAAAAGTGATACGAATTGTGTTCTGATATTTATTATAAAACTACCTACGAAAGAGCTTTTAAAAGCGCTTTCTAAAGGTCATATATAACAGCGCTTTTACATCAAAAAGCGCTTTCGTAGCATATCCTATAGCAACGCTTTTAAAAGCACTTTCTAAAGGCCAGCTTTAGCAGCGCTTTGGAAAAGCGCTTTCTAAGACTGACCTTTAGCAGCGCTTTTGAAAAGCGCTTTCTTAAGGTACCCTCTGAAAGGCCAGCTTTAGCAACGCTTCCCAAAAAGCGCTTTCTAAGGGTGACCTTTAGAAGCGCTTTTGAAAAGCGCTTTCTTAAGGCACCCTTTGAAAGCGATTTTTTTTAAAACCTACAGCAGCGCTTTTTTCCAAAAGCGCTTTCTTTTATGTGCTGCTAAAACTTATTTTTGGCGTAGTGACCGTTCGATTCGCCTTCTTCGTAGTTTTGAGTTCTGAGTGCAGTTGTTGAACTTTGGCCTTCACCATCGCATTGAAGTCTTGTGAATTCTATCCCATACATCGAACGACTGCTTACACGAAAAAACACTAGGAATGACCGACTCAGAGATAGTGGATAGGATCCAGATAAACAAGGTTTGATCTTGTACGATCTAAGCTTCGTACTCATCAGTCATCACACCATTTTATCGATGAAGATCCGGATTAAACTTTTGAGAGATTTGAGGACAAACCACAAACTTCTGCAATCTGTTGGTGAGGATGACTCCTTTAACCTGTTGATTCCATAGAAGAAAATTGTTATCATTAAGTTTGATGGAAAAATTTGGTCCAAATGCATTGCCGCTTGAAGAATTAGGGCGAGTGGAGAGTGAGTTTAGGGTTTCAGATATGCGAGAAGAGTTTGGTGTAGTTGAATGCGGTGGAGTTGATGGATGCACGTTGTTGTTGATTTCCATAGAATTGATTGTGTCGGAGTCGGTCACTAGAGATGGCGAGGATGAATGTGGAGCTTTTCTGAAGCTTGGGGGAAGATGACCTGGTTACTACCATAGAAACTTCTCTGAAGCTTTCTTGATGGTAGATTGAAGCTTCTCTGAAGCGATCTTGACAGAGATTGAAAGCTTCTCTAAAACTTGTTTGATGGAATAGTGAAGCTTCTCTGAAGCTTTTTTGAGTTTCTTGATTTGGAGGCAGAAGATGAATGAACCATGAAGCGAGTGATACCTTATTGGAAATCAATAATACTATTTATTTTTCATTGATATTTTTCATTATTTCTATTACACATGTATCACTCATACTTAAGATCGGTTACATTTATTCTCACTTACTACTTCTACTTTTATTAATTCTATCTCTATTAAGTCTCTTCATCTTTCTCTCATTTTATTTCTAATTTAAATGTATATTACGATCAGTCCAATATCGTACAATTTACATAAAAATTCTGCTATGTCGAACAATTTTTATCGAACTCTAATTTTTAAAATAAATTTTTAAATTAATCTCTTTGAACAGAGTCTATTAAACTCCCCTTCTTAATAATTCGAGCCCATATTCTCCTAGATACAATTTCCTTAGAATTTCTATATACTACCGCTAAATCATACATTAATAAGGTACACATATTTTCAATCACAATCCTCTCACTTCTCCTCCTCCAATTGCTAACTTAAACCTAATAGTATTTGCGGATGATAGATAAAGCACATTTTCAGTTCAATAAAAAATACTATAAAATATTGTATTCAATAAGTTGGTATGTATAGCCATATTGAAGTAATGTGGTGAGTAGTGACAGCCGTACCTGTTTACTTTATTTTGTTAATTAAATAGTTTGTGGTCGAGTTTGTATCTTCAAAAGAAATGGGAGTTTCTGTCTCCTTGGCCCAGGCATTTATTTCTTAGTATTATGATCATTTACTTAATTTTGTTTCTATTTATTGTTCATTTAGAAATCTAACTCCCACATGGATTAGTTGGACATTAACTCGGGCATGTAAAATCAGATTACATTATTGTATTTCTTCAGACTTATTTATTAGTAGTTATTTTGTCAGAGCTAGGTTCTTATAAGCCATATTAAATTATAACTCCTTATGATCTTTAATATAAATAAAATTGTTTTTTAAATTTATTAAATAATTAATATATTTATTATATAAATTAGATATATTAAATTTAAAAAATATATATTAAAAGATAGGAGAGAGTATGAGTGAACACTCTCTCATACCAAATTGTTTGAAGGAATAATTTTAGATATAATAGAAAGATAATTTAATTTTTTCATAAAACCTCTTATTAATTGAATTTGATTCCTGAAAATAAAATATTACATTCTAAAGTAATTTAAAAAATTTTAAAATGGTAATTAAATAGTGTAAACTTAGTTAATATTTATTTATATTTTATATTAATAAAATTATTTTATCACTTACTCCTTCCGTAATATTACACTTGTTTCTTATTATAAATTGTTTTAGATTTTTCACACGTATTAAAAAAATTAATAATTATTATATAAATAGGAGAAATTATATATATATTTTTTAAAAATTATCCTTCAAAATTGAAATAGGAAAAATACATTTATATAATTATAGAGAGAGAATAATAAATATTTAAAAATAAAATAAAAAAATAGCATTAATTATTCATTATTATTGTAAAATCACTTATATTATAGTATAATTTTTTTAAAGTGCCTTATAATAAAAAGTGGAGGGAGTAATTTATAAGCAAAAATATACATTTTTTGTTACAAATTATTAAAAAAAAAATTTATTTAACTATTCTGTTCTAAAAAATCAACTTTTTAGATGTAAAATTAAACGTAAATTACATTAATTTATTTTCTCTTATTTTATTTATAAACAACCAAATGAAATTCCTTTTATATCTTCCCATAAAATATGTTTAAAAAGATACACAAAATTTAAAATTTTTTAATAAGTGTAAAATATTCGACTTTTACTTATAAGATATTATAGATGTTATATTTAATATGAATTTTAATGTATAATTGAAATAATAATAAAATTACATAAAATAGAAGGACAAATGGACAACAAATTTGCACTATTATTTTTTTTAATGACAAAATCAATCATGTTAAATATATATTAGTGGAACATCCATGCGTCCACATGGATACTTGTGTGTTAGGTGCATGTATTTGTTCATAAAATATTATAAAAATGAAATAAATTTTTTTAAATGAGGTAATAAATTGATACCTATAACTGTTTCAATATATAAAAATATTTGAATCAATAATACACACATATACATACACACACACAATATATAAAAATATTTGAATCAATAATACACACACATCTACACACACACACACACACACATCTACACACACACACACACTACACACACACACACACACATCTACACACACACACACACACATACACACTACACACACACAATATATAAAAATATTTGACACACCACACACCACACACACACACACACACACACACACACACACACACACACACACACACACACACACACACACACACACACACACACACACACACACACACACACACACACACACACACACACACACACACACACACACACACACACACACACACACACACACACACACACACACACACACACACACACACACACACACACACACACACACACACACACACACACACACACACACACACACACACACACACACACACACACACACACACACACACACACACACACACACACACACACACACACACACACACACACACACACACACACACACACACACACACACACACACACACACACACACACACACACACACACACACACACACACACACACACACACACACACACACACACACACACACACACACACACACACACACACACACACACACACACACACACACACACACACACACACACACACACACACACACACACACACACACACACACACACACACACACACACACACACACACACACACACACACACACACACACACACACACACACACACACACACACACACACACACACACACACACACACACACACACACACACACACACACACACACACACACACACACACACACACACACACACACACACACACACACACACACACACACACACACACACACACACACACACACACACACACACACACACACACACACACACACACACACACACACACACACACACACACACACACACACACACACACACACACACACACACACACACACACACACACACACACACACACACACACACACACACACACACACACACACACACACACACACACACACACACACACACACACACACACACACACACACACACACACACACACACACACACACACACACACACACACACACACACACACACACACACACACACACACACACACACACACACACACACACACACACACACACACACACACACACACACACACACACACACACACACACACACACACACACACACACACACACACACACACACACACACACACACACACACACACACACACACACACACACACACACACACACACACACACACACACACACACACACACACACACACACACACACACACACACACACACACACACACACACACACACACACACACACACACACACACACACACACACACACACACACACACACACACACACACACACACACACACACACACACACACACACACACACACACACACACACACACACACACACACACACACACACACACACACACACACACACACACACACACACACACAGTAATTTCAAGTTCCTGTTATTATTTAATATTTTGATCAATAAATTCATGTTTTCGTTAATATTAAATATTTAGATTAATAACTTCATGTTCACGTTAATATTCAATAGTTTGATCAATAATTTCATGTTCTCGTTAATATTCAATATTTTAATTAATAACTTCATGTTTCGGTTAATATTTAATAGTTTGATCAACAATTTCATGTCTTCGTTATTATATAATATTTTGATAAGTAACTTAATGTTTCTGCTAATATTCAATATTTTGATCAATAACTTCATGTTCACGTTATTATTCTATATTTTTATGAGTAACTTCATGTTCTCGTTATTATTCAATATTTTAGTTAGTAAATTCATGTTCCCGTTAATAATCAATAGTTTGATCAATAACTTCATGTTTCCGTTAATATATAATATTTTGATCGGTAACTTAATATTTTTGTTAATATTCAATATTCGGATCAGTAACTTCGTGTTCACATTATTATTCTATATTTTTATGAGTAACTTCATGTTCTCGTTATTATTCAATATTTTGATTAGTAAATTCATGTTTCCGTTAATATTCAATAGTTTAATCAATAACTTTTTGTTCTCGTTAGTATTAAATATTTTAATCAGTAACTTCAGGTTTCCGTTAATATTTAATATTTTGATCAGTAACTTTATGTTTCCGTTAATATTTAATATTTTGATCAGTAACTTCATGTTACCGTTATTATTCAATATTTTATTCAGCAATTTCATGTTCATCTTAATATTCAATAGTTTGATCAATAAATTCATGTTCCCGTTAATATTTAGATCAATAATTTCATGTTTCCGTTATTATTCAATATTTTGTTCAATAATTTCATTTTCTGGTTATTATTCAATATTTTGATAAGTAATTTCATGTTTTTATTATTATTGACTATTTTGGTGTAAAATATTATTCAATATTTTGATAAGTAATTTCATGTTTTTATTATTATTGACTATTTTGGTGTAAAAATAGTATTTTATGTTTTTTAAGAATAGTGAATTGTGAATTTTATTATATGATAGATATTAGTTGTTGGTGCAAGGTAATGAAAGGGGAGAAGAAGAATGAGCAATGAATGATAACAAAGAGGACTACTATTGTATATCAAAAGAGGAATGAATGAGTTACAATATTGATAGCCTAGGTAGCATATTTATACTACAAATTTTAAAATGCCAAAAGACCCTATTAATGAATAAGCATTGGAAATTGTAGACATTAGCTAAATTATATTTCCAATACCATCCCTTAATTTAGATATTTCTATCAGAGGCTAACAACACCAATTTCATCTCTCAAGCAAAGAAATTAATTTGTTTTAACTGCCTTTGTCAGAAGATCTGCAAGCTGTTTCTGAGTGCTACAATGCAGAACTTCTAACACTCCTTTTTGTACTTGACTTCTGAGAAAGTGATAATTTGTCTTAATGTGCTTGCTTCTTCCATGTAGCACTGGGTTCTTGGTAAGATCAATTGCAGACTTATTATCAATCATCGGCTTCAGAGGTTCCTCAACTTCGACCTTCAGATCATGTAGGAGATTCAGAAGCCAAACAGCATGACAAGCAGCTACAGAACCTGCGATATACTCAACTTTACATGTTGACAGAGCCACGACATGCCGTTTATTGGAACTCCAGGAAATGGGACCTCCCAGAAATTTAAACAAGTATCCAGAAGTACTTCTCCTATCCACTCTGTCTTCGCACCAGTCAGAATCAAAATAACTTACTAATTCTGATTCTGTCTTTCTTTCAGAAGGAAACAACACTCCATATCTCATAGTTCCCTTAATATTTCTCAGAATTCTGACAACAACTTGGAAATGAGTCCACTTTGGATTACTCATGAATCTACTAACCAATCCAACTGCATAACAAATGTCAGATCTAGTATTACATAAATACCTTAGAGAACCAACCAACTGTTTGAAGGTTGTTGAATCAACAGAATCACCATCAGAGTCAAAATCCAATTTTTGATTGGTTTCTGATGGTGTCACAGCAACTTTGCAATTCTACAGCTTAAATCTCTTTAGAAGTTCTTGTTCGTATTTTAACTGATGCAGAATGATACCCTTCTTCGAGTACAGAATCTCCATCCCTAGGAAATATGTCATTTTTCCTAGATCTATCATCTCGAACTCATTCATCAGAACTTCTTTGAACTTCTTTATATCTTCTGGGCAGCTACCTGTTAGCAAAATGTCATCAACATAGAGACACACCAGAATCATATTGTTATCAGAGTGTTGTACATAAACTCCATATTCCATCTTACACTTCTGAAACCTCTGCTTCTTGAAAAATGAATCAATTTTCATATTCCAAGCTCTAGGCGCTAGCTTCAGTCCATACAGAGCATTATTTAACCTGTATACCATCCCTTCCTGATTCTTTTTCGCAAATCCAGGAGGTTGCGACACATAAACTTCTTCCTGTAATGGACCATTCAGAAATGCAGACTTCACATCCAGATGCATTAAAGGCCATTTTCTATTTGCAGCCAAATCAATCACCAGTATGATTGTTTCATGCCTAGCTACAGGCGCAAACACCTCAAAATAATCTAGCCCAGGTTTCTGAAGAAAACCTCTAGCTACTAGTCTAGCTTTGTGCTTGCCAATGAATCCATTTGGCTTAAGTTTCAACTTAAAAACCCATCTGACGCTGATGGCTTTTTTCTTATCTGGAAGTTTAGCCAATTTCCAAGTTTTGTTCACTGGTTCAGAATCTACTAACATGACACACTGAACGACTTCTCCTTCAGAGTCAACTTCATTATCCTGCAACATGTCAAAATCTGCAAACCTTCTTGGTTTTTGTTTGATTCTCTGTGGTCTTTGAGCTTGTTCTGAAACTGCACCAGAACTACTACTTTCAGAGTTACCACCTTCAGAGTTTTCCCTTCCAGAACTATGATCACCACCAGATTCTGGATCATCATCAGCATCTGGATAAGAATCAGATCCATTTCCTGAATCTTCTTCTGACTCATGTTCAGAATCTTCAGGATAAGATTCATCTTCTAAACTTTCTAAAACATCTTTAGAGGCTAACTATGGTGTTGGTATTACACCAGAATTTGATTGAGATTTGTTCCAATCCCATGCTTCAGACTCTTTTATCACAACGTCTATGCTAACTTCAACTTTATTAGTTTCTGGACAATAAAGCTTATACGCACCTGTATTGTGGTACCCCACCAGCAACATTACTTTGCTTCTATCATCCAATTTTTGTCTTCTAGCTTCTGGAACATGTTTGTAACAGACAGAACCAAACACCTTCAGATGACTGACACTCTGCTTATCTCCAGTCCATTTCTCTAAAGGAAAACTTCCTTTAGTTTCTTTGTTGGACACCTGTTCAGAATATATGCTGATGTGGCAACAACTTCTCCCCATAGCACGTGAGGTCGATTTTTCTCTTTCAGCATGCTTCTGGTCATATCAAGCAAAGTTCTGTTTCTTCTTTCAGCAAGACCGTTGTGCTGAGGAGTATATAGAGCAGTAACCTCATGTTCTATTCCACTCTCCTCACAGAACTTCTGAAAACTGTAGAGTTATACTCACCTCCACCATCTGTTCTCAGAATTTTTAACTTCTGACCACTCTGCTTCTCGGCCTTCACTTTGAATTTATGGAACTCAGTAAACACTTCATGCTTGAACTTGATGAGTGTTACCCATGTAATTCTTGTGAACTCATCCACAAAATACACAAAATAATTGTTTCCTCCAAGTGAAGGTACCAGAAATGGTCCACACACATCAGAATGTACTACTCCCAGAGCATGCTTCGCTCTGGGGGCTACTTCTGATGTAAATGGAAATCTAGTTTGCTTGCCTTTCATGCATATCTCACATGACTTCTCAGGCTTCACAATCTTCGAAATACCATGTACAAGCTTCTTAGAACATAGATGCCCTAAGCTTCTATAGTTCAAATGCCCCAACCTCTTATGCCACAGCTTACTGTTACCTTCAGCGCCTTCTGCACTAAGGCACGTTGCTTCAGCTTTTTCTACATTTACCTTGAATGTTTTGTTTCCTCCTTGTTCATACTTCATAATTAACTTCTGATTGGAATCATACAACGTTAGAAGATTATTTTTCATAACAACTGAGAAACCTTTCTCAATCAGCTGACCTACACTCATCAGATTGCTTCTAATACGAGGAACATACCAAACGTCTTTGATCAAAATGTATTTCCCATTCTTCACTCTAACTCTGACATCTCCCATACCTTCTGCATTAAGATACTTATCGTCAGCACATCTGATCTTTGTTCTCCTTCTGGAGTTAAAGTCTGTCAGCCATTGTTTGTTTCCAGTCAAATGATTTGAACAACCAATGTCCATATACCACCAATCTTCTGAGCATTTTCCATCAGAATCAGAAGCCATTAGTAGTACAAGTTCATCATCAGAGTTTCTCTTAGCCATATATGCTTCTTCTGATTTCCTTTCCTTGTTTGACCTACAATCTCTGGAAAAATGGCCAAATTGTTTACAAGAGTAACATTGAACCTTCCTTTTGTCATACCTATCCTTTCCTTTATGATATTTCTTATCATCAAAAGTTGAGGCTTCTGACTTCTGGAATCTATCACCACGTCTATTCTGCTTCTGGTCTTTCTTGACAAAAGAAGCCTTCAAAGCTTGCTCAGCTTCCCTCTCATAAGTTCTCTCAGACAAACGTAACTCCTGTGCTTCTAAGCTGCTTTGCAATTCTTCTAATCTCATGGTTTCCAAATCTTTATAATGTTCAATAGAAATAACAATGTAATCAAACTGAGGAGTAAGCGACCTCAGAATCTTCTCTATGATTACCTGTTCAGACAGAGTTTCTCCATACGCCTTCATCTCGTTAGTGATTAGAATCACTCTAGAGATATATTCAGAAACTTTCTCACTGCTCTTCATGTTCAGGTTCTCATATTGCTTTCGTAGGGATTGAAGCTTCACCTTCTTTACTGATGCGTCACCACCGTAACATCTCACCAGTAAATCCCACGCCCCTTTTGACGTTGTTGAATCAGCAATCTTCTCGAACACACTTTCATCCACATACTGATGGATATAGAACAAAGCTTTCTGGTCCCTCTTCCTCATCATCCTCTCAGCAGTTCTCTGTTCTTCAGTTGCATCTGTTGCAGCTGGTATATAACCATCTGTAACCAGATCCAGAACATCTTGTGCACCAAACAACACACGCATTTGTATCATCCATTTGTTCCAGTTTTTGCCATTAAAAACTGGAAGTTTGATGTTCAAACTACTGTCTCCACTCATTTTAAACCTTGCACAGATTTTCAGATCTTCAAACACACTGTTTCCCAACCCACAGAATAAAATTCTATTCAGATTTTGTTCAAGATTTCAACAGAAAAAACAATGAACCAAAATCAAACACACAGCTCACAAACACTCGTGTTTTCCAAGAAAAACATAACCAAGAGCCTAAGCAACAAAAAACAATAAATCCATTACATTATCAAACTGTTTTAATTAAAAGCCAAACAACTATGTCATGCCATACCTCATTGGCATCAGGATTCTCGTAAACGTTCTTCTCCAATACACCAACTATTTTTCGAACTTGTTCTTCCTCAACAAAACAATCATCATTAACTTTACTTACACTCATGCGTCACCAACCCATATCTCCATTAGTGCATATTATAGGAATACAATAAAAAGCAAAATAAAATTTTTACATAACATACAAGGGCAACATCAAAATACACATACACAAAATAAAACAATATCTAAACCAGAAAGCTAATGCAATTACCAATTATAATGATGAAGTAGGATACTTGCAGAAACTCGAGGTATGGAAAGAACAGTTTCCGCTCTACTGATATCATCCTCTTGTCGTTGTCGGATATCTGACTCTTTCAATATAGTAAAATTTTGCTGAAACCCAAACAATGATCCAAGAATTAAGAGACTATATCACCAAATCACAAAATGATCATTATTCATTAGGTCTTCTCAATTTCAATGAATTAAAAAAATAATCTTTTCCATCTAAACCAAAAACCCTTCTCAATATATAACAGAAAATCATCAAGTTCCAATCAATTATCATCATTATCATGACTGATTAGTTAACTTCACTAATACACTATTAAAAAAATAAAAGTTGATAAGCAACTTGACCAGCTGGTAAATAAATTGAAAAGAAAAAGAATAAGAAACCATGAAAAGGTATAAACCTCAGGTTTGCGAGAGTCGGTGGGGTCAGAAGCATCGCCTTCATCGAAACCATCAGCATCATCATCGTATTCGAAGTAGTAATCAATGGGAGTATCTTGGGTTTCGTCACTATAGAAATCGTCATCGAGAGACTCAAGATCATTGAAACGTTTTTTGTAACCATGATTTAAAGAACATAACCTCTGATGAATATGGAAAGAGTGGAAGTGGACGGATGATTTGGGAAAATAATGGCAGGGTAATTTCAATTTCGTAACCGCATTGGAAGTGGCACCAGTGTTGTGGAAAAAAATACGAACAGATTCGGGAAAACATGAAAAACAAAGTATATGAGTTGTGATCGAGCCACGTGTTATGATTTTGGAGCAAAAGGACAAAATTGGCTTTTTGGGTAGATCTAGTTTTCTCATATTATAGATTGTATGAATCTTTGGACTCTCTGGAAAATATTCATTGTCTCTTGTGCTAGGAAGCTTAAAGTATTAAATGAAAATGGCATGAAATCATTTTAATTGTAATAATATATTTTCTCATGTTTGACCACTTTGCTTGAAGTAGTTTCGATGGTTATTTGTCCCATAATAAAATTTGCAGTTATTAGTTTCACATGGGGGGAAACCCCAATCACGTCTACGCATGTATATTTTTCTCTACCCACTTGTACACCAGAATATTTGTTGGTCTAAGTGACAATCTTCTCTTCCATTAATCTCTTTAGAAACTCACAGGTGCCTATTTCTTCATAGTTACTCTCCCATTGAAATATATCAAACATGACATCCTTAATAAAGTCATGTTGGTTTTTGAAGTTGGGAAGCTCCATACAACAAAGTATGTTCCCAAATATATCTAAGCACACCTTACAACAAACATGGCACTCATTGTCAATAGGAAATAAGGGAATTATAAGGAAATATCTAAGAATAGTATTGTACTTTATCATTGACAAATGGTAGCCTAGTTCATCAATTGGAATAGCTAGGATAAAATTCTAAGCATGTAGTGATTGCAAACAACCAAAAATCATTTCATGTTATATGATCATGTCAAACTTTACTTCAATGACCTGAACACTTTTACTAAAAAAGGTACTCGCCAAAACATGTGGGGCTTTAGAGGGAACAATGTTTTTGCTAGTAAACTTGCTAAGGTTAATATATGGAATCATACTACTAAGACCGTCCAAAACTAACAAAATATGAGTTTATATCATATATTTCATTATCTCTCAATATATGATCTTGTAACACCTAAGACAGGACCCAATAAGCAACAAAATTGTACAAGGAAACCTATAATGATGAGTACAAACCTAATCCCCCAACTTTAATAGGTAAATAAGTCACCCACTATTGAAGGTCCCCGATGGAAGAACCTCCACCAATCATGATGTCTTCAAATTTCCTCTGCAACTCTTTATCAAACCAAATAGATGTTTCCTCCATATGAATCAGTGGATACGTTCTTAGGCCAAATTTTTTTTGTGATACCCCTACATGACCAAAGTAGAAGAAGCTCACTCTGTGGATCCCTTAACTGTAGGAGAATATGAATTAACTCAATAAACCTAAAAACTTTATTCATTTAAAACTCCTTGATAAACCTCCATCTAAACTATCAACTGATCAATTTCATCCCCAACACCGACATCTTATTAAATGAAGGGAACACCACCCCCAGCCTCCACCGCCACATTGAAGTTCACTATCATATCACGAAGGCCAAAAGAATTCCATTCTTATGAATATTCAACTCAAGGCCTAATCCTTGACAAGTCTCCCAATTGATGTTAATGGCTTTAGCCACCTGCTCTGAATCCCATATGATGGTCACATTATTAAGATACCATGCATGGAGAAAAAGTTTGTAATTAACTCTAATCTTATGAATAAGAGGATGTAACACAAGAGAAGAAAAAAAAGGAAAGGCTCTATTGGTGCATCTTATTGCACTCCAATGTCAGACATAATATGTTCATCCCAAAGGCACAACATCCTACCCATCAATAAAGAAAATCAACCCACAAAGAAATGAATGATCATCTCACACTCAGTTCGTGAAGTATAGTTGATCGATTAACCATGTTGAAAGAATTATGGAAATATATAATGAGCATATTAAAAAAAACATCTCCATGTCGCTTTCTCAACACCCTGTTGGCACTATGCAAAACAACAACAACACCTTTGGGTATTTACCAAGTGACTTCAAACATAAATGGTGGGTGGGGTGAATTGTTTTGATTGAAAATCGAAACCAATTTATTAAAACTTTTCCCTTTAAAATAGTTTTATTCAATTTAATTAACACTCGTAGATATTGCTGCAAAAATAAAGAAAAGTATAGAGATGAAGAGATATACACGACCGAAATAACATAAACAATGAAAATAAAAGAGAGATTGGATACAAAGAGTGAACTAGACCGCAACCAGAGTCTTCTTGAGTCTTCAGACCTTCACTCAGTTAGTCAAGGAATCTATCAACAATAGTTGATTAAAAAGATGTGTATACAAAGATGCTTCTACACAAGCAGATTACACAATGTTTAAGTACAACAACACAAAAGTGTTGATAGCAAGATATGAGTAACAACTCCTTGCTTATTTATAAAAATATACAAAAATAGATTTCTCTACAGAGTTTTTATGCAGCGATTTAGTATATATTTTTTGAATTGATTCATTAATTTTAAATTCTTCCAAGTACTTCTTTTATAGATGAAAAGAAGAGATCCATTAGAGGGTAGAATAGGAAATACAAATACAGATGTATTGTTCCCAACTGTCATGGTGAGACTGGTAGACAATAGTATAAAAAGGTATGTCCTTGTGCCACTTTAGAGAGTAGAGGTCATAATTTACTGTTGTAATTTTGTAATTTTATACTCACCATCACATGCAATCCCTTTAGTCTTAATCTTTGCCTTCTATGTCTTCAGAGGCTTCTGATATAATTGTTAATGAAGCATGTTGTAGAAGAACCAGAACTAATATCTTCCAGAACCTAAGTCATTATAACCTTTCAGGGCTTGTTCAAAGAACCCTTGCCTTAGTTAGTTCTTCAGCACTTGGTCGTCAGAAGAATGTCTTTAGATCTTCAGAACTTCGTTCAGCAGAACCTTTGTCTTCAGTGTTGCACCCCAAAATTTTCCCTCTTAATTTTATTTTTATCTGCCTTATGTTTCTCGTTTCATTTGTATCATTTCATTAGGTCATAAGTATAACATGCATTCATTTCATAAGGCACCAGGGTTCAAGATTCAACATTTTGTGCAAACTAGGGTTTCTACTGGTTTTGAGGCTTCCTTCTTATTTCTTTCTTTAACAGTGGACTATGGAATAAGGGTTTCAAAGCAGTGGTTATTATGGTTTTCTTCTTCATCAAGTTACATGGCAACTCTTCATCTAGAGCTAAGAATTTGGGTTTATTTCCCTATGTTTATTAGAAGATTAGGGTTTCATTTCAAATACATCTTGAATATATTCCTCTCCATATCTCTAGTCATTTCTTCATCATTGTACACCCAATGCAATTGGGTTAAGGTTTCTTTCTATACCTCAAGTTTCATCTATGCTAAATGGGTTACCTCAAAGACATTGGCTTTGTATGGAGATAATTTGTCAAGGCAAAATACTTAAGGATTAGATTGTTAAATTTGTAAGCCATGGTAGAAGATATGATTTGAGGTTTCATTGGGTTCAAGAAGCAATGTTTGGTACAAATTAGGGTTTCACATTGGTTTGGGTTTCTTCATCAAATAAAGACTTATTCTTTGTTTCTTATGAGAATTAGACTTGTGTTGTACCCCAAAGTTTTCCCTCTCATTTTATTCAAGACATGCCCATTGAGGTCCTCAATTTGCTCAAGGATGCCCAAAAGTTGACCAGACAAACTCTCTCCTAAGGCAATGTACCTCAAACTAGGGTTTCCATTTTCATCAGGGTGTGGGAACTCCAAAGGTCCCAAATTCATTCCATGTTCCTAATATGTTCTTAAGATCATCCATGTCAAGTTTCATGCCTTGCACAAGAAGTTTTCTCAGTCAACTACTCAGATGCTTGAAAATCAACTATACTAGGTCAAAAGTCAACTGTGGCCCACATACAGTCAAACTTCAATATTTTTTGGTCAACACAAACATTTTGAAGTAATATTCATCATTTTATCATGGGTTGATCATGATTCCCCAAGGAATGCCCCAAATTCATCAAAACCCAAAATTTGCTAAATTAGGGTTTCTAAGGAAAAGTCAACCAAACTTTGACCAAGCATAACTTCTTCATATTTTATCAGAAAGTTTACATCCAAGGCTCATTTTGAAGAGGATGTAATTACCAACAACTAATCTTCATCCCACAATTTCAAAATATGCACTCATCAAAAGATATAAATTTCTACATTATAGGTCCTTTTGAAAAGTCAACAAAAACACCTTTTGGGTCAAAGCTTCTTACATGAACATGGAAGATCCAATTGAGATGAAACAAAAAGGGTTGTTTAGGGGACATCCTAAGATTTCTAAAAAGTCCAAGAACACCTCTCTAGGGTTAAAATTGGAGGAGATATGCCTTGTCAAAGTTGACCATTTTTGCAAAATTGCCAAAAGTCAAATATGCTCAAAAGTGCATTTTTTGTCAAATGGGCCTAGCTTCTCATGTTTGAATTTTGTTTGTGACATGGTCCACGACCCAAATCAGCATCTACACTTTATTTGCTTCATTATTTATTTTATTTTTATTTTTTATTATTTAAAATTCAAATTAAATCAAATAAATTGCAAAAAATACAATAGATTGATTTTTGATCTGATTTTTTTGTAGGAATCACAATCTAATTAAGTTGGCATACCAGATCAAATCGTGCAAAGCAAGTTGAAGCAAAAATTGGCATGATTAGGCCTATTTTGGAAATATATCATACAACGATAAAATCAAATCCAATCTCCTTAATTCACCAAGATACAAAGCGTTTTTGGTGACCTAATGTATTCTAGTACAAATACAGAACATAACCAATGTGCAAGAACAAGGTTTTGCAGTCGTGGAAAGCCTGAAATGAAACTGAAAATTTGGAAAAAAGTTGTGAATCAGTTTCAAGCCCAGAGGATGATTCAAAGCAATTCAAATCCACCAATTGCTTCCTGGATATCTCCTGAAGCTAACCGGACCAGTTGCATGCCTCAAAGCTCCAGGAGTCATCACATATTACTCTCACGGTTTGTCACTTCTTCCAAATTTGTATCTCTTCATTCTTGCATTGTTAACATATTTTGATTGCATATTTGTGTTCATATGAATGCCTGGAATCTTTCTATATATTTAATTCCCATCTTTGATGCATAAATGATGAATTGCCATTATTAGGGTTCACGCTTGCGTTTTAGGGCTTTATTGTACAGGTAAAATTAGGGCCAAAAAAGGGTGCCGTCGTACTCGTGAGGTCAAAACAAATTGATATGTGGTCTTACATTGCATTTATATTGCGCGCTATTGATTTTTGAAACTTGCAGTGTTGTAGCTATGGAAACTTTTCTGTAGGTATAAGTATCATGGCCTAACACGGCGGAGGAGGAAGGAGACGATGATGTGTTCAACCATCATTGGGCCATTCAAATAAAACGCGTGTTTTTTTTTTAATTCAGTAACCCACTTTGTTTTTATATATTATTCATTGTTTTTATTGTTATAACAAATAAGAACATGTGGTCCAGTGGAAAATGCGCACGTTGGTAAGTCAAAGGACCTGGGTCCGATCCCAGGTCCCAGTGTTTTATTATTTTCCTAAGGTTTACATGCAGATTCTATACCCCATGCTTCCAAGCGCCTACCATGCACTACTACAATCCAGCCAATGGATCGTTCACATTCCAGATCTAGCGCTCAAGCAAGGAAGGACCATGGTACACCATCAGAAGGGAATTCCACTTGATCCCACGTATTGACTGGGCTCAGCAACTGATGGGCCTAACAATTCAGACATACACCCCCTTTTTCAGCTTCAATACAGGCCCATCTCTAATTCTTTTACTTTAATTCTTATTTTTTATTATTCACTAATTATCCTTTTTATAAAATAATCAGAAATTATTTTTTATCATAAAATCAAAAATCACAAAAAACATAAAAATCATTTTTTTCATAAAACTATTTTATTTCCTTAATTAATTAGTTAATTTAATTTAGGGTAATTTAATTCTTTTTATATAATTTAAACAATTATAAATTAGGGTTTAATTTGTACATAACCTAATTAATTTTTTATCAAAAACTAACCTAGATATTTTTCAATTAGATTTTTAGGATTCTTAAATTCATTCTCGCATTTAATTCGTCGCGCGCATTTTTATTCTTTTTTCTATTATTGTATCTGTTTGGGGTTGTAATAGATTTAATTAGGGTTTTAAATTTCCGCATCTTTATTTACAGTCAAGATAATTATGTATCTGCGAAAGCCCTGTAATAGCTAGGACTTTAAACTTTCCCGTGTTTTAATTTCCGCAAACTATAAACTGCCTAGATGTATGTTAATAGGATTGTATGGAAAGACAAACTGAAAATTAATACGGTAGAAAAACCTAAATGTGCAAAGATAAATTAACTGAAAATTACACTCGCACATACTCACTCCTTGGGTTTACTCCACTCCAGTTGCCTTCGGTAAACGGTGGTGAAGTATAGGGTTTGTTAGTGGTTATCCTCTAGCCCCGAAAGATCTAAAATGACCCATTCAAATGTTGCCTCGGAAAAATATATTTAAGGCTTTAGGATGATTACTAACATTTCCTAACATTGCTTTTGTGATCGTATTTATCCCTTCGAATATCCCTAAAAAACTCCAACAACGATGCTACCTATTTCCCAATAATGGGATGACATTGTCTAAAAGGAAAACGAACAGACCTTTTTCGAGTAGGTAGACTAGTTCCTAGGTACTTGCTCAAACAAACAAACAAAAACTTTTTCACACCAACACTTTCCCAAACAAAGTTTTCAAATAAAACTTCATAACACTCTTGAGGACAGAAACAAGGGTTAAAACGAAGTAAAACAAAACTTTTCAAAGCAAGCACACACAAGCAATTTAAAAATGAGAAAGTACCTAAGAGCCCATGGAAAACCATGGATAGAAAGGGTGCTAACACCTTCCCTTTCTATAATCTACCCCCTCCCCGTACTCAGAAACATCTCGAAAAAGGTTTTTTCTGTTCTTTTTCCTTTTCCTGATTGGATAAAATAAAAGTCGGTGGCAACTCTTACTTACCGCGACATTTGCAAACAAAAAACGCAAACTAGTATTAACAGTCGGTTCTGCCACCGTATCACAGAACTGGCGACTCTGCTGGGGACTATAAAGTGGGGTTTACCTTAGGATCTAGGTCATTTTAAAATTTCTTTCTTGTTTTGCCTCGCCTGCTTTAAATTCAAGGGTTTTGTTTGGGTATTATTAAAGATCCTACACCCAGATCTGGGGACTCTTTTTAGGTAAACAATAATAGATCGTGGAGATTGTACGGCGTAGACCGATATGGTCTAAGCGATGGCTGTGTTGGTGTGACACTTTGGTTGGTACCGGTATCCTTCGTGTGGAAATGAGGAGAATACGGGGCCGTCGCGTGGTGTTGTGAAGCACTAATGGACCTTAGAACCTTAGTTGAACAAACTTGGCCATTAGAAAGTAGTGAGATAGCCGACCTCGGTATAAAGCTAAGGATTGGTTGATACTCGATGCTACACTCATTGAGATTAGACTTTCGGGATATTTCGGCCGCAAGAAAAGATTGCTTGAGCTGAAATAATGCCCGATAAAGGATGATCAGTGATATTGAGAATCTTTAGAACCCGATTACTTTTCTAAGACAGGTTTGAAACCAACTAAACATCAAGAGGGTAATTACCTTTAACCTCATGCAAGCCTTTGAGCCTAAGGTCTATTGTGTGTTTTGCTTATATGTGATTTATCCTGTTTGAACATGGCATCATGCATCATGACATAGCATCCATTCTTATTGCACTAACCATTTCAAGGACCAAGGGAATTTATCTTTGTTCTGTTTTACAGATCATGGCTTCCACTTGTAGAAACACTATCCGAATCAGCTTTGTGAAAATACCTTCCCAACTCAAGGAGCTAGTATCAAAGGTCCCTGAAACTTCTGCGTTCACTAAGAGACATGGTCGACTTCTCAACCTGGTTACTTCAAACTTTGATGAAAAGATGATGAGTGTACTCTTTCAGTTCTTTGATCCCAAGAACCACTGCTTCACCTTTCCAGACTATCAGTTGGTGCCTACCATGGAAGAGTTTTCTCAATTATTGGATATACCCATTCTGGAACAGTTGCCTTTCACAGGTCTGAAAGAAATTCCTAAGCCAGAAGCCATTACCTCAACCTTGCATCTGAAACGGGTCGACATGGCATCCAATTGGGAAACAAGAAGTGGAGTCAAAGAGTTTTCTAGCCAAGTTCCTGATAGATAAGGCCTAGCTTTTTTGAGATGATATGGATTTTCAGGCTTTTGAGGAGGTCTTAGCCCTTCTAATCTATGGGTTAGTATTATTCCCTAATCGAGACTTATTCATATATGTGAATGCTATCAAGATCTTCCTCTCTCGCAACCCCGTGCCTACCTTGCTCGAAGATATTTTGCACTCTCTCCATACTCGTATCATGAAGAGAAGAGGGGTTCTTATGTGCTGCATGCCATTGCTGTCGAGGTGGTTTATTTCTCACCTCCCTAAGTTTGTACTGAAGAATGAAGAAGGTTTGGGTTGGTCGTAAAGGATAATGTCACTCACTCACGCGGATATTCTCTGGTGTTCCAGAGCTATGGAAAACACTACTATTATTGACCGCTGTGGGGAGTAACCTAATGTCCCATTACTTGGCATCAGAGGGGGCATAACCTACAATCCTTGTTTAGCTCTGCGACAATTCGGTTACGCTCGAAGGGATGGTCCCCATGAGTTACTTATCAAGGGCATTGTATTTAACTATGAGGATGATGTTCAAGGGTATCGCCAGAGGTTCATACGAGCTTGGAGCATGGTAAACAGATATGGCGCCAAGGCTTTGGGGCCAAAGGCTTCTATTCTTATGGAACCTTATCTCCAATGGGTACGAGCTCGTGCCCAGAAACTTAGGATGCCCTATATGGACGTTTTACCAGTGATTGTGGAACCCATTACTTAAGGGAGTATTCCTTACACGATTCTCCATCCTGATATGCCCACTGATCTTGGAGAACTACAGAGGTCTTGGATTCAGTTTAAGAAAGAGAGGGATACCTACAAGGATCAGTTTTATGCCCAGGAGAGGAAGGTTTTAGAGCTCACAAAGCAGCTCCGTGAGGAAAAAGGACTCAATGTTTATCTCGGCACAAAGAGGATGCATCCATGGGATTTTTGATTTTTTTTTCTAGTTTTTAGATTTGTTTTTAATTGTAACGCCTAAAAGGCATTTGAACTTTGAATTCAACTAATAAAATCTTTGTTTCATTTTGGTTCGCAAATTTAAATTTCCCAAAGTCTTTGAAATCATTGCATACGCATCCCATTCATAGCATTGCATGTACAGGATTCATAACAGGTTTCTCACCTCCTCCGCTGTTTATTTCAGCAATGACTCTTGAACAAACTATGAAAGATCTTCAGACTCAGAACACGCAATTCCAGCAAATGATTGTGGCTCTGGCCAAAGGACAGGAAGAGTTGAAGGCTCTGATTGTTAAGAAGAACAAGAAGACCAAGAAGACAGCCTGTGTGGCACATATGAGTAGAAGGTTCAGAGGGCCGCCAAGACGGGTTGTTGATTTAGCTTCTTCATCTAAAGAGGGAGAGAACCAAGAGGTTGAAGCTAGAGAAGATGACCCTAGTCCTAAAGAGTCTGATAATGAAACTGATTACAATGAGGAGTAGTACCCTCCAGCTGATAAAAAATATAAGCAGTTAGAAGAGCTTCTGAGTGCTATGGAAATCCAGAAGGTTCCTGGGCTGGATTTTGAAGAGTTGGGTCTGGTCTCCGGGGTTGTCATCCCCCCAAAATTCAAGGCACCAGTATTTGCTAAGTATGATGGGGTCTCTTGTCCTAAAATGCATCTTCGTTCCTATGTGAGGAAGATACAACCTCATACTGCTGACAAAGACTTGTGGGTTCACTTCATCCCAGACAGTCTGTCTGGAACACAACTGAATTGGTTCTACCAGCTGGAAAGAGCTAATGTTCGTAACTGGGAAGAACATGTTGCTGCATTTTATAAGCAATATCAGTATAATGCAGACCTCTCTCCCACCCGTACACAACTCCAAAATATGTCTATGGGTTTGAACGAGGGTTTCAAGGATTATGCTAAAAAGTGGAGAGATTTGGCTGGAAGAGTTCAACCTCCCTTGGCTAACAAGGAACTCGTGGATATGTTTCTGGTAACTTTGACTGGGCCATTCTTCAACCATCTGATTGGAAGTTCATCGGCGGGTTTTACTAAACTGATCTTAACGGGAGAAAGAGTGGAAGCTGGAACCCGAAGTGGAAAAATTCAGAAGGATGCCTCTTTTAGTGCTGCAAGGAAGCCGTTTGCAGGAAAAAAGGAAGTCAATGCTGTCTATAACCAAAAGAATCAGAATCGAACCGAGTGTCGTCTGGCGGTAGGGGCTGTTATGATTCCCAACCATGCACCTGCTCAGCAAAGAAATAATCAGCCAAGAGCAGAAAGGCCAGCTAGACAGTTCACTCGGATTAACATGACACTGTCTCAGGTTTTACCTCAGATGCTGAAGTCTAATCTGGTTACTCTGAGAGAGGCTCCGAAGAATCCGAACACAATCTCTCCCTACTATAAACTGAATGCTCGTTGTGCTTACCATTCGGAAAGTCCAGGCCATGACACCAATGACTTCTGGACTTTGAAGAACAAAGTACAGGATTTGATTGATGCTAAGGAGATTGAATTTGATCCCCCGGAGACTCCCAACATTATCACTACTCATATGCCGAAACATGGTCGGGGTGTTAATACCGTTGAAAAGGATGTGTTTATGACTTCTGTGAAAGAATTGGTGACCTCACTCATGACTATCAAAGAGAGTTTGTTGAAGGCGGGTTTATTTCCGGGCTATGGTGAAGGTTGCCACTTTTGTTCATTTCTACGGACTGGTTGTCCTTTGTTGAAGGCAGGTGTTCAGCGCCTGATGGATGACAAAGAGATTTTGTTTGAGAAGACTCCTATTCCGACTATTTCCTATGAAGACATTGCTATCATAACCATTTCCGCCAATCCTCCCAGGGCCTCCGCTAAGAGACCCGTCAGGATTACATCAACTCCAAAGGTGACTCTGTTGATCATAACCATGCCTGGACCAATCCCATACTCCTCGGACAAAGCTGTTCCTCGGAACTATGGGGCCGACGTCTATTACCAAGGCGTTAAGCAGGACATGCTAGCCATTGAAGACAAGATTGCTGAAAATGCAGATTCCAACTTCATCAATATTGCCGGAACCAGTAAAATAACAAGAAGTGGAAGGGTGTTCTCCCCTGAAATTTCTCCACCGAAGATTGCTACCAGACCTGTGATCATTGCTGTTGTGATTCCACCCAAGACTACTACTGCAATTCCAGTAATCACTCCTGTTGACCCTCCCATCACCGAGTCGGCCGAGACTCGAGGCAAAGACATGTTGATTGAGCCTGTCCTGACAAAGGCTAATTCAGTAGCCCTACCAGAAGCTTCCAAGAAAGAAATGGAAGAAATTTTGAAGATAATAAAGAAGAGCGACTACAATATGGTCGAGCAGTTGGGGCAGACCTCATCCAAAATTTCTATGTTGGCTTTTTTGTTGTGTTCCGAGGCCTATGCGAAGGCTTTGGTTAAGTTTCTGAAGACGACTCACGTGCCACAAGAGACATCTGTTGATCTGTTTGAAGATTGTGTGGCTAGTCTGATTGTTGATAATGGTTTGGGTTTCTCTAACGCAGACCTGACACCAAAGGGGAGGAAACATAATGATGCTCTTCATGCTTTCGTTGAATGCAGGGGCACGACTCTGGCCCATGTTTTGGTAGATACTAGCTCCTTGTTGAATGTGCTACCTAAATAAGCTCTGGACAGATTGGACTGTGAAGGCTTGACCTTGAAGCCTAGTAATATAGTAGTGAGAGCTTTCCATGGTTCGAAGAGGATGGTGTACGGAGAAGTGGATGTCCCTATCAAAGTTGGTTCCCAGACCTTCGACTCCACTTTCTATGTAATGGATATCAAACCATCATATTCTTACTTGTTGGGACACCCTTGGATACATGGGGCTGGGGCTGTTACTTCTACCCTCCACCAGATGTTGAAGTACCCAGTAAGAGGAAAGATTGTCACTGTGCAGGGTGAAAAGGAGTATATGATCAGTCACTTAAACTCCTTTAGGTACGTAGAAATGGATGGCGAGTTCATCGAGACTCCTTGCCAAAACTTTGAATAAGTACCTTAGATTATGGCTACAGCAGAAACTACCGACAGTCCTCTGAATTCATCAAATCTCCCTAGAGGATGGCTTCTCTCAAGGATGCACGAGCAGTGGTTGAAGAAGGTGGTTCTACCATTTGGGGTCAGCTCCCGGTTATTCATTACAAGTCTGACAAATCTGGTTTGGGCTTTACTACAGGTGCTCAAAGGGATGTTCGTCGTGCTCGGGCTGGAGGACCTCCCCTACGCATCAACAATTCTGGGGTCAATGCACTTGAAGATAGTGATGGTGATTCCGACATTGACAGCTGGATCTTCCCGACTACCAATGGTGGACTCAGTAACTGGACTGTCAAGGACTTTGTACTAATTACTTTTATTCAGGAGTAATTGTCTTTTTTATTTTTTCGGATATGTAATTTAAAAACAATATAAACTCTATAGCCATGTGTCTTACCCGGGCCACAATGGTTCTATTTGTGAGGGTTATCATGTTTCATTTTCATATGACATTAATAAATCCTTGGACGTTTGCATACAAATTTTGCGCTCTTTGTCTTTCTTTTCTTTTATTCTATCTATACAACTATGCTCTTACACACACTCACGTATCGAAATGCAGATCCGTATCCACTCTGGATCCCATTGATAACAGTTCTGCTACTGCTCATTATGACTTTGAAAATCCGATCAACCAAGCCGAGGACGAAGGTGAGGAAGATTGTGAGGTACCCAGAGAACTTGCTAGATTATTACAGCAGGAAGAAAGGGCCATACAACCTCATGAAGAGCTGGTTGAGACAGTGAACTAGG
Source organism: Vicia faba (assembly GCA_948472305.1). Classification (NCBI taxonomy): domain Eukaryota; kingdom Viridiplantae; phylum Streptophyta; class Magnoliopsida; order Fabales; family Fabaceae; genus Vicia; species Vicia faba. The sequence continues at coordinate 410,288,110 of OX451735.1, forward strand.
GTACAGAGGAAGACAAAAAAGAGGTTAAGATAGGTGAGAATATGGAGCTTAGTGTCAAACAACGGTTGGTACAGATGTTGCATGAGTATGTTGAAATCTTTGCCTTGTCATATGAAGACATGCTGAGACTAGATACGGATATAGTGGTTCATCGTCTGCCGACTAAAGAAGACTTCCCTCCGGCAAAGCAAAAGGTCCGTCGTATTCTCCCCGAGATGTCAGAGAAGATTAAAGAAGAGGTTATGAAGCAGTTCAATGCAGGGTTCTTAGTTGTCACCTCCTATCCGCAGTGGGTTGCTAATGTGGTTCCAGTACCTAAGAAAGATGGTAAAGTACGAATGTGTATGGATTACAGAGACCTGAACAGGGCAAGCCCCAAGGATGACTTCCCGCTTCCCCACATTGATGTTCTGGTTGACAATACCGTACAACACAAAGTCTTTTCCTTCATGGACAGTTTCTATGGCTACAATCATATCAAGATGGCTCCTGAAGACATGGAGAAGACAACCTTCGTCACGTAGTGGGGTACCTTCTGCTACAAGGTGATGCCTTTTGGGTTGAAGAATGCTGGGGCAACTTATAAGCACGCCATGGTCGCTTTGTTCCATGATATGATTCACCATGAGATCGAAGTTTATGTTAATGACATGATAAACAAGTCTCAAACTGAGGAAGAGCACCTTGATCATCTATAAAAGTTGTTCGACAGGTTGAAGACATACAAGCTGAGGTTAAATCCGAACAAGTGCACCTTTGGGGTAAGGTCTGGTAAGCTTCTGGGATTCATCGTTAGTGACAAAGGTATTCAGGTAGAACCTGCAAAGGTGAAGCCCATACAAGAGGTGTCGGCTCCCCGTACTGAGAAGGAAGTTAGAGGTTTCTTGGGACGCCTAAATTACATTGCCCGATTCATTTCACATATGACTGCTACTTGTGAGCCAATCTTCAAGCTTCTGAAGAAAGATCAAGTGGTAAAATGGAATGACGAATGCCAGGCCACCTTTGACAGAATCAAATAATATCTCCAAGAGCCTCATACTCTGATGCCTCCGACTGAAGGAAGACCTTTGATAATGTACTTAACAGTGCTAGATAATTCAATCGGGTGTGTGCTGGGGAAGCATGATGAGTCTGGTCGAAAAAAGCACGCAATATACTACCTTAGCAAAAAATTTACCGACTGTGAAACACGATACTCACTGCTCGAGAAAACTTGCTGCGCTTTGGCATGGGCGGCTCGCCGACTGAGACAATATATGTTGACCCACACTACTTTGTTGATATCTAAGATGGATCCGATCAAGTACATTTTCGAGAAGCCCGCTCTCTCCGGAAGAATAGAAAGATGGCAAATGATCTTGACCGAGTACAACATCTAATACACAACCCAAAAAGCAATCAAGGGAAGTGTGTTAGCTGATCATTTGGCACATCAAGCCATGGATGACTACCAGTCTATGAATTTTGAGTTCCCGGATGAGAACATCATGTTAGTAACCGACTGTGAAGAACCTGGACCGGATGAAGGACCTGAGGAAGGATCCCGATGGTCTCTGTTTTTTGATGGAGCCTCAAACGCATTGGGTAACGGTATTGGCGCCATAATCATATCTCCCAAGGGCTGTCATACTTCGTTCACTGCCCGATTATGTTTCAACTGTACCAATAACATGGTGGAGTATGAAGCATGTATTATGGGTCTTCGAGCTGCTATTGACCTAAGGATCAAGTTCTTGAGTGTATTCGGGGATTCTGCTTTGGTGATAAGTCAGATCAAAGGCGAATGGGATACGAAACATCCGAACCTTATCCCTTACAAAGAGTATATACTGACACTGCTGTCGCATTTTGAAGAGATCACCTTTGAACATTTCCCACGAGAAGAGAATCAGTTAGCGGACGCGCTAGCTACTATGTCGTCAATGTTCAAGGTCAGGTGGGACAATGAAGCCCCCCAAATCACTATTGAGAGGTTGGATGAACCGGCATACTGCTTTGAGATCGATACTGGGGTATCCGATAAACCTTGGTTTCATGAGATGAAAAGGTATCTCGAGGCTCAAGAATACCCCGAGGGGGCATCTGTCAATGACAAGAAATTTCTGAGAAGGTTTGCTGCAAAGTTCTTCCTTAGAAATGGAATCCTCTATAAGCGCAATCATGACTCTACCTTACTGCAGTGTGTAGACAAGAGCGAAGCAGAGAGGATCATGGTAGACTTACATGAAGGTACCTTTGGCACTCATTCCAGTGGACATACCATGGCAAATAAGATCCTACGGGAAGGATACTACTGGTCGACTATGGAAGCTGACTGTTATCAACATTCTCGAACCTGTCACAAGTGCCAAATCTATGCTGATAAGGTCCATGTACCTCCAGTTCCCTTGAATGTTTTGACAGCTCCCTGGCCCTTTGCAATGTGGGGCATTGACATGATCAGCGAGATCAGACCTACCGCGTCCAACGTGTATTGCTTCATCCTAGTGGCCATTGATTACTTCACGAAGTGGGTTGAGGCCGCCTCCTTTGCTAAGGTTACCAAGAATGTGGTGGCACGGTTCATGAAGCATAACTTGGTTTGCGTCATGGTATCCATGAGAGAATCATCACGGATAATGGTACTAATCTCAACAACTCGATGATCACTGAACTCTGTAAACAGTTCAAGATTCAGCATCACAACTCTTCTCCTTACCGGCCGAAGATGAATGGGGCTGTCGAAGATCCTAATAAGAATATTAAAAAGATCATACATAAGATGACGGTGACGTACAAAGACTGGCACGAGATGTTACTGTTTTCTCTTCACGGGTATCGTACTTTAGCACGTACGTCGACAGAGGCAACACCCTATTCTCTGGTATATGGCATGGAGGTTGTCCTACCCATAGAGGTCCAGATCCCTTCTCTATGGATTATGAAGGATACGGGTTTGAGCGAAGACGATTGGATCCAGACTTGATTTGATCAATTGAACTTAATCGACGAGAAAAGACTTACTGCTGTCTGCCATGGTCAAATGTATCAGAAACGGATGATCAAGGTCTTCAACAAGAAAGTTAGACAACAAGTGTATCAAGTAGGGGACCTGGTAATCAAACGCATCATACTGCCGCAAGGTGATCCCAGGGGCAAATGGACCCCCACCTATGAGGGACCATTTGTAGTCAAGAACATATTTTCTGGTGGAGCCATGATCCTGACCATCATGGATGGTGACGACCTTCCACACCCTGTCAATGCGGACATAGTGAAAAGATACTATGCATAATAAAGACCCGCTTGGTTGACATACCTAGGCAAAAATAAGGGCATCCCGACGAACCCAAAGGGTTCAGGAAAAATTAGGGACAAAAAATGAATAAATCTGTACACCCGACAAGTCGAAAACCCGAAAGGGCGGCTTGAGCAAAAAATGGTATCCTGGTGGATTGAAAACCCGAAAGGGTGTTCCAGGAAAAAATTAGGGATTAAAGCGTATCACTATGTCCCCTTGAATCACCTTGCGATCAGACCTCAGTAATCAGATATCGAGCTCAAACGGTACCGATCAATCCAATTAGCTTCGGACAAGCAACAAAGTGATGAGATGCTCGAAGATATAGGGGTAATAGCAGAATTGAAACTCAATGGGATCATTACACATAGCTATTTCTTTTTGTACACAATTTCTGTAATAATTTTCATTTTTACGGCGGTGTTCTCTTACTAGAGCGTCAACCTCCTTGTAAAAAACGCTTGTCATAGGCAAATTTCAAATCAATGCAAATCATCTTTTGAGTACAAAACTGTGTGTTTATTTTTCCTTTTTTCTTTTTTGTTTTGCAAAAAAGTCCAATGTTTTATTCTTGACATATGAATTTGAATATGATTACTGTTCACAAATATCTGCATATAAAACAGAAAGTCAGTTACTAAGAACTCAAAAAAACTGGTACAAAACCTAAATATCGACAGTTACCCCGCCCATCATGGTACAAGGGGGCAAAGACAGTTGGAAGCGAAGTCACTATAGCATACAAGCCAGTGATAACTATACTCCCCACAGAGCCGAGACAACTCAGGCCCGACCTCCGTATCCCCAAGCAGGAATTCCTTCCCCAGCAGGCTCTTCCAGAAAGCTAACATCTGTATTCCCCAGCCAAGCTTTATAATAATAAACAGTTTATAAAGTTTTCTCCCGAGCAAAGTTTATTTCTCTGACATCAGAAGCTCAATCTCCAACATAGCTCTTCTCTCCAGCAATGGAAGTTCATCCCCAACTAAGTTTATTTCTCCAAATTAGCAGATCTTCCAACAAAGTATCTCTTCCCCACAGAGTCAGTCCCCCGCAGGATTATTCTCAAACAAAGTCTCCTCCGGCAGAATATTCTCAAGCAGAACGGATATGAATCTCCAGATAATAATCTTCGGTCACTATCCCCAACAGAAACGAAGAACTCAACTCCTGATACTCTCCAGCAGCAGTCCAGGATTTATTTTCCCCAGCTAGAGAATATCACAATAGCATTGCATATCCATATATAATGGCATGTGCATACATGTTATACAACACAATCTCATTTATTTTGAGAACATCATTACCCAATGCATTTCATACATCATGACATTACATATGACTAACTCTTTACCTTTCAGGGAAATATGCAATCAAATTCTTCCAACATTTTCTCTGGTTCAGTCAAACCGACACTAAGGTTTCTATTCTAGTTGAAGATGTTCTAAGACTCTCGTTTAGGTCAGCCGAATCGCCACTAGGATTCCCATGATTTCTATGCCAGTCAAAGTTAATCTGAGACCTCTCCCGGGATCAATCAAATCGACACTAAGATTTCTCTCCCATTTGAAGTTCTCATAAATTTTCTCTGGTTCAGTAAAACCGACACTAAGGTTTCTATTCTAATTGAAGATGTTTTAGAACTTTCTTCTGGGTCAGCCGAATCGCCGCTAAGATTACCCTGATTTTTATGCCAGTCAAAGCTAATCCAAGACCTCTCCCGGGATCAGTCAAATCAATACTAAGATTTCTCTCCCATGTTGAAGTTCTCACAAATTTTCCCTGGTTCAGTCAAATCGATACTAAGATTTCTATTCCAGTTCAAGCTATGAAGCCCTAAAATTGACCGGATAACAGCTTAATTCTCCCATCATACTGTGAAGCCTGGAAATCTACCGGATAACAGTACAAGATACTATGAAGCCTGGAATCAACCAGATAGTGGTATATCTCAGATTCAATCTATGAATCCTAGAAATCAACCGGATAATATCTTGATTTCTCTAAAATACTACGAAGCCTGGAGTCGATCAGATAGTGGTATAAGACACCGTGAAGCCTGGAGCACGACCAAATAACGGTATAATATGCTGTGAAGACTGGAGCACGACCAGATAGCGGCAAGAGACACTGTGAAACCTGGAGCACGACTGGATAACAATATAAGGTACTGTGAAGCTTGGAATTCGACCAAATAGCAGTTTACTCGGCCAATTACTCTGAAGCCCAGAAATCGATCGGATATTAGTATTCCTTAAATTCAAGTTGAAACCCAGATGCGACCGGATAACCACTTAAATCCTTCTGAAGCCTGGAACACGGCCATATAAGAATTGAGAAATTGCAAAGTCTAGAGCACGACTAGATAGCAAGTTTAATCTCATCTCCCCAGTAAGTCACTATGAAACCTAGAGCACAACCAGATAGCAATTAATCTTATTATCCTCAACAAATCACTGTAAATCCTGGAGCACGACCAGATAACAATTCACTTTCACCTCCTCGACTAAGAGATGATTCCCTAGTAGGGTAACAGACAACTGAAGCTCCTAAAATTCCATTTCTCCCAGGACAAAGACCAAAATTCCTCAGCAGATTCCTCCTCAACGACAGGAACAGGAATTCTCATCGAAGGAATATCTCATAAAATCAACATTATTCTATATGGCATCTTTAAGCCCATCTCTAACGATTCTTTATCATCATCCTGGATGGCATCTTTAAGCCCATCTCCGACGATTCTCTGTCATATCTTCCAGATGACATCTTTAAGCCCATCTCCGGTGACCTTCTGTCGTCTCCTCTAAATGGCATCTGTAAGCCCATTCCCGATACTACCTATACAATCCAGCACCATCTCAGACGAGTGCAAATTTCTGGGCACTCTAGTGTTCAATCATCTTCCACCTTCAGATTACGAAAGGCAGACATCCAATCTACATCCTCAGGTTTAAGAAGGTTGAACAGGGGCAACTGTTGTACCCCAAAATTTTCCCTCTTATTTTATTCAACACATTCCCATTGATGTCCTCAATTTGCTCAAGGATGCCCAAGAGTTGACCAGACAAACTCTCTCCTAAGGTAATGTACCTCAAACTAGGGTTTCCATTTTCATCAGGGTGTGGGAACTCCAAAGGTCCCAAATGCCTTCCATGGTCCTAATATTTTCTCAAGATCATCCATGTCAAGTTTCATGCCTTGCACAAGAAGTTTGCTCAGTCAACTACTCAAATGCCTGGAAATCAACTGTACTAGGTCAAAAGTCAACTGTGGCCCACATACAGTCAAACTTAAAATTTTTTTGGTCAACACCAAAATTTTGAAGTGATATTCATCATTTTATCAAGGGTTGATCATGTTTCCCCAAGGAATGCCACAAATTCATCAAAACCCAAAGGTTTCTAAATTAGGGTTTCTTAGGAAAAGTCAACCAAACTTTGACCAAGCATAACTTCTTCATATTTTATCAACAAGTTTCTATCCAAGGCTCATTTTGAAGAGTATGCAATTCCCAACAACTCATCTTCATCCCACAAGTTCAAAATATGCACTCATCAAAAGATATGAATTTCTACATTATAGGTCCTTTTGAAAAGTCAACAAAAACACCTTTTGGGTCAAAGCTTCTTGCATGAACATGGAAGACCCAATTGAGATGAAACCAAAATGGTTGTTTAGGGGAAATACTAAGCTTTCTAAAAAGTCCAAGAACACCTCTCTAGGGTTAAAATTGGAGGAGATATTCCTTGTCAAAGTTGACCATTTTTGCAAAATTGCCAAAAGTCAAATATGCTCAAAAGTGCATTTTTTTTCTCAAATGGGCCTAGCTTCTCATGTTTGAATTTTGTTTGTGACATGGTCCACGACCCAAATCAGCATCTACACTTTATTTTCTTCATTATTTATTTTATTTTGATTTTTTATTATTTAAAATCCAAATTAAATCAAATAAATTGCAAAAAATACAAAAGATTGATTTTTGATCTGAGTTTTTGTAGGAATCACAATCTAATCAAGCTGGCATATCAGATCAAATATTGCAAAGCAAATTGAAGCAAAAATTGACATGATTAGGCCTATTTTGGAAAGATATCATACAAGGATAAAATCAAATCCAATCTCCTTAATTCACCAAGATACACTGCATTTTTGGTGACCTAATGTATTCTAGTACAAATACAGAACATAACCAAGGCGCAAGAAAAAGGTTTTGTAGTCGTGGAAAGCCTGAAACGAAACTAAAAATTTGGCAAAAAGTGGTGAATCGGTTTCAAGCCTAGAGGACGATTCAAAGCAATTCAAAGCCACCAATCGCTTCCTGGATATCTCCTGAAGATAACCGGACAAGTTGCATGCCTCAAAGCTCCAGGAATCATCACATATTACTCTCACGGTTTGTCACTTCTTCCAAATTCATATCTCTTCATTCTTGCATTGTTAAAATATTTTGATTGCATATTTGTGTTCATATGAATGTCTGGAATCTTTCTGTATATTTAATTCCCAGCTTTGATGCATAAATGATGAATTGCCATTATTAGGGTTCATGCTTGCGTTTTAGGGCTTTATTATACAGGTAAAATTAGGGCCAAAAAGGGTGCCATCGTACTCGTGAGGTCAAAACAAATTGATATGTGGTCTTACATTGCATTTATATTGCACGCTATTGATTTTTGAAACTTGCAGTGTTATAGCTATGGCAACTTTTCTGTAGGTATAAGTATCCTGGCCTAACACGACGGAGGAGGAAGGAGACGATGATGTGTTCAACCATCATTGGGCTATTCAAATAAAACGCGCGTTTTTTTTAATTCAGTAACCCACTTTGTTTTTATATATTATTCATTGTTTTTATTGTTATAATAAATAAGAACATGTGGTCCAGTGGCAAAGGCACACGTTGGCAAACGAAAGGACCTGGGTTCGATCCCAGGTCCCAGCGTTTTATTATTTTACTAAGGTTTACATGCAGATTCTATACCCCATGCTTCATGGCGCCTACCATGCACTACTACAATCCAGCCAATGGATCGTTCACATTCCAGATGTAGCGCTCAAGTAGGGAAGGACCATGGTACACCATCAGAAGGGAATTCCACTTGATCCCACACAGTGACTAGGCTCAGCAACTGATGGGCCTAACAATTCAGACATACACCCCCCTTTTTCAGCTTCAATACAGGCCTATCTCTAATTTTTTATTTTAATTCTTATTTTTTATTATTCACTAATTATCCTTTTTATAAAATAACAAGAAATAATTTTTTATCATAAAATCAAAAATCACAAAAAACATAAAAATCATTTTTTTGAATTTTTTTTATTAATAACCAAGTATTAAAATAATATTTCGCAAATAATCGGGTTTCAGAAAAAATTACGCAAATAACCATGTTTGAGATGGCTCCACAAAGGAGGAGCCATCTCAATTGGCGCATGCTCCTCTTTTTTTAAGGGAGGCGCCATCTCACTTGGCGCCTAAGTTCTTAGGGCAAGCCCTAAGCCAAGTGAGATGGCGCCTATGTACAAAATTAGGGCAAAAATTTTTTTTTTTATTTTCTTTCCTGCACGTTGCCTATTAGACAGAGATCAACAAAATGGATTTTTTATTTAAAAAAAATAATTACACTCAACTATTTTACATTTAAAGAATAGTAAAAAAATGGATACAAAAAATACTGGGAAAAAAAAAGATACATCAGTGATCCCCAGGAACCCGGTAATGACCCCCAGTTCCGCATCCCCGTCCTCGCCTTTCTCTTGCTGGGTGTCGTCTCGTTTCCTGCTGCGGCAAGGTCGATGGCCCAGCGAAGTCAATGCGATCCGAATCCATAAAATCAGTAAGATCTCCATATCTCGAAGATCCGTTCTGGTACAGTCGGTTACCCATACCCTCGAAGTTTGGTCGTGTTGGCGGTGGGTGGGGTTCCATGGTTGGTCGGTAGCATTGGTCGTCTGAGTATGGGGGGTAGAAAGGAAATGGATCTTGGGGTGTTTGGTATTGTGGATGTTGGGTTGTTTGTTGATATGGTGGTTGATGGTAGGTTTGGTCGGCTTGGTCATAATCTTCTGACATTCCCATATCAGGGCTAAGGCTGGATGTTGAGGGCGCCAAGTGAGATGGCGCCTAGGGCAAAACCCTAGGTGCATGCGCCAATTGAGATGGCTCCTCCTTTGTGGAGCCATCTGAAACATGGTTATTTGCGTAATTTTTTCCGAAACCCGGTTATTTGCGAAATATTAATTTAATACATGGTTATTAATAAAAAAAAATCCATTTTTTTCATAAAAATATTTTATTTCCTTAATTAATTAGTTAATTTAATTTAGGGTAATTTAATTCTTTTTATATAATTTAAAACAATTAGAAATTAGGGTTTAATTTGTACATAACCTAATTAACTTTTTTCTCAAAAACTAACCTAAATATTTTTCAATTAGATTTTTAGGATTCTTAAATTTATTATCGCATTTAATTCGCCGCGCGCATTTTAATTCTTTTTTCTATTATTGTATCTGCTTCGGGTTGTAATAAATTTAATTAGGGTTTTAAATTTCTGCATCTTTATTTACAGTCATGATAATTATGTATCTGCGAAAGCCCTGTAATAGCTAGGACTTTAAACTTTCCCGTGTTTTAATTTCCGCAAACTATAAACTGCCTAGATGTATGTTAATAGAATTGTATGGAAATACAAATTGAAAATTAATATGGTAGAAAACCCTAAATATGCAAAGATAAATTAACTGAAAATTACACCCGCACATGCTCACTCCTAGGGTTTACTCCACTCCGGTTGCCTTCGGTTAACGGTTATGAAGTATAGGGTTTGTTAGTGGTTGTCCACTAGCCCCGAAAGATCTAAAATGACCCATTCAGATGTTGCCTCGGAAAAATATCTTTAAGGCTTTAGGATGATTACTAACATTTCCTAACATTGCTTTTATGATCGTATTTGTCCCTTCGAATGTCCCTAAAAAACTCTAACAGTGATGCTACCTATTTCTCAATAATGGGATGGCATTGTCTAAAAGGAAAACGAACAAACCTTTTTCGAGTAGGTAGGATAGTTCCTAGGTACTTGCTCAAACAAAATAACAAAAACTTTTCCACACCAACACTTTCCTAAACAAAGTTTTCCAAAACAACTTCATAACACTCTTGAGGACAGAAACAAGGGTTAAAACGAAGTAAAACAAAACTTTTCAAAGCAAGCACACACAAGCAATTTAAAAATGAGCAAGTACCTAAGAGCCCATGGAAAACCATAGATAGAAAGGGTGCTAACACCTTCCCTTTCTATAATCTACCCCCCCCCCCCCCCCCCCGTACTCAGAAACATCTCGAAAAAGGTTTTTTCTGTTCTTTTTCCTTTTCCTAATTGGATAAAATAAAAGTCGGTGACGACTCTTGCTTACCGCGACATTTGCGAACAAAATACCCAAACCAGTATTAATAGTCGGTTCTGCCACCGTATCACAACTTGGAATTAGGGTCTTGAGGGTTTCACTTGTAATCTTCCATCAACTACTTTCACTATAAGTCATTTAACTGGAATTCTCATCAAGGATTGGAATGGAGAAATGAAGATTTTTTATATTAGTTGTTTGGGCTTTCATCTTATTTCATGGGTTTTCCAAAGTTAGATATACATCACAAAGGAGAAAAATTCAAACTATCATGACCAAAAGAAATAAGTGAAACATGGAACAATTCATGCTATATTCGAGTTCTATCCATGGAGGTTATTGAAGATTCAAAAACTTTGAAAATCAAAATATGATGCAATTTGAATTGGCAAAGGATTGAAAGCTCGTTTGAATTTTGGGATTGATAAAGGTGTTTTTAGTCATGATTAAATTCTAAAAAATTGGCAAGACTATTAAATTTGGTCTTGTTCAAACAAAGATTCACCCAATTATCATTCATCCTAATTCCATATACCATTCTCAAAATTTCACTCATTTTTCAAACCCTTTTGGTCAAGGCATGTTCAAGGCTTGTTTCAACTTCATTCAAAACCTATTAAAATTTCAAATTCAAGACTCATATTACTCCATTCAATAGCCACTACATCATGAAACAAAATGGAACATTACAAGCTCATGCCTATTCCTAGATTCCTAAACACTAAGCTTCATCATTATCCAAGTTTTGTCTACATCATGTCCTCATGCTTTATGCCAAAATCAACCACATTGCTTTAGCCTGCTACAACCTTGTCCACACTGCTATCCTGCTGCAAAAACCTGTGGTGCACCAACCTTTTTACAAACCAGTAAGATGCCCTGCATAAAAGCCAAACAAAACAGTCCAAAAATCTACACAAACCAGCCATGCTGTTGCAACAATAAACATACAAAAGCTAGTCCACAAATCAGTCCAAATGTTGCATAAAAATGACAAAACAAAAAATTGTATAAAAAACAGCGTCAACAAACCATGTCACAGTTTTAGTCACACACATATTGATCATGCACACACAAGAAGTTGAAGAAGAAGAAGAACCAAAGAGAAAGAAAAGCGAAAGTACATACCTGAGAACATTTTTTTCAATTTCTTCATCTTTATGTTATTGTAAATATCAGCATTTTTTCACCATATAATTTGTAAGTCTCTGAAACTTGCGAAAATTGGGGATAAAAAAGAATTAAAAGTGTTAGAATATTTTAGATTTAGGTTTTAATTTCCTTTTGAATTTAATATTTCTTTAACTTGAAAAATCACAAATAATATTAGTATTATTTTCTTTTCGTTGATGTTGTGGTTGATTCCTGATGCCATATTCCCTTACGATTTTCATGAGATGATTAAATCCATCTTGATCATTTTGTGTTGATTAGACATTAGGATCAATACATGCATGATAACATTTTAAGATAGAATTTTCCCATTTCAATCTCAACTCTAGGATCATCTACGCATGATAACATTATAAGTATGTTTTTCCCCTTAGACTTTTTCTTTTGCGCCTTATTTAAACAAAAAAAATATTTTCTTAATAAAAAATCCAAAAAAACACTTAATCATCATTCAAATCATTTTCAAAACTAAAGGTTGAAGTAGTAAGTGCCCCTTGAATGAAGGTCCACTTATCATCTTTTTCCTAACAAAAATACAAACCAAATCCAAATCATTTTGCCACTTGGCTTTTATCCTTAAAATCATTTTGAAAAATAACATGCTAACTCCGTTCTATATCAAACATACAAGCTCTAACTGCTAGAATGTGAATTTAACATCTTTCATTAAAAACACACAACAAACCAACATTTTTGATAAGAACTACGGTGTTCTGATTCCTTCACGAGATACGTAGGCATTGAGTTGCAAAACTCGAACGAACGCAATAATAAAAAACTTTTTTCCTAATAAATCATTCATGCATTTTCCCTTAGCAAGTTTAGCATTAGATATACATACCCTTAGATTATAACAAACAAGAGTGGATCTCGTTGAGTACAACATACGTGACGGGTGCTAATACCTTCCCCTTGCGTAACCGACTTACGTACCATTCTCTTGGTCACAAGATCATGTTCTTTCCCATCTTAAAGGTTTTATTGATATTTTCCTTTCCCTATTTGGGATAAATAAAGTCCAGTGGCGACTTCATTGTCTTAGTGTTTTTTAGAGGCGCTTCATTCAGCATCTTCAGAACTTGGAACAACAGAAGTAAAGCTTTAGAAGGCCTCCAAAGCTTCCTTGAATAAGTCACAATCAGAAGCTCTTTTACTAACGTTCCTTAGAATCGTTGCATAAGACACATTACTTTATCTCGACTTAACTTGTAACACACTAAAGGTATTCTTCCATAGTGTTGGGTTCAGAACCTGATGATATCACACGCCTTCTTACCAGAGTCAGAACCTATATGACAGAAGCCACACACTAGATAAAAACTTGTTAGACTATACAATTGTTCTTTAAAGATAACATGTAAAGTTATCATCAAAAGATACGGCCAGATGTAAAACAAAATTTGTTCTCACAATCTCCCCATTTTTTATGATGATAAAACCATGAATTTTGGTAGAAAAATTCATACAGGGTATTCACCATGGAACGCAAATTCAGTAGAGCTAGCAGGCTCTTTCTGAATCTGTGATTACTCGAAATTCCATTAAAGCTTGTTTAGAGTCTCCCCCGGATCCCAAGACTCATAGAATGAATTTTGCATTACAAAAAGTAATATAGAGAATAAATACTTCTCCATTGACGGCTCATTAGCGTGTGACTAGAAATACACGGTCTTCATCTCAGAACCTGGATTTCTATCAGAACACTATGAGGCATTAGAACAAGTTTAGTTACTGTCTTGATGACGTGCATCAAACATCAGAACTAATTGCGGTTCTTTCATAAACTAGAATTATGCCACCAGAAGGTGCATAACATCATGTCATCAGAGTGTTCAACACCTGAACTTTTTCTTGATCTGACCATGTCTTTTGAACATGTCTTCTGACTATGTCTCTAGAACATGTCTTAGACCATGTATTATACCATATCTTCTGAACACGTCTTAGACCATGTCTTAGACCATGTTTTTCTAACATGTCTTAGACCATGTCTTCCGAACATGTCTTAGACAATGTATTCCGAACATGTCTTAGACAATGTCTTCCGAACATGTCTTAGACCATGTCTTTCGAACATGTCTTAGACCATATCTTCCGACCATGTCTTTAGATCATATCTTATAATGGTTCATAACCTTTGAAGCAACTTGGTTATTAACAGAATCACTATACTACCAGAAAATTCACAACTTATTTAGTATCAGAATTTGATAACATGTAACCTGGTTACAAACACTTTTAGACAGTTAACAACTTTTGAACAGTCTTGTGATAGTGTATCAAACGTTTCTGAAGCACACGTTAACATTCTTTCAGATAGTCCACGACTTCTGAAACGAATGCTAAGTAATATAACATCTTTGTTAAGCTTCCAGACAATTCACAACTTCTGAAGCAACAGAGTCTGACTACCATATTTTCAGGAAGTTCACAACTTTTGAACCATAGGTATTCTCAACATACATTTTCCTTACTTTCATAAAGTTCAAAAATTCCTTGAAAAGTAGGAATATCAGAGCTTGATCTAACCATATTTTCACAAAGTTCACTTCTTCTGAACAATAGGTATGATCAACACACAACTTCTTTACTTTCAGTTAGTTCACAAATTTTTGAATAGTAGGAATATCACAACTCGATTAACCATATTTTCACGAAGTTTACTCCTTATGAAAAATAGGTAAATCAACGTCTATTTCATTTTTAAACTTAGTAAGAGCCTTCTTACCAAATCATAGTTTTAGTTCATGATTCATTTATAGATAGTTTACAACTTCTAACGAATACATGTTCATGGATTCTTAGGTCATCAAAGCTTTCTTTAAGGCTTTCTTCATGCATCCTGATATTCTGGATGCTTCCCATATGCTTAGCTCATCATAGGATTCTTCGAGCATCTTGATCTTGATCTTCTTGTTGGCAGATGATAATCTTTTGATAGCCAATTGACATGTCTTATGAAAACCAATGATTTTTTTGCAAAGTTCCTGAATCACACATCAAACAAGCTGTTAGCAGTAAAAGCATTATATCATGTTTGGGTTTGAGATATAAGATTAAGTACTATCAAAATTATATAATTTTTCTCCCCCTTTGTGGGAAATCAAAAAGGATTTAGAAGACAAAATAGATTTTCATTGAAAACTGAAATTATGGTATGACAAAACTCAGATGTCCTATGACATGTTAAGACATCTGATCTGACTTAAACATTACAAATAGGTATAAACAATTAAAACTAGTACTGAAAAGCATAAACAACACAAAAAAAATTTTATCCTAGTTCGGAACAACCTTCCTACTCTAGGGGCTACCAAGCCAAGCATAAGTCCACTAAAATAGTATCAATTCATAGACCCTCAGCAAACCTCCAGTTTACGATATACTCACTTAATCACTACCCTTGCTAGAGTTATACCTAATACTCACCTAGATATGAGCCCCTCCTCAATCCCTCATCAATCAGAGACAATGAGTGTACAAACAGGAAGACACACTTCCATGATAGCAAAACAGAAGACTCACTTCCATGACAATACCTAGCCAAGGCTCTTGACTAAGAATAATATTTAGAGTTGCTTACAAGCTTCCTCCAAGAACAATACTCAACTCATTACCTCACAACTTCTGAGTGAGAACCATACCAACTCTCCTAGAAAGCTGCACAAAGACAAAGCCCTAAACTTCTAAATCTTGGACCCGTACCTTTTCTAGGTTACAAATACTTCTATTTATAACCTATACCCAACTAGATTTGGCCTTCAATCACAACTCATCAGTTGTTAAAAATCAGCAGTAACTTCTTCTACAAACAAGGTCTTCAATCATTAGTTTCCTAAAATATGTCCATATTTAGAAACTGCATATTCTTCAATATGACATGTTGTTCAAGATGATTAGAACTTCTTATCTCAACATAAAATAGGACTTCATGCTCAACCTGTTCCTGTTAGAAAGTTAACACATCCTATCTAACATATTGTTATCTTATTTGTTTTACAAAAATTAATGTCAATCTTAAAACTAGAGAACTTACAATTTCACCCTTTGACAAATTTTGGCTAAAAGAAATAAATAAAAATTACAACCCAGATTACAGCAATAACAACAACAAGTATAATCCTTCAATAGTAGTCTTCAGCAACTATTAAACTCAGCAGCACAATAATATGGAGGCAGTCTTCATAAGCACAATGATGTTATGACATCATATTCGACATTGTATTCATAACAACTATGTACATCCCTAAAATAACAGGCTCTACCAGGTAGCGTAACCGGAAAGAAAAAAGGATAAACTAGTAGTCGGCTTATAGTGAGGGTTCTTGGGGTGTAACTCGGATAAGGGAGTATCAGACGACCCATAGACCCGGGTAGCAACTCACCCTCACCCTCAACTGAGATAAGGTAGATATTCGGGTAGCACATGCTCATAACCGACCATCATCTCGACTCATTAAAGCCCATAACTGCCGATGGTGCACTCATTGTTATGTTACACAACACAAGTCATCTTTATTTATAGAGACGGTTGTGGTTACGCAGTTATAGAACTCAAGAGTCACTCATTAATTGAGGCTCTTGATGAAGCGAAGATACTCACTATATAAACGGGACTTCCTAAAGAGGAATAATCAAGACATCCATCTTGGGACGCACGCATCACTGCCGAGGCTCCCAAATCCCCCAATTATCTCATAAGCTCACTCCGGTAGGCTCTCTTTATCAACTTCTTGGGAAGTCGACCAGATATTTATTCCAGACAGGAACATTGACGCCCACTGTGGGGCCTTGGTAAAATTATTTCTTGGCCACACCTAAATTCACCTCTTGTAGAATGTTGTCTCCTTGAGACCCCTTTGACATGGCACATCTACTAGCCATGGTGGAAGCCCTCAAGCAGCAGAATGAAACTCTACAGGACAATATCACAAACCTATAATAAAGAAGCGTAGGGGACGACTGTCCAAAATAGAAGCTTCTAGAACCTCAACCTTTATCTAAAGATATTTGGGACGACCAAGTCCTAGAAAACTTTAAATCACCATCGTTGATGGTGTATGACAGAAAAACTGACCCTCTAGAGCATATTATCACCATCAACAACCAAATGGAAATAATTGGCTCCACTGACTCATTGAAATATAAATTGATGGTTGACACCTTTAAGGACGTGGCTCTGCGATGGTACATGAGCCTACCACGACTATTTATGGAAAGATATACAGACCCGACGAAGAAATTAATCCACCACTTCTCCGCCAACAAGCACAACAAGGTGTCCACGACCTCTCTATTCAACATTCGACAAGGTCAAGCGGAGTCTCTCTAGGGATACCTATCCTGGTTCAACGAATAGACCATCAAAGTATCTCACCCAAACCAAGAACTGTTCGTTGGGGAATTTCAACACGACCTCTATGAATCCTAAGCCTAGAAGCCCGCGTCTGACATGAATGAGATCATAACCAGGGAGGATTTCTATATAAAAGGCGAGGAGAGCAACCTGGAAAAAAGGACCAGAGATTCCTCTGAGAGAAACAAGACAAAATAAGAAGGATCAGAAAGAAAACAAGAGTCCTCCGGGGAAAACTCAAGAGACAGGCTCCGGGAACGCATAACTCAGAGATCTAACCAGCGTCCCTTTGATTCAAGTGACCCATAGACACCTTTAAATACAAGGAGAGGCGAAATCCTGCAGGAGGTAGAACACCACAACCTGATCCCAGAAGCACCCCGTAGATGGAAGGTCAATGTCATTTTGGGAAATGACACTGGGGCTTGGTGTAACTACCACTGGCTCCGAGAGCACCACACCGATGATTGCTTCCAATTGAAGAAGGAAATCAAGAAATTGATAGAGGAGGCACTTGCTAACTTATATCAAAGATAGTAAAACCACAGCTGGTAAAATAGATACTCGGCAAAAAAATACAGACCCAGAAGAACCTTCCCAGAAGAAGGGTAAAGGTCTTCAAGAAGTGCACGAGACCAAGACAGCTCGCCACACGCTCAAGATCATCATGTCATACCCTAAGTTTGTCCGCCCTATTTCTAACAGTTAAATTATTTTTAAGTTGGGCTTTATATTTTTTTTTGGTTTATTTATACTAACATTTAAATATTAATTTATTTTATTTTAAATTATTTATATTTCTTAAAATAGCAAATATTTTGCCACCCTTTATATACTTTCAATTGATTTCTTATCATAAATAAACGTGTCAGCACAATTGGTAAAGAGGTAAGGCTTTCAAGTACAATGTCATGGTTTCGAATCTCACTTGCTATATTTTTAACATTTTCCTTTCATTTGTTTCTAACTTTATTTCCATTTTTAAAATCATAAAATTACATTTTTTATTATTTTAATTTTAATTTTCGTTTTTATTTTAAGTCATTTTTAAATGATTATTTATTTGATTTTATGCACTTTTTAACAAAATTGAATGCTAAATCGATAATAAATACCAAGAATATTTTATTTTCTGGTTAATTGTTTTTTATTAGTCAATTTGTGTCATATTCAGCTTATGATTGGCCAGCTTGCTGATCAAGATAGAATCATAAATTTTGGGCTTTTCTTGATGTGGATAATTTCCTTTTTTTGTGTTTTTAATCTAATTTCTAATCTATAAATAGGGCTCTGTCCATCTTAATTTCTTATCAACAATTCTCCATCTTTCTTTCACAAATATTTTTTTCCTACGCAATTTCTTTTGTTGGTTTATTTTAGGGTTTTGACTTAAATAGACACTTAACCGTGTTTTTGTCTTGAACAGACAATAACACACAATATCAATAATTCATACATTATCAATAATTCACACACTTCGATTCTCAAACTTATTTTTCTCACACTTTTTTCAAAAACCTTTTTCAAAGCTATCTTCTACTCAAAACTATTTTGGTCAATGATTAAATATGAGGTCACCCTCTTTCCCTTTTATTTTCAATAGTTCCAATTCAATTTGTTTGTTTTTTTATAAAACCATATGATGACTCCTGATGATCGTTTTTATATAAAAATTATATTATCAACATCTACAATTTTACAATTTCTTACCAACACTTCATAAACTTCACTTTTTTGCATTTTACAAATTTTTCTTCAAAACTACTGGTGTTATTTATGATTTTATTCTTGGCAAATGATTAAATTATGAGGTCATCTTTTTTATTTATTTGTTTTCCAACCAAATGACAAATATTCTTATGGTTGTTATTATAAAAAATTATATCCTTATACTAATGATTTTTTTTATTTAGAGGCGAATTTTCTAACATTTATTCCATCGACTTTTGCACACGCGATTTCTCCATAATTCTCTCTCTGTGTTTCTTAATTTTTATTTATTTATTTCTTTTTAGATTTACTTTGGTATAATAATAATAATAATAATAATAATAATAATAATAATAATAATAATAATAATAATAATAATAATAATAATAATAATAATAATTAGATGCCCTATGTCACTATACAATTGGACCTGCTTTGAATTTTGAAAAAGAAACATTATTGTTCATAAGATCATATGCATGGAGAGAGATACAAGACTGTCTGAAGGTGAGTTTTATTTTTGGCATTCATTATTTTTCTTATAATTATAAATATTTGAAAAGTCAAAAGCAAGTCCTCCGCCCTGATGTTTCGTTTGTTATATTATTATTATTATTATTATTATTATTATTATTATTATTATTATTATTATTATTATTATTATTATTATTATTATTATTATTATTATTATTTTCTTTTTCATTTTTTTTGTTGTTTCTTTAATTGAGATTATTTTTTCTTTTGGTTATTTTAATTATAATTACTAATATTAAATTATTATTTAGAAATTTTAATTCATTTGATCATTTATTTATTTTAGTTAAAGTTTGTAGATTATTTGATTAGATTAGTTTAGATCTATTAGTCTAACTTTTTCTCATTAACAAAAATAACAAAAAACCTTTTATAAATATTATAGTAATCATATTCAATTAGGATAACTTTTTAGATTGTATATATTATTAGGTTTTCCCGGTTAATCTCTCAACACATGTACATAAATCTATTTTTTTTCAAATCAAATTAATTTCAATATTTCTATAAATAATAAGATTGGTAGATTTTACATCCCCCATATCCTCGAATAATTGATTAATTAACTTACCATTTATCAATTAATTATTCAAATCAAAACATTTAAAAACTCACCAAACAAATCAAATAAATTTTTTTGCCTAACGGAATCTAATTCCAAGGAATATAAACTCTTCTTCAACTGACCAAAGTCAAATAAAATAACTTTTTATATAAATTTAAATATTTTTTAAAATTACTAACTTGTTTTATTCATTAAACTTTTTTTTACTAACTTCAACTTTATTTTATTTAAACATTTTCAAAATTATAGCATGCATTTAATATAGCTAATCAATTTCAAATTTATTTTTTCTACCAACTTAATTTCAATTTCAATATTATTTTCAAAAAAAGGATTGTGGATTTACTTTCAAATTAAATTTTGAACTACGTCTAGGACTATGCAATTTTCAAACGCATATGAATTTCAAAGGATTGTTCGAAAGCATTTACACAATTCTATAAAAAAAAATCAACCAAACTACGAACTACGAAATTGGACTCTGATTCTTCGCAAAGAGATACATAGGTACACGGTTAAAACCAATGCGAGTCCCTTAACTAAAAAATCAAACATTTTCTCAAATACATGGAAATATTAACTATTAAATAGAAAATTCCCGATTTAACCTACGACCTAGAAGAGGAACCCCTTGAGAACAAGGGAGATAAAGGGTTCCTAACACCTTCCCGTCGTCTAACCAACTCATGAATTTAGAATCTATGACAAATTAGGGTTACCTGTTATATCTCAATGCTTATGATAAAAATTAATGGTGGCAACTCTTATTTTTTTTGCCGGTTACGACAAATCGCCGGCAGAATCGCTGGCGATGGTGAAACTAGCTCAGCCAAAAAGAAGTATGCCTACACCGTGATGCATGTAATCGAGGATATAGCCAAGGTCTGGAAACAATACCTCAACCCGATTAGCTTCTCCAAGAGGTATGCGATCAATATTATGGCTCGCGAAAACAATCATACAATTATCAAAGTAAAAATCCGAGACTGGAGCATGAAAAGAGTACTGGTGGACCTTGGTAGCTCGGTCGATGTACTCTACTAGAAAGCTTTCAAAGGAATGGAGTTTGATGCATCTGAGCTGCTACCTTTTAACGACACCCTGATAGGATTCTCCAGAGAACAAGTACAAGTATTGAGTCATCTCCCAGTACTCACTATCTTCGGAAACGGTGCAAATGCCAAAACTGTCTGAGTAAGATACTTGATTGTCAATGCTGCCTCACCCTACAATGTTATCATAGGAAGACCTTCCTTCAATTCCTTAGAGGCCGCTATATCCACCCTGCACCTCACTATAAAACACCCCCTAGGGAACCGTCGAGCCGGGTGGTCAAAAGCGACCAAGGATTATCCAGGAAATGATATAAGGATAGCCTGAAGTTTAAAAAGATATAGTCCGAAGGGCCCAGACAATCCAATGAGCTAAAAATCAACATGATTGACATAGACCCTCGAGATGATACACGAGAAGAAAGTATTTCCCCTCATGATGAAACAAAGAGGGTCCAAATCGGAACCACACCCTCTGAGATAACTTACATAGGATGCAATATTTCCTGAGAAGAAGAAACAGAGATCGTGGAGCTGTTGAAAGAAAATGTAGACTTATTTTCTTGGAAGCCTTCAAATATGCCCGTGATAGACCCCAACTTCATGTGCCACCACCTGACCTTGAATCCGGATACCAAACTAGTATCTCAAAGGAAGAGGAAAGGTGGACAAGAGGAGAAGAAGGCCATAAAATACGAGGTCGAGAAGTTACTCGATGTCGGCTTCATCAAAGAGGTCAAATACCCTACCTGACTGGCCAACATGGTAATGGTCAAAAAGAAAATAGGAAAGTGGCGCATGTGCGTTGACTTCACGGATCTCAACAAATCATGTCCCCAGGATCCATACTCATTGCCACAAATAGATCGAGTCATTGATGAAATCTCAGGGTACAAGCGCCTCAGCTTCATGGATTCCTACTCGAGTTATAATCAAATCTGTATGAGCCCGAAAAATGCACCGAAGACTGCCTTCATGACAGACCAGAGCAATTACTATTACAAAGTGATATTGTTCGGTCTCAAGAACGCAAGAGCCACCTACCAATGGTTAATGGATAATGTGTTCGCCATTCAAACCGGAAGGAACCTAAAGGTGTACGTAGACGACATGGACGTCAAAACCACTTTTAGAAAACAACATGTAACAAACTTGAAAGAAACTTTTGCATCATAAGACAATATGACATGAGACTCAACCTAGACAAATGTATCTTTGGGGTTCAAGCTGGCATGTTCCTGGGGTTCATGCTTACTAGCCATGGGATAGAAGAAAATCCGGACAAGTGTCAGGAAATCATACACATGCGCAACCCATATTTAAAAAAGGAGGTACAACAACTAACAAGAAGATTAGTTGCTTTATCCCGATTCTTATCATGCTTCGGGGACAGCGTGATCCACTTCTTTGCAGCCCTCAGGAAGTCTAAGGAATCCGAATGGACTGCAGCACACGAGGAAGCCTTTTAAACAGTAAAAAAATTCTTGTCCTCTCCACCAATCTTGACAAGTCTGGAAGCGAATGCACCCTTGATCCTATACCTGGAGGTTTCTGAGAAAGTTTTGAGCTCAGTACTTGTCCAGGAAGGGGAAGTGGGGGAAAGACCGATGTACTTTGTTAGCAAGGTTATGAAAGGAGCTGAGCTGCAATACCAGAAGATTGAGAAACTGACACTAGCACTGATTATGACGGCCCAAAAATTAAGACATTACTTCCAGGGTCATCCAATAACCGTGAGGACTAATTTCCCCATCAAGCAGATACTGAAGATGTCGGATCTAACTAGAAGGATGGTCATGTAAGCTATAGAGTTGTCTGAATATGACATCAAGTTCAACTCGAGAACCGCCATCAAATCATAGAAACTAGCTGGCTTTGTAGTGGAACTAAGTGACCCATTGCCTGAAGATAATACGAGAAAATGGAATCTTCATGTCGACGGTTCATACAACCCCAAAGGAAGTAGAGTCGGGGTCATCCTCGAGGGACCCGACAAATTTGTATTAGAATACTCCTTGAGCTTCAACTTCTAGGCCAACAATAACCAGGCAAAATACAAGGCCCTCATATCAGGGATGAAGTTGGCTAAGGAGGTGGGAGTCTCCCACTTAACCGCTAACACTGATTCTCAATTGATTGTAGGGAAAATGAAAGGGGAGTGTCAAATAAGGGACTCAACACTACTGAGATATCTTCAGATGGCACAAGGGTTGTCAAAAACCTTCACAAAATTTAAGGTTAATCGTATCCCTAGGAAAGAGAACATACGAGCCAGCGTGCTAGCCCGAATCGCCAGTACCAAGGGACTAGGGTTAAATAAAATAGTGATACAGGAAATCTTAGAAATGCCAAGAATCAAGCAGGAAAATGTTGTTTCAATTGAGCACATCACCGGCTGGATAGCCCCTATAATCCAATATATAACACACGAAATCAAGCCCGAAGACACCAACGAAGCTCGACCCATAAAGATGGTATCCACCCACTACTTGATAGTGTCTGATAGATTATACAAAATGGGAAGATCCACACCCATACTGAGATGTGTGACAAAAGCACATGTTACCTTAGTGATGAAAGAAGTCCACGAAGGGGCATGTGGGAGCCACATCAAAGGAAGAGTCCCGTCTAGGAAGATACTCCGAGCTGGGTACTATTGGCCTCGAATGTTACAAGATTGTGTCGAATTTGTAAGAAACTGTAACAAATGCTAGGTATACTCGCCACTCATACACTCCCCGGCCGAGTTATTACACTCCATCTTTTCCCCATGGGCATTCTACCAATTGGGAGCATACATATTGGGACCATTCCCCAAAGCTTTGAGACAATTAAAATTTCTCATTATGGTCATTGACTACTTCACAAAATGGGTGAAAACAGAGGTTGTGGAATGCATTAAAACCGAGAGGGTACGTCACTTCTATTGGAAAAAACATTATTTGCAGGTTCGGGTTGCCCAAAGTCATAGTGTCCGACAACAGAACACAATTTACAAGCTTGGTCGTGGTAGAATTCTGTAGTGATTTGGGTATCCAAAATAGGTTCACATCAGTGGAACACCCTCAAGCCAACGGACAAGCCAAAATAGCCAACAAGATCATTTTGAAAGGAATGAAAAAGAATTTGGATGGTCCAAATGGGCCATGGGACAAATACTTGTTGGAGATCCTTTGGTCATACCATATAACCCCCCATTTTGCTACTCGAGAAACACCTTTCCGAATGGTGTACGGCGCAGACGCCATGATACCGGTCGAGATCAATACCCCTACTTGGAGGAGGGAGAACTTCAATGAAGAAGTCGACAAGGAAGACTTGAACAATTCGTTCGATATGGTAGATGAAATCCGAGAAATGTCACGAGTCAGAGAGTTTGTGGTAAAGAGAAGATTAGTCAAGAAGCTCAACTTGAAAGTAAGACAAATAGGTTTTCAACCAGGAGATCTGGTCCTCAAAAAGATCATTGATCCAAAGAATAAACGAATGCTGTCTCCGAACTAGGAAAGCCCCTACCAGGTATTTCATAAACTGAATAATGGGGCTTACAAATTGGAAACTCTGGATGGGTCAGAGATTCATAGGACTTGGAATGTATACAATCTCATGCTTTATTTTAGTTAAAAAACTATGTAATGAGACCCATGAATAAATAAATGGGATGCACTATTTTCCCTTGCAAGGGAAAGGGTTTTTAATGAGGCACTCAAAATAAAAACAAATATCTATAATACCTCCCGCAAACTCGGCTTCACCCTTGCTAAGGCTCTGGACCTACTCGACCAACCATACAATGAGGCTCTGTTCTGGAAAAAAGTCGAATCATACTTTACGCCTCTCGCAAACTTGGTCACCCTCCTAAGGCTCTGCGTCTACTCGGCCAACCTTGCAATGGGGCTCTGACCTAACAAAAGTCAAAGCCACTTCACGCCTCTCGACTTGGTCACCCTCGCTAAGGCTCTACACCTACTCGGTAAACCTTACAATGGAACTCTGACCCAAAAAAAGTCGAAGCCACATCACGCCTCTCAACTTGGTCACCCTTGCTAAGGCTCTGCGCCTACTCAGCCAACCTTACAATGGGGCTCTAACTCAATAAAAGTCGATCCTTGACTGCTGCAGGGGAGTGCAAGAATTTTTGATTGCTGAGGATGAGACATCCTTGTTGACTACTGTTGGGGAATCAGGAGCTTGGGTTGTATGCCAATATACTAGGGATTCCTGTCTTGAGGGGATCTTCATTGGGGGATATTTGAATATCCTGTGGGGAACTGAGAATGAGAGTCTTGATTCGGCTTGGGGAATGCAAGATCTTCAATTGTTTGGGGATCTTAGGACCACTGCTGGGGATTGAAACTCCTTGGTGACTTGCGGGGCTAGAGAATTCTGATGATCTCTACTGGGGAGTCCAGAACCTGGGAGGCTTGTGCTGGAGGAGTAAGACTGAGAATCTACAATCTGATGGGAAGTACCTCTGTGGGGAGAAGGTTCATTAGTCTGGTTCCGCTGGGGATAGGATTTTCAGATTCTTAAGGCTCCACTGGGGATACTGAAACTTAACTCTGTGAGGAATTGAGTTCCGGTAGGCTCTCTGGCTGGGGAAATTAGTTTCGAGAAAGCTTTTTCTGCTGAGGATCCCAAAGTTTAACTCAGTTTGGGGAATTAAGTTCTGGATTTTGACCTTGTCGAGGAATTTGGAGTTTAAATCTGCGGGGAATTTCTTCTGAAAGGGTATCAAGATATCTACCTGTACCTTCAACCTATCAGCAATCATCTTTCTTGATTTGTAAGGAAAATGATTATGTTCAAATGCATATGCCTATTTAACAAAACATTAGACGTTTCTCAAATAAAACATAAGTGCAAAAGAGAAACAGGAAGAAAAAGCAAATTCTTGTATTTGGAAAAGTATTTGTATTAACTTTTTATGAGTATCTTTGTACAAAGGAGACAAACACCCTAGTAAGAGGATGCTGTCGTAAAAAATTGAAAATTTTATACAAAAGAAAGATGGCTATGTGCAACAATTCTATGGGATCCCATTCTGTCATAGCCTTCACAACTCTGAATATCTTATCCATTCAAATGCTTTGTTCGCTGATGACTGGATTGATCAGAAGCTTGGAGTTTGTTGATGAAGAGATTGTTCTTTAAAGTGATCCGACGAGACATAGTCATACGCTTTAATTCCCTAACTTTTGCCGGGATCGCCCTTTCGGGTTTTCAATCCACCGGGAAACCCTTTTTTGCCCAAGCCGCCCTTTCGGGTTTTCAACTTGCCGGGTGTACAAATTTTTTGTTTTATCCCTAATTTTTGCCTGAACCGCCCTTTCGGGTTTTCGATCCACCGGGATGCCCATTTTTGCCCAAGCCGCCCTTTCGGGTTTTCGACTTGTCGGGTGACTTTATGCGTAGTATCTTTTGACTATGTCTGCGTTTGCAGGGTGCGGCAAATCGTCGCCGTCCATGGTGGTCAGAATCATTGCACCACCAGAAAATATGCTTTTGATCACAAATGGTCCTTCGTAAGTAGGAGTCCATTTGCCCCTGGGATCACTTTGCGGTAAGATAATCCACTTGATTACGAGATCTCTGACTTGATATACTTGACGTCTGACTTTCTTGTTGAAAGCCTTGATCATCCGTTTTTGATACGTTTGACCATGGCAAACAACAACGAGTCACTTTTCATCGATCAAATTGAGTTGATCAAGTCGGGTCAGAATCCTATCGTCTTCATTCAAACCATCGTCCTTCATAATCCTTAAAGAAGGAATCTGAACTTCCATGGGTAGGACCGCTTCCATGCCATATACTAAAGAAAATGGGGTTGCCCCTGTTGAAGTTCGTGCCGTGGTACGGTATCCATGCAGAGCAAACGGTAGCATTTCATGTCAGTCCTTGTAGGTGACTATCATTTTCTGAATGATCTTCTTAATGTTTTTGTTTGCAGCTTCAACAGCACCGTTCATCTTCGGCTGATAGGGAGATGAATTGTGATGATAAATCTTGAACTGTTCGCATAGACCGGTGATCATAGTATTATTCATATTTGTACCGTTGTCTTTGATGATCCTATTGGGGACACCATACCAGCATATGAGGTTTTGCTTGATGAAGCGGGCAACCACATTCTTTGTAACAGAGGCGAAGGAAGCTGCTTCGACCCATTTGGTAAAATAGTCGATGGCGACCAGGATGAAGCGATGTCCGTTGGACGCTGTGGGCTTGATCTCTCCAATCATGTCAATGCCCCACATTGCAAATGGCCAAGGAGCCGTCAGGACGTTGAGAGGAACAAGAGGAATATGAATCTTGTCAGCGTAGACCTGACATTTGTGGCAAGTACGGGAATGCTGATGGCAATCTGCTTCCATGGTAGACCAGTAATAGCCTGCCCTTAGAATCTTCTTAGCCATCATATGCCCGCTCAAGTGGGTGCCAAATGTACCGCTGTATATCTCGGTCATGATTAGCTCTGCTTCAACTTTGTCTACACATCGGAGTAAAACATAATCACGGATGCGTTTATAGAGGATGCCGTTGCTCAGGAAGAACTTGGCAGCAAATTTCCTTAGGAACTTCTTGTCATTTACGGAAGCTCCTTCGGGATATTCTCTAGTCTGGAGATACCTTTTGATTTCGTGAAACCATGGTTGTTCCACTACTTCTTCGGTATTAATCTCATGACAATGCACAGGTTCATCCATTCGCTCGATGGTGATTTGGGGAGCCTCGTTATCCCAGTTGAGTTTAAACATGGAGGACATAGTGGCAAGAGCATCTGCAAGCTGATTCTCTTCTCGCGGGAAATGCTCGAAGGTGATTTGCTCGAAACGAGGCAACAATGTCAGGACATGTTCTTTGTATGGGATAAGATTAAGATGCTTGGTATCCCACTCTCCTTTGATTTGACTGATTACCAAAGCTGAGTCCCCAAATATGATCAAAGATTTGATCCCCAAGTCTATAGCATCCTTGAGACCAAAGATGCAAGCTTCATATTCAGCCATGTTGTTGGTACAGCTGAAGCAAAGTCGGGACGTGAAAGGCGTGTGACAACCTTCCGGGGAAATGAGTACCGCACCGATGCCGTTTCCAAGTGCATTTGAAGCACCATCAAAGTACAGGGTCCATCGGGATCCATTTTCAGGTCCGTCATACGGTCCGTTACCTTTAATGTTGTCCAAATTCATGATGTCCTCGTCCGGGAAGTCGAATCTCATGGACTGATAATCTTCGATAGCTTGATGAGCTAGATGGTCATCTAGTTCACTCCCCTTTATAGCTTTTTGGGTAGTGTAATGGATGTCATACTCAGTTAGGATCATTTGCCATCTAGCTATTCTTCCAGATAAAGCTGGCTTCTCGAAGATATACTTGATAGGATCCATTTTGGAAATCAACAAAGTGGTATGAGTCAGCATATACTGCCTTAGTCGGCGAGCAGCCCATACCAAAGCGCAGCAAGTTTTCTCGAGCAGTGAGTAGCGAGTCTCACAGTCGGTAAACTTTTTGCTAAGGTAATAAATAGCATGCTCTTTTCGACCAGACTCGTCATGCTGGCCCAAAACACACCCCATTGAGTTATCCAAGACGGTCAGATACATGATCAACGGTCTTCCTTCGACGGGTGGCATCAGAATGAGAGGTTCTAGCAAATACTCCTTGATTTTATCAAAAGAAGCTTGGCAATCGTCGTTCCATTCGACTACCTGATCTTTCTTTAATAATTTGAAAATCGGCTCACAGGTAGACGTCAGATGAGAGATGAATCTGGAAATATAGTTCAAGCGCCCCAAGAACCCTCTAACCTCCTTTTCAGAACGGGGAGCAGGCATTTCTTGTATCGCTTTCACTTTTGCTGGATCGACCTCAATGCCCTTGTTTCTGACAATAAATCCTAGAAGTTTACCAGACCTAACTCCAAAAGTACACTTACTTGGATTCAGCCTGAGTTTGTACTCTTTCAACCTGGCAAACAGCTTTTGCAGATGTTCAAGGTGTTCCTCCTCTGTTTGTGATCGAGCTATCATATTGTCTACGTAAACTTCGATCTCATGATGTATCATATCATGAAACAAAGCTACCATGGTGCGTTGATAAGTTTCCCCTGCGTTCTTCAGTCCGAACGGCATCACCTTGTAGCAGAAGGTACCCCATTGTGTAACAAAAGTTGTTTTCTCCATGTCCTCGGGGGCCATTTTGATCTGGTTGTAGCCCGAGAATCCATCCATGAAGGAAAACACTTTGTGCTGAGCTGTGTTGTCAATCAAAATGTCGATGTGCGGTAGCGGAAAATCATCCTTAGGGCTGGCCCTATTCAAATCCCGGTAGTCCACACACATTCTGACCTTGCCGTCTTTTTTAGGTACTGGCACAATGTTATCAACCCATTGTGGATAGGATGTAACAGCCAGAAAGCCAACATTGAATTGCTTCATTACTTCTGCTTTAATCTTCTCAGACATGTCGAGCCTCATTCGGCAGACTTTTTGCTTGATCGGTGGACAATCTTCTCTTGTAGGGAGACGGTGAACCACGATATCAGTGTCTAAACCCGACATGTCTTCATAAGACCAGGCGAAGATTTCAATGTATTCATTTAACAGCTGTACCAAACGCTCCTTGACACTTGGTTCCAGATTGGCACCCACTTGTACTTCCTTCCGGTCTTCCTCTGTTCCTAAGTTGACAGTTTCCAACAACTCTTCGTGAGGCAAGATGGCCCTCTCTTCTTGTTGTAGAAGTCTGGCTAGCTCTCCTGGTACTTCACAATCTTTGTCGTCTTCGCACTCAGCCTGATTGACCAAATCTTCAGATTTAATGAAGGACATAGCAGAATAGTCACCAATAGAATCCAGAGTGGATGGGTACCTGCATTTGTGAGTGTGGGTGTGTGTAAGGGATAGCCATCCTTAAACAAACAAAAATGCAAAAGGAAAGAAAATGAACACATCAGTTTATCAATGAAAAACGTCCAATGAATCATTAAACATGGCATATGGATATGAAGAGAATCAAAACCCTTACAAATGGACCTACATACCCCGGGCAAGGCATGAGGTGAAAAAGTAGTGTGCATATTGTTTAAAAGTAATTATTACAGACCAACAGGAAATGTTCGAAAGATAAGTTACTGATTAATGAAAGTAATGGGGACGAAGTCTTTCGCCTCCCAGTTGTGTAGTCCCCCTTCGATGGTTGGGAAGATCCAGTCTTCAATGTTACCCTCTTCGTCTTCGTCTTCCAAAGCATTAATTCCATGAGGAGAAATCTTGATGGGTGTCCTTTCAATTTTTGAGCGACGCATAGCTTTTTGCCCCGCAGCGGTAAATCCCAACCCAAACTTGTCTGTCTTGTGTGGAAAGTCAGGCAACTGACCCAATGTTGAGCTCTTTCCCTCCTTCATTGCAGCCTTTGCGTCTTTCAGAGATGCCATCCTGGCCACCTGCTTGGGTATCTCAGCTACTGCCTTTGCTACAGCAACCTCGGGAGCAAATTCCTCGAAGTGTTGGAACGGTGTCTCAATGAACTCGCCCTCCACTTCCACATACCGAAAGGAGTTCAGGTGACTGATCATATATTCTTCTTCACTGTGTACAGTTATAATCTTTCCTTTGACATGGTATTTCAGCATCTGATGTAGGGAGGAAGTGACTGCCTCAGCATTATGTATCCACGGTCTCCCTAGCAAGCAAGAGTATGACGGACGGATGTCCATCACATAGAAAGTTGAGTGGAATACTTCAGTGCCCACCTTGATGGGAATGTCGACCTCCCCATGTACCATTCTTTTAGACCCGTCAAAGGCCCTGACAATGATATTACTCGGTTTCAGCTCCAAGCCTTCACAATCTAATCGATCCAGAGCTTTCTTAGGCAGCACATTTAAAGAAGAACCAGTGTCGACCAAAACGTGGGCAAGAGTAGTTCCTCGGCATTCAACTGACACATGCAATGCGTCATTGTGCTTTCTTCCTTTCGGAGTCAGGTCAGCATCAGAGAAACCCAGACCGTTGTCTGCGGTCAGGCTGGCTACACAATCCTGGAATTGATCGGATGAGGTTTCCTGGGGTACATGGGTTGTCTTCAGAAACCTTATCAATGCTTTGGCATGAGCTTCAGAACAAAGCAGTAATGCTAACATGGATATCTTCGAGGGGGTTTGCCCTAGTTGCTCCACCACGTCATAATCACTCTTCTTAATTATTTTCAGAATCTCCTCCATTTCTTTCTTAGAGGTTTCGGGGATAACAAATGGTTGAGCCCTCGTCCTGACGAGCTCATCTTGGATCCCTTTCCCCTTATCATCAGAAGTAGGAGGGACAACCACAGGAGTAACAGCTTCTTCAACCAGCGGAGTTCTTATAGAAAGTTTTATCGATGCAGGAGTAACTTTGGCAGTAGCTAAGGGTCCAAAGATTGCCTTTGGAGGGGAAATCTCTGGAGAAAATATTCTCCCACTTCGGGTAATCTTGCTCGTACCGATAATGTTTGAAATGTCGGCATCTTCTTCGTCAGAGCTCTCTTCAGTTATCTCAACTTGTTTAACACCATGGTAGTAGATTTCTCCACCGTAATTCCATGGTATTGATTTGTCAGATTTGTAGGGGATAGGCCCAGGCATGGTTATTTTCAGAGGAACAAACTTCGTAGCGGATGTTATCTTAACAGGCTTTTTAGGGACCTTGGAAAGATTGGTGGAAAATGGTGATTATTGAAACATATTTGATAGGAGTTGGAATAGCAGGAATCTTTTCGAAAAGAATTTGTTGGCTGTCCATTAGGCCTTGGATGCCTATCTTCAGCAATGGACAGTCGATTGGTAAGGAGGAACAATAGTAGCATTCTTCTTTACATCCTGGGAAAATCCCAGCCTTCAACAGATTTAACTTGATTGTCAACAGTGGAGTCCTAAGATCATCAACAGCAGAAACATACAGATCTTCTTCAAAAGCATGGACATTGCGACCATGCTTCGACATTGGAGCGGATATTACATTTGGTTTCTCTGGAGCATCGAACTCAACCTCTTTTGCATCTATCAAGTCTTGAATTTTATGCTTAAGCGCCCAACAATCGTTGGTATCGTGCCCGATGCTGTCAGAATGATAGGCACATTTAGCATTAGGATGATAATGTGGGGAAGATGTGTTCACATTTTTTGGTGCCTCTTTGATAGTGGTGAGATTTAGCTTCAACAAATGGGGAAGAACTTGTGCAGGCGTCATATTGATGCGGGTGAACTGCCGTTATGGCCGTTCTACCCGTTGCTGGTTTGGTCTGGACTGATTGTTACGAGGCTGATCATTTGATGAATTTTGGATCATCACGGCCCCCACAGTCGGCTGGCGCTCAGTTATTCCCAATCTTTTCTGAGAGTATATAACAGATGTCTCCTTCTTGGCCGGAAATGAATTCTTAGCAGTTGTAGATGCATAGGCCTCCCTTTGAATCTTTCCACTCTTAATACCGGCTTCCACCCGTTCGCCAGTCAGAATCAATTCAGTAAACCCTGCGGAAGAGCTCCCGATCAAATGGTTGAAGAACGGGCCAGATAGGGTCCCCAAGAACATATCAACTAGTTCCCTATCAGAAAGAGGTGGCTGCACTCTTCCGGCCAAGTCGCGCCATTTCTGGGCGTATTCTTTGAATCCCTCAGTTGAGGCCATTCCCATACTTTATAGCTGAGTACGGGTTGGCTCCAAGTCAGCGTTATATTGATACTGGCGATAAAAGGCAGCTGCCAAGTCTTCCCAGTTATGCACTTCTGACCTCTCAAGCTGGTAAAACCAGTCTAGTTGTGTACCGGACAAACTATCCTGAAAGAAGTGTACCCAAAGATTTCTGTCGGATGTATGAGGTTGAATTCTTCTGACATATGACCTCAAGTGCATCTTCGGGCAAGACAGCCCATCATATTTTGCAAAAACTGGCACCTTAAACTTTGGAGGGATCACAATCCCAGCAATCAATCCCAATTCTTCAAAATCTAACCCAGGAATCCTTTGCAGCTCCATAGCCGCCAGTCTATCCTCCAGGTTTTTGTATTTGTCATCCGCTGGCAGGTATTGTTGCTCTGAGTAGTCTTCATCTTCCTCAACCTCTTCCTCTTCAGCCTCGGACTCAGAAGGTAGTGCAGCTCCTTTTCCCTTACTGGTTTCCTCCTCCGATGCGGAAGGAAATTCAAGAACTCTTCTAGCTTCATTCTCAAACCTTCTTCCCAGTGTAGCTACCCCAACTCTTTTCTTCTTCTTTTTCACTTTTTCTTGCTCTTTGTTCCCAAGCAGTGTTTTTAGATCCTCCTGACCCTTTGCCAAGGTCATTAGGAGCTATTGAAACTGTGAGTTTTGCGACTGCAGATCTTTGACCGTCTGTTCGAGATCCATCTTACTGAAATAAATAGCAGAAAGATAAGGAAACCTGGTGTGGAGACCTGCTTATGCATATGATGAATGCTATGTTTATTCATGCAATGCATTCAAGGATTTAGAAATTCAAATTCGTTGCAAACAAAAAGAACACACGTCATATTAATAAGAAGAAATTTTATCAGTACATAAATGCCCCGTGGGCCAAATATTACAAAAACTTCTTAAGATAAAAAGACGTTGCGCATCCTCTTTGGTGCGATGTAAGTGTTGAGGGTCTTCTCCTCATGAAGTCGGCGGGTAAGCTCCAAAACCTTCTTCTCACTGGCGTAGAAGCTGGCTTCAAAAGTATTCCGTTCCTCCTTGAGTTGGATCCAACTCTTCTGCATCTCCTCCCATGATGTTGGCATGTCAGGATATAGGATGGTGTAAGGAACCTCTCCTTCCTTAACGGGCTCTTTAATCAAAGGGAGAATATGAGGGTAAGGCATCATAAGACTCTGGGCTCGGGTCCTTACCCACTTGAGATAAGGCTCAAGAGGGATGGAGTTCTTATGCCCCAGTGTCTTTCTATCTACCTTGTTAGGCATCCTCCAAGCTCTGATGAATCTTTGGCGAAGTCCTTGCGCATCGTTGTCGAAGTCAAAAACTAGGTCAGGAATCAGCATGTCATGAGGGCCATCCCTCCGTGCATATCCAAATTGTCTCAAAGCTAGACAAGGGTTGTAGGTAATGCCTCCCCTAATGCCAAGTAATGGAACATTAGGAAACTCTCCACAATGATCGACGATGATGACATTTTCTCTGGACCGAGAACACCAATGTACATCAGAGTGTGTGAGGGTCATCAATCGTTGCGACCACCTTAAGCCTTGTTCATTCTTCAAAACAGATTGTGGAAGGTGCGAAATAAACCACCTTGCAAGAAGAGGAGTACATCACATGAGAACACCTCTCTTCCTCATTGTTCGTGTGTAAAATGAGTGGAGGATGTCCCCAAGCAATGTAGGTATGGGATTCCTTGACATGAAAATCTTGACAGCATTGACATCTATAAGTTGGTCAGGATTTGGGAACAAGACCAACCTATAAATGAGGAGTGCCACAATTTCTTCAAAGACTTGTAGATCCAAGGAATTCCAACACTCTTGTGCCTTCTCAAACAAGAATTTTGCCAAGAAGCCTTTGACACCACTTCTAGTTTCCCAATGCCCCTTGATGTCAGATGGTTGCAAGTGTAGTGCTTGAGCAACATCTTCAGGCTTTGGTTCTTTTTCCGTACCGTTGAAAGGTAGTTGATTAAGAATAGGAACTCTCAGGAGTTGAGAAAATTCCTCCAAAGTAGGCACCAATTGGTAGTCGGGGAATGTGAAACAGGGGTGAAGGGGGTCAAAGAATTGGAACAACACTTTCACCATGTCTTCTTCAATGTTGGTGTTGACTAGGCTGAGCAGTCTACCATGTCTTTCACTGAAGAGAGAGCTTTCTGGAATTCTGGATGTAAGCTCCTTGAGTTGAGGAGGGATTCTCACAAGGTTGACTTGGATAGTTTTCCTGCAAAGAATTTCCATGACCTACAAAACAAGAACAAAGATGAAGATCCAAACCCTTGAAATGGTTAGTGGATGCATATGATGCTTTATGATGTTCATGATGTATGCACAAACATATGTACAAGCAAGTCACACAAAACCCTAGTTTCAGGCTTGCATGAGGTTTCATAGGTAAGTACCCTCTTGAGTAAAGTTGGCTTAAAAACCTGTCCTATAAATAGTAACCGGGTTCTAAGGAGCTCAATATCATTGGATTGTTTTCCATGTTCATTGTTTTGGTTTACCCACTTAACTAGCGACCAAAATATTCCAAGAAAACAACCCTCAATGAGTGTAGTATCGAGTATCTACCAACTTCGGACTGCACCAAAGCCGGTCATCTCACTACCCCTAATAAAAGGCCAAGATGGTCAAGTAAGGTTCTAGGTCATTAGTGCTTAGTGACATCACTCAGCGGCCCCGTACTCTCCTTGATTAAACTCAAGGGTTACCGGTACTCACAAATATGTCGCACTAATATAGCTATTGCTTCAACCGTGTTGGTATACCCCGCATAGTTTCCACAATGTATTGCTATCTATGAATGTTTCCCCAAATCCGGGTGTAGGATTTCAAGCCCAAACAAGAGAACCAAAATATAAAGCAATCAAAGTAAACAATTAGTCATGCAAAAGGGTGATTTAAGCCCTAAGGTTACTCCACTTTTAAATTTTTCCCCAGCAGAGTCGCAAATTCTGTGATACGGTGGGAGAACTGACTTGAGGTTTTACGTTTGTTTTTGCAAATGTTTCGGTTTAGCAAGAGTCGCCACCGACTTTTTATTTTATCCTAAGGAAAGGATAAAAAGCACAGCAAAAACCTTTGAGATGTTTTCTTGGGTTCGGGGAGTAGATTATAGAAAGGGAAGGTATTAGCACCCTTTCTATCCATGGTTATCCATGGGCTCTTAGTTACTTGCTTAGATCACTTGCCTTGCATTTTCAATTGTTTGAAATGGTGCTTTGTGTGTGTGGTTTTGAAAAATGTTTTGAAAAATGTTTTGAAAAAGATGCCTTGTCTAGGCGACCCTTGTAACAATTCTTTACTCGAATGTTTTACAAAAGGTGTTTGTCTTTTTGAAAATATGTTTCAAGGTTTTGAAAGTTGTTTTTGAAAGTTGTGTTGTGAAGTGTGTTTTGAAAAAAATGGCAAGGATTTATTTTGCAAGTTTGATCAAGTAACTAAGAGTTGTCTACCCCTAAATTTACTCAAAGATTTTTCCTATGTTTTAACCCTTTTAACAGTATTGTTCCACCATTGTATTTGATGGACAATCTTGTGTTAGGATGTTAACGGGACGGGCGCGGGTCATCGTTTAGACCATGGATGCAATGGTGCCAAGTGTCTTTGGCAATTTTCTTGAGGGACTATGATCATTTTGTTTAGGAAACTTCGAGAGCGTCATCGAGGGACTATGATCATTTGATTTGTTTTGCTTTGTCAAAGAAACTCAACATGCAAGCATGGCCCATTTTTGAAGGCAACAAGTGGAGTAACCCTAAGGGTGTAAGTGTGCATTGTGTTGTCAATTTTCATGCATTTTTGTCTTTGAATTAGGTCAAGCTATTTGTTATTTGATTTTTGCATACAAACCCTAGGTCTATCATGGCATAATTAGAAAGCTTTTAAATGCGGAATTTTAAAGTCCTAGACTATTACAACATGATTATGGGGATGGGGGTACAAATGTTTAAATGGGGTATTTGACAAGAAATTTAAATCTAGGCTATTACATCCATATCGAATATACAAGTATTTAAATGTACAATATTTACAATATAAATAAATATCAAAATGCAATGTATTATGCACAAAAATGGTTTTTTTATGTATGTAAAAGTATTTTTCAATGTAAAATATAAGCAAAAATAAAAAAGGTTAATTTTTGATATTTTTATGGTTTTAGGGCAAAACCCTAGTTTTCATAAATAAATAATATTTATTTATACAATATTATATATTAATTTATACAAAAGAAGAAAAAAAAGTATATTGTAAAAAGTATTTTTGATGTCAAATATTAATAAAAACAAAAATATATTATTTTCATATTTTATCCTAAATATTCTAATAAATGTACAAGTATTTATATTATTTATTAAATATACTAAATATATACAAAAATGAAATATTAATTATTTACAAAAAAAGTATATTTTCAGAAGATGTTTCCAAAATGTAAATAAAAAAATAATAACTAAAAAAATATATTTTTTGTATTATTTTCTAGGGTTTTGAAATAAAAGTATATATATTTATTTACATGTATAAGCTAAATAAAACAAATAAATGTTAAATAAATGCAAAAATGGGTGAAAAAATATTTTTTATATTTTTTATATTTGAGCAAAAAATAATAAGTCAGAAGAAAAAATAAAAAGTCAAAAATGAATAAAATATCACACAATGGGCCAGGGGGGTGTAAATGGAAAATGAGGGTGCAAACAGCAAGCTGACTCAGGCCCAGCCTAAGCCAGCTTTGTCTTCAACCTTCAGCAACATTCAAACAGAAAAACACGCGTTTCTTCTTGCCCAACACAGATCCTGATTTCTTGACTTTTAACAAAAACTCACAACACAAACATTGTAGAGCATCAAGTCACGATTTCAAACATATAAAAAAGTTGTTCTGACTCTCATAAACGAGGGAGAATTTCTTCATCCCCAATTTCTGACCTAAGTTTTCTTCCATGTTCAGGTCTAAAATTCTCATAGCACACACAATATAAATGAAAAGTAACTACATGGATGGCTTCAGGGCTATGAGTAGGACATGCTTTCTTCACAAACTTAAGCCTAACTATGCCTGGATAGAGAGATAGAAGTTCAAATTTTTACCTGTTCAGCTTGAGTCGTGTATAGCAATGGAGGTATCTTCAATGGAGTTTGAACTTTGGTACAGCTTGCCTGAAGTCCTAGGATGCTTCCCCTATGCTCAGCTTGCTTTAAATCTCTCTGAATCGAGCTATGGAAGTCAACCTGCACAGCTGAAAAATGTAAATGGCAAACTTGGTTAGGGGTGTTACAGTCTGTATCTAGGGCTTGGGATAGTTTGTATGGATGATATAGAATGTGTTTGAAGTGGTTTTATCCAAAGCACACGAGTGGATTGAGCTGGCCGAATCAAACTGCAGCAGGTACCCTGTTTTGCAACAAAACTGTGATTTTGTGAATGAGAAGGTTTGAGCTGTGGTTGATTCGTGTTTTAGGTCAGTTAGGTCATGTGAAAAGTGTTTGAAAAGTTTGCTTTGGCTGGTTCTTACAAGAATGAGAGATTGTAGTGAGTTTCGCAAGTTTTCTTTTTTAATAAGCAAAGATAGTCAAGTTGGGTTATAGGCCAATGCAGGTCCCTCAAGCATGCTACAACACTCTCTCTTGATCAGTGGGATTTGTCCACAAACTTGTGCCTCAAAGATATGGCCTGTACTTCAAAGATTCAGAATTTGACATAAAGCCTTACTTTTCCAAAATGGAAAAATTGCTTTTTCTACTTAAGGATTGATTTTGTGTGTATTGTCCAAATGAACAAAATAACACTCTAACAAAAAGGATATGCATTTAATTATTGAGTGTGAATAGGATTAGAGGCCTGTAAACTAGCCTAAACAATGCTGAGTTGAAAATGCCAAGGTTATGAACATGTATTTGGCTATGAACAAAGTGACTTTTGCTCAACTTTGCCAATTCGATTCCCCCTAACCACAAGGTTGTTTGACAAGTTCTTGGACAATTTTGAAAGCTTGGAATGTGTACTTCAACCCATCTTTGTAATGAAAATTGAAATTCCAAGTGGAAGCATGTGAAAAATGGCCATGAAGTTGGTCAAAAATCCTGCCTAGAATAGGTCAAAATTTTTCTAAGTTAAGAATGTTTTGCACCCTTATTCCAAAAATCATAACTTGATCTACAAGCTTCTTTTGAGGAAACTTTGTGAATCAAAGTTGTAGATTTTGCAATGGACTACAACTTTCATGTTTTGAGTTTTGCTTGAATCCAATTGTATCTTGATGAAAAAATGGGACAAAGTTATGAAAAAATAAGGAAGTTTCATAACTTAGAAAAATTCTAAGTTATGAAATTTTCTCATTCTAAACCCTAACTTGCAATTTTGGGTTTCTTGATGAACAATTTTCATAATTTGACATGTCTTGATGAAAAATGAATCTTGGCACTTGATTTTGACCAAAAAGTCAAAGTTTGACTTTTCAGTATACAGTTAAATTTGATCAGTTGACTAGAAAATTCATCTGTCAATCCTGTGCATTTGAGATTTTTTTGAACTTGTTGAATCTGTCAAGAAAATTCCATTGAGTCCTTGAGTCCATATATGAGCTTGGTTTGCCATTTGTTAGGTCAAACAGTCAAAAATTGCCTTTGTGCAGTCAAAACCCTAAAAATGACCATTTTGCCCTTTTGGTGATTTGATCAAATTTCTTGTGGAATTGTGATCCAAACTTGACCAAATGGTTCATATGAGTTGAATATGTTGATGTGGGTCAAATTTCATGAGGTTTGACTATCAATTGGCCACAGTTGACTTTTTCCCCAATACAACTGATTTCTAGGTTAACTGTCCAATTGACTGGGCAAAGATTGGAATCAAGACTTGAAACTTGGCATGGATAAACTTGGGAGTCCAACATGAATCATGAAAGTCACTTTGGGCCTTTTAGGTCACAACAACTTTGTGCAAACTCAAACCCTAATTTGGGTCAACAGTGCAAGGAGGAGTCTCGAGCAGAGCAAACCCAATTTGATCTTGAGCTCCAAGGGTCTTGTGGTGAGAAAATATTGATGAAATGGGAGGGCAAATTTTGGGGTACAACAGGTTTTATCATCGTGGACTCCCTCCTCTCTTTTCTGTTATATTCTGTTATGCAGACTGTTGAGAATTTTGTTAGGAAGTTTGTTAGCATTAGTTAGAGGGTTTGAGTTGTCTGTTATGACAATTAAGAGATTAGAAAACAGTTAGGGTAGTTATGTCAAGTAGGGCTGGGAGTTAGTTATCTTTGTTTAGAAGACAATTAGAACTGTTAGTTGGTTAGTTGGATGGCAGAGGTGCAGCAGTTACGAATCAGTTAAAAGTTCTATTAGTTAAGCAAAATTTTGTTTTTCTGTTATAGGATAAACCTTTTTTGCCTCTTTGTTCTTCCGTTTTCTGTTTCCTGAGTTCTGATTTAATTCTCTGAAATACTTTATGTTGATTTTTATTGATAAAAACCTCCCTCTGATATTTTATGGATAATTGAATTGCAATCTGGTTTGGGTGAACCGAATAGTCATGAGCTAATACTCCTGTTTTTTGTAATATGAGATTTACGATCATGTTTTCTAACGGAAACATGCCTTTACGGACTTGTATGAAACATAGTAATGATGGTTTTTTAACGGTTTATGATGAACCTTGATGCAATGTACTTGTAATGTGAATGTAAAGAATGACTTTGGAATGATATTGCATTTGAATCTTGTAATAGCTTTGTACTTTTCCCTTGTAATGAACATGTAACTTTGAATTTTTTTGAATGAAGTATTTTTTTTTACTATGAAACTTTGTTATAATAGGCTTGATGATGTGAATCTCAAAAATGATCATGTGATGAAACTTGAAGTCTTCCTTGTAAAGAACCTTGAACCTTATGGAAAAGGCCAAACCTCCCGAGCAACTTTATCTTGACTTTTGCATCATGTAATTCAAATAAAAATTTAAGCTTCTCTTGATGGAAGAAGGTCAATTGAAAACCATAACTTGTAATGGTAAAAATCTTATCAAAATATATCCTCCTTGTATGGCATGGTGATGCACCCTTGAATAAAAACCTTAGTGTGTCATGAATACCTCAACATCCCTTCAAAAACCTGCATTTTACACAATAATTGAAACTCTCTTTAATGCCACAAAATTAAGGAAATAAACCTCAACTCCTAGGCACATTAACCCGATGAACTTGCTTAAAACCCTTGATGCTGAAGAGAAAATCTCATGATAATGGAGAAACAAAATCCTGATGTAAGCGAACTCAATTGAAACCCTAATCTCTAGATAGATTAATTTGGATGGAAAAACCTTGTAGCTTGATGAGAGAGAAATCCATAATAACTATGAACACAAAACCCTAGGCTTGAATGAAGGTGAGAGCCTAAAAGAACAAAGAAACCTTGATTCATCGGTGTCCTTGGTCCCATGCCA
This sequence comes from Vicia faba, assembly GCA_948472305.1. NCBI lineage: Eukaryota > Viridiplantae > Streptophyta > Magnoliopsida > Fabales > Fabaceae > Vicia > Vicia faba. The sequence goes on from OX451735.1 coordinate 410,329,349, forward strand.
AATTTTGTGGTTAATGAATGCATGATGTTGTTAAATGACCTAATTGAGGGTATATACAATGGTGAGAATGAGATGAATAATGCATAAGCCAGGTAGAAGTGGAAGGGTAGGACAAATTTGGGGTATTACACCTGACATCATAATTGTTGACATTCTCCTCGACAGAAGGATCCTCTGGATTCAGATAAAGAGAGTGAGTCTTCTCCACTTCTTTGCGATCGACTAGGTGGCCATCCTGCACCACCTTGAAAATGTCTATCTCAGATATATCTAAACCAGGATGAAGGCACAACACCTGATCCTTAGCACGTTCAAAAGCTTCATCACCAGCAGAAAGAACGTCCACCTGAGACTTCTTAAGAGCTTCCCTCAACTCAGCAATAGTAACTTTAAACTCGCCATTGGTGGCTTTCTCTACCTTCAACCTCTCATTAAGCTGGGTAAAAGTGGTTTTATTCTCAGACTCCAGAGTCTATCAGCGCTCTTTCTTTTTAACCTAGGCCTTCTCTTTGGCGGACAACTTCTCGGACTAAGCCTTTTGGGCCTCCGTCAACCAAGTTATATTTCCTTCAGCTTCATCTCTATCTCCTCATGATCATCCGTAGATTCAAAGAGACCACGGGTCAAGACTGTACACCTCATGAGATAGGAGCTAAGATTATGTGTCATTTTTTGACGGCCAAGAGACTTAACCTTGTTAACAACCTTGGTAGCATTTAGGTGATCATACAGAAATCATAGCCCGTCGAAGCTGTTGGACCAAAACTTAAATTCCCCAGAAGCGTGATTATTTTCGGGTTCCCTCATCAGAGAAGTGATCTTCATATCAGCTCGACAGACTTCATCACTCATCGGGGTCTTCATCCTCTTGGGAGTGCTTTATTGCACCTCCTAATGGATAGCCAGGATGGAGACTTAGGGCTCAGACACACTAGAAGTAGCCTTAGATCCTGTCCCTTTATGATTTTTTGATGTCTGAGTCTCCAACCCGGATATATCTAACTTAATCACGGAGATCCCACTTGTAGTCCTCTGGGAAGCCCTTCCCTCCATTATCAACCTCTTATGCTCGACCACAGAAAGGTATATCGTCTTATCTGCAAGGAAAGAAAGAGATGATGTAAAACATTGCATAAGAACGTATGATGGTCTAAACAAAAACAAAATCTATTACCAAGGAAGTCGGAGATCTGTTAAACGGTAAGAGACAATAAATCTTTGACCTTTATTATACATAAGGAATCAAGAACGGTTAAATCTTGGACTTCCAAGTCGCTGAACTTCTCAAATGTAAAACCAGATATGGGAGAAGGGTCCCGGGTGAAGTGGAAAGGAAAACGGGGTTGTCCGCCCAAAGAGTATAATACTTGGGGGAACCTCGGCTCACATTTCACCTTCAGAAACCGATTCTTGAAACCTTTGTAGTTAGAGGTATACACCTGAAGGAAGCTTCTGTGAGGAAGGCCATTGACCTGGATCCACGAAAGCTTCTCGGTCCCATTTGCCTCATAGAAGGAGAAGAATAGAACGACTGTAGGAATGATGTCCATCACCTTACAAACAATTTCAAAAGCCTTTATAAAACCCCAATTGTTGGGGCAAAGCTGTAAGGGCGCAACATTCATGGCCTCCAGAACATTGGCCTCAAACTCGGAAGAGGGTATACGGACTTGGAAATCCTCCAAAACTTTATCGTAGACGTAAAATAAATCTTCATTAGTGTCCTTCCGATGAAGCGCACACAAGCGATCCCCTGAGACACATGATTCCAAGATAACATCATTTTCCTCCCCAGTCGAGGATACCCTCATCAAATACCTAATTTTTACAATCTCTATCGTCAAGCACACTGTTCTTATAACCCATGACATCAACGTCAAAATGGGAAGACACAACCACCAGTATCTCTATAGAATCTGAGGAGGAAGAATCGTGGTCAGAATCACTCAAAGAATAAAGGGTAAATCCATAAACCTCTTGGGTGACCCAATTAAAATCCTCTTGACCTAGAGCGCCGTTCATCTCTTGCATGTATTGGTCCCAGAACTCTCTTATTTCTTCAAAACTAGAGGGTTTCACAGCGTTTCCCTCATCGTCACACTCTCTCAAGACAACCATAATCTAAAAATGCAAAAATGTAAATGAAATAATAAATTGGAAATACCTAGAAAAATGTAGAAACACTTGATGAGGTTAAAAATGCTCTCTTGCAAGAATGAGTCGCCTTCTGCAGTTATCAAAGATAGAAAAGGGAAGAAAAAATATGGTCTTTTATGGAATTAGTAAACAGTGCATTAGGCATGGGAAGCATCACCCAATGAACAAGGGTTTAGGTGGAAGTCATCATTACCTCAGGAAAGAGAAAATGGTGACTCTTTGCTCCATGATATGTGGGTCAAGAAAGAGTAGCAACCTGACAACGCCTGTATTACCTTCTGTGACTATGTGACAGAATATGGTGTCCCTACAAAGAGAGGACTTGAAATCGAGGGGCTTATGTACATCTCGGAAATAACAGGCCCTACCGGGTAGTGTAACCGGCAAGGGAAAAGGATAAACTAGTAGTCAGCTTAGGGTGAGGGTTCACCGGGTGTAACTCGACTAAGGGAGTATCATACGACCCATGGACTCAGGTAACAACTCGCCTTTACCCTCAACCCGAATAAGGTAGATAATAGGGTTGCACTTTCCCATAACTAATCATCATCTTGGCTCATTAAAGCCCGTAAATACCGACAGCACATTCATTTCTATGTTACATAACACTAATCATCTTTATTCATGGATACGTTGGTGGTTACGCAGTTATGAAACTCAAGAGTCACTCATTAATTGAGGCTCTTTATGAAGCAAAGATACTCACTATATAAAGGGGCTCCCGACAGAGGGATAATAAAGACATTTATATTTGAACGCACGCATCACTGTCGTGGGTGCCAAATCCCCAATCATCTCATAAACTCACTCCAATAGGCTCTCCCTAGCAACTTCATGGGAATTCAGTCTAATATTTGTTCCAGAAAGGAACAAGCTCCATAGAAGCAAGAACTTCAACACAAAAGAACAACAACCTCAAGATAAAGGAGAGAACATCCTAAAGTTATTTGGTGTACATAAGGAAGAAGATAGGTAACACTCACCCTCAACCCAGGAACCTATTCTTGTTACAAAAAAACCAACCGTGGCATAAGAGAATTCTTAACCATTCCTTAATCATCAGCCTCCAGTGGACCTAGAAAAATCAACCACCACCCTTGGTAACTCAGAACACATGTCACAATTGTGTTCATAACTCAAATCACAGGTTACAACACCACCACACGGGCCACAACCACACAAGATATAACATCTTATTTGAAATTTGTGTACAACATCTGGAAATGCAGACTCCAGACTAACCATATGAGCAAACCCTTTCTCCCGCGTTTTGGCCAAAAATTGACAAAGAGGGCCTTCATAAAACCAAACCCTAGCACAGCTCATCCAAACCTGAACAAAAGCCATAAGAATTATGGACACATCAAATACTCACAGGGTGAAAGAGGAAAGGAGAAATCTCTATAAATAGCTGAGTATTTACTTGGGAAATAACAAACCTTGAATGTAGCAATGGTCTTGGTCAAAATGAAACGTTATTTAAGGAGAAACTGCCACCAAAAACAATATGCACCGTTCAAAATGCTTTGAATGACTTTATTAGCTATGGACTATTTGCTGAAAAGAAATAGTCTCAATACGTGAACATGCATATTCAAGCACACTTTACACACTCCCTTATCACACGTGTTTGATCACACTGTCCACATAACTCCTTTGTTGATCACACAAGAAACATGTCCTAAATAATGTTCTGACATACAGTCAGACATTGCATATATAAACATTGACCACCACATCTTTAACCACATTGTATGAAGGTGTGAAGAAAACGCAAGAAATGGGAGGGGGGTTGAATTGGGTTTTCCTTTCTTAACAAACTTTCACTTCTAAGCATTATTCTTTGAAGAATGCTTCTGAGTGTTACTTCTAAGTAATGCTTCTAATTTAGTTAAGAAAACATAAACTCTAAAGCATAAGCAAAAGTCAAGAACACGTGACATATCCTGGTTCATTTGAGAAACCCCCAAGCTAGTCCAATCCACCCTACTAAGGTGATTTCACCTTGAACTCAAGGACTTAATCCACTATAACCAATCTGATTACAATCGCACGGGCAACCGCCGATGACTAACATCCAATGACGTGTTCAGGGATTCAAGCTGGATATAATGTTCATTGACCCAATAGAATTCGATCCCTCAGAATCTCCTACCAGGATTTCCTTCCACTGATATCTATCATTGATCTCACAAGGTTGACCTTCACTCAGTCCCCTTTGAGATATGACTACCATTGACCCAATAGAATCCACTACCAGGATTTCATCTACGATGGCCGCAACCAAAGTCTTCTCAAGTCTTATGATCTTAACTCGATCACTTGAGGAACCAACCAATTCTAAACAAAATTGTTTTTCTGGAGATTACATGAGTTTTTCTTATTAAACAGATTACTCCTAAATTAAGTACATATTCTTTGACACAATTTTGAGCAATAACTCTTGTGTACAAACTATTTACATGACGATCTTAAGAAATAACACAACATGAGCAACAAATCTTATGTTTTTACATATTTCTACAAAGATGAATATAATCTAAGTTAAGTGAAGCAACTTGTAGTCTTCTTGTCTACATATTCATTATTGAGCAAGCTATAAGCAACAACTCCTTACTTCTTCATAATTCTGTCTAAATGTATATGATAGATAGTTTGAAGGACATCTTGTGGAAATCTTCATCTTCATCTTATTAGTTTAGCTTCAACATGTTCAACATAATTGTTGTTCTTGTTGTTGTTATAGTGGTTAATAGATTTTTGGTTGTGTCCCAATAATGACAACTTTCATTAAAACTTTGAACACCACCTACAATTTAAACATACGATTCTTTTCTTATATAGCCAAGAAAAATAGAGCCATTGGCTATTTGAAAAAGATTCGTTACAAATAGTATTGCTACGTCCTTTTCTCTTCCATAACTCAAGCTAGTGGAGAGCTAGTTGTTGTACCCCAATTTTTGCCCCTAATATTCCTCTATCATCTCATATCAAATCAATTATACCAAGATCACACTAGGGTTTGGTTCTTCTCCCTATCTTTAGGTTTTCTCATGAGGAATCACCAAGCACCTTGATTTGTATATTTTTTGTATTGATTAAATTTTGAATAACAAATGCAATGAATGTTTTCTCTAATGTGATGATACTATAGGTGAGGGCACAACACATTTCATCAGGTGAATTCACAGGTTCATGAGTTTATTTCCATGCCTTCTTCAACAAAGCTTCATTGAGATTCAAGCTTAATCAATGAGAATTATTTAAATTAATATCATGACAAGGTCTACTATGATTCATCATGCCTCAATTTGTCAAAGAAAGTCAAAAGGTGCAAGAATTGATTGAAGAAGTTTGACCTAATTTTACAAGTTCTTGATTCCTTGATCACAAGTGTATAAATCTTTCAATTCCTAATATTTGGAAGTGGTTATTGTTGCTATGTTTTCTTATTATCATACACAACAACTTCTATTCACATGACAAAAGTGACTATGCAAGAAAGTTTATCAAAATTGAAAGGGGTTTCCAAGTCATTTTGGTGCTTTATGAGCTAGGGTTTTGAACTTCTAAGGGCTATATCTTGTTCATCTTTTGAGATTTTCGAGTGATTCCAAATATATGCTTCTATTTAAAGGGTTATCAACAAATTACTTCAAGAGTTTCAATAAAATTTTATGTGAAAGATGCCTAATGATGAAGAAGGATTACAAGTCCTCTAGATAGGCCATCAATATTCCTTATGTGACTTCAAAAGATCATAACTTGGTCAATTTTTAACTCCTTGAGCCCATTATTTTTCCATAATGATCTTAAGGATGTAAACTTCAACTCTTCATTCATGTGCAAAACTTGAAAATGAGTGGAAGCTGCCCTAAGAATTCAAAAGATTATAGGTTACCTCATGAATTTTCACCAATTTTACAAGGCCATAATTTTTCAATACTTAGTATTTTTGAGTGATTCAAGTTTCACAATACTCTTTGGGAAGCCTAATTTAAGCTAGAATCAATGATCAAAGCTCAATTTTGGAGGAAGACCTTGTTTGAACTCAAAACATTATAGATCACTTTTGAAGAAAAACTTAGAATTTTTCTAAGTACAATAAGTCAGCATCTTTTTCTCAACTTTGACTCATCACAACTTTTAGCTCAAACATCCATCTGATCTCATTCTTGGCATATTGAAAAGGTTGTGACCTTATCTTTCAAATGCTTTAGGAATTATGCCCTAAGACCCCTTGAGCTGTGAACACTATGGATTCAAAGATGGTACCTTAAAACTGAAGTTCTCTCAAAAGTCAGATTTTGAAATCCATATTGTGCTCGCTAAACACAAAGTTCACACACATTTTTGCTTCTAATCATGTTTAGAAACTTTCCAAAAGCATTTAGCATCATAAAATGCAGGATTTGACTGAGTTTTGTTGCTAGACAAGTCACACATTTCTCATGCCTCAGGTTCACACGAATTCACTCAATTACTCTCTCATTCACACGCTTAAGCATTGCCTCATATTCTCCTATAAATAAGATGCATATTCCACATATTTTCATAATCTTTTGATAGCCAATTGACCCCTGTTCAGATCCCACACAAACTCTGAATTTGAATTTATGATTTCTTGCATTCTCACTCCAAAACACTAAAAGCTCCATTCAGTTAGCTACATTGAACTTCTATGAAGCTAAACATACTCTTACCTTCAAGAATTATGACCTATATTGATCTACAGAAGTCCAGTTTCAGAGCCACTTTTTGCTACTTCCTTCAGGTAGATTTCTTGGTCAAATCGATCCAAATAAAAGACTAATCTACTCTCTGCATCCTTCTGATTCTCATGCTTTTTATAATTTTCAATTTCATTGATATTTGAGTGAGATATTCCAGAATTTCGTGCTCGCTATTATTTCTTCTTTACCTCAATTCAAGCCTTGCTCATTTTATATAAATTTGGCCCGATGGTACCATTAGAATCGTCTTGAAGAGACGAATCTAATGGTATCGGTTTGGTTTGCTAATTTTACAGTTTGTGGAATTCAATTTTAGGTTGGCTAGAGGTTAAAGACGATGACATGTCCGTCTTCAACCAATGGCTTTTAGCCACATCATTTTTTTGAAATAGATTTGTCGTTTCTCTTTACCATGCGCGCGTGTCATGAGCCCATGGATTTGATTACTTTAGTGAGTCAGACTCTATCCAACGTGCCACATTTTAAGTTGTTTTTATTCAATAAAAAATGATAAAGTATGATATCCAATAAAGTCCATGACATGCACAACGCCCCAGATCCACTAGATCTATTTACTAACGCATTTTGACAATGATCAGATGGCCCATATTTTTTTGGTTTGTTATTTTATTTTATTTTATTTTATTTTTGTTTTAACTGTTTTAAACTTTAAAAAATCATAGAAAATTCATTTCTGATTCAAAAATTATGAAAAAATTTACAAAAATATTTTCAAATATTCTCTTTATGATTTTTATTTTTTCATGATTTTATTTTCAGATTTGATATTTTTTATAATTTTTCCCTTATTTTGACTTGTTTCTAATTATTTAAAAATACTTTTTGATATTTTTAAATTCTAAATTTTTTTATAAAAATCATTTTCCTTATTTCTGAATTTCTGAAATTTGTGTAGAATTTTATTTTGACTTCTACTATTTTTGATCCTTTTTCAATTTATTTGAATGATTTTCATTAATTTAAAAATGTTTTTCCTATTTAAAAATTTACTAAAAATTTTATAAAATATTTGAGACCATTTCTGACTTTTCCATAGTCTCTTTTAATTTTTCTTTGATACTTTGAATATAGTTTTCTATTTTGCCTTTTATTTCCATTAAAAAAACAATTTAAAATCATTTTTCCTTTTTATTTTGTGCATTGAATGCAATTTATTTTTTTAATATATTCTGGCTATGTGATTGTTGATCATGAACTTCATTAACATCATTGGATCTTGGGTGTTGAGTTTAACTTCACCAAAATGGATAGATGATTTTAATGATAGTTTGATCAAAATCATTGATTCAAATATTTCCCCTCCCTCTTCATCTTATCATTTTCTTACATGTGCTACATGTTGTTAAAGGATGATCTACATATCATCTGTGCAAACATATGGCACATAGATTTCTATTTACCAACCTCAAAATAGGTGTGACTTATATATAAGTCCACTTACGATTGCTTAACATATCGCTAAATTTTGTCCCGACTCGAGAAATGATCATTCATAGCCCAAACCTATGTTTGCAAGCCCAAATGTGTTTAATTTAAAACCTTTGATCCAATAACCTTGATGTTTATTGTTAGGTGGCTTTGGTCGTATCAATCCTCTAATGAATCTTCAGAAAATTTGGTCTAAGTGAATCATTTAAACATCGTTTATCATTTGTTGTTGCCTCGAGAATTTGAAATGAATGATATACTTGACAAAAAGAAAATGAAACTTATTGTTGAGAAGCTTTGATTTTATCAATCTTCTAATGAGTTTTCAAAAGAAATTTTCAAGATGGTCATTCAACTAACCTCTAATTTTTAACTCACTAACAGTTTACATCTTTACTTTTACGCACCATTTGTTCTAGCATTTGCATTTCATGCTATTTTCATCTTTGCTCACTTGAGCATTTATCTTTATGCCATTTTGTTTTACTCACTTGAGCTTTTCATTTTATTTTTGAAAATACCTAATAATCAACTTGAACTATAAAAAGATTTAATGTCACTTGGACTATTTGGTTACTATCTTTGACATTTTGGAGTTATGGACTTCTTGGACTTAGGAGTAAAGACCTTGACCACCCTTGAGACCTTATGACTTCTATTGCTATTTTGTCTGGAGTTCTTGGGGTTTACTCCGAGACATTGGGTTGTTTATTTTCTTTGTGTGCAGGTTATTCTGATTATATGCTTTGTCTGTGATTGGGAATTCATCTGTATACAATCGTTACTCTACCCAATTTTTGAGAAGACATAATGCATTTGAAGCCTGGTATCTTTAAGATGTTTAATATCTTTTCTTGTTTGGTTTCAATCTAAAGGATTGGAATTCTACATTTACTCATTGTGTCAAGTGTTGGCTTCTTATTAGTTTGACAGTTCTTCTCCCTAGCGTTTACCTTATGCTTTAGGACAGTCCCTTCATCTCCTCCAACCTTCTTTAATTTCAAAAATCTTCTCCCTCCTTTTCAAAACAATTCTTATTTTCTAACTTGAACCTCTTTCGTAATAAACCTGGACTTAGGTCCATGCATTTTCAAAAATATTTTCTTAATCAAATTTTAACCAACTTAATAATACTTTGAAATTTTTGTGAGAAGACTAAAAGTCAATCAATCTCATTGAAACCATTTTTCCACTTTGGCTTTTTACCTTTAAAATTTTCTCAAAAGATTAGACTCTTGCCAACCCTTGTAGTGATGCAAGCTACTATACTTCTACAATATATAGTGAAGTGAGATATTTTCCACTTGGGTGTTGAGCGAGACTTTGTTGATTTTAAAATCCAAGTTATATCCTCCACTTTGAGATGACGTAAATTCTCCTTTCTCATGATTATGAGTAGTAAGTATGTTCTTCCACTCGGATAAGGCGATGATGTCTCGTCTCTTAAAATTAACCAACAAACTTGTGTTTTAAAAATTTTAAAGGTGAACTACGAGAACCCTGATCCCTTATTTGCACAGAAGGTGTTACGTAGGCACTAAAGGTTCGCAACCATGGAGGGTGCAAAAATTGTAAAAAAGACTTCTTTCCTCATCCCCACAATCTATTTTTGTATACAACACATATAGCCAAAATACACAAATATTCAAAGAGGTTCCCACGGAGTACTATAGATGTTTAAGGTGATAACACCTTCCCTTTGCATAACCAACCCCCCAAACTTAGATTCTCTCCCCTCTTTTTAGGTTATTCGCTCTTTTCCCATTCCTTTGGAAACAATAAAGTGCGGTGGTGATTTTTATTTGATCTGTGCGAGTTAAGTCAATCCAGTGGCTTAGTCTCAACATTTCTACCGCTACGGTAGTGGAATAAGGATTTTTCATATTGTGTACTACTGTACCATGTTACCGTTATATTCTCTCCTTCTGCACTTTAGAGGCTTCTGCGAGTATGATTTTAGAAGCGAGAACATAGAATAAGGTTTTCAGAACTTCAAGTCTTTAGAATTGCGTCTTCAGAGTCTTCAGCACTTGGTCGTGAGAACCCGTTGTAGAGAACCTTGGATCAGAAGAGCTTCAAGTATTCAGAGTCTTAAGAGCTGCATCTTTAGAGTCTTTAACACTAGGTCTTGAGAACCCGTTGTAGAGAACCTTGGATCTTTAGAACTTAAATTCTTTGGAATCTTCATAACTTCCATCTTTAGAATCTTTAGTACTTGGTTCTTTAAGAATCCTTTTAAGAACCTTGTTATTAGAAACACAAGTCTTCAGCATCTGGACTTCAGTAGAAACCTTGTCTTTAGATATTTTAACTTTGTCTTCTTAAAACATGTTGTCATTTTAGAAACTAAGTTTTTAGCATCTGGACTTCAGTAGAAACGTTGTCTTCAGATCTTCTAACTTTATTTCTTTAGAACACACTTTTTTTAGAAACTTGAGTATTTAGCATCTGGAATTTAGTAGAAACTTGAGTCTTCAGATCTTCTTGTTGTTTCCTTAGAACACGTTTTCTTTAGAATCTTAAGTCTTTAACATACAAACGTAAGTAGAAACTTCTGTCTTCAGATCTTCTGACTGTTTCTTTAGAACCTGTTGTCTTCTAAAACATGAGTCTTCAGCATCTAGACTTACGTAGCAACTTCTGTCTTCAGATCTTCTGACTAGTTTCTTTAGACAAACATCAGAGCCTACAAGCCAGAGCCTTCTGGAGTGTCTTGCTACTATTCAATAGAACTTGTGTAACACATAAGTGGAACTAATTTTCTTCTAATGTCTTGGCCACGCCATCCATCAGAAGTAGAACCTGTTTGTTAAGTACTCAACAATAACAAACATTAGAGCATCAAAATTATTCATACAAACATACTCGTTTGTTATCATCAAAACTTAGAGATAATATTGCAGAACCAAATCTTGTTCTTGCATTGTCTTCCACTGGATTCTAAGTGTTATCCTTTCACTTAGACTTAGTGAAACACAACAAGACATTTGGATATCACATTTGTGACATCTCTCAATAATAAAGACCCTTAGAGAGTCCTTCAAAAAATCAATAGAGAAAAATAAATTCTCCCAGACTCAACCATTAAACACCCGAGAGATATGTGAACTTCTGATTAATCATCCAGCTTCACATGGCTAGAAGCAACCATGCCTTATCAAGATCACCAAAAACTTCATAATGTCACAACAAGTTGTCTAACATCACAACCTCATAAGAGGCATAAGATCTCCACAAGCTTGAACAACACACAATCTAAACAATATATGTACCATTGCAGCAAAAATCCACAGACAATTACATGACTCCCCATGTCATGGATAACCAATGCTCCAACTGAAGATGAAAAATTGAGCATTAAATGAAAACACATGAAAGACTTCAAGTTTTCATGTTGAAGAACAAAAATTTCCCACATATGATGAACCTCGACTCCCTCAGTAGAGTCAAACCAGATTCAGATACTCTCATTCCTTGAGACTACATCCAAGTACTCTGACTCCTTCATAACACCAGGACACATCTGATCATTGTCCTTTCATAACCACACTCTGTATCATGACATTTTGAATAGGTAAGATGTCATGCATACTAGGTGTGAAGTCATTCACAATTTCAAAACTTATTAGTTTTCTTAAAAGCTTTACTAAGATCCAGATTATTAACACTCATCTTGAATGACTTGTAGTAGAATAAAAACAACTCCTTAATGTACTCTGTTCAGATCTCAGTATTTGTCAGCAGTCTTCTGCCCTTACATCCACTAGTAGTTGTTGATACTAGTGGATTCTTCACCAAAGTAGTCATGTATTCACCAAGAATACTACTATAGACAGGATTAGACTCTCCATATTCTAATCAACAAAGTTAGAAATTCAACTTCTGACAATAATGCTTGCACAATCCCAAGCAAAAAAAAACAACCATCAACGATCATGATGTTACAACATCACTTGGGACATCAGCTTCTTAGTGAAGTACCCAATTAAATTGGTTCTTAAATTATCATTCAAAGGACTCATTGTGCATAGAAATCCTTTAAGAAGCTCCTAATAGAACACATCCAGTGCAGTTCATCCAGGTTTTTCCAACCACCTGAATGTTATGGCGAGAAATAAACTCTCACATACTCTCTGAAACACGCTGCTCAAAATGCAGAATTGCATAACTCCTCAGACAAATACTTAGTCTCATGTCAATGTATTCACCATCAGTCTCATGCACAACCTCCTTATAGGATAAAAAAATACTTAGCTCCCGTCAAAGTATTTACCATTAGTTAAATAAGGTTACCTTCTCGCACTAGGTAGGATATTTGGTCTAACATCCTTCTTATGCATACTGTTGTACCCAAAATTTTACCCTCCCATATTTCTAAAGGCATTGCAAGAAGAATCTCCCAAGTGGCTCAAGATTGCTCAAGAGTTAGACAGTCAAATCATCTCCTAAGGCAGTCAATCTCAAATTAGGGTTTTGTGTTGCACAAAGGTCCTCACATCCAAATGAACTCAAGTGCTTCCCAATGTCCTAATATGTTCTCAAGATCATCCATGTCAAATTTCAAGCCTTTTAGAGGAAGTTTGATCAGTCAATTTCTCAAGAGGTCCAAAAATTGACTGTGCTAGGGCAAAAGTCAACTGTGACCTAAAAATAGTCAAACCTCAAGATTTGTTGTCAACATTCTCATTTTTAAGGATAATTCATCATTTGATCAAGGGTTGATCATGATTCATCAAGGATTGCTCAAAATTCATCAAGATTCAAAAGTTGCTAAATTAGGGTTTTGTAGGAAAAGTCAACTCAACTTTGACCAAGCATAACTTTCTCATACTTTATGAGAAATGACCCATCCAAATCTCATTTTTAATAGGATGCAATTTCCTACAATCCATATTCCCACCCCAAGATCACGAAATGCACTCACTAAAAGTTACAAATTTGGACATTATAGGTCATTTTTGAAAGTCAACAAAAACACCTTTTTTGCCAAAGCTTATAACTTGAGAATGGAATATCAAAATGATATGAGACCAAAAGAGTTGATTAGAAGACATCTCAAGGTTTCTAAAAATTCCAAGAACACCTCCAAAAGTTCAAAATTGAGGAAGTTATGCATTGTTGAAATTGGGCATTTTTCCAAAATTACCAAAAGTCAACTATCACCAAAACTTCAAATTTTGTCAAATGGGCCCACTTTCTTCCACTTGATTTGATCTTGACACACCACACACGTGTCCTATCTTCAGTCTTGTGCCCATTCGTTAATTTTTCCATTTCATTTGATTTTTATTGAATTAATTCATTCTAAATCAATTTAAATCCAAATAAAATCCAAATATTGATGAAATAAGATCTTTTTGATTGATACAGGTTTCAATTATCATCATGGACAAGATCAAATCCGAATCAAGCCATGTTATGAACAAAATATTAGATTTCATACAATTTTGGAAGCTTTTTAATGGTGATTCATATCAAATCTTCAAACATCAATGCACCAAGATTCCAAGCCCAAGACTTGACCTAATTGACTCTATTATACATATACAACACAAGGCATACGAGTTCATGACCGAGAGGCTGAAAATTGACAAGAACAAAAACTTGAAAAAGCTTGAAAAAAGTTGGAAACTGAAATCTTGGTTAGAGGTCGATTCAGAGTAAAACCTCCATGCTATCTTCTTGCTGGACATCCATTGAGGCTAAAGCAATCAGAACCAAGCCCTCTCCCTCCCTAAATCGTATTGTAAGTCTCCTTGAACATACCCTTGTACACGAAATTACAATCTCTCATTCTTGCATCTTTTTGACAAAACGTTGGTATAATCATGCTTATCATTAAATTCCTAAACTTTCTGCATCATTTGATTTTGTTTTCGTGAGCTATAGTGCCATAATCGAATCTAGGGTTTTGGAGGTTCGTTTTTGGGCGTTTGCTTTGCAGGGAAAATTGGAACAAATAATGGGTATAGACGTGCTCAGGAAGGAGAGACGAATCGAACCATGGTCTTAGAATTGATTTATATGGCCTAGGATGGATTTTAGAAGGCAGCTAGGGATTTTGTTGCGGATTCAAATCCGCAGGAAAAATAACCAGGGCCATTGGAGAAGATGAAGACATGTTCATGTCCGATTGGCCCATTCAAACAAATCTCCCGCATTTTTTTTAATTTCCAGTATATTATTTGCTTTTCTCTTATAATATTATTTATCCATTATAATAACACATAGGCACGTTGGTGGAGTTGGTAAACATGTTAGTGCATAGTCTAATGGGACCTGGGTTCGAATCCCAGGTCCCCCAATATATTTGTTACATTTTTCTGCCAGGTATTCCAGCGTGCCTCATGAGTTGTTGTCCACCATATGCCTGCAAATCTCAACGTGCCAGATGGCCTTCAGGCCAAATCTGGTGGCCAGGAATGAAGGACCATCATGTTCCCTAGTCAAAGGCACACACTGGATCTAGAAAGTCAATCAGGCTTGAACGTGAATGGGCCACAAATTGCCAGCTTCACCTCCAGATTGGGCCCAACACCCCCCTTGGTTATTTCTATTCTTTTTATATTTTATTTATTTAATTGTTTTTGTATTATTTTTATTATTATTTAAATTAACCAATTAATTATTTTCCTCATAAAATCAGAAAACACAAAATATTATTTGTATTTATTAAAATTAAATTCACCATTTTATTGTTGTAAATAAATATTAACCTAATTAATAGAGTTTTTAAATAGATAAAACTTTTAATATTTTTGCAATAATTAAAAATTAATGTAGAAAATTAGGTTTTTTTATTAATTTTGACCAGATTTATTTTATTTCCTTAAATATAAAAAGTCCAAAAAATATTATTTTTATTAATTAATTAATTAGCTCATTTAATTTAATAATTAACTTAGATCTAGTTTCTTTCTAATTCAAAATAACAAAAATCTCTTTCTTTCAAAAGGGTCAAAACCCTAAAAAATGCGCTGATTTAATTTTCTCGTACGCGATCCATATTTTCATATTATTGTAATTGCTTCCGGAATGTAATAGCTTTTAATTAGGACATTATTTATCGCTTTATTTTATTTTCCGCAATTTAAATTAAAGGGTTGCTTTTGGCGATGTAAATACCCGACGCCTTGTAATAGTTTAGATTTAACTGCCTCGGAAAAATGATCTAAGACATTAGGGTTACCGCTAAGGCGTCCTAACATTGCTTTAGTGACCACACGTCCCTTAATCGAATTGACCCTTAAAACTCCAACGACGATGCTACCTACTCCTCAATGTGGAATAGCGTTGTCTAAAGGAAATTTGTACAGATTAATTCCTTTTTTGAGTAGGTAGATGGTTCTTAAGTACTTACTCCTTTTAAAACAAAACAAAACTTTTCGCACTTACACTCCTTTCAAACAAAAACTCCTTTCAAACCCATAAACACAAAGAAAAGAAAATTTTGAAAACACTTTGAGCAAGTACCTAAGAGCTCGTGGATAACAACGGATAGAAAGGGTGCTAACACCTTCCCTTTCTATAATCTACCTCCCGAACCCGAGAAACATCTCGAAAAAGGAATTTTTCTGTGTTTTTTTCCTTTCCTTGTTGGATAAAATAAAAGACGATGGCGACTCTTGCTTACCGCAACATTTTGCGAAAAACAAACGCAAAACGCAAAACCAACATTCCAAAAACAGTCAGTTCTCTTCCCACCGTATCACAGAACTGGCGACTCTGCTGGGGAACATATAAGTGGGGTGTACCTTGGGATTAGATCATTGTGTTTTCAATTGTATGCTTTGTATAATTTATATTTGTGGGCTTGTATCAGAGTTCTATAGATCCTAACCCGGATCTGGGGATACCCTTTAGGTAAGTAGCAATAAACTGTGAGGGAACTGTACAGTGTAGACCGATACGGTTGAAGCAGTAGCTATGTTGGTGTGGCACTTTAGTCTGTACCGATATCCCTTGTGTTGGAACGAGGAGAATATAGGTCTTCTAAGGGGTCATTAAGCACCAGCTGACCTTAAAACCTTTAAATTGACCAACTTGGCCATAGAACAGTAACAATATGCTACACTCATTGAGACTAAACTCTCGCGATGATTCCGGCCGCAAGAAAAGGTTGCTAAACTGGAATTACGATCGATTGATGGTAGTCAGTGATATTGAGATCCTCTAGAACCCGTTTACCATTTTTAGGACAGGTTTAAACCAACTGAACTGAAAGAGGGTAGTACCTAAGCTCCTTGCCATCCTGAAATCTAAGGGCTCTCTATGTGACTTGTGTTACTTTACCATGTTTGCTTTTTGTGGATACTTGTGGTGTGCTTACTATCATGACATCATGACATCATAACATTGCATACATCTTGCATTGGACTAACCTATTTCAAAGACAGGAGGGATTCATCTTTGCCCTGTTTTGTAGGTCATCATGATGCCTATGCGTAGGAATACCATCCGGATTAACTTTGTCCAGGTTCCCACTATGCTTAAAGATTTGGTTGTAAGGATGCCAGATACTACTTCCTTCATCAGAAGACATAGGCATCTTCTTAGTTTTGTCACCTCCCGGATGGATGAACAAATGATGAAAGTCTTGGTCCAATTCTATGATCCGTTGTACCACTGTTTTACTTTCCAGGACTACCAGCTGGTTCCCACCTTAGAAGAGTTCCCTGAGTTGCTCGGTATCTCTGTTCTGGAACAGACCCCGTTTACTGGTTGGGAGAAGATTCTTAGGCCCGAAGAAATTGTTGCAGCCCTTCATTTAACCAAAGAAGAGGTAATGGATAATTGGGAGACTAGAAGTGGAGCAAAGGGCTTTCTAACTAAGTTCTTGGTTGGTAAGGCTAACTATTTCTGGGATAGTCTAGACTTCAAGGCATTCGAGGATATTCTGGCTCTTCTGATATATGGCTTGGTATTGTTTCCGAACTCTAACTCCTTCGTTGATGTTAATGCAATAAAGATCTTCATCTCTCGGAATCCGGTACCCACTCTCTTGGGTGACATTCTTCATCAGCTCTATGCTCGTACTGCCCGAAAGCGGGGAACCTTGATGTGTTGTGCTCCGTTATTGGCAAGGTGGTTTATTTCGCACCTTCCCAAGTCAGTGCCGAAGAACAAAGAAGGCATAGGCTGGGCTTATAGGGTTATGTCTCTCTCGCATAATGGCATCATCTGGACTCTCAAGGGTATGCACGAGGTCAATGTTATTGATCGTTATGGGGAGTACCCCAATGTTCCACTGCTAGGAACCCATGGAGGAATTTCTTACAACCCATGCTTAGCTCTACGTTAGTTCGGGCGTGCCCGAAGAGAAGGACCTCATGAGATGCTAATGCCTAGTATCATCTTTGATTTTCAAGGGGATAGCGACGAGCAACATCACAGATTCATAAGGGCTTGGGATAGAGTTCACCAATATGATCCATATGAGCTAGGCCCAAAGACTTAACTTCCGATGGAGCCATATCTCAGATGGGTCTGTATCCGTGCCCAAAAGCTGGGTATGCCATATGAAGCCGTCCAGCTTGTCATTCTTGAAGTTGCTAATGCAGAAGGAGTTCTTCCAACCATCCTCCATCCTTATATGCCCACTGACATTGGGGCACTGAAGAGATCTTGGATGCAGCTGAGAGAGGAACGGGATTCTTATCGAGAGAAGTTCAATGAGCAAGAGCAGAAGATCCAGAAGTTGACCAGGCAGTTGGAGAACGAGTGGATTCTCAACGACTATGTTCGCACTGATAAGAAGAGACCATGGGAGCGTTGATTGACCTTTGATGATTTCCTTTCCAGTTTTTATTTTCTTTTCAGTATTTCCTTTCCTGTACCGCCTTAAGGGAAATTTGTTGAACAATTTGAATTACAAAGTTTATCTAATAAAGTGTGTTTCCTTTCTGGTTTACAAATTTGAATCTCCTGATTGTCTTTAAAATCATAATCATACGCATTTCATCTCATGCACTCCATAACAGGTACCCATTACAGGTCTCTTATCTTCTTCGCTGTTTATTTCAGAAATCATCATGTCTGCTGAACCTTCAACTGAGCAAGCCATCAAGGCCCTCTAGGCCCATAATGCCCAATTTCAAGAGTTGTTCATGAATCTAGCTAAGGGTCAGCAAGACCTAAAGACCCTGATTCTGAAAGAGAAAAAGAAGAAGAAGAAGAGGACAATCTTGTTCAACACTGGGCACAGGTTTGGAAACAGGCTAAAGGATGAAGTTGATTTGACTACCTCATCTGGAGGGAAAGATAGTCAAGAAGAAAGGAGGGCTCCTATCCCTGTGGTCTCCGTCAACGAGACGGACTTTGATGAAGAACAGTATCCTCCTGCTGAGGATAGATACAAGCAACTGGAAGACCGATTGAGTGCTATGGAAGTTCAGAAAGTGCCTGGTCTGGACTTTAGTGACCTAGGTCTATCGTCTGGGGTGGTGATTCCCCACAAATTCAAGGCACCAGCCTTTGCTAAGTATGACGGAGTTTCTTGTCCGAAGCTGCACCTCCGGTCATATGTGAGGAAGATTCAGCTATACACCGCTAATAAGAACCTATAGATCCATTTCTTTCAAGACAGTCTCTCAGGGACTCAGCTTGAGTGGCTCTATCAGTTAGACGGAGCCAGTATCCGCAGTTGGGAAGATTTGGCTACTGCTTTCTACAAGCAGTACCAGTACAACTCCGTCCTCGCTCCTACGCGTACCCAACTCTAGGGTATGTCAATGGGAACGGGTGAAGGATTCAAATATTATGCTCAGAAGTGGAGGGACCTTGCCGGTAGAGTGCAACCACCCTTGGCTGATCGGGAGCTAGTTGACATGTTTCTGGGGACCCTGTCTGGTCCATTTTTCAACCACCTGATTGGAAGCTCTTCGTCTGGGTTTACAGAGCCCATTTTGACCGGTGAGAGGATTGAGGTTGGTATAAGGCTGGTAAGATACAGAAGGGTGCCTCATCGAGCACTGAGAAGAATCCCTTTAAGAAAGAGTCAAGTGTTGTCTACAGTGCAAGAAGATAGAATAGACCTGAACACCGCCAAGCTGTTAATGCGGTCGTTATTTCAAAACCTGCTAGTACTCTTCAGCACAACAATCAACAGAAGGACGAGAGACCTCGAAGGCAATTCACCCGTCTCGGCATGACTTTGTCTCAGATTCTGCCACAGTTGCTGAAGACCAATCTGGTGATTCTAAAGGAAGCCTCGAAGAATCCAAACACTACGTCGCCAAAGTACAACCCTAATGCCCATTGTGCTTTTCACTCTGATAGCCTGGGGAATAATACAGATGATTGTTGGGTTTTGAAGAACAAGGTACAAGACTTGATCGATGCGAAGGAGATTGAGTTCGGAGCACCAGAGAAGCCTAAACAAGATGCAGGGGTGAATGCTATCAGGGATAACGATGATGAGGAGTTTGATATCGACAGTTGGATCTACCGGACTGCCAATGGTGGATTAAGCAACTGGACAGCGAAGGATTTTATGCTCGTTTCAGTTATCACCCAATAATGAAACTTTTGTTTTGAATATGTAACAGACAATGTTTTAAACTTTATGACCCGGTGTCTTACCCGCAGCACCGTGGCTTCATTTGTGAGGGATTTTGTGTGTCATTTTCATATATCATTAATAAAAGCATTGGATGTTCTTGCATTTCAAATTTTGTGCTCCTTGTTTCTCTTTATTATATATTGAAAAACAACTATTTACACACACTCACGTATACAGGTCTACATCCACTCTGGATCCTACTGGTAACGACTCTGCTACTGCCAGTTATGACTTCGAAAATCCAACAACTTAGCTGAAGACGAAGGTGAAGATGATTACAAAGTGTCTGTTGAGTTTGTTAGACTACTGCTTCAAGAAGAGAGGGCCATACTACCTCCAAGCCATCAATGTTGATGCCTCCAATTACAGGAAGACCGTTGATCTTATAAGTGTTGGATAATACAAAGAGGTACGTGCTGGGACAGCATGACGAGTCTGGCCAAAAAGAGCATGCTATTTACTGCTTTAGCAAAAAGTTTACCGACTGTGAGACCCAATACTCACTGCTCGAGAGAACTTTCTACGCTTTGGCATGGGCTGCTCGCCGGCTGAGACAATACATGCTGGCTCATACTGCCCTTTTGATACCAAAAAGAGTGGACGTCTTGACAGCTCCTTGGCCTTTTGCAATGTGGGGCATTGATATGATCGGCGAGATCAGACCTACGGAATCCAACGGGCACCGTTTCATCCTGGTAGCTATTGATTACTTTACGAAGTGGGTTGAAGCAGCTTCCTTTGCTAATGTAACCAAGAACGTCGTGGCACGGTTTATTCGGCACAATCTGATCTATCGATATGGTGTACCAGAGAGGATCATTACAGACAATGGTACCAATCTCAACAACAAGATGATCACCGAGCTCTGCGAGCCATTCAAGATACAGCATCATAATTCTTCTCCCTACCGGCCGAAGATGAATTGGGCTGTAGAAGCGGCTAATAAGAACATTAAGAAGATTGTGCAGAAGATGACAGTGACATACAAAGATTGGCACGAAATGTTACCATTTTCTCTTCATGGGTACCGTACCTCAGCACGAACGTCAACAGGGGAAACACCTTATTCCTTGGTATATGGCATGGAGGAAGTCTTGCCCATTGAAGTTCAGATACCCTCTCTCCGAATTATGAAGGATGCAGGTTTGAGTGAAGATGACTGGATTCAGACCCGACTTGATCAGCTGAATTTAATCGACAAAAAGAGACTTACTGCTATTTGTCATGGTCAGACGTACCAAAAATGGATGATCAAGGCATTTAACAAGAAATTCAGACGACAAGAGTATCAAGTTGGGGATCTGGTAATCAAGCGCATTATTCTACCTCAAGGTGATCCCAGGGGCAAATGGACCCCTACTTACGAAAGGCCATTCGTGGTAAAGAATATTTTCTCAGGAGGATCTATGATTCTAACCACCATGGATGGTGACGACCTTCCTCACCCCGTCAATGCAGACATAGTAAAAAGATACTACACATAACCAAAGAACCGCTAGGTTGACCGGCCTAGGCAAAAATAAGGGCTTCCCGGCGAACCAAAAGGGTTCGAGCAAAAATAAGGGATGAAAATATAAAAAAATCTGTACACCTGGCAAGTCGAAAACCTGAAAAGGCGGCTTGGGAAAAAATGGGTATCCCGGTGGACTGAAAACCCAAAAGGGCGGTTCAGGAAAAAATTAGGGATCAAAGCGTAACACTATGTCTCATTGGATCACCTTGCATCCAAAATTCGGTATCGACTATCAAGCTCGGACGACACTAATCAATCTGATTCATCTTCAACCAGTAGCAAAGTGATGAGATGCTCGAGGACATAAAGGCAATAGTAGAGTTAGAACCTAGTGGGATTATTCACATAGTTGTTTTGTTTAGTTTTTCACAAATTGTATAAGTTCTATTACTCGGCAGCGTTCTCTTACTAGGACGTCAGCCTCCTGTACAAAAAAAAAACACGCCTATTTACAGGCCAAACTTCAAAATCAATACAATTCATTTTCAAAGAAATTTCAAACTGTTTTTCCCTTATCTGTTTTGTTTTGCAAAGAACGTCCAATGTTCATTTTTGATATATGCATTTGACATTAATTGCTTCTCATGAATATTTACATGCGAAACTAAAGACGAATTACGGGTAACATCAAAAACAGGTGCAGTAAGAACTGTCTGAACTGTACAGTTGCTCTGTCCACAAGGTACCAAGGTATATTCAGCTGGAGAATATGGCTAAGATACTTTCACTCCCTGCAGAGTAAGACAGTAATGGTAGCTCTCCCCATCCGAGACTTACAACTATGAACGAATCAGCAATGCTCTCCCCAAGTAGAGTTAGTCTACCATCAGCACTAAAAGAGTCTTAATATTCCCCAGTGGAGTATAAGAATATTCCTCAGCAAGTATAAGAATATCCCCGACAGTCTTAATATTCCCTAATGGAATATAAGAGTGTTCCCCGGCAGCATACAATATACCCCTAGTGGAGCCAGTATTTTCCCAGCACGGTCTGAAAAAGCTTCCCGGGCGGAGTTGAATCAACATCCCCAGTGGACTCTGGAAGTTTATCCCCAGCGGAGTACAAAAATAAATCTCCCCAGCCAAATTCAGAAGGATTATCCCCACAAGAATCTAACAGGGTTATCCCTAGGAAGTTGCAACTGAAAGATCGTCCCCAGTGAAGTTCTTTCCTTTCACAAGCAGGAATTCAATCCTCAACAGATTTAATATCACCAGCAATGGTAATCCATCCCCTGCGGAGTTTATCATTGAAATCCCCAGCGGAGCTTATCAGCGAAATCCCCAGTAGAGTTTATCAGCGACACTCTCAGCAGAACATTTGTTCCCCACAGAGTAATTCCCCTCGGAGTATTCTCCTCATCAGTTTATTCCCCAACAGAGTTATCCTTTCCTACAAGTTTATCATCTTCGTTCGTCATCCCCAGCAGAGACGAAGAATCTAACTATATTCTCTAGCAGCTATCCGGGATTTATTTTCCCCAGATAAAACATCACATTTCCATACATCATGATACATGCATAAATGCATCATGTAATACAATCTCATTTATGTTGAGAACATCATTGCTTGATCCATATCATGCATTGCATATGACTGACCTTTACCTTTCAGGAAAGATGCAGTTAAATTCTCAACTATGTCAATGGAGACAAAATCAGTTAAATCGATTCCTAAATATTTTTCTGAGGCCAATTCAGTCAATGGAGACAAAATCAGTTAAATCGATTCCTAAAGATTTTTCTGAGGCCAATTCAGTCAATGGAGACAAAATCAGTTAAATCGATTCCTAAAGATTTTTCTGAGGCCAATTCAGTCAATGAAGACAAAACCAGTTAAATCGATTCCTAAAGATTTTTCTGAGGCCAACCCGTCAAAGGAGACAAAACCAGTTAAATCGATTCCTAAAGATTTTTCTGATGCGAGCGCAGTCAATGGAGACAAAACCAGTTAAATCGATTCCTAAAGATTTTTCTGATGCGAACACAGTCAATGGAGACAAAACCAGTTAAATCGATTCCTAAAGATTTTTCTGATGCAAACGTAGTCAATGGAGACAAAACCAGTTAAATCGATTCCTAAAGATTTTTCTGATGCGAACGCAGTCAATGGAGACAAAACCAGTTAAATCGATTCCTAAAGATTTTTCTGATGCAAATGCAGTCAATGGAGACAAAACCAGTTAAATGGATTCCTAAAGATTTTTCTGATGCGAACGCAGTCAATGGAGACAAAACCAGTTAAATCGATTCCTAAAGATTTTTCTGATGCGAACGCAGTCAATGGAGACAAAACCAGGTAAATCGATTCCTAAAGATTTTTCTGATGCGAACACAGTCAATGGAGACAAAACCAGTTAAATCGATTCCTAAAAGATTTTTCTGACGCCAATCCAATCAAAAGAGACAAAACCCCTCTAGTCCAGTTAAATCGATTCCTAAAGATTTTTCTCACGCCGATCCGGTCGAAGTTCAGACCACCTACCAACAATCTCCAAATGGCATCTTTAAGCCCATTCACGACACCACAATGCTGATACCACTTCATGCGAGTGCAAATTTCTGGGCCCTCTAGTGTTCGATTATCTTCCACCTTCGGATCACGAAAGGCCTGAAAGCCAATCTATATCCTCAGGTTTAAGAAAATTAAACAGGGGCAACTGTTGTACCCCAAAATTTTCCCTCCCATATATCTCAAGGCATTGCAAGAAGAATCTCCCAAGTGGCTCAAGATTGCTCAAGAGTTGGACAGTCAAATCATCTCCTAAGGCAATTAATCTCAAATTAGGGTTTTTTGTTGCACCAAGGTCCTCACATCCAAATGACCTCAAGTGCTTCCCAATGTCCTAATATGTTCTCAAGATCATCCATGTCAAATTTCAAGCCTTGCAGAGGAAGTTTGATCAGTCAATTGCTCAAGAGGTCCAAAAATCGACTATGCTAGGGCAAAAGTCAACTGTGACCTACAAATAGTCAAACCTCAATATTTTTTGTCAACATTCTCATTTTGAAGGATAATTCATCATTTAATAAAGGGTTGATCATGATTCATCAAGGATTGCTCAAAATTCATCAAGATTCAAAACTTGCTAAATTAGGGTTTTGCAAGAAACGTCAACTCAACTTTGACCAAGCATAACTTTCTCATACTTTATGAGAAATGACCCATCCAAAGCTTATTTTTAATAGGATGAAATTTCCTAAAATCCATATTCACACCCCAAGATCAAGAAATGCACTCACAAAAAGTTACAAATTTGGACATTATAGGTCATTTTTGAAAGTCAACAAAAACACCTTTTTTTCCAAAGCTTATAACTTGAGCATGGAATATAAAAATGAGATGAGACAAAAAGGGTTGATTAGAAGACATCTCAAGGTTTCTAAAAAGTCCAAGAACACCTTCAAAACTTCAAAATTAAGGAAGTTATGCATTGTTGAAGTTAGGCATTTTTCCAAAATGGCCAAAAGTCAACTATCCCCAAAACATCAAAATTTGTCAAATGGGTCCACTTTTTTCCACTTGATTTGATCTTGTCACACCACACACGTGTCCTATCTTCAGTCTTGTGAAAATTCATTAATTTTTCCATTTTATTTGATTTTTATTGAATTAATTCATTTTAAATCAATTTAAATCCAAATAAAATCCAAATATTGATGAAATAAGATCTTTTTGATTGATACAGGTTTCAATTATCATCATGGACAAGATCAAATCCGAATCAAGCCATGTTATGAACAAAATATTAGATTTGATACAATTTTGGAAGCTTTTTAATGGTGATTCATATCAAATCTTCAAACATCAATGCACCAAGATTCCAAGCCCAAGACTTGACCTAATTGACTCTATTATACATATACAACACAAGGCATACGAGTTCATGACCGAGAGGCTGCAAATTGACAAGTACAAAAACTTGAAAATGCTTGAAAAAAGTTGGAAACTGAAATGTTGGTTAGAGGTCGATTCAGAGCAAAACCTCCACGCTATCTTCTTGCTGGACATCCATTGAGGCTAAAGCAATCAAAATCAAGCCTTCTCCCTCCCTAAATCGCATTGTAAGTCTCCTTGAACATACCCCTGTACACGAAATTACAATCTCTCATTCTTGCATCTTTTTGACAAAACGTTGGTATAATCATGCTTATCATTAAATTCCTAAACTTACTGCATCATTTGGTTTTGTTTTCGTGAGCTATAGCGCCATACCCGAATCTAGGGTTTTGGAGGTTCGTTTTTGGGCGTTTGCTTTGTAGGGAAATTGGAACAAATAATGGGTATAGACGTGCTCAGGAAGGAGAGACGAATCGAACCATGGTCTTAAAATTGATTTATATGGCCTAGGATGGATTTTAGAAGGCAGCTAGGGATTTTGTTGCGGATTCAAATCCGCAGGAAAAATAAACAGGGCCATTGGAGAAGATGAAGACATGTTCATGTCCGATTGGCCCATTCAAACAAATCTCGCGCATTTTTTTTAATTTCCAGTATATTATTTGCTTTTCTCTTATAATATTATTTATCCATTATAATAACACATAGGCACGTTGGTGGAGTTGGTAAACATGTTAGTGCATAGTCTAATGGGACCTGGGTTCGAATCCCAGGTCCCCCAATATACTTGTTACATTTTTCTGCCAGGTATTCCAGCGTGCCTCATGAGTTGTTGTCCACCATATGCCTGCAAATCTCAACGTGCCAGATGGCCTTCAGGCCAAATCTGGTGGCCAGGAATGAAGGACCATCATGTTCCCTAGTCAAAGGCGCACACTGGATCTGGAAAGTCAATCAGGCTTGAACGTGAATGGGACACAAATTTCCAGTTTCACCTCCAGATTGGGCCCAACACCCCCATTGGTTATTTCTATTCTTTTTATATTTTATTTATTTAATTGTTTTTGTATTATTATTTTTATTATTTAAACTAACCAATTAATTATTTTCCTCATAAAATCAGAAAACACAAAAAATATTATTTTTATTTATTAAAATTAAATTCACCATTTTATTTTTGTAAATAAATATTAACCTAATTAATTTAGTTTTTAAATAGATATAACTTTTAATATTTTTGCAATAATTAAAAATTAATGTAGAAAATTAGGTTTTTTTATTAATTTTGACCAGATTTATTTTATTTCCTTAAATATAAAAAATCCAAAAAATATTATTTTTATTAATTAATTAATTTCTCATTTAATTTAATAATTAACTTAGATCTAGTTTCTTTTTAATTCAAAATAACAAAAATCTCTTTCTTTCAAAAGGGTCAAAACCCTAAAAAATGCGCCGATTTAATTTTCTCGTACGTGATCCATATTTTCATATTATTGTAATTGCTTCCGGAATGTAATAGCTTTTAATTAGGAAATTATTTATCGCTTTATTTTATTTTCCGCAATTTAAATTAAAGGGTTGCTTTTGGCGATGTAAATACCCGACGCCTTGTAATAGTTTAGATTTAACTTCCGCAAATTTAAATTCTGCAACTATACACTGTTAGATGTTTGATAATAGGGAATGCATGACAATATCAAATGTATGAACTTAAAATCAACATAGCTCACTCATGACATGTACAAAGATAAATAACCGAACTAACACACTCGCACATGCACACTCTTAGGGTACACCTCACTTGGTTGCCTTCAAACGTGGTCATTGAGTATAGGAAGTTTTAGAGGTCGCCCTCTTGTCCAAAGATCATAGTTGCCTCGAAACGGTTGCCTCGGAAAAATGATCTAAGACATTAGGGTTACCGCTAAGGCGTCCTAACATTGCTTTAGTGACCACACGTCCCTTAATCGAATTGACCCTTAAAACTCCAACGACGATGCTACCTACTCCTCAATAGTGGGATAGCGTTGTCTAAAGGAAATTTGTACAGATTAATTCCTTTTTCGAGTAGGTAGATAGTTCTTAAGTACTTGCTCCTTTTAAAACAAAACAAAACTTTTCGCACTTACACTCCTTTCAAACAAAAACTCCTTTCAAACCCACAAACACAAAGAAAAGCAAATTTTGAAAACATTTTGAGCAAGTACCCAAGAGCCCGTGGATAACCACGGATAGAAAGGGTGCTAACACCTTCCCTTTCTATAATCTAACTCCCGAACCCGAGAAACATCTCGAAAAAGGAATTTTTCTGTGTTTTTTTCCTTTCCTTGTTGGATAAAATAAAAGACGGTGGCGACTCTTGCTTACCGCGACATTTTGCGAAAAACAAACGCAAAACGCGAACCAGCATTCCAAAATAGTCAGTTCTCTTTCCCACCGATCACACATACGTCTAGCACCAGCTGATGTCATTTATTCACACCATGAAATATTATAGATTAGGCCAGTGGCTTGACCTTAAACTCCACTCTAGACACCAACAATTTCCATGGCTGAAGGAGTAAAACACACTTTGAGACGATATTCCAACATTAGATCCGACATCAGTCTCAAACACATGGATTTCACCATTAACTATGGTCTGGAGACACCATACTAATCCATACACCTCTCTTACAAGGGATACATGAGGATCAACAATCAGTATTTGATCATCCTTCAAACTCAAACCAAAAACATACAAAGCATGCACACCCCAAGAAAATTTCTTCCTATAAGCACAATGTCCAAACCTCCAGTCTGACTTTGAGGTGTTAGACTCCATTCTTCTGCACCTAAAGAGGAGATTCCCTCTTATAGGTATTTGGGGAAGAATTTAACTAACATGGCATTGACTGATCATTATACCACAAACAACCTATTTAGAATAAGTTTGCTGCCCCCAATCTTCCAAAACACAATGATGCCCTTCAATCCTTACACACACAAATGTTCCATTATGCGAGGACACCACATAACTGAACCCAAACATAATAAATACTCCTTGCTTCAAACAACCAAAATGGCCATCCTAGGTGATTTGGATGACACTCCAAATTGAAGATGACAATCAACCTCTTAACTCAGGTTGAAACAACACCAATGCACACAACCCTTGGATGATTTTTCCATTACAATAGAATAAGAGTTACACGCTCTCATAAACTTGATAAGAGTACCAAGTTAAAGTAAACAACCTCCATCCGATTAAAGAGAAACACCAACAGTCATATTGAGTAAAATAAATTCTCAATACAAAGATGTCAAGACATTATTTATGAGAATTCTTCAAGTTCTTCTATCTTCAAATTAAGGACCCCCCTATTAATTTCTAATAATTCCTTGAGAATCATACATCCTCCCTTACAATAGTTGCACATCTTGTAGTTGGTACATGCCAATAACTCCTCTCCAAACAGAATCTATTCCATGGCCATAAACAGGACTCCATAAATTTGTCTCCTTTGATAAGAAGGATCTTCCAGATGTTAGAGAAAATGTCCTTGACATTTGAGCTTGAACTCCACACATAAAGGATCTGGATGAGATACCTTTGTCAAGCCTCCACGAAAAAACACAACACGGCCTCTGCACGCCTACTTCACTTAGATCAAAAATAAAATAATCTAATGAGTGCTCAATATGTTGATCGCGTCTTGACCCACATACTTTAGCTAAGAAATGTCTCTATCATAGAAATTTATTAGACGCAAAACAAAAATGTCTCCTCTTCCAGATCAGGAGTAGGTTCCATACAGAGGTGATTTATATACATTTTTTTAGCACCCAAGCATCTGCTATGCCATGCCTTTAACCAACATGATTATGCATAATCTGCTGGTTTGATGTTCCAAGACTGGTAGGACATCAGTTCCCTTCATAAGGAACACACCAAGAGATCTTGTATCAACGCTAGAGATTAGCCTTTTAGGGTTGAAAGCAAAAATAAATTGCTTCTAACTTTATTCAGATCTCTTTTCAACATGCTCATATACAAATGCCTTTATGAATGCACTTGAGATGAACCTCAAGTATATTTGAAAACTCTAATAAGCTAGTTGAACTTATCCTCAAGTATCACCATACCCTGGGATAAACCTTCAGAGGGAAAAAAAGAGTGTTGCAGCCTTAACACATAAAACCAATGGGAGTTTTCCATCAGATATATATATGTAGCGGAACACAAACTAGAAAACTCCTCAACAACCTTCAGGCACAACATAAACCTTTGCAAAAACAAACCATACTCCAGGTGCAACAGGTTAACCTAGGTTTGAAAATAAATCAAACCCTCAACACAGCAGCTTACCACCAAAGCTAGATGGCTGAAAACAACAGTCAGGTCCAATACAATCCTCTCACGAATAGTCCATCCTCCACTTCAAGGGACCATTCAAAAAAAATATGAACTATCCAAGTTCAAAGAGCTTTTCAGTAGAAATCTTCAACCTTGCTCATAAACCAGAAAGTATCCCCCTCGGGTCTCATCCAAAAACAGACATGATGTCTGCTCTGATACCAATTGAAATTCTGGTATGACAAAACTCAGATGTCCTATGACATATTGAGACATCTGATCTGACTTAAACATTACGGTAAGGTATAAACAATTAAAACCAATAATCAAAACCATAAACAACACACAGAAATTGTTAACCCAATTCAGAATAACCTTTCTACTCTAGGGGATACCAAACCAGGGATAAGTCCACTAAAATAGTATCAATTCATAGACCCTCAACAAACCTCAAGTTTATGATCTACTCACTTAATCAATACCCTTACTAGACTTCTATCTTAGACTCACCTAGATATGAGGTCCTCCTCAATTCCTCATCAATCACAAACAACAATTGTACAAACAGGAAGACACATTCCATGACAGCAAAACAAAAGACTCACTTCCATGACAATACCTAGCCAAGACTCTTTACTAAGAATAATACTTAGAGTTGCTTACAAGCTTCCTCCCAGAACAATACTCAACTCATTACTTCACAGCTTCTGAGTGAGAACAATACCAACTCTCCTAGAGAGCAACACAAAGATAGAGCCCAAAACTTCTACGTCTTGAGTCTGTACCTTTTATAGGTTACAAAGACTTCTATTTATAGCCTATACCCAACTGGATTTAGGCCTTAAATCATTAGTTTCCTAAAATATCTCCATATTTAGAAACTGCATATTCTTCAATATTCTGACTTGATTCTTCTTGACCTTTAAATCAGCGTCACATAGTGAAACAGCCAGCTGAATAATCATCGAGAGAAATATCAATGAATTCGCCATCGAACACTTTTTTATCCCACCAGAAGAGAAAGGTAAACATCGAATAAACACGAGAAGGGTGAAATTAAGGTCTCGCGACCGAAAGATACGGGTAAGGGAGTCGATTACGCAAGGGGAAGGTATTAGCACCCCTCACGCCCGTGGTACTCCATGGGATCCACTCTTGTTGTTCTAATCAAATGGTGTATTCTAATCTAAAGCTTACGAGCTAAAGGAAAAAATTCAAAGAGGGAATGCATGTAAAAGAAAGCAAGGGAAAAATAAGGAATATTTACAAAGTTTCGCTCGCCTAGGCCCCGCGACCAAATGCCTACGTATCCCTTCTAAGGAATCAGAGCGTCGTAGTTCGACTCAAAAGTTTCTGTTTGCTTTGTGTTTTTATGGATAATGACGCATTCTCATCCTTACGATTAGGATTGTAATTCTTGCTTGGCGTTGCAACTCATAAAGAGACTCATACTCGACCCCTCGCACACTTAGAATTTACAAGTTATTCGAATTTGAAACAATACATCCTTATTGAAAAGGTTTTAAATGGAAAGAAGGTCCGAAGACAAAAATGATTTGCATTGGTTTGTATTTTTTATTGCGAAAGATTTTGTGATTTGAACCGTAATAAAGTCCGAAAGTGAAAATAGAGTGAGGCTTAGTCTAAGCTGATCCTCTCTACCCCACAAGACTCAACTGCATACAATTCGCATCTTATTTTATTAAGTGTTTTATAATTTTCCCAAGAAAAAGAGTTTTAGTTTTAATCATGCAAAAGGGAAAGAAAAACATCTAAGGGAAACTATTTATCTCTATCCATAATGTTATCATACAATGACGGTCCTAAGGTCTGGATAGTAAAGGGAAAAGTCTACCTAAGTTAGCATGCATGGATTATGATCCTAATGTCTAACTTGCATCAGAAACGAAACATGCGAATTCTAAGGGAACATACAAAGGTGTAAAGAAAAACACAAGCACAAGTGCAACCAAACAAAGTCGGACCAAATCCAAAACAAAATCGAGTGCAAGCTAACAACAAACAAATGAGTATAATGGATCTCAATGTGGGACTAAGGAACTCTTTCCACTTGATTTGATCGAGCATCAACATCAAGTAACAACTCGGAGTGTCAACGTTTGAAGAAACGTGAGATAATATTTTTGAAACGAATGAAAAAGTGTGGGGGATGATTATGGTCCCTTTTCCACTTTATTCGAATCAATCGACAAGAATAGGCATGGTTCAAAGTGTCAATGTATAACGCGAGCTAAGAACGAAATAGACTAGAATGCATGGGGGTCGATTGTGGACCCTTTGTTCCACTTATTTGACTCGATAGCAAGCAAAAAATAAAAGGGAATTGGGAGGGGGATGGGATTTGCCTTCATCGAGGGCTTTGGCACATAAACAAACACAAGCAAATGCGCACACAAAAATTCCTTCTAAAGGTCTTTAAAACAGATTTCCCACCTAAAGTAGGGACTCCCAGTCATGCAACTCTATTCCTAATTCTCATGGCAAGGAAAGCGGTAAATGATGCGGAAAAATAAACCAGAATCAAAATAATACCAAACGACAAGAATTTGTAGAAATCAAGAAAAGCAGAGAAATCTAGAAAACTTCGTGCAAGCTAGCATCAACAAACAAAGCAGTAAGAGATCATGCGCTCGGCATAAGCACCAAAGTATCGACAATGTGAAAATAAATCACATGCGAAATGTGCGTAAGATACATCCGAATAACAAATAGTACACCTGCAAAAAAATTCACATACAGACAAAAACACAAGCAGTGTATATATCTCATAGAATGAGATTCAAAATCAATCGCGTCGGAAGCGAACTTGAATCCACAAAGAAAGAGGAATACAATTGTTTCTCAATCGAATAATAAAAACATTAATTAAACGATTGGAAGCTCTCTTGAAATGCCCTGCACAAGTAAACAAACATGTTAGTAATAACAAGGAGGCATAATCGGAATCAAGTATCTGCATCACAAATTAAATCAAGATTAAAATGTGAAGAAAAATCATCCAAACAAGCATCGAAACATCAACATTAAAAACCAGGCAGCATTGCCGTCAATACATGAACCGTTCAAAATATCGATTCAAAATCGTTAGAAGTTGACATAAATGTCATCCAAGTACCAAAACAAAGTCCCTTGAGCATTAACCATCAATTAAAACATGCCTTATGCTCAACTTACCGAAACTGGGCAGCATTGCGCCGTATCACAAAATCATCCGAAAAATCTTGTTGAAAACGATATAACTCAACACCAACGGTCCATAAACACACTAACATGCATGAATAAGCATGAAAAATAATTTGAAATGTGATTCCCAACGTGTTTATATATTCCAGGCATGCGGAGATCCTTGAACAGAGGAGGGAGAAGTTTCGCGGTTTGATTGGGAGGAGAGGGATGAAGATTATTCTTGATTTTTCTTTGAGTTCTTGCTTGAGTTTTGAGAGAAAATTTGAGAGAATTTGGCGTTTTATTTGAGAAATTTTGAATAATGAGTTTGATTGTGTTTGAAATTTGAATTTAAAATATATATAGTATTGGCTCCAAAGCCCTGTTTGGCTTGAATATTTTGATTTTTCCTCTTATTTCATGCATAGTGCAAGATCAAACGATAAACTCATGACATTAGGTACCAAATCCTGACGTGCGACCTAAAACAAAAATGTCGAGGACAAAATTTATGACGCGGCACCGAAAGAATCGTCCCGATACGATGAAAATTAATCAGGTTACGATGCTCTGGACGACGAGAAACTCATTATTACAATTCACAGTGCAAAATTTTTCAGCTTATTTTGTGAACAACACGCGAACATACCACAAGCTCATGTCTCTTGGTGCGGAATCCCGACGCACAACCTGAAACAAAATCGTCGGTGGCAAAATTTGTGATGTCATACAGAAGGAATCACCCCGATACGATAAAAATCGAGCGAGTTATGATTTTTCGAATGGTGATAAACTGTAGACCTATTTTGCTGTCTTGAAAATTTCAGCTTATTTACGTGCGCACTTTAGGAAGCAAGCCACAAACTGAAGCCTTCGAAGCATAATCCGAACTCGGGACCTGAAGAAAATTTGTAGCTAACAAAATTTGTGATCTCACGCTTCAAAAATCATCCCCATACAATAAAAATCGAGAGAGTTATGATTTTTACAATATCGAAAAACAATCTGGTAGAAAACCATTTTGGGGTGCAATTTTCTCTAGTAATTCACACTTTCGAAGATCTTTTGCAAATAATTAACTTCAGACCCGAACATACAAATCAAAGATAAAATTAATACGTTTTTTCACTGTGATACGGTGGGAGAACTGACTTGGGTTTTGCGTTTGTGTTCGCAAATGTTTCGGTTTCGCAAGAGTCGCCACCGACTTTTTATTTTATCCTAAGGAAAGGTCAAAAAGCACAGGAAAGACCTTTGAGATGTTTTATTGGGTTCGGGGAGTAGATTATAGAAAGGGAAGGTATTAGCACCCTTTCTATCCATGGTTATCCATGGGCTCTTAGTTACTTGCTTAAATCACTTGCTTTGATTTTCAATTGTTTGAAATGGTGCTTTGTGTGTGGTTTTTGAAGATGTTTTGAAAAAGAGGCCATTGTTGTGGCAACCTTTGTAATGATTCTTGTTTGAATGTATACAAAGGTGTTTTTGTCTTTTGAGAAGTTTTTAATGTTTGAAAGTTGGATTTTGAAATTGTGTTGTGTAGTGTGTTTTGAAGATAGCAAGGATGTTTTTGCAAGCTTTTAATCAAGTAACTAAGAGTTGTCTACCCTATTTTACTCAAGGATCTTTCTTATGTTTTTAACCTTTTTAACAATGTTGTTTCACCATTGTATTTGGTGAACAACCTTGTGTTAGGATGTTAACGGGACAGGCGTGGGTCATCGTATAGATCATGATAGCAATAGTGTCAAGTATCTTTGGCAATTTTCTTGAGGGACTTTGATCATTTTGTTTAGGCAACTCAGATAGCGTCATTGAGGGACTATGATCTTTTGTTTTGTTTTTGTTTTGCCAAAGTACTTGACATGCATATCATGGCCCATTTTTGAAGGCAACAAGTGGATTTAAACCCTAGGGATGCAAGTGTGCATGTGTGTTATTTTCATGCTTTGTTTTTTTTATTAGTGATTGTCTACTTGTTGATTTTATCTAGCCATACATATCCTATTTACTAACAAGCATATAAAAGTAATAAAGCGCAGAAAGATAAAATCCTACACTATTACAACCATATTGAATTGCATGAAAATATAAAGGCAAAAATAAAATAAAAGCAAGAAAAATGAGGGTCTTTCGATTGAGGCAGAAAACCTTTCGATTATGCACTTTCTGGCTCTCTTCGATTTGGCCTGAAAAGGGTGAAGGCATGACTTTCGACTGAGGCCTCACGGTCAGCGTGTTGTGCCTTTCAATTGGGACCAGTGGGACAACATGTTCTGCCTTTCGATTGGGATCAGTGGAAGATGTAATCTGCCTTTCTGCCTCCTTCGATTGGGCCTGGAGTCAGTGAGGAAGCATGAGGCTTCGTTTCATACTCCTGTCTCCTGTTTATTTCGTTTGAGATATTAAATAGCAATATGGCCTAAGGCCATGCTATCATTACCTCAGGGCCAGGTTAGTTCTTAAAGCATTTGTAATAAACCAAAGAGCAAAACCAAAAGGAGAGGCAATAAAAACAAACTAAAAGGGTGGAAACGAAAAGGTAACAAACACTACGTACATGTTTGAAACGAAAAGGAAGCTTATTTACATGTTATGCTAGAAATCATGGGTTCAAGGTTAAGAATGACTTACCTTGCTTGAGGCTGGAACGTGTGTTGGGCCTTTAAGTGGTTTCCTTGAATGCTTCTAGATTCGAAGGGAGGAACCAGGGGTTATGTCTTTGATACTGGATTCGAAAGAGAAGAAAAAGTGTGAGGTTCTTCCTATTGGATTCGAAGGGTAACAAGGTATAGGGATGTTTCAGATTCTAAGGGGATAAGTGTTTGGATTCTGGGTATGTGTTTGATGAGTGTTTAAGTGTTTGAGAGCTTTATGGTGTTTGAGAATTTTTTGAAGATTCGTTCCCCTTGCCAAAAAGTCCTCCTAAACATGTGTTGGAGCCTCTTATTTATAGGAAAAGTTGGCTGAAGCTTTTGGAGGGAAAATAAAATAATTTGAACAATTTGAGTAAACTGCTCTTTGTAGCCTTCGAGGAACAGTGCTTGTATGCTATTTCGGTGCAAGAATGGGGCAGTGTTTTTTGGCCAGTGTACCATGCCTGAACTTGGAAGCAAGCATCTTTGAATATTTCATCCTTTCATTTTTACCCTCCTTCGACCAGATTCTTCTTCCAAACATGTTGTTTGACTTTCCTCCAACAAGTGTCCTTCGAACGAATCACCATTGTGCATCGTTTGAAGGGGCCAAATGTGTCCTTCGAATGGACTAGTAAGGTGTACGCTTCGACAGGGACTCATATGTATGCCCCTCAAGTCCACCACTATATGTCTTTTGAAGGGGCCATCAACCATGTGCTGAAGTTTGTCAAGGATGGAAATGTAGCATACTGAAGAGAAATGTTGTCCAGTCGAGGCTAGTACAAACATAGTCAATGTCTTGTCGAAGCCTGCATGGAGGAGGTCTAAAATTTGTGACTCCAAGCAAGCACACAAAAGGTCAATGCTCAAACAAAGACTTGCACGAAGGGAGCCACATGCCCAAACGAAAGAGGAATACAGGAGGCAAAATGTCCAGATTCGAAAGAGGCATACATGAGGCAAAAAGTGCAAATCGAAGGACACCAAAAGGGAGCTTTTTGCCTTGGAATCGAAGGAAGTTATAGGAGGCTTTGTACCTTGTGCATGCTAGCAAGGGGGATGCCTTTTGCGTGCAAGTTGTGGCTCAAATGAAAGTTTGTATGTAACTAGTCATTACTTTATGAGTCAAGGAAATCATGGAGGGAAAGTTTGTATAGGCATGCAAGCATCAAACATCCAAACGAAACATGCAATAGGCAGTCATGGCATTATGAACCCAGTAAGGCCAGAGATGCAATTGAAGGTGGCATGTAGGAAACTCCTTCCTTGTAAATCAAAGCCAGTGTGCCAAAGGCTAACGCCCAGTCGAAGGATGCAACCAAAGCCTGTATCAAAAGAGGCCAAAAGGCCAATCGAAGGAGCTGAAACGAAGAACACTTGTATTTCTCCAAATTTTGTCAAAATCATATTTTTATCTGTTTTCTCCCTTTTTCAGAGTTTCCTTTTAATTTTGGTACTGGAAAATTCCAAAGTACTTGTGCAAGCTTGAACCTTGAGAATCCTTGTGAGAAAGGCCTTGAAGAATGAGAGGGAAAATTTTGGGGTACAACATTCACCCAAAGAACCATTCAAAAATGTCGAACTGGACGAAAGTTGTGAATTTTTGAACACCGATAAAAAGTGGGTCAGCACACCGTTTTCACTGTATTTCCACTGTATATCTTCAAAGTATTTGCACATTCGGAGATCTTCCTCACTGAATTGGCTTCTGAGATGAACATGAAGATTGAAGGAAGTAAAAAATACGGTTCAAATGCTCCAAGAAATAATCAAAGATGATTTTCCAGTCAGAAGTTGCGAATTTTTTAAGCATTCGAAAAACCAACGAACCAGCAAATCCAATGTATAACGCATTTCAGGTATTTGGCGCTTTTAAAAATCTTCCTCACAAAATTATCCTTGGACCTGAACAGATGAATTTAAGAAGATATCAAGATGGTTCTAAAGATCGAAGAACCATTCCCAAATCATTTTCTGGTCTCAAGTTATGAATTTTTGAGGTTGAAATGCACAATACTAAATTTTTGTCCGCACTGTCTCAAATCAATTCAAATGCTTGACTTTCTGTGCAATTCAAAGCATGCAAAGACACATAAGAGCTTGATATGATAATGAATTGATTATTTGTTGATTGAATAGCTTGGAACACGTGTGGAGTGCATTTAAATGCGAAAAACCC
Organism: Vicia faba; assembly: GCA_948472305.1. Classification (NCBI taxonomy): domain Eukaryota; kingdom Viridiplantae; phylum Streptophyta; class Magnoliopsida; order Fabales; family Fabaceae; genus Vicia; species Vicia faba. Next base: position 410,366,944 of record OX451735.1, read on the forward strand.
TGAGTTTGCTTCACAATGCTGCTTGACGGAACTGTCAAATTTCGCAACTCTTTTCACGGAGAAAACCCCTTGATTCTATGCGTATAAACCCTATGACATATATGTATGTATATGATGATGAAGGACAAGTCAATTAGGGTTAAAATGAAGAGGGTAAATTTTAGGGTACAACAGCTTCCCATATTCAATCTTCTTTAACTAGAGGGTGAGATTGGTGGTAGCCTTTTAAACAATCAAGGTAAAAGAGGATTGAATACTTAATAGAACCGTAAAATTTGCACTCTGAAGTCAGTCAGGTATTATTATTATTATTATTGGTTTTTCTGTATTTTCTATTTTTTATTTTTGTAAATAATGGTTATCAGGGGTAAATGTATGTCTGGTCAAGATTAGACACACAGAAGAAAAGACATCAGATGTACATGACTGACAAAGCTTTGGACACATTCAACAATAGACCTGGTTAACAAAGCCTCTAACAACCAACATTGGAAAAAAGCGTCGGGTGAAGGCATACCTAACAAACTGAAGAAACGACGGGTGAAGGCGAACCTAACAAATGGAAGGAGCGTCGGGCCGAAGGCGAACTTAACAAATGGAAGGAACACCGGGCAAAGGCGAACCTAACAAACAGAAGGAACATCGGGCAAAGGAGAACCTAAAAACAGAAGAAATGTTGGGTGTAGGTGAACCTAACAAACAGAAGGAATGCCAGGCGAAGGGGAACCTAAAAAACGGAAGGAATGTCGGGCAAAGACGTACCTAACAAACTGAAGGAACACCAGGAAAAGGCGAACCTAACAAACGGAAAGAAAGAAGACTAACGGAAGATAGACTTCCATAGAGAACACCTGAATCAAAGACGAACTCAAAGATACCAGACAGAGAACGCTTACATCAAAAGCGAGCTCAAAGGAATTAATGACACATGTTCGATAAGAATATTGAACACACATCAAGAAGAGACTAATTAAAATAGACTGTAGCAGAGAACACCTGCATCAAAGGCGAACTCAAATATACATGCCCGATAAGGATATTGGACACATACGAGGAAAGAGACCGGAAGAAAGGACTCTTAACAAAGATATCAAGAATATATGTCCGGAGGAAAGAACATATAACATGAAAGAGGTCGGAGGAAAGTAATCTAGCCAAAGATATCAATAATATATGTCCGGAGGAAAGGTTATATAATAGGAAAGAGGCTAGAGGAAAGGACTCTAACCAAAAATATTAAGAATATATGTCTAGAGGAAAGGACGTATAATAGGAAACACGCCGGAGGAAAGGACTCTAACCAAATATATCAATAATATATGTTCGGAGGAAAGGACATATACGTAAGAGACCGGAAAAAAGGACTCTTACCAAAGATATCTCAAATACATGTTTGAAGTTAGTAGCGAACACATACGAAAGAAAAAGACTAACTGAGGAAAGCTCTATCAAAGATATCACCAATACATGTCCAGAGGAAAGGACATATATGAAAGAGGCCAGAAGAAAGGACTTTATCGGTGATATCAAATATACATGTCCGGAGGAAATAACACATAACAGGAAAGAGGCCAGAGGAAATGAATCTAACCAAAGACATCAAGAATATATGTTCGGAGGAAAGGACATATATGAAAGAGATATCGGGTATATGCTAGGTAAAACTGGACATATGAAAACAAGGAAGAGACTAACCTAATAAAGCTCTAACAAGGAATGATATCATAAGATGGACCCTGGGGAATCAACACGGATCAAAGGCGAACTCACTGGGGATAAGATATACATGTCTGGTCAGAGTTAGACACACATAAAAAATAGACCAACCAAAGAAGACTCTTAAAAAGGACGTATGAATAAAGGTGAACCTATAATGACAAGAAGACTAGACGAATATAGACTCTCAAGGAAAGAATACTAATCAGAACCGAACTTACTGGGGATTCATATATATATATATATATATATATATATATATATATATATATATATATATATATATATATATATATATATATATATATATATATATATATATATATATATATATATATATATATATATATATATATATATTAAACCCTGATAAAAGGCCGATTGAAGTGAAACTTACAAATGGAAAAAGAGACCATTTGAAAGGACTCTAAACAAGGATTGCCAAAACACATTGGATTTTTAAGAGGTTGCAAGTATGCAAGAACTACAATATCCCTCAGGCCAAAGACAGGTTGTAATTCTCCAAGAGTGGAAAATATGTTAATTACCACACACCAAGTATGGACACTCAAATACTTGATAAGTAAGAAAGGTTATACATTGACTCTTAATCGCACTCTAATGGCAAAGCAAGCATGAGAAAAATAACTTAAGACTTGCAGAGGCAAGAACATCTCTTATGTAAAATGCAGTAAATGAATCAACTTACACACGGTAAGAGAAGAATGAAGGTATATGTGTGAGGCAAAAGAACTACAATATCCCTCAGGCCAAAGGCATGGTGTAATTCTCCAAGAGTGGCAATTATCTGAATCACGACACACCAAGTATGGATACTCAAATACTTGAGAAGCAAGAAAGGTTATACACCAAATCCTACTCACACTCTAACACCGGAGCAAACACGGGTAGAACAAACGAGGACTTGCATGTGCAAAGGAAATTCATGACTCACTATGGAAAAGGGAAATTCCCAAGACTCGACTGGTGGTAAACCAAAATAGACTCAATTCAAGAAACAAGATAGAATCCCCCTGGAGACTAGCTGCAGAGGTAACTCAAATCCGAGTTTATAAAAATCTGGTTATTTCAGGTAAACATGATTGACTTATACCTCAATGTATGTTTAAAATTTCTTTTTATAGCATAATGTTTCATACAATGGAAATGTTACGTGTTTTGGTAGATGCAATGTAATTTTGCATGTTTAGTGCTTTACCGGGGAAAACATATTAATAATTGACTGCCAGGAACATAAGGAACTTTTGAACAAATATCCTTGCATATCTGACTTTCTGTGGAGAATAATCAATTAAAACTTTGTTGGGGAAATTGCAAATTTGAAACATCAACTTCCAAGGATCGATATCACCTAGGAAGTAAACTCTTGGGCGGAATACTGCAAAAATAAATTGTAGTCCAGAGAAAATCCAAAACTCTGGTCAAAATCATAACTTCTTGGGGAACAGATCCCTTGTCTGCTGTCAGGATGAGGAGAACTTTGTTGGGGATGGAAAATTTCTCTCATAGAGTTTCTTAATGAAGATAACTTATACTAGGGATAATGAGAATTCTTGAATAAAAGAAAACCCATATCAGACCACACTGGGGATTTTACCACTGGGGGTATAAATCTTCACTTGGGGAAGAAGAAAGAATCTTTGAACCAAAAACTTGAGATTCCAAAACTCTAATGGGAATATCTCAATAATCTTCTATCACTGGGGATAAAAAGAGTTTTGACCAACACTCCCATATATACACCACACTGGGGAAACAAGATTTTGTACGATTTTCATTACCACCAGGCTTTACTGGGGAAAAGAAAACTTGCTCTACTAGGGATACGAGGAAAGTTGATCAAGAAAATCCTCACAACTCAGCTCCAATTAGGGAGAATGCCACATCTACCCCTGGGAAACTGAAAAGATCTTAATAGCAATTTCACTGGTATAAACTACACTGGGGAAAACATCTTTGCAGGATTCATGCCAACAAGGACTTTTAATGGGGAGAAGAAATTGCTCCATCGGGAATGCCAATTGCCTTCATGGAGATACTAACCAAAATATCCCACAGGTAATCAGAAATCTCTTCAAGATGCCTTGACAGATGCAGACTTCACTGGGGAGAAAGATGCCCACTTCATGGGGAAGACGAGTGTCTACCTCACTTGGGAAGTATAAGTCAACTTCATGGGGATATATCAAAAATATTCGGTCGACAAATAAAATGATTCTTCCAAAAATCCTTGAAAGGAACAGACTACGCTGGGGAGAAAGATTACACATCATCCTGCTTCATTGGGGATAAGGAATTGTGCATGGAGAAAGCCTAAGAACATCATGTTGGTAACAAACCAATCTTAACTTATTCTCATGCCATAAATAGGAAAAGGTACCTGCAACAATATAAACACAACAACACGTTCCAGGTATGTTCTATGAAGGGATATACACGGAGGGGGTCCTTGGGATGACTTACCTCTACTCCTTCAGATTTTAAAATGATTCTCCTTTGATTAGCAGATTCTCAGAGAGATTTGTCAAATCTCGACATAATTGCCCCAGTTTGACAACACTTTGAGGGATTCAATCCTGACTTGAATGCCCCAGATTAGATAATTTTGAGATATCTCCTCTCAACTTTAATTGGCCCAGGCTGGCTGCATTCGACAACAAACAGTGCTGGGAAAATGAACTCACTCATACCCAATAAAGTCTCAAACTTTTTCCTTTTAGGCTATTTGACTTATGTCTTGAAGGTAGGCTAGTACACAACTATACTTCTCAACTTGAATTGCCTCATTGTTCAAGCAGATACTCGAAGCACTCCGTCCCTTATGACCAAACTAAAAGTGATACACCATTGCCCAACGGATACTTCTGGGTAATCAAAACATCCACACAATCTACTTCGGATCATGTCTCAAACTGGTCTTCTTTTACTCAACGGACTCAATAGAAGATCTGCCCTAGATCAAGATTATTCTCAAAAATGATTTACCCCTCAACAGTATCATGAAGAAATTTGTCTCTCGAGATAATCAAGCTTTTCATCTGATGCTCATTATGCAAGCTCACTTGATGTTTAAACACTTGCTCATATGCAATGAATGTTTTATTCCGAGAATGATCATTCTAATGCAAATTGTATGCTTGTCTTGAAGTTAAAAACTTTTATTGAAAAGATGTCGAAACATTAAGTTTTTTATATACAAAAGAAACTAAAAGATAGAGTGATACCAACTCAAAAGTTTTAGCAAGCCTCCTAGGAGTCAGATTACCGTACTCTCGTTATGGTGTTGCTTTGAATTAACCCATGCTTGAGTTAGGACTTTCAAGGGTTGTAGCGTGGACAGGTTCACGGTTTTAGAAAAAAGATTTTAAAACTCAAAAATATTTTGTGCCCACAAATTCTCCATGATGTTCTCCATTCATACGTTCAGTTAACTCGATACGAGTACTAATCTCTCACAAGGAATTTACGATGAGTGAGGAACCACTGAGGTTTCTTGGATACGAGTCACTTCACCTTTTTTGTTTTGGTGTCTGATCACACGACTTTGTTCCTTTGAGGATTTTTCTTTGTAATACTTTTATTCCTTCTAGGATTTTCATTTTTATTTCTGTTTTCCCTAACTTTTTCCTAGATAAATTCTTTTGAATTTTGATTTTAAAGTCTAGCGGAATGCCCTAACTTTTGCCTAAGTCATTTTCTTTCAAGCTTTTTTTCTTTTTTACTTAGCGGGCTTTTTTCTTTTCTTTTTTCATTCACTTTTCTTTTTGAACCAGTCTTGTGACCCTGAGTCTTTTGACTTTTAGAAGGCTTGTGATTGCCCCATTACAGTTTGGTTGATGAGGGATAACCATTGTGGTATCGTCATCTTTTGTCCTCCTGAAGGGTGAAGGATAACCATTGTGGTATCGTCATCTTTTGTCCTCCTGACGGGTGAAGGATAACCATTGTGGTTGATCCTTAGATGCGCACTCCTGATGAGATTTGAATACTCAATCAGATTAACTGAACACTACCCTGCCCTTGGGTTAAAAATGAGGGTTTTTTTCTGAATAGAAAAGAAACTCCTACTTCAAGTCTCAAAGGGGTTGACAAGGGTCTATCTCCCTTACATCTTTGGTGTTTGGGGATTTGAAACAATGAATGTACATCGTTAGTAGGGTTTTTATTCTAAAGCATGTCGTCTGAGATTCTAGGTATATTATTCATCATCCTCCCTCTAGATTTATTTGCTTTATTTCATTAGAGTTGAGAATCAAAAGCAAAGAAAAACATTTAAGAGTGAATATGAATGGATTACTTCAAGACAAACATATTCAATGCATTGTGATTAATATTCAAAAGCAAACAAGTTTTGCATACAAGAAAGTACTGAACAAAACAAGAAAGATTACAAATGAGAATGCAAATGGAACTAGAATATTTCCATGTAGAGGAGACTAGACTCCGTATGGACTTATTTCTTTAGAAGATGCGCTTTGTAGTCTTGACAACACTGTATCAAAGGAGAACCCAAATCCGACCATCTAGTGTGAAATTGATGACCTTTACATCCTGCAAGTCTTACACTTCATCTATGAATGGTCTACAATCTTCAGTTGAATGGCCAGGTGCCCCAAAATGGTAATCACATTAAATTCCCTCAAAAGATATGATGAATGCTTTATCAAGCGAACCTGCATAAACTGCATCACAAAGTATCTTCTACTGCAGATAAGAAATTCCAACCATCTTCTACTACACAGAAAACAAAATCAGCCGCTGAATTCTGGGGCATTTCCTACTACACAAAAGAAGCACCGTCTTCTACTACACAGAAGCAATATTCAGAAGCTGTAACAAAGAATCTTCTATTAAGCAGAAGAAAATAAACTTCATCTCCTACTTCACAAAAGAGAAGTTTTAGCAATTGAATTATGGGGAATCTCCTACTTTACAAAAGAATCTTCGTCTTTTACTACACAAAAGAAAAATCCAGAAACTATACCAAAGGATCTTCTACTACACAAAAGAAGAAAATAAATTATGAATATAGAACTTAACCTTTGAGGCATTTTCCTTCTACACAGCAGTAAATGTCCAAGAACTAGATATCTTATACTTCTTCATCATTAAAGCATCACCCCATCTTCTACTACACAGAAGAAAATAAACTCTGAATATAGAACTTGACCTTTGAGGCATTTTCCTTTTACACAATAAAAAATGTACAAGAAATAGATATCTTATACTTCTTCATCACAGAAGCATCACCCCATCTTCTACTACACAAAAGAAGCACTCAGCTGAGGAGAAATAGCCTGAAACGGTTTACCAAACAGGGATTGTACTTTGGAAAAGAAGCCAGATAGGTGCCAGACTTTATACTTCAACCTCTTGCGGTTTTCAATATCATAACCAGATGCCCCAAAATGGGAGATACATCTAGCATTTGCATCAAAATCAGGAGAGAGATTTGTGGGAGGAAGACCCAAAGAACATAATTTTACCAATTGAATTTACAACAGACGAGGAAGTAGCTGGATGTAAGGCATTGGGATTGTATCAACATGCTTCTCAAGCTTCTTCTATCTCCGCTGATAAGCTTTGCCCAATGGATTTACTTGGAGACCAGAAACTAGCTGCTGACGAGAAAATCCGGGAGCACGAAGTTCTGGATGAGACCCACAAAGTATTTTATGATTTGAAAAAGGTCTCATAGGATGGGTATGAATGACATCTTTAGTTGCAAAAGAAAATACATGATCACTTTCCTTTGCTGACATTGTCTTCAGAACTTCCATACACGACTCAACTGAGTCTCCAATTGGTTATTTTTTCTCCCTTAAGGATTTCTGAACACGGGCCATTGCTTTCATGTCCATCATACACAACCCCATCTGACCTTTTATCTCATCCAATTCCCCCACGAAGTTGTTCCATGGCTTTTCCGGATCACGATGCAGTGAGAATTCAAGATTCACAGTTTTAAAAAGAATAACAGGCCTAAATAAGAATTTCCCCAACTATGAGTACATATTATGAATGTATGAAGATGCATGAGGTGAATGAGTGGATTGAAATTTCATATTCAATCCTTTTCAAGGAACCCTCATGCTTTTGATTTTGATTTTGACCCAACAAGAGATGGAAAAGCACAACACAAGGCTCACAAGCACGATTCCTTGGAAATGGAAAGAAGATGTGTGTTAGCTTTTTTCCATGTATAAATTTTTTATGCATTTATGTTTTTGTAAAAATAAATATGCCATGATGCAAGTGCAAATAACATGGAATAAAGGTTTCCACAACACGGGGTATCCGCCGTGCTGTTTCTGAATATGTCGAGAATACCAGAATCAAAGGTTCAGAACATAAACCAAAGAAACCTAAGTCACCAACAAAACATACAGTCGCCATCAAAATAAATAGTCACCATCAGAAATCCAAAACAGAACCATAAGAACCACAAAGTCACCAACTGTACCTGTAAGATTCATCCCACCCCACTCACGGGTGAAATCTAGGTCAAGGTAAGGTCAATGGTAACTCAAAATCATGGGTTCACCTGAAAATACTATCATTGTACACCTACGTGATGACGATAGTACCTCATTTAAACCCCATCTGAGCATGGACGACAAGACTGTGCTAGAAAGATCTACATCCAATAGCCGTCATATTCCACTCTATTCCTATGTGTTCATAAGAGTTTACAACTATGGTCTGGGTATTGAGCGTTTTACCTTGATAGTAACATCCACCCAACAAGGTAACACAGAATCTAGTACAACACTAATATATGGAAAGCAATAAAGATGCAATGCATACATATGCTCTGTTAAAGATGTACAAATGAGCAAGCTATAAAGCATAAAGGTAAACACCCAAATAAAATAAAACAAAAAAATCTAGGAGTGACTCCGGGATGGACCAGCAATTGGTCAATCTTTACCCAGTGAAGTCGCCAGCTGAAACAACCGGCTCAACAATCATCGAGAGAAAGATCAATGAAGTCGCCATCGAACGCTTTTCATCCCATCAGAAGGGAAAGGTAAACATCGACTAAACCTGAAAAGGGTGAAATCAAGGTCACGCGACTGAGGGATACGGGTAAGGGAGTCGATTATGCAAGGGGAAGGTATTAGTACCCCTCACGTCTATGGTACTCCGAAAGATCCACTCTTGTTGTTCAAATCAAAGGGTGTGTTCTAATCTAAAGCTTACGAGCTAAAGGAAAAAATGCAAAGAGGGAATGCATGCAAAATAAAACATGGGGAAAAGAAGGAATATTTACAAAGTTTCGCTCACCAGGGCCCCGTGACTAAATGCCTACGTATCCCTTTTAAGGAATCAGAGTGTCGTAGTTCGGCTTAAAAGTTTTCGTTTGTTTTGTGTCTTTTATGGATAATGCTGCATTCATATTATTACAGTTAGGATTACAATTCATGCTTGGCGTTGTAGCTCGTAAAGAGACTCATGCTCGGCCCCTCGCAAACTTAGCGTTTCGAAGTTGTTCAAATTTGCAACAACTTATCCTTATCGAAAATGTTTTAAAGGGAAAAAAGGTATGAAGACAAAAAAGATTTGCATTGGTTTGTACTTTTTATTGCGAAAGAATTTGCAACTTGAACCGTGATAAAGTCAGAAAGTGAAAATAAAGTGAGGCTCAGTCTAAACTGATTCACTCTACCCCATAAGACACAACTGCGTATGATTCACATCTTTCTTTATTAAGTGTTTTAGAATTTTCCCAAGAAAAAGAGTTTTAGTTTTAATCATGCAAAATGGAAACAAAAACATCTAAGGGAAACTATCTATCTCTATCCCTAATGTTATCATACAATGATGGTCCTAAGGTCTGGATAATAAATGGAAATATCTACCTAAGTTAGCATGCATGGATTACGATCCTAATGTCTAATTTGCATCGGAAACGAAACAACCGAATCCTAAGGGAACATACAAAGGTGTCAAGAAAAACACAAGCACAAGTGCAACCGAACAAAGCCATACCAAAGCCAAAACAAAATCAAGTGCGAGCTAACAACAAACAAATAAGTCCAATGGATCTCAAAGTGGGAGTAAGGAACTCTTTCCACTTTATTTGCTCGAGAATCGACATCGAGTAACAAATCAGAGCATCAACGTTTGAAGAAGAGTGAGCTAACATCGTTGAAACGAATGATAAAATATGGGGAATGATTACGGTCTCTTTTCCATTTTATTAGACTTAATAGACAAGAATAGGAACGATTCAAAGTGTCAACGTATAACGCGAGCTAAGAACGATTCAATGTGTCGATTGCGGACCCTTTGTTCCACTTATATGACTCGATAGCAAGCAAAAAATAAAATAGAAATGAGAGGGCAATGGGATTTGCCTTCATCGAGGTCTTTTGCACACAACCAAACACAAGCAAATGCACGCACAAAAATTCCTTCTAAATGTAGCGGTAGAAATTTTGAGACTAACTCATTGGATATACTTAACTCGTACATATCAAATAAAAATCACCACCGCGCTTTATTGTTTCCAAAGGAAATAGGAAAAGAGAGAATTAACCCAAAATAGAGGGGATAATCTAGGTACGGGGATTGGTTATGCAAAGGGAAGGTATTAGAACCCTAAACATCTATGGTACTCTGCAAGAATCTCTTTGAAAATATGTGTATTTTGGCTATAAAAGGTGTATACAAAATAAGATGGTGGAGATGAGAAAATAAGTATTTTATATAATTTTGCACCCTCTGCGGTTGCAAATTGTTAGTACCGACATACCACCTTTCGTGCAATAAGGGATCATGGTACTCGTAGTTCACCTAAAAAATTTTAAAACACATTATGATACGGTGGCAGAACCGACTGTTAATATTGGTTTGCGTTTTTTGTTCGCAAATGTCGCGGTAAGCAAGAGTCGCCACCGACTTTTATTTTATCCAACCAGGAAAAGGAAAAAGAACAGAAAAACCTTTTTCGAGATGTTTCTGAGTACGGGGGGTAGATTATAGAAAGGGAAGGTGTTAGCACCCTTTCTTTCCGTGGTTTTCCATGGGCTCTTAGGTACTTGCTCATTTTTAAATTGCTTGCGTATGCTTGTTTGAAAAAGTTTTACTTCGTGATGACCCTCATATCAGTCCTCAAGAGTGTGACAAAGTTGTTTTGAAACTTGTTTTTAAAAGTATTTGTGTGAAAATTTTATTTGAGCAAGTACCTAGGACCTAATCTACCTACTCGAAAAAGTCTGTTTGTTTTCCTTTTGACAGCGCTATCCCATTATTAAGGAATATGTAGCACCACCGTTGGAGTTTTAAGGGACGTTTGAAGGGACAGATACGGTCACAAAAGCAATGTCAGGGAATTTTAGTAACCCTCCTAAAGCCTTAAAGATCTTTTCCGAGGAAACATCTGAATGGGTCATTTTTAGATCTTTCGGGGCTAGAGGATGGCCGCTAACAAACCCTATACATCATGACCATTTAATCGAAGGAAACTGGAGTGGAGTAAACCCTAGAAGTGAGCATGTGCGAGTGAATGTTTTTCAATTAATTTGTCTTTGCACATTTAGGGTTTTCTACCGTATTAATTTTTAGTTAGTCTTTCCATACAATCCTATTAACATACATCTAGGCAGTTTATAATTGAGGAAATTAAATTGCGGAAAGTTTAAAGTTCTAGCTATTACATGGCTTTCGCAGATACATAATCATTTTTGACTGAAAATAAAATGCGCAATTAAAACCTAATTAAGTCTATTACAACCTCGGAGCAATTACAATAATGAAAAAAGGTAATTAAAATGTGTGCGACGAATTAAATGCGAGGACGATTAGAAAACCTAAAAAATATAATTTGAGAAAATATTTAAGTTATTTTTTGAAGAAAAATTAATTATATACAAAATTAAACCCTAATTTCTAATTGATTTTAATTAAAAAAATAAGATTTATTTGCCCTAATTAAATTAAATTAATTAATTCAAGGAAATAAAATATTTTTTATGAAAAAAGTTTTTTTGGTGTTTTGGTGTTTTTGATTTAATAAATAAAACAAATGATTTATGTGTTATTGTGATAAAAGAGAAAATAATTAGTAAATAAATAAATAAATAAAAATATGAAAGAAAGAAGATTTGGGCCTGTTTGTTGGGTGAAAGGGGGGGTGTATTATTGAAAATGCTTAGGCCCAAAGAGCTGGTCAGCCCAGTCAACACTTGATCCAATGGGGCTCCCTCCTGATGGTGTACCATAGTCTCTGGCAGGTGGGGCATTGGATTGGATTGATGGTGAATCCCATGGCTAGATGTTGATGGCACATGGTGAGCGTTTGAGAGGATGATGCACCTGATCTATAAAGGAGAAATAAAATGAAGAAAATTGCTGGGACCTGGGATCGAACCCAGGTCCTCCCACTCATTCCACGCCTGCCCTGGCCATCTGTGCTACGCTACTTACTTGTCAATAAATCAACAACAATATATAATATAAACAGATAAAGTGGATACTCAGAATAAAAAAACGCGCGCGTTGTATTCAAACAAACCAATGGGGTGATGACAAATCATTGTCTTCTTCCTTTTGTTCGTCGTCTTAGGTATGTGACTTATACCTACCGACAACGTCTATAACTAAAACCCTGCAAATTTCCAAAATTAACAAAACAAATGATAAATGAAATTGAATACCATAATTCAACTGGTCTTGATGACACGATCCTCATGGTGGATTATTCTTGGTCTAATTTTACCTGTGGACAAAAACCCTTAAACAAACACAAAAACCCTAGCAATGGCAAATGCATATATAGGCATCAAAAATTCAATTAAACCCTTCAAACATGTTACAAACATATCAATGATCATAAATATATCATTCAAATGTGCTAATAATGCAAGAATTGATGTAATCGATTTTGGAAAAGAGAACAAACTGTGTGAGTCATAGCGTGTGTTTCTGGGCGTGAAAAAACTTGCAAAGGATGGGGATACGTTCCTGGGATGTCCAACAATCGATTGGCAATGTTAGGATGGCTTGAGCTGGCCTGTATGATTGAAACTGATTCACTATTTTTTTGCAAAAAATTGAGTTTGTTCTTGGTATTTTCCACGACTGCCATCCCCCTTCTGCACTTGGTCTTACTCAATATATATCCCTGAATGAATTAGGGTTATAAAAACTACATGTATCTTTGCAACTTTTGAAGATTTGATCTTATTTCTTCCTTGTATGATTTGTTTCCAAATTAGTCCTAATCATGCCATTCTTGTGCCAATCCACCTTGATTCGATTTGATCCTGAAATGTCAACATAATTAGCTTGTGATCCTGTCCAAAGATCAGATCAAAACAAATCTTTGCTATTAGTTGTCATTTATTTGATTTGATTTAATTTTTAATTAATAAAAAATCAAAATAAAATGGAAAATGAAGCAAATAATTTGTGGGTGAATATTTGGGTCGTGGACCATATTATGAGTGAGGTGTAATCATAAAAAGTTAGGCCCATTTAACAAAAAGTGTATTTTTGAGCACATTTGACTTTTGGCAATTTTGCAAAAATGGTCAACTTTGACAAGGCATATCTTCCAGTTTTAACCCTAGAGAGGTATTCTTGGACTTTTTAGAAATCTTAGGATATCCCCTAAACAACCCTTTTGGTCTCATCTCAATTGGGTCTTCCATGTTCATGTAAGAAGCTTTGACCCAAAAAGTGTTTTTGTTGACTTTTCAAAAGGACATATAATGTGGAAATTCATATCTTTTGATGAGTGTATTTTTTGAACTTGAGGGATGAGGATGAATTTTAGGGAATTGCATCCTTTTCAAAACGAGCCTTGGATTGAAAATTTCTGATAAAGTATGAGGAAGTTATGCTTGGTCAAAGTTTGGTTGACTTTTCCTAAGAAACCCTAATTTAGCAACTTTTGAGTTTTGATGAATTAGGAGCATTCCTTGAGGTATCATGATCAACCCTTGATCAAATGATGAAAGTCACTTAAAAATGTTGATGTTGACCAAAAATCTTGAGGTTTGACTATATGGGGGCCACAGTTGACTTTTGACCTAATACAGTCGATTCTCAAGCATTTGAGCAGTTGACTGAGCAAACTTTTTGTGCAAGGAATGATATTTGACATGGATAACCTTGAGAGAATATTAGGACTATTGAAAGAATTTGAGGCCTTTGGAGTACACACATCCTGATGAAAATGGAAACCCTAATTTGAGACACATTGCCTTAGGAGAGAGTTTGTCTGGTCAACTCTTGGGCAACCATGAGCAAATTGAGGATCTCAATGGGCATGTGCTGAGTAAAATGAGAGGGAAAATTTTGGGGTACAACAGCTTCCCCTGTTCAATCTTCTTAAACCTGAGGATGTAGATTGGCTTGTCTGCCTTTCGTGATCTGAAGGTGGAAGATGATTGAACACTAGAGTGCCCAGAAATTTGCACTTGTATGAAGTGAGTGTCGATCGGTGGTATGAGGAATGGGCTTACAGATGCCATTTGGAAAGCGACGGAGAGTTGTCGTGTATGGGCTTAAAGATGCCATCCAGAGAAAATATTGGTCACATAAGAGATTCCTTTGCGAGAATTCCCGTATTAGCCGTTGAGGAGGACTTCGTCGGGGCATGTTGACTTATGTCTGGGGAAGTAGAGTATATGAGCTTCGGTTGTCCATTACTCTATTGGGGAGTTAACTCCTGATTGATGAGGTGGAAGTATGTTGTATATCTGGTCAGGGTCCAGGTTGCACAACGACTTACTGGGGAAGCATGAAATTGATCGTATCTGATCGGGTCCAAGTCTTACAGCGTTGTAAATTGATGTCTGGAGATAAGAGAGAAGGAACCTGGATAGTAGGGTTGCTTCGAGATGAAAGCCTGGATAGTAGGGCTATGAGAAGGAACCTGGGTCATAGGGTTACTTCGAAATGAGAGCCTGGATAGTAAGGCTATGAGAAGGAACCTGGGTCGTAGGGTTGCTTCAAGATGAAAGCCTGGATAGAAGGGCTTATGGGAAAGAACCTGGGTAAGGTTGCTTCGTGGGGAGTTTGGGTAAAACAGCATTTGAACTGAGAAGGAACCTGGGTAAGGTTGCTTCGTGAGGAGTTTGGGTAAAACTGTATCTGAACTGAGAAGTAACCTAGGTAAGGTTGCTTCGTAAGGAGTTTGGGTAAAACTGCATCTGAACCGAGAAGGAACCCATGTAAGGTTTCTTCATGAGGTGTTTGGGTAAAACAACATCTGAACTGAGAAGGAACCTGGGTAAGGTTGCTTCGTGAGGAGTTTGGGTAAAACTTCATAGGGAACCTGGGTAAGGTTACTTTGGGCTAATTTCGTGTGAAACTTCAGGAGGAACCTGGGTAAGGTTGCTTTGTGATGAGTCTGTGTAAGACTTCAGAAGGAACCTGGGTAAGGCTACTTCGTGATGAGTTTGGGTAAAACTACATCGGAAAATTTTAAGGAGGAACCTGGGTAAGGTTGCTTCAGGATGAGTCCGGGTGAAACTACATCGGGACCGAGAAGGAACCTGGGTAAGGTTGCTTCGGGAGGATTTTTGGTAAAACTTCAGAGGGAACCTGGGTAAGGTTACTTTGGGCTATGTTTGTGTGAAACTTCAGGAGGAACCTGGGTAAGGTTGCTTTCTGATGAGTCTGTGTAGGACTTCAGAAGGAACCTGGGTAAGGCTGCTTCGTGATAAGTTTGGGTAAAACTACATCGGGAAATTTTAAGGAGGAACCTGGGTAAGGTTGCTTCAGGATGAGTCCGGCTGAAACTACATTGGGACCGAGAAGGAACCTGGGTAAGGTTGCTTCGGCATAATTATGTGTAAAACTTCAGGAGGAACTTGGGTAAGGTTACTTCGGGATAAGTTCGTGTGAAAATTTATTTGGAAATGTATGAGAAGGGGCCCGTGTGGGATTTTTTCAAGATAAACCCATGTGAAGCTTCATTTAGGAGAAACCCATGTAAGATTGCTTCGTGACAAACCCGTGGAGGGCTGCATTTAGTCGTGCAGATAATTACTCTGTTTAGTTTCAGGAGCTAATCTTGGACCTGCTGGAAATTGTTGATGATAACCATCTTTCCTGAAAAGGTACATGATTAATTATATGTGATGCATGAAATGCATTATATTACGATGTTCTCAAAATAAATGAGATTATATTGTATGCGACATGTGTGCGCACGTCATGATGTATGAACATGAAATGCTATTGTGACACGTCCGAGTTTGGGAAAATAAATCCCTGACTGCTGTTGGGGAGTACTGGAAATTGAATTCCTGATTGTGGTAGAGGATTGTGATCCTTCTACTTCCGTCGAGGATGGTGAACGGAGACGACTATGCTGTAGATTCTCTCCTTGTTTGTGAATATTATGTCGGGGAGAGACTCTGCTTGAGAATAACTCTGCGGGGAATAACTCGGTTGGAAGGTGAACTTCCATATCTGAAGGAATAAACTCTGTCAGGGATTGAGTTTCTGTGTCCAGAGAAATAAACTCTGCTCAGGAGAAAACTATATGAACCCCTTGCAATTACAAAATTCGGCTGGGGAACATATATGTCGGCTCTCTGCAGTAACTTTATTGGGGAAAATAACTCCTGTTTTGGGAAGCCGATGTCAAATCTTTAGTTACCTCTACTCTGCGGAGAGTGTAGATCTCAATGGGACGCATATTGAGGATACGATAATGACTTTGCATCAAGACTTTTCTACCCCTGTACCTGCTGGAGAAAGTACCTGCGGAGGTTTTGTGGATAGCTTGAGTGTTATCCCAACTCATGAGGTGCTTGGTAACTGCCGATGATAAGTCATCTACTGATAGGCAAGTGACAAGATGACGGGACATAGTCGTACGCTTTAATCCCTAACTTTTGCCTGGACTGTCTTTTCAGATTTTCAGTCCATCGGGATACCCTTTTTTGCCCAAGCCACCTTTTCAAGTTTTCGACTTGCCGGGTGGATAGTTTTTTTTGTATGTATATCCCTAATTTTTTCCCGAACCCTTTTGGTTCGTTGGGATACCCTTATTTTTTCCTAGGCCAGTCAACCTAGCGGGTCTTTGTTCATACACAGTATTTTCCGACTATGTCCACGCTCTCAGGATGTAGGGAGTTGTCACTGTCCATAGTGTTGTGTTGTAGTACTGTCAAAATGTTTTCCTGATGGCACATGATTCGTCGCTGGAATGCGTGCATAATTCCCCAAGCGATTCAGATGGAGATCTGCCCCTGCTTATTCGACACTTTTGGAGAGACTGCCCCAGGTGTGTTTAGACATCATGTCATTCCCCTTGCTTATGGAAGACCTGTTATTGGACGTGTCTTTCCCGCTGAGGTGATTCTGTCCATTGAGAGGATGTTTGTTCATTGAATATCCATTGTGCGGATTTCTCTACTGTTAAACAATTAGTCATATGCAAACAATGTCATTTAAAGAATGCAAAACTCATGTCTGTGTTGAAATTTTTTTGAAAATGTGTTTTGTGTAGTAAAACAAAATTTGCAAGAATGTGATATCAACTCAGGATTCGCAACAAGTCCTACAGGATTCAGGATACCTTTGTAACAGTATGCTCTCAAACTAACCCATGCTCCAGCTAGGACTTTTAAGGCTTATAACGTGGCCTGGTTCACGGTTTAAGAAACAAAGGATAAAGGCTCAAAATTTATTTTCACCCTTCCGTTCTTCGTGATGTCCTTCAGTCCTATGCTCAGCTAATTGTGCATTTAGAATCCCAGTTGGGTCCTGGAGTACTGTCCTTGACGTTCCGGTTATGGTTCGGATACTGAAAGTTTAACTTGAATAGGCAGTCATTTTTGAAATCTACTTTCTGTTGAGGATTTGTAAGACCTCTTTCTTTTTGATTTTGTTGTCCCTTCTTTTGCCTGAACTGTTTCTTTTTGTGATTACAGTCAGCAGGGTGCCCTTGTTTTTTTCTCAAGTCTCATTCATAGGTTTTGACTTAATGGGATTTTATTTCGAGAGATAACGACTACCTATCTTGATGATTATACGGAACCATCACCGTCTTTTGTTTTAGAAGGACGTCTTCGATGCAATTCATTGTGTACAAAGCGGCAGATTGTGACTGAATGCGCCTCTGAATTAACTGAGAAAACTACCATGCCCCAGGTTATGATTAAGGGTTTTATTTGTGCGAAAAGAAAAACTCCTACTTCTTTGGCTCGAAGGGGTTGACTAGGGATTATCTTCCTTATAACTCCACTGTTTAGGATTTGAAACAACACATGTACATCGTCAGCAGGGTCTGTTCAAAAGCATATTATAGAGATTGTGGTATCATTTTCGTCATCCTCCCTCTAAGGCTTAGAGTTTTTAATCGAGAGTTGAATATCACAAAAGTAAATAAGAACGCATTTTGAAATAGTGAACACGAATGAATTGATTCAAGACAAACACGTGCAATGCATTGATGAAATAACGAGGTTTGATATGAATAAATGTTCAAACAAATCAAAATAAAATTACACATTGAAAATTCTAATGAACGAAAAGTCTTCTTGTGAGAACTTGTCACTTCAGATGGTATGCCTTGGAGGGATGGCAGAAGAACTCAGCCTGACTGTCTTATGCAAATTCTAGCGCTCCTTCATCAATCAGGTCTTGAATTTTATTTCTCAACGCCCAACAGTTGTTGGTGTCATGTCTAGGACAGTTGGATTGGTACGCACATCTTGCATTTGGATTGTACCTTGGGGAGGCTATGTTGGGATTCTGAGGAGGGTTCCTTAACATAACCAACTTGGCCTTCAACATGCGTTGCAATGCTTGAGCCAATGACATGTTGATTTCGATGAAGTGTCTTTCAGATGCATTCTTCTTATGCCGATTGCCCTGTTGTTGTTGGCGAGGTTGTGGTTGGGCTTGTGATGTAGTAGCAATCTGGAAAGGTCTGCTCCTGACCAAACCAACCTCTTCTGTCACTGGGGGCTGATTAATGCCTTGATCTACAAGTTAAATTATTTGTTTCATGGATCTGCATCCATCTTGGTGAAGCTTGTTGAGGAAGGATCTTAGCCCTTCTTGTCCTCGAGCTATGTTTTTGATAAGAGCCATCTTCACCAACATCTGGATTCTCATTGCTTCTACCTCAGCTTACATTTGTTCCAATTGTTCATCCTTATTATTGTCAGGACGCTCCTTGGTCAGATTCCCGACGAAGAGTGTTTTCAGGTCTTCTTGCCCCTTTGATATATTCAGGAGAAATTCCTTGAACTGGGCATCTTGAGCTTGGAGATCTCTATTGTCTTGTTGGAGAGCCATTGCTGAAATAAACAGCGAGAACATGAGAGACCTACCTTGAAACATGTTTATGCAATGATATATATGATATATGTATGCAATGTTTTCAAGGATCTCGCGGGATAAACAAGAAAATGTCAGAAGTTGAGATTTTGCCGTTTTGATTGAATCACTTTATATCGTTGAAGGTCCTTCTACAGGAGTCAAGCTAACCATATCAAGTGGGTCATAGCCCCAGACTCAAGTTATTGAGTTTTGATCTTCTGACGATATTGGCTAGAGGAAAATAAATCCCCTTGCCCCTTGCTAGATGTCTGATTTATCATAACCTGCATCACAGGCCCCCGAGATCCTTGAAATGGTTAAGGAAATGTTAAGGCATGATGTTATGATGTGTATGCTATGTTTTTAAGCAAAGGTGCAAAGTGATGTAAGCAAGTAAACCCTACAATAAATCCAAGTTATTGGATAATAACTGTAAACAAAACCTGCAAGGAACTCATGTTGTCAAGTAATAAAACTCTGCAAGTAGTTCAAGTTGAAAGCACACAAGTCACGCAAACAACCTTAGGTTTAGGATTGCATGGGTTTTAAGGTCATACCCTCTTGAAGTTGGATTGGTTTAACCTGTCCTAGAAAAGTAACTGGATTCTAAGGATTCTTAATATCACTGATCATCCTTTATCGGGCATTGTTTCAGCTCAGGCAATCTTTTCTTGCGGCAAAAATATCCCGAAAGTATGATCTCAATGAGTGTAGCATCGAATATCAACCAATCCATAGCTTTATACCGAGGCCGGCTATCTCACTACTTTCTAATGGCCAAGTTTGTTCAACTAAGGTTCTAAGGTCCGTTAGTGCTTCACGATACAACACGGCGGCCCCGTATTCTCCTCGTTTCCCCACGAAGGATACCGGTACAAACCAGAGTTCCACACCAACACAGCCATCGCTTAAATCATATCAGTCTACGTCGTACAGTCTCCATGATCTATTGCTGTTTACCTAAAAAGTACCCCCAAATCCGGGTGTAGGATCTATAGTAACCCAAGCAGAACCCTTTAAGAATAAAGCAAACAAACAAGAAAACAATTTTAAAATGATCTAGATCCTAAGGTAAACCCCACTTTATTAATCTTCCCCAGCAGAGTCGCCAGTTCTGTGATACGGTGGCAGAACTGACTGTTAATACTGGTTTTTGTTTTTTGTTCGCAAATGTCGCGGTAAGCAAGAGTCGCCACCGACTTTTATTTTATCTAATCAGGAAAAGGAAAAAGAACAGAAAAAACCTTTTTCGAGATGTTTCTGAGTACAGGGCGTAGATTATAGAAAGGGAAGGTGTTAGCACCCTTTCTATCCATGGTTTTCCACAGTCTCTTAGGTACTTGCTCATTTTTAAATTGCTTGTGTATGCTTGTTTTGAAAAAGTTTTACTTCGTGATGACCCTCGTATCAGTCCTCAAGAGTGTAATGAAGTTGTTTTGAAACTTGTTTTGAAAAGTGTTTGTGTGAAAAGTTTATTTGAGCAAGTACCTAGGAACTAATCTACCTACTCGAAAAAGTGTGTTCGTTTTCCTTTTGACAACGCTATCCCATTATTAAGGAATAGGTAGCACCGTCGTTGGTGTTTTTGTGATTTTGATTTAATAAATAAAAAAATGATTTATGTGTTATTTTGATAAAAGAGAAAATAATTAGTAAATAAATAAATAAGTAAAAATATGAAAGAAATAAGATTTGGGCTTGTTTGTTGGATGAAAGGGGGGTGTATTGTTGAAAATGCTTAGGCCCAAAGAGCTAGTCAGCCCAGTCAACGTTTGATCCAGTGGTGCTCCCTCCTGATGGTGTACCATAGTCTCTGGCAGGTGGGGCGTTGGATTGGATTCATGGTGAATCACATGGTTGGATGTTGATGGCACATGGTGAGTGTTTGGGAGGATGATGCACCTGATCTGTAAAGGAGAAATAAAATGAAGAAAATTGTTGGGACCTAGGATCGAACCCAGGTCCTCCCACTCATTCCATGCCTGCCCTGGCCATTTGTGCTACGCTGCTTGTCAATAAATCAACAATAATATATAATATAAACAAATAAAGTGGATAACTTAGAATAAAAAACATGCGCGTTGTATTCAAACAAACCAATGGGGTGATGATAAATCACCGTCTTCTTCCTTCTGTCCGTCGTCTTAGGTATGTGACTTATACCTACGGACATCGTCTATAACTAAAACTCTGCAAATTTCCAAAATTCACAAGACAAATGATAAATGAAATTGAATACCAAAATTTAACTGGTCTTGATGCCACGATCTTAATGGTGGATTTTTCTTGGTCTAATTTTACCTGTGGACAAAAACCCTAAAACGAGTACAAAAACCCTAGCAATGGAAAATGCATATATAGGCATCAAAAATTCAATTAAACCATTCAGTCATGTTGCAAACATATCAATGATCACAAATATATCATTCAAATGTGATAATGATGCAAGAATTGATGTAATCGATTTTGGAAAAGAGAAGAAACCGTGTGAGTTGTAGCGTGCGTTTCTGGGCGTGAAAAGGCTTGCAAAGGATGGGGATACGTTCCTGGGATGTCTAACAATCTATTGGCAATGTTAGGATGGCTTGAGTTGGCCTGTATGATTGAAACCGATTCACTATTTTTTTGCAAAAAATTGAGTTTGTTCTTGGTTTTTTCCACGACTGCCAACCCCCTTCTACACTTGGTCTTACTCAATATATATCTCTGAATGAATTAGGGTTATAAAAACTACATGTATCTTTGAAAATTGAAGATTTGATCTCATTCCTTCCTTGTATGATTTGTTTCCAAATTAGGCCTAATCGTGCCATTCTTGTTCCAATCCACATTGATTCAATTTGATCCTGATATGTCAACATAATTAACTTGTGATTCTGTCCAAAAATCATATCAAAACAAATCTTTGCTATTAGTTGTCATTTATTTGATTTAATTCAATTTTTAATTAATAAAAAATCAAAATAAAATGTAAAATGGAGCAAATAATGTGTGGGTTAATATTTGGATCGTGAACCATGTTATGAGGGAGGTGCAAGCATAAAAAGTTAGGCCCATTTAACAAAAAGTGTATTTTTGAGCACATTTGACTTTTGGCAATTTTGCAAAAATGGTCAACTTTGACAAGGAATATCTCTTCCAATTTTAACCCTAGATAGGTGTTCTTGGACTTTTTAGAAATCTTAGGATGTCCCCTAAACAACCCTTTTGGTATCATCTCAATTGGGTCTTCCATGTTCATGTAAGAAGCTTTGACCCAAAAAGTGTTTTTGTTGACTTTTCAAAAGGACCTATAATGTGGAAATTCATATCTTTTGATGAGTGCATATTTTGAACTTGAGGGATGAATATGAAGGGTAGGGAGTTACATCCTCTTCAAAATGAGCCTTGGATGGAAAATTTATGATAAAGTATGAGGAAGTTATGCTTGGTCAAAGTTTGGTTGACTTTTCCTAAGAAACCCTAATTTAGCAACTTTTGAGTTTTTATGAATTAGGAGCATTCCTTAAGGTATCATGATCAACCCTTGACCAAATGATGAAATTCACTTCAAAATATTGATCTTGACCAAAAATCTTGAGGTTTGACTGTATGTGGGCCACAGTTGGCTTTTGACCTAATATAGTCGATTCTCAAGCATTTGAGCAGTTGACTGAGTAAACTTTTTGTGCAAGGCATGATATTTGACATGGGTGACCTTGAGAGCGTATTATGACTATGGAAAGAATTTGAGGCCTTTGGAGTACACACATCCTAAAGAAAATGGAAACCCTAATTTGAGACACATTGCCTTAGGAGAGAATTTGTCTGGTCAACTCTTGGGCAACCTTGAGCAAATTGAGAATCTCAATGGGCATGTGCTGAGTAAAATGAGAGGGAAAATTTTGGGTTACAACACACATGTATGTTGGTTAATTTTAATAAAAGAGACATCATCGTCATATCCGAGTGGAAATCATACTTACTACCCATAATTATTAGAAAGGAGAATTTGCATCATCTCAAAGTGGAGGAGATAGCTTGGATTTTAAAATAAACAAAGCCTTAATAAACACCCAAGTGGAAAATATCTCACTTCACTTTATATCATAGAAGTATAGTAGCTTGCATCACTACAAGAATCGACAAAAGTCTAATCTTTTAAGAAAAATTTTAAAGTAAAAATCCAAAGTGGCAAAATCGTTTGAATGAGGTTAATTGAATTTTAGTCTTGAGAAAGATGTCAAAGTATGATTAAATTGATTAAAGTTTGATTAAGAAAAGACTTTTGAAAATGTGTGGACCTAAGTCCAAGTTTATTATAAAAGAGATTCAAGCTAGAAAACAATAAGAGTTTTGAAAAGGAGAGAGAAGATTTTTGAAATTAAAAAAGATGGGAGGAGATGAAGGGACTATCCTAAGTACACAAAGGAAAAGCTAAGTAAAAGATTGGTCTAACCAACAAGAAGCCAACACTTGACATAAAGAAGTCAATTTAAAATTCTCATCCTTTGGATTAAAACCAATCAAACAAAAATACTAAACCTTTGAGGAATACCAAGCTTCAGACGAATTAAGAAACAAGCAAAGTCTTCATTGACAAAAATTGGCCAGAGTAACAACTGTATACAGAGAATTTATCAATCGCAGACAAAGCATGAAAGTCAGAATAGCCTGCACACAGAAAAAATTCAAACCAAAGCCTTGGAGTAAATCCCAAGGATTTCATAAGATCTTCACAAAAATATCAACCAAAGATCACAGAGTTCCAAGGTCTCAAGTCTTCTAATCTTAAGTCTCAGGAATCCACAACTCCATAATGCTAGGGATAGTAACCAAATAGTTCAAGTAACCTTAAAGCTTTTAATGTTCAAGTTGATTATTAAGTGTCTTCAAAAGAAAATAAAAGCTCAAATGAGTAAGGATAAAATGACATAAAGATAAATGCTCAAGTGATCGAAAGGAAAATAACATGAGATGTAAATGCTAAAATAAATGGTGCATAAAAATAAAGGCACCAAATAAAGGCATAAAGTAAAGTTAATTATTCATGAATTTAGAAGTTAAAAGGTTAGTTGAATGACCATCTTGAAGCTTGTTTTTGAAAACTTATTAGAAGATTAATAAAATCAAAGGTTCTCAATAACAAGTTTCATTTACTTTTTGTCAAGTATATCATTCATTTCAAGTATCAACGATGTTCAAATAATTCACTTAGACCAAAATTCATGAAGTTCATTAGAGGATTGATATAATCAAAGCCTCCTAACAATGAACTTCAAACTTATTAGATCCAAGGTTTCAAATTAAACATAATTGGGCTTGCAAACATAGGTTTGGGCCACGAATGATCATTTTTCAAATCGGGACAAATTTAGCAATATGTTAAGCAATCGTAAGTGGACTTACATAGAAGCCACACCTATTTTGAGGCCGGTCAATAGCAATATATGTACCAAACATGTTAGAGAAATGATATGTAGATCATTCTCCAACAACATGTAGCACAAGTAAAAAAAATAAAGGGATAAGATGAAGAGGGAGGGGAATGATAGTGTAACCAATGTATCAGATGAAATTAGGGTTTTAAATATCATCAACATCATTCATCTATTTTGATGGATTTGGTTTCTCAACCTATCAACATCCAAGATCCAATAAGATTGAGGAGCTTGTCCCAAAATAACATTCAAGTGTCTCCAAATCAGGACCAATAAAAAAATAAAAAAAAATATGTTTAATATAAAACAAAATTTAAATGATATAAAAAGAAAATAATTGGTAAAATATGTAACACGTATTAAAACATCAAATAAAAATCCAAAAAAATATCATAAGTGAAACATGAGTCAACAAGTGTTGATTAAATTTTTTAGAATTTTTTAAGTTAGAAACTATTTTTAAAATATAAATAAATAAACAAACTAAACCAAAAATTTTGAAAAATAGTAAAATCAAAAATCAAAATAAAATGAGGTCACTAATATTAGTCAAGAGGTCATTGGATCCTTCCATATTTTTTTCATAATTTTAAAATCAAGAAAAGTATTTTTAAACAATTAAAACAAGTCAAATAAAGTGAAAAATAAAATAAAAAATACCAAATCACAAAATAAATTGTGAAAAAATAAAAATCAGAAAGAGAAAAATCAAAAGTATTTTTGATAATTTTTCACAATTTTAGAAGTTGAAATGATTTTTTTAATGATTTTTTGAAGTTTAAAACAATTTAATATAATAAATCAGAAAATAAAATAAATCCAAAAAATATGGGTCAGCTGATCATTTTCAAACGCGTTAGTAAGAAGTGTAAGTATAAGAGTGCACCTAAGAGGAGGGTGAGTTAGGTACTTTAAAAGTTTTACCGTTTTAGTGATGATGGATATTATTTTTCTGGTTTAGTGCATGAGTTTACAAATGTGTTTCTTTCTTTTCTGGTTTATGACTAGTGATGAAAGCGGTAAATGCGGAAAAGTAAAGAACACAAAGATGTATCCTGGTTCCCCTCAGAGTCCGAGAGTACTCCAGTCCTCTTTCAACATGAAAGAGATTTTCTTATAGATCTCTCGACAAGGCACCCTAGTCCTTCTATACAAAACTCTAACCAATAAAACCACCAAGAATAATCCTCTTGGATTTTCACTATGTCAACAATGAGAAAAATCCTCTCAAGGTGACCTTACTTGTATCCAACAATCCTGGAAAAACAAGATTTCAAAACCACTTGAACCTATTTTCAACAATCCTGAAAAATAAGCAAGTATATAGTAATATTTGATTTGAGTGAGTTTGTAGTGTAATAAACATTATGAATGATTTTATCAATGAATTGATCTTCTCTTCCAATGACAATAGTATACAATGACTCAATATATATAACGCTCAAAGTTTTCTATTTGACAATATGTGAAAGTGTGCAGAAAAACTTGGTGTATGAAAGTGAAGAAAAGCTTGAGTTTGATATTTGAAAATTTAGAAAATATAATTGGAAGAGGTGTTGAAATGATTTTGAAAATGAGTATTTATATGTTCATAACACCTTTTTGAAACATCATAAAGTTCTGAAGATGAATCATGAACAATTGCCAAGATCGAGTGAAAGGTTTCCATGAAATGGTGTTATGAGCAGGCATGTGCAAATCTGCTGTTTTTCAAAATCGTGTAACATGCAATCGATTGCACCCTTTGTGTAAATCCATTACACGGGGTTTCAACAGCTAGAATTTCAAATATTTTGAGTGTGCAATCGATTGCACAAGAGTGTAAATCGATTGCATTTGAAGTCGTAGCAAAAATTGATTGAGTGCAATCGATTGCATAAACATGCAGATTGATTGCACTTAGAAATAGTAGCAAATGTTTTGAAAATTTGAAGCATGCAATCGATTGCACTAATATGCAAATCGATTGCACTCAAGTGAAAAATGATTTTTAGCTTAGAAAAAACTTGAGAATGGATTTGGACAATATAAACTATTTCTTTTGACCATTGAGCATCTATATCTTAAGTTCAAAGTAAGTATTATCATCATACCTTGAAATTTTGCTAAATGCTTGAACCAAAGACTTTATCCACAAATGCTTTTGACTTGATAAATAATCTTTGCCTTCTTTGTCAATCATGGTTTGTCTTCATCAAAACAAAAGTGCATTTGAGAAGCTTGATTTTACAAGAAGATCTAAGGGACCTGACGCACTGTGCATGTTATGGACCTTATTGAAAAACACACATAATCACTAAAAGACAAATCAATGAAATTAAAACAATTGTCAGACAATCATTGGTTGAAGAAGGACATGTAGGTCGTCTTCAACCTCCAGATCCCCGCGTGTTGGGTTTTTATGAGATTTTTCAAACGAAATTGTTTGAAGCCCAAACTGGTATCATTGGATTCGTCTCTTCCAGACGATCCTAACCTCATCCTCGCGAAAAATTTATTTAAACCATAACTCAGTCGATTTGGAAAAAAACAAGAAGAAAAAGTGAAAATGAGTTTTGAAATTAAATTCTCAATTCTCCATGAAATCACAAACCAGAAGAAGCATGAGCTTCGGAGAAGAAGAGACTACATCTTAGCAATTTATTTGAAGCAAAGTGATAGAGGATTCTACCTGAAAAAAGTAAGATAAATTTGCTCTGAAACTGGACTTGGATAGCTCAATTCAATGAATAACTTGGCTTGTTTTTTATGTGGTTAGCTTTATAGAAGTTCAATGAAGGTGAAGAGCTCAAAAATTTAGAACTGGAAGTGCTTTAAAATTACATTCGAAGTTGTAGAATTAAGAGGTGTGGAGGAAGTTTGACAGAGGTTTTCTAGCTCTCTAAAGCTTGTAAAATGAAGTAGAGGAGGTCTCTATTTATAGGATAATGTGATGCAATGCTGAGGGAGAGTGAATGATAAGGAATTAGATAAAATCGTGTGCACCCTGAGCATGGCAAAAGTGTGACTTCTACCTCATTAAAACTCATTTGATTATTGCGTTTCAACCCTTAATCCAGCCTTAGCAACTTTGTTAAACATGTTTGTTGTATCCCAATTTTTTCCCCTAAGATCCCTTCATCATACCATATTGTTTCAATCACCACAAAATCCCATTAGGGATTTTGGTTCTTCTCCCTATCTTTAGCTTCGCTCTTTGAGGAGTTACCAAGCACCTTGACTTGTTTGCTTTTGTGATCATAGATATTGTACTTTGATTTTTCTATATAATTAACAAAATGCAATATTGGTTTGTCTTACTTGTTAATAATGTAGGTAAAGGCAATGAGGTTTAGCAAGTTGCTTCATGGGTTCATGAGTTTATTTCCATGCCCTAGTCAAAAGCTTGAGAGATTCAAACCTCACCATTGAAGTTATTTTAAAGTTGGTATGAAATTGGTTTTGGTGGCCATAGATCCTCATCATCATCCTCAACAATTTCTGTTCACAAAGGAAGAATATTGGCACAAAAAGTTTGTTCAAACTTGGCAAAGTTCCACCAAGCATTCTCTTGATCTAGAGGCTAGGGTTTTGGACTTCAAAGGGGCATATCTTGCTCATATTTTGGTATTTTTTGGTGATTCCAAAAACATTCTTCTCTTCAATGAGTTACCAAAAAATCACTTCAAAAGTTCCAAGGAGTTTTCATTTGGAAGGAACTTGGTGAAGAAGAAAGATTACAAGTCATCCAGATGAATCCCTAATTTTCCATATGTGACTTCAAATGGTTATAAATTGGTCAATTTTTATCACCTTGAGCCCATTATTTTTCCATGATGATCTTAAGAATGTGTACTTCATGCCTTCTTTTATGTGCAAAGTGAGAAAATGGATGGAAGTTGCCTTAAGAATGCAAAAGATTATAGGTCATTTCATGATTTTTGACCAACTTCAACAAGTCATAACTTGCTCAATTTTTGGAGATTTTGAGTGGTTCAAAGTGCAAAATGCCATTCAAGAGATGTACTTCACTCCATATTTTTTGGTCAAGAGCAAATTATAAGTGGAAGGCCATGTTTGGATGAAAGAGATTATAGGTCATTTTTGAAGAAGAATTTGAAATATTTCTAAGTATGGAAAGTCAACTCTTTTTCTTCAACTTTGACTCCATGTAATTTTCAGCTCAAGTCTCCATTTGATTCCATTCTTTTTCCATTGCAAATCTTGTTACCTCATCTTTCCAAAGCATCAATAATTTTGCCCTAAGACTCCCTGAGGTGGAAATGCCATTGGATTGAACTTGGTAACTTGGAACTGAAGTTTCTCCATAAGTCAGAATTTGAAATCCATGTTTTGGCCTTTAAACATCAAATTAGCACGCGTTTGTGATCTAAACATGTTTAACCAAGTTGTCAAAGTGGATTAGAGCCTTGAAACGCAAGGATTAGATGAGTTTTTATGCAAATCAGATCACACTTTACTCGTGCATGAGGTTCACACGATTTCCCTCCTATTTGTATCATTCCACATGCTTGAGCATCCCATTTGATTCCCTATAAATAGAGGGTCATCCCCCATTCAATTTCCCAAGCTTAGATATCCAGAATCACCCTGCCAAACTTTCTTCACAACTCAGAATTCAGCTACTTCAAATCCTATTCTCAAGACTTTTGCAATCCATTTTCTTCATCAATTCACCTTCCTTGATCTTCCCTGAAGCTAACCATATAATCACATTCAAGAATCGTGCCCTATATTGCTCCATACAAGTCCAGTTTCAGAGCTCTGCAACTCAACTTCAATAGGTAGATTCCTTCATCAATTCTTCAAAACTTTGGTATCATTGTGTTGCTCCCATTGCCCTGATCCTAGTCACAACACTTACTTTTATCTGGAAGCATGTTTTGACCATGAATTTTCAAATCCCTTTTCAAAACATTCTTTCCAAATTGCTTGAGTTACAGTTTATATAAATATGGCGCGGGGGTATGGTTGTCTTCGTCTTGAAGAGACGAAGCTAATGGCATAGGTCTAAGCTTCTGATTTTATAGTTTGAGAGACCTACAATTCGTGAGGCCTGGAGGTTTAAGATGACCAACGTGTAACCTTCTAACCAATGAAAGCGTGTCATTTGTTTTTTTCAAAAATCTGATTTATTAATGATTTTGTACATCATTCACTAAAGACCATGATATGCACATCGCGCCAGATCCTTTGGATTTGATTACTAACGTGTTTTGACTCTCATCCAATGGTCCACATCTTTTTCTTTTATTTTCTTTTTCTGATTTTTATATTTTAATTGTTTTAAATTTCAAAAAATCATAGAAAATTCATTTTTAGTCCAAAAAATCCAAAAAAAAATTATGAAAAATATTTTTGATTATTCTCTTTTTGATTTTTATTTTTTCAAAATTTAATTTTGTGTTTTGATATTTTCTAGTAATTTTACACTTATTTGATTTATTTAAAATGTTTAAAAATACTTTTACACATTTTAAATTTTGAAAAAAATATTGGTGACCTTATTTTATTTTTTGTTTCTGACTTTACTATTTTTGTTTATTTTACCCATTTATTTTAATTTATAAAAATAGTTTCTGACTTTTAAAAATTCCCAAAAAATTTGTATAATTACTTGACCTATTTTCTGATTTTTCTATGGTCTTATTTTTCATTTGTTGATTAATTTGAATATAATTGAAATTTTCCTTATTATTTTTCCATTTTTTTAAACCATTTTTAAACCCTTTAATGCATATATTAAATATATTATTATTTTTGTAATTATTTTTTGGCTGTCTTGGGTTGATTTTTTTATCATGGCTTTATTAACATCATTGGATCCATGGTGTTGAGTTTAACTCCACAAAAGATGGATGAATAATTTTAATAATAGTTTGATTAAATATTAATTCAAATGTGGTTTTTCTTTTTACCCGATTTCCTCTTCATCTCACCCCCTTCTCATTGCACTAAATGTTGTTGGAGCATGATCTTTATATCATGTCTCAAAACAAATGGTGCGTAGATTTCTATTGACTGACCTCAAAATAGGTGCAACTTCTATATAAGTCCACTTATGATTGCTTAACATAGCGCTAAATTTTGTCCCGATTCGAATAAATGATCATTCGTGGCACAAACTTATGATTGTAAGCCCAAGTATGTTAATTTGATCTCTTTGATCCAATAACCTTGAGATTCATTGTATGGAGGCTTTGGTTCTACCAATCCTCTAATGGATCTACAACACCTTTGGTCAACGCGGACCACTTAAACATCGTTGATCATTAAATGGTTCTTGTGAGAATTTCAAATGGATGATATACTTGACAAAAAGCAAATGTAACTTGTTGTGTCGAGGCTTTGGTTCTAACAATCCTCTAATCAGTTCCAAATGCAAGTTTCAAGATGGTCATCCAACTAACCACTAATTATTGACTTATTTATTTTATGCTTTATTCTTTTTATGCTTTATGTACTATTTATTTTTTTAGCATTTTTACATTTCATGCCATTTTCATCTTTGCTCATTTGAGCATTTATATTCTTGTCATCTTTACTTTGCTCACTTGAGCTTTTCTTTTTTTTCTTTTCCTAAGATACTTATTAATCAACTTAAACCCTAAAAAACTCTAATTGGTACTTGGACTATTTGGTTACTATCCTTGGAATTATGGAGCAGTGGACTTTTTTTTGGACTTAGGCTTAGAAACCTTGGCCTATCTTGGAGACCTTGTGATCTTATCTGATTATTTTATCTGGAGCTCTTGAGGTTTACCTCAAGACATTGGGTTGCTTGTTTGTTTTTGTGTGCAGGTTTTTGTGATTGCATCCTTAGTTTGTAATCTGGAATTCACCCGTATACAGCCGTTACTCTGCCAAATTTTTGAAGACTTAATACATTTGAAGAGGTCTAGTATCTTTGCTTGCTTGGTTTCAATCCAAAGAATGGGAATTCTATCTTGACTCATAATGTCAAGTTTTGGCTTCTTGTTGGTTATATGGTTCTTATCCTTAGCTTTTACCTTATGCTTTAGAATAGCCCCTTCTTCTCCTCCCATCTTCTTTAATTTTAAAAATCTTCTCCCTCCTTTTTTTGAAAACTCTTCACATTTCTAAACTTGAAGCATTTTCATAATAAACTTGTACTCATGTCCATGCATTTTCAAACATTTTCATAAATAAACATCAATCAATTTAATAATACTTTGACATTTTTTTTATGAGAAGACTAAAAGTCAACCAATCTCATTTCAAATCATTTTGCCACTTTGGATTTTACCCTTAAACTTTTCTTAAAAGATTAGGCTCTTGTCAATCCTTATAGTGATGCAAACAACTATACTTCTACAATATGTAGTGAAGAGAGATATTTTCCACTTGGGTGTTGAGTGAGGCATTGTTGATTTTAAAATCCAAGCCATATCCTCCACTTTGAGATGATGCAAATTCTCCTTTTTCATGATTGTGGGTAGTAAGTATGTTTTTCCACACGGAAAATGACGATGATGTCTTATCTCTTAAAATTAACCAACATACTTTGTGTTTCAAATATTTTAAAAGAGGAACTACGTGTACCCTGATCCCCTATTGCACGAAAGGTGGTACGTAGGCACTAAAGGTTCGTAACCGCGGCGGGTGCAAAAATCATAAAAAAATAAACATATTTATCTTCTCACCTCTACCATCCATTTTATATATAACACATTTTTATAGCCAAAATATACAGATTTTTACAAAGAGGTTCCTGTGGAGTACCGTAGATGTTTAGGGTGCTAATACCTTCCCTTTGAATAACCAACCCCCTTACCTTGACTCTTTTCCCCTTTTATTGGGTTATTCTCTCTTTTCCCATTCCTTTGGAAACAATAAAGCGCGGTGGCGATTTTTATTTTTGATTTGTACAAAGTCTAGTCAATCCAATGGCTTAGTCTTGAATATTTCTACAGCTATAGAAAAATGGCGACTTCACTGGGGAAAGATTGGCCTCTTGCTGGTCCATCCCTAAGTGGGTTAAGCCTATCTTTGTTTATTGCCTGCATATGTGTTATTGTGTCTATGTGTTATATTTTGTATATATGTTTGTTTGGATTTTCCTGGTTTTCAGGGTGCTTGGTGATTACTCACAAGTCCTATACATAGACTTGGGCAAAATTTAAGATAGGACGGGCGGTATAGTCATGTTAACTTTGAGGGAGTAATCCCAAAAAAGGAGGAATGAGATCCCCAACTCAGTGGAGGCCCCTTTGACTGTAGTGTCGTTTACCGAGTAATCGGGAAGATGTACTGCTTTCGACCTGGGAGCCTTCTGAAACTGATGACCGTAGAATACCAAACCCATCTTGGCCTTTTAGGTGTAGTGCGGAAGCTATGACGGAGTAATCCGGAAATAGTTGTCACGTGATACTACGCTCGGATGAGCCTTTCTTGAGAATATTACTAATTACCGAGTTAATTGGGAAGTTGGTAATATCTGAAGGAAGGATGTAGACTCTGGGAACCTCTAGAACCTTGTCCGGCAGGTGATAACTCTTAGACCAACACCTTATGGGTAGTACCTTCGACCTCATGCTCGTGACGTTGAACCTATAAACCATATATGTGTGATCTTATGTGTGATTGTTTCATCATGCATCCATGCACTCATAAACATCTTTTGAAGAAAACAATATTTCAAGGGATTCAAAGGTTGACTATTTGTGAATATCTCAGGTACTTTTAACCATGGATTTTGGAAAGAGAAAGACCGGGAAATACAGTTTCAAGGATCCCAAGATAGATGAGTTGATCAGTCTGATTCCAGAGATTGAGTGTCTTGCAGACTTTCAGAAGAAGTATGGATTCATTATTCCCCTCATGAAGCTGGAGATGAAGGAGGGTATTCGCTTGACCTTGGTCCAGTTCTATGATCTGATGTATCACTGCTTTACTTTTCCCGATTATCAGATGATGCCTACACTGGAGGAGTATTCTTATCTTTTGGATTTATCTATTACTGATCGTGTTCCTTTTACTGGTTTGGAGGGTGAGCCAAAACCACATGAGATTGCTTCTTTGATTCATCTGGGGAAGTCTGAGGTGGAAGCCCATATGACTACTAAAGGAGGGATTAGAGGATTACCAGCTCAGTTCATATTAGAGAAAGCTCGTTACTTTTCCAGAATGAAGAGTACGGTTGCTTTTGAGGCCATCTTTGCTTTACTTGCTTATAGGTTATTCTTATTTCCTAATGTGGACAAGTTTGTCGACATTAACGCTATCAGGATTTTCATGATTGGAAACCCAGTTCCTACATTGTTGGGCGAGGTTTATTACTCTGTTCATCTTCAGAGTTCTTATCATGGAGGAATGATTATCTGTTTCACGCCTCTGTTGTACCGGTGGTTCATCTCTCATATGCCTCAGTCTGATGCTTTTTGGGATGCCAAGAAGGAACGTCGTTGGGCTCCTAAGATCATGGCACTTACTCACTCAGATATTGATTGGTATCATCGAGCTCATCAGGATATGGAGATTATTGACAGCTGTGGTAGTTTCCCCAATGTACCTCTTCTTGGTACAAAGGGAGGAATTAACTATAACCTTATTCTTGCACGGCGACAGCTTGGATATCCGATGAGGGATAAACTGAACAGTATTCATTTGAGTAGTTTCTTTATGAAGGAAGGAGAAGACCACAAGGAAGCTAGGGAGAAGATTGCGAAGGCCTAGTGTCACATTCATAAGAAGAGTATGAAGGATTTGGGACCTAGGGGTGCTGTTTCTTTGGAGCCATATCTTCAGTGGGTCCGATCGAGAGCCATGCAGTTGAAGATGTCGTATACTCGGAAGACACGCATGCCTGATCTGTTTATGAAGACCACACCTCCTTTATTGGATGATCTAGAAGAACTGCAACTCGCTTTGGTTAGGATGCAACAGGAAAGGGATGCTTGGAAGAACAAGTTCCATACTTTAGAGAGTTCCTACAAGGCAGACTTGAAGGAGAAAGATGATTTGATCGAGATCCTTGAAAGTCGAGCGGTGGAGTCTATGGAGAGGCAAGGGGATTTATTTTCTCCTAAGCCTCAAACAGGTGCTGATTACTCACTTCCTGCTTCAGATGATTGGAAGGAGGTTGCCATCAGACAGGTGGAAGAAAACCAGAGGTTGAGGGCTCAGATTGCCAGGCTCATAGGGAAGCGCCAGCGTACAGACTGATCTCTATCAGTTTCTTTCTCTCAGGATTTTTAGATTGAATTTTCATCTTGTACTTGGTATCATTGAAACTTGTAATCCATTTTGGAGTTATTATAATAAAAAAATTCAGTATTTCAAATGCGTTATTATTTTGATGTTTAAAATATGTCTATAAATCTTAAATCCCTTGAAATATTAAATGATGGAATGAAAATAATCATATGCATTACATGACATTCATCATATTGCACATATTTCTTGCATTTATTATGCATATCCAGGTGTCTTACCCAACTTCTTTACTTTGTTCAGCAAGCTGACTCATCACTACAACACTCGGGCTAACTTCAAAAAGAAGATGGACAATTTGGAACAGGAGAATCACGAGCTACGCGAAGAAGTTTCTGCTTTAAAGGCTGGCTTGGCCAATTTGAATACTCTGATGGAAGTTGTGGTGGTTGCTCAGAATCAGCCACCGAGTGTTCAACCTCAACCAACAAGGGCAAGTGCTAAAGTTCCTGTTGTTCATGTATCCTCTACTCCAACTGTTGTTCAGAACCGCATGCCTCAGGGATATCCGTGGGGAATGCCAGAGAATTTTTCACCTGAAGGTTTCAATTTAGGCCCCCAAGATGCTCTAGTGGTTCCAAAGTTTGTTACTCCAGCACCTCCTATGGTGCATACTGTTCCTGCTGCACCTCCTTCGGTGAATTTGGTCCCGTTTGTTAATGAAGATGTGTGTCGTCCTTTCCCTCCGCCGAGTGAAGATTTGGGTCTTTATGACAGAATGGATGATTTCCAAGAGTAGTTTGAAAGAATGCAAAGAGAGATGAAGGCTCTTAGGGGAAAAGAGTTATTTGGGCAGAACGTGAATGAGTTGTGTTTGGTCCCGAATGTTAAAGTGCCTGCTAAGTTCAAGGTCCCTGAGTTTGAGAAGTACAAGGGCAACACTTGCCCTCGTGCTCACTTGGTGATGTATGTAAGGAGAATGCCAATCCACACCGATGATCAGCGTCTGTTGATTCACTTTTTCCAGGATAGTCTGACCGGTGCAGCGTTGAAATGGTACATGAGTTTAGACAGTGCCAACATCCATACCTTTAATGATTTGGGAGAAGCATTCATAAAACAATACAAGTACAATGTGGACATGGCACCCGATCGTGACCAGCTTAGGGCCATGGTTCAGAAAGACAGAGAATCGTTCAAAGAGTATACGCAGAGATGGCGCGAAGTGGCTGCACAAGTGATTCCTCCCGTGGAGGAGAAATAAATGACTAAAAATTTTCTGAAGACGCTATGCGCTTTCTACTACGAAAGAATGGTAGCAAGTGCCCCAAGTAATTTTACAGAGATGGTAGGAATGGGTGTCCGCCTAGAAGAGGCAGTAAGAGAAGGCCGTTTGACAAAGGGTGAAGGATCCGGAGGTGTGAAGAAACCAGCTTATGGGTTTACAAATAAGAAAGAGGGGAATACCAATGTTGTCATACAAGAGAGGAAAGTGAATTCTCCTAAAAGGAATTTTCAGCATCACCAGCAAGTTGCTTCAGTGACTCCAGTTATGAATTCCGCTCCAACTACCGTTGCTTATCAAAGACAGTCCCAACAGGGGAACCAAGGAAATAATCAGAGAAGGGAGAACTATGACCCCATTCCCATGAGTTATGAAGAGCTACTACCAGCATTGATTCAGAAGAAGTTGGTCCAGACACGACCACCTCCCGCTGTACCATCACCATTGCCTTGGTATTACAAAGTAGACCAGACGTGCGCCTTTCATCAGGGAGCACCAGGGCATAGTGTTGAAAATTGTTATCCTTTGAGGACCGAAGTGCAAAGGTTGGTGAAGTCTGGAATTTTATCTTTCAAAGACATTGGACCTAACATGAAAGATAATCCTCTACCCAAGCACGGGGGAGTGAGTGTTGTGAATATGGTGGCCGTTTGTCCAGGTGACTTCCGAATTTTTGACATTAATCTGGTTAGAGGGGATTTGGTAAAGATGCATGCAGACTTATGTGAATTCAGTTATTATACGCACGACCATTCCGGTTGTGCTGTTTGCAGTACAAACATCCAGGGTTGCGAGAAGATAAAGGCTGACTTACAGGTGATGATGGACGAAGGTTTAATCCATATAATCAGGCCTAGGGCAGAATATGAGGAGGAAGTGAATATGGTTTCTAAATGTCCGGGTGAATTCAGAATTTTTGAAGTAGAACATTTGAATGAAGATCTCGTACAATTGCATGCCACTTTCTATCGTACTGCTGGACAGGTGGAACACCAATATGGGTCTTGCTTGAAGATGTGAAAAACACAAGAGGGGGGGGGGGTTGAATTAAAAACTTGAATCTAAAAATCTTAATGAAACAGTATTTTTATCCTTGTTCGTTTGATCTCAAACTACTCCAGTCCACCCGTCAAGGTGATTTCGCCTCTCTCCAACGAGGTCTTAATCCACTAATCTCAACAAGATTACAAAAGCTACTTTAACAACTGTTAAAGTCTTCTTGAGTACAACCATAATCCGGTTAATCTCAAGGAACTCTTTTTCAATAGAATTATACAATTTGTGTTGTTGTTTTCTAACAAAAACTGTTTATCACAACTGCGATAAATTACACAAGTTTATAGCTTACAAAAGTAGAATGAATTTGCTTGCAGCTTGAATATGCGTGAGTGCTGATCTAGCAAAATCGTTGTGTATATACGTTCTTTTCATTTTGAAAGCTGACTCGTTTATATAGGCAGTGTAATGACGTTGATCATAAAGCATGTTTAATGTCATTAACATACTTTCCTTTTGGAGAAGATCCTGTCTGAAGGAAGCCATTGGAATTGATGTTGTCTTGAATGTTCAGTAACGCTTCAGAATCTTTTCTCCTTATTGCTGATGACGCTTCAGAATATTGATGACTTGGTTTGATATGTTCTTGTTCAGAGTCAGAGTTTACTTTGATTAAGCGCATGTTCTGGTCATCAATCTTCAGTGTATGTTCTGATCGCTTCAACATGTAGCACTTATGGCTTATCTTCTAATGCTGATTTGATCAGAACTTCTGCATACATAAAACATATTTTTAAGGCGCATATTTGTTCTTTGTATTTTATAATTTATTCTTTGTATTTGTTATCATCAAAACTCTAACCAAGGGTTGTAGAATCAAACTATGTTCTAACAATCTCCCCATTTTTGATGATGACAAAAACCATATTTTTCAATTAAAAAATAAAGAATAAAAAGTTTAGAATAAAGAAGAAAACTCCCCCCGAGTTGATTACTTCCCTTAAGTTCCTTGAGCATCAGAGTTTAATTATATCTTTCATCAGAGTTTGTACCTGTTCAAGCTTTTCAGAAGATAGATGTTAAACAGTCCAGAATGTTTGAGAGAATTCTATCTTAGTAAGCCGTTATTGAAAATATCTTACTTTCTCCCCCTTTTTTTCAGTTATCAAAAAAGGCAATATAATCAGAGCCAAAATAGTTGATTTATATTAAACAAGAAGCAATGATAACTGTTGTACCCCAAAATTTGCCCTCCCATATTTCTCAAAACATTTCAAGAAAAATTCACAAGTCCAACCCGGCGCGTCATATTCAGGTGTTCTTTTACCAAGATATCTCTGATAACATATTCTCAAATTCAGGTTCGGCTCAAGAGTCAATTCTTTAAAGAAGGTATCCGAATGTGCGAGTTTTCTTGAAGAAATATGGTGAAAAAGTGTGCTGAAAGTGCAGTTTTTACGCGCTAAAAAATTCATAACTTGAAGATCGTGACTCGTTTCGAACCCGTTCCGGTGGCCTAAATTCCGTCTTGACATTATTACGTTTTCATCTCTCACGGCTGGAAGCCAATTTCGATCAGAAGGTCTTCAAAAATGTGGATTTATCAAGTATTTTCATACAGAAAATTTGTGACAGAAGTTTATTTGCGTCATGTTCAGAAAATCATAACTTGGTCGATTTTCATCGTATCGAGCTGGTTCCGGCGCCAAAATTTCACAAATTGAGTTGGCTACATTTTCACATGAGGTATTAAGTTCAAATGGTATTCAAAAGGCCTTCGTTTTTTGCTCAGAGTGCGTGACACGCTGAAAATCCTGAATGCTGAATATTATTTCATCTGGGCCGAAACTTCG
The DNA here is from genome assembly GCA_948472305.1 of Vicia faba. Taxonomy (NCBI): domain Eukaryota; kingdom Viridiplantae; phylum Streptophyta; class Magnoliopsida; order Fabales; family Fabaceae; genus Vicia; species Vicia faba. The sequence continues at coordinate 410,405,703 of OX451735.1, forward strand.
AAAATTCATAACTCGGTCAATTTTTATCAGATTGGGCTCATATTTTTACACAAGGTCCCTGACTCATAGATCTACAAATTTGCTTCGAAAGTCGAGACCGTATTATGCTCCGATCAATACTAGTTTTTTATTGAAGAACGTGTCAGAGTCGACACTGGAGCCCAAAATAAGTTTGTCTGAGCTGAAACTTAAAAAATTCATAACTAATTCACCGTTTATCCGATTGAGCCGATTTTCGGACAGGAGTTAGTTATCGATGTTGGCTACATTTTGTTTTCACATTTCAACTTCAAAAATTGCACTTAAGTCCCTGCGATTTAGCCTGGAAAGTGACGAACTCAAGTGAACATTGGAGGCCCAATTGCACATTCAAAGCCCGTTTTCTTTACCCTAATTTCCATTATATAATCACCTTCTTTTCACACAAACCAGGGAGGAGGAAAAGAGAGAAAAAACCTTGCCACAACACTGTTAGAATATCAAATTCTTTCAAGAACCCTAAAACCTTGAAATCCTTATTACAAATCCCTCTCTCACTACAAACAAGCCATCACAGTTACAAACCAACACCTCATTACTTCTTCAGTAAGGATAAGGCTGGCTTGGTCTCCATGATCCAAAGGGCATAAAAGCATTCAGGTCACTAATTTTCCAGTAAGAGTGGGATTGATTTGATCTCCATGATCAAAAGGGTATAATCATTCATACATGCCATATTGTGCCTAACATTAAATTTCTTCATATATTGGCTTTATTTGCATTTTATGATTTTATTTAATGTGTTCATGAGATTCAACACTGCAGATTTAGACAGGATCCCATGCAGGTTCATTAAGGAACGTTGAGGCCAAAATACAAATGGCCAAAAGCCAAAAGCCAAATGGCCAAAAAAGAACAACTTATGCATTACACCAATACATGGCGAGACAGACATCCTGAGAAGATTAAGGAACGTTGAGGCCAGAACACAAATGGCCAAAAGCCAAAAGCCAAAGGCCAAAAATACTCCGACAAACCTCCAAATTGGGTCAGACACCCCTATTGTTTGTATTCTTTTTTAATTTCCTTTTCTTTTCTTTTAATTATTTTAATTGTTTTCTTTAAATTCCAATAATTAATTTTCATAATATAAAAATCAGAAACTAAAATATATTAATTAATTTACTTATTAAATGTTTTTTTGTAAATAAATGTACATTAATCATTTAGTTAAATTCGGTTTTAAAATTTAAATCTTTTTCTTAATAAATTAAAATATGTAGAAATTAGGTTTTTTTTAACCTTTTTATCTTTTTTTCAATAAATACTTTTCTCTCATTATTATTATTATTATTAAATATTTTTGTAAATAAAGTTTAAACAATTAATTAGATTAATTTAGGTTTCAAAACTTTAATATTTTTCTTAACAAATTAAAATATGTAGAAATTAGGGTTTTTAACTTTTTATCACTTTTCTTAATAAATAATTTTTTCTTATTATTATTATTATTAATTACTAATTTATTTTGTAAATAAACATATACATAAATATTTTAGTAAATTAGGTTAAACTTTAATATTTTTCTTTAATAATTAAAAATAACTTAGAATTAGGGTTTCTTTTAATTTTAATTTTAATTTTCTTATTCCATTAAATACCAAAAACATAAAAAAACATTTCTTTCCTTTTTATTAAATAATTAATTAACTTTTTAATTTCATTTAATTTCTTTAAAGGGTCCAACGCCCTCAGATGTTCCAATTTATTCTTTTCGCGCATTATTTTCTTTATCAATTATTATGTAACTGTTCAAGCCATGTAATAGTAACTAGGAATTTATTTACTTTCTGCATTTTTATTAAAAACGGGTATTTGTTAATTTGGCGATGTATAGACCCGCGCCTTGTAATAGCGTAGGACTTTATCTTTCCGCACTTTAATTTCCGCACTTTTAAACTATTAAACTTTGCATGAAAGAATGTATGGCCTAAATTAAAAACAAGCATAGCTCACAATGATGCATGATCCAAGACAAATATTAACATGAAAACAATGCACAAATTCACACACCACTCTTAGGGTACGCCTCACTGTTGCCTTACCTTCGAAACGTGGTCGTCGAGTATAGGACGTCTTAGTAAGTCCTTATGTCCATTGATCCCGTTGCCTCAAAACAAGTTGCCTCGAAACGGTTGCCTCGGAATAGTTGCCTCGAAACGGTTGCCTCGGAATTAAAAAGGATCAATGGCATAAGGGTAGCTTCTAAGGTGTCCTACTGTTTCTTCGGTGACCACACTGTCCATACACTCGAATTGACCCGAACACCTCCAACGGTGGTGCTACCTACCTCTCAATGGTGGGATGGCACTACCTTAAGGACATTTACACAGCCTAATTCCTTAGGGTAGGTAGACGACTCATGGATACTTGCTCTCTTCAAAAACAAACGAAAATCTTTTCACACCGACACTTTTCAAAAAGCTTTCAAAACAATTTTTCAAACACTCTTGAGGACTGATACAAGAGTCGATCTGAAATCTTTAAACGAAACTTTTTCAAACCCACGCACACTTTGAAAAGCAAACAAACATTTTGAAAACACAAATGAGCAAGTATCTAAGAGCCCATGGATAACCATGGATAGAAAAGGTGCTAACACCTTCCCTTTCTATAAATCTACCTCCCGAACCGAGAAATAATCTCATAAGGAATTTTGTTGTGCTTTTGTCCTGTCCATGTTGGAGAAAATAAAAGACGGTGGCGACTCTTGCTTCCGCGACATTTCGCGATCCAGCATTAAACAGTCAGTTCCAGATCCACCGATCATAGAACTGGCGGCTCTGCTGGGGATACTTATAAAGTGAGGTGTACCTTAGGATATCTCATACTTGTGTTTTCAATTGCTGTGTTTGTTTGCTTTATTATTGTGGGTACTGTTTCGGAGTTACATAGATCCTAACCCGGATCTGGGGATACCCTGTTAGGTAGCATAAGCTGTGAGGGACCTGTCTGGCGTAGACCGACACGGGTGAAGCAGTGGCTACATTGGTGTGGCACCTTGGTCTGTACCGATATCCCTTGTGTTGCAACGAGGAGAATATGGGTCTTCTGAGGAGTCATTAAGCACCAACCTACCTTAGAACCTTAAATGACCCAACTTGGCCAATAGAACAGTAGCAGTATGCTACACCCATTGAGGCTAAACTCTCGCGATGGTTCTGGCCGCAAGAAAAGATTGCGATGCTTGAGTTATGACCGATTGAGGGTAGTCAGTGATATTGGGATCCTCTAAGAACCCGGTTACTTTTGATATGACAGGTCTGAACCAACAAACTGAAAGAGGGTAGTACCTGAACTTCATGCTGGCCTAAACTCTAAGGGCTCTCTTGTGTGACTTGTGTGCCTTCCAACTTGACTATTTGCATACCTATGATCTGACACTTGAGTTTCTTGCAGGTTTTGTTTACAGTCCTTAATTGGGACTCATAACAGGGTTTGCCTACATTACCCCATGCATAGCATAACATCATACCATTGCATACATCCTGCATAAGAACTAATCCATTTCAAGGATCTCAAGGGCTTGTGATGCAGGTCATGATGAACCAACTGTCCAGCAAGGGGCAAAGAGGATTTATTTTCCTCTAACCAAGGTTGTCAGGGGCTATGACCCACTCGATATGGTGAGCTTTGACTCTTGAAAAAGGACTCTCAACGACATGAAGTTCCTTCAATCAAGCCACCGGATTTTCAAATTCTAACGAGCTTCTCTGTTTACCCCGCGAGATCCTTGAAAACATTGCATGCATACATACATATCATTGCATAACAGGTACCCTTGTTACAGGTCACTTACCCTCTTCGCTGTTTATTTCAGCAATGGCTTGCCAACAAGATAACCAGAATCTTCATGCTCAAGAGACTCAGTTCAGGGAGATCTTCTTAAGCCTATCCAAGGGGCAAGAAGAGTTGAGGACACTCCTCACGGGGAATTTGGCCATGAAAAGTCCCGAAGATGACAAAGACGAACGGCTGAAACGTCTGCAAGCTGAGGTAGATACAATGAAAACCCAGATGATGGGGCAAAGGGCTCTCATCCAAGGTTTAGCTCGGGAGCAAGAAGAGTTGAGGACCATGATCAGTCAGCTCCACCAAGACAGATCAGACATGAAGCAATCAGTCCAAGTCAGGGACCGGGTCTTTGATCAGCTTCCAAGAGGAAAAGAATCTGGTATGGTGAAGAATAGAACTCTCCAAATTGCTACCACTTCACAAGCCCAACAACAACCTCACCAAGAACAACGGGCTGATCAGAGAAAGCCAGACAAGCCCCTAAGGCAATTTACCAAACTCAACACGTCGCTGTCTCAAGCTTTACAACAACTGTTGAGGTTGAATTTGGTAACTCTAAGGGACCCTCCTAAGAATCCCAACAAGACACCTTCAAGGTACAACCCCAACGCCCGCTGCGCTTATCATTCTGATAGCCCGGGGCATGCCACAAACGACTGCTGGTCTCTGAAAAACAAGGTCCAGGACCTGATTAATGAAGGAGCAGTGGATTTCACCCAAGTGGGTCAGGCTGAGTTCTTCTACTATCCCTACAGGATGCATCATTTGAAGTAACAAGTCCTGAGATGAGAAGACCTTTTGCCCATTAGAATTTTCAAGTTGTAATTTTCTTTTGATTGTTCAAACATTTTATTCATGTCAAACGTTGTTATTTCATTAATGCATCGCATATGTTTGTTTTGAATCAATATATTCGCATTCGCTATATGTAAAACTGCTTTCATTTTTTTTGATGTCAACTCTCGATTAATAATTCTAAGCCTCTTGAGGGAGGATGACGAAAACGATACCACGATCTTTACAGTATGCTTTTGAACAGACCCCGCTGATGAAGTACAGGCATTGTTTCAAATCCCTAAACACTGGAGTTATAAGGAAGATAATCCCTCGTCAACCCCTCTGAGCCAAAGAAGTAGGAGTTTTTCTTTTCGAAAATTAAAACCCTTAATCATAACCTGGGGCAGGGTAGTTCTCTCAGCTGATCCAGGTGCACAACGAATGGCATCAAAAGAAGTCCTTCTGAAACAAAAGACAGTGATGGTTCTAAATAACCATAAAAAACAGGCAGTCATTACCAAAATCAAAAAGCCCATTAAGTCAAAACCTATGAAGGAGACTTACAAAACTGGGGCATCCCGCTGACTGTAATCACAAAAAAAAAAGTTCAGGCAAAAAACAGGGATAACGAAATCAAAAAAAAGGAAAGAGGTCACACAAACCCTCAATAACAAAAAGGAATGACTGCCTATTCAAAATAAACTATCAACATCCGAACCATCACGGGAATATCAGGACAAAAACTCAAATAAGGTCTAACGCACGATCAGCTGAGTTTAGGATTGAAGAACATCACGAAGAGCGGGTGGGTACAAATAATTTGAGCCTTTATCCTTTGTTTCTTAAACCATGAACCAGGCCACGTTATAACCCTTAAAAGTTCTAGCTGAAGCATGGGTTAGTTCGAAAGCATACTGTTACGAAAGGTATCCTGACTCCTTAAGGCATACGGTAAATACAGAGTTGACATCACGTTTTACAAACATTCACTTGTTTTATGAAAAAGAATGCATTTTCAAAATCTTCAAGACAGACATAAGTTTTGCATTTTTGATATAACATTGTTTGCATATGACTATTTGTTTGAACAACAGGGAAATTCACACGATGAATACCTAGTGAACAAAAGAACTTCCAATCAAGGGGCATGGCATGATCAGTGTCCATCATCTGGGGCAGTCCAGCCAAGATTCGGAGAATCTCTCAAAAGGCCAACCAGCTTGGGGAAAATCTCCATCTGGATCACCTGGGGCATTCCGACAACAAATCTTGCCTGATCAGACATCTTCTAGTGGTACGGCAACGCAATACTACTGACAGGGGCAACTCCCTACATCCTGAGAATGCGGACATAGTCGAAAAAATACTACGCATAATCAAAGACCCGCTAGGTTGACACACCTAGGCAAAACTAAGGGATTCCCGGCGAACCAAAAGGGTTCGGGCAAAATAAGGGATGAAATGAAAAAATCTGTACACCCGGCAAGTCAAAAACCTGAAAAGGCGGCTTGGGCAAAAAAGGGTATCCCGGTGGACTGAAAACCCGAAAGGGCGGTCCAGGCAAAAATTAGGGATCAAAGCGTATGACTATGTCCTGGCATCTCGTCACCTGTCTACCAGAAGATTTGTCAATTACCCCCACAGGTATCTTCCTCTCCCACATCAGAAATAGGGGCAATAATGAGTTGTCTAAGCGATCTAATTGCTCTGTCCACCAAGGTACAAAGGTAGGTTCGGTTGAAAAACATGACCAAGATATCTTAATTCCCCAGAGAGTGAGCCAGCAAGTCAGCGATACTCTCCCCAAGCAGAGTTAGTCCACTATCAACCTCAAGGAAGTTGGATTATCCCCCGCGGATCTCAACATTCCCCAGCGGAGTATACAAACATTCTTAACAAGCATCCCCGGCAGTCTTGATCTAAGATTGTTCCCCGGCGGAATACCAGACATTCGGTGGAGCCACTTCCCCAGTACATCTCAAAAAAAATTTCCCTAGGAGAGTCCAGTCCAAAAGTTTCCCCAGGAAAGTGGAATCCATATCCCCAGTAGGTCTTAAAGCTTATCCCCAGTAGATTCTGGAAGCTTGTCATCCGCATAGTACGAACGCGTCTCCCGGCTTTTAGTCAAAGGTTATTTCCCCACCAGGATATAACTGGGTTATCCTCAGCTAATGGCCACGGAAAGATCGTCCTCGGCGAAGTCTTCCTATCCCCAGCGGAGTTCATCAGATCTTCCAACAAAACTCGTCAATGGTATCCCCAGCGGAGTTATCATCAGCATCTCAGCAAAGTACCTCTCTTTCCCCACAGAGTTACCTCCCCGCAGAGTAATCTATTCGCCAAGTTTAATCCCCAACAGAGTTATCTTCTCCTACCGGTATTCTTGCAATCCTCATCCCCAACAGAAACGAAGAATCTCACTCTTCAACGTCAGCCCAGGATTTGACTTCCCGGCATCCGTCAAGGATCTATTTTCCTAGACGAGGATACATTCATAAACATCACATTGTTATACATCATAATACATGCATATACGCATCATATCATACAATCTCATGTGTTGAAAATATCATTGCTTGATCCATATCATGCATTGCATATGACTGACCTTTACCTTTCAGGAAGGATACAGTTAAATGATCAGCTATGTAGACAAATACAGTCAAAAGAGACCAATCCAGTCAAAGAATACAAATCCAGTTAAATTAATACCTAAAGATTTCTCTGATACAACTCGTCGTTATAGACACTCGTCGTTATAGACACTCGTCGTTATAGACACTCGTTGTTATAGACACTCATAGACACTCGTCGTTATAGACACTCGTCGTTATAGACACTCGTCATCATAGACACTCGTCGTCATAGACACTCGTCGTCATAGACACTCGTCGTTATAGACACTCGTCGTTATAGACACTCGTCGTTATAGACACTCGTCGTTATAGACACTCGTCGTTATAGACACTCTTCGTTATAGACACTCGTCGTTATAGACACTCGTCGTCATAGACACTCGTCGTTATAGACACCCGTCGTTATAGACACTCGACGTTATAAACACTCGTCGTTATAGACACTCGTCGTTAAAGACCACCCATCCATGGAAATAACCTGTCAGTAGAGACAACTCACCAACCTTTCTGAATTCCAGACTCGATTCCTGTATCCTGCCAGGGCACGTCTGAAGAGTTCGAAGATCTGATTCCTATATCTTTCCAGGGTGTATCTGTTGACGACTAACATTACCAGACTCGATTCCTGTATCCTGCCAGGGCACGTCTGAAGAGTTCGAAGATCCGATTCCTGTATCTCGCCAGGGTGTATCTGTTGACGACTATATTCTCCGGACTCGATTCCTGTATCTTGTGAGGGCACGTCTGAAGAGTTTAAAGATTCGATTCCTGTATCCAGCCAGGGCACATCTACATAAAGGGTTTGAAGATCAACTCCTGTAACAGGCCAGGTAATTATTTTTCTTTCTCAGGTACGCAAGTTCTCGCTAAGGAATCTCTTACGCGATCGACAACCTCCCGATGGCATCTATAAGCCCATCTCTCCACTTACCAACAGTCTCTAGATGGCATCTATAAGCCCATCCTTCTATCCATCATCTCTCAACATGGCATCTGTAAGCCCATTCCCTACATCATACTGCTAACACACTCTATGTGAGTGCAAATTTCTGGGCACTTTAGTGTTCAATCATCTTCCACCTTCGGATCACGAAAGGCACGCAAGCCAATCTACATCCTCAGGTTTAAGAAGATTGAACAGGGGCAACTGTTGTACCCCAAAATTTGCCCTCCCATATTTCTCAAAACATTTCAAGAAAAATTCACAAGTCCAACCCGACGCGTCATATTCAGGTGTTCTTTTACCAATATATCTCTGATAACGTATTCTCAAATTCAGGTTCGGCTCAAGAGTCAATTCTTTAAAGAAGGTATCCGAATGTGCGAGTTTTCTTGAAGAAATATGGTGAAAAAGTGTGCTGAAAGTGCAGTTTTTACGCGCTAAAAAATTCATAACTTGAAGATCGTGACTCGTTTCGAACCCGTTCCGATGGCCTAAATTCCGGCTTTACATTATCTACGTTTTCATCTCTCACGGCTGGAAGCCAATTTCGATCAGAAGGTCTTCAAAAATGTGGATTTATCAAGTATTTTCATACAGAAAATTTGTGACAGAAGTTTATTTGCATCATGTTCAGAAAATCATAACTTGGTCGATTTTCATCGTATCGAGCTGGTTCCGGCGCCAAAATTTCACAAATTGAGTTGGCTACATTTTCACAGGAGGTATTAAGTTCAAATGGTATTCAAAAGGCCTTCGTTTTTTGCTCAGAGTGCGTGACACGTTGAAAATCCTGAATGCTGAATATTATTTCATCTGGGCCGAAACTTCGAAAATTCATAACTCGGTCAATTTTTATCGGATTGGGCTCATATTTTTACACAAGGTCCCTGACTCATAGATCTACAACTTTGCTTCAAAAGTCGAGACCGGATTATGCTCCGATCAATACCAGTTTTTTATTGAAGAACGTGTCAGAGTCGACACTGGAGCCCAAAATAAGTTTGTCTGAGCTGAAACTTCAAAAATTCATAACTAATTCACCGTTTATCCGATTGAGCCGATTTTCGGACAGGAGTTAGTTATCGATGTCGGCTACATTTTGTATTCACATTTCAACTTCAAAAATTGCACTTAAGTCCCTGCGATTTAGCCTGGAAAGTGACGAACTCAAGTGAACATTGAAGGCCCAATTGCACATTCAAAGCCCGTTTTCTTTACCCTAATTTCCATTATATAATCACCTTCTTTTCACACAAACCAGGGAGGAGGAAAAGAGAGAAAAAACCTTGCCACAACACTGTTAGAATATCAAATTCTTTCAAGAACCCTAAAACCTTGAAATCCTTATTACAAATCCCTCTCTCACTACAAACAAGCCATCACAGTTACAAACCAACACCTCACTACTTCTTCAGTAAGGATAAGGCTGGCTTGGTCTCCATGATCCAAAGGGCATAAAAGCATTCAGGTCACTAATTTTCCAGTAAGAGTGGGATTGATTTGATCTCCATGATCAAAAGGGTATAATCATTCATACATGCCATATTGTGCCTAACATTAAATTTCTTCATATATTGGCTTTATTTGCGTTTTATGATTTTATTTAATGTGTTCATGAGATTCAACACTGCAGATTTAGACAGGATCTCATGCAGGTTCATTAAGGAACGTTGAGGCCAAAATACAAATGGCCAAAAGCCAAAAGCCAAATGGCCAAAAAAGAACAACTTATGCATGACACCAATACATGGCGAGACAGACATCCTGAAAAGATTAAGAAACGTTGAGGCCAGAACACAAATTGCCAAAAGCCAAAGGCCAAAAATACTCCGACAAACCTCCAAATTGGGTCAGACTCCCCTATTGTTTGTATTCTTTTTTAATTTCCTTTTCTTTTCTTTTAATTATTTTAATTGTTTTCTTTAAATTCCAATAATTAATTTTCATAATATAAAAATCAGAAACTAAAATATATTAATTAATTTACTTATTAAATGTTTTTTTGTAAATAAATGTACATTAATCATTTAGTTAAATTAGGTTTTAAAATTTAAATATTTTTCTTAATAAATTAAAATATGTAGAAATTAGGTTTTTTTTAACCTTTTTATCTTTTTTTCAATAAATACTTTTCTCTCATTATTATTATTATTATTATTATTATTAAATATTTTTGTAAATAAACTTTAAACAATTAATTAGATTAATTTAGGTTTCAAAACTTTAATATTTTTCTTAACAAATTAAAATATGTAGAAATTAGGGTTTTTAACTTTTTATCACTTTTCTTAATAAATAACTTTTTCTTATTATTATTATTAATTACTAATTTATTTTGTAAATAAACATATACATAAATATTTTAGTAAATTAGGTTAAACTTTAATATTTTTCTTTAATAATTAAAAATAACTTAGAATTAGGGTTTCTTTTAATTTTAATTTTAATTTTCTTATTCCATTAAATACCAAAAACATAAAAAACATTTCTTTCCTTTTTATTAAATAATTAATTAACTTTTTAATTTCATTTAATTTCTTTAAAGGGTCCAACGCCCTCGGACGTTCCAATTTATTCTTTTCGCGCATTATTTTCTTTATCAATTATTATGTAACTGTTCAAGCCATGTAATAGTAACTAGGAATTTATTTACTTTCTGCATTTTTATTAAAAACGGGTCTTTGTTAATTTGGCGATGTATAGACCCGCGCCTTGTAATAGCGTAGGACTTTATCTTTTCGCACTTTTAAACTATTAAATTTGCATGAAAGAATGTATGGCCTAAATTAAAAACAAGCATAGCTCACAATGATGCATGATCCAAGACAAATATTAACATGAAAACAACGCACAAATTCACACACCACTCTTAGGGTACGCCTCACTGTTGCCTTACCTTCGAAACGTGGTCGTCGAGTATAGGACGTCTTAGTAAGTCCTTATGTCCATTGATCCCGTTGCCTCAAAACAAGTTGCCTCGAAACGGTTTCCTCGGAATAGTTGCCTCGAAACGGTTGCCTCGGAATTAAAAAGGATCAATGGCATAAGGGTAGCTTCTAAGGTGTCCTACTGTTTCTTCGGTGACCACACTGTCCCTACACTCGAATTGACCCGAACACCTCCAACGGTGGTGCTACCTACCTCTCAATGGTGGGATGGCACTACCTTAAGGACATTTACACAGCCTAATTCCTTAGGGTAGGTAGACGACTCATGGATACTTGCTCTCTTCAAAAACAAACAAAAATCTTTTCACATCGACACTTTTCAAAAAGCTTTCAAAACAATTTTTCAAACACTCTTGAGGACTGATACAAGAGTCGATCTGAAATCTTTAAACGAAACTTTTTCAAACCCACGCACACTTTGAAAAGCAAACAAACATTTTGAAAACACAAATGAGCAAGTATCTAAGAGCCCATGGATAACCATGGATAGAAAGGGTGCTAACACCTTCCCTTTCTATAAATCTACCTCCCGAACCGAGAAATAATCTCATAAGGAATTTTGCTGTGCTTTTGTCCTGTCCATGTTGGAGAAAATAAAAGACGGTGGCGATTCTTGCTTCCACGACATTTCGCGATCCAGCGTTAAATAGTCAGTTCCAGATCCACCGATCATAGAACTGGCGACTCTGCTGGGGATACTTATAAAGTGAGGTGTACCTTAGGATATCTCATACTTGTGTTTTCAATTGCTGTGTTTGTTTGCTTTATTATTGTGGGTACTGTTTCGGAGTTACATAGATCCTAACCCGGATCTGGGGATACCCTGTTAGGTAGCATAAGCTGTGAGGGACCTGTCTGGCGTAGACCGACATGGGTGAAGCAGTGGCTACATTGGTGTGGCACCTTGGTCTGTACCGATATCCCTTGTGTTACAACGAGGAGAATATAGGTCTTCTGAGGAGTCATTAAGCACCAACCGACCTTAGAACCTTAAATGACCCAACTTGGCCAATAGAACAGTAGCAGTATGCTACACCCATTGAGGCTAAACTCTCACGATGGTTCTGGCTGCAAGAAAAGATTGCAATGCTGGAGTTATGACCGATTGAGGGTAGTCAATGATATTGGGATCCTCTAAGAACCCGGTTACTTTTGATATGACAGGTCTGAACCAACAAACTGAAAGAGGGTAGTACCTGAACTTCATGCTGGCCTAAACTCTAAGGGCTCTCTTGTGTGACTTGTGTGCCTTCCAACTTGACTATTTGCATACCTATGATCTGACACTTGAGTTTCTTGCAGGTTTTGTTTACAGTCCTTAATTGGGACTCATAACAGGGTTTGCCTACATTACCCCATGCATAGCATAACATCATACCATTACATACATCCTGCATAAGAACTAATCCATTTCAAGGATCTCAAGGGCTTGTGATGCAGGTCATGATGAACCAACTGTCCAGCAAGGGGCAAAGAGGATTTATTTTCCTCTAACCAAGGTTGTCAGGGGCTATGACCCACTCGATATGGTGAGCTTTGACTCTTGAAGAAGGACTCTCAACGACATGAAGTTCCTTCAATCAAGCCACCGGATTTTCAAATTCTAACGAGCTTCTCTGTTTACCCCGCGAGATCCTTGAAAACATTGCATGCATACATACATATCATTGCATAACAGGTACCCTTGTTACAGGTCACTTACCCTCTTCGCTGTTTATTTCAGCAATGGCTTGCCAACAAGATAACCAGAATCTTCATGCTCAAGAGACTCAGTTCAGGGAGATCTTCTTAAGCCTATCCAAGGGGCAAGAAGAGTTGAGGACACTCCTCACGGGGAATTTGGCCATGAAAAGTCCCGAAGATGACAAAGACGAACGGCTGAAACGTCTGCAAGCTGAGGTAGATACAATGAAAACCCAGATGATGGGGCAAAGGGCTCTCATCCAAGGTTTAGCTCGGGAGCAAGAAGAGTTGAGGACCATGATCAGTCAGCTCCCCCAAGACAGATCAGACATGAAGCAATCAGTCCAAGTCAGGGACCGGGTCTTTGATCAGCTTCCAAGAGGAAAAGAATCTGGTATGGTGAATAATAGAACTCTCCAAATTGCTACCACTTCACAAGCCCAACAACAACCTCACCAAGAACAACGGGCTGATCAGAGCAAGCCAGACAAGCCCCGAAGGCAATTTACCAAACTCAACACGTCGCTGTCTCAAGCTTTACAACAAATGTTGAGGTTGAATTTGGTAACTCTAAGGGACCCTCCTAAGAATCCCAACAAGACACCTTCAAGGTACAACCCCAACGCCCGCTGCGCTTATCATTCTGATAGCCCGGGGCATGCCACAAACGACTGCTGGTCTCTGAAAAACAAGGTCCAAGACCTGATTAATGAAGGAGCAGTGGATTTCACCCAAGTGGGTCAGGCTGAGTTCTTCTACTATCCCTACAGGATGCATCATTTGAAGTAACAAGTCCTGAGATGAGAAGACCTTTTGCCCATTAGAATTTTCAAGTTGTAATTTTCTTTTGATTGTTCAAACATTTTATTCATGTCAAACGTTGTTATTTCATTAATGCATCGCATATGTCTGTTTTGAATCAATATATTCGCATTCGCTATATGTAAAACTGCTTTCATTTTTTTTATGTCAACTCTCGATTAATAATTCTAAGCCTCTTGAGGGAGGATGACGAAAACGATACCACGATCTTTACAGTATGCTTTTGAACAGACCCCGCTGATGAAGTACAGGAATTGTTTCAAATCCCTAAACACTGGAGTTATAAGGAAGATAATCCCTCGTCAACCCCTCTGAGCCAAAGAAGTAGGAGTTTTTCTTTTCGAAAATTAAAACCCTTAATCATAACCTGGGGCAGGGTAGTTCTCTCAGCTGATCCAGGTGCACAACGAATGGCATCAAAAGAAGTCCTTCTGAAACAAAAGACAGTGATGGTTCTAAATAACCATAAAAAACAGGCAGTCATTACCAAAATCAAAAAGCCCATTAAGTCAAAACCTATGAAGGAGACTTACAAAACTGGGGCATCCCGCTGACTGTAATCACAAAAGAAACAGTTCAGGCAAAAAACAGGGATAACGAAATCAAAAAAAAAGGAAAGAGGTCACACAAACCCTCAATAACAAAAAGGAATGACTGCCTATTCAAAATAAACTATCAACATCCGAACCATCACGGGAATATCAGGACAAAAACTCAAATAAGGTCTAACGCACGATCAGCTGAGTTTAGGATTGAAGAACATCACGAAGAGCGGGTGGGTACAAATAATTTGAGCGTTTATCCTTTGTTTCTTAAACCATGAACCAGGCCACGTTATAACCCTTAAAAGTCCTAGCTGAAGCATGGGTTAGTTCGAAAGCATACTGTTACGAAAGGTATCCTGACTCCTTAAGGCATACGGTAAATACGGAGTTGACATCATGTTTTACAAACATTCACTTGTTTTATGAAAAAGAATGCATTTTCAAAATCTTCAAGACAGACATAAGTTTTGCATTTTTGATATAACATTGTTTGCATATGACTATTTGTTTGAACAACAGGGAAATTCGCACGATGAATACCTAGTGAACAAAAGAACTTCCAATCAAGGGGCATGGCATGATCAGTGTCCATCATCTGGGGCAGTCCAGCCAAGATTCGGAGAATCTCTCAAAAGGCCAACCAGCTTGGGGAAAATCTCCATCTGGATCACCTGGGGCATTCCGACAACGAATCTTGCCTGATCAGACATCTTCTAGTGGTACGGCAACGCAATACTACTGACAGGGGCAACTCCCTACATCCTGAGAATGCGGACATAGTCGAAAAAATACTACGCATAATCAAAGACCCGCTAGGTTGACACACCTAGGCAAAAATAAGGGATTCCCGGCGAACCAAAAGGGTTCGGGCAAAATAAGGGATGAAATGAAAAAATCTGTACACCCGGCAAGTCGAAAACCTGAAAAGGCGGCTTGGGCAAAAAAGGGTATCCCGGTGGACTGAAAACCCGAAAGGGCGGTCCAGGCAAAAATTAGGGATCAAAGCGTACGACTATGTCCTGGCATCTCGTCACCTGTCTACCAGAAGATTTGTCAATTACCCCCACATGTATCTTCCTCTCCCACATCAGAAACAGGGGAAATAATGAGTTGTCTAAGCGATCTAATTGCTCTGTCCACCAAGGTACAAAGGTAGGTTCGGTTGAAAAACATGACCAAGATATCTTAATTCCCCAGAGAGTGAGCTAGCAAGTCAGCGATACTCTCCCCAAGCAGAGTTAGTCCACTATCAACCTCAAGGAAGTTGGATTATCCCCCGCGGATCTCAACATTCCCCAGCGGAGTATACAAACATTCTTAACAAGCATCCTCGGCAGTCTTGATCTAAGATTGTTCCCCAGCGGAATACCAGACATTCGGTGGAGCCACTTCCCCAGTACATCTCAAAAAAAATTTCCCTAGGAGAGTCCAGTCCAAAAGTTTCCCCAGGAAAGTGGAATCCATATCCCCAGTAGGTCTTAAAGCTTATCCCCAGTAGATTCTGGAAGCTTGTCATCTGCATAGTACGAACGCGTCTCCCGGCTTTTAGTCAAAGGTTATTTCCCCACCAGGATATAACTGGGTTATCCTCAGCTAATGGCCACGGAAAGATCGTCCTCGGCGAAGTCTTCCTATCCCCAGCGGAGTTCATCAGATCTTCCAACAAAACTCGTCAATGGTATCCCCAGCGGAGTTATCATCAGCATCTCAGCAAAGTACCTCTCTTTCCCCACAGAGTTACCTCCCCGCAGAGTAATCTATTCGCCAAGTTTAATCCCCAACAGAGTTATCTTCTCCTACCGGTATTCTTGCAATCCTCATCCCCAACAGAAACGAAGAATCTCACTCTTCAACGTCAGCCCAGGATTTGACTTCCCGGCATCCGTCAAGGATCTATTTTCCTAGACGAGGATACATTCATAAACATCACATTGTTATACATCATAATACATGCATATACGCATCATATCATACAATCTCATGTGTTGAAAATATCATTGCTTGATCCATATCATGCATTGCATATGACTGACCTTTACCTTTCAGGAAGGATACAGTTAAATGATCAGCTATGTAGACAAATACAGTCAAAAGAGACCAATCCAGTCAAAGAATACAAATCCAGTTAAATTAATACCTAAAGATTTCTCTGATACAACTCGTCGTTATAGACACTCGTCGTTATAGACACTCGTTGTTATAGACACTCATAAACACTCGTCGTTATAGACACTCGTCGTTATAGACACTCGTCGTCATAGACACTCGTCGTCATAGACACTCGTCGTCATAGACACTCGTCGTTATAGACACTCGTCGTTATAGACACTCGTCGTTATAGACACTCGTCGTTATAGACACTCGTCGTTATAGACACTCGTCGTTATAGACACTCGTCGTTATAGACACTCTTCGTTATAGACACTCGTCGTTATAGACACTCGTCGTCATAGACACTCGTCGTTATAGACACCCGTCGTTATAGACACTCGACGTTATAAACACTCGTCGTTATAGACACTCGTCGTTAAAGACCACCCATCCATGGAAATAACCTGTCAGTAGAGACAACTCACCAACCTTTCTGAATTCCAGACTCGATTCCTGTATCCTGCCAGGGCACGTCTGAAGAGTTCGAAGATCTGATTCCTATATCTTTCCAGGGTGTATCTGTTGACGACTACCATTACCAGACTCGATTCCTGTATCCTGCCAGGGCACGTCTGAAGAGTTCGAAGATCCAATTCCTGTATCTCGCCAGGGTGTATCTGTTGACGACTATATTCTCCGGACTCGATTCCTGTATCTTGTGAGGGCACGTCTGAAGAGTTTAAAGATTCGATTCCTGTATCCAGCCAGGGCACATCTACATAAAGGGTTTGAAGATCAACTCCTGTAACAGGCCAGGTAATTATTTTTCTTTCTCAGGTACGCAAGTTCTCGCTAAGGAATCTCTTACGCGATCGACAACCTCCCGATGGCATCTATAAGCCCATCTCTCCACTTACCAACAGTCTCTAGATGGCATCTATAAGCCCATCCTTCTATCCATCATCTCTCAACATGGCATCTGTAAGCCCATTCCCTACATCATACTGCTAACACACTCTATGTGAGTGCAAATTTCTGGGCACTTTAGTGTTCAATCATCTTCCACCTTCGGATCACGAAAGGCACGCAAGCCAATCTACATCCTCAGGTTTAAGAAGATTGAACAGGGGCAACTGTTGTACCCCAAAATTTGCCCTCCCGTATTTCTCAAAACATTTCAAGAAAAATTCACAAGTCCAACCCGACGCGTCATATTCAGGTGTTCTTTTACCAATATATCTCTGATAACGTATTCTCAAATTCAGGTTCGGCTCAAGAGTCAATTCTTTAAAGAAGGTATCCGAATGTGCGAGTTTTCTTGAAGAAATATGGTGAAAAAGTGTGCTGAAAGTGCAGTTTTTACGCGCTAAAAAATTCATAACTTGAAGATCGTGACTCGTTTCGAACCCGTTCCGATGGCCTAAATTCCGGCTTTACATTATCTACGTTTTCATCTCTCACGGCTGGAAGCCAATTTCGATCAGAAGGTCTTCAAAAATGTGGATTTATCAAGTATTTTCATACAGAAAATTTGTGACAGAAGTTTATTTGCATCATGTTCAGAAAATCATAACTTGGTCGATTTTCATCGTATCGAGCTGGTTCCGGCGCCAAAATTTCACAAATTGAGTTGGCTACATTTTCACAGGAGGTATTAAGTTCAAATGGTATTCAAAAGGCCTTCGTTTTTTGCTCAGAGTGCGTGACACGCTGAAAATCCTGAATGCTGAATATTATTTCATCTGGGCCGAAACTTCGAAAATTCATAACTCGGTCAATTTTTATCGGATTGGGCTCATATTTTTACACAAGGTCCCTGACTCATAGATCTACAACTTTGCTTCAAAAGTCGAGACCGGATTATGCTCCGATCAATACCAGTTTTTTATTGAAGAACGTGTCAGAGTCGACACTGGAGCCCAAAATAAGTTTGTCTGAGCTGAAACTTCAAAAATTCATAACTAATTCACCGTTTATCCAATTGAGCCGATTTTCGGACAGGAGTTAGTTATCGATGTCGGCTACATTTTGTATTCACATTTCAACTTCAAAAATTGCACTTAAGTCCCTGCGATTTAGCCTGGAAAGTGACGAACTCAAGTGAACATTGGAGGCCCAATTGCACATTCAAAGCCCGTTTTCTTTACCCTAATTTCCATTATATAATCACCTTCTTTTCACACAAACCAGGGAGGAGGAAAAGAGAGAAAAAACCTTGCCACAACACTGTTAGAATATCAAATTCTTTCAAGAACCCTAAAACCTTGAAATCCTTATTACAAATCCCTCTCTCACTACAAACAAGCCATCACAGTTACAAACCAACACCTCACTACTTCTTCAGTAAGGATAAGGCTGGCTTGGTCTCCATGATCCAAAGGGCATAAAAGCATTCAGGTCACTAATTTTCCAGTAAGAGTGGGATTGATTTGATCTCCATGATCAAAAGGGTATAATCATTCATACATGCCATATTGTGCCTAACATTAAATTTCTTCATATATTGGCTTTATTTGCGTTTTATGATTTTATTTAATGTGTTCATGAGATTCAACACTGCAGATTTAGACAGGATCTCATGCAGGTTCATTAAGGAACGTTGAGGCCAAAATACAAATGGCCAAAAGCCAAAAGCCAAATGGCCAAAAAAGAACAACTTATGCATGACATCAATACATGGCGAGACAGACATCCTGAGAAGATTAAGGAACATTGAGGCCAGAACACAAATTGCCAAAAGCCAAAAGCCAAAGGCCAAAAATACTCCGACAAACCTCCAAATTGGGTCAGACTCCCCTATTGTTTGTATTCTTTTTTAATTTCCTTTTCTTTTCTTTTAATTATTTTAATTGTTTTCTTTAAATTCCAATAATTAATTTTCATAATATAAAAATCAGAAACTAAAATATATTAATTAATTTACTTATTAAATGTTTTTTTGTAAATAAATGTACATTAATCATTTAGTTAAATTAGGTTTTAAAATTTAAATATTTTTCTTAATAAATTAAAATATGTAGAAATTAGGTTTTTTTTAACCTTTTTATCTTTTTTTCAATAAATACTTTTCTCTCATTATTATTATTATTATTATTATTAAATATTTTTGTAAATAAACTTTAAACAATTAATTAGATTAATTTAGGTTTCAAAACTTTAATATTTTTCTTAACAAATTAAAATATGTAGAAATTAGGGTTTTTAACTTTTTATCACTTTTCTTAATAAATAACTTTTTCTTATTATTATTATTAATTACTAATTTATTTTGTAAATAAACATATACATAAATATTTTAGTAAATTAGGTTAAACTTTAATATTTTTCTTTAATAATTAAAAATAACTTAGAATTAGGGTTTCTTTTAATTTTAATTTTAATTTTCTTATTCCATTAAATACCAAAAACATAAAAAACATTTCTTTCCTTTTTATTAAATAATTAATTAACTTTTTAATTTCATTTAATTTCTTTAAAGGGTCCAACGCCCTCGGACGTTCCAATTTATTCTTTTCGCGCATTATTTTCTTTATCAATTATTATGTAACTGTTCAAGCCATGTAATAGTAACTAGGAATTTATTTACTTTCTGCATTTTTATTAAAAACGGGTCTTTGTTAATTTGGCGATGTATAGACCCGCGCCTTGTAATAGCGTAGGACTTTATCTTTCCGCACTTTAATTTCCGCACTTTTAAACTATTAAATTTGCATGAAAGAATGTATGGCCTAAATTAAAAACAAGCATAGCTCACAATGATGCATGATCCAAGACAAATATTAACATGAAAACAACGCACAAATTCACACACCACTCTTAGGGTACGCCTCACTGTTGCCTTACCTTCGAAACGTGGTCGTCGAGTATAGGACGTCTTAGTAAGTCCTTATGTCCATTGATCCCGTTGCCTCAAAACAAGTTGCCTCGAAACGGTTTCCTCGGAATAGTTGCCTCGAAACGGTTGCCTCAGAATTAAAAAGGATCAATGGCATAAGGGTAGCTTCTAAGGTGTCCTACTGTTTCTTCGGTGACCACACTGTCCCTACACTCGAATTGACCCGAACACCTCCAACGGTGGTGCTACCTACCTCTCAATGGTGGGATGGCACTACCTTAAGGACATTTACACAGCCTAATTCCTTAGGGTAGGTAGACGACTCATGGATACTTGCTCTCTTCAAAAACAAACAAAAATCTTTTCACATCGACACTTTTCAAAAAGCTTTCAAAACAATTTTTCAAACACTCTTGAGGACTGATACAAGAGTCGATCTGAAATCTTTAAACGAAACTTTTTCAAACCCACGCACACTTTGAAAAGCAAACAAACATTTTGAAAACACAAATGAGCAAGTATCTAAGAGCCCATGGATAACCATGGATAGAAAGGGTGCTAACACCTTCCCTTTCTATAAATCTACCTCCCGAACCGAGAAATAATCTCATAAGGAATTTTGCTGTGCTTTTGTCCTGTCCATGTTGGAGAAAATAAAAGACGGTGGCGATTCTTGCTTCCACGACATTTCGCGATCCAGCGTTAAATAGTCAGTTCCAGATCCACCGATCATAGAACTGGCGACTCTGCTGGGGATACTTATAAAGTGAGGTGTACCTTAGGATATCTCATACTTGTGTTTTCAATTGCTGTGTTTGTTTGCTTTATTATTGTGGGTACTGTTTCGGAGTTACATAGATCCTAACCCGGATCTGGGGATACCCTGTTAGGTAGCATAAGCTGTGAGGGACCTGTCTGGCGTAGACCGACATGGGTGAAGCAGTGGCTACATTGGTGTGGCACCTTGGTCTGTACCGATATCCCTTGTGTTACAACGAGGAGAATATGGGTCTTCTGAGGAGTCATTAAGCACCAACCGACCTTAGAACCTTAAATGACCCAACTTGGCCAATAGAACAGTAGCAGTATGCTACACCCATTGAGGCTAAACTCTCACGATGGTTCTGGCTGCAAGAAAAGATTGCGATGCTGGAGTTATGACCGATTGAGGGTAGTCAATGATATTGGGATCCTCTAAGAACCCGGTTACTTTTGATATGACAGGTCTGAACCAACAAACTGAAAGAGGGTAGTACCTGAACTTCATGCTGGCCTAAACTCTAAGGGCTCTCTTGTGTGACTTGTGTGCCTTCCAACTTGACTATTTGCATACCTATGATCTGACACTTGAGTTTCTTGCAGGTTTTGTTTACAGTCCTTAATTGGGACTCATAACAGGGTTTGCCTACATTACCCCATGCATAGCATAACATCATACCATTACATACATCCTGCATAAGAACTAATCCATTTCAAGGATCTCAAGGGCTTGTGATGCAGGTCATGATGAACCAACTGTCCAGCAAGGGGCAAAGAGGATTTATTTTCCTCTAACCAAGGTTGTCAGGGGCTATGACCCACTCGATATGGTGAGCTTTGACTCTTGAAGAAGGACTCTCAACGACATGAAGTTCCTTCAATCAAGCCACCGGATTTTCAAATTCTAACGAGCTTCTCTGTTTACCCCGCGAGATCCTTGAAAACATTGCATGCATACATACATATCATTGCATAACAGGTACCCTTGTTACAGGTCACTTACCCTCTTCGCTGTTTATTTCAGCAATGGCTTGCCAACAAGATAACCAGAATCTTCATGCTCAAGAGACTCAGTTCAGGGAGATCTTCTTAAGCCTATCCAAGGGGCAAGAAGAGTTGAGGACACTCCTCACGGGGAATTTGGCCATGAAAAGTCCCGAAGATGACAAAGACGAACGGCTGAAACGTCTGCAAGCTGAGGTAGATACAATGAAAACCCAGATGATGGGGCAAAGGGCTCTCATCCAAGGTTTAGCTCGGGAGCAAGAAGAGTTGAGGACCATGATCAGTCAGCTCCCCCAAGACAGATCAGACATGAAGCAATCAGTCCAAGTCAGGGACCGGGTCTTTGATCAGCTTCCAAGAGGAAAAGAATCTGGTATGGTGAATAATAGAACTCTCCAAATTGCTACCACTTCACAAGCCCAACAACAACCTCACCAAGAACAACGGGCTGATCAGAGCAAGCCAGACAAGCCCCGAAGGCAATTTACCAAACTCAACACGTCGCTGTCTCAAGCTTTACAACAAATGTTGAGGTTGAATTTGGTAACTCTAAGGGACCCTCCTAAGAATCCCAACAAGACACCTTCAAGGTACAACCCCAACGCCCGCTGCGCTTATCATTCTGATAGCCCGGGGCATGCCACAAACGACTGCTGGTCTCTGAAAAACAAGGTCCAAGACCTGATTAATGAAGGAGCAGTGGATTTCACCCAAGTGGGTCAGGCTGAGTTCTTCTACTATCCCTACAGGATGTATCATTTGAAGTAACAAGTCCTGAGATGAGAAGACCTTTTGCCCATTAGAATTTTCAAGTTGTAATTTTCTTTTGATTGTTCAAACATTTTATTCATGTCAAACGTTGTTATTTCATTAATGCATCGCATATGTCTGTTTTGAATCAATATATTCGCATTCGCTATATGTAAAACTGCTTTCATTTTTTTTGATGTCAACTCTCGATTAATAATTCTAAGCCTCTTGAGGGAGGATGACGAAAACGATACCACGATCTTTACAGTATGCTTTTGAACAGACCCCGCTGATGAAGTACAGGAATTGTTTCAAATCCCTAAACACTGGAGTTATAAGGAAGATAATCCCTCGTCAACCCCTCTGAGCCAAAGAAGTAGGAGTTTTTCTTTTCGAAAATTAAAACCCTTAATCATAACCTGGGGCAGGGTAGTTCTCTCAGCTGATCCAGGTGCACAACGAATGGCATCAAAAGAAGTCCTTCTGAAACAAAAGACAGTGATGGTTCTAAATAACCATAAAAAACAGGCAGTCATTACCAAAATAAAAAAGCCCATTAAGTCAAAACCTATGAAGGAGACTTACAAAACTGGGGCATCCCGCTGACTGTAATCACAAAAGAAACAGTTCAGGCAAAAAACAGGGATAACGAAATCAAAAAAAAAGGAAAGAGGTCACACAAACCCTCAATAACAAAAAGGAATGACTGCCTATTCAAAATAAACTATCAACATCCGAACCATCACGGGAATATCAGGACAAAAACTCAAATAAGGTCTAACGCACGATCAGCTGAGTTTAGGATTGAAGAACATCACGAAGAGCGGGTGGGTACAAATAATTTGAGCGTTTATCCTTTGTTTCTTAAACCATGAACCAGGCCACGTTATAACCCTTAAAAGTCCTAGCTGAAGCATGGGTTAGTTCGAAAGCATACTGTTACGAAAGGTATCCTGACTCCTTAAGGCATACGGTAAATACGGAGTTGACATCATGTTTTACAAACATTCACTTGTTTTATGAAAAAGAATGCATTTTCAAAATCTTCAAGACAGACATAAGTTTTGCATTTTTGATATAACATTGTTTGCATATGACTATTTGTTTGAACAACAGGGAAATTCGCACGATGAATACCTAGTGAACAAAAGAACTTCCAATCAAGGGGCATGGCATGATCAGTGTCCATCATCTGGGGCAGTCCAGCCAAGATTCGGAGAATCTCTCAAAAGGCCAACCAGCTTGGGGAAAATCTCCATCTGGATCACCTGGGGCATTCCGACAACGAATCTTGCCTGATCAGACATCTTCTAGTGGTACGGAAACGCAATACTACTGACAGGGGCAACTCCCTACATCCTGAGAATGCGGACATAGTCGAAAAAATACTACGCATAATCAAAGACCCGCTAGGTTGACACACCTAGGCAAAAATAAGGGATTCCCGGCGAACCAAAAGGGTTCGGGCAAAATAAGGGATGAAATGAAAAAATCTGTACACCCGGCAAGTCGAAAACCTGAAAAGGCGACTTGGGCAAAAAAGGGTATCCCGGTGGACTGAAAACCCGAAAGGGCGGTCCAGGCAAAAATTAGGGATCAAAGCGTACGACTATGTCCTGGCATCTCGTCACCTGTCTACCAGAAGATTTGTCAATTACCCCCACAGGTATCTTCCTCTCCCACATCAGAAACAGGGGAAATAATGAGTTGTCTAAGCGATCTAATTGCTCTGTCCACCAAGGTACAAAGGTAGGTTCGGTTGAAAAACATGACCAAGATATCTTAATTCCCCAGAGAGTGAGCCAGCAAGTCAGCGATACTCTCCCCAAGCAGAGTTAGTCCACTATCAACCTCAAGGAAGTTGGATTATCCCCCGCGGATCTCAACATTCCCCAGCGGAGTATACAAACATTCTTAACAAGCATCCTCGGCAGTCTTGATCTAAGATTGTTCCCCAGCGGAATACCAGACATTCGGTGGAGCCACTTCCCCAGTACATCTCAAAAAAAAATTCCCTAGGAGAGTCCAGTCCAAAAGTTTCCCCAGGAAAGTGGAATCCATATCCCCAGCAGGTCTTAAAGCTTATCCCCAGTAGATTCTGGAAGCTTTTCATCCGCATAGTACGAACGCGTCTCCCGGCTTTTATTCAAAGGTTATTTCCCCACCAGGATATAACTGGGTTATCCTCAGCTAATGGCCACGGAAAGATCGTCCTCGGCGAAGTCTTCCTATCCCCAGCGGAATTCATCAGATCTTCCAACAAAACTCGTCAATGGTATCCCCAGCGGAGTTATCATCAGCATCTCAGCAAAGTACCTCTCTTTCCCCACAGAGTTACCTCCCCGGAGAATAATCTATTCGCCAAGTTTATTCCCCAACAGAGTTATCTTCTCCTACCGGTATTCTTGTAATCCTCATCCCCAACGGAAACGAAGAATCTCACTCTTCAACGTCAGCCCAGGATTTGACTTCCCGGCATCCGTCAAGGATCTATTTTCCTAGACGAGGATACATTCATAAACATCACATTGTTATACATCATAATACATGCATATACGCATCATATCATACAATCTCATGTGTTGAAAATATCATTGCTTGATCCATATCATGCATTGCATATGACTGACCTTTACCTTTCAGGAAGGATACAGTTAAATGATCAGCTATGTAGACAAATACAGTCAAAAGAGACCAATCCAGTCAAAGAATACAAATCCAGTTAAATCAATGCCTAAGGATTTCTCTGATACAACTCGTCGTTATAGACACTCGTCGTTATAGACACTCGTCGTTATAGACACTCGTCGTTATAGACACTCATAGACACTCGTCGTTATAGACACTCGTCGTTATAGACACTCATCGTTATAGACACTCGTCGTCATAGACACTCGTCGTTATAGACACTCGTCGTTATAGACACTCGTCGTTATAGACACTCGTCGTTATAGACACTCGTCGTTATAGACACTCGTCGTTATAGACACTCGTCGTTATAGACACTCGTCGTTATAGACACTCGTCGTCATAGACACTCGTCGTTATAGACACCCGTCGTTATAGACACTCGACGTTATAAACACTCATCGTTATAGACACTCGTCGTTAAAGACCACCCGTCCATGGAAATAACCTGTCAGTAGAGACAACTCACCAACCTTTCTGAATTCCAGACTCGATTCCTGTATCCTGCTGGGGCACGTCTGAAGAGTTCGAAGATCCGATTCCTGTATCTTTCCAGGGTGTATCTGTTGACGACTAACATTACCAGACTCGATTCCTGTATCCTGCCAGGGCACGTCTGAAGAGTTCGAAGATCCGATTCCTGTATCTCGCCAGGGTGTATCTGTTGACGACTATATTCTCCGGACTCGATTCCTGTATCTTGCCAGGACACGTCTGAAGAGTTTAAAGATTCGATTCCTGTATCCAGCCAGGGCACATCTACATAAAGGGTTTGAAGATCAACTCCTGTAACAGGCCAGGTAATTATTTTTCTTTCTCAGCTACACAAGTTCTCGCTAAGGAATCTCTTACGCGATCGACAACCTCCCGATGGCATCTATAAGCCCATCTCTCCACTTACCAACAGTCTCTAGATGGCATCTATAAGCCCATCCTCTTATCCATCATCTCTCAACATGGCATCTGTAAGCCCATTCCCTACATCATACTGCTAACACACTCTATGTGAGCGTAAATTTTTGGGCACTTTAGTGTTCAATCATCTTCCACCTTCGGATCACGAAAGGCACGCAAGCCAATCTACATCCTCAGGTTTAAGAAGATTGAACAGGGGCAACTGTTGTACCCCAAAATTTGCCCTCCCATATTTCTCAAAACATTTCAAGAAAAATTCACAAGTCCAACCCGGCGCGTCATATTCAGGTGTTCTTTTACCAAGATATCTCTGATAACGTATTCTCAAATTCAGGTTCGGCTCAAGAGTCAATTCTTTAAAGAAGGTATCCGAATGTGCGAGTTTTCTTGAAGAAATATGGTGAAAAAGTGTGCTGAAAGTGCAGTTTTTACGCGCTAAAAAATTCATAACTTGAAGATCGTGACTCGTTTCGAACCCGTTCCGGTGGCCTAAATTCCGTCTTGACATTATCTACGTTTTCATCTCTCACGGATGGAAGCCAATTTCGATCAGAAGGTCTTCAAAAATGTGGATTTATCAAGTATTTTCATACAGAAAATTTGTGACAGAAGTTTATTTGCGTCATGTTCAGAAAATCATAACTTGGTCGATTTTCATCGTATCGAGCTGGTTCCAGCGCCAAAGTTTCACAAATTGAGTTGGCTACATTTTTACAGGAGGTATTAAGTTCAAATGGTATTCAAAAGGCATTCGTTTTTTGCTCAGAGTGCGTGACACGCTGAAAATCCTGAATGCTGAATATTATTTCATCTGGGCCGAAACTTCGAAAATTCATAACTCGGTCAATTTTTATCGGATTGGGCTCATATTTTTACACAAGGTCCCTGACTCATAGATCTACAACTTTTCTTCAAAAGTCGAGACCGGATTATGCTCCGATCAATACCAGTTTTTTATTGAAGAACGTGTCAGAGTCGACACTGGAGCCCAAAATAAGTTTGTCCGAGCTGAAACTTCAAAAATTCATAACTAATTCACCGTTTATCCGATTGAGCCGATTTTCGGACAGGAGTTAGTTATCGATGTCGGCTACATTTTGTTTTCACATTTCAACTTCAAAAATTGCACTTAAGTCCCTGCGATTTAGCCTGGAAAGTGACGAACTCAAGTGAACATTGGAGGCCCAATTGCACATTCAAAGCCCGTTTTCTTTACCCTAATTTCCATTATATAATCACCTTCTTTTCACACAAACCAGGGAGGAGGAAAAGAGAGAAAAAACCTTGCCACAACACTGTTAGAATATCAAATTCTTTCAAGAACCCTAAAACCTTGAAATCCTTATTACAAATCCCTCTCTCACTACAAACAAGCCATCACAGTTACAAACCAACACCTCACTACTTCTTCAGTAAGGATAAGGCTGGCTTGGTCTCCATGATCCAAAGGGCATAAAAGCATTCAGGTCACTAATTTTCCAGTAAGGGTAGGATTTATTTGATCTCCATGATCAAAAGGGTATAATCATTCATACATGCCATATTGTGCCTAACATTAAATTTCTTCATATATTGGCTTTATTTGCGTTTTATGATTTTATTTAATGTGTTCATGAGATTCAACACTGTAGATTTAGACAGGATCCCATGCAGGTTCATTAAGGAACGTTGAGGCCAAAATAC
This sequence comes from Vicia faba, assembly GCA_948472305.1. Lineage (NCBI taxonomy): Eukaryota > Viridiplantae > Streptophyta > Magnoliopsida > Fabales > Fabaceae > Vicia > Vicia faba. Next base: position 410,433,617 of record OX451735.1, read on the forward strand.
AAATGGCCAAAAGCCAAAAGCCAAATGGCCAAAAAAGAACAACTTATGCATGACACCAATACATGGCGAGACAGACATCCTGAGAAGATTAAGGAACGTTGAGGCCAGAACACAAATTGCCAAAAGCCAAAAGGCAAAGGCCAAAAATACTCCGACAAACCTCCAAATTGGGTCAGACACCCCTATTGTTTGTATTCTTTTTTAATTTCCTTTTCTTTTCTTTTAATTATTTTAATTGTTTTCTTTAAATTCCAATAATTAATTTTCATAATATAAAAATCAGAAACAAAAATATATTAATTAATTTACTTATTAAATGTTTTTTTTGTAAATAAATGTACATTAATCATTTAGTTAAATTAGGTTTTAAAATTTAAATCTTTTTCTTAATAAATTAAAATATGTAGAAATTAGGTTTTTTTTAACCTTTTTATCTTTTTTTCAATAAATACTTTTCTCTCATTATTATTATTATTATTAAATATTTTTGTAAATAAACTTTAAACAATTAATTAGATTAATTTAGATTTCAAAACTTTAATATTTTTCTTAACAAATTAAAATATGTAGAAATTAGGGTTTTTAACTTTTTATCACTTTTCTTAATAAATAACTTTTTCTTATTATTATTATTATTAATTACTAATTTATTTTGTAAATAAACATATACATAAATATTTTAGTAAATTAGGTTAAACTTTAATATTTTTCTTTAATAATTAAAAATAACTTAGAATTAGGGTTTCTTTTAATTTTAATTTTAATTTTCTTATTCCATTAAATACCAAAAACATAAAAAACATTTCTTTCCTTTTTATTAAATAATTAATTAACTTTTTAATTTCATTTAATTTCTTTAAAGGGTCCAACGCCCTCGGACGTTCCAATTTATTCTTTTCGCGCATTATTTTCTTTATCAATTATTATGTAACTGTTCAAGCCATGTAATAGTAACTAGGAATTTATTTACTTTCTGCATTTTTATTAAAAACGGGTCTTTGTTAATTTGGAGATGTATAGACCCGCGCCTTGTAATAGCGTAGGACTTTATCTTTCCGCACTTTAATTTCCGCACTTTTAAACTATTAAACTTTGCATGAAAGAATGTATGGCCTAAATTAAAAACAAGCATAGCTCACAATGATGCATGATCCAAGACAAATATTAACATGAAAACAACGCACAAATTCACACACCACTCTTAGGGTAGGCCTCACTGTTGCCTTACCTTCGAAACATGGTCGTCGAGTATAGGACGTCTTAGTAAGTCCTTATGTCCATTGATCCCGTTGCCTCAAAACAAGTTGCCTCGAAACGGTTGCCTCGGAATAGTTGCCTCGAAACGGTTGCCTCGGAATTAAAAAGGATCAATGGCATAAGGGTAGCTTCTAAGGTATCCTACTGTTTCTTCGGTGACCACACTGTCCCTACACTCGAATTGACCCGAACACCTCCAACGGTGGTGCTACCTACCTCTCAATGGTGGGATGGCACTACCTTAAGGACATTTACACAGCCTAATTCCTCAGGGTAGGTAGACGACTCATGGATACTTGCTCTCTTCAAAAACAAACGAAAATCTTTTCACACCGACACTTTTCAAAAAGCTTTCAAAACAATTTTTCAAAGACTCTTGAGGACTAATACAAGAGTCGATCTGAAATCTTTAAACGAAACTTTTTCAAACCCACACACACTTTGAAAAGCAAACAAACATTTTGAAAACACAAATGAGCAAGTATCTAAGAGCCCATGGATAACCATGGATAGAAAGGGTGCTAACACCTTCCCTTTCTATAAATCTACCTCCCGAACCGAGAAATAATCTCATAAGGAATTTTGCTGTGCTTTTGTCCTGTCCATGTTGGAGAAAATAAAAGACGGTGGCGACTCTTGCTTCCGCGACATTTCGCGATCCAGCATTAAACAGTCAGTTCCAGATCCACCGATCATAATAAGTAGTCCAGAACAGAAGTGGTAAAACAAACATTACAAATAAACAGATTTAAAATAGAAAAGAATCTAAAAGGGAGGAGGAAGGTGTGTGAACAAAGCTTCCAGCAAGCCCTTGATTTGGGTATTAGATTCTTCTTGTTTGCCCAAGATGCTCTTGATTTCTTTGTTTGTGTCCTCCTTCTTATCCAACCTTTTCTGGATAATAACATTTGCTCTTTTCAACTCTTCCAGAGTTTGCATGACTGAGGAAGATTCTGGAGATTCTTCAGTAGTTAGAAGCTTCTCAGAGCATTCTACAGCTTGATCACAGTGAACCATTTCCTCTGTCGTGATCATCTCTTCAAGAGCAGCAGTCAGGGAGAGACCTTCTGATTCTGGTTGAACTTCATCTGAGGGACGATGTTGTGACCAGGGAGCATTATCCAGAGGGAGAATATCCTTATTGAGCAGATGGCTCAGAACTTGGTCTTCAAAAACCTTTAGCTTAGCACTGAAATTCCGTTGAACCTGTTCATAGCTCTGTTCTTTTAGCTTTAGTGTTTCAGAACTTAGCCAGTTTATGAATCTTGTCCATAGATAATAAGAGGCAGCAGGATTAGTCATCTCTAGACTAGCATGCCTCAAGGAATTTATCCATTCTTGTACCCCTGTTTCAAAAATAAACAAATTTGTACCAACATCTGGTGTGGTTTCAGTTGGTTTTGGTTTGGGAATGGCAGTTTTGTGAGATATAACAGCTAATCTTTCCAATGCAATTGGATCAATGACAAGTCTTACGTTATCAGCTGGATTGCTATTGGGTGAAGGAGTGGGAGAGTCAGGTATGATGATTGGACTGGTAGGGGAGTTTGGTGGTGTGGATTCCAGAGAAGAAGGAATTTCTGGAATTTCGTGGATGGTGAGAGGCATGCGAATGGAAAGTGGTTCAGTGATTTCAGGTATTGGAGTTGTATCAGAATCTGAATGAGGTTCTTCAAATTGGTTTGTTGAAACAGGGTGATGTTCTGGTTCGTGGATAGCAGAGGGTTGATTCTCAGAAGGTTGAGCTTCTGGTTGTTGTTCAGATTGTTCAGGTTGTTGTTCAGATTGCTCAGGTTATTGTTGTTGTTGAGAGATAGGTTGTGGAATATCTGATGGAGTTTCAGAGTTTGGATTATCAGAGAGTTGAGGATTTGTATTTTGTGGTGTGGGAGCTAAAAAGTCTTGGTCAAATGAATCAATATCAGACAGAACTTTGGCAAGTTCTAGTTGAGTTTGTTCAGGGTTTGGATTATGAGAAAGGGAGGGAGTTTCATTTAGACCTAGAGTTTCTGATGGATCAAACCCTATGTCAAAATCTTCAAAAGTTTGTGGGGTTGGATGTTCTGGTTGAGTAGTTATGGTTTCAGATGTTGATAAAATAATTGATTCTAAAGCAGGAACAGAGGAAGGATTACATTTCTTTTTGGCAACTTTTGGAGTCCTCTGGGATGATCTTTCTGCTGCAACTTTCCTTTTCTTGGTCTTCTTCAGAACAACTTCTGGAGCAGCCTGATGCAAGTCCTGGATATTTATTTCTGGAGCAGTGCCATCTGCCTTACACGCATCCATATATCTGACAATTATCTCAGGATTGGAGTCTATCTCAGAGAAAAGAGGAAAATCATCCAGAGGAATTCTTCTGGAAGTGATGGTTGCAAAAGAAGTAACGTTGGGTTCCTTCTTGATATTATCAATGATTTTCATCTTCTTCAGATTTTTTGCATTCAGAGGCTTTCCAGCAGTTGCTTCCAGTGAGCTGATTTCCCGAGCTTCAGTCAAATACTCTATCAGCCTATTCTCTGTCAGAATAGATGATATGAGTCTTCCTAGGGGTATCCAATCCCTTTTGGTATGTTCATCTTCTCTTGTTTCCTTTACACTGGTCCTCAGATGATTAAATAGCAAGTGAGGGAGGTTTACCTTAGTCTTCTTTGAGATAAAATAGATCAGAAACTGCTGATCAATGTTTATGTAATCAGGAGAGCTAGTTGGCTTCCTGTGGTTGATGCATCCCAGAATTATTTTAGCCCAAATTCTGTGATGATCCTTCAGATCTCTAATCTTGCTGGAGGGAAGACCAAGAGTAAATATTTCCCTTACAATAGAATCTACATCAGAACATATTTCAGCAATGTAAGTACATCTGACACCTCCACCATTGTATCCAATAAGCCTTGAAATTAGGTCTTCTGTAATGACAATCTTCTTCCCCATGACATACGAGGTAACTTGATGATTTGAGGAGGAAGCATGTATCCAAAATTCTTTGACAAGAATTGGAAATGTTGGCCCTAGAAGACGGTCAAAATATTTGTTCCAACCTTGAGCTTTGACGTCTTCATACAGATTGAAGCCGTTTTCTTGTAAGCTTTAAAAGTCAACAATCAGTTCTGAAAGAACTTCCAGATTATCAATGGGAGTGAGTAGAGTTTTGTATGGTTATTCATATTGTTCCATAGAGGCAGTTTCCTGAGTACTGATGTTTTGGACGCTTGAAGAAGCCATGTTCACGCAAGAATTTTTGAGAAAGATGAAAGGGTTTTTTGAAAGTATGAACTGGAAACAATAGAGGGTATTTGAGAGAGTAAAAGTGAAAGAATTGTAAAGAGTGAAATTTGAGTTTAAATAGATTTTCTTGAAAGCATAAACAGTGAGAGAGAGAAATAATTAGTCATGATTATAAGCATTAATGACAGCTGATTTTAGGGGATTCAGAAAGATACTAGAACGGTTACCCATGATGTGTGTCTCAATGCACCCAATCAGCGCTTTTGACCTTTCAGAAAAGTGAACGCGTGTTCAGCCTCAGAAGGTAGCTGATGAATGGATGACAATTGTTTGCTTACGTGAACAACACACTTCTATCCTTGAAATGAAACGTTCAGATCTTCATGGATAGATTCTGATGCAATATGTACTTCTAAAAACTCTGAAGGCAGGTTGATCAGTAGTTCACAGAAAATAACTAAGTTCTGAAGGTTAAGATATGTAAATAAAAGAATTTATTCTGGGAAAAGCTTCATGCTGAGATGTTTCAGAATGAAGTTAAACCTATCTTCAGAAAGAGGTTTTATAAAGACATCAGCCCATTGATGGTCTGTGTCAATGAATTTTAAGTTAAGAATCCCTTTCTGAATATAGTCCCTAATAAAATGATGTTTTATTTCTATATGCTTAGCCCTAGAATGCAAAATAGGATTTTTACTGAGACAAATAGAAGAAGTATTGTCACAGATGATAGGAATGTTACTCTCAAATATATTGTAGTCTTCAAGTTAACTTTTCATCCAGAGCATTTACGTACTACATCCAGCAGTTGCTATGTATTCATCTTCTACTGTTGATAGTGCTATTGTGGATTGTCTTTTGCTGGACCAGGAGATCAGATTTTCTCCCAGAAACTGGCAGCTTTCAGAAGTGATTTTACGTTCTACTCTGTCTCTAGCAAAGTCAGCATCATAATATCCTACTAAGTTGTAATCATTTGATTTTCTATAAAACAAACCCAGATTAGTAGTACCTTTCAGATACTTGAAAATCCGCTTAACTGATGTTAAGTGAGATTCTCTAGGATCTAATTGGAATCTAGCACAAATGCAAACACTGAATAGAATGTCAAGCCTTGATGCCGTCAGATAGAGAAGAGAACCAATCATACCTCTGTAGACCTTCTGTTCTACCTTTTTACTTACCTCTTCCTTTTCCAGAATGCACGTGGGATGCATTGGAATCCTTGAGGGCTTACATTCTGAGAGATCAAATTTCTTCAGAAGTTCTCTGACATATTTGCTCTGATGAATGTAAGTTCCTTCTGGAGTTTGATTTATCTGAATGCCCAGAAAGAATTTGAGTTGCCCCATTAGGCTCATATCAAACTCTGTTTGTATACATTTAGAAAACTCTCTTCCCATAGAGGGTTTAGTAGATCAAAATATGATGTCATCAACATAAATCTGACATACTAACATGTCATTCTTAACTGTCTTATAGAACAAGGTTGTGTCCACTTTCCCTCTGGTGAATTCCTTTTCTAACAGAAAGTTACTAAGTCTTTCATACCAAGCTCTGGGAGCTTGTTTTAGACCATAGAGTGAATTCTTTAGTTTGAAAACATATTCTGGATTTTTGGAATTCTCAAAACCAGGAGGTTGGTGCACATATACCTCTTCATCTATATAACCATTTAAGAATGCACTTTTGACATCCATCTGATATAGAGTGATGCCTTTATTAACAACAAATGATATTAAAAGTCTGATAGATTCTAACCTGGCGACTGGAGCAAAGGTTTTTGTATAGTCTATCCCCTCTTGTTGTCTATAACCTTGTGCTACCAGTCGTGCTTTGTTTCTGATGACTTCACCTTGCTCGTTCAGTTTGTTTCTGAACACCCATTTTGTACCAATGATGTTGAATCCTTTTGGTTTGGGAACCAGATCCCATACGTCATTTCTGGTGAATTAATTTAGTTCCTCTAGCATTTCCAGAATCCAATCATTGTCCAGAAGTGCTTCATCAATTGTTGTTGGTTCAATCATAGAGACCAGTCCCATGAGGGATTCTTCAGAGTTTCTAAATGTTGATCTTGTTCTGATTGGATCTTCCTTCTTTCCCAGTATTGTATCTTCTGGATGATCAATGCTTCTTCTGGATAGTCTTTTCTGGAGTTGATCAACAGAAGGTGCTTGATTGCTTGCAGTGACTCTTTCTGCTGTTGAGGGAGTGTCTCTGTTGAGAACTTCTAATGAGTTGTCTTCAGTACCTGTGAGTTCAACTTCCATACCTGCAAGGAGTTCATTCTGCTTTGACTTTTAAGAGTCAAGCTTATCATCAAACCTAACACTGATTGACTCTTCAACAATTAGTGTTTCTGTATTGTATACTCGGTACCCTCTTGAGCGTTCAGAGTATCCTAACATAATACACTTTTGTGCTTTAGAGTCAAACTTGTTCAAATAATTTTTTGTATTCAGAATAAAACATGTGCATCCAAATGGGTGAAAATAAGAAATGTTAGGCTTTCTGTTCTTCCACAATTCATATGGAGTCTTTTCCAGAATAGGTCTTATGGAGATTCTATTCTGAATGTAACACGCTGTGTTAATTTCCTCTGCCCAGAAGATCTTAGCAACGTTAGTCTCGTTGATCATGGTTCTGGCCATTTCTTGCAATGTTCTGTTCTTTCGTTCTACAACTCCATTTTGCTGGGGAGTTCTAGGACAAGAGAAGTCATGCAAAATTCCTTTTTCATTAAAGAATGATTCAAAATATTTATTTTCAAATTCTCCACCATGATCACTTCTGACTTTGACAATTTTAAGATCCTTTTCATTATGAACTTGGTTCTAGAAGGTAACAAACACAGAGTGTGACTCGTCCTTGTGTCTTAAGAACTTTACCCATGTCCATTTGCTATAGTCATCTACGATTACTAACCCATACTTCTTGCCATTGACTGAAGCAGTTTTTACTGGTCCAAATAAGTCAATGTGCATAAGTTCTAATGGCTTAGAGGTGGAAACAACATTTTTGGATTTGAAAGCAAGTTTTGCAAATTTGCCTTTCTAACATGCTTCACACAGAGCATCTGAGTTGAACTTCAAGTTAGGAAGTCCTCTTACCAGATTGAGTTTGTTAATCTGAGATATTCTTCTCATACTAACATGTCCCAATCTTCTGTGCCAGATCCATTGCTCGTTGTTAACAGACAATAGACATTTTAAATTCTGACTCTTTAGTTCAGAAAGTTTTATTTTATCAATGTTGTTTTTCCTCTTTCCATTAAATAGGATAGTCCTATCTTTCTGACTAACAGCTTTGCATGAATTTTGATTGAAGATTATATCATAACCATTATCACTTAATTGACTTATGGATAACACGTTATACATTAATCCATCAACTAATAAAACATTACTTATAGAGGGAAGATTTCCATTACCTACTGTTCCAGAACCAATGATCATTCCTCTCTGATTGCCTCTAAAGCCCACGTGGCCTCCAAGCTTAAGTTCCAGGCTTTGGAACACATGCCTTCTTCCCGTCATGTGTCGTGAGCAGCCAGAGTCCAGGTACCATGATTGGTGTCTTAGCCTTGCTGCTAAAGATATCTGCCACATGTATGATTTTATCCTTAGGTACCCACATTTTCTTGGGTCCTGATTTGTTAGTTTTACCAAAATTCTGATTGAATTTTGGTTTGACAGAATAATCACTACTTGTGTATTTTATGTCATGTGTGTGCCCATATATAAAATGTGAATTGAGTGGTGTGCATTTTATAACTAAGTCCATGGCATTTTTTGGTGTTGGTACCTTACCTTGATATCCTATCCCTTTTCTGCCATTTCTGCTAACTCCATAGATTATTGAAGTCATCTTGCTTATGTCTATGTTTTTAGCTAGAAACTTCTGAAAGCTGTGATCATACTCTTTGATGATCTCATCAGCATTGTTGGGAGTTTCAGAGATTGCTTCTTTCTGAGAGTTTTGCAAATCATTTTCTAATTTTGAAATTTTTTCTCTTAACTCATAATTCTCCAATCTGAGACTCTCAGTCTTTTCAGAGTCAGAGGCAAGATTCCTTTCCAGGTTCCTGAATTTGACTCTGATTTGCTGATACCTTTCAAGAATTTCATTTAGACTTTTAGCAAGTTCATCCTTAGTAAAGTTTATGGTAAAGTCAGGGAATACCTCTTCAGTGTCTAATTCTGAGTCTGAACCATAAGCTTTACTGTCTTCTTATACGTTTTCCATGAGAGCTATGTTTGCTCTTTCATCATCTGATTCTGAGTCAACTTCAGATGTGTCAGAATCATCCCATGTAGCCATGAGGCTTTTCTTTTTTTCCTTGAGAAACTTCTTTTTGGGATTTTCCTTCTGAAGCTTTGGGCAGTCACTTTTCTAGTGCCCTTGCTCGTTACATTCATAGAAGATGATGTCCTTGTTGTTTGCCTTTCTGTATCCTGAAGAACCTTCAGATCTTCTGTGTCCAGGGGAGGACTCAGACTTTCTGAATCTGGAGGAGGATTCTTTCTGATTCTCTAATCTTCTGGGATTTCTGAACTTCCTTTGTTTCTGCTTCCACAGTTGGTTCACCCTTATGGAGAGGAGAGATAGTTCATCTTCTTCTGATGAGGATCCATCAGATGTTTCTTCCACAGCCTGCAAAACCTTGGAGTTAGATTTTCTGTTAGATTTTAAAGCTAATGGCTTACCTTGCTTTTGAGGCTCATCTTCTTCTAGCTCTATCTCGTGACTTCTGAGGGAGCTAACAAGTTCCTCCAGAGAAATTTTGTTGAGATCTTTGGATAGCTTAAGTGTTGTGACCATTGGCCTCCATTGTTTGGGCAAGCTTCTGGTGATTTTCTTAACATGATCAGCAGTAGAATACCCTTTGTCATGAACCTTTAGTCCAACAACAATAATTTGAAATATTGAAAACATATTTTCTATTGATTCACTATCTTCCATCTTGAATGCCTCATACTTCTGAATGAGCGCAAGGGCCTTGGTTTCTTTGACTTGAATGTTGCCTTCATGCATCATTCTCAGAGAGTCAAACATATTTTTGGCAGTTTCTCTGTTTGATATTTTCTCATATTCTGAGTATGAGATGACACTAAGAAGAATTGTTATGGCCTTGTGGTGGTTTCTGAATTCACCCTTTTGCTGATCAGACATCATTTCCCTGTCTATCTTTTGACCACGTCCATCCACAGGATGCGTGTATCCATCAACCACCATGTCTCACAGATCAGCATCATGGGCTAGAAAGAAACTCTCAATTCTGTCTCTCCAGTAGTCAAAGTTTTCTCCATCAAAGACTGGAGGTTTACCATTGAATCTGTCCTTGTGTTCATTGTTGTCATTGCCGATGTTTTGGCTTGGTCCCACCATAGTGTTTTTCTGAAGCTTGGATCTTGTACTGACACGGTTAAGTGTTTAAGCTCAGAACCAGGCGCTCTGATGCCAATTGAAGATGTGAAAAACACAAGAAGGGGGGGTTGAATTGAAAACTTGAATCTAAAAAGCTTAATGATACAATATTTTTATCCTGGTTCGTTTGATCTCAAACTACTCCAGTCCACCCGTCACGGTGATTTCGCCTCTCTCCAACGAGGTCTTAATCCACTAATCTCAACAAGATTACAATAGCTACTTTAACAACTATTAAAGTCTTCTTGAGTACAACCAAAATCTGGTTAATCTCAAGGAACTCTTTTTCAATAGAATTATACAATATGTGTTGTTGTTTTCTAACAAAAACTGTTTATCACAGCTGTGATAAATTACACAGGTTTATAGCTTAGAAAAGTAGAATGAATTTGCTTGCAGCTTGAATATGCGTGAGTGATGATCTAGCAAAATCGTTGTGTATATACGTTCTTTTCATTTTGAAAGTTGACTTGCTTATATAAGCAGTGTAATGACGTTGATCATAAAGCATGTTTAATGTCATTAACATACTTTCCTTTTGGAGAAGATCTTGTCTGAAGGAAGCCGTTGAAATTGATGCTGTCTTGAATGTCCAGTAACGCTTCAGAATCTTTTCTCCTTACTGCTGATGACGCTTCAGAATATTGATGACATGGTTTGATATGTTCTTGTTCAGATTCAGAGTTTACTTTGATTAAGTACAGGTTTTGGTCATCAATCTTCAGCGTATGTTCTGATTGCTTCAGCATGTAGCACTTATGGCTTATCTTTTGATGTTGATTTGATCAGAACTTCTGCATACATAAAACATATTTTTAAGGTGCATATTTGTTCTTTGTATTTTATAATTTATTCTTTGTATTTGTTATCATCAAAACTCTAACCAAGGGTTGTAGAATCAAAGTATGTTCTAACATTGCTTAGTTTGCTGTCAAGACCCCCGAGGATGTTCTATTGTGAGAGAGGGTGTTCAATTGCTGATAGACAATGGGTCTATTAAGATCGCAGGACAGAGATATGATTATCATGAGATTGATATGGTTGAAGTTTGCTTGATGAAAGAAGAGTCAGAGGAAGAGTATGCCTCTGCGGATGAGTATTTCTCTTCAGACGAAGATTGTTTGCCGGAAATGACCTTTTGAGGGCTGATTGTGTTGAGGAAGGTGTAAACATCATTATACCTTTTTTTGGTGCCCCCGCTCATCTTGAGGTGGAGTACCATAGCAAACCAGTTGTTACCCCATTGGTAATTAGTCTACCAGGTCATATTCCCTATAAATCAGATAAGGTTGTGACATACAAATACAACACTACAATCTTAGAAGATAGGGTGGAGGTTCCCATCTAGCCAATGCCAGATGTTGGAAATATAGCTGATAATAGCAGGGTGACCCATAGTGGTCGTGTGTTTGCACTGGTTATTCGAAAATATGTTGTTGCTGAAAAGAAAATTGCTGAGAATGATGAGCCTAAGAAGGCTACAGGAGAGACTAGCGGGGCCACATTAGAGAAAGAAGTGGATGATATCTTGAAGATAATTAAGATGAGCGACTATAAAATTGTAGATCAGCTATTGCAGACTCCTTCAAAGATATCCATCTTGGCATTACTGATGAATTCCTCCGCTCATAGGGAATCACTGATGAGAGTACTAGACCAAGATTTTTTAGAGAATGACATGTCGTTAGATCAATTCAGCAGCGTAATTGGAAACATTACGTCATGTAACAAATTGAGTTTCTGCGATGATGAGTTACCAGATGAAGGGAGGAATTACAACCTGGCCCTCCAAATATCCATGAACTGCAAGAATGACTCGCTATCTAATATGCTAATTGATAACAGATCCGCGTTAAATGTTATACCAAGAAGTACCCTCATGAAGTTGAAGTATCAAGGAACTCCTATGCGCCCGAGTGGCATCATTGTGAAGGCTTTTGATGGGTCGAGGAAATCTGTCATCGGTGAAGTGGACTTACCCATCCATATAGGACCACATTTGTTCTTGATAACTTTCCAGGTAATGGACATTATTCCCACGTATAGTTGTTTGCTAGGGCGGCCATGGATACATGAAGCAGGGACTGTCACTTCAACTCTGCATCAGAAGCTAAAATTTGTGCGTGAAGGGAAGGTAGTGATCATAAATGGGGAGCAGGCATTGTTAATATCCCATATATCCTCTTTCAGTATTGTAGAAGCGGATGAGGCTTTTGTTGGAACCCAGTTCCAAGCCCTATCCATTGACAACATAAGGAAAAAATGAGAATTATGTGGTCTCACTGAAGGATGCGCAGTAGGTTGTGCGCAATGGTCATAATGCAGTTTGGGGACGAGTTGTGGATCCACCCGTAAATTAAAACAGAGCTGGTTTAGGTTTCTCTTTGAGGAATGGCAAAAGCGGAAGTTTGAAGTCAAAGTCTTATGTGAACAATTATCATGATGTTTTCCACAACGGAGGCTACCTCCATCTGATTGTTTATGGAATTAATGTTGTTGAAGAGGATGAAGCAGAGCAGGAAGTACCTAATTATGTGACGCATGGAGTCCGAGTTCAGAACTGGGTCACCATTGACGTTCCTTCTTGCATACATATTTCAAAGTAATTTGTTTTGTTAATCTGTCTCTTTCTTTTGAAAAGCTTTCACTCTGCCCAAGGTGGAAGTATTAATGTTGTAGGGCTTATCTGTTTGCTATAATTAATAAGATCATTAATAAAGGTTGTATTTGCTTCCAAAATTATGTCTTTTATTTTCTGCCTTTTTCTTGGGAAATGGTAATAAAAAAACCTTTCAAAATAAATAATAACTGAAAATTAATTTGCATGATCACTTGTTATATGTGTCAGTTTCTAAAAGCAATCATAAATCACATGTGCAGATTAATTAAAAAATTCGTTGAATATAATGACCCTGCACCCTCTCCCAACTTTGATTGTCCAGTGTTTGAGGCTGAAGAAGAAGATTATGATGAGATTCCAGAAGAGGTCTCACGGTTTCTTGAGCACGAGGAGAATACCATTCAGCCATATAAAGAGCCTTTGGAAGTGGTTAATTTGGGTTCAGAAGAAGATCCGAAGGAGGTTAAGATTGGAGCATCGTTGCATCCTGATGTGAAGAGAGGGTTGATTAAGCTGTTGAAAGAGTATGTGGATATTTTTGCTTGGTCTTATCAAGATATGCCTGGTCTAGATACAACCATTGTCGAGCATCGTTTGCCATTGAAGCTAGAGTGTCCGCCAGTTAAACAAAAGTTGAGAAGAACCCATCCAGATATGGCAGTAAAGATCAAGGAGGAGGTCCTAAAGCAGACTAATGCTGGTTTTCTTGTGACGTCAGTGTATCCTTAATGGATTTCCAATATTGTCCCAGTACCGAAAAAAGACGGAAAAGTCCGCATGTGCGTAGATTACAGAGATCTAAATAAAGCTAGTCCAAAAGATGATTTTCCATTGCCTCACATTGACATGTTAGTGGATAGCACAACAAAATTCAAGGTATTCTCATTCATGGATGGATTTTCCGGGTATAATCAAATAAGAATGGCTCTAGAGGACATGGAAAAAACAACATTTATCACACCCTGGGGAATATTCTGTTACAGAGTGATGCCCTTCGGGTTGAAGAACGCTGGTGCAACGTACCAGAGGGCTATGACAACCCTATTCCATGATCTGATCCACAAAGAGATTGAAGTATATGTTGATGATATGATTTCCAAATCCCAAATTGAAGAAGGGCATATAGAATATTTGTTTAAGTTCTTTCAGCATTTGAGGAAGTATCGTCTCCGTTTGAATCCAAATAAATGCACCTTCGGAGTTAGATCGGGGAAATTGTTGGGTTTTATTGTTAGCCAGAAAGGAATTGAAGTTGACCCTGACAAAGTCAAGTCAATTCAATAAATGCCAGCACCAAGAACTGAAAAGAAAGTCAGGGGTTTCCTTGGGCATTTGAATTATATCTCCAGATTTATTTCCCACATGACTGCAATGTGTGAACCGATCTTTAAGTTGTTAAAGAAAGATCAGGGTTGTGTGTGGACAGGTGACTTCCAAAGGGAATTTGAAAGTATTAAAGAGTATCTTCTTGAACCTTATATCTTGCTCCCTCCTGTAGAAGGAAGACATTTGATTATGTATCTAACAGTGTTAGATAAATCTATGGGTTGTATTCTGGGACAACAGGATGAAACGGGAAAGAAAGAGTTTGCCATTTATTATCTCAGCAAAAAGTTCACTGATTGTGAGTCGCGGTATTCTATGGTAGAAAAAACATGTTGTGCTTTGGCCTGGGTGGCAAAGCATTTGTGGCAGTATATGTTGAATCATACCACTTGGTTGATCTCCAAAATGGATCCAATCAAGTATATTTTTGAAAAGCATGCTCTTACTGGGAGAATTTCCCGCTGGAAGATGTTGTTATCTGAATATGATATCGAGTATCACACTCAAAAGGCTATTAAAAGTAGTGTGTTGGCAGATTATCTTGCTCACCAGCCGGTGGAAGATCATCAGTCTACAAAATATAAATTCCCCGATGAAGATGTGATGTTCTTGAAAGTTAAATATTATGATGAACCATTGCCTAAGGAGGGCCCCGACCCTGAATCTCGTTGGAGTATGGTATTTGATGGAGCTGTGAATGCTTATGGTAAAGGAATTGGTGTTGTGATTGTTACTCCTCATGGATCGCACATTCCTTTTACTGCAAGGTTAAAATTTGATTGCACTAATAATATGGCAGAATATGAGGCTTGCATCATGGGTCTTGAGGAAGCTATTGATCTCAGAATCAAGATTCTAGATGTGTATGGTGATTCAACTTTGGTAATAAATTAGATTAAAGGAGAATGGGACACTCGTCACCCTGGCTTGATCCCTTACAAAGATTATGCTAGAAGATTACTTCCCTTCTTCAATAAAGTTGAATTCCATCACATTCCTAGGGATGAAAATCAAATGGCAGATGCTCTGGCAACTATGGCTTCCATGTACCAAGTAAATTCTTGGAATGATATACCCTGAATTACAGTTCGACGGCTAGATAGGCCCGCTCATGTGTTTGCGACGGAGGAGGTAGCAGATGAAAAACCTTGGTATTATGATATCAAACATTTTCTTCAGACTCGTGAATACCAATTTGGTGCGTCAAAGAAAGATAGAAAGACACTGAGAAGATTGGCAGGCAGTTTCTTCCTCAGTGAAAATGCGTTATACAAGAGAAATTTTGACATGGTCTTGCTCAGATGCATGGATAGACACGAAGTAGACATGTTGATGCATGAGATTCATGAAGGTTCATTTGGCACTCATGCTAATTCATGAAGGTTCATTTGGCACTCATGCTAATGGTCATAACTTGCTCAATTTTTGGAGATTTTGAGTGATTCAAATTGAAAAATGTCATTCAAGAGATCTACTTCACTCCAACTTTTTTGGTCAAGAGAAAACTCTAAGTGGAAGGCCATGTTTGGATGCAAGAGATTATAGGTCCTTTTTAAAGAAGAATTTGAAATATTTCTAAGTATGGAAAGTCAACTCTTTTTCTTCAACTTTGACTCCATGTAATTTTCAGCTCAAGTCTCCATTTGATTTCGTTCTTTTTCCATTGCAAAGCTTGTCACCTCATCTTTCCAAAGCATCAAGAATTTTGCCCTAAGACTCCCTTAGGTGGAAATGCCATTGGAATGAACTTGGTAACTTGGAACTGAAGTTTCTCCATAAGTCAGAATTTGAAATCCATGTTTTGGCCTTTAAACATCAAATTAGCACGCGTTTGTGATCTAAACATGTTTGACCAAGTTGCCAAAGTGGATTAGAGCCTTGAAACGCAAGTATTAGATGAGTTTTGATGCAAATCAGATCACACTGTGCTCGTGCATCAGGTTCACATGATTTCCCTCCAATTTGCATCATTCCACACGCTTGAGCATCCCATTTAATTCCCTATAAATAGAGGGTCATCCCCCATTCAATTTCCCAAGCTTAGATAGCCAGAATCATCTTGCCAAACTTACTTCACAACTCATAATTCAGCTACTTCGAATCCTATTCTCAAGAATTTTTCAATCCATTTTCTTCATCAATTCACCTTCCTTGATCTTCCCTGAAACTAACCATATAATCACATTCAAGAATCGTGCCCTATATTGCTCCATAGAAGTCTAGTTTCAGAGCTCTGTAACTCAACTTCAATAGGTATATTCCTTCATCAATTCTTCAAAACTTTGGTATCATTGCGTTGCTCTCATTGCCCTGATCCTAGTCGCAACACTTACTTTTATCTGGAAGCACATTTTGACCATGAATTTTCAAATCTCTTTTCAAAACTTTCTTTCCAAATTGCTTGAGTTACAGTTTATATAAATATGGCGCGAGGGTATGGTTGTCTTCGTCTTGAAGAGACGAAGCGAATGGCATAGGTCTGAGCTTCTGATTTTACAGTTTGAGAGACCTGCAATTCGTGAGGGATGGAGATTGAAGATGACCAACGTGTCACCTTCTAACCAATGAAAGTGTGCCATTTGTTTTTTTCAAAAATCTGATTTATTAATGATTCTGTACAATATTCACTAAAGACCATGATATGCACAGCGCGTCAGATCCTTTGAATTTGATTACTAACACGTTTTGACTCTCATCCAATGGTCTACATCTTTTTCTTTTATTTTCTTTTTCAGATTTTTATATTTTAATTGTTTTAAATTTCAAAAAAATCATAGAAAATTCATTTTTAGTCCAAAAAATCCAAAAAATTTATGAAAAATATTTTTGATTATTCTCTTTCTGATTTTTATTTTTTCACAATTTAATTTTATGTTTTGGTATTTTATATGAATTTTACACTTATTTGATTTATTTAAAATGTTTAAAAATACTTTTACACATTTTTAAATTTTGAAAAAATTATGGAATGATCCAATGATATTGTGACAAATATTGGTGACCTTATTTTATTTTTTGTTTCTGACTTTACTATTTTTTACTATTTTTTTTTATTTTACCCATTTATTTTAATTTTTAAAAATAGTTTCTAACTTTTAAAAATTCCCAAAAAATTTGTATAGTTACTTTACCTATTTTCTGATTTTTCTATGGTCTTATTTTTCATTTCTTGATTAATTTGAATATAATTGACATTTTCCTTATTATTTTTCCATTTTTTAAACCATTTTTAAACCCTTTAATGCATATATTAAATATATTATTATTTTTGTGAATATTTTCTGGCTGTCTTGGGTTGATTTTTTGATCGTGGCTTTATTAACATCATTGGATCCATGGTGTTGAGTTTAACTCCACAAAAGATGGATGAATAATTTTAATAATAGTTTGATTAAATATTAATTCAAATGTGGTTTTTCTTTTTACCCTATTTCCTCTTCATCTCATCCCCTTCTCATTGCACTAAATGTTGTTGGAGCATGATCTCTATATCATGTCTCAAAACAAATGGTGCATAGATTTCTATTGACTGACCTCAAAATAGGCGCGACTTCTATATAAGTCCACTTACGATTGCTTAACATAGCGCTAAATTTTGTCCCGATTCGAATAAATGATCATTCGTGGCACAAACTTATGATTGTAAGCCCAAGTATGTTAATTTGATATCTTTGATCCAATAACCTTGAGATTCATTGTGTGGAGGCTTTGGTTCTACCAATCCTCTAATGGATCTACAACACCTTTGGTCAACGTGGATCACTTAAACATTGTTGATCATTAAATGGTTCTTGTGAGAATTTCAAATGGATGATATACTTGACAAAAAGCAAATTCAACTTGTTGTGTGGAGGCTTTGGTTCTACCAATCCTCTAATGAGTTCCAAATGTAAGTTTCAAGATGGTCATCCAACTAACCACTAATTATTGAATTGACTATTTTATGCTTTATTCTTTTTATGCTTTATGTACTATTTTTTTTTTTTAGCATTTTTACATTTCATGCCATTTTCATCTTTGCTCATTTGAGCATTTATATTCTTGTCATATTTACTTTGCTCACTTGAGCTTTTCTTTTTTTTCTTTTCCTAAGATACTTAATAATCAACTTAAACCCTAAAAAACTCTAATTGGTACTTGGACTATTTGGTTACTATCCTTGGCATTAGGGAGCAGTGGACTTTTTTTTTGGACTTAGGCTTAAAAACCTTGGCCTATCTTGGAGACCTTGTGATCTTATCTTATTATTTTGTCTGGAGCTCTTGAGGTTTACCTCAAGACATTGGGTTGCTTGTTTGTTTTTGTGTGCAGGTTTTTGTGATTGCATCCTTTGTTTGTAATTTGGAATTCACCCGTATACAGCCGTTACTCTGCCCAATTTTTGAAGACTTAATATATTTGAAGAGGTCTAGTATCTTTGCTTGCTTGGTTTCAATCCAGATAACGGGAATTCTATCTTGACTCATAATGTCATGTTATCGGTGGATTTAGAACTGACTGTTTAACGCTAGTTCGCGAAATATCGCGGAAGCAAGAGTCACCACCGTCTTTTATTTTCTCCAACATGGACAGGACAAAAGCACAACAAAATTCCTTATGAGATAGTTTCTCGGTTCGGGAGGTAGATTTATAGAAAGGGAAGGTGTTAGCACCCTTTCTATCCATGGTTATCCATGGGCTCTTAGATACTTTCTCATTTGTGTTTTTAAGATGTTTGTTTGCTTTTCAAAAGTGCGTGGGTTTGAAAAAGTTTCATTGAAAACTTCAATTCGACTCTTGTATCGGTCCTCAAGAGTGTTGTGAAGCGTTTGTTTTGAAATCTTTTTTGAAAAGTGTCGGTGTGAAAAGAGTTTTTGATTTGTTTTTGAATAGAGCAAGTATCTATGAGTCATATACCTACCCTAAGGAATTAGGCTGTGTAAATGTCCTTAAGGTAGTGCCATCCCACCATTGAGAGGTAGGTAGTACCACCGTTGGAGGTGTTCGGGTCAATTCGAGTTTAGGGACAGTGTGGTCACCAGAGCAACAGTAGGACACCTTAGAAGCTTCCCTTATGCCATTGATCCTTTTTTAATTCCGAGGCAACCGTTTCGAGGCAACTGGATCATGTCATGGACATAAGGACTTACTAAAACGTCCTATACTCGACGACCACATTTTGAAGGCAAGGCAACAGTGAGGCGTACCCTAAGAGTGGTGTGTGAATTTGTGTGTTATTTTCAGTTTAACCATTATCTTTGATCATGCATTATGGTGAGCTACGGGTTGATTTTAGTTTAGGCCATTCATTCTTTCATGCAAAGTTTAGCAGTTTAAAAGTGCGGAAATTTAAATGCGGAAAGTAAAATCCTACGCTATTACAAGGCGCGGGTCTATACATCACCAAATTAACAAAGACTCGTTTTAATAAAAATACGGAAAGTAAATAAATTCCTAAGTACTATTACATGGCTTGAACAGTTACATAATATTCACAATAAAATAAAATAAATGCGCGAAAGAATAGAACGTGCGAGGGCGTTGGACCCTTTTGAGAAATTAAATGAAATTAAAAGCTAATTAATTATTTAATTAAGAAAATAAATGTTTTTATGTTTTTTTTTTTGTATTTAATGAAAATAAAGAAAATAAAAATTAAAATGAAAAGAAACCCTAATTCTAAGTTGTTTTAATTATTAAGAAAACATTAAAGTTTAACCTAATTTACTAAATAATTAAAGTATATGTTTATTTACAAAATAAATTAGTAATTAATAATAATAATAATAATAAGTAAAAGTTATTTATTAAGAAAAGTGATAAAAAGTTAAAAACCCTAATTTCTACATATTTTAATTTGTTAAGAAAAATATTAAAGTTTTGAAACCTAAATTAATCTAATTAATTGTTTAAAGTTTATTTACAAAAATAATAGTGAAATTAATATTAAATAAACAAGCTTTTTTTTTCTTCTGTATTTTATATTTATTATGAAAATTATTTTATGGAATTAAAAGAAAACAATTAAAAAACATTGAATGAATAAAAAGGAAAAAGCAAATAAAAATTAAAAATTGAGCAAACCATGGGGGTGTCTGGCCCCAAAAGGAGGTTTTTTTGAATGGTCTGCATTCTTTGGCCATTGGATTGGGTTTCATGGCCATTTGTGTTCTGGCTGTTGGCCATTTGTGTTCTGGCCTCAACGTTCCTTAATCTTCTCAGGATGTCTGTCTCGCCATGTATTGGTGTCATGCATAAGTTGTTCTTTTGGCCATTTGACTTTTGGCTTTTGGGTTTTGGCTTTTGGCTTTTGGCCATTTGGCTTTTGGCCTCAACGTTCCTTAATGAACCTGCATGGGATCCTGTCTAAATCTGCAGTGTTGAATCTCATGAACACATTAAATAAAATCATAAAATGCAAATAAAGCCAATATATGAAGAAATTTAATGTTTAGGCACAATATGGCATGTATGAATGAGTATACCCTTTTGATCATGGAGATCAAATCAATCTTACTCTCACTGGAAAATTAGTGACATGAATGCTTTTATGCCTTTTGGATCATGGAGATCAAGCCAGCCTTACCCTTACTGAAGAAGTAGTGAGGTGTTGGTTTGTAACTGTGATGGCTTGTTTGTAGTGAGAGAGGGATTTGTAATAAGGATTTCAAGGTTTTAGGGTTCTTGAAAGAATTTGATATTCTAACAGTGTTGTGGCAAGGTTTTTTCTCTCTTTTCCTCCTCCCTTTGGTTTATGTGAAAAGAATGTGATTATATAATGGAAATTAGGGTAAAGAAAATGGGCTTTGAATGTGCAATTGGGCTTCTAATGTTCACTTGAGTTCGTCACTTTCCAGGCTAAATTGCAGGGATTTAAGTGCAATTTTTGAAGTTGAAATGTGAAAACAAAATGTAGTCGACATCAAGAACTAACTCCTTTCCGAAAATCGGCTCAATCGGATAAACGGTGAATTAGTTATGAATTTTTGAAGTTTCAGCTCAGACAAACTTATTTTGGGCTCCAGTGTCGACTCTGACACGTTCTTCAATAAAAAACTGGTATTGATCGGAGCATAATCCAGTCTCGACTTTTCAAGCAAAGTTGTAGATCTATGAGTCAGTGACCTTGTGTAAAAATATGAGCCCAATCTGATAAAATTTGACCAAGTTATGAATTTTCGAAGTTTCGGCCCAGATGAAATAATATTCAGCATTCAGGATTTTCGGCGTGTCACGCACTCTGAGCAAAAAACGAAGGCCTTTTGAATACCATTTGAACTCAATACCTTCAGTGAAAATGAAGCCCACTCAATTTGTGAAATTTTGGCGCCGGAACCAGCTCGATACGATGAAAATCGACCAAGTTATGATTTTCTGAAAATGACGCAAATAAACTTCTGTCACAAATTTTCTGTACGAAAATACTTGATAAATCCACATTTTTGAAGACCTTCTGATCGAAATTGGCTTCCAGCCGTGAGAGATGAAAACGTAGATAATGTCAAGGCGGAATTTTGGCCACCGGAACGGGTTCAAAACGAGCCACAATCTTCAAGTTATGAATTTTTTAGCGCGTAAAAACTGCACTTTCAGCACACTTTTTCACCATATTTCTTCGTGAAAACTCACACATTCGGATACCTTCTTTAAAGAATTGACATTTGAGCCGAACCTGAATTTGAGAATACGTTATCAGAGATATTTTGGCGAAATAATACCTGAATATGACGCGCCGGGTTGGACTTGTGAATTTTTCTTGAAATATTTTGAGAAATATGGGAGGGCAAATTTTGGGGTACAACAGTCAAGTTTTGGCTTCTTGTTGGTTAGATGGTTCTTATCCTTAGCTTTTACCTTATGCTTTAGGATAGCCCCTTATTCTCCTCCCATCTTCTTTAATTTTAAAAATATTTTCCCTCCTTTTTTTGAAAATTCTTCACATTTCTAAACTTGAAGCATTTTCATAATAAACTTGGACTGATGTCCATGCATTTTCAAACATTTTCATAAATAAACCTCAATAAATTTAATAATACTTTGACATTTTTTTATGAGAAGACTAAAAGTCAACCAATCTCATTTCAAACTATTTTGCCACTTTGGCTTTTACCCTTAAACTTTTCTTAAAAGATTAGGCTCTTGTCAATCCTTGTAGTGATGCAAACAACTATACTTCTACAATATGTAGTGAAGAGAGATATTTTCCACTTGGGTGTTGAGTGAGGCATTGTTGATTTTAAAATGCAAGTCATATCCTCCACTTAGAGATGATGCAAATTCTCGTTTTTCATGATTGTGGGTAGTAAGTATGTTTTTCCACACAGACAATGACGATGATGTCTTATCTCTTAAAATTAACCAACACACTTTGTGTTTCAAATATTTTAAAAGAGGAACTACGTGTACCCTGATCCCCTATTGAATGAAAGGTGGTACGTAGGCACTAAAGGTTCGCAACCGTGGCAGGTGCCAAAATCATAAAAAAAATAAACATATTTCTCTTCTCACCTCCACCATCCATTTTATATATAACACATTTTTATAGCCAAAATATACAGATTTTTACAAAGAGGTTCCTGCGGAGTATCGTAGATGTTTAGGGTACTAATACCTTCCCTTTGCATAACCAACCCCCTTACCTTGAATCTTTTCCCCTTTTTTTGGGTTATTCGCTCTTTTCCCATTCCTTTGGAAACAATAAAGCGCGGTGGCGATTTTTATTTTTGATTTGTATAAAGTCTAGTCAATCCAATGGCTTAGTCTTGAACATTTCTACCGCTACAATGTTTAGGTGGAAAACACGCACAAAATTGGTGTTTAGAAGCCACATTATGGAAATCAAATTCTGACTTCGAGCAAAAACTCAATTTCATGGAATCAACTTCAAGAGCATGGAGCATACAATGTATGAAGTTTTATGATCACATTCTTTTTGAAATGGAAAGATCTCACAACAAACTTCATAATGTACCAAGAAAGGTAGCATTTGAATGCCTGAGTGAAAAGTTATCCAAGTTTGAAATCAAGAAAAACACACGGGTACTTTGTACTTAGAAAAATTCTAAGTGTTGAGCTTCAAAATGACCTATAATGTTCTTAAAAATTAAATATCCTTCCATTCAAAATTAGCTCTTGATCCTTGAAGATGAAATGAATTAGACCTCTTGAATTGAATTTTGGAATTGAGATCACTCAAGAATCATAAAAATTTAAAGAGTCATAGTCTTTGGAAGATGATGAACAATTTTGGGGAAATTCACAAAAGACCTATAATATTTTCAATCCTTAAACAACTTTCCAAGAATTTTCAAGTCTTTCATATTGAAACAAAGTTGTAATAGACATACCAAATATTATTTTAGAAAAAGAATGATTTCAAGGAGATAAAATATGATCAAGTTATGATCCTTTGAAGTCAAACCCTAAGATTCAAAGTTTTTTATAAGGGACTTGTAATCTTCTTCAACCATTAGTGATCTTCCACTCAAAATTAGCCTTAAAACCTTGAATAGAACTTGTTAAAGACCCTTTAAAGAGAAAAGTGGCTTTGGAATCAATCAAAAATCTCGAAAAAATGAGCAAGATATGGTCCTTAGAAGTCAACAAACCCTAGCTCAGAGAGTGTCCAAATGATTTGAAACCCCTTTCAACTTTTGATGATTTTTCTTGCACAATTGGATGTTGTCATGTGAATAGAAGTTGTTGTAGATGATGATAATAACCCATAGCAAAAAGAACCACTCAAAATATTGAAAATTAGGAGATTTATGCTCTTGTAATCACTGAATCAAGCACTTGCCAAATTAGGTCAAACTTGTTGAACCAACCTTGAATATTTTGAATTTATATGCAAAATAGAGCATGATGGATCAAATTAGACCTTGAAATGATGTTATCTTGAATCACACTCAAAGGTGGAGCTTAAGTCTCAATGAAACTTATTGAAGAAGGCATGGAAATAAACACATGAACTTATGAATCTTCTTGATGAATACCACCACCAACCTTGAGGAAAACTTGACCTAAATAAGGTAAGAGAGCTCGTCCAACCAAAAAAAAACTTTAATATCATAGACATATCCTTGAAGCTTAAGATTTTGCAATCCATTGAAGAACCATTTGACTGAGGACCATCCCTTAAAACCCTAGGTTAGATGATGAGATGGATGCAATTGTTTCATCAAATACAATATGAACATCCAAAGAAACATATATACATATTATGATGTCAGAAAGAACACATGTTCAAGATACACAAAGGTGCTTGGTGATCCCTCAAGAGAAAACTTAAAGATAGGATAAAGTAGAAAGGGATAACCAAACCTAATGTGTGATCTTGGTGTATTTATAATATGAGATGATGAGAGATCTTAGGGGAGAAAATTGGGGTATAATAGCTGCCCTTATTTAAGTGTCTTCTATCCGGAGATGCGAAGGTTAAAATCTTTGTCCCGACGCGGTTGAAGATACTTAAATATAAAACAGACCCTATTTTTGGCCCTAAGATTCCATGCAATACTTATAATTATGAATTCAAACGACCAACTTCACAGGTGACGCAGAACACCACTGAGGAGGCAAGAAATAAAACCAACGGACCACAAAAAGAGAGTTCTATCAGGAAAATAAATTGTTGGGGAACAACACGACTATGGGGATGACTATAATTAGGTAAATCAAAAATTATGATTAAAGAACTGAGGAAAAAGAAATTAGGTTTGGTTCAAGGGGTGGTCATCCCACCTAAGGTCAAGGCCCCTATCTTCGCAAAATATGACGGTGTTTCCTGTCCTAAGCTTCACTTGAGGTCATATGTCAGAAAGATCCAGCCTCACACTGCTGACCGAAAGTTATGGGTCCATTTCTTCCAAGAAAGTTTGGCTGGCACTCAACTGGATTGGTTCTATCAGCTAGAAGGAACTGACATCCATACCTGGGAAGACTTGGCTTCTTCTTTCTACAAGCAGTATCAATACAACGCTGACCTGGCACCAACTCGAGCGGAACTGCAGAACATGTCCATGAGCTCAAGAGAAGGATTCAAGGAATATGCACAAAAATGGAGGGATCCATCTGGTAGGGTACAACCTCCTCTGAATGATCATGAAATGGTAGACATGTTCATGGGCACTCTTACGGGCCCATTCTTCAATTTGCTGATTGGGAGTTCCTCATTCGGGTTCACAGAGATGGTTCTGACTGGAGAAAGAATTTAAAGTGGTATCAAGAGTGGGAAGATCCCGATGGCTGCATCTTCTAATGCTGAGAAGAAACCATTCGGTGGTAAGAGGAAGCCAATGTTATGCACGGCCAGAAGAGTCGTAATAAGGCAGACTACCACCAATTTGTAGGGGCAGTGCTCGTCTCTAATTTGGCACGCGTGCAACGACCACAAGAACGGGGTAATCAGCAAAGGCAAGACGAGCCTAAGAGACAGTTTACCAAGCTCAACATGCCACTGTCTTAAGCATTACAACACTTGATAAGGATGAATCTGATTACACTGATAGGACCTCATCCAAACCCCAAGACTTCCTCTCCTAACTATAATCCTGATGCAAGATGTGCCTATCATTTTGGCAGTCTGGGGCACAATACTAACGATTGTTTGGCGT
This sequence comes from Vicia faba, assembly GCA_948472305.1. Classification (NCBI taxonomy): domain Eukaryota; kingdom Viridiplantae; phylum Streptophyta; class Magnoliopsida; order Fabales; family Fabaceae; genus Vicia; species Vicia faba. The sequence goes on from OX451735.1 coordinate 410,459,072, forward strand.
TGAAATACAAAATTCAGAATATGATTAACGCCAAGGAGATTGAGTTCGACCCTCTTGAAACTCCCAAAATGGTCACTGCTCCCATGGAAAATCATGGCTAGGACCGAGGGCTATTTTGTTCATTTGAATTCTCAAGTTGTATTTTCTTTTTTTATTCAAACAATTATTTTCATGTCAAACTTTGTTATTTCATTAATGCATTACACGTGTTTGTCTTGAATTAATTTGTTTTCATTATGCTTAAACTGCTTTCTTACTTCTTTTTTGTGATATTCAACTCTTGATTAAAAGCTCTGAGCCTTTAGAGGGAGGATGACGAGAATGATACTATAATCTCTACAGTATGCTTTTGAACAGACCCCGCTAACGATGTACAGGTGTTGTTTCAAATCCTAAACAGTGGAGTTATAAGGAAGATAATCCCTATTCAACCCCTTTGAGCCTAAGAAGTAGGAGTTTTCTTTTCACACAAATTAAAACCCTTAATCATAACCTGGGGCAGGATAGTTTTCTCAGTTAATTCAGATGTGCATTTCAATCGCAAGCTTTCCCTTTATACATGAAAAATAGTGTAGAATGTGCTCTCCAAAAGATGGTGATGGTTCCACATAATCATTAAGAACAGGAAGTCATTATTTTTCAAAAAGAAAAGCCCGCTAAGTCAAAACCTATGAAGGAGACTTAAGAAAAAAACGGGGGCATCCCGCTGACTGTAATCACAAAAGAAACAGTCCACGCAAAATCAGGGATAATAAAAAAAAAGTCCTACAAATCCTCAACAAAAAAGAAAAGGTTACAAAAATGACTGCCTTCTCAAACGTTCAATTTTTGAACCATCACCAAGTATCATAGCGAAGATTCTAGAACTCAACTGGGATTCAAAACGCACAATTAACTGAGCATAGGATTGAAGAACATCACGAAGAATGGGTGGATACAAATAAATTTTGAGCCTTTATCCTTTGTTTCTTAAACCGTGAACCAGGCCATGTTATAACCCTTAAAAGTCCTAGCTGAAGCATGGGATAGTTCAAAAGCATACTTCTTACAAAAGGTATCCTGACTCCTGTATGGTTCACTATAAATCTTGAGTTGACATCTCACTTTTATAAAATTTGTTTGTTTTACTAAAAAATGAATTTTCAAACTTCAAGACAGACATAAGCTTTGCATTCTTAAAATACCATTATTTGCATATGACTATTTGTTCAACAGTAGAGAAATTCACAGACGAATATTCAATGAACATAAATCCTCTCAATGAGCTGAATCACCTCAGATGGAAAGAAATTCCAGTGATAGGCTTTTCATAATCAAGGGGAATGAGATGGTGTCCAGCTAACCTGGGGCAGTCAAGTCAAGGTTCAAGGAATCTCTCAAAAATGCCAAATAGCCAAGGGCATATCTCCATCTGAATCACTTGGGGCATTGGACATGAATTCCAACAACGAATCTTGTACAATCAAACAAACATCTTCTGGCAGTGTGGTAACACCTACTACTATGGACAATGACAATTCTCCGTACTCGGTGAACATGGTCGGAAAATACTACGCATGAACAAAGACCCGCTAGGTTGATTGGCCTAGGCAAAAATAAGGACATCCCGGCGAACCAAAAAGGTTCTAGAAAAAATTATGGATAAAAACAAAAAAATCTGTACACCCAGCAAGTCGAAAACCTAAAAAGGCGGCTTGAGCAAAAAAGGGTATCCCGGTGGATTGAAAATCTGAAAAGATAGTCCAGGAAAAATTTAGGGATTAAATCATATGACTACGTATCGTCATCTCGTCATCTTGTCATTTTCCTATCTGTATAAGGCTTATCATCATGATCAATATTTACCAAGCACCCTAGGAGTTGGTATGACACACAAACCATCCACAAAGTCTCCACAGATACTTTCTCCAATAGGTACAGAGGCATGGGCATCTTACTAAAAGTTCGCTGCCATATCCTCAGCTTACAACCTAGTGATGTTAGGTGTTCTTGTATCCCTGGCAGAATAGGAATTTCCAGCTACTGCTCTGACATCATATTTTCCTCAGTAAAGTCGTCAAAATCCTCAGATAGTGCACAGAGCTTTCCTTCCCCAACAAAGTTTATTTCTCTAACAACGGAAGATCATCTCCCAGCAGTTCAGCTTCAATAAAATCTGAAGACCTACATTATTCTTCACCAGCTAAAATCAGGGATTTATTTTTCCCTAATTCAACAGCGTTGCAATAGAACAACTTATACATTCACACATTACATTCATACATCATTCTACAAACGTCATAGCATCTGTAGTACAAATGCATACATCCCAATCTCATTTATTTTGAGAACACCATTACATAATGCATTTCATACATCATGACATTGCATACAGCTAACGCTTTACCTTTTCAGGAAAGATCAATCAACAGATATTTATCATCAATAATTTTCAACAGGTCCAGGATTAGCTCCTGAAAAAAAAACAGTAATTATCTATGCAACCAAATACAGCTTTACACGGGCTCATCATGAAGCAATCTTACATGGGTTTCTTCTGACTTCCAAATACAACTTTACACGGGCTCAACATGAAGCAATCTTACACGGGTTTCTTCTGAAATCTAAATACATCTTTACACGGGATCATCATGAAGTAATCTTACACGGGTTTCTTTTGACTTCCAAATACAGCTTTACACTGGCTCATCATGAAGAAATCTTACACGAATTTCTTCTCCCTCCTTCTGAAGTTTTAGACGGACTTATCCCAAAGCAGCCATACCCAGGCTCCTTTTGAAGTTTTACACAGACTTATCCCGAAGTAGCCCTACCCAGGCTCCTTCTGAAGTTTTACACTGACTTATCCCGAAGCAGCCCTACCCAGGCTCCTTTTGAAGTTTTACACGGACTTATTCTGAAGCAGCCCTACCCGGGCTTCTTCTGAAGTTTTGCACGAACTTGTCCCAAAGCAGCCCTACCCAGGCTCCTTTTGAAGTTTTACATAGACTTATACCGAAGTAGCCCTACCCAGGTTCCTTCTGAAGTTTTACACGGACTTATCCCGAAGCAACCCTACCCAGGTTCCTTCTCATTTTAGATGCATTTTTACCCGGACTCATCATGAAGCAACCATACCCAGGTTCCTTCTCATTCCAGATGCAGTTTTACCCGGATTCATCATGAAGGAACCCTACCCAGGTTCCTTCTCATTTTAGATGTAGTTTTACCCGGACTCATCATGAAGCAACCCTACCCAGGTTCCTTCTCATTTCAGATGCAGTTTTACACAGACTCATCCTGAGGCAACCCTACACAGGTTCCTTCTCTTCAATTTCCAGATGCAGTTTTACACGGACTCATCATGAGGCAACTCTACCTAGGTTCCTTCTTACATATCTCCTAAAACAGCCCTACCTAAGGTCCTTCTCATACACTTCCAGGTGAAGTCTTACTCGGGCTCATCCAAAAAAAGCCCTACACAGGTTTCTTCTGATACATTTCCAAATAGAAATTAATTTCATTCTCTCCAGCAAATTACTGCGAAGCCTGGATTTCAACCCGAAAAAAGCAAACGTTCATATCTCCAATCAAGGGATAACCCCTCAGTAGATCCATGGACAAATGAAGTTCCTAGACTCTATTCCCCACAGAATTTTCCTCAAATAGGAAAACAAAAGAAATCAACATCCCCCAGTGGAGTCCTCCTCAACAACAGGAACATGAATCCCCACAAAGAGACTTCTTATGAAGTCAGCATCTAATTTGGATGGCATCTTTAAGCCCATCTTCGACGACTCTCCGTCATACCCCTTAGATGGAATCTTTAAGCCCATCTCCAATGACTCTCTGTCATCTTCTCCAAATGGCATCTGTAAGCCCATTCCCGACATCGTCAACCATCAGTTTAATGTCATGCGAGTGCAAATTTTTGGGCACTCTAGTGTTCAATCATCTTCCACCTTCAGATCACGAAAGGCAGACAATCCAATCTATATCTTCAGGTTTAAGAAGATTGAACATGGGAAGTTGTTGTACCCCAAAATTTTCCCTCTCATTTATTTACAATATCTTCTCTTACATGGGTGGTCAGAAACACTTGCTTGAAGAAAAATAACAAATTTTGTAGTTGGTCAAAGTGTCCTTCAATGGGGTGTACTTCGAAGGCATGTCAACAAAATGTATTTCATTTGGAATCTGAACAAGGTGTCTTTCGATTGGCATCTTAACAATGTCTTTTGATTAGCATCTGAACAAAGGCGTCTTAGATTGGCATTTTAGCGTCACTTCGATTAGTCCAAACTGAAGGAAATCAAAGAGAGAAGAACAAAGTTTCCAATCGGTCAACAAAGTACTTAGTTTGGCGTCTGAGAAAGGCACTTCGATTAGTATCATAACAAAGTATCATTCGATTAGCACCTTAACAAGGCCTTTCGATTGGCCTCATGGACAAGCCCTTCGATTGGCATTATGGCCATGCCTTTCGATTGACATTCCAAAAAAAGCTTCGATTGGCATGGAAAGAAGGCCTTTCGATTGACCTCGTGGCTGAGCCCTTCGATTGGCATGGATAGAAGGCCTTTCGATTAGCCTCATGACAACCCTTTCGATTGGCATGGATACAAGGAATTTCAATTGACCTCATGGCTAAGCCCTTCGATTGGCATGGATACAAGGCATTTCGATTAGCCTCATGACAATCCTTTCAATTGGCATGGTGTCAAGGCCTTCGATTGGAATTCTAAAAGACCCTTTCGTTTGGCACCCTAGGCCCGACCCTTCTATTGGCATGGCAAGGAATCCTTCGATTTAGCATCTCAAACAAGGTAGCTTAGACAAGCATGTTAACCAAGTACCCTTCGATTGGCCTTTTGGAAAGGCCCTTCGATCGGTGTTTCAACAAATATCCTTCGAGTAGTATTTGGGCAAAGGATTTTCGAATGACAGAAGGACGTTCGAGGAGGCAAATGTCCAGGTTCATCCAAGATTTCAAAAGAGGCATGAATATTTCAAAAAGGAAACCTTTCAATTTGTCTGATTCTTGTCTCACAGCTTTAAAGGCCTGGTTAAATGGATCTCTTGCAGTTACTATAGCACACTCCTATAAATATGAGGCCAAGGACACATTACAAAGGGGGACGAAAAAGAGGAGAAATCACACAGATTTCCCATCGAAGCTCCCCAAAATCTCAAAGTCGTCACCAGGTTCCAGGAAACGTGTCCAAGCATTAAGAGGATCCAACACACGCTCCCTCTGTTTGTTAATCCGTTCGATCTCACGCTCCCTCCGTTTGCTTATCAGTTCAATTTCAAATTAGCTAAATATGCAGTTTCCTTTAAATCCATATTAATCATTACATGCATGTTATTGTTGATGTTTGTGCTTGTTCAATGTGTTGTATACAAGTTTAAGTGCAGGGAGGAGACCGTTCCATTGCTAGGGCACGATTTGTATATTTTTTCAAATCTCAGGATTCATGGTGTTATAGGACAAAGGGACTTTCGATTCAGATACAAGAGAGTCGAATTAGGACGACACGACCACGATCTTTCGAATCCAATACCAAGATTCAACTCAAATATGAGATTTTGTTTTTATCTTTCTAACACTTGTTGCAGATCCAGCATAAATAAGGTCATGCTTTTCGTTTGTGTTAACATACCTTTACAGATTCATTATCCTCATACCATCCACCCCTGGATTGAAAGACAATCATCTCTCCCTGAGTCGAAGGACACCCATCCCTCCTGGATCGAAAACTCCATCTATCTCTGAATCGAAAGTCAACATTCTCTAAGTCGAAGCCACCACCTCTCCCTGCAATCGAAGGGTGCCTCCATTTGTTTTTTTACTTTTTTGTTCATTTCTCTATTGACTTCTTTTTATTTTAATATTAAAATAAAAAATAACTAAAAAAAACATTAGGCTTAACTTTTTACATTAAATTAATTTTGTCAATTAATTAATTAATTATTTTAAAAAATTTTAAAATTAAATATTCTTAGGCTTATTTTCTTTTATACAAAAAAAAAGATTTTCTTTTTTACATTTTCATACGTGTTTTCAACTTTACGCGCGTTTATTTAATTTCGTATTTTTACTACTATTGTATCTGTTTACCGGGTGTAATAGATAAAATTAGGATATTTACTGCTTTATCCCCTTTATCCTTGTATAATGTAAATCCACCTCCCCGAAGCCTTGTAATGGCGTAGGATTTACAATTCCCGCACTTTAAATTCTTGTACATATATTAACTGCTTAGATGTATGCTAACTAGGATTGCATGACAAGATCTGAAAACAAATGGTAGGACACCTAAATGTTTTAAGATAAAATAACTTAATTGAACACACTTACACACAAGCACCTCTAAGTACGCCCACTTCGGTTGCCTTTCGGGAAATAAAGTAGTCATGTCCCTCGAGAATAGGGACGCTTTAGCAAAGACCCGTAAAATCAAAAGATCATAGTCCCTCTATGACCCTTACAGTGTTGCCTTTCGGTAAATGATCTCGTCCCTTAAACAAAAGTTGCTAAAGCATCTTTGTATGTTGCCTTCGTGACTGTAATGTCCCTTCGATTGTCCCTCAAACATCCAACGACAAGGCTACCTACTTACTAATAGTAGGATAACATTGTCTAAAGGAAAAGAGGAAAAGAACACCCTTTTCGAGTACAAAAAGTAGATAGCTGTTAGAAGTTTGCTTGAACTATTTTTGCACTTACACATAAAAATTACTTTTCAAAAGACATTTCAAACCACTTTGTATATTTTCTTCACTATCCCGAGAAACATTATAAATTTCACCGTACTAAGGAGTTTTAAAAAAAAATTCAAACACACAAAGCACAAAAGCATCTTGAAAAATGAGCAAACCTCTAAGAGCCCGTGGAAAACCACAGATGGAAAGGGTGCTAACACCTTCCCTTTCCATAATCTACCCCCCTTACTCAGAAAACTCTCGAAAAGGTCTATTTCTATTCTTTTCACCCTTTTCTTAATTTGGATATAAGAAAAGACAGTGGCGACTCTTGCTTACCGCACATTTGCAAACACAAACACAAAACCAGTATATAACAGTCGATTCTACCACCGTATCACACCTAGGGTGTGATAAACATTGTTTTTTCCATGTCCTCAAGGGCTATCCTAATTTGACTGTATCCAGAAAATCCATCCATGAACGAGAACACTTTGAAGTTTCTTATGATGTCAACCAACATATCAATATGGGGAAATAGGAAATCATCGTTTGGACTTGCTTTATTTAAATCTCTAAAATATATGTTGTGTTACGGTGGCAGAATCGGACTGTTTAAGAAATGTTGGTTTGCGTTTTGCGTTTGTGTTTGCAAAATGTCGCGGTAAGCAAGAATCGCCACCGACTTTTATTTTATCCAACATGAAAGGACAAAAGCACAGAAAAATTCCTTTTTCGAGATTTTGAGTACGGGGGGTAGATTATAGAAAGGGAAGGTATTAGCACCCTTTCTATCCGTAGTTTTCTACGGGATCTTAGGTACTTGCTCATCATTTTAAAAATTGCTTCCGTGTTTGTGTGTTTTGAAAAGTTTTTGTTTACTTCATTTTAACCCTTGCTTCTGTCTTCAAGAGTGTTACGAAGTATTTTTGAAAACTTTGTTTGAAAAGTGTGTAAGTGTGGAAAAGTTTGATTTTGAGCAAGTACCTACTAGCATCTACCTACTCGAAAAAAGAATGTTTCTGTTCTTGTTTTCTTTAGACAGCGCTATCCCACTATTAATGAGTAGGTAGCACCGTCGTTGGTGTTGTAAGGGTCAATTCGAAAGGGACGTACGATCACTAAAGCAATGTTAGGACGTCTTAGTAATAACCCTAGTGTCTTAAGATCATATTCGAGGCATCATTTCCGAGGCAACCTTTCCGAGGCAACATTTCCGAACGGGACATTTGATCTTTGTTTAGACAAGAGGGTGACCACTAAAACACCCTATACTCAATAATCATTTACCGAAGGCAACCGAAGTGAGGGTATACCCTAAGAGTGTGCATGTGCGAGTGATTTGATTTCAAGTTATTATGTTTGCACATTTAGGGTTTGCTAACCATTTTAAAATTAACATACATTCTTGTCATGCAATCCTATTATCATACATCTAACAGTTAAAATTTGCGAAAATTAAAATGCGAGAAATAAAACTACGCTATTACAAGGCTTCGGGAAGGGGGATTAATTACATAACCAAAAATCCGTAAAACGATAAATAAACGAAAAGTCCTAATTAAACTATTACATTCCATGAGCAGTTACATTAATATTTGCAAAAATAAATAAACGCGCACGATGAGTCGAGGACAAGAGAAAATTAGGGTTTTGACCCCGTCTAACCTAATTAAAAGAAAAATCATTTTTTGTTGTTTTTGATTATTTTGAGAAAAATAAGGTTTTAATTAAATAAATACAAACCTAATTACTAATTAATTAAAATTAAGAAAAATAATTAATTTTACCTATTTTTGCATTTTTGTTATTTTGAGAAAAAGAAAAAAATCAAAATCAAAATAAAATCTAATTTCCTAATTTGTTTTAATTTATTTACCAAAAGATTAAAATTGCCCTAAATTTAATTAAACTAATTATTAAATTAATTTTTGATAAAAAATAAAACCTAAATCTAATTTGATGAAAATTGATTTTATGAATTTTTTGTAAAAAAGAATTAAATTTGTGTGAGAAATAAATTAACCAAAATTAAATAAATAAAGAAAAATATAGAAAGAAAAAGAAAGAATTGGGCCTGGTATGCTAGCAATTGAGGGGGGTGTCCATAGCAATCTCTGAGCCCAAAAGCCTTGGTCCATGTTGACCTTACTGATTCCATGTTGCACATTTGACTAGGCCTTTGGTAGACCCTCACATGCCAAGCGTTGGATTTGATTTGCTTTAGATCCAATGGTTGCAAGCTGATGGCGTATGGTGGATCTATGGGAAGCCTGCACATGGAATTACATATAACAAAAATAATATTGAAGAACAAGGGGACCTGGGGATCGAACCCAGGCCCTTTGGCTTTTTCTCTCTCCCACTGACCAACTGAGCTGGCATGTTTTGTTGTACAAAGAAAAACAAGCAAATATTATATTGGAAAAGCAAATCAACTGATAAAGGAACGCGTGAATTTTGAATGGACGAATGGTGTGTTGCCACGCCACCTTCTTCTTCCTTCTTCCGTTGGCAAAAGTCCAGACTTTTAGCTACGGATAAAGTTTGTAGTTATAGCCCCTGTGATTTCCCAAAATCCACTGCACGCATGATAAATTGATTCCAATGATACTAATCAACTCGTGGCAAGCATACAAGCATCATGGTACCACTCTTCATGGCCAATTGTCCCTGCAATCAAAACCCCTAAAAACGAATCTTAAACCCTAATCATGGCATATCTCTGTATGACTAACAAAAACGCAATTGATCATTACCATTAGCTTGCAAATGTTTCACTGAACAAGAATATGTAAAGAATTCATGCTACAAATGCCAGAATTATGAGATTGAATTTCAAAAAAATGCCAATGTCGTGAGACACTTACAGTGAGTTTTTGTGCACGAAAACACTTGCTAATGATTGGAATGGACTCCTTGAATGCCCAACAAGCGAATGAGATAGATGGAAAGGCTTGAGATAACCTGGAACTATGAAATCAGATTGCTACTTTTTCTTGATTTTTTGAAAGTTCTCCTGCTCTTTTCACGCCTCCAACACCTGTGCTTTTGGTCTACAAATGTTCAATATATATCATAGACTCAATTAGGGTTTCAAGTTTGCATCAAATCCTTGCAATTATGAAGATTTGATCCTTGATTCACACTTGTATCCAATCTTTCCGAAACAAGAAAAATTCAATATTTTTGTGTACAAACAAACCTTGCACAATTTGATCTCCTTTCCAGCTATTCATGGACCTGAAATATGCACAAAATCTCAAGGTTTAAATGATTTTGATATTTTCATGATTTTATTTTGATTTAATTTGATTTAATTGAAATAAAAATCAAAATAAATGACAAAAATAAAATAAAGGCAAGTGGGAAGGATCATGGGTCATGGATCATGTTACAAACTCAATACAAGCACAAAAAGTTGGGCCCATTTAACAAAAATTGCAATTTGAGGCTTATTTAACTTTTGGCAATTTTGCAATAAAGGTCAACTTCACCAATGCATAACTCCTTCAATTTTGACTCTATGAGGGTGTTCTTAGACTTTTTAGAAAGCTTGAGATGTCCTCTAAGAAACCCTTTTGGTCTTATCTCAATTGAGTCTTCCCTGTTCATGTATGAAGCTTTGACAAAAAAGGTGTTTTTATTGACTTTTCAAAGTGACCTATAATGTCCAACTTCATAACTTCTTGTGAGTGCATATTTTGAACATGGGAGTTGAATATGAATTGTAGGGAATTTCATCCTCTTAAAAATTAGCTTTGGATTGGTCATTTCTAATAAAGTATGAGAAAGTTATGCTTGGTCAAAGTTGAGTTGACTTTTCCTACAAAACCCTAATTTAGCAACTTTTGAGTCTTGATGAATTATGAGCAATCCTTGATGAATCATGATCAACCCTTGATAAAATGATGAATAATACTTAAAAATGAGAATGTTTACCAAAAATCTTGAAGTTTGACTGTATGTGGGCCACAGTTGACTTTTGCCCTAGCATAGTCGATTTTCAGGATTTTGAGCAATTGACTGAGCAAACTTCCTCTGCAAGGCTTGAAACTTGACATGGATGATCTTGAGAACACATTAGGACAATGATGAGCATTTGGGATCCCTTAAACTCAAGCATCTTGATGCAACATGAAACCCTAATTTGAAGTAGACTTCCTTAGGAGAGGGTTTGTCTAGTCAACCCTTGAACTTCCTTGAGCAATTTGAGGAACTTACTTGAAATGTATTGAGAAATATGGGTGGGAAAATTTTAGGGTACAACAGCTGCCCCTGTTCAATCTTCTTAAACCTGAGGATGTAGATTGGCTTGCCTGCCTTTCGTGATCTGAAGGTTGAAGATGATTGAACACTAGAGTGCCCAGAAATTTGCACTCGCATGAAGTGGTACTTGTCTTGCGATATCGAGAATGGGCTTATAGATGCCATTTGTAGGTTGATATTGGTGTTGTACCCCAAAATTTGCCCTCCTATTTTTTCCACAAGAAATCACAGCTTCGGGCTTTTCCTGATTTTTCAGATTGGCGTAAGAATCAGTCAAACAGACTTTTCTTATCAGTCAGACAAAATTAGGGTTTTCATTGATTTTAAAGCAGTTCAGGCAAATTGCTAAGGTTTGTTTGAGTTGGCTCAGGTTTTGATCAGGCGGACGCTTCTTTGACATTTAATCAAGAACTAGGGTTTGTGCGCATATTTCTCAAAAAGAATTAATCCTAAAGTGCTTTTCAAGTTATTCTGAGATATGGATTGAGGCATTTGATTTGAGTTTGCAGTGTTTTGTTCAATCAGTAAAGGCAAAGGCATAAAGATGTTTGTTGTGATTAACTGTGCATTGCTGTGGCTATTGGAAACGCCGGGTTTATTATTGATTAATGCTGAGACCATAGTGTTTATTAATTGTTTATTTATTCTAAGTTAGAATAATTGGGATTTATTTCCATTTTATTATAATTTAAGAATTATAAATAATTAAGTAAGCAGTTGAAGAAGAAAAAGAATTAACTGATCAAAAAGGATTTTTCTTTTATTCATCTTTAATTGTTTTGTTACAAATTATTATTTGAACAACTGTAAATTTATTTACATTCTTGTTTACAATGATAATTTTAGAAACAATTAAAATTGAAATAAAGCTATCCTAATTATCCTAAATCTTCATCCTTCATTTGTTGCTCCTTTGCTCAATTATCTTTACCTGCAAAAACAAAGAAAAGAGAAAGTCAAATGCAGATAAAATAATTAAAGAGCAGACAGATAAAAATTGGATTCATCATTAAAAGCAACTGGCCGGAATCAGTTTTCCCTCTCTGTAAATCACGAGATTTCTCTCGGTTCACAAAGAGGGGTAGAAGTTGCTTGCAATTAAAGTATGAAATGCAAAAGTTATAAATTGCACAAATCCAAAGTTTGTCAAAACATACTGCATAAATCCAAAATTCCAAACCAAGGATAAGAGGCAAACTGAATAGCAAACTAAACTGTCCAGAATTGCAACACATGCCTAACCAAGGTCACAATTTTTGAACTAAGCCAAAGTTGTCAAAGCAACTGTCCAAAACATCAACAAGTACAAAAGGCTACTCAAAAGCTGTCAAGAAGTACAAAGAAGCAGAAAATCTGGAAAAAAAGAGATAAGAGATATGCAGAGCTAAGCAACTAATGCAAGCAACATCAAAATATTCATCATTTTCCAGCAGCTGCTTTTTCAGAAAGGTACATTTCTAAAGCAATAAAAATGCTTTTTTAAATGTAGAGAGAGAGAGAGAGAGAGAGAAAAAAGAGAAAAGAAAGGGCTTACAGGCTTTAGGCTTGAGAAATATATAAAACAAACTGTTATCAACACAGTAGGAATAGGCAGAAATAACACAAGAAAAAGAACACAAACAAAACTGTAACATTGAAACACAAACAAAACTGTAACATTGAAACACAAACTGCCTCAACAAGCTTGAAGCCTAAGCTCCAAACCTCACAAAAGCCTTAACCAAGCTCATTGCAAACTAGACCTGCATAAAAGCCTTTCAAAGCACATAACCTGTCAAGCCAAAAAGCCTAAACCAGAAGAAGCTTAAACCAGCACAAACCTGATACTGCATAAAGGCCTGAAGCTAGAAAACCTGTAATCTCAACCAAAATACCACATCTTAAACCAGAAACAAAAGCTCTAAACCTGCATCAAGTCAAGAAGCCTCAAACTGAAGCAAAAACCTGCAAACAGAAGCCTTAAGCCTTTAACCTGCTTCAGGCAAACTAGAAACAACAAGCCTAACCTGTAATCTCAACCAAAAACCAGAAGCCTTAGCCTTCATCAAGCCAAAGCCTTAACTGCTTCAAACCCAACTTGTCAAACCAGAAATATCAACCTGTCAAAAGCCTGAAGTCAAGGCATGTAACTTCAAAGCCCAAACCAATATCAATCCAGTAAAGTCCAACCAAAGCATCTCAGGGGCAACTCAAAAAAAATTAGATTAACATAAAACCCTCAGAGTTGGGCTCATCATAGGGGTAGGACAACATATTCCTTCAAGAACATCACTCAGAAGCATATCAGAAATCAACATATCAATCATTTCAAGGCAACTCAGTATAGCAAGCATACAAAGGCTAACAAGAGAAGAGGAAAAGAAGCATATCAGAAGCAGACAAGCATTCAAGGGTCAAGCATACGAGGAAAAGAAGCAGAAGAGGAAGGGAAGTGATTATACAAAGGTTTTCAGTTGTTCATCCTTAAACCTAAAAAGCTAAAGCAAGATACTAGACAAACCGGAGCAAGCCTTGTCATCTTCGTCCTCGCCCTTGGCCACCTGAAGCACCTCCGGTCCGCCTCCTCCTCCGTCTCCATTCCCCAAAGGTATAATTTCTCTTCCTTTTCACGCGCCTCAAATGGAAAACAAATAACAACATAAACAAAGTCAGAACACGAAACTAAACATGCAATATTGAAAATCTAAGAACCTTAACGCATTACAGACAAAAATCAAACCTCGTGACCACCGCCTGGAGAAACCTTGTGGAGAGAGGAGAAACGGCGATGACGCTTGGTGGCCCTGGGCGAAGGACGTTGCTCAGGAAGCTTGCCTGAGAAGACGAAGAGGACGAAAGTGATAAACGGCGCCGCACCTCTGTTTTGCCTAACCCTAAAATTCCTTAATGAGACAATAAAAAACTATAACCCTTGCAAAGTTTGTGTCAAATATTTTGGGCCTTGCCCCATCAGCGCCTAAGCCCATTACACGCTCTGCACCCTCCCTTTTTTGATTCTCAGCCAGTTTTTGTTTGGGCCATGAATTTCCATTGAGCCCATTCTTTTCTTTTAGTTTGTACATAAACTAACTCCTTTTTATTTATCCTTTTATTTCTCTTTTTTTTAACTAATACATTTTATTTATTTTGTAAATAAAAACAATACCTTAACCTTTTCTATATAAAATTTTCTTAACTACTTTTAGTTAGTATAATTATAAAATACATAAAAAATAGACTTCTTTTTAAGGTTGAATATTCTCTTTTTAACTAAAACATTTTATATACATTAATCATTAATACATGAAAAAATATAATTTCTTAAAACCATTTTCTTTTCTTTTATTAAAACCTTTTGTTTTGTACATATTAACAAAAATACAAATATCCAAAAAGAATAAATAATCAATACTTAATTTTTCATTAATTTAACATTTTTCGCACTTGTAAATAATTACATACACTTACACAAATACGTTGATACATTTACATTGCCCTTATACATTGGCTTATTCTTATACCTTGCTACATATTACATTTGCGATTGATTCGATTTGGTTGTAAATTATTAGGACACTACTCTCCTATTAAAGTCTCATCCCCATTTGTAAATATTTGTACCCCCACTCCTGGATACTTATTTGTAATAGCATAGACTTTAAATTCCCACAATTTATCGCTTTCAAATATACCATGGTTAGACCTAGGGTTTGTATGTACATAAAATCAAACGCTAGATAACCTAATACAAAGACAAAATACATGAAATCAATACACAATCACACTTGCACCTCTAGGGTAATCCCACTCGCTGCCTTCCAAAATGGGCCATGCTTGCACGTTGAGTTTTTTTGGCAAAACAAAACAAATTCAAATGATCATAGTCCCTCGATGACGCTTTCGAAAGTTGCCTATCAAAATGATCATAGTCCCTTCAAGCAAAATTGCCAAAGACACTTGGCACCATTGCATTCATGGTCCATACGATGACCCGCGCCCGTCCCGTTAACATCCTAATACAAGATTGTCCACCAAAAACAATGGTGGAACAAAATTGTTAAAAGGGTTGAAACATGAGAAAAAAAACCTTTGAGTAAATTTAGGGGTAGACAACTCTTAGTTACTTGATCAAACTTGCAAAAACACTTGCCTACTTTTCAAAATCACACTCCACAAACACTTTCAAAACAAACTTTCAAAACATTTGAAACATCTTTTCGAAAAGATACACACCTTTGTAAACACTCAAACACGAGTCATTACAAAGGTTGCCTAAGACAAGGCATCTATTTCAAAAACATTTTCAAAAACACACACACACACACACCACAATTTCAAACAATTGAAAATCAAGGCAAGTGATCTAAAAACAAGTAACTAAGAGCCCATGGATAACCATGGATGAAAAGGGTGCTAATACCTTCCCTTTTCATAATCTACCCCCCGAACCCACGAAACATCTCAAAAGGTTTTTCCTGTGCTTTTTAACCTTTCCTTTAGGATAAATTAAAAAGTCGGTGGCGACTCTTGCTAAACCGAACAAGTGCGAATACAAAACGCAAAATCTCAAGTCAGTTCTCCCACCGTATCACAGAACTGGCGACTCTGTTGGGGAATAAACTTTAAAAGTGGGGTTACCTTTGGGTTTAGATCACCTTTACATTCTTGCTTTGATTGCTTTGATTGCTTTACTTTTTGGGTCCTTGTTTGGGTTTGTTGTAAATCCTACACCTGGATTTGGGGCACCTTTTTAGGTAAATAGCAAAAAAAACTGTGAGGGAACTGTGCGGGGTATACCGACACGGTTGAAGCAGTAAGCTATGTTAAGTGTGACATATTTGTGAGTACCGGTAACCCTTGAGTTCAATCAAGGAGAGTACGGGGCCGCTGAGTGATGTCGTGAAGCACTAACGAACTCTTAGAACCTTAATTGACCATCCTAGCCTTTTTAGGGGTAGTGAGATGACCGACTTTAGTGCAGTCCGAAGTTGGTAGATACTCGATACTACACTCATTGAGGGTTGTTTTCTTGGAATATTTTGGTCGCCAGTTAAGTGGCTAAACCAAAACAATGAACATAGAAAACAATCCAGTGATATTGAGCTCCTTAGAACCCGATTTCTATTTCTAGGACAGGATGAGCCAACTAACTTCAAAAGGGTACTTACCTACAAACCCCATGCAAGCCTAAACCTAAGGACTTTTTTGCTTTGTGTGAATATGATTACCTGTATATACATTTACTTGATTTTGCATACATGTACATAACATCATAACATCATACCATAGCATTTTTCAATAACCATTTCAAGGATCTCGAGGGTTCTTTTGATGCAGGGTTACGTTGAACCAGACGTCTACCAAGGGGCAAGAGGTTTTCCCCTCTAAGCAAATGCCGTCAAAGATCAAGTGCAACAACTTGAATCAGGGGCTATGACCCACTTGACATGGTGAGCTTGATTCTCGTGGAAAGACATCCACGGGTGCAGAGTTCTCCAATCAAAGATCAAGTACAACAACTTGAATCAGGGGCTATGACCCACTTGACATGGTGAGCTTGATTCTCGTGGAAAGACATCCACCGGTGCAAAGTTCTCCAGTCAAAAGATCAAAGTTCAACCTCTAACATTCTCTTGTGTTTACCCCAAGAGATCCTTGAAAGCATGCATCCACATATCATGCATTACATCATGACAATTTTTTTTCCTTTTTCAGGTTTCCTTACTCTCATACTGTTTATTTCAGTAAGAGATGGCTCTAGAGAGGACTGTCAAGGATATCCAGAACCAGACTGCTCAGCTGCAGGAAATGTTCTTGAACCTGTCTCTGGGGAAAGAAGAAATGAAAGCTCTCCTCACAAGGGGCATGGTCCAGGGGAATTCAAACAATGCCAGGAGTGATCAGTTGGAAGCACTGCAGTCTGAGCTGACAACAATGAGGATCCAAATGACGGGGCAACTGGTGGGCCAGATGGCTCTCATCCAGGACTTGTCTCAAAGACAAGAGGAACTCAGAGTTCTCGTCAACCAACTTCTTCGGAACAACCAACTGGGGAAGACATCTGAGGTTGAAGAGCAAGTCACCACTCAAGAAGACAAGGGGAAGGCTCCTTTACTTGATTCAGGGTCACAAGCCCAACAACAACCTCGCCAGCGTCAACGGGGTAATCGGCGTAATCAAAATACGCCGGGAAGGCAGTTCACTGAGACTGGCATACCGTCATATCTAATACTAGAGCGCTTGTTGGAGTTCAATTTGACTGCTTTGAGGGATCCTATCTGGAAACCTAATACCTCCGCTCCTAGCTATCATCCCGACGCATTTTGTGTGTACCACTCCTACAGCCCGGGGCATGACACCGACGACTGTTGGGCCTTGAAGAACAAGATTCAAGATCTGATTGACATTGGAGTGCTGAGGTTCATGCCAGACGGCGAGATGAAAATCTTTCGTTAAGGAGTTCTCCACCTGAAGTGACAAAGCTCAGACTGAAAGACTTTTGCTTCATTTTGAATTTTCAAAGTTGTAATTTCTTTTGTTATTCAAACAATTATCTGTTGATGTCAAACTCTGTTTCATTAATGCATTGCATATGTTTGTCTTGAATTCATCCATTCGTTTTCACTACTCTTGTGCTTTCTTTATGATATTTAACTCTTGATAAAAAGCTGCAAGCCTTTAGAGGGAGGATGACGAAACAATACCACAATCTCGTACAGTATGCTTTTGAACAGACCTTGCTGATGATGTACAGGCATTTCTTTCAATCCCCAAACACTGGAGTTATAAGGAAGATAATCCCTAGTCAACCCCTTCGAGCCAAAGAAGTAGGAGTTTTCTGTTCTAAACAATCAAAACCTTTGATATAAACCTGGGGCAGGGTAGTCTCTCAGTTAATTCAAAAAGTGCGCATTGAAGTCGCAAACTCTCAGTTCGTAATACAACGAACGGCGACAAAGAAAAGCATTACTTTGGAATCAAAAGACGGTGATGGTTCCCTACCACATAGGCAGTCAATCTCTCGAAAGAGAAAAAGCCCACTGAGCCAAAACCTGTAAAGGAGGCTTAAGAAAGCTGGGGCATCCCGCTGACTGTGATCTCGAAAACAGAGACAGTCAGGCAAAAATTAGGGATAAAAAATCAAAATCAAAATAGAGAGGTCATTACAAATCCTCAACAACATGAAAAATGTTGCAAAAGAAAAAGGAGATGATGACTGTCTCCCAAATTCAATTGGTGAACCACCACCCAAAAAGTCGTTCCAAACTCAAATAGAGTACGATGCACAATTAACTGAGCTTAGGATCGAAGAACATCACGAAGAGCGGGTGGGCACAAATACACTTTGAGCCTTTATCCTTTGTTTCTTAAACTGTGAACCAAGCCACGTTACAACCCTTCAAAAGTCCTAATTGAAGCATGGATTAGTTCGAAAGCATACTGTTACACAAGGTATCCTGACTCCTGTAAGGCTTTGCTCTAAAATCTTGTGTTGATTTGTCTTATAAAAAGTTTTGTGCTAAAAAATGCATTTTTTAAAAACTTCGAGACAAACATAAACTTTGCATTGCTTGAATATCACTGTTTGCATTTAGGTCATTTGTTTAACAGCGAAGATATTCATACAGCGAATGTTCGGAGGAACGAAAACTCTCTCAGTGAGTAAAATCACTTCAAAAAGGATGACACTTCCAACGACAAGTCTCCTATCAACAAGGGGCATGACATGTCACCATCCAATTAACCTGGGGCAGTCCAGTCAAGGTTTCAACAGATCGTTCAAAGTTCAGTTAACCTGGGGCAGTCTAGTCAAGGTTTCAACAGCTCTTTCAAAGTTCAGTTAATCTGGGGCAGTCCAGTCAAGATTTCAAGAAATATCTCAATTCGCAGAGTAATCTGATTCAAGACTCCTTCATAATCACTTGGGGCATTCGAATGTCAAAAGTGTTCAACAATTCCTTCATCACCCGTTGGAAGATGCAGTTTTACACGAACTCATCATGAAGCAACCCTACACAGGTTCCTTCTCAAATCCAGATGCAGTTTTACATGGACTCATCATCAGGAAACCCTACACCGGTTCCTCTTCAAATCCAGATGCAGTTTTACACGGACTCATCATCAAGAAACCCTACACCGGTTCCTCTTCAAATCCAGATGCAGTTTTACACGGACTCATCATCAGGAAACCCTACACCGG
Source organism: Vicia faba (assembly GCA_948472305.1). Classification (NCBI taxonomy): domain Eukaryota; kingdom Viridiplantae; phylum Streptophyta; class Magnoliopsida; order Fabales; family Fabaceae; genus Vicia; species Vicia faba. Next base: position 410,478,204 of record OX451735.1, read on the forward strand.
TTCCTCTTCAAATCCAAATGCAGTTTTACACGGACTCATCATCAGGAAACCCTACACCGGTTCCTCTTCAACTCCAGATGCAGTTTTACACGGACTCATCATCAGGAAACCCTACACCGGTTCCTCTTCAAACCCAGATGCAGTTTCACATGGACTCATCATCAGGAAACCCTACACCGGTTCCTTCTCAAACTCAAAAGATTCTTGGAATCCCCAGCCAGAAAACCTCACAGAATCTAATTCCCCTCAGAGTCAAGTTTCAATATCCCTAGCGGAGCTAAAACTTCCAACTATCAATCCCCAAGCAGAGTGAAGACTCTCATTTTCAGGTCCCCACAGAGTATTCGAATATTCCCCAGTGAAGATCTCCTCAAGACAGGAATTCCCCAGTAGATTGGCATACAACCCAAGCTCCGGATTCCCCAACAGCAGTCCCAGGATTTCTCACTTTCAACAGTCTAAAGATTCTTACCCTCCCCTGCAGCAGTCAAGGATTCACTTTCCCCGACAGCAGTCAAGATTCCCCTATCCCCAGCGGAGTTCATAAAATTCCCCGACATAACTTACCAGTGGAATCCCCAACCGAGCTCTCATCAAAACCTCAGCGAAGTACCTCTTCCCACAGAGTATTTCCCCGCAGAGTAATCTCTCCAACAAGTTTATTCCCCAACGGAGGCATCTTCTCCTACCGGTTTATTCTTGCAACCATCATCCACAGCGGAAGCGAAGAACTCCACTCTTCAACATCAGCCCAGGATTTAACAAGCTCCCGGCATTCGTCAAGGATTTATTTTCCTAGTCGAAAACACATTCATAGACATTTCACATTTTATACATCATGACGCATGCATATACGCATCATATCACACAATCTCATTTATTCTTGAAAACATCATGACCTCATGCATCTCATGCATCATGACATTGCATACAACTAATGTTTTTCCTTTTCAGGAAAAGGTCAATCCAAAGATGATTACTATCAACCATCGCAATTCCAGATTCGATACCTGTATCTAGCCAGGGCATATCTGTGAGTGATTGATTGTAGATTCGATACCTGTATCTAGCCAGGGCATGTCTGCTTGAAGAGTTTAGAGATTCGATTCCTGTATCCAGCCAGGGCATATCTGTAGACGACAATTTCCAGATTCGACACCTGTATCCAGCCAGGGCATATCTGTAGACGACCAATTCTAGATTCGATTCCTGTATCTAGCCAGGGCATATCTGTGAGTAACTGATTGTAGATTCGATACTTGTATCCAGCCAGGGCATGTCTGCATGAAGAGTTTAGAGATTCGATTCCTGTATCCAGCCAGGGCATATCTGTAGACGACCAATTCCAGATTCGATTCCTGTATCTAGCCAGGGCATATCTGTGAGTAACTGATTGTAGATTCGATACCTGTATCTAGCCATGGCATGTCTGCATGAAGAGTTTAGATATTCGATACCTGTATCTAGCCAGGGCACGTCTGTAAGCAACCTTTTGAAGTTCCGGATTTGATTCCTGTATCTAGCCAGGGCATATCTGTGAGCATTTGATTGTAGATTCGATACCTGTATCTAGCCAGGGCATATCTGCATGAAGAGACTGAAGATCAACACCTGTAGCAAGCCAGGAGACCATCTTTATTTCTCAAGTACGCAAGTTCTCGCTAAGGAATCTCTTACGCGATCAACACACAATTCCAAATGGCATCTATAAGCCCATTCACGACAAAGGTCCGTCACACCTCTCGATGGCATCTATAAGCCCATCCTCCTATCCATCACACTTCCAAATGACATCTATAAGCCCATTCCCGACAAGGTTCTGTCACATCTCCAGATGGCATCTTTAAGCCCATCACCAAATGGCATCTGTAAGCCCATTCCCTCTACCATCACATCACCGAGTGCAAATTTTTGGGCACTCTAGTGTCCAATCTCCTTTTACCCTCGAGTCGCGAAAGGCAAACTTGCCAATCTAACTCTTCAGGTTCAAGAAGATTGAACAGGGGCAACTGTTGTACCCCAAAATTTGCCCTCCTATTTTTTCCACAAGAAATCACAGCTTCGGGCTTTTCCTAATTTTTCAGATTGGCGTAAGAATCAGTCAAACAGACTTTTCTTATCAGTCAGACAAAATTAGGGTTTTCATTGATTTTAAAGCAGTTCAGGCAAATTGCTAAGGTTTGTTTGAGTTGGCTCAGGTTTTGATCAGGCGGACGCTTCTTTGACATTTAATCAAGAACTAGGGTTTGTGCGCATATTTCTCAGAAAGAATTAATCCTACAGTGCTTTTCAAGTTATTCTGAGATATGGACTGAGGCATTTGATTTGAGTTTGCAGTGTTTTGTTCAATCAGTAAAGGCAAAGGCATAAAGATGTTTGTTGTGATTAACTGTGCATTGTTGTGGCTATTGGAAACGCCAGGTTTATTATTGATTGATGCTGAGACCACAGTGTTTATTAATTGTTTATTTATTCTAAGTTAGAATAATTGGGATTTATTTCCATTTTATTATAACTTAAGAATTATAAATAATTAAGTAAGCAGTTGAAGAAGAAAAAGAATTAACTGATCAAAAAGGATTTTTCTTTTATTCATCTTTAATTGTTTCGTTACAAATTATTATTTGAACAACTGTAAATTTATTTACATTCTTGTTTACAATGATTGTAGTTGTTTAGGTATTGGCTTGCATTTTTGGTAAAACCCAACTGTATGTGTGAATGTCATGACTGATGTCATAACATTCTAGTTTAGTTTGTACTGACTCATTAAGTACCTTTGCAGAAAAATATTGTAATTCAAGTACTGATGTTTATAAGTGTGTATCTGAGCATTTTGCAAAATGATCACATTTTGCTAAATCAGTAGACAGGTTTTCTCAGATGTCATAACAGATGTTATGACATCCTGTTCTGAACTAACAGGTTTGCAGGTTGGATAAGTCTGAGTTTTTTCAGGAAAATAACTCAGTCTTTCCTGAACAGAATCCTGCGTTTTCTGAGGGGTAACCTAGCTCAACCCTAACCTGGTTAATAAAGTCCTGTGACCTGGTCTTTAGGTCAAACGGAATTAACCCTAGGTTTTTGTGGAAACCCTAACTGAAGTTGCAGCTGCTATATATTCAACAGAGCTGTTGTTTTGCAAGGCATCCCTTTTATTGATCAGAATATCATTTGTAATCTGTATAGGTTTGATTATTGTACTCCAAGCAATTATCATTGTGATAAGTGACTTGGAATAGGTTTCTAATTGTAAGGGTTGTGTAGCACTCAAAGCTTTGAAGCAAGAGTGTTTGAATGTTCCTTGACTAAAGCTGTGAAGCAGAGTCAAGTTAGCTGTGTGCATCACTCAAAGCTGTGAAGCAAGAGTGATTGTGTTGCTTGATTAAAAAGCTGTGAAGCTTAATCAAGTGTTTGTTTTTGAAGAGTGTCTTCATCAATTCTTAAGTCAAATTGGTTTATGTATCACTGCTGTGATTGAGGGGGAGTGAGTAGGAACTCAGGTTTAAGTTGTACTTAGATTGGAATTGCATTGGGTAGGTCTTAAGTGAAGGAGATAAACTGGTTGGTTTATTCCTGAATTAACATCTCTTATAGTGGATTTCCTCCCTGGCTTGGTAGCCCCCAGAGTAGGTGTTGTTGTACACTGAACTGGGTAAACAATTGACTGTGTTCTTTATTGCTTTTGTATTTACTGTCATATAGTAAGTCAGATACGGTGTCATAACATTGAACGTGACATTGAGTATCTGCAGCCAGAATTTCAATTGGCATCAGAGCAGGCACCCTGCCTGTATTACTGGGTGAGATCTAGGGATATCACTTTCTGGAACTATGGACAAAGAAGGAGCTTTTGGAAATAGACCACCCATTCTGGATGGAACTAATTATGACTACTGGAAACCTCGTATGATTGCCTTCCTAAAATCTCTGGACAAAAAGGCTTGGAGAGCTGCTGACAAAGGATGGATTCATCCCACCATAACTGAGAAAGATGGGACAATCAGTCTGAAGCCTGAGGAAGATTGGAGTAAAGAAGAAGATGAGTTAGCTCTGGGAAATTCAAAAGCTTTAAATGCCTTGTTCAATGGAATTGATAGAAACATTTTCAGACTAGTACATCAATATGAACTGGCCAAGGAAGTTTGGGACACTCTCAAAACTACTCATGTGGGCACTTCCAAAGTAAAAATGTCAAGGCTTCAGATGTTGACCACCAAGTTTGAGAATCTAAAAATGATGGAAGATGAAACCATTCATGAGTTTCACATGAACATCTTGGAGATTGCCAACACCTCAGGAGCACTGGGAGAAAAGATGTCAGAAGAAAAACTGGTAAGGAAGATTCTCAGATCCTTGCCTAAAAGATTTGCAATGAAGGTAACTGCCATAGAGGAAGCCCAGGACATTAGCAAGTTGAAAGTGGATGAACTTATTGGGTCTCTTCAGACTTTTGAGATGGGAATCACTGATAATGGTGTCAAGAAGAACAAGAGCATAGCACTTATGTCCAACACTGATGTTGAAGAAAACATTTCAGAAGTTGTAGCCATGCTTGGAAGACAGTTCAACAAACTCATCAAAAGAATAGATCCAAAGTCAAGGTCTAATGTTCATAACATTCCCTCTGACATTGACAGTTCCAGCAGAAGACCAAGGTCAGAAGAGAAGGGAATTCAAGGCAGAGGAATTCAATGCCATGGTTGTGAAGGATATGGGCATATTCGAGCTGAATGTCCTACCTTTCTTAAGAAACAAAAAGGAATGACAGTTACTTGGTCTGACTGTGATTCAGAAAGTAATTCTGAAGAAGAATCTGCCAAACGAGTTACTGCTTTAACTGGTGTTTGTACCTCTGAAAGTGACATCAGTGATGAAGAGGTGACTTTTTAAGAACTGGCTGATACTTACAAGAAATTGTGTATCAGAAGTACTGAAGTCTGTGTGCAGAATGAGAAACAATCAAAACTCATCATAAAGCTGGAGGCTGAAAAAAGGGCAAACCTTGAAACTATAAGTCATCTAGAAGGAGAAGTTCAATTGCTGAACTCACAATTAAATCAAATGACCAAATCTGTCAAGATGTTGACCAATGGAACAGACAAATTGGAAGAGATCCTTCAGGTTGGACAAAATGTGGGAAATAAATCTGGACTAGGATTTATGGAAGCAAAGAAATCTGGTACTGGTAAGCAAATGTTAAAACAGATGTCTCAACACAACTCTCAACATCAGGAACAGAGACATATGAAGAAAAGGTACCAAAGATGGAGATGTCATCATTGTGGGAGATATGGCCACATAAAGCCCTTCTGCTTCAGACTACATGGATATCCTAATCAGAACTCAGGTGTCAAACCTAAGTCTAAAAAGGTACCACATGCTCCAAAATGGAAGAAAAAGGCTAGTGCACTGATAGCTCACACTTCCCTGAGGGTCTCTGCAAAGGAAGACTGGTACTTTGACAGTGGATGTTCCAGACACATGACTGGAATCAAGAACCTCCTCAATAATGTTAAGCCTCACACCACCAGTTTTGTGACCTTTGGAGATGGGGCTAAAGGTGAAATCAAAGGAGTTGGTGATTTGGACTGCCCTGGAGTTCCAAGTCTGAATGAAGTACTACTGGTGAAAGGGCTGACCGCTAATCTCATTAGTATCAGTCAATTGTGTGATCTAGGATTCAAGGTCAATTTCTCAAAATCTGAATGCCTTGTAATCAATGACAAACAAGAGATAATGATGAAAGGAGTCAGATCCAAAGACAACTGTTACTTGTGGGAGCCTGAGAACACTAATTTCTCATCTGTGTGTTCCATTGCAAGAGAAGAAAAAGAGGTGAAACTGTGGCACCAAAAACTTGGCCATCTTCATCTAAGGGGTATGAAGAGGATCATCTCCTTGGAGGCAGTCAGAGGGATTCCAAGACTGCAAATTGATGAAGGAAGAGTTTGTGGTGAATGTCAGGTTGGTAAGCAGACTAGGATGTCACATCCAAAGTCAAGACATCTGACCACCTCTAAGGTTTTAGAACTCCTCCATATGGATCTGATGGGACCAATGCAAGTAGAGAGTCTTGGTGGTAAAAGATATGCCTATGTGGTTGTGGATGATTTTTCCAGATTCACCTGGATTAATTTCATTAGGGAAAAATCAGATGTATTTGAAGTTTTTAAAGAATTGTGCAAAAGAATTCAAAGAGAGAAGGAAGGATGTATTGTCAGAATCAGAAGTGATCATGGCAAGGAATTTGAAAACAACAAGTTTGGTGATTTCTGCTCTTCAGAAGGAATTAGTCATGAGTTTTCTTCTCCTATAACACCTCAACAAAATGGAGTTGTGGAAAGAAAAAACAGGACCATACAGGAATCTGCCAGAGCAATGTTACATGCCAAAAGACTTCCTATGTACTTTTGGGCTGAAGCTATGAATACAGCCTGCTATGTTCATAACAGGGTCACCTTGAGGAAGGGAACCTCATCCACCATATATGAACTCTGGAAAGGAAGAAAACCAATTGTGAAGTACTTCCATGTGTTTGGCAGCAAATGCTATATTCTGGCTGATCGTGAACAAAGAAGAAAACTGGATCCTAAAAGTGATGAAGGCATATTTCTAGGATACTCCTCAAACAGCAGAGCTTATAGAGTATTCAACTCCAGAACCAAAACCATGATGGAATCAATAAATGTTATAATTGATAACTATCATGAAGAAATAGATGTTCCTTGTACTGTTGAGACATTCTTTGAGACTTCAAACCAACAGAATGACCTACCCAACTCCACCACAACAGAATCTGAATCAAAGGAAGCTAGCAAGATCCCTTCCATCAGAATTCAGAAGGATCATCCAAAAGAGCTCATCATAGGAGATCCCAATAGTGGAGTCATCACAAGATCTAGAGAAATCATCTCAAACTCTTGTTTTGTGTCCAAAATGGAACCAAGAAATGTCAAGGAAGCCTTAACTGATGAATATTGGATTGGTGCAATGCAAGATGAACTGAACCAATTCAAGCAACATGAAGTTTGGGAACTGGTTCCTAGACCTGAAGGAACTAACATCATTGGGACAAAATGGATATTCAAGAACAAGTCAGATGCTGAAGGAGTTGTCACCAGAAATAAGGCAAGACTTGTTGCTCAAGGATACACCCAGGTTGAAGGGGTTGATTTTGATGAAACCTTTGCACCTGTAGCCAGGCTGGAATCAATCAGACTCTTGTTGTTAATTGCTTGTCTTCTGAAGTTCAAGTTATTTCAGATGGATGTGAAAAGTGCCTTTCTAAATGGGTACTTGAATGAGGAAGCTTATGTGGAACAACCTAAAGGCTTTGTGGATCCAACCCACCCTGATCATGTCTACAAATTGAGAAAAGCCCTATATGGCCTGAAACAAGCTCCTAGAGCATGGTATGACAGGTTAACAAAGTTTCTCTCATACAAAGGCTACAGAAAAGGAGGCTTGGACAAAACTCTCTTTGTCAAAACTGAAGGAGGAAAGTTGATGGTTGCCCAAATATATGTTGATGACATAGTGTTTGGAGGAATGTCAGAACATATGGTTAAACACTTTGCTGACCAAATGCAGGCTGAATTTGAAATGAGTCTCATGGGAGAACTAACTTATTTTCTTGGACTACAAGTCTCACAGATGGAGGACTCAATCTTCTTATCTCAAAGCAAGTATGCTAAGAACATTGTAAAGAAGTTTGGTATGGAGAATCCAAGTCACAAAAGGACTCCTGCTCCTACTCATCTAAAGCTTTCCAAAGATTCAAGTGGGGTTAAGGTGGATCAAAGTCTGTACAGAAGCATGATAGGAAGCTTGTTGTACTTAACTGCCAGCAGACCTGATATTGCCTTTGCAGTTGGAGTTTGTGCAAGATACCAAGCTGATCCCAAAGTCAGTCATATCAATCAAGTGAAGAGAATTTTGAAGTATGTAAGTGGTACTTACAACTATAGATTGATGTATACTCATGGCTGTGAACCAGCTCTGACTGGCTACTGTGATGCTGATTGGGCTGGTAGTGCTGATGATAGAAAAAGCACCTCTGGAGGATGTTTCTTCTTGGGGAGTAATCTGGTTTCCTGGTTCAGCAAGAAACAGAATTGTGTGTCTCTTTCCACTGCTGAAGCTGAATACATTGCAGCTGGTAGTAGCTGCTCTCAAATGATATGGATGAAACAGATGCTCACTGAGTATAATGTCACACAAGATGTTATGACATTGTACTGTGACAATCTGAGTACAATCAACATATCCAAGAATCCCATTCAGCATAGCAGGACCAAACATATTGACATACGACATCACTTTATCAGAGACCTTGTAGAAGAGAAGACAATCAAATTGGAACATGTTGCCACTGAGCTACAGCTGGCTGACATTTTTACCAAGGCTCTGGATGCAAATCAATTTGAAAACTTAAGGGGTAAGTTGGGTATTTGCCAACATGAGGAATTGTAGCAATTAATTTTGCTTAAAACAAGGATCAAAGGAGTTATGCCTGTTCCGATTGGGTTAAAATTATATTTTCCCATTTCCTACAATTCTTTTAAGAAGTTGAATAGACACTCCCTTGCTTCCTTCCCCTCTCACCTCCTCATCAAAACCCAGTCTCTCAATCATAATTTTCTCCTCAGTTGCTGTTGGTCCTCTAGGACTGTCAAAATGTCTCAAACACCATCATCATCCAATACGACTATTTCAACCTCTTCCTCTGATCAAGATTCTAGGACAATCTCTTCTTGTCTGGACTCTGAAGTTCTGGAGATCTCTTCTTGTAGAAAAGTGGGAACTAAGCCCACCAAGGTCAAAGAGTTGAGAACAAGACTTGCAGGAAAGTCCCAAGCTTCTGCCTCTGGTAATCCATCTCATCCTTCTTCTTCAGTTCCCCCTGAAATTGCAAATAGGGAAGGGACAGCCTATGTTAATCAAGCAATAGCAAAAATTGTTTCAAGAATTCTGAACGAGAACCACTCAGTTCCTGGCATTTCTGTTCCTCTGAACCAAGAAAGTTCAAATGCTGAAACAAATCCAGATGTCTCTAAGAATGTTGAGACATCAAACAAAGAGAAGAATGCTGACATTGCTCACAAGAAAAGAAAGAAGCCCGAATCCTCTGGGTCTGATGACAGTGCTTGAAGGTTGGTTGCTGGTTGGTGCTGATATCTGGTGGAGTTTGGAAGTGTGTTCAGTTCTTTTTTCTGCTGCTACTCTTATTAATTGTTTTTGGATAACTGTATAATCACTATGAACATGTATCTTTGGCCCATTTGTGGCTAAAGAGGGGGAGAATATTTTGGTACTTAATATGTACTTGCTCAATTAGACATTCTATTTTTCTGCAGTCATTTATTTCTGCTGCTATCTATCTCTGATTGCTTAGGGTCTTTAGCCAAAAATCTGCCAAAGGGGGAGTTTGTAGTTGTTTAGGTATTGGCTTGCATTTTTGGTAAAACCCAAGTGTATGTGTGAATGTCATGACTGATGTCATAACATTCTAGTTTAGTTTGTACTGACTCATTAGGTACCTTTGCAGAAAAATATTGTAATTCAAGTACTGATGTTTATAAGTGTGTATCTGAGCATTTTGCAAAATGATCACATTTTGCTAAATCAGTAGACAGGTTTTCTCAGATGTCATAACAGATGTTATGACATCCTGTTCTGAACTAACACGTTTGCAGGTTGGATAAGTCTGAGTTTTTTCAGGAAAATAACTCAGTCTTTCCTGAACAGAATCCTGCGTTTTCTGAGGGGTAACCTAGCTCAACCCTAACCTGGTTAATAAAGTCTTGTGACCTGGTCTTTAGGTCAAACGGAATTAACCCTAGGTTTTTGTGGAAACCCTAACTGAAGTTGCAGCTGCTATATATTCAACAGAGCTGCTGTTTTGCAAGGCATCCCTTTTATTGATCAGAAGATCATTTGTAATCTGTATAGGTTTGATTATTGTACTCCAAGCAATTATCATTGTGATAAGTGACTTGGAATAGGTTTCTAATTGTAAGGGTTGTGTAGCACTCAAAGCTTCGAAGCAAGAGTGTTTGAATGTTCCTTGACTAAAGCTGTGAAGCAGAGTCAAGTTAGCTGTGTGCATCACTCAAAGCTGTGAAGCAAGAGTGATTGTGTTGCTTGATTAAAAAGCTGTGAAGCTTAATCAAGTGTTTGTTTTTGAAGAGTGTCTTCATCAATTCTTAAGTCAAATTGGTTTATGTATCACTGCTGTGATTGAGGGGGAGTGAGTAGGAACTCAGGTTTAAGTTGTACTTAGATTGGAATTGCATTGGGTAGATCTTAAGTGAAGGAGATAAACTGGTTGGTTTATTCCTGAATTAACATCTCTTATAGTGGATTTCCTCCCTGGCTTGGTAGCCCCCAGAGTAGGTGTTGTTGTACACTGAACTGGGTAAACAATTGACTGTGTTCTTTATTGCTTTTGTATTTACTGTATATAGTAAGTCAGATACGGTGTCATAACATTGAACGTGACATTGAGTATCTGCAGCCAGAATTTCAATGATAATTTTACAAACAATTGAAATTGAAATAAAGCTATCCTAATTATCCTAAATCTTCATCCTTCATTTGTTGCTCCTTTGCTCAATTATCTTTACCTGCAAAAACAAAGAAAAGATAAAGTCAAATGCAGATAAAATAATTAAAGAGCAGACAGATAAAAATTGGATTCATCATTAAAAGCAACTGGCCGGAATCAGTTTTCCCTCTCTGCAAATCACGAGATTTCTCTCGGTTCACAAAGAGGGGTAGAAGTTGCTTGCAATTAAAGTATGAAATGCAAAAGTTATAAATTGCACAAATCCAAAGTTTGTCAAAACATACTGCATAAATCCAAAATTCCAAACCAAGGATAAGAGGCAAACTGAATAGCAAACTAAACTGTCCAGAATTGCAACACATGCCTAACCAAGGTCACAATTTTTGAACTAAGCCAAAGTTGTCAAAGCAACTGTCCAAAACATCAACAAGTACAAAAGGCTACTCAAAAGCTGTCAAGAAGTACAAAGAAGCAGAAAATATGGAAAAAAAGAGATAAGAGATATTCAGAGCTAAGCAACTAATGCAAGCAACATCAAAATATTCATCATTTTCCAGCAGCTGCTTTTTCAGAAAGGTACATTTCTAAAGCAATAAAAATGTTTTTTTAAATGTAGAGAGAGAGAGAGAAAAAAGAGAAAAGAAAGGGCTTACAGGCTTTAGGCTTGAGAAATATATAAAACAAACTGTTATCAACACAGTAGGAATAGGCAGAAATAACACAAGAAAAAGAACACAAACAAAACTGTAACATTGAAACACAAACTGCCTCAACAAGCTTGAAGCCTAAGCTCCAAACCTCACAAAAGCCTTAACCAAGCTCATTGCAAACCAGACCTGCATAAAAGCCTTTCAAAGCACATAACCTGTCAAGCCGAAAAGCCTAAACTAGAAGAAGCTTAAACCAGCTCAAACCTAATACTACATAAAGGCCTGAAGCCAGCAAACCTGTAATCTCAACCAAAATACCACAGCCTAAACCAGAAACAAAAGTTGTAAACCTGTATCAAGTCAAGAAGCCTCAAACTGAAGCAAAAACCTGCAAACAGAAGCCTTAAGCCTTTAACCTGCTTCAGGCAAACTAGAAACAGCAAGCCTAACCTGTAATCTCAACCAAAAACCAGAAGCATTAGCCTTCATCAAGCCAAAGCCTTAACTGCTTCAAACCCAACTTGTCAATCCAGAAATATCAACCTGTCAAAAGCCTGAAGCCAAGGCCTGTAACTTCAAAGCCCAAACCAATATCAATCCAGTAAAGTCCAACCAAAGCATCTCAGGGGCAACTCAAAAAAAATTCGATTAACATAAAACCCTCAGAGATGGGCTCATCATAGGTGTAGGACAACATATTCCTTCAAGAACATCACTCAGAAGCATATCAGAAATCAACATATCAATCATTTCAAGGCAACTCAATATAGCAAGCATACAAAGGCTAACAAGAGAAGAGGAAAAGAAGCATATCAGAAGCAGACAAGCATTCAAGGGTCAAGCATACGAGGCAAAGAAGCAGAAGAGGAAGGGAAGTGATTATACAAAGGTTTTCAGTTGTTCATCATTAAACCTAAAAAGCTAAAGCAAGATACTAGACAAACCGGAGCAAGCCTTGTCATCTTCGTCCTCGCCCTTGGCCGCCTGAAGCACCTCCGGTCCGCCTCCTCCTCCGTCTCCATTCCCCAAAGGTATAATTTCTCTTCCTTTTCACGCGCCTCAAATGGAAAACAAATAACAACATAAACAAAGTCAGAACACGAAACTAAACATGCAAGATTGAAAAGCTAAGAACCCTAACACATTACAGACAGAAATAAAACCTCGTGACCACCTCCTGGAGCAACCTTGTAGAGAGAGGAGAAACGGCGATGACGCTTTGTGGCCCTGGGCGAAGGACGTTGCTCAGGAAGCTTGCCTGAGAAGACGAAGAGGACGAAAGTGATAAACGGCGTCGCACCTCTGTTTTGCCTAACCCTAAAATTCCTTAATGAGACAATAAAACTGAAACCCTTGCAAAGTTTGTGTCAAATGTTTTGGGCCTTGCCCCATCAGCGCCTAAGCCCATTACACGCCCTACACCCTCCCTTTTTTGATTCTCAGCCAGTTTTTGTTTGGGCCATGAATTTCCATTGAGCCCATTCTTTTCTTTTAGTTTGTACATAAACTAACTCCTTTTTATTTATCCTTTTATTTCTCTTTTTTTTAACTAATACATTTTATTTATTTTGTAAATAAAAACAATACCTTAACCTTTTCTATATAAAAATTTCTTAACTACTCTTAGTTAGTATAATTATAAAATACATAAAAAATATACTTCTTTTTAAGGTTGAATATTCTCTTTTTAACTAAAACATTTTATATACGTTAAACATTAATACATGAAAAAATAGAATTTCTTAAAACCATTTTCTTTTCTTTTATTAAAACCTTTTGTTTTGTACATATTAACAAAAATACAAATATCCAAAAAGAATAAATAATCAATACTTAATTTTTCATTAAGTTAACATTTTTCGCACTTGTAAATAATTACATACACTTACACAAATACGTTGATACATTTACATTGCCCTTATACATTTGCTTATTCTTATACCTTGTTACATATTACATTTGCGATTGATTCGATTTGGTTGTAAATTATTTGGACACTACTCTCCTATTAAAGTCTCATCCCCATTTGTAAATATTTGTACCCCCACTCCCAGATACTTATTTGTAATAGCATAGACTTTAAATTCTCGTAATTTATCGCTTTCAAATATACCATGGTTAGACCTAGGGTTTGTATGTACATAAAATCAAACGCTAGATAACCTAATACAAAGACAAAATACATGAAATCAATACACAATCACACTTGCACCCCTAGGGTAATCCCACTCGTTGCCTTCCAAAATGGGCCATGCTTGCACGTTGAGTTTTTTTGGCAAAACAAAACAAATTCAAATGATCATAGTCCCTCGATGACGCTTTCGAAAGTTGCCTATCAAAATGATCATAGTCCCTTCAAGAAAAATTGCCAAATACACTTGGAACCATTGCATTCATGGTCCATACGATGACCCGCGCCCGTCCCGTTAACATCCTAATACAAGATTGTCCACCAAATACAATGGTGGAACAAAATTGTTAAAAGGGTTGAAACATGAGAAAAAAAACCTTTGAGTAAATTTAGGGGTAGACAACTCTTAGTTACTTGATCAAACTTGCAAAAACACTTGCCTACTTTTCAAAACCACACTCCACAAACACTTTCAAAACAAACTTTCAAAACATTTGAAACATCTTTTCGAAAAGATACACACCTTTGTAAACACTCAAACACGAGTCATTACAACGGTTGCCTAAGACAAGGCATCTATTTCAAAAACATTTTCAAAAAAACACACACACACACACATCTTAATTTCAAACAATTGAAAATTAAGGCAAGTGATCTAAAAACAAGTAACTAAGAGCCCATGGATATCCATGGATGAAAAGGGTGCTAATACCTTCCCTTTTCATAATCTACCCCCCGAACCCACGAAACATCTCAAAAGGTTTTTCCTGTGCTTTTTAACCTTTCCTTTAGGATAAAATAAAAAGTCGGTGGTGACTCTTGCTAAACCGAACAAGTGCGAATACAAAACGCAAAATCTCAAGTCAGTTCTCCCACCGTATCACAGTTGGAAAATGGGCTTAAATATGCCATCAGAAGAAGTGTCGATTGCATAAGAGATTCCTTTGCGAGAGCCCGTACACCTGTTGTGGAGGAGGACTACGCTGGGGAATGTTGGTCTCTGTTTTGGTAAAAGTTGAATTTTAGGAGTTTCGGTCGCCCGTTATTCTACTGGGGAATCGTCTCTTGGTCGAAGAGGTGAAGATGAACTACTATCTGGTCGTGATCCAGGTTTCATAGTGATAAGATCGATTATTATCTGGTCGTGCTCCAGGCTTTACAGTGACTTACTGGGGAGATGAGATTAAACTTGTTATCTGGTTGTTCTCCGGGCTTTGCAATTTCTTAATTCTTATTTGGTCGTACTCCAGGCTTCAGAAGGAATTAAATTGTTATCCGGTTGCATCCGGGCTTCAACTTGAATTTAGGGCACACTAATATCTGGTCGACTCCGGGCTTCTTAGTAATTGTCCGGGTAAACTGCTATTTGCTAGAAATCCAAGCTTCGCAGTGTCTTGCACTGTTATCTATTCGTAATCCCAGGCTTCAGTGTCCTTTACCGCTATCTGGTCGTAATCCAGGCTTCACGATATTTCATACCATTATCTGGTCGAATCCAGGCTTCATGGTGTCCTGTACTGCTATCTAGTTGATTCCAGGCTTCGCAATACCCTACTTCTTATCTGGTCGTATTCCAGGCTTCAGAAGAAATCAAGTGGTTATCCAGTCGCATCCGGGCTTCCATTTGATTTTTAGGTCTACTAATATCCGGTCGATTTCTGGGCTTCATAGTAATTGGCCGGGTAGACTGCTATTTGGTCGAAATCCAAGCTCCGCAGTGTCCCTTACTGTTATCTGGTCGTAATCCCAGGCTTCAGTGTGTTTTACCTCAATCTGGTCGTAATCCAGGCTTCACGATGTATTATACCATTATCTGGTCGAATCCAGGCTTCATAGCGTTTGGAGAAATCAAGATATTATCCGGTCGAATCCAGGCTTCATAACTTGCATTAAAGATATACCACTATCTGGTCGACTCCAGGATTCGTAGTATTCTTGGCTTCTATCTGGTCGTAATTCAGGCTTCACAACGTCTTATACCATTATCTGGTAGAGTCCAGGCTTCATGGTGTCTTGTATTGCTATCTGGTCGTAATCCAGGCTTCACAATAACTTTGTTAAGCTGTTATCCGGTCGATTTTCGGGCTTCACGGCTTGTGTTTATGATATACCACTATCTGGTCGATTCCAGGCTTCATGGTGTCTTTGTACTGTTATCTGGTCGAATCCAGGCTTCACAGTAACTTGCATTGATATCTGGTCGTTCTCCTGGCTTCACAATAACTTGTTGGGGATTAAACTATTATCCGGTTGAACCCGGGCTTGATAGCTTAAATTTAAGATAAACCACTATCTGGTCGATTCCAGGCTTCGCGGTATTTGATACTGTTATCCGGTCGTTCTCCGGGCTTCACAATATGATGGAGAAATCAAGATACTATCCGGTCGGATCCGGGCTTCATATCTTGAACTGGAATAAAAATCTTAGCACCGATTTGACGGAACCAGGGAAAACTTGTGAGAATTTGGATTGCATCTTTCCCTGAAAGGTAGAGGGTTAGTCGTATGTAATGTCATGATGTATGAAATGTATTGAGCAATGATGTTCTCAAAATAAATGAGACTGTGTTGTATGATGTGTATGTGCATGCCATGATGTATGGATATGTGATGTTTTTATGATGTTCTTTAGCCGGGGAAAATAAATCCCGGACTGCTGCTGGAGAATACGAGGAGTTGAGTTCTTTGTTCTTGCTGGGGGATAACGACCAAAGATGATTTGAGAAAAAATTGGCGGGAGAATAAATTTGATGAAGAGTAAACTGGCGAGAGAATGACTCTGTGGGGAAGAGAGGTACTCTGCCGGAAGATCTGCTGATTTGGAGAAATAACTTTGGTCGGGGATGAATTACTGTTGCTGGTGATAATAAACTCTGTCGGGGATTGAGTTTCTGTATGCGGGAGAAATAAACTCCACTGTGTATAATCTTCTAGTGCTGGTGACAGATAAAGTTTGCTTGGGGAGAATTAACACCATTGTTTTTTGGGCATTTCCTACTCTGCGGAGATTGTATGCACTTTTAGTCATTTTCTCAAGCGGGGTCTATCCATGTACCTGGTGGGTAGAGCAACTGTAAGACTTGGACATTTCTTGTTTGCCCCTGTTCCTTGAATTACGAGCAATTGTCTTTTGTTTCGCATGTAAATATTTATGAGCAACAATTATTTTCAAATTCATATATCAAAAATGAACCATTGGGCGTTCTTTCAAAATAAAACAGGAAAAGAAAAACAATTTTGGAATTTGTTGTAAAATTAATTGTATTGATTTTGAATATGGTCTGCAATAGGCGTTTTGTACAAGAGGCTGACATCCTAGTAAGAGAACGCCGCCGAAAGATATAAATTATACAATTTGTGAAAAACAAAGAAAAATAGCTTATGTGAACAATCCCATTGGGTTCCAACTCTGCTATTGCCTTTATATCTTCGAGCGTCTCATCGCTTTGCTACTTGGTTGAAGGTAGATCAGATGGGTTGGCACCGTCCGAGCTTGATAGTCGATACTGAATTCTGGTTGCAAGATGATCCAATGAGACATAGTGTTACGCTTTAATCCCTAATTTTTGCCTGGACCTCCCTTTCGGGTTTTCGGTCCACTGGGATACCCTTTTTTGCCCAAGCCGCCTTTTCAGGTTTTCGACTTGCTGGGTGTATAGATTTTTTCATTTTCATCCCTTACTTTTTCCCGAACCCTTTTGGTTCGCCGGGAAGCCCTTATTTTTGCCTAGGCCAGTCGACCTAGCGGGTCTTTGATTATGCATAGTATTTTTTCACTATGTCTGCATTGACGGGGTGAGGAAGGTCGTCACCATCCATGGTGGTTAGAATCATAGCTACTCCCGAGAAAATGTTCTTAACCACAAATGGCCCTTCGTAAGTGGGGGTCCATTTGCCCCTGGGATCACCTTGCGGCAGTATGATGCATTTGATCACCAGATCCCTGACTTGATACTCTTGTCGTCTAACTTTCTTGTTAAATGCCTTGATCATTCACTTTTGATACGTCTGACCATGACAAACAGCAGTAATTCTTTTCTCGTCGATTAAGTTCAGCTGATCAAGCCAGGTCTGGATCCAATCGTCCTCACTCAAACCTGCATCCTTCATAATCCGAAGAGAGGGTATCTGGACTTCAATGGGCAGGACTTCCTCCATTCCATACACCAAAGAGTAGGGTGTTGCCCCTGTTAATGTCCGTGCTGAGGTACGATACCCATGAAGAGCGAATGGTAACATCTCATGCCAGTCTTTATATGTCACTGTCATCTTCTGCACAATCTTCTTGATGTTCTTATTAGCTACTTCAACAGGCCCATTCATCTTCGGTTGGTAAGGAGAAGAGTTGTGATGTTGTATCTTAAGCTGTTTGTAGAGCTCGGTGATCATCGTATTGTTGAGATTTATACCATTGTCCGTAATGATCCTCTCTGGTACACCGTATCGATAGATCAGATTGTGTCGGATAAACCGCGCCACGATGTTCTTGGTTACCATAGCAAAAGAAGTTGCCTCAACCCACTTCGTAAAGTAATCAATAGCTACCATAATGAAACGATGCCCGTTAGACGCAGTAGGTCTGATCTCGCCAATCATATCGATGCCCCACATTGCAAAAGGCCAAGGAGCTGTCAAGATATTCAAAGGAACTGGAGGTACATGCACCTTATCAGCATATACTTGGCACTTATGACAAGTCCGAGAATGCTGATAACAATTGGCTTCCATAGTAGACCAATAATATCCTTCCCATAGGATTTTCTTTGCCATGGTATGTCCACTGGAATGAGTTCTGAAAGTACCTTCGTGTAACTCTTCCATAATCCTTTCTTCCTCGTTCTTATCCACACATCGCAATAAGGTTGAATCATGGTTTCGCTTATAAAGAATCCCATTACTAATGAATAACTTCGCAGCAAACCTTCTCAAAAACTTCTTGTCATTTACAGATATACCCTCGGGGTACTCTTGGGCCTCAAGATACCTCTTTACCCCGTGGAACCAGGTTTTATCTGCTACCTCTTTAGTCTTGATGTCACAGCAATGTGCGGGTTCGTCCAACCTCTCAATGGTAATCTGGGGAGCTTCATTGTCCCACCTGACCTTGAACATAGAAGACATGGTAGCTAGCGCGTCCGCTAACTGATTCTCCTCTCTTGGGAAGTGTTCAAAGGTTATCTCCTCAAAGTGCGGAAGCAATATCAGTACATACTCCTTGTAAGGAATAAGATTTGGGTGCTTCGCATCCCACTCTCCTTTGATATGATTGATCACTAGAGCAGAATCTTCGAATACACTCAAGAACTTAATCCTCAGGTCAATAGCAGCTCGAAGGCACATGATGCACGCTTCATACTCCGCCATATTATTGATGTAGTTAAAACATAGTCGGGCGGTGAATGGAGTATGACATCCCTCAGGGGATATGATCACGTTGCCAATGCCATTACCTAACGCGTTTGAGGCTCCATCAAAAAACATAGACCATTGGGATCCTTCCTCATGTCCTTCATCTGGTCCAGATGCTTCACAATCGGTCACCAACAGGATGTTCTCATCCGGGAATTCGAAATTCATGGATTGGTAATCATCCACGGCTTGATGCGCCAAATGATCTGCTAATACACTCCCCTTTATTACTTTTTGGGTTGTGTATTGGATGTCATACTCAGTTAAGATCATCTGCCATCTTGCTATTCTTCCGGACAAGGCAGGCTTTTCGAAGATATACTTGATTGGATCCATCTTTGATATCAATAGGGTAGTGTGAGTTAGCATATACTGTCTCAGCTGGCGAGAAGCCCATGCGAAAGCGCAGCAAGTCTTCTCGAGCAACGAGTATCGGGTCTCGCAGTCGGTAAACTTTTGGTAAGGTAGTAAATAGCATGCTCTTTTCGGCCAGACTCATCATGCTGCCCCAGCACGCACCCCATTGAATTATCCAGCACTGTCAAGTATAAGATCAAAGGTCTTCCTTCAACTGGAGGCATCGGGATAGGTGGCTCTTGGAGGTATTCTTTGATCCTTTCGAAGGCGTTATGACATTCATCATTCCATTTTACTACTTGATCTTTCTTCAGCAGCTTGAAGATTGGCTCACAAGTAGCAGTCAAATGTGAAATGAATCGGGCAATGTAATTCAGATGTCCCAAAAAGCCTCTGACTTCCTTTTCCGTTCGAGGAGATGACATCTCTTGTATAGCCTTCACCTTTGCAGGATCCACTTGAATACCTTTATCACTAACGACGAAACCCATCAGCTTACCAGACCTTACCCCAAAGGTGCACTTGTTCGGGTTTAACCTCAGCTTGTACATCTTCAACCTGTCGAACAGTTTTTGGAGATGGTCAATGTGTTCTTCTCCAGTCTGGGACCTTGCAATCATGTCATCAACGTAAACCTCAATCTCATGGTGAATCATGTCGTGGAATAAAGCAACCATGGCGCGCTGATACGTTGCCCTAGCATTCTTCAACCCGAAAGGAATTACCTTGTAACAGAAAGTGCCCCACTGCGTAACGAAAGTTGTCTTCTCCATGTCTTCGGGAGCCATCTTGATTTGATTGTAACCAGAAAAACCATCCATAAAGGAGAAGAACTTATGCTGCACGGTGTTGTCGACCAGAACATCAATGTGAGGCAGTGGGAAATCATCTTTGGGGCTCGCCCTGTTCAGATCTCTATAGTCTACACACATTCGTACCTTACCATCCTTCTTCGGTACCGGCACAACATTGGCAACCCACTGCAGGTAAGAAGTAGCAGCTAGAAATCCGACGTCAAACTATTTCATGACCTCAGCTTTGATTTTCTCAGACATCTCAGGGCACATACGGCGAACCTTTTGCTTTACCGGAGGAGAGTCTTCTTTGGTTGGCAGACGGTGTACCACAATATCGGTGTCTAAACCAGGCATATCTTCGTAAGACCAAGCGAAAATCTCGACATAGTCGTGTAGAATCTGTATCAACCACTGTTTGACACTAGGCTCCAAATTCGCACCTATCTTGACCTCTTTCTTGTCTTCCTCCGTACCCAAATTCACTGATTCTACTGGCTCTTCATTAGGCTACATGGCCCTCTCTTCCTGTAGTAACAGTCTAGCAAGTTCTCCAGGTATCTCACAATCATCCTCACCTTCGTCCTCGGCTTGGTTGATCGGGTTTTCAAAGTCGTAACTGGCACTAGCAGAGTTTTTATCAATGGGATCCAGAGTGGATGTGGATCTGCATTATGATACGTGAGTGTGTGTAAGACAATAGCTGTTTGATAAAGTGCAAGATAGAAAAGAAAAACAAGGAGCGCAAAATTTGTAATGCAATAAAACGTCCAATGCTTTATTGATGATATATGAAAATGACAAATAATAAGCCCTCACAAACAAAGCCAAGGTGCCTCGGGCAAGGCACCGGGCCATAAAGTTTCAAACTGTCTGTTACAAATCTCAAAACAAAAGTCAATTACTGTGTAATAAAAGAAACGGGCACGAAGTCCTTCGCTATCCAGTTGTTCAATCCACCATTGGTAGTCGGGTAGATCCAGCTGTCAATATCTGACTGTTCTTCATCATCCTCAATTGCATTCACTCCCTGATCATGTTTGGGCATGTGAGCAGTTATGACGTTGGGTTTCTCTGGAGCGTCAAACTTAATCTCTTTATCTTCAATCAAACCTTGCACCTTATTCTTCAAGACCCAACAGTTGTTCGTATCATGACCTGGGCTATCGTTGTGATAGGCACAGTGGGCGTTCAGATTATATAACGGAGATGTGGTGCTAGGATTCTTTGGGGCTTCCCTCAGAGTTACCAGGTTGGTCTTCAACAATTGTGGTAGAATTTGAGACAAGGTCATATTAAGCCGAGTGTACTGTCTCTGCGGTCTCTCCATTCTTTGCTGATTGTTGTGTTGTGGGGTAACGGTGGCTCTTGATATCACTACCGCATTCACTGCTTGACGACGTTCAGGTCTGCTTTGGTTCCTCGAGTCGTAGACTGCACTAGCTTCTTTCTTACCGGTGAAAGGCTTCTTTTGTGCACTTGATGAAGTACCTTTTTGTATCTTACCACTTCGGATAGTAGCTTCTACTCTCTCCCCAGTTAGGATCAACTCAGTAAACCCAGATGACGAACTACCGATCAGATGATTGAAAAATGGACCAAATAACGTCCCTAGAAAAATGTCAACCAACTCCCTGTCAGACAAAGGGATTGGACTCTTCCAGCCAAATCTCTCCACTTCTGAGCATATTCCTTAAAATCTTCACTCGCACCTATAGACTTACCCTAAAGCTGAGTACGAGTGGGAGCAAGGTCGGCGTTATACTGATACTGCCGGTAGAAAGCAACAGCGAGGTCCTCCCAGTTTTGGACATTATCTCCTTCCAATTGATAAAACCATTCATGTTGAGTCCCTGACAGACTATCTTGAAAGAAATGCACCCACAAATTTATATCAGCAATGTAAGGTTGGATTTTTCGGACATACGAGCGGAGATGGAGTTTTGGACAGGATACTCCATCATATTTAGCAAAAACCGGAGCTTTAAACTTATGAGGGATCACCACCCCAGATGCTAGTCCCAAATCTTCGAAGTCCAAACCAAGTATCTTCTGAATCTCCATAGCACTCAGACGGTCTTCAAGTTGTTTGTACCTATCCTCAGTAGGAGGATATTGCTCATCATCAAAATCAGTATCATTATTAGAGACTACAGGACTAGGACCCTTTTCTTATTCTTGGTCCTCCTCTCCTTTGGATGAAAGAGACAGATCAGCTTCCTGTCACAACCTATTCCCAAATTTTTTACCCATATTCAGAAGAACCACCTTCTTCTTCTTCTTCTTCTTCTCCTTCAAGATGAGAGTCTTCAAATCCTCTTGCCATTTAGCCAAGTCCAAGAACATCTCTTGGAATTGGGCATTATGTGCCTGAAGAGCTTTGATGGCTTGGTCAATAGGTATTTCAGAAGACATTTCGTGCTGAAATAAACAGCGAAGGAGATGAGAAACCTGTAATGATACCTGTAATGATGTGCATGATAATGGGATGCGTATGTGATGATTTAAAAGGCTTTGGGAGATTTAAATTTTCAAACCAAGAAATAAACAAACTTTATTAGATTAAACTTGTAAAAATGTTTAACAATTCCTTTGAGGCGTTACAAAGAAATAAATGGAAACCAAATCTAAACTAGAAAAGCAAAAATCAGAAATCCCATGGACGCTTCCCCTTCGTGCTGACGTAGTAATTGATTATTCTTTCATTCTCAAGTTGCCTGGAGAGCTTCAAGATCTTCCTTTGTTGCTCATGATACTTCTCTCGGTAGGTATCCCTCTCCTCTCTTAACTGAATCCAGGATCTCTTCAATGCCCCAAGATCAATGGGCATGTAAGGATAAAGGATTGTATAAGGAACACCCTCTTCATTGGTAGGCTCCACAATCACTGGCAACACAGCTTCATAAGGCATCCCAAGCTTCTGGGCTCGAGCTCGGACCCACTGGATATAAGGTTTCATAGGGAGAGAAGTCTTTGGTCCTAGCTCTTGAGGGTCATACCTGTTCAGCATGCCCCAAGCTCGTATGAACCTTCGGCGATGCTCATCAACGTCCCCCTTGTAGTCAAAGACAATATCTGTAAGAAGTAGCTCATGAGGACCGTCTCTCCGAGCACGTCCAAACTATCGAAAAGCCAAGCAAGGACTATAGGTTATTCCTCCTCTGATTCCAAGCAACGGGACATTAGGGTATCCCCCACAGCGATCAATGACAGCAGTGCTTTCCATAGCCTTAGAACTCCAAAGAATGTCTGTATGGGCAAGAACATTATCCTGTAATACCACCCTAAACCTTTCTCATTCTTTAACACGGACTTGGGGAGGTGCGAAATAAACCACCTCTCCAGCAAAGGCATGCAACACGTGAGGGTCCCTCTTCTACGCACAGTACGAGTATAGAGGGCATGTAAGATATCTCCCAGAAGAGTAGGTACAGGATTGCGAGACAGGAAGATCTTAACCGCATTCACATCTATGAAGGAATCTGGATTCGGAAAGAGAATCAAACCATAGATAAGGAGAGCCAAGATGTCTTTAAAATCCTGAAAGTCCAAGTTATCCCAGAATAGTTGAGCTTGATCTATCAGAAACTTGGCTAAGAAACCTTCAACCCTGCTTCGTGTCTCCCAGTTGGATACTACATCAGCCCTTTTTAGATGCAGAGCTGAAGCAATGTCTTCTGGTCTAGGAGTCTCTTCCAAACCTGTGAAAGACATCTGCTCGAGGTTGGATATGCCCAGTAAGTGAGAAAACTCTTCCAAAGTGGGAACTAGCTGATAATCCGAGAAGGTGAAACAATGATGCACCGGATCGAAGAACTTGAAAAGAACTCATCATCTGCTCATCAAACTTTGAGGTAACCAAGCTAAGAAGATTACCATGTCTTCTAATGAATTAAGAAGTATCAGGAACTTTTGAGACTAACTCTTTGAGTTGAGCAGGTATTTGCACAAAGTTAACTCGGATGGTGTTTCTGCGCATGGAAGCCATAATCTGCAAAACAGAACAAAGATAAATCCCCTCGGTCTTTGAAATGGTTAGTATAATGAAGTAAGCATGCTATGTTATGATGCATGATGTCATGGTAAAACAAACAGCAGGTATAGCAGATAACAGGCATGGTAAAGGCAAACAAGTCACACAAAAGCCCTTAAGTTTAAGGCTTGCATGGGGTCTAGGTATTACCCTCTTGAAGTTCAGTTGGTTTCATCTTGTCCTAATAATAGTAACCGGGTTCTAGAGGTTCTCAATATCACTGACCATCCTCCATCGGTCATGGTTTCAGCTCACACAATCTTTTCTTGCAGCCAGAACTATCTCGAGAGTATGGTCTCAATGAGTGTAGCATCGAGTATCAACCAGTTCTCAGCTTTACACTGAGGCCGGATATCTCACTACTTCCTACTGACCAAGTTGGTCGATTAAAGGTTCTAAGGTCAGTTGATGCTTAACGACACACATAGCAGCTTCGTATTCTCCTCGTTTCTCCATAAGGGATACGGGTACTAACCAATGTGCCATCAACGTAGCTACTACTTCAACCGTATTGGTCTATGTCGTACAGTTCCCTCACAGTTTATTGCTACTTACCTAAAAGGTGTTCCCCAGATCCAGGTTAGGGTCTATAGTAACTTACAATACAAAACCCTCAAAAGTAAAGCAATCAAATCAAACGAAAGAAGCAATATGATGAACTAATCCTAAGGTATACCACACTTATTGTTTCCCCAGCAGAGTCGCCAGTTCTGTCATACGGTGGCAGAACCGGACTGTTTTAGAAATGCTGGTTTGCATTTTGCGTTTGTGTTTGCAAAATGTCGCGGTAAGCAAGAGTCGCCACTGACTTTTATTTTATCCAACTGGAAAGGACAAAAGCATAGAAAAATTCCTTTTTCGAGATTTTGAGTACGGGGGTAGATTATAGAAAGGGAAGGTATTAGCACCCTTTCTATCCGTAGTTTTCTACAGGCTCTTAGGTACTTGCTCATCATTTTAAAAATTGCTTTCGTGTTTGTGTGTTTTGAAAAGTTTTTGTTTACTTCGTTTTAACCCTTGCTTCTATCTTCAAGAGTGTTACGAAGTATTTTTGAAAACTTTGTTTGAAAAGTGTGTAAGTGTGGAAAAGTTTGATTTTAAGCAAGTACCTACTAGCATCTACCTACTCAAAAAAAGAATGTTTATGTTCTTTTTTCCTTTAGACAGCGCTATCCCACTATTAATGAGTAGGTAGCACCGCCGTTGGAGTTGTAAGGGTCAATTCGAAAGGGACGTACGATCACTAAAGCAATGTTAGGACGTCTTAGTAATAACCCCAGTGTCTTAAGATCATATTCGAGGCAACATTTCCGACGCAACCTTTCCGAGGCAACATTTCCGAATGGGACATTTGATCTTTGTTTAGACAAGAGGGCGACCACTAAAACACCCTATACTCAATAATCGTTTACCGAAGGCAACCGAAGTGAGGGTATACCCTAAGAGTGCGCATGTGCGAGTGATTTGATTTCAAGTTATTATATTTGCACATTTAGGGTTTGCTAACCATTTTAAAATTAACATACATTCTTGTCATGTAATCCTATTATCATACATCTAACAGTTAATATTTACGAAAATTAAAATGCGAGAAATAAAACTACGTTATTACAAGGCTTCGGGGAGGGGGATTAATTACATAGCCAAAAACCCGTAAAACAATCAATAAATGAAAAGTCCTAATTAAACTATTACATCCCATGAGCAGTTACATTAATATTTCCAAAAATAAATAAACGCGCGCGATGAATCGAGGACAAGAGAAAATTAGGGTTTTGACCTCGTCTAACCTAATTAAAAGAAAAATCATTTTTTGTTGTTTTTGATTATTTTGAGAAAAATAAGGTTTTAATTAAATAAATACAAACCTAATTACTAATTAATTAATATTAAGAAAAATAATTAATTTTACCTATTTTTGTATTTTTGTTATTTTGAGAAAAAGAAAAAAAAGTTAAATCAAATAAAATCTAATTTCCTAATTTGTTTTAATTTATTTACCAAAAGATTAAAATTGCCCTAAGATTAATTAAACTAATTATTAAATTAATTTTTGATAAAAAATAAAACCTAAATCTAATTTGATGAAAATTGATTTTATGAATTTTTTGTAAAAAAGAATTAAATTTGTGTGAGAAATAAATTAACCAAAATTAAATAAATAAAGAAAAATATAGAAAGAAAAAGAAAGAATTGGGCCTGGTATGCTAGCAATTGAGGGAGGTGTCCATAGCAATCTCTGAGCCCAAAAGCCTTGGTCCATGTTGACCTTCCTGATTCCATGTTGCACGTTTGACTAGGCCTTTGGTAGACCCTCACATGCCAAGTGTTGGATTTGATTTGCTTTAGATCCAATGGTTGCAAGCTGATGGTGTATGGTGGATCTATGGGAAGCCTGCGCATGGAATTACATATAACAAAATAATATTAAAGAATAAGGGGACCTGGGGATCGAACCCAGGCCCTTTGGCGTTTTCTCTCTCCCACTGACCAACTGAGCTGGCATGTTTTGTTGTACAAAGAAAAACAAGCAAATATTATATTGGAAAAGTAAATCAACTCATAAAGGAACGCGCGAATTTTGAATGGACGAATGGTGTATTGCAACGCCACCTTCTTCTTCCTTCTTTCGTTGGCAAAAGTCCAGACTTTTACCTACGGACAAAGTCTGTAGCTATAGCCCCTGTGATTTCCCAAAATCCACTGCACGCATGATAAATTGATTCCAGTGGTACCAATCAACTTGTGGCAACCATACGAGCATCATGGTACCACTCTTCATGGCCAATTGTCCCTGCAATCAAAACCCCTAAAAACGAACCCTAAACCCTAATCATGGCATATCTCTGTATGGCTAACAAAAATGCAATTGATCATTACCATTAGCTTGCAAATGTTTCATTGAACAAGAATATGTAAAGAATTCATTCTACAAATGCCAAAATTGTGAGATTGAATTTCAAGAAAATACCAATGTCGTGAGACACTTACAGTGAGTTTTTGTGCACGAAAACGCTTGCTAATGATTGGGATGGACTCCTTGAATGCCCAACAAGCGGATGAGATAGCTGGGAAGGCTTGAGATAGCCTGGAACTATGAAATCAGATTGCTACTTTTTCTTGATTTTTTGAAAGTTCTCCTTCTCTTTTCACGCCTCCAACACCTGTGCTTTTGGTCTGCAAATGTTCAATATATATCATAGACTCAATTAGGGTTTCAAGGTTGCATCAAATCCTTGCAATTATGAAGATTTGATCCTTGATTCACACTTGTATCCAATTTTTCCAAAACAAGAAAAATTCAATCTTTTTGTGTACAAACAAGCCTTGCACGATTTGATCTCCTTGCCAGCTATTCATGGACCTGAAATATGCACAAAATCTCAAGGTTTAAATGATTTTGATATTTTCATGATTTTATTTTGATTTTATTTTGATTTAATTTGATTTAATTGGAATAAAAATCAAAATAAATGACAAAAATAAAATAAAGGCAAGTGGGAAGGATCATGGGTCGCAGATCATGTTATAAACTCAATACAAGCATAAAAAGTTGGGCCCATTTGACAAAAATTGCAATTTGAGGCATATTTGACTTTTGGCAATTTTGCAAAAAAGGTCAACTTCACCAATGCATAACTCCTTCAATTTTGACTCTATGAGGGTGTTCTTGGACTTTTTAGAAATCTTGAGATGTCCTCTAAGCAACCCTTTTAGTCTTATCTCAATTGAGTCTTCCCTGTTCATGTATGAAGCTTTGACAAAAAAGGTGTTTTTGTTGACTTTTCAAAGTGACCTATAATGTCCAACTTCATAACTTCTTGTGAGTGCATATTTTGAACTTGGGAGTTGAAGATGAATTGTAGGTCATTTCATCCTCTTCAAAATGATCTTTGGATGGGTCATTTCTAATAAAGTATGAGAAATTTATGCTTGGTCAAATTTGAGTTGACTTTTCCTACAAAACCCTAATTTATCAACTTTTGAGTCTTGATTAATTATGAAAATCCTTGATGAATCATGATCAACCCTTGATAAAATGATGAATAATACTTCAAAATGAGAATGTTGACCAAAAATCTTGAAGTTTGACTGTATGTGGGCCATTGTTGACTTTTGCCCTAGCACAATCGATTTTTAGGATTTTGAGCAATTGACTGAGCAAACTTCCTCTACAAGGCTTGAAACTTGACATGGATGATCTTGAGAACATATTAGGACAATGATGAGCATTTGGTATCCCTTGGACTCAAGCATCTTGATGCAACATGAAACCCTAATTTGAGGTAGACTTCCTTAGGAGAGGGTTTGTCTGGTCAACCCTTGAACTTCCTTGAGCAATTTGAGGACCTCACTTGAAATGTATTGAGAAATATGGGAGGGAAAATTTTGGGGTACAACATATGCACATGCAGAATTTTCCGTCTTTCTTTGGTACTGGTACAATATTGGCAATCCACTAAGGGTACACTGATGTTACAAGAAAAACAACATCAATCTGCTTCAAAACCTCTTCTTTAATCTTCACTGCCATGTTAGGATGAGTTCTTCGCGGCTTCTGCTTGATTGGTGAACATTCTGGCTTTAGCGGCAAATAATGTTCCACAATATCTGTGTCCTAACCAGGCATGTCTTGGTAAGACCAATCAAAGATATCCACATACTCTTTCAGCAACTCAACCAACCTGCTCTTCACATCGGGATGAAGCAATGCCCCAATCTTGACTTCTTTCGGATCTTCCTCTGAACTCAAGTTAATCGTCTCCAATAGTTCTTTATACGGATGAATGGTATTTTCCTCGCGCTCAAGAAACTATGAAACCTCTTTTGGGATTTCATCATATTCTTCTTCTTCGGCCACATACACAGGATATTCAAAGTTGGGAGAGGGTGCAGGGTCATTGCAATCAATGGGTTTTTTTAATTAATCTGCACATATAATTTATGATTGATTTTAGAAATTGATCCATGTAACAAGTGATTATGTAGATTTATTTACAGTTATTATTTATTTCGAAAGGTTTTTTCTGATTAACATTTTCCAAGAAAAAACAGAAAATAAAGACACAATTTAGAAATCAAAAACAACTTTTATTAATGATCTTAAAATTCAAAACAAAAGACACGCCCATACAACATCACTTTCACCTTGGGCGGAGTGAAATACTTTTGAAAATATAAACAAAAAACTAATTACTTTTAAATGTGAATGCAAGAAGGAACATCAACAGTGATCAAATTCAGGATTCTGACTCCATGCGTCACAAAGTTCGACATCTCTTGCTCTGACCCATTTTCGAGAATAGGGTTGATCTTTGGAGTAGTCGGATGGAGATATCCTGCACTGTGAAAGATATCTTAATATTTACTTGAAGCATACTTTGGCTTCACAAATTCATTCTTCATGGAGAAACCCAAAGCAGTCCCATTCTTATTCACAGGTGGATTAATAACCTGCCCCCACACATTGCTAGGGCCCTTCTTCACTACCTGTTATGCATCCTTAAATGAGGTGATAAAATCTTCATCCTTCCTTATATTATCAATAGACAAAGCTTGGAAATGAGTTCCGACAATGGCTTCATCAGATTCTACAATTCTAAAGGAAGACAAATGAGATATAAACAGAGCTTGCTCACTGTTCACAATAACTACCTTTCCTTCACGGAAAAATTTTAGTTTCTGATGCAAGGTTGAAGTAATAGCTCCTGCTTCATGGATCCATGGTATTCCTAATAAACAATAATAGGTTGAGACAATATCCATAACCTGAAATGTGATTTGGAATAAGTGCGGATCTATGTGAATAGGTGTGATACGGTGGGAGAACTGACTATGGTTTTGCGTTTGTTTTCGCAAATGTTTCGGTTGAGCAAGAGTCGCCACCAACTTTTTATTTTATCCTAAGGAAAGGTTTAAAAAGCACAGCAAAAACCTTTGAGATTTTTCTTGGGTTCGGGGAGTAGATTATAGAAAGGGAAGGTATTAGCACCCTTTCTATCCATGGTTATCCATGGGCTCTTAGGTACTTGCTTAGATCAACTTGCCTTGGTTTTCAATTGTTTGAAATGGTGCTTGGTGTGTGGTTTTTTGAAAGTGTTTTGAAAAAGATTCCTTGTATAGGCTACCCTTGTAACAATTCTTTACTCGAATGTTTTACGAAAGGGTGTTTGTCTTTTTGAAAAGATGTTCCAAGGTTTTTGAAAGTTTATTTTGAAAGTGTTTGTGAAGTGTGGTTTGAAAAATAGGCAAGAGTTTTCTTTGGCAAGTGGACAAGTACTTAAGAGCTATCTACCCTAAAGTTCTCAAAGATTTTTACTATGTTTTAACCCTTTTGACAATTTTGTTCCACCATTGCATTTGGTGGACAATCTTGTATTAGGAGGTGAAAGGGACGGGCGCGGGTCATCGTTTAGACCATAATTACAATAGTGTTGGGTATCTTTGGGCAATTTCTCTTTGAAAGGGACTTGATCATTTTAGGCAACTTTTCGAAAGCGTCATCGAGGGACTATGATCATTTGATTGTTTGTTTTTACCCAAAGAAACCTAACATGCAATATGGCCCAATTATTTGAAGGCAACAAGTGGAATACCCTAGGGGTGCAAGTGTGAGATGTGTTGTCCATTTTCATGCTTTGATTATCTTGAGATTAGGTCAAACTATTTTGTTCTTTTTATTTGCATACAAACCCTAATTCTAGCATGGTGTATTTAGAAAGCGATAAAGTGCGAAAATTAAAATTCCTACACTATTACAACATCATATGGGAAGGGGGGTACAAATGTTCAAATGGGGGGATATTTAGACAAAGAAATTAAACCTAGCTATTACATCATTTTTGGAACATTTACAAGTAATTAATTGCATAAATTAAATGGCAAATACAATAAAGATGCAAAAATGCAAAAAAGGATTTTTATATGTATAAAAAAGTATTATTTATGTCAAGTAAATAAAATAAAAAAAAGTATTATTTTTGGAGTTTTTTGTATTTTAAGGGTAAAACCCTAATTTTTATTAAATAAATATATTAACTATTTAATATGTATAATATTTAATAATTATATACAAAAATAAAATAAAATGGAGTATATTCAAAAAAAAAGTATTTCCCATATCAAATATTAATAAAATAAAAATGTATGTATTTTAGTATTTTTGCCCTAAGTTTTCTGCCATGTTCAGACTCAAAATTCTTGCTGCACACATAACATAAATGAAATCTACTTACATGGGCATGTTCAGGGCTATGAATGTGACATATTATCTTCACAAACCTAAAGCTAACAATGCCTAATAAGAGAGATACGAGTTCATGAACTTACCTGTTCAATTGAGGTTCTATCTGGCAATGGAGAAACTTTCAGTGCAAAGTGATGATTGGTATAGCTTCCTTGATGTCCAGGGATGCTATTCCAAGCTTTACTTTGTCTTGAAACCTTTTGAATCGTGCTAGAGCTCTTCAACTGCAAATCAGAAAAGTGAAAATGGCCAAAAGGGTTAGAGGAGTTACAGGTTGCTTCTAATGCTTTGGATAGTTTGGATTGATGGTAGGGAAGGTGTCTGAAGTGATTTGGGCAAGAATGCTTGAAAGGATTGAGAGTTGGAACTCAATCTGCAGAGGTTGCTCTGTTTGAGCAGTTTGATGGTGGTTCTGAGTTTATGGAGGTATTGGAGGTATTGGAGTCGTGTTCTAGCTTGTGCTTGATGATTAGGAAGTGTACAAAACAAATGCTTAAGTGTTATCATGCTGAGATGATAGTTGTGTTGTGATATGGGATATTTCTTAACACTTAAGCCAACAAAAGCCAAGTTGTGTTCTAGGCAGGTAGAGGGCCCCTAATCATGCTGCAAAACTCCTCCTTGATCAGTGTGTTATGCTCATAATCTTGTGCCCATTAGATTTGATCTGTACTTGTTGGATTTTCAATTGGACATAAAGCTTGCTTTTGCAAAAATGGCCATTTTGCTTTTTCCATAAATGGATTAAACTTGTGTGTAATGCTTGAACTCATAGAACAACACTTTAACACAATGAACATGCATTAAATTATTGAGTGTTGGATGGTTTAAGGGCCTGTAATCAAGTGGCATGCTGGTTTGAGAAATTTGCACAAGTTATGAACATGTACATGACCAATTCAAAAGTGAGTTTTTGCCATATTGTGAAATTCGATTCTCTCAAGTTATGAGGTTGTTTGATGAGTTCTTGGACATTTTGGAAAGCTTGGAATGTATACTACAATCCATCTTTGAAATGAAAATTTAAATTCCAAGTGGAAGTGTATGGAAAATTGCCTTGAAGTTAGGTAGAAAACCTTGCCAAAATAGGTTAAAATTTCACTAAGTTAAAAATTGTTTAGTGCCCTTATTCAAAAAATTGTAACTTGAGATACAAGCCTCATTTGGGAAAACTTTGTGAATCAAAGTTGTAGATTATGCAACAAGCTACAACTTTAATGTTTTGACTTTTGTTTGAATCCAAATGAATCTTGGTGAGAAAGTGGGGCAAAGTTGGGAAAAAATTAGGGTTTTTTCATAACTTAGAAAAATTCTAAGTTATGAAAAATTCTCATTTCTAACCCTAAGTTGCATTTTTTGATTTCTTGATGAACAAGTTTCATGATTTGGCATGTTTTGATGAAAAATGAATTTTGACTCTTGATTTTGACCAAAAAGTCAAAGTTTGACTTTTCAGTATACAGTCAAAATTGATCAATTGACTGGGAAATTTAACTGTCAATCTTGTGTACTTGGGATCTTTTGAGTTTGTTGAGCATGTCAAGATAATTCCATAGGGTCCTTGAGTCCATAGGTGAGCTTGGTTTGCTTTTGGCTAGGTCAAACAGTCAAAAATTGCCTTTGTGCAGTCAAAACCCTAAAAAAGACCATTTTGCCCTTTTGGTGATCTGATCAAATTTCTTGTGGAATTGTCATCCAAACTTGATCAAATGGTTCATAGGAGTTCATAATGTTGACGTGGGTCAATTTTCATGAGGTTTGACTGTCAATTGGCCACATTTGACTTTTTCCCCACTACAGCTGATTTCTAGGTCAACTGTCCAATTGACTGGGCAAAACTTGAAATCAAGACTTGAAACTTGGTGTGGATAAACTTGGGAGTCCAATATGAAGCATGAAAGTCATCTTAGGCATTTTAGGTCAAAATCTCTTTGTGCAAACACAAACCCTAATTTGGGTAAACAGTGCAAGGAGAAGTCTTGAACAGATGAAACCCTAACTGGATCTTGATCTCCAAGGGCTTTGTGGTGAGAAATCAATGAGAAATGGGAGGGAAAATTTTGGGGTACAACAGTTGCCCCTGTTCAATCTTCTTGAATCCGAAGAGTTAGATTGGCAGGTTTGCCTTTCGTGACTCGAGGGTAAAAGGAGATTGGACACTAGAGTGCCCTTAAATTTGCGCTCGTCAAAGCAATGGATGTGGGAATGGGCTTAGAGATGCCATTTGGAGATGGGATTAATGATGCCATCTGGAAGATGTGACAGAAACTTGGCGGGGATGGGCTTAAAGATGCCATCTGGAACGAGTATCAGGAAGGTGTCCAAGCTTTGGACCATCTCTGAACTGGGGGTTTGAATAAGCAATAGATTGACATCCGTTGTTGGGAGGAATCCGTAAGCTGTTTTCAAAAGTTACATCCGAATAAGCTGATAGATTAACATCCGTTGTTGGGAAGAATCCATAAGCTGTTTTCAGAAGTCTTGAGAAGTAACTGAACAAGCGATAGGTTAACATCCGTTACTTGGAGAACCCGCAAACTGTTTTCAGAAGTCTTGAAGTTGAATAAGCAATAGAGCAGCATCCGTTGTTGGGAAGCGTCCGTAAACTGTCTTCAAAAGTTGCATCTGAACAAGCGATAGATTAACATCCGTTGTTGGGAAGAATCCGTAAACTGTTTTCAGAAGTATGGAGAAGAATCTGAACAAGCGATAGGTTAACATCCGTTACTTGGAGAACCCGTAAACTGTTTTCAGAAGTCTTGAAGAGGAACCGGTGTAGGGCTTCCTGATGATGAGCTCGTGTAAAACTGCATCTGGATAAATCTGGGATAAGCATTAGAATGTTGCCGTGTCTGGGTCACATCTGAACTATTCCTGGAAAGAATCTCGGAAGATAATGATCTTAGTCTTTCGACTGATCTTACCTGAAAAGGTAAAGAGTTAGTTATATGCAATGTTATGATGCATGACACAATGTATGCTATATGATATGAATGTAAATGAATGCGTATGTAAGCTGGAGAGCTGTTTTGCAACGGATGGATGAATCCGAGATGGCTAAAGGTGACAGTATCTCGACTGCTGCTGGGAAGAATAATTCCTGGTCACTGCTGGAGAATAAAGAGCTTGGGTTGTATACCAATCATCTTCTGGGGAAATCCGGATGACTTCTACTGGGGAGTACCAATCTAGTAGACTCATGCTGGGGAGGTAAGACTGAGAATCTTCAGCTTGGAGGGAAGTATCTCTGGCGACTTCACTGGGGAACTCAAGATTTTCCTTTCTAAAACTCTGCGGGGAAACGGTTCATTAGTTTGGCTCCGCTGGAGAATAGATAATTTTGAAGCTTTAGCTAAGCTGGGGATACTGAAAATTTGAGCTCTGAGGGGAAATGAGTTCTGGAGGATTCTCTGGCTAGGGATGACAAAGATAAACTCCTCTGGGGATTGTATTGATAAGTTATGCTGGGGAACTTTTGATGAACTCCGCTGGGGGTAGGAAGAAATTTGGCGAGCGCGATCTTCCGTGGTTGTTAGCTGAGGATAACCCAGTTATAAGCCCTTGTGAGGAATAACTTTGAATAAAACTCGGGAGAGACGTCTGTACTCTGCAGGGGATAAGCTTCAGGGTTTGCTGGGGATATGGATTCCAAATCTTTTGAAGGGTATCAAGATATCCAACTGCGCCTTTGACCTATCAGTAATCCTTTTACTTGATTCGTAAGGAAATGATTATGTTCAGATGCATATGCCTATTTAACAAAACATTGGACGTTTCTCAAAATAAAACAAATAGTGGAAGAGAAAAGAAAAGGAAATGAAACAAATTTCTGGGAAAAGTATTTGTATTGACTTTCTATGAGTATATTTGTACAAAGGATACAATCATCCTAGTAAGAGGATTTTGTCGTAAATATCGAAAGATTTATACAAAATAAAGGATGGCTATGTGAAATAATTCCATGGGATTCCATTCCGCTATAGCTTTCACAACTCTGAATATTTGTCCATTTAATGCTTCGTTTGCCGATGACTGGATTGATCAGAAGCCTGGAACCGGTTGATGAAGAGATTGTCTTTGAAGTGATCCGACGAGACATAGTCATACGCTTTAATTCCCTAACTTTTGCCTGAATCGCCCTTTCGGGTTTTCGATCCACCGGGAAACCCCTTTTTGCCCAAGCCGCCCTTTCGGGTTTTCAACTTGCCGGGTGTACAGATTTTTTTTGTTTTTATCCCTAATTTTTGCCTGAATCGCCCTTTCGGGTTTTCGATTCACCGGGATGCCCATTTTTGCCCAAGCCGCCCTTTCGGGTTTTCGACTTGTCGGGTTACTTTATGCGTAGTATCTTTTGACTATGTCTGCATTCGCAAGGTGCGGCAAATCGTCTCCGTCTATGGTGGTCAGAATCATTGCACCACCAGAAAATATGCTCTTGATCATAAATGGTCCTTCATATGTAGGAGTCCATTTGCCCCTGGGATCACTTTGCGGCAACATAATCCGCTTGATTACGAGATCTCCGACTTGATACACTTGACGTCTGACTTTCTTATTGAAGGCCTTGATCATTCGTTTCTAATACGCCTGACCGTGGCATATAGCAGTAAGTCGCTTTTCGTCGATCAGATTGAGTTGATCAAGTCGGGTCTGCATCCAATCATCTTCATTCAAACCTGCATCCTTCATAATCCTTAGAGAAGGAATCTGAACTTCCATAGGCAGGACAGCTTCCGTGCCATATACCAATGAAAATGGGGTTGCCCCGGTTGAAGTACGTGCCATCGTACGGTATCCATGTAGAGCAAACGGTAACATCTCATGCCAGTCTTTGTAAGTGACTATCATTTTCTGAATGATCTTCTTGATGTTTTTGTTCGCAGCTTCAACAGCACCGTTCATCTTCGGCCGATAGGGAGATGAATTATGATGATAAATCTGGAACTGTTCGCACAATGCAGTGATCATCGTGTTATTCAGATTTGTGCCGTTGTCTGTGATGATCCTGTCTGGAACACCATACCGACATATGAGATTTTGCTTAATGAAGCGGGCAACCACATTTTTAGTAACAGAGGCGAAGGAAGCTGCTTCGACCCATTTGGTGAAATAGTCAATGGCAACCAAGATGAAGCGATGTCCATTGGAAGCCGTGGGCTTGATCTCTCCAATCATGTCAATGCCCCACATCGCAAAGGGCCACGGAGCAGTCAGAACGTTGAGAGGGACCGGAGGGATATGAACTTTGTCAGCATAGACCTGACATTTGTGGCAAGTACAGGAATGCTGATGGCAGTCAGCTTCCATGGTAGACCAGTAATAGCTTGCCCTTAGGATCTTCTTAGCCATTGTATGCCCGCTCAAGTGAGTGCCAAATGTGCCGCTGTGTATATCAGTCATGATCAACTCTGCTTCAGCTTTATCTACGCATCGGAGTAATACACAATCATGGCTTCGTTTGTAAAGGATGTCGTTGCTCAGGAAGAATTTAGCGGCGAATTTCCTTAAGAACTTCTTGTCATTTACGGAAGCTCCTTCGGGATAATCTCTAGTCTCGAGATACCTTTTGATTTCATGGAACCAAGGTTGTTCCACTACTTCTTCGGTATTAATCTCGTGACAATGCGCAGGTTCATCCATTCGCTCGATGGTGATTTGGGGAGCCTCGTTATCCCAGTTGAGTTTAAACATGGAGGACATTGTGGCTAGAGCATCTGCTAGATGATTCTCTTCTCGCGGGAAATGCTCGAAGGTAATTTGCTCGAAATGAGGCAACAATGTCAGGACATGTTCTTTGTATGGGATACTATTAGGATGCTTGGTATCCCACTCTCCTTTGATTTGACTGATAACCAAAGTCGAGTCCCCAAATACGATCAAAGATTTGATCCCCAGGTCTATAGCAGCCTTGAGACCAAAGATGCAAGCTTCATACTCAGCCATGTTATTTGTGCAGCTGAAGCAAAGTCGGGCCGTGAAAGGTGTGTGACAACCTTCCGGAGAAATGAGTACTGCGCCGATACCATTTTCAAGTGCATTTGAAGCCCCATCAAAGTACAGGGTCCATCGGGATCCCTTTTCGGGTCCGTCATACGGTCCGTTACCTTCGATGTTGTCCAAATTCATGATGTCCTCGTCTGGGAAGTCAAATCTCATGGGTTGATAATCTTCGATAGCCTGATGAGCCAGATGGTCAGCTAGTACACTCCCCTTGATAGCTTTTTGGGTGGTGTACTGGATGTCATACTCTGTTAGGATCATTTGCCATCTAGCTATCCTTCCAGATAAAGCGGGCTTTTCGAAGATATACTTGATAGGGTCCATTTTGGAAATCAACAAGGTAGTATGAGTCAACATATACTATCTTAGTCGATGAGCAGCCCATACCAAAGCGCAGCAAGTTTTCTCGAGCAGTGAGTAGCGAGTCTCACAGTCGGTAAACTTTTTGCTAAGGTAATAAATAGCATGCTCTTTTCGACCAGACTCATCATGCTGGCCCAAAACACACCCCATTGAGTTATCCAAGACGGTCAAATACATGATCAATGGTCTTCCTTCGACGGGTGGCATCAGAATAGGAGGTTCTAGCAAATACTCCTTGATTCTATCAAAAGCAGCTTGACAATCGTCGTTCCATTCAACTACCTGATCTTTCTTCAAGAGTTTGAAAATTGGCTCACAAGTAGAAGTCAGATGTGAGATGAATCTGGCAATATAGTTCAAGCGCCCCAAGAATCCTCTAACCTCCTTTTCAGTACGGGGAGCAGGCATCTCTCGTATTGCTTTTACTTTTGCGGGATCGACTTCAATGCCTTTGTTGCTTACAATGAATCCTAGGAGTTTACCAGACCTAACTCCAAAAGTGCATTTACTTGGATTCAGCCTGAGCTTGTATTCTTTCAACCTGGCAAATAGCTTCTCCAGATGTTCAAGGTGCTCTTCCTCTGTTTGTGACCGAGCTATCACATCGTCTACGTAAACTTCAATCTCATGATGTATCATATCATGAAATAAAGCTACCATGGCGCGTTGATAAGTTTCCCCTGCGTTCTTCAGCCCGAACGGCATCACCTTGTAACAGAAAGTGCCCCATTGCGTGACAAAAGTTGTTTTCTCCATATCCTCGGGGGACATTTTGATTTGATTGTAGCCCGAGAATCCATCCATGAAGGAAAACACTTTATGCTGAGCTGTATTGTCGATTAAAATGTCAATGTGTGGGAGTGGAAAATCATCTTTGGGGCTGGCCCTATTCAAATCCCGGTAGTCCACACACATCCTGACTTTGCCATCTTTCTTAGGTACTGGCACGATGTTAGCGACCCATTGAGGATAGGACGTAACAGCCAGAAAGCCAGCGTCGAACTGCTTCATCACTTCTGCTTTGATCTTTTCAGACATGTCAGGCCTCATTCGGCGAACTTTTTGCTTGATCGGTGGACAATCCTCTCTTGTGGGGAGATGGTGAACCACGATGTCTGTGTCTAAACTCGGCATGTCTTCATAAGACCAAGCAAAGATTTCAACATAATCATTCAACAACTGTACCAGGCGCTCCTTGACCCTTGGTTCCAGATTGGCACCCACTTGTACCTCCTTCCGGTCTTCCTCGGTCCCTAAGTTGACAGTTTCCAATGACTCTTCATGAGGTAAGATGGCCCTTTCCTCTTGCTGTAGAAGTCTGGCTAGTTCCCCGGGTACTTCACAACCTTCGTCATCTTCATACTCGGCTAGATTGACCAGATCTTCAGAGTTATTGAAAGATATAGCAGAATCGTCACCCATGGAATCCGGAGTGGATGGGTACCTGCATTGGTGAGTGTGGGTGTGTGTAAGGGATAGCCATCCTTAAACAAAAAATGCAAAAGGAAAGAAAATGAGCACAAGCAGTTTATCAAATGAAAAACGTCCAATGAATCATTAAACATGGCATATGGATATGAAAAATAATCAAAACCCTTACAAATGGACCTACATGCCCCGGGCAAGGCATGAGGTGAAAAGATAGTGTACGGATTGTTTGAGAGTAAATATTACAGACCAAATAAGAAATGTTTAATAGATAAATTACTGATGAATAAAAGTGATGGGGACAAAGTCTTTTGCCTCCCAGTTGCTCAATCCTCCTTTGACAGTTGGATAAATCCACTCTTCAATGTTGCTTTCTTTGTCCTCGTCCTCCAAGGCGTTGATTCCGTAGGGAGAAATTTTGACTGGAGCCCTTTCAATCTTCGAACGGCGCATAGCTTTCTGGCCTGCGGCTGTGAACCCTAACCCAAATTTGTCGGTCTTATGCGGAATATCAGGTAACTGCCCCCATGCTGAATTCTTTCCTTTTTTTATTGTGGCCCTTGCGTCCTCCAGAGATGCCATCCTGGCCATCTGCCTCGGTGTCTCAGCTGCCAACTTTGCTACTGCTATTTAAGGAAGGACTTCTTCGAAATGTTGAAACGGCGTCTCAATGAATTCCCCTTCAACCTCCACATACCGGAAAGAATTTAAGTGGCTAATCATGTACTCTTCTTCGCCATGGACAGTAATGATCTTCCCCTTGACTGGATATTTCAACATCTGATGTAAGGAGGAGGTGACTGCCCCAGGTGTATCCAAGGCCTACCCAGCAAGCAAGAGTATGATGGACGGATGTCCATCACATAGAAAGTAGATTTAAACACCTCAGTGCCTATCTTGATGGGAATTTCAACCTCCCCATGGACCATTCTCTTCGAACCATCGAAAGCTCTGATAACAATATCACTCGGCTTCAACTCCAACCCTTCACAATCTAGTCGGTCCAAGGCCTTTTTAGGCAATACATTCAGCGACGAACCAGTGTCGACCAAGACATGTGCGAGAGTGGTTCCTCGGCACTCGACTGAAATGTGCAAAGCATCATTGTGGTTTCTACCTTTAGGAGTTAGGTCGGCATCGGAAAACCCTAATCCATTGTCCGCAGTAAGGCTAGCCACGCAATTCTGAAATTGATCTGCAGAGGTTTCCTGGGGCACATGGGCTGATTTCAAGAATTTTATCAGAGCTTTAGCGTGCGCTTCTGAGCAAAGTAACAATGCCAGCATGGAGATCTTTGAGGGGGTTTGCCCCAGCTGTTCTACCACATCGTAATCACTTCTTTTGATTATCCTCAAGATCTCATCCATTTCCTTCTTGGAGGTTTCCGGGATGACCAAGGGTTGAGCCCTCGTCCTGACGAGCTCATCTTGGATTCCCTTACCTTTGTCAGCAGCGGTAGGAGAGACAGTACTAGGAACAACAACGTCTTCAATCAAAGGAGTTCTAGCAGAAAGTTTTATTGGTGCAGGGATGACCTTGTCAGCTGACGAGGGTCCAAAGATTGCTCTTGGAGGGGCAATCTCTGGAGAAAATATTCTCCCGCTCCTGGTGATTTTACTCGTGCCTGCAATGTTACTAATGCTGGCTTCTTCATTATCCGAACTTTCTTCAGTTATTTCGATTTGTTTAATACCATGGTAGTAGACGTCACCGCCATATTTCCATGGTATGGACTTCTCAGAAACATAGGGGACAGGCCCTGGCATTGTTATCTTCAAAGGAACAGATTTCGTAGCTGGTGTAATCTTAACAGGCTTTTTGACGGCCTTGGAAAGATTGGCGTGAATGGTTATGATTGAGACATCTTCAGTATGAACTGGAATAGCAGAAACTTTTTCAAAAAAAATTTGTCGACTATCCATAAGGCCTTGGATGCCTTTCTTCAGTAACGGACAATCAAACGGCAGAGAGTAACAACAATAGCAGTCTTCTTTACATCCCGGGAAGATCCCGGCCCTTAACAAATTCAACTTAATGGTTAGCAATGGAGTAGACAGATCATTGACATCAGCAACATACAAATCTTCTTCAATAGCGTTGAAATTTCGGCCGTGCTTCGGCATGGGTGCAGATATCAGATTAGGCTTCTCTGGAGCGTCAAACTCCACCTCCTTCGCCTCTATCAGGTCTTGGATTTTATGCTTGAGTGCCCAACAATCATTGGTGTCGTGTCCAACACTGTCTGAATGGTAGGCGCATTTAGCATTAGCATGATAATGCGGAGAGGACGTATTCACATTCTTTGGTGCCTCCTTGATGGTGGCGAGATTCAACTTCAACAGATGGGGAAGCACTTGCGCTGGAGTCATATTAATACGGGTGAACTTCCATTGTGGCCGTTCCACTTGTTGTTGATTTGGTCTGGACTGGTTATAGCGAGGCTTCTCACTTGGAGTGTTTTGAATCATTACGGCCCCCACAGTTGGCCGACGCTCCGTCTTCCCTGCTCTTCTCTGAGAATATACCACAGCTGTTTCCTTCTTAAAAGGTTTCTTCTCGACACTTGCAGCAACACCCTTCTGAATTTTTCCTGACTTGATGCCAGCTTCTATTCTTTCTCCCGTTAAGATCAAATCGGTAAACCCCGCGGAAGAGTTACCAATCAGATGATGGAAAAATGGCCCAGATAGGGTCCCTAGAAACATATCAACGAGTTCACGGTCGGTTAAAGGAGGTTGCACCCTGCCAGCCAAATCCCTCCATTTTTGTGCATATTCTTTGAATCCTTCGCCTGTTCCTAATGACATACCCTGAAGTTGGGTACGAGTAGGAGCAAGGTCAGAATTATACTGGTATTGTTTGTAGAAAGCGGTGGCCAAATCTTCCCAAATTCGGACGCTGGTTCCTTCTAGCTGATAAAACCACTCCAACTGAGCTCCAGAAAGGCTGTCTTGAAAGAAATGAATCCAAAGGTTTTTATCTGCCGTATAGGGTTGAATCTTTCTCACGTAGGACCTGAGATGTATTTTGGGACAGAACAGCCCATTATACCTCACAAACACTGGCACTTTGAATTTTTGGGGAATCACAATCCCGACAACCAAACCCAAGTCTTCAAAGTCCAAACCCGGTACTCTTTGTAATTCCATGGCGGCCAATCTGTCCTCTAGCCCCTTGTATTTATCATCAGCTGGAGGGTATTGCTGATTAGAATAATCTTCATCCTCTTCGACCTCTTCTTCTTCCGCATCGGACTCGGAAGTTACCGCAGCTCCACCTCCTTTGTTGGTTCCTTCATCAGAGATAGGAGGAAATTCAAGCACTCTCCGAGCTTCTCCGTCAAATCTTCTCCCCAAAGTAGCCACCCCGAGTCTCTTTTTCTTCTTCTTCACTGGGTCTTTGTTCCCCAATTGAGTTTTGATATCCTCCTGACCCTTAGCCAAGGTCATCAGGAGTTGCTGGAACTGTGCATTTTGAGCTTGTAGGTCTTTGATTGTTTGCTCGAGATCCATCCTACTGAAATAAACAGCAGATAGATAAGGAAACCTGGAGTGAGGCATGCTTATGCACATGATGAATGGTATGCTTATGTATGCAATGCATTCAAGGATTTAGGACATTCAAAATTGTTTCAGACAAAGAAGAACGCACTTCATATTAATAAGAAGAAATTTGTTAGTACATAAATGCCCCATGGGCCAAATATTACAAAATAACTTCTCAAGGCAAAAAGACATTGCGCATCCTCTTTGGTGCGATGTAGGTGTTAAGGGCCTCTTGCTCATGGAGTCGGCGGGTAAGCTCTAGAACCTTCTTCTCACTGGCGTAGAAGCTAGCTTCAAAAGTGTTTCGTTCCTCCTTGAGCTGAATCCAACTTTTCTGCATTTCCTCCCACGATGTAGGCATGTCTGGATGTAGGATGGTGTAGGGAACCTCTCCTTCATTGACGGGCTCTTTAATCACTGGGAGTACATGAGGATAAGG
This sequence comes from Vicia faba, assembly GCA_948472305.1. Lineage (NCBI taxonomy): Eukaryota > Viridiplantae > Streptophyta > Magnoliopsida > Fabales > Fabaceae > Vicia > Vicia faba. The sequence continues at coordinate 410,521,169 of OX451735.1, forward strand.
CATCATGAGACTTTGGGCTCGGGCTCGTACCCACTTGAGATAAGGCTCAAGAGGGATGGAGTTCTTGTGTCCCAGAGTCTTGCTATCAACCTTGTTGGGTCTTCCCCAAGCTCTGATGAATCTTTGGCGAAGTCCTTGCGCATCGTTGTCGAAGTCAAAAACTAGGTCAGGAATCAACATGTCATGAGGGCCATCCCTTCGTGCATATCCAAATTGCCTTAAAGCTAGGCAAGGGTTGTAGGTGATACCTCCTCTAATTCCAAGTAAAGGAACATTAGGAAATTCTCTGTAACGATCGACGATGATGACATTTTCTCTGGACCAAGAACACCAATGTACATCAGAGTGAGTAAGAGTCATCAACCGTTGGGACCACCTTGAGCCTTGGTCATTCTTCAAGACAGATTGTGGAAGGTGCGAAATAAACCACCTTGCAAGGAGAGGAGTACAACACATGAGAACACCCCTCTTTCTCATTGTTCGTGTGTAAAATGAGTGAAGAATGTCCCCATGCAATGTTGGTATTGGATTTCTGGACAAGAAGATTTTGACGGCGTTGACATCTACCAGTTGGTCAGGATTTGGGAACAAGACCAACCCATAGATAAGGAGTGCCACAATTTCTTCAAAGGCTTGTAGGTCCAATGAGTTCCAACATTCTTGTGCCTTCTCAAACAATAATTTTGCTAAGAATCCTTTGACGCCGCTTCTAGTTTCCCAATGCCCCTTAATGTCGGATGGTTGTAGATGTAATGCTCGAGCAACATCTTCCGGCTTTGGTTCCTTTTCCGTACCGTTGAATGGTAGTTGATTAAGGATAGGGATTCTTAGGAGTTGAGAGAACTCTTCCAAAGTGGGCACCAACTGATAATCAGGGAAAGTGAAACAGTGGTGAAGAGGGTCAAAGAACTGGAATAGCACTTTCATCATGTCTTCTTCGATGTTGGTGTTGACTAGACTGAGCAGTCTACCATGTTTTTCACTGAAGGATGAGTTTTCCGGAATTCTTGAGGTGAGCTCCTTGAGTTGAGGAGAGATTCTCACAAGGTTGACTTGAATGGTGTTTCTGCGAGGAATTTCCATGACCTACAAAACAGGAACAAAGATGAAGATCCAAACCCTTGAAATGGTTAGTGAATGCATATGATGTTTTATGATGTTTATGATGTATGCACAAAACATATGCACAAGCAAATCACACCAAACCCTAGTTTCAGGCTTGCATGGGGTTTCATAGGTAAGTACCCTCTTGAGTGTAGTTGGCTTAAAAACCTGTCCTATAAATAGTAACCGGGTTCTAAGGAGCTCAACATCATTGGATTGTTTTAAATGTTCATTGTTTTGGTTTAGCCACTTAACTAGCGACCAAAATATTCCAAGAAAACAACCCTCAATGAGTGTAGTATCGAGTATCTACCAACTTCGGACTGCACCAAAGCCGGTCATCTCACTACCCCTAATGTAAGGCCAAGATGGTCAAGTAAGGTTCTAGGTCATTAGTGCTTAGTGACATCACTCAGCGGCCCCGTACACTCCTTGATTGAACTCAAGGGTTACCGGTACTCACAAATATGTCGCACTAATATAGCTATTGCTTCGACCGTGTCGGTATACCCCGCACAGTTTCCACAACGTATTGCTATCTATGAATGTTTCCCAAAATCCGGGTGTAGGATTGCGAACCCAAACAATAGAGCCAAGATATAAAGCAAACAATTCAAACAATTAGTCATGCAAGAGGGTGATTTAAGCCCTAAGGTTACTCCACTTTTAATATTTTCCCCAGCAGAGTCGCCAGTTCTTTGATACGGTGGGAGAATTGACTATGGTTTTGCGTTTGTTTTCGCAAATGTTTCGGTTGAGCAAGAGTCGCCACCGACTTTTTATTTTATCCTAAGGAAAGGTTTAAAAAGCACAGCAAAAACCTTTGAGATTTTTCTTGGGTTCGGGGAGTAGATTATAGAAAGGGAAGGTATTAGCACCCTTTCTATCCATGGTTATCCATGGGCTCTTAGGTGCTTGCTTAGATCAACTTGCCTTGGTTTTCAATTGTTTGAAATGGTGCTTGGTGTGTGGTTTTTTGAAAGTGTTTTGAAAAAGATGCCTTGTATAGGCTACCCTTGTAACAATTCTTTACTCGAATGTTTTACGAAAGGGTGTTTGTCTTTTTGAAAAGATGTTCCAAGGTTTTTGAAAGTTTATTTTGAAAGTGTTTGTGAAGTGTGGTTTGAAAAATAGGCAAGAGTTTTCTTTGGCAAGTGGACAAGTACTTAAGAGCTATCTACCCTAAAGTTCTCAAAGATTTTTACTATGTTTTAACCCTTTTGACAATTTTGTTCCACCATTGCATTTGGTGGACAATCTTGTATTAGGAGGTGAAAGGGACGGGCGCGGGTCATCGTTTAGACCATAATTACAATAGTGTTGGGTATCTTTGGGAAATTTCTCTTTGAAAGGGACTTGATCATTTTAGGCAACTTTTCGAAAGCGTCGTCGAGGGACTATGATCATTTGATTGTTTGTTTTTACCCAAAGAAACCTAACATGCAATATGGCCCAATTATTTGAAGGCAACAAGTGGAATACCCTAGGGGTGCAAGTGTGAGATGTGTTGTCCATTTTCATGCTTTGATTATCTTGAGATTAGGTCAAACTATTTTGTTCTTTTTATTTGCATACAAACCCTAATTCTAGCATGGTGTATTTAGAAAGCGATAAAGTGCGAAAATTAAAATTCCTACACTATTACAACATCATATGGGAAGGGGGGTACAAATGTTCAAATGGGGGGATATTTAGACAAAGAAATTAAACCTAGCTATTACATCATTTTTGGAACATTTACAAGTAATTAATTGCATAAATTAAATGGCAAATACAATAAAGATGCAAAAATGCAAAAAAGGATTTTTATATGTATAAAAAAGTATTATTTATGTCAAGTAAATAAAATAAAAAAAAGTATTATTTTTGGAGTTTTTTGTATTTTAAGGGTAAAACCCTAATTTTTATTAAATAAATATATTAACTATTTAATATGTATAATATTTAATAATTATATACAAAAATAAAATAAAATGGAGTATATTCAAAAAAAAAGTATTTCCCATATCAAATATTAATAAAATAAAAATGTATGTATTTTAGTATTTTTGCCCTAAGTTTTCTGCCATGTTCAGACTCAAAATTCTTGCTGCACACATAACATAAATGAAATCTACTTACATGGGCATGTTCAGGGCTATGAATGTGACATATTATCTTCACAAACCTAAAGCTAACAATGCCTAATAAGAGAGATACGAGTTCATGAACTTACCTGTTCAATTGAGGTTCTATCTGGCAATGGAGAAACTTCCAGTGCAAAGTGATGATTGGTATAGCTTCCTTGATGTCCATGGATGCTATTCCAAGCTTTACTTTGTCTTGAAACCTTTTGAATCGTGCTAGAGCTCTTCAACTGCAAATCAGAAAAGTGAAAATGGCCAAAAGGGTTAGAGGAGTTACAGGTTGCTTCTAATGCTTTGGATAGTTTGGATTGATGGTAGGGAAGGTGTCTGAAGTGATTTGGGAAAGAATGCTTGAAAGGATTGAGAGTTGGAACTCAATCTGCAGAGGTTGCTCTGTTTGAGCAGTTTGATGGTGGTTCTGAGTTTGTGGAGGTATTGGAGGTATTGGAGTCGTGTTCTAGCTTGTGCTTGATGATTAGGAAGTGTACAAAACAAATGCTTAAGTGTTATCATGCTGAGATGATAGTTGTGTTGTGATATGGGATGTTTCTTAACACTTAAGCCAACAAAAGCCAAGTTGTGTTCTAGGCAGGTATAGGGCCCCTAATCATGCTGCAAAACTCCTCCTTGATCAGTGTGTTATGCTCATAATCTTGTGCCCATTAGATTTGATCTGTACTTGTTGGATTTTCAATTGGACATAAAGCTTGCTTTTGCAAAAATGGTTATTTTGCTTTTTCCATAAATGGATTAAACTTGTGTGTAATGCTTGAACTCATAGAACAACACTTTAACACAATGAACATGCATTAAATTATTGAGTGTTGGATGGTTTAAGGGCCTGTAATCAAGTGGCATGCTGGTTTGAGAAATTTGCACAAGTTATGAACATGTACATGACCAATTCAAAAGTGAGTTTTTGCCATATTGTGAAATTCGATTCTCTCAAGTTATAAGGTTGTTTGATGAGTTCTTTGACATTTTGGAAAGCTTGGAATGTGTACTACAATCCATCTTTGAAATGCAAATTTAAATTCCAAGAGGAAGTGTATGGTAAATTGCCTTGAAGTTAGGTAGAAAACCTTGCCAAAATAGGTTAAAATTTCACTAAGTTAAGAATGGTTTAGTGCCCTTATTCAAAAAATTGTAACTTGAGATACAAGACTCATTTGGGAAAACTTTGTGAATCAAAGTTGTAGATTATGCAATAAGCTACAACTTTCATGTTTTGACTTTTGTTTGAATCCAAATGAATCTTGGTGAGAAAGTGGGGCAAAGTTGGGAAAAAATTAGGGTTTTTTCATAACTTAGAAAAATTCTAAGTTATGAAAAATTCTCATTTCTAACCCTAATTTGCATTTTTTTGATTTCTTGATGAACAAGTTTCATGATTTGGCATGTTTTGATGAAAAATGAATTTTGACTCTTGATTTTGACCAAAAAGTCAAAGTTTGACTTTTCAGTATACAGTCAAAATTGATCAATTGACTGGGAAATTTAACTGTCAATCTTGTGTACTTGGGATCTTTTGAGTTTGTTGAGCATGTCAAGATAATTCCATGGGGTCCTTGAGTCCATAGGTGAGCTTGGTTTGCTTTTGGCTAGGTCAAACAGTCAAAAATTGCCTTTGTGCAGTCAAAATCCTAAAAAAGACCATTTTGCCCTTTTGGTGATCTGATCAAATTTCTTGTGGAATTGTGATCCAAACTTGATCAAATGGTTCATAGGAGCTCATAATGTTTATGTGGGTCAATTTTCATGAGGTTTGACTGTCAATTGGCCACAGTTGACTTTTTCCCCACTACAGCTGATTTCTAGGTCAACTGTCCAATTGACTGGGCAAAACTTGAAATCAAGACTTGAAACTTGGTGTGGATAAACTTGGGAGTCCAATATGAAGCATGAAAGTCATCTTAGGCATTTTAGGTCAAAATCTCTTTGTGCAAACACAAACCCTAATTTGGGTAAACAGTGCAAGGAGAAGTCTTGAACAGATGAAACCCTAACTGGATCTTGATCTCCAAGGGCTTTGTGGTGAGAAATCAATGAGAAATGGGAGGGCAAATTTTGGGGTACAACAATAGGTAAATCCACTTCTCAAATGACAGATTTTCTCGAACCATCAAAAGCTTTTACTATAATGCCATTAGGGCGCATAAGAGTTCCCTGGTATTTTAGCTCCATGAGAGTGCTTCTTGGTATGACATTCAACACATATTCATTATCTATCATAACATTGGAGAAAGAGTCATTCTTATAATTCATAGATATATGCAGAGCAAGGTTATGGTTTCTCCCTTCATCAGACAATTCCTTATCACAAAACTCATATTGTTACAAGATGTAATATTCCCCCACAACATCGATGAACTGATCCAGAGACAAATTGTTAGAACATAGTTTGATTCTACAACCCTCAATTAGAGTTTTGATGATAACAAAATACAAGAATAAATAAATTGTAAGATTTATATATAAGACACATATGCTACTTAAAATTATGTTGTGTATTTACAGAAGTTCTGATGGAATCAGCATCAGAAGATCAATATCAACATCAGCATCAGAAGATATGTCAGCATCATAAGATCAAACATGTGCTACAAGCTGAAGTTACCAGATCATACGCTGAAGCCTGATGACCAAAATTTGCACATAAAATACTCTGACTCTGATCAAGATCCTTACCAAGTCATCAGCACTCAGAAGCGTCAGCATAAGCTAAAGCAAAGAACATTCTGAAGTGCTATCAATAGTAGAACACTCTGAAGCGTTACTAAGCGTTCAAGACAGATTTATTTCCAACGGCTTTATCAAAGACAAGATCTTCTCAAAAAGGAAAGAACGTTATGGTCATTGAAAGTGATTTATGGACACCAACGCATCTTTGCCTTGGCTTTATAAATAAGTCAGTGTGAGAAAAGAAAAGGCTAATAATCTTCACGCATATACACGCCTACGTAAACGAACTCTCTCATTCAAATTGCTAAAGCTTTCAACCACGCCTACTCAAAAGCATTAGCAGTCTAGTTTTCATCCTAAGCTTAATATTGTGTATTATCACAGTTGTGATATATAGTTTTGTTAGAAAACATTAACACACAATTTTGTTCAATTATCTGTAAGAGAATTTCCTTGAGATAAACCGGTCTGTGGTTATACTCAAGAAGGCTTTAACAGTTGTTAAAGTAGTTGTTGTATTCAGTTGAATATAGTGGATTAAGACCTCGTTGGAGAGAGGCGAAATCACCTTGACGGGTGGACTGGAGTAGTTTGAGATCAAACGAACCAGGATAAAAATACAGTGTTGTCTGCATTTAATTTAAAGTTTTACAATTCAACCCCCCTTCTTGTGTTTTTCACATCTTCAATTGGCATCAGAGCGCCTGGTTCTGAGCTTATAACATTTAACCGTGTCAGTACAATATCCAGCGTCAAAAAAACACAATGGCAGGACCACATCAAAACATCAGCAATGACAACAATGAAGAAAGAGACAGATTCAGTGGCAAACCTCCAGTCTTTGATGGAGAAAACTTTGACTACTGGAAAGACAGAATTGAAAGATTATTTCTTGCCCATGATGTTGATCTGTGGGACATGGTGACTGATGGATACACGCACCTAGTGGATGGAAGTGGTCAGAAGATTGAAAGGAAAGCAATGTCTGATAAGCAAAAGCGTGATTTCAGAAATCATCACAAGGCCATAACAATTTTTCTCAGCGCCATCTCTTATTCTGAATATGAAAATATATCAAACAGAGACACTGCAAAGAATATGTTTGACTCTCTGAGAATGATGCATGAAGGCAACATTCAAGTCAAAGAAACCAAAGCTCTTGCGCTCATTCAGAAGTACGAGGCATTCAAGATGGAAGAAAGTGAATCAATAGAAACGATGTTCTCAAGATTTCAAATTCTGGTTGCTGGTCTCAAAGTTCTGGACAAAGGGTATTCTACTGTTGATCATGTTAAGAAGATCATCAGAAGCTTGCCAAAATAGTGGAGGCCAATGGTCACAGCGCTTAAGCTAGCCAAGGATCTCAACAAAATCTCTCTGGAGGAACTTGTCAGCTCCCTCAGAAGTCACGAGATAGAGCTAGAAGCAGATGAACTTCAAAAGCAAGGTAAGCCATTAGCTTTAAAATCTAACAGAAAATTTGACTCTAAGGTTTTGCAGGCTGTAGAAGAAACCTCTGATGGGTCTTCATCAGAAGAAGATGAACTATCTCTCCTCTCCAGAAGGGTGAACCAATTATGGAAGCAGAGGCAAAGGAAGTTCAGGAATCCCAGAAGATCAGAGAATCAGAATGAATCCTTCTCCAGATACAGAAGGTCAGAATCCTCCTCTGGACACAGAAGATCTGAAGGCTCTTCAGGAAGCAGAAAGCCAAACAACAAAGACATCATCTGCTATGAATGTAACGAGCAAGGACACTACAAAAGTGATTGCCCAAAGCTTCAGAAGGAAAAGCCCAAAAAGAAGTTTGGCAAGGAGAAGAAGAAAAGTCTCATGGCTACATGGGATGATTCTGACACATCTGAAGCTGACTCGGAATCAGATGATGAAAGAGCAAACATAGCTCTCATGGCAAACATAACAGAAGACAGTGAAGCTTCTGAGTCAGACTCTGAATCAGATACAGAAGAGGTATTCCCTGACTTTGCTATAAACTTTACTAAGGCTGAACTAGCTGAAAGCCTTAATGAAATTCTGGAAAGATATCAGCAGATCAGAGTCAAATTCAGAAACCTGAAAAGGAATCTTGCTTTTGACTCTGATAAAACTGAGAGTCTCAAATTGGAGAATTCTGAGTTAAAAGATAAAATTTCAAAATTAGAAAATCTATTGCAAAACTCTCAGAAGGAAACAATCTCTAAAACTCCCAGCAGTGCTGATGAGATCATCAAGGAGTATGATCATAGCTTTCATAAGTTTCTAGCTAAAAACATAGATAGAAGCAAAATGGCTTCAATGATCTATGGAGTTAGCAGAAATGGCAGAAAAGGAATAGGATACCAAGGTAAGGTACCTACACCAAAGAATGCCATGGATTTAGTTATAAAACGCACTTCACTTGATTCACACTTTGTATATGGGCACACACACGACATCAAATATACTAGTAATAATTATTCTTTCAAACCAAAATTCAACCAGAGTTTTGGTAAAACTAACAAATCAGGACCCAAGAAAATATGGGTACCTAAGGATAAAATAATACATGTGGCAGATATCTTTAGTAGCAAAGCAGAAACACCAGTCATGGTACCTGGACTCTGGCTGCTCACGACACATGACGGGAAGAAGGCATATGTTCCAAAGCCTGGAACTTAAGCCTGGAGGCCACGTAGGTTTTGGAGGCAATCAAAGAGGAAAAATAATTGGCTCTGGAACAGTAGGTAATGGAAATCTTCCCTCTATAAGTAATGTTTTATTAGTAGATGGATTAATGCATAACTTGTTATCCATAAGTCAATTAAGTGATAACGGTTATGATATAATCTTTAATCAAAATTCATGCAAAGCTGTTCGTCAGAAAGATGGGACTATCCTATTTAATGGAAAGAGGAGAAACAACATTTATAAAATAAAAATTTCTGAACTAAAAAGTCAGAATGTAAAGTGTCTTCTGTCTGTTAACAACGAGCAATGGATCTGGCACAGAAGATTGGGACATGTTAGTGTGAGAAGAATATCTCAGATTAACAAACTCAATTTGGTCAGAGGACTTCCTAACCTGAAGTTCAATTCAGATGCTCTGTGTGAAGCATGTCAGAAAGGCAAGTTTGCAAAACCAGCTTTCAAATCTAAAAACATTGTTTCTACCTCCAAGCCATTAGAACTTCTGCACATTGACTTTTTTGGACCAGTTAAAACTGCTTCAGTCAGTGGTAAGAAGTATGGGTTAGTAATCGTAGATGACTATAGCAGATGGACATGGGTAAAGTTCTTAAGACACAAGGACGAGTCACACTCTGTGTTTGTCACCTTCTGCAACCAAGTTCAGAATGAAAAGGATCTTAGAATCGTCAAAGTCAGAAGTGATCATGGTGGAGAATTTGAAAACAAAGATTTTGAGTCATTCTTTAATGACAAAGGCATTCTGCATGATTTCTCTTGTCCTAGAACTCCCCAGCAAAATGGAGTTGTAGAACGAAAGAACAGAACATTGCAAGAAATGTCCAGAACCATGATCAATGAGACTAACGTTGCTAAGATCTTCTGGGAAGAGGCAATAAACACAGTGTGTTATATTCAGAATAGAATCTCTATAAGACCTATTCTGGAAAAGACTCCATATGAATTGTGGAAGAATAAAAAGCCCAACATTTCTTATTTTCATCCATTTGGATGTACTTGCTTTATTTTGAATACAAACAATTATTTGAACAAGTTTGACTCTAAAGCACAAAAGTGTATTATGTTAGGATACTCTGAACGCTCAAGAGGGTACAGAGTATACAATACAGAAACACAGATTGTGGAAGAATCAATCAGTGTTCGTTTTGATGATAAGCTTGACTCTCAAAAGTCAAAGCAGAATGAAGTATTTGCAGGTATGGAAGTTGAATTCACAGGTACTGAAGACAAGTCATCAGAAGCTCTTAACAGAGACACTCCCTCAACATCATAAAGAGGCACTGCAAGCAATCCAGCACCTTCTGTTGATCAACTCCAGAAAAGACCATCCAGAAGCAGCATGGATCACCCAGAAGAAACAATCTTAGGAAGAAAGGAAGATCCAATCAGAACAAGAGCTAGCTTCAGAAACTCTGAAGAATCCCTCATGGGACTTATTTCTCTAATTGAACCATCAACAATTGATGAAGCACTTCTGGACAATGACTGGATTCTAGCAATGCAAGAGGAGCTAAATCAATTCACAAGAAATGACGTATGGGATCTAGTTCCTAAACCAAAAGGATTCAACGTCATTGGAACAAAATGGGTGTTCAGAAACAAACTGAATGAACAAGGTGAAGTCATCAGAAACAAACTGAATGAACAAGGTGAAGTCATCAGAAATAAGGCACGATTGGTAGCACAAGGTTATAGTCAGCAAGAGGGGATAGACTATACAGAAACCTTTGCTCCAGTCGCCAGGTTAGAATCTATCAGACTCTTAATTTCATTTGTTGTTAATAAAGGCATCACTCTGTATCAGATGGATGTTAAGAGTGCATTCTTAAATGGCTATATAGAATAAGAGGTATATGTGCACCAACCCCCTGGTTTTGAAAGTTCCAAAAATCCAGAATATGTTTTCAAACTAAAGAAGTCACTGTATGGTCTGAAACAAGCTCTCAGAGCTTGGTATGAAAGACTGAGTAACTTCCTGTTAGAAAAGGAATTCACCAGAGGGAAAGTGGACACAACCTTATTATGTAAGACAGTTAAGAATGACATTTTAGTATGTCAGATTTATGTTGATGATATCATTTTTGGATCTACTAAACCTTCTCTGGGAAGAAAGTTTGCTAAGTGTATGCAGGCAAAATTTGAGATGAGCCTAATGGGGGAACTGCAATTCTTTCTGGGCATTCAGATCAATCAAACCCCAGAAGGAACTTACATTCATCAGAGCAAATATGTCAGAGAACTTCTGAAGAAATTTGATCTCTCAGAATGTAAGCCATCAAAGATTCCAATGCATCCCACGTGCATTCTGGAAAGAGAAGAGGTAAGCAAAAAGGTAGAACAGAAGGTCTACAGAGGTATGATTGGTTCTCTTCTTTATCTGACAACTTCAAGACCTGATATCTTATTCAGTGTATGAATTTGTGCAAGATTCCAATCAGATCCTAGAGAATCTCACTTAAGAGCAGTTAAGCGAATTTTCAAGTATCTGAAAGGTACTACTAATCTGGGTTTGTTTTATAGAAAATCAAGTGATTACAGCTTAGTAGGATACTGTGATGCTGATTTTGCTGGAGACAGAGTAGAACGTAAAATCACTTCTGGAAGCTGCCAGTTTCTGGGAGAAAATCGGATCTCATGGTCCAGCAAAAGACAATCCACAATTGCTCTATCAACAGCAGAAGCTGAATACATAGCAGCAGTTGGATGCAGCACACAAATGCTCTAGATGAAAAGTCAACTTGAGGACTTCCAGATATTTGAGAGTAACATTCCTATCTTCTGTGACAATACTTCTGCTATTTGCTTAAGTAAAAATCCAATTTTACATTCTAGGGCTAAGCATATAGAAATAAAACATCATTTTATTAGGGACTATATTCAGAAAGGGATTTTAAATTTAAAATTTATTAACACAGACCATCAATGCGCTGATATTTTTACAAAACCACTTTCTGAAGATAGGTTCAACTTCATTTTGAAACATCTCAGCATGAAGCTCTGTCCAGAATGAAATTGTTTTGATTCTATATATTAACCTTCAGAACTTTGTTTATTTTTTTCTGTGAACTTCTGATCAATCTTCTTTTAGAATTTTAGAAGTGCAGATTGTATCATAATTTATCCATGAAGATCTGAGCGCTTCATTTCCAGGATAGAGATGTGTTGTTCACTCTAGCAAACAAGTGTCATCCAATCATCAGCCATTTTCTGAGGCTGAACACGCGTTCACGTTTCTGAAAAGGCAAATACCCTGATTGGATGCATTGAGACACATGTCATGGGTAACCGTTCCAAATATCTTTCTGAACCCCCTAAAATCAGCTATCATTAAATGCTAATAATCATTATTAATTTATCTCTCTTAAACGTTTATGTTTTCAAAACCTTTTTAGAAATCTATTTAAACACTTCACACCATTTACACTTTTTACCTTCACTTTCGTTTTCTCTCAATATTTCTGATTTTAGTGTTCTTACTTTCTCAAGAAAAACCAAAATTGATATGCTGATGAATGAAAAAATGGATAAACAGGACACCAAAATTGATGCAATAGCGAACATGTTATCTCAGCAACAGGAAACCAACACCCAAATCAAGAGCATGTTGGAGGCTTTGTTCACACGACTTCCTCCTCCTTCTTAGAAATTTCCTTGTTGTTTTTATAACTTGTTTATCTGTAATATTTCTACATGTTCTGAACTTATCATTGCTTCTGTTTTTAATATAAATGCATTTTCAGCTCTGATTATTTTAACTCTGATTATTTGTGCTTTTTGATAACTGACAAAAAGGGGGAGAAAGAATGATATTTTTCAATAACGGATTACTGAGACATAAGTCTCAAACATTCTGATCTACTTAATTTTCTCTCTTCTGAAAAGCTTACAGGTACAAAACTCTGATGAACCTGATGAACTCTGATACAGTAAAGTTCTGATGCTCAAAGTCTCATGGAATTAAAGGGAAGTAATCAACTCAGGGGGAGTTTTTCTCTTCGTTGCTCTGATACCTTTTATTCCTTATCTTTAATCTCTAATACCTTTTACTCGTTATTTGTTAATCTCTTATACCTTTTATTCTTTATTTTTAATTGAAAAAATCTGGTTTTTGTCATCATCAAAAAGGGGGAGATTGTTAGAACATAGTTTGATTCTACAATCCTCAATTAGAGTTTTGATGATAACAAAATACAAGAATAAATAAATTGTAAGATTTATATATAAGACACATATGCTACTTAAAATTATGTTGTGTATTTACAGAAGTTCTGATGGAATCAGCATCAGAAGATCAATATCAACATCAGCATCAGAAGATATGTCAGCATCAGAAGATTAAACATGTGCTACGCGCTGAAGTTACCAGATCATACGCTAAAGCCTGATGACCAGAATCTGCGCATAAAATACTCTGACTCTGATCAAGATCCTTACCAAGTCATCAGCACTCAGAAGCGTCAACATAAGCTAAAGCAAAGAACATTCTGAAGCGCTATCAATAGCAGAACACTCTGAAGCGTTACTAAGCATTCAAGACAGATTTATTTCCAACGGCTTTATCCAAGACAAGATCTTCTCAAAAAGGAAAGAACGTTATGGTCATTGAAAGTGATTTATGGACACCAACGTATCTTTGCCTTGGCTTTATAAATAAGTCAGTGTGAGAAAAGAAAAGGCTAATAATCTTCACACATATACACGCCTACGTAAACGAACTCTCTCATTCAAATTGCTAAAGCTTTCAACCACGCCTACTCAAAAGCATTAGCAGTCTAGTTTTCATTCTAAGCTTAATATTGTGTATTATCACAGTTGTGATATATAGTTTTGTTAGAAAACATTAACACACAATTTTGTTCAATTATCTGTAAGAGAATTTCCTTGAGATAAATCGGTCTGTGGTTATACTCAAGAAGGCTTTAACAGTTGTTAAAGTAGTTGTTGTATTCAGTTGAATATAGTGGATTAAGACCTCGTTGGAGAGAGGCGAAATCACCTTGACGGGTGGACTGGAGTAGTTTGAGATCAAACGAACCAGGATAAAAATACAGTGTTGTCTGTATTTGATTTAAAGTTTTACAATTCAACCCCCTTCTTGTGTTTTTCACATCTTCACAAATCCCTTTTAACAAAAGCATGGTCCAACACCCTCATCAGAGATTCCCGATGAGCAGAAGAGTTTATTAACAAGGTTAAAATGGAAATCTTAGATGGAGTTTGCAAAAACTGATCCACAATCTTGTAAGCATCCATCTTGATGATTTTTAACAGATCATCAACATCCTTTTTCAAGTCGGAGCCACTAGACTCTCCCACAACTTTCTTAGGTTTAGCATTCTCAAAAACCCTCTTACCAGAATTGACGTCTCCTTGAAAGGTAGGGGCGAAGACATGACCACTACGAGTTACCCAACTATCTTCAGCAATATTCTCAACATGGGACAAAGGTTGGATAGGAATTTCCCCAGCATCTTCCAGGATAGTTGCATTGTACTTATAAGACACAACATTTATCTGATTCATATGGGATAGGACCAGAAAGACAAATAACCACGGGAGTAATAGCAGGCTTGTTGTGGTACGCAATCTCTACAGGAGCGGGAGTATCAAAATATGGAACAATGGCATTCACCCCTGCTTCTTCAGAATGCTCAGGAATCGCAGAATCATTATCAGAAAACATACCTTCATCAAAAGAAAAGAAATCATTAGCAGAAACATACTCATCATCAGACATGGCTTCAATAGAGTAGTCTTCAATCATATTAACTCCATTATAATCATCTATGTTTCTTGTGACTCTTATAATACATTTATCTAATAGCAATTGAACACCTCTTCTTACAACAGAACAACCATGGGAATCCCTACAGCAGATCTAACAGGACCCATAATGATGTACCTCCTAGCCATCCATGTGACAAAATGTGGCGTGCAGCTGTACCAGATCATCATTCATATAATTTACATCAAAAATATAGAATTCGTCGGGATAACCATAAACCATTCACCTCTTCTTCATATTCAATCCCCAGTCTGATTATATGGATAAGACCTTCATTCATCATCTCTTAAATATCACCTCTCACCTTATCACATCCATGAACATCCATATTACAGACACTACAAGCGGCATGGTCATGTGTATAATAGTTGAACTCACAGAGATCAACATGCATCTTCACTAAATCATCTCTAACCAGGTTGATATCAAAAATCCTGAAATTTCCAGGACAACTAGCATTCTTATTAACAACATTTCCACCTCCTTGTTTGGGTAGTGGATTATCCTTCACATTGGGACCAATGTATTTAAAAGATAGAAGACCAGATCTTACCATCTTCTTCACTTCACACTTCAATGGATAAAAAATTTCAATGATGTACCCAGGGGATCCTTGATGAAAAGCACAAATCTGATCAGCTTTATAATACCATGGCAAAGTTGAAGGTATAGCGGAAGGAGATCTAGTCTGCACCAGGTCTTCTGAATCAAAGCCGAAAACAATTTTGAATAAATCATTGGGATAGGATTAAAAGCTTCTCTATTTTGACCTTGCCATTGATTACTTTGTTGAGGTGCTCTTTAATAGGCAACAACAGTCAGAGCTACATTTACGATTGGAGTTACTGAAGCAACCTATTGTTAATGTTGATGACGTCTTCTTGGAGGTCTAACCTTTTTTATTGGACAACAACATTTTTATATCCTTATTTATTTTTAGAAAACCCATATGATGATTTCTTTGTTTCACTAGAACCTTCATTTTTTGACAATCGTCCTTCCCTGACGGCTTCCTCTAAACGGACACCCATACTTACCATCTCAGTGAAATTACTTGGCGCACTCGCCACCATTCTTTCATAGTAAAATGAACCAAGGGTTTTTAGGAAGACCTCATTCATTTCTTGCTCTCCCATTGAGGGTACCACTTGGGAAGCAACCTTGCGCCAATGTTGCACATACTCTTTAACTGATTCCTTATCTTTTTGAGCCATCTCTCTCAATTGGTCATGGTCAGGCGCCATAAACATGTTATACTTATACTGTTTCACGAAAGCTTCACCCAAATCATTGAATGTGAGGATGGTTCTACTGTCCAATCCCATATACCATTTCAAGGCAGCACCAGTTAAACTATCCTAGAATAAATGAATAAGCAAATGTTGGTCATCAGTATGAGTGGATATCCTTGTGGTATACATCACCAGGTGGTCACGAGGAAAAGAGTTACCCTTGTACTTCTCAAATTCTGGCACCTTACTTTGTTGGAACTTTCACATTAGGAACCAAACAGAGGTCAGTGACATTTTGTCTGAATAACTATTTCCCTCAAAAAACCTTCACTTCTTTCTTCATTTCATTGACTAGATCCTAAAAGTCATCCATTCGGTCATAAAAGCCCAAACATTCACTTGGTGGAGGAGAAGAATGATAAACTTCATAATTAATAATAGGCATAACATTCACCGCATGAGGTGCATCATGATGAATCTCATTATTAGCAACATGAGTAGCATGCACCATAGGAGGTTCATAAACAACAATAGTTTGAACAAATGGAGAAACTTGAGCAGAAGGATTGTAACCTCCTGGCATGAAATTCTCAGGAATTCCCCATGGGTAACTGCAAGGCATATGATATTGAGTAGAAGTAACTGGAGTAGCAGAGATGGGAACTGTTGTACCCCAAAATTTTCCCTCCCATATTCTTCAAGATTTGCAAAGAACATGCTTCAAAATCTCCCCAAGGGTTGCACAGTTCAAGGGCCTCCTAACAGTCAGAAACTAGGGTTTTGGTTCTGACAAAGAAATTGAAGTTTCCAAGGGTCCAATCAAGTCCCACATGCCTACAAACATGGTCAAGCATCCATATGCCAAGTTTCAAGACTTACAGCACAAAATTGCACAGTCAAATGCCCTAATTGCCCAGCAGTCAACTGTAGGGGTAAAATGGTCATTTGACAGCCAAAAGTTCAAATTTTTGGTCAACATCTTATTTTGAAGCCACAAACATCATTGGATCAATTCTTGATCATGATTCTCAAGGCATGGCTCAAAAAGTCTCAAGATGCAAAAGTTTCCATATTTGGACAGTTGAAAAAGTCAACTGTAACTTGACTAGGGCATAACTTCCACATGGTTTATCAGAAAAATTCCATCCAAAGCTCATTTTGAATAGAAATACATTTCCTATAACTCCTCTTCACATTTCAAGTCCAAGAAATGCTCTCACAAAAAGTTATCAATCTCAACATTATAGGTCATTTTCAAAAGTCAACAAAAAGGGACTTTAAGTCAAAGACCATAACTTGAGATTGGTAAATCAAAATGACATGGGACCAAAGTCATTGGTTAGAGGACTTCAAGACCTTTCCAAAATGTCCAAGAACATGATCAAAGCTTAAAAATTGAGCAAGATATGCCTTGTGGAAGTTGGGAAATTTTTGGGAATTTTGAAAAGTCAACTTTGCTTCAAATGCCTCAAAATTGCTAATGGGCCACATTTTCTTCCAAGAATCATTATCCAAAGGCTATGCACGACCATTTGACCCAAAGGGGATTTATTTCATCATTTTTTATTATTTATTTGAATTTTTATCACCATTAATTCATTTAATTAAAAAAAATATGACAAAAATACTAAAATAAGGTTTTCAAATCTTTTTGTGCAGTATAATCTCTCATCAAGGCCTAAGGATTTCGTGCATGCCCAAAGAAGAAAGATTACATGCAAATTGGCTAGGTTTCATGATAAAAAGATTGAAAAAGATTTCATTAAAAATCAAATATTTGATTCATCAAAACATTGATTTCTTGGCTCAAATTTCTACCCTAATTCGTCCCATACATATACAGAATGCTAAACCTAATGCTAAAGACCTTGAAGCTGCGCCTCTGACCTCATACAAACTTGGAATTTTTTGTGAAAAAGTTCAAAACTGAAAACGCACTTAGAGTTGGTTTCAAGGCAAAGTGACCATTCCAATAGCTTGCCAAGGCCTCAAGGAAACTTTCTCAATCCCTTTCCACGCTTCTAACCTCAGGAATTGGTATATAGAAGTCAAACTTTCTCAAACTTTTTGCATAATCGTGTTTTATAATTCATGCCATATTTTTGATTTCTAACGCTTGATTGGTACTAGTTTAATCATTCTGAAGCTAACCATGCCATCCAATTGAGTTTTCGTGCCCTATACATGAATCCACCATTGGAGTTCGTTAGGGTTTCAAAGCTGTAAAATTAGGGCTTTCCTCTTCAGGAAAAATTAGACAACAAGACCAGGACCATTGGACTCAGAAGCTCCAGACGAACCTGTTCATCACCTCGCGCCTAATTTATCATGGCCCATGGTGTAATCGCTATTTTTCGCAGGGTATATTTAGTGGGGGTTTAAAACCCCCACTATCTCTTTTCTGATTACAGGTACAATGAGGACGAAGCCTGCGTGTCCTATCTTGGTTGGACTATTCAAATTTCAGCGCGTTTTTTTTTATTAATAGCATTAGTGTGTTTGTTTTTATATATTAATTCCTTTCCATTATAATAACAAAGTGGCAAAACAGCTCAGTTGGTGGAACGTGGTGCTGGCAAGCATTGGGACCTGGGTTCGATTCCCAGGTCCCCCTATGTATTTCATATTTTTTCAATTAACATGCTCCTGTGCAGCTTCTCACCAAAAGACTATCGTGCACTCCAAATCCTGCGCCTGCCAAGTGTCCCAGAACCACAATCTAATGGCTATCATGTGAGTTCCATTGTGTACGCCAGTCAATGGGTCTGCATGTGATCGTTTGAAAGTCAAACAGGCTGGGATTTCAATGGGCCAAATTTCTCAAATATACCTCCTGATTGGGTTCAGACACCCCAGAGTTTGTCCATCCCTCCAATTTTCTTCTTTCTTTATTTTTGCTCTTTATTTCTTTGATTGATTATTTATGATAATTGTTTTATTTAATCCATAAAATTAATTTTAATAACATAAAAAATAACAAAAAAATCAGAAAGACAAAAAATAAAAATCTATTTTATTATTTAATTCACTAATGTTTTTATTTTGTAAATAAATGTAATAATTAATTTAGTTCTAATTCTAGGTTTTAATTTAATATTTTTTGTAATAAACTAAAAAAGGTAGAAATTAGGGTTTTAAGCTTTTATTCTTTTTTTCCTTTTTCACCATATTTTAATAATTAATTATTTTTTTGTAAATAAATTTGCCATTAAATAATTAGGTTAAAACTAGATCAAACTTAAATATTTTTTTAATAATTAAAATGTTTAGAATTAGGGTTCCAATTTCATTTAATTTTCTCATTAAACTCCATAAATACAAAAACTCCAAAAAAATTCTTTCTTTTTATTTAAACTTAATTAATTTATTAATTTCAATTCAATTTCTTTAAAAGGGTCCAACGCCCTCGCTTTCGATTATAATTCCGTTTTGCGCGCTTATTTTGTTTCTTTTTGTAAATTTCATGTAATTACTCCAAAGCCTTGTAATAGATTAATTAGGATATTTATTCTTCCGCATTTTATTTTTCAAATCGGGTCTTGGATTAATTTGGCGATGTAGACCCGCACGCTTTGTAATAGCGTAGGACATTTAATTCCGCACCTTTTAACTGTTAATTAATTTGCATAAAAGAATGAATGCCAAAAATAAAAACAAAGCGTAGAACACCAATGCATGAACAAGACAAATATAATTGAACATGACACACAAATCACACACCACCCCTAGGGTACGTCTCACTGTTGCCTTGCCCCTCGAAAAATGGTCGTCGAGTAGAGGATGTTTTAGTAAGTCCTCATGTCCATGAACATGGCATGAGGGTAGCTTCTAAGGTGTCTTCCTATTGCTCCGGTGATCACCATGTCCCGAACCCTCGAATTGACCCGAACACCTCCAACAGTGGTGCTACCTACCTCTCAATGGTGGGATGGCACTACCTTAAGGACACTTACACAGACGAATTCCTTAGGGTAGGTAGACGACTCGTAGATACTTGCTCTAATTTCAAAACAAATCAAAAAACTTCTTTTCACACCGACACCTTTCAAAAAGCTTTCAAAAAGCAATTTTTCAAACACTCTTGAGGACTGATACAAGAGTCGAACTGAAATTTTCAAAGAAACTTTTTCAAACCCACTCACCTTGAAAAGCAAACAAACAATTTTGAAAACACAAATGAGCAAGTATCTAAGAGCCCATGGATAACCATGGATAGAAAGGGTTCTAACACCTTCCCTTTCTATAAATCTACCTCCCGAACCGAGAGCAATCTCTATAAGGAATTTTTCTGTGCTTTTGTCCTTTCCATTTGGAGAAAATAAAAGACGGTGGCGACTCTTGCTTCCGCGACATTTCGCGAACCAGCGTTAAACAGTCAGTTCCAGATCCACCGATCATAGGAACTGACAGAACTTCTGAAATAACGACTGTCTATTGTGGTTAAGTAGCATGAGTAGACAGAGGAGGAGGAGGTGGTGGCTGATTCTGAGCAACCACCAACGACTCTACCAAAGTAGTCCGATTGGCCATACCGGCTCTCAAAGCTGTAACTTCTTCGTGCAGCTCACGATTCTCTTGTTCAAGGTTTTCCATCTTCTTTCTAATATCAGCCCGAGTAATGTAGCGATGAGACAACTCGTCGACTGAACGAAGCAGAGATGTAAGTAAGACACCTGTGAAAGATAGGAATGCAAAAGTATGTGCAAAATGATGCATGATATGTAATTGCGCATGATTTATTTTGTTTATTCAAGGAACTCAAAGAACCATAAACAACTTCAAATAGTAAAGTACTAACATATTTGGAAATACTGAAAATTCTCATTTTAATAATAACTTTGGAATGAATTACAATTTTTAGTACAAGTTTCAATAATCCTAAGCACAAGATTATAAAGATAGAATTTAAAAATCCTAAGGAGCTAAAGTTGATGAAGATCTCTCCACACACAGGAAATTTCCCTTGAGTCTTGCAATTTGAGCCTTCAACCGCTTGTTCTCTTCCGCATACTTGTCGATGACTTCTTTCCATCCACCAGAATCAGAAAATGGGTGACCAGGACCTGGATGAGTTCTAGAGGAAAATAAATCTTGTTGCTTCTCCATCATCTCCATAACAAGATTCTCAAGAATCTCAATCAAGTCATCCTTCTCTTTTAACTCTGTTGAGTAAGACACCTCCCAAGTCTGGTACTTATTCTTCCATGCTTCCTTTTCCTGCTGCATCCTAACCAAGGAAAACTGGAGTTCTTCCACATCATTTAAGAGAGGAGGAGTAGTCCTCATAAAAATATAAGATATAGGTTCTTCACGAGAATAAAGCATCTTCAACTGAATTTCTCTTGCTTGTACCCAACGGAGATGAGGCTATAAAGAAACAGCTCCTCTTGGTCCCAAATATTTTATACCCTTCCTATGAATTTGGTGGCAAGCCTTTTCAATCTCTTCCTTAGCTGCCTTGTGATCTTCTCCTTTCTTGAGAAAGAAACCACTTAGATAAATGTTATTTGGCTTGTCTCTTATTGGATATCCAATTTGACGTTGTGCAAGAACAAGACTGTAGTTAATTCCTCCCTTTGTACCAAGAAGAGACACATTAGGAAAAACACCACAACTATTAATAATATTCATATCATAATAAGCTTTATGATACCAATCAATGTCAAAATGAGTGAGAGCCATATCTTTGGCGCCCAACGTGGTTCCTTCTTGATATCCCAAAAAGCAACAGACCGAGGTAAGTGAGAAATAGACCACTCATATAATAACAGTGTGCAACAGATGATCATCCCTTCCTAATAAATTTTTTGAAGATGGATAGAATAATAAGTATCTCCTAGCAGCGTAGGGACTAGATTCCCAATCAGAAAGATCCTAATGGCATTAACATCCACAAATTTATCGAAGTTGGGAAACAAGAAAAACCCATAGGAAAGCAAAGCAAAGATAACCTCAAAAGAAGTTGTATTCTTCATCTTGGCGAAATAACGAGCTTTCTCTAATAGAAACTGAGTAGGTAAAGCCCTAATTCCTCCTTTGGTAGTCATGTTAGCCTCAATCTCAGACTTCCTCAAGTGAGTTATGGTGGAAATCTCATGAGACTTGGGCTCTCCTTCTAAGTCGGTGAAAATAACACAATCAATAATAGGTAAACCGAGTAAGTAATAATACTGCTCCAATATATGCATCAACTGATAATTAGAAAAAGTAAAACACTAGTATAACAGACCATAGAACTTGACCAATGTAGAAAGAATACCCTCCTTCATCTTGAGCTTCATAAAAGGCATAATGGCTCCATACTTCTTCCAGAAATTCGTATGACTCTCAATCTCAGGAATCAAACTCATCAGTTCCTCTATCTTAGGATCCTTGAAATTGTACTTTCGAGTCATTCTCCTTCCAAAATCCATGGTAAAAAAAGTACATGAGATATTTGCTAAAGTCAACCTTAAGTTCCTTGAAAAACCATTTAAAGAATGCTCATGGGTGCATGAATGCATGATGATGCAACAATCACACACAAGATCACAAACATGGGGGTTCATAGGTTCGACGTCACGAGCATGAAGTAAAAGGTACTACCCACAAGATAAGGATTAATGGTTTATCACCTGCCGAACAAGGTTCTAAGGAAATCCCATAGTCTACATTCTTCCTTCGGATATTACCAACATCCTGATTAGCTCAGTAATTTACAATATTCTCAGGAAAAACTCGTCTAAGTGCAGCATAGTGCGATAACTACTTCCAAATTGCTCCTTTATAGTCTCCACACTACACCTAAAAGGCCAAGATGGGTTAAGGGTTCTACAGATACTCAGCTTCATGGGCTCCCAGGTCGAAAACAGCAATGTCTTTCCAATTGCTCGGTAAACAAATACTACACTCAAAGGGGCCTCCACTGAGCGGGGGATCTCATGCCTATTAATTTGGAATTACTCCCTCAAAGCTAACATAACTATACTTCCTGTCCTATCTTAAGTTTGCCCAAGTCCAGGTATATGACTTATAAGAGATCACCAAGCACCCTGAAAACTAGAAAGATTCATACATACATATATACAACAAATAATATACAATAAATAATATAAAACAAATAATATACAACAAATAATATACAACAAATAATATCAGATAAACAAAGATAGGCTCAACCCACTTAGAGACGTCCCCAGTAAAGTCGACAGTTTTCTGTAGCACTAGAAATGTTGAGACTAAGCCATTGGATTGACTTAACTCGTACAGATCAAATAAAAATCGCCACCACGCTTTATTGTTTTCAAAGGAAATGGGAAAAGAGAAAATAAACCCAAAAAAGGGGAGAATCTAGGTACGGGGGTTTGTTATGCAAAAGGAAGGTGGTGGGCATGAGAAAAGAAGTATTTTTGTGTTTTGGATATAAAAGATGTATACAAAATAAGATGGTGGAGATGAGAAAAGAAGTATTTTTTATAATTTTGCACCCGCCGCAGTTGCGAACCTTTAGTGCCTACATACCACCTTCCGTGTAATAGGGGATCGGGGGTACTCGTAGTTCACCTAATAAATTTTAAAACACATGTGTCTTGGTTAATTTTAAGAGAAGAGATATCATCGTCATATCCGAGTGGAAATCATGCTCACTACCCACAATTATGAGAAAGGAGAATTTGCATCATCTCAAGGTGGAGGAGATAGCTTGGATTTTAAAATCAACAAAGCTTCACTCAAAACCCAAGTGGAAAATATCTAACTTTACTACATATCGTAGAAGTATAGTAACTCGCATCACTACAAGAATCAACAAGAGTCTAATCTTTTAAGAAAAGTTTTAAAGTAAAAAGCCAAAGTGGCAAAATGGTTTGAATGAGGTTGATTGACTTTTAGTCTTGAGAAAGATGTAAAAGTATGATTAAATTGATTAAGTTTGATTAAGAAAAGACTTTTGAAAAGGAGAGAGAAGATTTTTGAAATTAAATAAGATTGGAGGAGATGAAGGGACTATCCTAAGTACACAAAGTAAAATCTAAGGAAACGAATGGTCTAACCAACATGAAGCAAACACTTGACATAAAGAAGTCAATGTAAATTTCACATACTTTGAATTAAAACAAAGCAAACAAAAATACTAAACCTCTAAGGAATACCAAGCTTCAGATGAATTAAGAATCAAGCAAAGTTTTCATTGACAAAAATTGGCAAGAGTAACAACTGTATACAGAGGAATTCTCAATCACAGACAAAGCATGAAAATCATAATAGCCTGCACAGAGAAAAAACTCAAACCAAAGCCTTGGAGTAAACCCCAAGGATTTTAGAAGATCTTCATAAAAATATCAACCAAAGATCACAGAGTTCCAAGGTTTCAAGGCTTCTAATCCTAAGTCTCAGGAATCCACAAATCCACATTGCTAGGGATAGTATCCAAATAGTCTAATTAATCTAAAGGTTTTATTGTCCAACTTGATTATTAAGTGTCTTCAAAAGAAAAGAAAATCTCAAATGAGCAAAGATAAAATGACATAAACATAAATGCTCAAGTGAACAAAAGGAAAATAGTATGAGATATAAATGCTAAAATAAATGGTGCATAAAAATAAAGGCACCAAATAAAGGCATAAAGTAAAGTTAATTGTTAGTGAATTAAAAGTTAAAAGGTTAGTTGAATGACCATCTTGAAGCTTGATTTTGAAAACTCATTAGAAGATTGATAAAATCAAAGCTTCTCAATAATAAGTTTCATTTTCTTTTTGTCAAGTATATCACTCATTTCAAGTAATCAAGGCAACACATATGATCAATGGTGTTCAAATGATTCACTTAGACCAAAATTCATGAAGTTCATTAGAGGATTGGTAGAATCAAAGCCTCCTAACAATGAACTTCAAAGTTATTGGATCCAAGGTTTCAAATTAAATATACTTGGGCTTGCAAAAGTATGTTTGGGCCACAAATAATCATTTTAAAATCGGGGCAAATTTAGCACTACGTTAAGCAATCGTAAGTAGACTTACGTAGAAGCCACACCTATTTTGAGTTCGGTCAATAGAAATATATGTATCAAACATGTTAGAGAAATGATATGTAGATCATTCTCCAACAATATGTAGCACAAGTAAAACCAAAAAAGAGATAAGATGAAGATGAAGGGGAATGATAGTGTAACCAATGTATCAAATGAAATTAGGGTTTCAAATATCATTAACATCATTCATTCATTTTAGTGGATTTCATTTCACAACCTATCAACACTCAAGATCCAATGAGGTTGAGGAACTTGTCCCAAAATAACACTCAAGTGTCTCTAAATCAGGATCAATACAAAATAAAAAAAATATTTAATATAAAACAAAATTTAAATGATTTAAAAAGGAAATAATTGGTAAAATACACAACACGTATTAAAACACCAAATAAACATCCTAAAAAATATCAAAAGTCAAACATGAGTCAACAACTGTTAACAAAATTTTTTAGAATTTCCTTAAAATCAAAAACTATTTTTAAAATATAAAGAAATAAACAAAATAAACCAAAATTTGTGAAAAATACTAAAATAAAAAATAAAAATAAAATGAGGTCACCAAATAAAGAATCACAAAATAAAATTGTGAAAAAATAAAAATTAGAAATAGAAAAATCAAAAGCATTTTGGATAATTATTTCACAATTTTAGAAGTTGAAATGATTTTTTTATGAAATTTTGAAATTTAAATAATTTAATATAATAAATCAGGAAATACAATAAAACCAAAAAATATGGGTCATCTGATCATTGTCAAACGCGTTAGTAAGCAGATATGAGGGACCTGGCGCATTGTGCATGTTATGGACCTTATTCAAAAACACACAGAATCAGTAAAAGACAAACTAATGAAATTAAAATAATTCTCACACAATCATTAGTTAGAGAATGACATGTAGGTCGTCTTCAACCTCCAGGCCCCTGTGCGTTGGGTTTTTATGAGATTCTTTAAACAGAATCGTTTGAAGCTCAAACTGGTATCATTGAATTCATCTCTTCTAGACGATCCTAACCTCACCCTCGTGAAAATTTTATTTAAATCATATCTCAGACAATTTGGAAAAAATCAGAAGAAAGAGTGAAAATGAGTTTTGAAATTAAATGCCCAGTTCTCCATGAAATCATAAACCAAAAGAAGCATGAGCTTCAGAGAAGAAGAGACTACATCTTAGAAATTTATTTGAAGCAAAATGATAGAGAATTCTACCTGAACGAAGTAATAGTAATTTACTTTGAAACTGGACGTGGATAGCTCGATTCAATGGATGACTTGGTTTGTTTTTGATGTGGTTAGCTTTATAGAAGTTCAATGAAGGTGAAGAGCTCAAGAAGTTATAATTGGAAGTGATTTAAAATTAAATTTGAAGTTGCAGAATTGAGAGGTGTGGAGGAAGTTTGATAGAGGTTTTCTAGCTCTATAAAGCTTGTAAAATGGAGTAGATGAGGTCTCTATTTATAGGAGAATATGATGCAATGCTGAGGGAGAGTGCATGATAAGGAATTAGATGAAATCGTGTGCACCCTGAGCATGGAAAAAGTGTGACCTCTAACTCATCAAAACTCAGCTAATTCTTGTGTTTCAACTCTTAATCTAGCCTTAGAAACTTTGTTAAACATGTTTAAGCGGAAAAAACACACAAAATTGGTGTTTAGAAGCCACATTATGGAAATCAAATTCTGACTTCAAGCAAAACCTCAGTTTCATGGAAGCAATTTCAAGAGCATGGGGCACACAATGTAGGAGTCTTTATGATCTCATTCTTTTTGCAATGGAAATATCTCTTAAAAAACTTCACAATGTGCCAAGAAAGGTAGAATTTGGATGCTTGAGCAAAAATTTATTCAAGTTTGAAATCAGGAAAAACACACGGGTACTTTGTACTTAGAAAAATTATAAGTGTTGAGCTTCAAAATGACCTATAATGTTATTCAAAATTACATGTCCTTCCATTCAAAATTAGATCTTGATCCTTGAAGATGAAATGAAGTAGACCTTTTAAATAGAATTATGGAATTGAGATCACTCAAAAGTCATAAAAATTGAAAGAGTTGTAGTCTTTGGAAGATGATAAACAAATTTGGGTAAATTCACAAAAGACCTATAATCTTTTCAATTCTTAAACAACTTTCCAAGCATTTTCAAGTCTTGCATATTGAAACAAAGTTGTAGTAGACATCAAAAAGATTATTGTAGAAAAGGAATGAGCTCAAGGAGATAAAAGCTGATCAAGTTATGATCCTTTTAAGTCACAACCTAAGATTCAAAAGCTTTTCAAAGGCACTTGTAATCTTATTCAGCCATTAGTAATCTTCCACTCAAAATTATCCTTAAACCCTTGAAGAGAACTTGTTAAAGAACCTTTAAAGAGAATCATGGCTTTGGAATAAATCAAAAATCTCAAAAAATGAGGAAGATATGGTCCTTGGAAGCCAGTAAACCCTAGCTCAGAGAGTGTCAAAATGATTTGGAATCCCTTTCAACTTTTGATGATTTTTCTTGGACAATTGGATCTTATCATGTGAAGAGAATTTATTGTAGATGATGATAAGAACCCATAGGAAAAAGAATCAACTCAAAATATTGAAAATTGAAAGAATTATGCACTTGTGATCACTAAATTAAGCACTTGCCCAATTAGGTCAAATTGTTAGAACCAACCTTGAATCTTTTGAACTTTCTATGCAAAATAGAGCATGATGGATCACATTAGACCTTGAAATGATGTTATCTTGAATCACACTCAAAGGAGGAGCTTAAGTATCAATCAAACTTGTTGAAGAAGGCATGGAATTAAACACATGAACCTATGAATCTTCTTAATAAATACCACCACCAACCTTGAGGAAAACTTGACCTAAATAAGGTAAGAAATATCTTTGAACCAAAAACAACTTTAATATCATAGACATGGCCTTGAAGCTTAAGCTCTTACAATCCATTGAAGAACCATTTGACTGAGGACCATCCCTAAAAATCCTAGGTTAGATGGTGAGATGGATGCAATTGTGTCATCACCTATAATATGAACATCCAAAGAAACATATATACATATTTTGATGTTAGTTAAAAGAACACATGTTCAAGATACACAATTCAAGGTGCTTTGTGATCCCTCAAGAGCAAACTTAAAGATAGGATGAAGTAGAAAGGGAGAACCAACCCTAATGTGTGATCTTGGTGTATTGATAATATAAGATGACGAGAGATCTTAGGGGTAAAAATTAGGGTATAAAACTAAAGGTCTTTAAAACATCTTTTCCCAACTAAAGTAGGAAACCCCAGTCATGCATCTTTATTCCTACTACTTATGGCAAGGAAAGCAGTAAATGATGAGGAAATATGCGTCGGATACATCCGAATAGTGCACCTGCACAAAAATTCACATCCATACAAAAACAAAAACAATGTATATATCTCATAGAATGAGAAACAAATCAATCGCGTTGGAAGCAAACTAGAATCCATAAATAAAGCAGAATACAAATGCTTTTCAATCGAATAATCAAAACTTTAATTAAACGATTGAAAGCTCTATTGAAATGCTTTGCACAAGTAAACAAACACATTAGTAATAACAAGGACGCATAATCAAAATCAAGTATCCGTATCACAAGTTAAATCAAAATTAAAATATGAAGAAAAATCCTCCAAACAAGCATCGGAACATCAACATTAAAAACCGGGCAGCATTGCCGTCAATACATGAACTGTGAAAAATATCGATTCGAAATCGTTATAACTTTACACAAATGTCTTCCAAGTACCAAAACAAATTCCTTTGAGTTTAACTATTAATTAAAACATGCCTTATGCTCAACTTACCGAAACCGGGCAGCATTGCGTTGTATCACAAAATCATCCGAAAAATTGTGTCGAGAATGATATAACTCAACACCAACGGTCCATAAACGCACCAACATGAATGAATAAGCATCAAAAAAAATTTGAAATATGATTTTCAATGCGTTTATATTTTCCTTGCAGCAACACGTGCATGCATCAGTATTGATAAAAATCTGATTTGAAAATCACAAACGGAGGCACAAAAGCTTTTACGGATTCAAGTTATGTGCTTAGAAATTACAAATGCTTGCAAACAAATAAATTCACATTCAAACAATGATTCCAAGACACAAACAACATAATTGAAGTGTTTATGGAATTGATCGGATTTGAGGTTTTTTATGTCGAAAAATTAAATTTATCAACAAATTGAATCGAAAATTGCATTAACTCATGAAAACACAATTAGTTCTCATCAAAGCTCCATAATCAACATTTAGATCCAAAATTCGGTATTCAAAAATTAACATCAATTTTACGGATTAAATTCAAGATCTAAAATGATTAATTCATCAATCAACAAGTTCCACACTTCAACATCATTGAAATTCAAGAATCAAGTATTTCTCAAATAATATCAAGAATTCAATTCATGTTTACATCAATTTCTCAATTCCACAATCAATCAACTCAAGAACTTAATTCAAACAAGGTTAAGATGAATTATCGATTGGAAGCGAAGAAGAGAATAAGAGGTGTTGGCCAGAAAATCGTGCGAAGAGATAGAGTATGTCGCCAGAATCGTGTGAAGAGAGGAGAGAGCTTGCCGGAAAAATGCAAGGTGGAGGGAGTGTGTTTGCTCGCGACAAAAGGAGCTAGTGGAAGAGATGGAGGATCGCGGAGATCGTGCGACATAAGGGATGTGGTTTCACCAAAATTGTGCGGCAAGGCGGTGGCTGGAGGTAGGATTAGTGGCGCATGGAGATCCTTGATCGGAGTAGGGAGAAGTTTTGTGGTTTCATTGGGAGGAGAGGGATGAAGATTGTTCTTGATTTTTCTTTGAGTTCTTGCTTGAATTTTCAGAGAAAAGTTGAGAGAATTTGGTGTTTGATTTGAGAAATTGGGAATAATGAGTATGATTGTGTTTGAAATCTGAATTTCAAATATATACAGTATTGGCTCCAAAGCTATGTTTGGCTTGAAAATTTTGATTTTTCCACTTATTTCATGCATAGTGCAAGATCAAATCATAAACTCATGACATTCGATGCGAAGTCCAGACACGCGACCTGAAATAAAAATGTTGATGATGAAATTTTTGACGCGGTGCCGAAAGAATCGTCCCAATACGATAAAAATTGAGCAAGTTTCGATGCTAAGAACGGCAAGAAACTCGATATTAAAATTCACAGTGCATTTTTTTCAGCTTATTTTGTGTATGGCGCATGGACAAACCACAAGCTCATGTCTCTCGGTGCAGAATCCTGATGCGCAATCGAAAATAAAATCGTCTGCAATGAAATTTGTGACATCGTGCTGAAAGAATCACACTGATACAATAAAAATCGAGCGAGTTATGATTTATTGAATGGAGAGAAACAATGGACTTATTTTGTTGTCTTGAAACTTTCAGCTTATTTTTGTGCGCACTTTAGGAAGCAAGCCATAAACCGAAGCCTTCAAAGCATAATATGGACTCGAGACCTGAAGCAAAGTTTTAGTTAACATAATTTATGATCTCAAGCTTCTAGAATCGTCCCGATACGATAAAAATCGAGAGAGTTATGATTTTACAATATCGAGAAATAGTCTGGTAGAAAACAATTTTGGGGTGCAACTTTCTTTGGTAATTCGCACTTTTGGAGATTTTCTGCAAAGAATTAACTTCTGACTCGAACATACATAGCGAAGATAAAATCAAGATGAATTTTTCTCCCAAAGAACCATCCAAAAACGTCGAACCTGGAAAAAGTTATGAATTTTTGAACATCCGATAAAAAGCGGTTCATCACACCATTTTCACTATACTTCCACTGTATATCTTTAAAGTATTTGCACATTTGGAGATCTTCCTCACTGAATTGGCTTCCGAGCTGAACACGAAGATTGAAGGAAATATCAAGATGGTTCAAATTCTACAAGAACCAATCAAAGATGATTTTCCAGTCAGAAGTTGCGAATTTTTTAAGCATTCGAAAAACCAACGAACCAACAAATCCGCTGTATAACGCATTTCAGGTATTTGGCGCTTTTAAAAATCTTCCTCACAAAATTAGCCTTCAACCTAAACAAATGAATTGAAAAAGATATCAAGAAAGTTCTAAAGATTGAAGAACCATTCCCAAATCATTTTCTGGTCTCAAGTTATGAATATTTGAGCTTGAAACACACAATACTAAATTTTTGTCTGCACTGTCTCAAATCAATTGAAATGCTTGACTTTTTGTGCAATTCAAAGAATGCCAAGACACATACGAGCTTGATTTAATGATGACTTGATTGTTTGTTGATTGAATAGCTTGGAACACGTGAAGAGTGCATTTAAATGCAAAAAAACCTGAGTTTGCTTCACAATGCTGCTAGACGAAACAATCAAATTTTACAACTGAGAAAAACCCTTGATTCCATAACTATAGACCATATGATATATGTATGCATATGATGATAAAGAATAAGCCAATTAGGGTTAAAATGAAGAGGGAAAATTTTGGGGTACAACACATAGGATAATATAGTATCCTTAAAATATATTTTGTTTTTGTGACTTAACAGAATATAACAGTCAGTTCAGCTAAGGCGTGATGTCATATGTTCCTTCATAGGACATGTTATACGACATGTTATTCCAGATGATGAGAACTTATCATCTCAACATGTCTCAACATAACATAAGACTTCTTGCTCAACCTGTTCCTGTTAGCAAGTTAACACATCCTATCTAACATATTGTTGTCTTATTTGTTTTACAAAAATTAATGTCAATCCTAAAACTAGAGAACTTACAAAAACAGATAGATATGTTTGGGAAAACTTTATGGAAATGCATATGGAGATTTGTTAGCATACATTATACAAGATAGAGACTATGAATAATTTAGCACAAAACTTTTATTCATTGAATAAGAAGGTCGTACAAACACGATACATTCAAAGAAAACACAGATACAAAGAGCAAATAACAAAAACGACATAATACAAGTAACAACAACAACTGGCTGATCACCCAACCAGTTACACCTCAAGAACCTCACATCTAACATCCAAGAGAGCATTAACAGGTCCTACACGACAAACTTCTCTGATTATTCCAGCCCTATAGAAAAGTGCAAATAGGACTCTTCCAAATGGGATAAAGGATTGATGTTGATTCCTAGAAGCAATAATTGAGTCCTTAAGAAAATTTAAGATGGTCTAGGACAGGTTACCCCTTGCATGATGAACAAGGAAGTAGATGAAGAGTTTTTCATCATAATAAAGAGAGTTCAGGTTCACATTCCTAGGGCGGAAGTTTGTTAGCAGCATTTGGAACCAGACTTTAGCAACAAGAAGGAGACTATGAGGATTTATGGGTACAAACGAAGCTGAGATGTCATGAATGGTGAAGAGTTTCTCAACAAAGGATAACTTGAACCGAAATTCATCCACATTTTTTCATGTCTAAGTGCAGCCAATCATAGCAGCAATGGATGATGGAGTAATGGTAATTGGAATACCAAAGACACTGGAACCGATTGTATCACCATTGAAACTAACAGAAGCATACTTCTAAAATTCTTTGACCAAATTCAGATAGATTGGTCCATGCAACATTCCAAAATAGTTGGACCATGCCTGCATTATTTCACTCTAGGTTAAGTTGAGTTCATCAATTCTCAGACGAGGAATATTGGGTCGATGCTCATGAATGACCTCAAGAATTTCCTCATCACCAAGAAAAGTTTTTGACGCCATAAGAAGGAAAGAGAGAGAGATATGCACTAAAGATATAGATACTATAAGGGATGGATGAATCAATGAGATATGATCCTTTTGAATAGAGGAAGAGGAAACGTAACGGACATGATAAAAAATTTATTCAGATACCTAACACACTTGTTACTAACAGATTAATAAATGAATGACAACGGGCTAAAGATAATGACAAATTCCAAGACAAGTGACATGAGGAGATAAATATAATTTTGAGGATTGAAAAGAATAAGGTATGCTAACATTTTTCATTTCCAATGATTGTTTTGCCTAAAATGTCAATCAATTGATTTAAGAGACCTAGTAACTGATGCAATTAGACAGATGAGAAGGCGTACACTCTTGGACAAACATTTAATGCAAGAGTAATCTTTTTAGATTCCAAGGTCTAACAGTATTTTTATTAATGGATTATATTAATCACGGAAGTATCTGATAACTGATATTTCTCTTTGGATTTATATCATATCCTAGAAGACATCATTAAGAGTGATATGTACCTGTATTTGGAGAACCATATGCTAGGAGTGAACTTCTTTCAAACATTATTCTTTTTCTAAGAAGCAATGGATTTCATTTGGAGTATCCAGATACCAAACTTTGTTCGAATATGCTTCTTTTGAGATTTTGACTCTTGGTCCTTATGTATTTGTTGCATTATCTTTTGTATCTTTCCAGACATGCATAACATTCACTTGCTTTGATTTTTTAAAGATCAGGCTAACTGTTAACTCTATCATAGATTAGTTCCTCAAAACTGAGTATATCATGATTCTAAGTCCTGTAGCCTTTTGAGCGATCAGAAAGTCCT
Organism: Vicia faba; assembly: GCA_948472305.1. Lineage (NCBI taxonomy): Eukaryota > Viridiplantae > Streptophyta > Magnoliopsida > Fabales > Fabaceae > Vicia > Vicia faba. The sequence continues at coordinate 410,554,354 of OX451735.1, forward strand.
AACATGATACAATCATGGATTTCAGAATTAACTACGATAAGATTTTCTCTAAACATCATTATAAAATTACAATTTTAAAAATGATGAGAATAAGAAATGTTTGGCTACTTTTTCTTTCACAAATCATAATGAGTCTTTAACATAAAAGGTCTTTAGAGAAACACTGTTTGCAAAAGAAACGTATCCTTGTGTTGGATAAACTTCGCCTAAGATCATCTTGTAGAGTTGGCTAAAGATGACTAATCCATACTTTATTTTTGAAGAGAGACACAGTTGATACCAGCTCAAGCAATTTTAATGCAGAAAGTCTAATGGATTAGAGGTAAAAACAACATTCTTGCTTAAAGGGAAGTTTTTGAAAGATATTTCCCTTCTTATTTTTCTTTACAGAGAGCTTCTGAAGGGAACCTTAGATTGAGAAGGCTACTGACAAATATAAGCTAGTTAAGCTAAGATATTATTCTTATATAACATGGCCCAGTTATTAATGCCAAGAACAATTCTCTTAGAAACAAATAACAAAGTTTTTACAATTTTGAAAGTTGATTATGGAAACATTGTTTTTCCCTTATATCATTTAATGTTCACATTCATTCAACTAACCGCATGTCATGGTTCTTTAATAAGGATGACATCATAAAAAATTTCACTTAATTAATTTAAGGATAACACTTTATGAATAGCTCCATTATTTATTCAAAATCATAGATAGAGGAAAGAAGAACATTACCAACTGTTTTAGATCCCATGATCTTTTCTGATCACTTCTGAGATCCATGATGCCTTCAGGATTTAAGTTCCAGGCTTAGGAACATATGCCTTCTTATCTCCATGTGTTGCAAGAAGTAAGAATCTAGGTACCATAACAGGTGTTTTAACCGCACTTCTAAGAATATCTGCAACATAGATAATTTGATTCTTGGGTACCCATAGTTTCTTGGGTCTTCTCTTGTTAGTTCCCCTAGAGTTTTTGACAACTTTGGGTTTAACAACAGAATAATCATATTTGTAAGAGTTAAACCTAGATGATTTAGCCACAGGTATTTCCTTAGGTTCAGAAGTAGATTCCTCTTTTTCTTTTCCCTTATCTTTAGGCACAAATCCACCAGAGACAAAATGAGAATGAAGAGTGTTACATTTTCTTTCCTTATCATAATTGGATTTGTCATAAGAGTTATAACCAATACCATTGGTTCCATTTCTGCTAACGCCATAGATCATAGAAGCCATCATGCTTCTTCTTATGCTTATGGCTAGGAATTTTTGAAAAGCTATGTCATATTTCATGATGACATTATCAGTACTCTCAGAAGCTTCTTGAAGAGTTCTCGTGCCTTTTAAGGAAGAGTTCTCGTCTTTGAGAAAGAAAATTTCTTCATTTAAAATGGATAGATCTTCCTTAAGCTTGCTATTTTCAGACGATGTGGAATGATGGGACTTTTTAAGTTCATTGAATTCATCTTGAGTAACTCGTGTTTTTCCAGAATTTTAACTAAAGAAAATTTTAATTCAGAATGAGTAAGGTTAGAAAATACCTCTTTGGAGAATATCTCTTGTGTCTGAATCTGATTCTGCTTCATCTTCTGGAGGGACTCTTTAAACAGATGTACCAGCTTGAGCCATCAGTGCTACGTTAGCACTTTCTTCGTCTGAGAAGTCAGAATCATCCCAAGTTGCCATTATCCCTTTCTTCTTGCTCTTAAGAGATTTCTTCTTGGACTTGTCCTTCTGCAGTTTAGGATAATCATTCATCTAATGTCCTGGTTCGTTGCACTTATAAAAAGTGACTTCTTTTCCATTAGACCTCCTCTGAACAAAAGTAGACTCAAAGCGATCTTCTATCCTTCTAGTACTTCTGAACCCTTTGCCTTGATTCTTCTTCCAGAGACGATTAACCCTTCTGGACAGTGGAGACAACTCATATTCATCTTCATCTTCATCGTAATCTTCTTCTGAATCCTCAATCTCTTCAGCTTGAAGAGCTTTGGACTTCTCTGATTTTATGATAGATTTGAGCGCAATAGATTTCCCTATTTTCTGAGGTTCATCTTGATCTAGCTCAATCTCACGACTTCTTAGAGAAGTGTTGTTTAGATCCTTTGTAAGCTTGAGCGCATTTACAATAGGCCTCCATTTGGATGACAAGATTTTGATAATCTTCTTCACGTGATCTGATGTTGAGTATCCTTTGTTCATAACTCTCAGTACTGCAACTAAGGTTTGAAACCTTGAGAACATCATGTCAACTATTTCATCATCCTCCATCTTGAAGGATTCATATTTCTGAATCAAGGTCAGAGCCTTGGTTTCCTTGAATTGATCATTTCCTCCATGAGTCATTTTGAGAGAGTCAAATATAGACTTAGTCGAGTCTCTATTTGTGATCTTCTCATACTCAGTGTGACAAATAGCATTCAGCAAGATAGTTCTTGCTTTGTGATGATTTTTACAATCCTTCTTTTGTTGGTCACTCATAGTTTTTATTTCAAGTTACTTTCCATTCTCATCTGTAGGATACTCCTAGCCATCTACTAACATATCCCAAAGATCAACATCATGACCTAGAAAGAAACTTTCTAGTCTATCTTTCTAGTACTCAAACTTTTCACCATAAAAAATGGGAGGTTTAGCATTGTATTTATCTTTATCAAAAATTGGAGCAGGTGGTGGTGGAACAAGATCAACCATAGTGTTTCTAAAACTCGTTTGAATCTTTATCTGACACGATTAAGTGTTTGATAGATATCAATACTAGAACCGAAGCTCTAATTCCAATTGAAGGTGCGAGAAACACAAGAAAGAGGGGTTTGAATGGGTTGCACCAAATATAATCTTTTTGCAACTCAAAACACAAAGATAACAAGTGAATAAAAAATGTCAACACAATTATTTTTATTCTGGTTAATTGTTAACTAAAGTTACTCCAGTCCACCCCGCAAGGTGATTTTCCTTATACACAAGGACTTAATCCATTATAATCAACCAGATTACAGACAACCACAATAAGTTTGATCAGCCCTATTGGAACCCCCAATAAGCCTGCTGATCCTTATTGCAAACCACTATGACCGCAACCAAAGTCTTCTTAAGTCTTCATACCTTCACTCAGTCACTCAAGGAATCTATCAACAATAGTTGATTACAAAGATGTGTATACAAATATGCTTCTACACAAGAAGATTACACAATGTTTAAGTACAACAACAACACAAACGTGTTTATAGCAAGATATAAGCAACAACTCCTTGCTTATTTACAAAACTATACAAAAAGAGATTTCTCTACAGAGTCTTTATGCAGCGGTTTAGTATAGATTTGTTGATCTGATTCGTTAATTTCAAATTCTTCCAAGTACTTCTTTTATAGATGAAAATAAGAGACCCGTTAAAGGGTAGAATATGGAATACAAATACAGATGTATTATTCCCAACAGTCATGGTGAGACTGGTAGATAATAGTATAAAAAGGTTTGTCATTGTGCCACTCTAGAGAGTAGATTTCACATTGTACTTTTATACTCAACATCATACACAATCCCTTTAGTCTTGATCTTCGTCTTCTATGTCTTCAAAGGCTTCTGATATAATTGTTGATAAAGCATGTTGTAGAAGGACCATAACTAATATCTTCCAGAACCTAAGTCATTAGAACCTTTCAGGGCTTGTTCATAAAACCATTGCCTTAGTTAGTTCTTTACCACTTAGTCGTTAAAAGAATGTCTTCAGATATTCAGAACTTCGTTCAGCAGAACCTTTGTATTCAACATCTTTAGAACTTGGAACAACAAAATTAAAGCTTTAGAAGGCCTCTAAAACTTCCTTGAATAAGTCACGACCAGAAGTTCTTTTACTAACATTCCTTAAAACTATTTCATAAGACGCATTCAATTATCTTGACTTAACTTGTAACACACCAAAGGTATTCTTCCAGAGTAATGAGTTCAGAACCTGATGACGTCACACGCCATCTTACTAGAGTCATAACCTACATGACAAAATCTACACACTAGACAGAAACATGTTAGAGTATACAATTGTTCTTTAAAGATAACATGTAAAGTTATCATCAAAACATAAGGCCAGATGTAGAACAAACTTTGTTCTCACAACTTCTAGCATGAAACCAAATATATTTGAAAGGCTTATCATAAAGAAAAAAAGAAAAAAGATGAAACATTTAATTCAAAAAAATTAATCATTCATAAATAAAAGTGTTACAAAAATTTAACATTCCATAAAAATAAGAGTTACAAGAAGGGGAAAAAATAGGAAAGCAAGTAAAACGGATAAGAAAACAAGAAAACAAGAAAATAAGAAATGGCTACTCAATTTCTCCATCCTCATCACTAAACAACCTATGAGGCAAGGACGTTTAGGTTTTAACAAGCTTACGAGGCATATAATCAATTTTTGAATTTGTATGGTTTACTACTCTGGTATGAGCTTGCTGGTTCTTGAGGAGAGTGTTATTGAGGGCTTTAGTCGATAGAGTTCGAGGAACATCATAATGAAATTTCTCCAAATTTAAAGGCCCTTCTTGTTGAGGAATTTATTGTTAAGCTTAAATTTGTTGGCGTTGAGACCATCCCTTTGCTCTGGTTCCATAATGCACTAGGAACTCGTTGTGATGTCCATTTTGCACGTGTCCTAGACAGTGACTTCATATTTTAATTTCATTTTTCATCGACTCTTCCTCTTTTAAATTAAACCTAAAGTGGCCAGAATTTTCATTTTAAGTGACTATATGGAAGACATACAATTCCATTTCTTTGGTTCTCTATCATGTGATAGTTTAACCCACTAGCCCAATTAATTTCAAAAAAAATTGTCTAGAAACCAAGTAAAAATAACATTTGTTTTAAAGACTTACCCTAGATTGACTTTCCTTGGGATGAGAATGCGAGTCGCCATTTAGTGTATGAGACGAATTTTTGGACGCACATATCCAGTGATGAAGGAAATATGTTACCCTCGTTTGGATTAGATATAAGAGATTGAGAAGCGGAAATATGATTAAAATATTCAACTGATTATGGAAACATCTTCATCAATCGACATAAAACATCTTCATCAATTTTTGGAAACATCTCTTTACGTTTGTTACAGACGAAGTTTTTCTTATTAGTTTGGACGAAAGCATCAATGAATTACAGCTTTCCTTAAAACCTATCATCCACAAAGTAAGTTATAGTGAGATTCTTGTCAGTAAAGTTCCTATAAAACTTATCTTATTTATCTTAAGAAGAAAAATCATTGGAGAAGTACGCAGGAGTTGACGAACTTCTAAAGGTTTGGATTATTTAGGGTGTTATTATAGTGGTGATGATGAAGATACAAGAGTATCATAAAAGCAAAGCACACAGAAGAAAAAGATGAAGAAAAGGATTGAGAGAGGGATGAGAAGAATGAAAAATTGGGTTACCTATTTATAGGCTGATTTTAATTGATTAATAGGAGTTTTAATTGATTAAAACATTCCTTTATGTTTAATTGATTAGTTGGAACTGATTTTGAATTTAAAAATGTCTAATCAGTTAACCCCAAGGTTTAATCCATTAGAAGTTTCTTTTTTAGTTTCTTTTAGCTTGCTTGGACCTTGAAGGATTATGGGCTCATAATTTATTTTTACACTCCCTCCTTGTTTGTTTTTATACACCCTTTGCTAAAAAATTCATTTCTCAAACAATTGATTAGTGATGAAATAAACCAAATGGACTAGGCAGTTAACTGAATACTTGTTAGAGAAATAACTGGAGTTTTCCGCATTTTTTTCTACCAAGTGTTTTACCTTCAAACCTCTGAAACTTTTAAGGAGATATTTTTCCCCTTTCGGAAGACATGGAATCAATATTTTTTATCTCTTTCTTTATGCATCCGTCTAAATTATTTTATACACGAGTTAATATTGAAAATAATTTATTCTTTGGTGAGATATCTAGTAATAAACCTTTTTCTCAATTAACTTCTTGTTGAACTTTTTTCAAAGAGTTACTCAAACATATGATCCAATTTATTAGAGAAATCTTTGAATTCATGCTTTGTACAAATTTTCTTAATTTGTATTTTGATCCTTGAAGCTGCAAAGAATCTCTGCAAAACAAAACAATGTTTTACTTTTAGAACCCAAATGGCTTTGGGCCCTTCTAGATTCTCTTTACCTTTGGTGAGATTACTTAAGGTTTCATGCAAGTTCTTATTTTCATTTTTAAAGAATCACAAGTTTCACATTTATTTGAATTTAAAGATTGTTTTCTAAGATCACTCAATTAAATAACAAGCTTATGATTATTAATTTCAAGATATTCAATATGATCTTTCAAAGCTATGATGTTTCTTGCTAACTTCTCCTTTTTCTTGCTAAGCTTAACACTTAAGGCAAACATTTGTTTGTAGGATAAAATAGTTACCTTATCTCTTCCCTCTTCGTAAGTAGATTTAAAGCAAACATTTACCTCTTTATCTTTTTTCTTTAGTTGATCTTCTAGAAGAAGCTTTACTTGAGTCCTTTGATGAATATTTGGATGAAGCTTTGAAAGAAGTTACAACTTTTCATGTTCTGCTACAAATGTTTGTATGTTAGAATGAACTTTTTTATATGATGATTCTCCATATGAGTTATCTGATGATGAATCTCCACATGATCCTTCATATATAGTGACTATTCTTCCATATGATACCTATAATGATGATTTTTCAAATGCTTCTTCTGGCGAAGATGATTCTTCAGATGTTTTTTAATTTTTTCTTCATCCTTAAAAAATTTAATTAATTATATAATATCCATGATGATTTAATTTTTGTTTTATTTTTCCTTAAATTCATCAAATGCTTTTCAATATTCAAAGTCAAGTATTGTAATTGGTTTCTGATACAAGTTCTTGAATCTTAGATATTTTTTAGAAGCAACATTTCTGAGATTAATTCCAATACTTTAGAATAATCCTTCACTTATATTTGGTGTCTCATTTTCTTGGAAACATGTGTTTAACCCTTTTTATATTAGTTTTAACTTCATATATTTACTCAATGGCATCCCACACTTATTTAACCATGCTACAGTTAAAACCCTGATAAAACTCTATAGTCTAAAGGCATCGCCCTATGCGAGGCCCTTTACAATTATAACACTATATGTTTAAATTCTTCATAAACCTTGATCCTTGAATGCATTTGGTTGTATTTCCCCCCTTCAAATCGAATATGTTTCATCCATGTACTCTCTTATTATTTCACAACACTCTTCTAAACTTCTCTTTCTTTAAACTATATAAAGAGCTACTAATGAGATCAGGTAGTATCGGTTGTTCTCTCAAAAATCATGTTTTAGACGTAGATGAAACTTTTACACTTTAAGGATATTAGATTTTCAAGCTTTTGTTGACACTAAGACACTTTTTTCAGGAGTACCCAAATCCTCACTTTTTCTTGGTACCTTCTTACTAAGAAATGTTTCTACTTGTCACTTATATTCATTGAATTCTTTATCTTTTACTTCTTCAATTGTGTCAACATAATTTATCATAACATATTCAACAAGCAAGGTGACTCTTTTGGGGACATTCCTTCACTTACATCTTCAACTACATCAATCTGGTAACATTAAGGATTTTCATTATGATGACCATCACCTCAAACACATTAAAAATCACATTCTCATCTTGAAATCTCAGTATAAGTTCACATAACTCCACATCAGTCAAATATCTACATGTTTCTAAGAATGGTCTTCCATGAATTAGAGGTATTTATGCATCTTTATCCATGTCTAGAATAACAAAATCAGCTGGAAATAGTAAAAAAAAGTCAACTTTAACCAACATATCTTCGAGCGCACCATAAGGATGACTAATAGACAAATTTTCCAATATAAGGGTCATCTGAGTTGGCTTAACATCAATACAATCAAGCTTCTTCATCATGGAAAGAGACATCAAGTTGATACTTGCTCCTAATTTACTAAGTGAATTCCCGATCTTTAGCTTTCCAGTGGTACAAGGAATGGTAAACTACCATGTATCTTTAAGATTTGGTAAAAGTTTCGTTTGGACGATTTCACTACAATATTTTGTCAAATCTATATTCTCATCATACTTTAGCCTCGACTTTCCGATTAATATATCTTTTATGAACTTTGCTTAAATCAACATTTTCTCTAAAGCTTCACCAAAAAGGACGTTGACTTCATGCTTGGTGACATTCTCCACGAACTTCTTAAACTAAAAACCTTCATTTTATTTCTTCTTCTTTTTCTCCAAGATACAATAAGGTGGTTTCACATAATAAGGGAGTTCGGGATTTGGTTCGTTGAAAATTTACTTCTTGGTTCTTATCAAAGGTGAGTTTTTATCAATTAGTTTTCCAAATGTGTATCCTCTCCAAATGTCTTCCTCTTTCTCCCCCTCTGTTTTTTTCTTCTATTTTTGAAATACTCATTCATCTATTAATTCCCATTCTTCATCCAGTTCTTCCTCCAATCGATCTTTCTTCTCACTCCTAGGATTTGGTAATGTGGAAACTACTATGTCTCTCAACTCAATGTCATTACAACTCTCATTATTAGGATTATCCAAAGTATTTCCATTAAAACCCCCCACTTGTTTGAAATCCTAATTATCTAGATAATTGTTCAATTTTCATTTCCATATTTTTTATTAATTCTTCACAATTATTGTGTATTGTTTCATGATGCTTGCTCAATGAATCAAAGTTACTTCGGATAGTCTTTGTGAATTGAGCCATAACTTCTTCTAATTGAGTTTGTTTCCCTTGTGGTGGAATTTGAGGAACTTGAGAGACTCCTTGATTTGCATTCAAACTCTGTTTGTTGGCCCACTAGAAGTTTCGATGATCCTTCGAACCTACATTGTAAGTATTATAAAAATGATTACCTTGTGATAAATTTCCATCATAATGTGCCTCTTCTGCACATCCCTCAGGTACATATTTTACATTTTCATGACCTTCACCATAAAAATCATAATGGATCTTCTAAATTAGACTAACAATTGTTGGAACAATAGTGGTCCTATCTAATTATTTGGTAATGACTTCAAGTTCATCTAACAAGGTAGTTCTAGTATCTAACTCTAACATACCCTTTTCCTTATCTTATTTCTTCACACACTTTTAACTTTGTGAGCGATACTCATTATGACACATCCTTTCAATCAAATCTTTCGATTCATATTCATTATCTATTCTCCTTGTATCTCTACCTAAGGCATCAAGAAGCATTCATGTATTCACTTTTAAACCTCTAGTAAAATATTGCATATGCTCCATGTTATCCATGTTGTGATTTGGACACCTTCTAAGTAAAAGCTTTAATCTTTCCTAGAAGTCATAAAGTGATTTAGAGCCACCTTGTTCAAAATTGGAGATTTTAGCTTTCCTTTTAACAAACTAAGTGTTGGTTAAAAATCTCTTTAGGAACTTGTCTTTTAACCCAATCCATGTTGAATGGTTCCACTTGGTAAATAATGTATCTACTCGTTTTCCCTTCCAGTTCAAGAAAACCCGAACAGTCTAAACTTGATTTGACTATCAATTACTCCTTCTAGTTTACACGTATAACACATCTCATAAAAATAAGTCAAATGCTCCCATGGATCTCTAATGGAACTTTCATTGAACTTCTTGCCTCTCAAACATGCAAGAATGACACTTTTAATGTCAAAAGTAGCAGGGTTCATTGGTTGGAACTCGAGAGATATGTATCTAACATTATTTCTCCTGTAATATTCTCCCATAGTCCTCATAGTTTGTGGATCAAGCATAAATACTTCCTCTTTCTTAGTCTCGTGATATGAAGAAATTGGTGTTGGCTCTTTCTCCTGCTCTTTCTTTTCCAACTGTGCTAATTAGGATGCTTTCCGAGTTTCTCTAGTAGTCTTATCGATCTCCAAATTAAATAATAATTCTCTTGATCTGGTACCTCACATAAACAACCAAAAAAACCTTGATAGCACTGCACTAAATAACAATGACTAAATAAGAACAAATAATTAAAAATAAAATAAAAAGACAAATTATATAAAAAAAACTAAGACTATTATACCGATAAAAACTCAAAGCTCCTGAAAATTCTTAATAAAAATTACATTATGACAGACAGTCATCATTGTTACCTTAGATAAGCTCAAGAACTATCAGACAGATCTCTTACACGGGTTTAGCCCATGAACCTTCAATCAGAGCTTTTAAACAGGTCAAGCTCAAGAACTTGTTAGAACAAAGTTTGGTTCTAATCATATCTTAGAGTTTTGATGATAATAATGAAACAAATTTTGTATAATATATTTTATACTCTGATGTGCATGTTTTCTAATTCAGATGATGTTCTGACTCAAGCATTCTCAAAAGTGAAACATCATTCTACGCTGAGTAGAAAAAGGATAAAGAAGTTCCTAAGAAATTTTATGTAAACGCAAGTCTGAAGCAAACTCTGATAAAAAGTAATCTTAAGCAACCTCTGATAAAGCTAGCTGAAGCAAAGATTTTAAAGAAGCACGCTGAAGCAAACTCTGATGAACATAAAATGAAGAAAACTCTGACAGAAGAAGTGATATAGCAAACTATGATAGAAGAAAAGTTAAAGCAAACTCTGGTGTTGCAATGCTGCAAGCAAACTCTTAAACTTCCAGAGACAAGCTCTGACAGTACCGTTGATCATTTAATGCTAAGACAGATAACGCACTCAAGATGTACTACACATGAGAGCATTGGAAACATAAAGGTCAAGCTAACACGCATCATTAATGCATACTCTCTCTTCAAGGCAGTAACGTTCAATATTTGAAGCTATATATCGAAGACCATTTGTTTCAAAGCAAGGTTACTGATCCACGCAAAATATACTAAAGCTCACTATTTTCATTCTTGTAAACTCTTTGTATATAGTGGGTAGTTCTTAATTACTGGGCTAAAATCTTTGTGATAAATCACAGTTTGTGATATAGCTTATTAGAAGCATTCTGATTCACTACTGTTAAGAGATAATCTTTGTAATTGTTCCCTGAGAGACCAGTTGGGTCAGATTTCTCAAGAAGGCTAGGACTAATTGAGTCTTAGAGGTGTTAGTCACTTGCAGTTGGCTTGTGCATTGTATTGTTAGTTACAACAGTTTGGTTGTGCATTGTAATTGTTCTTTGAGAGATCAGTTGGGTCAGATTTTTCAAGAGGGCATGACTAGTTGAGTCTTAGAGGTGTTAGTCACTTGCAGTTGGCTTGTGCATGGTATTGTTAGTCACAACAGCTTGGTTGTGCATTTGTAATCGGTTTTGATTATAGTGGATTAAATCCTCGTTGAGAGAGGCGAAATCACCTTGGCGGGTGGACTGGAGTAGTTTGAGTTTCAAACAAACCAGAATAAAATTACTTGTGTTCTTCCATTATTATTGCGCGAGAAAAAGGAAAAACTTATTCACCCCCCCCCCCCCCCCCCCCTTCTCCTTCTAAGTGTTTTCTCACCCTTCATAACTCACAACTAGAGCTTTCATACATGTCAAGCTTAAGAACCTATAATCAAGATTTTATACAAGTCAAGCTTGTAACCTTTACACAATAATTCCACAAGAGAATTACACTCTTAGAAACAACATATTAAAGCACAACACTGATTATAGAAAAACTCTCAAAAGGGTTTTTTGATCTTTTAGCATTGCGACAATTCTTGCGAAAAACAAATATGAAAATAGAGAGATTAGAATAGGGATAGAAGGATTTCTATTAAGAATTCGGTGTGTTATGAAATAAGGAGATGACTCTTTTATTTAGGTAAAATTTTGGCTCAAAATATAAATGACCCATGGGCTATTTTAATGACTAAATCAATTAACCCTAATTGTTAATCGATTAAGGAATTTTAAAATACGATAACTCAGTTTAGAAAAGGAAAATCTAAAATGACTAAATGGTTTAGTTGAGAAAAATATTTTATAATTGATTAAGAGAATCTTTTATTTCTCTTATATCACACAATACATTATATCATCTCTATTTCTCATCTATTTCTCTCTTGTCATCTTCTTTTTTATTTCTTTCTCTCTTTGCAACTTTTCCACTTGACCAAATGTAGCATTAGTTTTGAAAGTAACGTGACTTAAATAAAGTGGCTAAGCTACCTATAAGTGACAACTTTAACTAATCTTAGTAATGAGACGACAATGTCTTCTTCTGATAAAAAAAAACAAATAAACATCAATCACTGTCCAAAACCAGCTTGCTCAAGGGATTTGCTTAACTATCACCTACCCCTTTAATTTTAAGGGTACGTGTTCAGATTTTATCCCAATATAGGTGCATCACAAACATTATTTTAAGAAAGTAAATGGACCTCAAAATTTGTACTCATTGGACTTTGATCTTTTATTTCTACCCATCTTTACACATAACTCACACTTTCTAATGTCAGAAGTGTCAAGTTGACTCTCCAGTCAGAGTTCACGTGAATAAGCCATACAACAAGCACAGAAAAAGAAGAATTTAAATCTAACTAATAATTGAAATTCAAAATAATCTATTAAATGACTTTATAGGTATCAAACTTGGTTATTGAGTTAGATAGAGGCATAAACCTTTGCCACTTAGCTAGAGTGTGCGTAGTAGTTTGCTACAAAACTAATAATGCTAAAAGTAACAAAGTTTATAAATATTGAGAAAATCTAAAGTATCACGTTGATTATAGATATAGTTTAGAAATATTTTATATATAATAACATTATGCATTATACAAGTCGTTTTTATAAGAAAAAATTGATGGATCATTAGAAGAGAAAAATTCACATTGAATTAAAGACTCGTTCAAACAAGTAAGAGATAATATATATTTATTTAAAATTTTAAGATATTGAATATATGAATATTTATTTATAAAATATGCAATCTCTATTTACTAAACAATACGTCCACTTCACACTAATATCTCAATAATAAGTCTTTTAAATATAAGTTTATCTATTATACTCCTCATAAATCAAAAATTCTCTTTCATCCATATTTATTTATATGGTTGTTGACAGCCTTGCTGCATCATATTTCAACAAAATTTTAATTCTAATAGATATCCAAGATTTTATAAGTCAGTTTTAAAATAATGTATTGAGAAAATCAATATCAAACATCTGGTATAAGTCGATTTTGTGAAATGTTGTATTGAGAAAATTTAAAACCTTACATTGATTAGAGTTTGTAAAGATTTTATATAAAATGATAATTCTCCTTTTACAAATCAATTTTATAGAAGTATCTTAGATCAACTCTAATTCTAACAATAAATTGTTTTGAAACATATAAAAATGAAAGAAAAAAAACATGTAAAAAGGAACAAAATAAAATAATATATACGCCTTCTATTTATTTTAAATTAGTGCTCTTTAGAGAAAAATTAAGAGTCCATTTTGTTGTTATTTTTAAATTTTAATGCATTATCATTAAGTTAAATTATAAATTTTAATTATGTACTTTTAATTAGGATGATAAAGTACACTGTCTGTTTTGTGTTGTCTTAAATCTCTTAAAAAAAAATAGAATTGATAAGTATGTCGAGTGAAATTGAGTTTAAAAAATTAATTAATTCTGTTAAAATGATGGATTGACCGGTGGCGAATTTGTCCGTCTATTTTATTTTATTCTTTTTCTTTTCATTTTTAATATATTAAAGCTTTTTTTTTTTACATTTTAATTAAATATTTCATTTAATTTTTAAATATTTTATTTTATAAAACATCTTTTAAATAAATTTTACTTAAAAAATATAAAGCATCTTGATAATTATACAATTTGAAAACTCCAATATAATCTAGTGCAAATCTTTTTTTTTCTTCTGATAATTCAGCGATGACCTCACTATAAATGGCTTTTCTGGCACATATATCTTCAATATACAAAAAGTTTACAGTAACCACACATTCATAATTTAGTGCTAACCAAGGGATGTCTTAATACATTTTCATTTCTGGTATGTTATAAAGAACATCAAGTTGGATTATAAAATTATTAGAATGGTTGTAAATAACATAATTATATGTACTTCAAGAAATTAGAATTATTATAGTGGTTGTAATCAAGACTCAATATATATTA